>OY855748.1:13873808-15246602 GCA_947037095.2 Nycteola revayana | reverse complement strand
TATGCTCGGGGTTTCTCTACGAGATCTAATCAGAAATGAGGAGATACGTAAGAGAACGCGGGTTACCGACATAGCCCAACGGATTAGTTCGTTGAAGTGGCAATGGGCAGGCCATATAGCACGGAAAACAGATAGCCTTTGGGGCCGAAAAGTTCTCGAATGGAGACCGCGGATCGGCAAGCGTAGCGAAGGACGTCCACCTACTAGATGGACACACAACATGGACATGTATGGACAATCTGGTTAAGGCCGCATGATCACGGTGGATGCAGGCCGCTTCTAACCGCAACAACTGGAGATCTACGACCAGCAGTGGACCTCCTACGGCTGAAATGATGATGATGATGACCTCAATGACCCTGGATTGCCAAGGTCTGTTAAGAGAAGGCCCATGTTCAACAGTGGACGTTAACTGTCTGATACAACACAGTACAGATGTGGTGTGATTGATTATGTACCTATAGCATTGTAAAATATAGTCCATACATTGGCCCTAATTGGTCTAAGACTCGATGGCACCTGCTTATACATATTTTTTCTTTAGTGGTCGTTTATAAATAGGTCAAGCCGACGATCTTTATATTTGGAATATCATTAATATTTATTATCTTATCAAATTTATACAGAAAAATATATTCATGGGTATAAAAATATGACAACCTCCGTAGCGTAGCGGTATTTGGCTCGCTTAAAATCTTGGAGGTCGTGGGTTCGATCCCGCCGGACAGGAAATCTTTGTGTAAGTTCTAAAGATTTCTTTCCGGGACTGGTTGGTTGAGGGACTACCCTCCATGCCCCGGAAAACCCGTTAAGCCGTTAGTCCCGATTGTTATAACATCATCTATAATAATGGTACATCAAGGAACGGGCTGCAGCGTTTCCTTGTGTGGTACAACATAATACTGCGGTCACCAACCCGCCTGCCAAGCGTGGTGACTACGGCAAATACCCTTCCTCGGGAGGAGGCCCATGTTCAGCAGTGGACATTGTACGGGCTGATGTTGAATATGATAATGATGATAAAAAATATGGTAGTAAAAAATGTATATCTGCAGTAACTTTCTAGGCTACACACTGTTAGAAACCTAGATGACCACTTTCTAATTTGGAGAAATGTTATTTTAAAATACTGAAACATTCTGCTAATATAATTTATTAAAGATGTTTTCGCATTTTTATAAATGTTTGGCTGTCTTACATTAACACCCAGTTTCTGAATGATCAACGTCAAAGTTAACAGGCAGCTGTCAAAACTCTTGTTAAGTAGAAATGAGTAGCTAATTTATTCAATTAGTAAAATTAATCCGCAATGTTACATAATTTAATCTATACTACTAACAATATGAAGAGGAAATAATTGTTTGTTTGCATTGAATAGGCTCGAGAACTACTGGCCTGATTTCAATAATTCTTTCACCATTAGAAAGCTACGTTATCCAGGAGTAACAAAGGCTATATTTAATTATGAATGACTAGTTGCGCCCCGCGGTTTTACCCGCGTTACTCTGCTCCAGTGGGTTGTAGCGTGATTTTTTCTAGCCTATATGTTAATCGAGCTTATTTAATATCCCCGTGCAAAGTTTCCCGGTACCGTGGCGATGCCTATGACCTAGCAGTCATGGACTCTCCTGGGTCCATTCAATGCACCTTTTGGGGGCGCACGGAGCACAACTTCAACTCTACGCATCATGGGTCGGCCTCTAAAAGAAATTAGGACTATGTTCCCTATTCCTCGAAGCCGAGGCTCGGGGGACAGCCTGCTGTCTGTGCAAATCTGTGAAATGGGTAGGAGAGATCTTTCTCCTGAAAACCCTCCGCGGACTTTTACTCAATGGGCAACGGTCGGTAGCAAGAGGACGGATCCCATCACTCTCGCTCCACCGCCCAAGCCGGAAACTCCTCGCACCAATGTACCTAACGTGTGCTGTCGGTGTGATGACTGATGACATTAAGTTTCCGGATCACCCTCCCTCTTTTCTTTCAGAACATTCTAGCATTTTGGGCAGACAGTACAACGTCTGTCGGGTCAGCTAGTATTATATAAATTACAAATTTTATGGATTTTTATAATTCGTCCGTATGTCTGTCCTACTTAGATGAACAAAATCATTGGGTGGGTTGCAAAGTTTGTATGAAAGGATCAACATCTACAAGGATGAAAGCGCGGGCATCAGCATTTGATTTGTCAACGAAGTAATTAGTTAATTGTTGCTTTGATTACATTTCAAGAAATCGGATGTTAGATGACAAGTTGTGATCCATATCATCATCATCAGCCCGTATAACGTCCACTGCTGAACATGGGCCTCCTCCCGAGGGAGGGTTTTTGCCAGTCACCACGCTTGGCAGGCGGATTGGTGACCGCAGTGTTGTAATACACAGGGAAAACGCTGCTGCCCATTCCCTGGTTCGTTTGTTATAGATGATGTTATAACAATCGGGACCAACGGCTTAACGTGCTTTCCGAGGCACGGAGTACCCTTCGTGCCTCGAAAATCCCTCAACCAACCAGACCCGGACAGAAATCTTAGAATTTACACAAAGATGTCTTGTCCGGTGTGGGGATCAAACCCACGACCTCCGTGATTTAAAGCGAGTTTATTACCGCTACCCTACGAAGGTTGTCAATTGTTCTACATTAGATTGAAGATCATTAGATGTGATCCATAGCTTCAATCTAATGTAAAACAGCTAGTTGAAAATAATGTTAACTTTATTTGTACGTCTTTATTCGATTCAAAATGACTTCAAAATACTATAACTTTAACATTCGCTTGTAAACCTTCAATATTTATCTACGAAGAGTATTGTTGTTATCACACGACGGAAGAGTTATCTCTATGGTTAGTGACCACTCGACGAGTCTTCATATATTATGTATGATATCTTAGGCCGAGGCCGTACTGATACGGTGACAAACCTTCGAACAAATCAAGTTCGCTTGCCGTTCCTGGAGTGCGGCATTTTTATGGTAAAGTAAACTCTAGTCCTTTGCAATACTGGATAGTCTAGGCCAGGGGTGGCCAACTTATTAAGACCTAAGATCGACTTTTGACTGTGTGCGATCGACTATATGGCATACATAACGTTGAATCACGTATCGTATAAGTCAATGGAATGATAAATAGCTATATTTTCAGATTATTATACGACAAACACTAACTTTGTGCTTATGTGACACGTATTTGTAGACTAAAATATCACTTTTTATTATATGAGTTGATCGACTGTAATAGCTGCCGGGATCGACCAGTCGATCGCGATCGACCGGTTGGCCACCCCTGGTCTAGGCGGTACGAATAGGCGTCCTTAATACAGGTTCGATGCCATTCTTATCTTTATGTAGATAAGTCGATTATACTTCCAACGACCCGTCGCCCCTCTCACCCTTAGTTAGCAAAAATATTTCCGAAGCCCATCGTAGACCCGAAGTCCGAGAGGCCCGCGAACTGTAGCGTAAAGCGACAGTTACACTAAACAACTTAAAGTCATAATCCCTTCGTCAGCGACCGATCGGAGCCGAGGTCCAAGTGAGGTTGCTTAGTTTGTAGTATTAAAACCATTCATTGGCGCTGGAGCTCTGCTTGCCTTTATGCCTGGTAAAGTAGCAAATGCCTCGCAAATAATTCATTAAATGTGCGTCCGAAAAAATAGTGCCAAAAATAAGTAATTTCCTTGAGTATTAGCAATGACTTAAAATCACGATATTATGTTTTAGTTATTTCTATCAACGTACTATATAATAACTGTATCTGTTAACCATGCTTGGATGTACGATTATCATAATTATACTATGATGTTATGACAGCCGGGATCAACGTTGCGATGAAGCACAGAGGGTAGTATTGACAGCTCTTACGTAATGACGTCAAACGCATTCTGCCAGAAAATATGATTCATAGTTTAAGACATTTATTGTGACCTATTTAGGATCATGGTGACCCTAAATACGTCATTGCTGATTTGTAGTTTTTGTCATTTGTTTGTCCCACACATATTTTGTGACCCATAATGTCATAGCCTTGGTGACCCTAAATATGTAATTGCTTATGTATAGTTTTATTCATTTATTTTTCCTACACTCATTTATTGCGACCCATTAAGGGTTATGGTGACCCTAAATAGGTAATTTCCAATAAGGCAAATGCCATGGTTAGCTGCTTAATATATTATCTTTTCTATGGGTTACTCTGGTATCAAAAATCTTATTATTATTATTATTTTTCTCTTTTACTAGGTTCGTGATCATAGCGATGGAAGCTATGGATCAGCTCCTCGTGGCATGTCACTCGCAGACTCTCAACCTGTTTGTAGAGAGCTTCCTCAAGATGGTGCAGAAGCTGCTGGAATCGACAGACCCCCAGTTGCAGATACTGGCGACGCAGAGTGTGAGTGTATACCATCATCGTATTTCATTATTAGCCCGTATAACGTCTTTTGCTGAACATGGGCCTCCGCCCGAGCTAGGATTTTGCCTTAGTCACCACGGTTGGCTGGTGGATTGGTGACGGCAGTTGGTGAGGATCACAGAGGCCGCGGAATCAATCAACAATAGAAGATTTGCTCGCCATATCTCCCGCTCATTTTTAAAACGATGTAGGGCGTGTATTTATGTTGGTGGTAGACATTTCGAGCATTTTATTTTAATAAATAATTACAATTTTTTTTTATTTTTGAGTTTCATTTAAAACCATTGCAATAAAATTACCTATCTTTTTAAGTTTTAAGAAACAGAATAAACATTTAAAAATGTATTCGCGTACGAATTTGAGACTATTGTTTTATTGGTATGTTTTGTTCTGCAGGGGTAATTGTTACCGAAAATTATTTTTACATATCCTAGTAAGAATTTTTCAAGTAAGTGTTATACCATTTTGGAATCGTAATAAAATTACCTATGTTTTTAAGTTACTCGCCGGAGTTGCATAGTACTTTTTTTTTCAGTACACTTGGAGGAAATTGAGTGTAATCGTAATTACTAAGTCCTTGACTGGACAAGAACTTAATTTTCTTTAAAATATTGCTTAGATATGTATTGTTATTTTTGTTTCAATTTGAAAAAGGGTTATTGACGATAACTTAACAGCATTTTTTTTTAATTATACCAATATTTGTAGATCATCGGGAGCAAAGTCGCCCCAAAAGGTGTAAAATTTTTAGTTTAAAAAAAAATGCCTTTTATCCTTTTAATTCCCAGAGGGGATTTTTTTATTTATTTTTCTGGTGACCTTTGTGACCACACCTATCACCCCTCTTCCTAGCTACGTAACCTTTTGGGACACCCTGTATATGATGTTATAACAATCGGGATCAACGACGTTATAACATCCTAGACGTACTTATACCGCAGCCTCTCGCTTTAAATCTAGAAGGTCGTAGGTTGGATTCTCGCTGCGCAAAAAAACTTTTTTTAGTTAAATATAACAGAATAAAAGTACACGATTTTCTTCTTATCATCATGTAAAGTGTCTCATAAATGCAGGAGTTCTGTTCGATTATTTTCCAAACACGGAAATAAATACTAAATTATGATAATTTATAGCTCAGAAACATTGGTCGTATGTGCCTTTATCGTAAACTATTATGCTTCTGAAGTCCAAAGTAGATTCACTCGACGTGCCACCGGGGCACCGTGGTTCATTCGTAATCGCAACCTGCATTCTGATCTCCAACTGCCTTCCATCAAGCAGTGGATAAAAGAGGCGTCGGAACGCTTCTTTGAATCCGCGGCTCAACACCCAAACCCGTTGGTTGTTGCAGCATCCGACTACAGGCCTTTGCCTACAAAGCGTCGTAAACACCGTCGGCCTCGGGGCATCCTAGACGACCCGGACGACGAGATCACAACTTACCAACTAGCAGTACAGAGACTGCAAGAAACTAGCACCACTACACAGAGACCACTCTATCCGACCCGCCGGAGAAGAGTGCGCCCTCCCGACCCTTAGTTTGCTAAGAACCTTCCGATGCCCTCGTAGACCCGAAGTCCGAGAGGCCCGCGAACTGTAAAGTAGAGCGACAGTTGCACAAAACTCCCCTAAATAAACTAAAAGCCATTATCCCTCAATCTCCCCGTCAGCGACCGCCCTGAGCCGAGGTCCAAGTCCCACAGGGGACGCCCTCTTGCGCAGGTTGCTTAGTTTGTAGTGTTTAAACCATTTATCTAGGCTGGTGCTCTGCTCGCCTTTATGTCCGGTGAAGTAGCAAAAGCCTCCTGGCTAACTATATATGTCCGTCCGAAAAAAAAAAAGCTTCTGAAGTATAATAAAAGTACATCCGTCGTAATGCTAGTGAGGTTTACAATTATAGTTTTACGAAAGCGTTAATTTAATCATTGATTTTCTCTCAGTTTGTGCGTTTCGCGAACATCGAAGAGGACACCCCGTCGTACCACCGCCGGTACGACTTCTTCGTGTCCAAGTTCTCAGCCATGTGTCACAGCAACCACATTGATAAGGACACCAGGGACAAGATCCGACTAGCTGGAATACAAGGATTGCAGGTATGTGGGCATTTAATATTTACTTTTTTAATTTTTCATCCAGTAGTTGGCCATTGGTGGAAATGGGGCTCCTCTTTAACAGAACACTCGTAGACCCGAAGTCAGAGAGGCCCGCGAACTCAAAAGTAGAGCGACAGTTGCACAAAACTCCCTTAAAAAACTAAATTCCTGACCGCTCTGAGCCGAGGTCCCAAATTCCACAGACCCCTGTGGAACTTGCGACCTCGGCTCAGAGCGGCAGTCTTGCGCAGATGTCATAGTTTAAAGCTGGAGCTCTGCACGCTTTTATGTCCTGTGAAGTTGTAAAAGCCTGCTGCCTATGACTATGATGACTATGTGCGTTTGAAAAGATAAAGAAAAAATATCTTTAAAGTTTTTAATGTTAAACATTTTAATACGGTATTACAACTCTTTGTAATTTTTTTTCTAGGGAGTGATAAGAAAGACAGTGTCTGATGACCTAGTGGAGAATATCTGGGAGGCTCAGCATATGGATAAGATTGTTCCATCGCTACTCTACAATATGCAGGTAAATATGTTTAGGATTACTTTTATATATGCATCTAATTTATACATAAGAGAAATAAATGTCACAGAATAGACGGACGAACTCAGTAGTCAGTAGATTTGTAAGATTTGCTGTTGCCTACTACTGTGTATGTAAATGCCTAAGTTCTGAATACAATTCTTTTATTTTATTTAAGAGCTTGTCTTTTTCGATGAAACGACCTCCGTTTCTCACCATTCACATTCTCAACTTTAACCAATTGGCTTCTACAACCTCCATAGGATAGGGGTATTCGATTCCCATGCCGGACAGGAAATCTTTGTGTAGATTCTAAGATTTCTTTCCGGGTCTGGTAGCCTGAGGGACTACCCTCCGTGCCTCGGAAAGCACGTTAAGCCGTTGGTCCCGATTGTTATAACATCATCTATGACAATTGTATACCAGGAAACGGGCAGCAGCGTTTCCTTGTATGTTACAACATAACACTGCGGTCACCAACCCTCCTGCCAAGCGACTATGACAAAACCCTACCTCGGGAGTAGGCCCATGTTCAGCAGTGGAACTTATACGGGCTGATGATGATGATGAATTGGCTTCTTGAGGCAACATGATTACATCCTTTATCTGATCCTTATAATATGTCGTCGGTGATACATGTAGGGTGAGGCCATGAAGCAACACAGAGAGGCTCTGTGTTGCTTCATGGCCGTGTCCTTAGATATCTTCTAGGCCTTTGAAAGGGTTTGGCATGGTGGCCTTAAGCCTTTCCTATGAATTATTTATACGGATATGTATTATATGAACAACCGTTAACAACCACTTTAATGGACCTCCATTAAAGTCGTTGTCGACAGTTGTTTATCAGAGCTACTTAGACATTAATGCCGGAGTTCCTCAGAGGTCCGTGCTTTCCCCCACGATTTTCTTGCTGTATGTAAACGACATGTTGAAAATCTCGTTATTTTTGTGTATGCCGATGACGGCACAGTGTCGGCAAATTCAGAGACCAATTCTCTAAGGGACGACTTGATGGACAAAATGAATGCAACCCTTCCGGTCGTATCTGATTGGGGCGATGCCAATCTGGTTGGATTTTATGCCTCAAAAACTCAGGCGTTTGTTCACCGTTAAACGGAGTCCCTTGCATAACTCCGACTTTCCAAAATGTGACCTTACCAATATCTGATCACTTTCAACTTCTTGGATTGGATCTTTCCAACCTAAACTTTGGGAACTACGTTGAGTTCTTGACAAAAAATGCATCTAAGAAGCTTGGCAATAAGATTGCGGAATAGCTTCTGAGCATTTATCAAGCAAAACTTCGGTCTTGTATAGAATAAAACTGAACGGTTACGACGCGTTAGTAAACTCTCGTCTACAGAATCTTTAGCACCACCGCCGTAAAGTTGCTTGCTTCTTGCTTAAGTAATCAATCGTAATATTGTTTCGGCTAGGTCCTAGATGAACCATGTTAAAATTAGGTATACATATAGAAAGTGTATATGTGTTTGTCGCAGACTGCGGAGAAGTACGAGACCGTATCGTGCTTGGAAGGCGTGACGGGCCCGGAGCGGCCAGCGCGCCTGGCCGAGGCGTGCCTGCGCGAGCTGGTGGGCCGCGCCGCCTTCGGACACATCCGCAGCGTGCTGCGCCCCGTGCTCACGTGAGTCACTAGCTACACTACACTACACTACCACACTACACTACTACTACTGGTGGGCCGCGCCGCCTTCGGACACATCCGCAGCGTGCTGCGCCCCGTGCTCACGTGAGTCACTAGCTACACTACACTACACTACCACACTACACTACTACTACTGGTGGGCCGCGCCGCCTTCGGACACATCCGCAGCGTGCTGCGCCCCGTGCTCACGTGAGTCACTAGCTACACTACACTACACTACTACTACTGGTGGGCCGCGCCGCCTTCGGACACATCCGCAGCGTGCTGCGCCCCGTGCTCACGTGAGTCACTAGCTACACTACACTACACTACCACACTACACTACTACTACTGGTGGGCCGCGCCGCCTTCGGACACATCCGCAGCGTGCTGCGCCCCGTGCTCACGTGAGTCACTAGCTACACTACACTACACTACCACACTACACTACTACTACTGGTGGGCCGCGCCGCCTTCGGACACATCCGCAGCGTGCTGCGCCCCGTGCTCACGTGAGTCACTAGCTACACTACACTACACTACCACACTACACTACTACTACTGGTGGGCCGCGCCGCCTTCGGACACATCCGCAGCGTGCTGCGCCCCGTGCTCACGTGAGTCACTAGCTACACTACACTACACTACCACACTACACTACTACTACTGGTGGGCCGCGCCGCCTTCGGACACATCCGCAGCGTGCTGCGCCCCGTGCTCACGTGAGTCACTAGCTACACTACACTACACTACCACACTACACTACTACTACTGGTGGGCCGCGCCGCCTTCGGACACATCCGCAGCGTGCTGCGCCCCGTGCTCACGTGAGTCACTAGCTACACTACACTACACTACCACACTACACTACTACTACTGGTGGGCCGCGCCGCCTTCGGACACATCCGCAGCGTGCTGCGCCCCGTGCTCACGTGAGTCACTAGCTACACTACACTACACTACCACACTACACTACTACTACTGGTGGGCCGCGCCGCCTTCGGACACATCCGCAGCGTGCTGCGCCCCGTGCTCACGTGAGTCACTAGCTACACTACACTACACTACCACACTACACTACTACTACTGGTGGGCCGCGCCGCCTTCGGACACATCCGCAGCGTGCTGCGCCCCGTGCTCACGTGAGTCACTAGCTACACTACACTACACTACCACACTACACTACTACTACTGGTGGGCCGCGCCGCCTTCGGACACATCCGCAGCGTGCTGCGCCCCGTGCTCACGTGAGTCACTAGCTACACTACACTACACTACCACACTACACTACTACTACTGGTGGGCCGCGCCGCCTTCGGACACATCCGCAGCGTGCTGCGCCCCGTGCTCACGTGAGTCACTAGCTACACTACACTACACTACCACACTACACTACTACTACTGGTGGGCCGCGCCGCCTTCGGACACATCCGCAGCGTGCTGCGCCCCATGCTCACGTGAGTCACTAGCTACACTACACTACTATACTACACTAATACTACTGGCCGAGGCGTGCCTGCGCGAGCTGATACTACTGGAGGGCCCGGAGCGGTCTCACCCGCGTAATGGGGTTTTGTTTCAGGCACATGACCACACTCAAACCCACGCCCATGCTCATGCCCATGCCCATACTCTTCCCCTTATCCATTTTATCATAAAAAAACTCAATTATCATCATCAGCCTATATAACGTCCACTGCTGAACATGAGCCTCCTCCCGAGGGAGGGTATTGCCAAAGTCATCACGCTTGGCAGGCGGGCTGGTGACCGCAGTCATATGTTATACCACACAAGGAAACGCTGCTGTCCGTTCCTTGATAAACGATTATTATAGATGATGTTATAACAATCGGGACCAACGGCTTAACGTGCTTTCCGAGGCACGGAGGGTAGTCCCTCAACCAACCAGACCCGGAAAGAAATCTTAGAATTTACACAAAGCTTTTCTGTCCGGCGTGGGGATTGAACCCAACACCTCCGAGATTTAAAGTGAGCCAATTACCGCTACGCTACGGAGGTTGTCGTTATCTATTAAAACAAACCGCATCAAAATCCGTTGCGTGGTTTTAAAGATAGGGATGTAGGGATATAGGGACAGAGAAAGCGACTTTGTTTTATACTATGTAGTGATATTAATCCTATAGTTAATATAAAATATGTTTCTGTTGCAGGCACTTCGACCGACACGACCTATGGATACCGAACGACTTTGCCGTGCACACCTTCAAGATCATCATGTTTTCTATACAAGTAAGTAGTTTGACGTTAAAATATGCTTGTTTTCCGACTTGACAAAAGTTTTTGTGAGAGGATTTAAAGACATTTAATGAAAATCTTTGAAAATGATGATTTTTCGATCAAATAAATATTGTTTGAACTTTAACAATGATACCTTTGAATAATTTCTGTTTTGCAGGGTACTATAACAATTATAATCATATTTTAAACTAGTTATTTAATCACTGCTGTCCATTCCCTGGCATAAATTTGCTATAGATGATGTTATAACAATCGGGACCAGCGGCTTTCCGAGGCAAGGAGGCTAAAGGTGTAGGGCCTCAACCAACCAGACGGTTAAAGAAGTCTTAGATTTTTTCACAGAGATTTTCTTGACCGACGTGGGGATCGAACCCACGACATCCAAAACTTACGGCAAGACGTATGCCGCTAACCCACGGAGGTTGTAATTCTTTAATTCTTGTAATTTATAAATGTTTCCCGAAATGCATTAGAGTCAGTTTTATTACTAACTTTAATATTAAACTTAATCAACTTAAGCTTTTGTTATAATTTCCTTTTATTAACTTAAATATTATGTATTATCTATACTAATATTATAAAGAAGCGGCCGTTGCCCAATGGCTAGGACCTCGGACATGTGATCTTGAGGTCGACGGTTAGAACCCCACCCATTGCACTACCGACGTGAACCCACTCGTAACGTAAGCATTTAGCTTAGTACGAGGTGTTAACAAGAATACTAGTAGACTGCGAAATTCTGCTGATAATATTTAATAAAGTAAAAAAAAATGTTAATATTTGTGAATTTGTGACGTTGTAGGGGGTAATCTCTGGATCTACTGAACCGTTTTTGAACATTATTTTACTAATTGAAAGCCACGTCATTTGTGAGTGTCATAGGCTATATTTTAAGTTAAAGTTCCCACGGGAACTGGATCAAAACAAGTGAAACCGCGCAGGACCTCCTCCTCATTCGCTTCTTCAATGCTGAAGATTGTAACCTCTTGACTTGGTTAGTTTTATTGAAGTTCGCCAAACTTCCCGATCTGCTGCTTTGTGTACTGTTTGATAGATCGATGATTTTAGAAGCTCGGCAATCCGATCCGCCCATCTACCTGGTCTTCTACCCCGTGGACGAGCCCCTTCCACTTTGCCTAATAAAATGGACCTCTCTAAGTTGGAAGGATCCTGCCGAGCCAGGTGTCCAAAATACAGGAGAAACGCCGTTAGCCCGCCCAACACCACATCTTAAAATGTATCAATGCGTTTTACCGCTTGCGACAGCTGGTTATTAATATTTATATTCCAACTTGCAGGCGCAGTATTCATACAGCGTAGTGGAAGCGCTGATGCAACATTTAGACGCGGCCGGCAACAACAACTCCGACCCCCGGGCTCGCACCAGGGTGCGGGCCGCCCGGGCCACCGTGCTCAGTAACATCGTGGCCATCGCCGCTGGGGACAGTGTTGGTCAGTATGTCATACATTTAGACGCGGCCGGCAACAACAACTCCGACCCCCGGGCTCGCACCAGGGTGCGGGCCGCCCGGGCCACCGTGCTCAGTAACATCGTGGCCATCGCCGCTGGGGACAGTGTTGGTCAGTATGTCATACATTTAGACGCGGCCGGCAACAACAACTCCGACCCCCGGGCTCGCACCAGGGTGCGGGCCGCCCGGGCCACCGTGCTCAGTAACATCGTGGCCATCGCCGCTGGGGACAGTGTTGGTCAGTATGTCATACATTTAGACGCGGCCGGCAACAACAACTCCGACCCCCGGGCTCGCACCAGGGTGCGGGCCGCCCGGGCCACCGTGCTCAGTAACATCGTGGCCATCGCCGCTGGGGACAGTGTTGGTCAGTATGTCATACATTTAGACGCGGCCGGCAACAACAACTCCGACCCCCGGGCTCGCACCAGGGTGCGGGCCGCCCGGGCCACCGTGCTCAGTAACATCGTGGCCATCGCCGCTGGGGACAGTGTTGGTCAGTATGTCATACATTTAGACGCGGCCGGCAACAACAACTCCGACCCCCGGGCTCGCACCAGGGTGCGGGCCGCCCGGGCCACCGTGCTCAGTAACATCGTGGCCATCGCCGCTGGGGACAGTGTTGGTCAGTATGTCATACATTTAGACGCGGCCGGCAACAACAACTCCGACCCCCGGGCTCGCACCAGGGTGCGGGCCGCCCGGGCCACCGTGCTCAGTAACATCGTGGCCATCGCCGCTGGGGACAGTGTTGGTCAGTATGTCATACATTTAGACGCGGCCGGCAACAACAACTCCGACCCCCGGGCTCGCACCAGGGTGCGGGCCGCCCGGGCCACCGTGCTCAGTAACATCGTGGCCATCGCCGCTGGGGACAGTGTTGGTCAGTATGTCATACATTTAGACGCGGCCGGCAACAACAACTCCGACCCCCGGGCTCGCACCAGGGTGCGGGCCGCCCGGGCCACCGTGCTCAGTAACATCGTGGCCATCGCCGCTGGGGACAGTGTTGGTCAGTATGTCATACATTTAGACGCGGCCGGCAACAACAACTCCGACCCCCGGGCTCGCACCAGGGTGCGGGCCGCCCGGGCCACCGTGCTCAGTAACATCGTGGCCATCGCCGCTGGGGACAGTGTTGGTCAGTATGTCATACATTTAGACGCGGCCGGCAACAACAACTCCGACCCCCGGGCTCGCACCAGGGTGCGGGCCGCCCGGGCCACCGTGCTCAGTAACATCGTGGCCATCGCCGCTGGGGACAGTGTTGGTCAGTATGTCATACATTTAGACGCGGCCGGCAACAACAACTCCGACCCCCGGGCTCGCACCAGGGTGCGGGCCGCCCGGGCCACCGTGCTCAGTAACATCGTGGCCATCGCCGCTGGGGACAGTGTTGGTCAGTATGTCATACATTTAGACGCGGCCGGCAACAACAACTCCGACCCCCGGGCTCGCACCAGGGTGCGGGCCGCCCGGGCCACCGTGCTCAGTAACATCGTGGCCATCGCCGCTGGGGACAGTGTTGGTCAGTATTCCGTTGAATCATATTCATGTTCAGTTCCACGCTTACACCCATGGCCACACCTATACCTACACCCATCCCATGCCCACACAGCCGTGAGAGTGCCTGATTACACATATCTAAAATTTATAGAAGTTATCATTCTACAAACCTCCCACTATTTATCACGTTTGTATTATAACATGTTATGCCTCGTAAAAATATATATAATATATTTTGTTTTTAAACTTTCGCGATTTGTACACATAATTTATAGTAGACACGGGTCTTAGTCTATCCGCAACCGCGTGAATCGTGGACAGACAAAAAAAAATAAAAAAAATTAATATCAAATCACTTTATTTCTAATAATAACAGTAAAAGCGGAAATATATTGTTAAAACGCGATGCGACCCGATGAAACGCGACGCGTGTTGAGCCGAATCAAATGTATTGTTTTCTAAAGACCAGAATCACACTATGAACACAGGTCGCGTCGCCTTTTAACAATATGTTTCCGCCTTAATACACTTTCAACACAATTCATAAACTAACTTAATAAGAACAGGCACGTCCGCACAATGCAAGCACTGTTGAAATGTTGAAAGACTGCCCAAGTATGACTTCGTGTGACGTCACACTTGCGTTCGGTGGTTATCAAGATCGTTTGAATGTAGATGGCGTCACACACATTCTCCAACATATATTATTATATACATTGCTGTGGAGTTTCCGGCTTAGAATAAACCACCCTATAATTATTCAGCACTTAGTTATTGATTTGTCATTGTGTCATGTCATTAGATTTAATAATCTAATTTCATCACGATGCAAACGTGCATTCATGTTTACATATTGTGTATTGCAGGGCCGTCGGTGCTGGAAATCATTAATAACTTGTTGACCAATCTGAGAGCATCCGTCGCCAGAGATTCAGAGGTATAGTATTTGCCTATATTTATATTTATTTGCTACTTTTTTAATGTAATTGTCAAATAATATGCTAGTTGACACTTTTTTTTTTATTATTTTATATGAATGGTTTTAGTAGACCAAGAAAAAATATGGTATTTTATTGAGATCTAGAAAGTGGTAAAATGAATGGTTTAAAATTGACGTGACATTTAGAGATGAAAACATTGTCAGTCATTTTGGTCGGTTGAAAATGACAACAATACTGAAAATGTAATAGTAAACGATCGCGTTCTTATTTTTTAACTACAGACAAAATATTTATACAACCTCCACAGCTGAACATAAAATATGCTTCTCTCGAGGGTTTTTTTTCATAAACACCACGCTAGGCAAGCGGGTCGGTGACCGCAGTTGAAATTATGTTATAAAACACGGGGAAACACTGCATCCCGTTCCTTTGTATATGATTGTTATAGATGTCATAACAATCGGGACCCAAGGTTAAAAGTGCTTTCCGTGACACAGAGGGTAGGTAATAGGTATGCTCTCAACCAACCAAACCGGGAAAGAAAGGTTAGATTTATACAAAGGTTTATTGTCCGGTGTTTGTATCGTACCCACGACCTAAAAGGTTTAAGGAGTGTTTTTACCGCTACGCCACAAACGTTGAAAGCTTTGTAGCTTTTGTAGAAAATAATTTCCACGATTTATTTATATTCATTTTTTGCACACCATATCTATAATAAAAGTTGTTCAAAAGACAAAACCAGTACAAAGTGCACGGCAAGTAAGAAGATAGGAGGAAGCGATAAATTTATTCCTAAATTTAATTAATTTAATTGTTAAACTCTATTTAAACATAGTGATGCTTCTAGGAGGCGCCAACAAGTCAAGAGGATGATAGCACAGTCAGTTGATTTTTTATATAACCACTGTGATCCTACCACACTAATACATATGTATAATAATGTATTAACTTCAGTAACATAAATATACCTGTATTTAAAACGTTATATGTACCACTTTGTATGTAACTCTGTATTACCTATGTATACTGTGGAATTTTAAATCCTTTTTTTCACGTTTCACATCCCCTAAAAATGTAAAGTCATGATTCCTCAATCCCCCCATCAGCTACGCCCTGAGCCGAGGTCTCAAGTCCCACAGGGACGCCCTCTTGCTCAGGTTGCTTAGTTTATAGTCTATATTAAGGCTGGATCTCCGCCTTCATGTGCGGTGAAGTAGCAAAAGTGTCGTGGTTACATATGGGATGGGATATGGGATGGGAATTATTTATTCGAACTAATCCCACCCACTCCAACATGTAAACCCCCCCCCCCCCCGACCCGTAACATGTAACCGCCCCCCCCCACAAAAACACTTATATACAAACAAATTTTGATAATAACCCAAAATCATTCACAGTTTATAATATTCCTACATATTATGTTATATCACGTGAATTTGAACCTTAATGATTTTAAGTTATCGCAATAGTAGATATGAGTCGGTTGAATAAATAGCTATAGTAATATAAACGTCATAATTACGGGACCAACTCTTGTAATTAAAAGATTCTCCCACGTATATTTAGTACCCATTTAGTTCTATTTTGTAACTGTTCTGAAATTTTTGTACCTTACACCGTTGTTGTGGTTTTCGGGTTAGAATAGACTATCCCAAGAAACGATTTACTTATCTTAGATACTCTGTAAAAAGGTTTAATGAGCTTATCTTTGTTTCTAGTATTAAAATTATGTACGTCCTTCTTCTTGCTGAATTTATTCGTATTTTTACGGGCGTAAACTATATTTTGGTATATACAGGGTGTTAGGGTAGACACCGTTATCCTTGAAACCAGAGGTTTGGTTTCACTTATAGAACGCAAATACAATGAAAAAAAAATTTTTTTTTCAGAATTTAAAAAATATTCTGTCCGACACCGTCCGTAAATTCATGGATACTATGCGAACGGCCCTGACCTGCTGCACTGGCAGTCCGTTTTAACTAACTACATAAGTTTTAACTACCTACATTTCAATAAAAACACAATATTACACATATCGTGTGATGTAACTTTCACTTCATACTTTTCCTGGCAAAAATACCTACCTTGTGTTGCGTGACGAGTCCAAATGTAAGTTAGATTTAACAACAAAGTAAATAAAAAAAAACAAACAATTATCACAATTTTGCCGGCACGGTGAACTGACCTAAACTGGTGTAGGTACGTAACCTTGGAGTAGCCGCCACCATCGTTCGGTTTGGCTCAGGTTGTCCAGGGAATAACTCTGCGTACATTCTTCGAGCCTCGTTCAGGTTATCACCAGCCGGGGCGTAAACCTGAACCATATCAGTTCACTGTACGTTTGTGTACGACACAATCACTACACACTACTGAGCACGCGGGCGACGGCGGCGCGGGCGCACCGCTGAGACTGAGGGCGTCTGAGTGGCGGGGACGGCGTCGAAGGCTTGCGTACGCGCGCTGCGTCCTTTTTGACAATGCGTATAGGGTGACATAATTTTGAGGAAAAATTGAGAATTTACTTTTTTTTTAAACTTCTTTTTTTTTCATTGAATTTATACCTATCTATTCTATCTATAAGTGAAACCAACTGGTTTCAAGGATAACGGTGTCTACCCTAACATCCTGTATATACCAAAATATAGTTAACGCCCGTAAAAATACGAAATATATATATATATATATATATATACTAGCGGCCCGCCCCGGCTTCGCACGGGTGGACTTTTATACCCTACCCCTACCATACACCTACCCTTTTTTTTTTTTTTTTTTTGTTGTCCGGGAGGAAATCCATTGACGCATTCCCACCACCGCTGCAGCGTAATCGCGCGCTGGCGGTGGGATATGTGGGACTCGACCTCTCCATAGCGTGGTATGCTAAGGTCATACCACGAGGAGAGGACCCTACACCACTAAAACCTCCCGGACACTCCTTCGATCCGCCGTTGGCGGGGGTCGGGTACGCATGAGCAATCCGGCCCCCCGACGGCACCCGCGGCCAATATGGTACCGCGGGATCTCCAGACCATACCCCTACCCTACCCATACCCTACCCTACCCCTACCCTACCTCTACCCGTCTTATGTCACGTCACACGGGAACGACTGGAACGGCATAAAAAGTATCCTATGTCCTTCTCCCAGTTCTTAGCTACCTCCCTACCAATTTTTAGCCAAATCGGTTCAGCCGTTCTTGAGTTATAAATAGTGTAACTAACACGACTTTCTTTTATATATATAGATATACATACGGTTATTACGGCAACATGCCTCTACCCTAGCTTGCCAAGGTTTGGCCCATCAGCAGTAAGATTAAAGTAAAGTAAGAATAAAAACAAATAAATGCCGCTCGTTGTTCCTGCAGTGTGGCCTCCAACATATGTTTATATGAGTTTGTTTTATATAATGTCTGCGTCGCACTCAGTTCCGTACCAGTTTCGCCCCGGCAATAGAATTATACGCTATTAAGACCCTTGTCTACTATTAAATCTTCTCAGAACCATTAAGCATAGCATATCTAACCTCAGAAGCATAAAGACGGATGTACTAATATTTCAGAAGCATTTGATAAAGGCACATACCACGAATGTTCTTGACGTATAATGTCACATTCGACATGTTGCTTCTGAGCTCTGGAAATATTATGACGTAATTATAGTTTACTCTATTTCACGCACATGTCTAATCCATACATTTTACCTATATGTTAAAATTGAATTTTGAAATCTTGTAATCCATAAAATAGCATGTAACACACATTTATTCTGGTTAGTTATTAGACCCTCTTGGAAACATATGAGTAAAATTATAATTTACAAATTAATTTCCAACTAAATTGTAATTAATTTTAGTATTTGTATAAAGGTAGTTCAATTATCTGTAAGTTATAACAATTTAATAACTTGATTAATCTGGTGGCTAATATATACAACATACAATAAAAATTTCTTTATGACTTGAAATTTCACCCTATATTATGATAATTTACTCTTGCATAACGACGAAACGAGGGCATCGGATGGCGAACCGTAAAGTATAGCGACAGTTACACAATACCCCCTAAAATACTAAAAAGTCATAATCCCTCAATCTCATCGCCAGTGACCGCCCTGAGCCGAGGACCAAGTCCCACGGGGGGCGCCCTCTTGCGCAGGTTGCTTAGTTTGTCGTTTTTAAACCATTTATTAAAGTTGGAGCTCTGTTCGCCTTTATACCCGGTGAAGTAGCAAAAGCCATATGGTGGCTACAAACGAATGTCAATACAAAAAAAAAGTACCACATCCGGTAATTCCTTATGAGTGAAGAGTTATCTGCTAGATGTGTAAAAACACATATAATGGTAAACGTGCTTTTCACAATGTGTAAACCTGTCTCTTTTGTTAACTGTACACGCGTTCTCGATAGAGGTTTCCCTTTGACTGTATCGTTTATTGACATATCCTTTACATCTTTGTTGATATTACAGAAAGAAACCGACGAGAAGCTGTACCAGGAGGCGCTGATCAACGCGCTGGGCGAGTTCGCGGACCACCTGCCGGACTTCCAGAAGATCGACATCATGATGTTCATCGTCAACAAGGTGCCGCACGCGCCGCGCGGGGCCAAGGGCACCAAGGCCGACGCGCAGCTGCAGAGCATCCTGCTCAAGTCCTTGCTCAAGGTAAACACATACATTCACCCCTTTTTCCCAGCGGGGTAGGCACAGACTTCTTCCTTCCACTTGCTACGATCTTGACATACCACTTTCAACTCTTTTACTTGTAACGTAGACCCCACTATCACGTTGGGCCACTGTAACGTAGTACGTGTTGGTGTAGCCAACCACGTGTTACATAAATGAAAACGATATGAGTTTTATATAAAGAGAGGAAATAAACACAGATCACTCAGTACACTATAGTTTATTTAAATTATAATTAAAGATTAACAATATTTAGATCAGGGGGCAGGTTCTAAGACTCGGTTTGAGAAGGTGACCCTACTGGTCACCTTCTCAAACCGAGTCTTAGAACCTAGAATAAACACTTAGCTTGTTAGGAAGCTGGATGGTAGAAGTCTCGCTGACGCCTTATGTAGATAGTAGCGGCAGCGAGGGAAGCAGGGCTCGTCTCCAAGTCTCGTCCAGTCCGGATGGTAGCAGCCGGCTGGTGCAGGTGTCGACCGCAGCGTGAGGTTGTAGTGAGGTAAATGAGATCGCGGCATCAGAGCGCGCCATGTTATTGTCCCAGCCACCGGTCGGCGGCAGGGCTACGGGGTAAGGGGTACGGCAACGACGACGCATCGTTACATACTTTCATTAATCTCCTCATGCATGTCCTTCGTTTTAGAGTACTTTAACCTGGCCTTTCTTAAGAACATCCTCGATTTGAACTTGGTACGTGCGACTTGGTCTTCCCCTTCCGTTCACATTCGCCCTATACATTCTACTAGTTAGTCTCCTTCATTCATTCTCTCTGTAGGTCCGAACCAATTTAGCATACCTTTCTCCAACCTTGTCACTACATCTTCATTCATAAATCTTCAAAATGGATAATAATAATGATTCCGACAAACAAATTAATCTCCAACGATCTGTGGCCGACTATCATTCTAATTAACTAGCGTTATAATGAATTACCGACAAAATAACACAAAACATACCGAATTTCTTTTTTAAATTTAACAAACATATAAGAGCATGTTAAATTTCTATTTCTCCTAAAAGAAAATTGAACTTCGAATAACAAAACTGAACTTCCGACTAAAATACTGAACCTCCGACAAGATTACTAAGTACACTTTTACGATTGCATGAACTGTTTTAATTACTATTGTCGGTTAACAAATTTATTTTTTAACTCGCAATAATTATGAAAATGCAGCTTAGGTTAGCGAGGAGCGAAGCGACGTGTGGGTTAGGTTGATATAAGCACAGCGGTTGCCAGAAGCGACTTTAGGGCGTTTCTTCCATTAATAATGATGATGATTCAAAGAAGTTCTTTTCATGGAATAACATTTTGTTAAATGACATTGGACAAATAAACTGAGTTTTATTTTATTTTTATCTTTGATCTCGCTAACATTATAAAAACAAGAGATTTCTCGATTAATAATACAGGATTAACAGTAAAATATTCTAGGAAACCAAAGTCTACCTGGTTTTAGTTTAAACCATTAATACGACTGTTCTGACTTCTTAACGCCTGAAGTAGGTAAGTACCGATGTCAAACCATAAAAAGGTGTGTTCCTCTGTGGCCGGACCACAGTTTAGTACTCAGATGCTATAGTTCGAAATAATACCTACCTAAAGTCTACTTTCATCGGTATATATATATATTTTTAGTACCTCAAGAGATATCTTTTTGATTAACAATTTAAGTGGTCCGGCCGCCAGGCAGTGCTCTCTGGCCGCGCCACCTCAAATTAAATAGAGTATAATGAACTATTAATAAATCAATATCCCGAAAAAAAACTAGCTAAAGAGTACCTTGCATACGACAAATATGGTCCAATAAACCCCTTTAGTTAAGGAGGTATTAGTTGTAGGGTGTGGTCCGGCTGGAAGGTATACTCTGCAGCAAGTCAATTTTGCAATATTTAATATTAACTATCCATGAATCAATTTATCTAATAGTACCTTTTCTTTACTCTTCGTCGATACTTTTTTCTCTCAAGAAACTACTTAATATTTTGAGTAAGTAGCAATTCTTATTTTTTTGTCGGAGCGTTTATTACTACCCCTTCAAAAGTATCTGACATAGTGCACAAAAGAAATAAACGATATTTATTCAGCACTTCGGTTATTTACATACACTTGTACTTGTCAAGAAAATTTACAATGTATATAATATTAATTATAAATAGGTAACACTTACCTACTATTAATTAATTATGGTTAAATTTATTTTAGGTGTGCTAGAAGTTTGTCAGTATAGTGTTAAAAAATAAATTCCTAATATTAACGTTATTAACTATTTGCTATAGTTGTTTTTTTTTTATAAATTTAATATAATAAACAATAATAAAACAATTTTTTTAATATTGACCGGTTCAATGCCAAAATCATACGAACTCAGCCAAATTCTATTAAATTGAAGCGACACACCACGGCTCAATGAATTTATGTTGCACTACTGTAACCTTAAGTATGAAGCGACATCTACAGTAGTCGTACATAAAACCCCCAAGAAGTCTAGCAGTACCATCTAGATTAATACCTTAGATAACTAATAGGTCTCGCGCGTTGGCCTTAAGATATCTATAGACTAGAGGTTTAACCGTTGTACTTGATAAATACGGCAAAATATAGTAAACTGAAATCGGCGTACCCGAGACAGTTACTTTCTATGCGAAACTTTTATTAAAATTGAGTTATAATCGAAGTAAGTAATATGCCAGTTTGCGTAGTAAACTGTGTAAAAGAAACACTATAAGAAATAAGACGGACATCGGGATCACATACCATCGGTAGTGTCTTATACACACTACAATCACAAAGCGTCGTAAACACCGTCGGCCTCGGCAAGTCCTAGATGACACGGACGACGAGATAACACCACCACTACATAGATACCACTATATCCGACCCGCCGGAGAAGAATGCGTCCGCGAACGCGACGCATCCCCCCTTGTGCTCCCGACTCTTAGTTTGCTAAGAGCCATCCGATGCCACCGGAAGTCCGAGAGCCCGCGAACTGTAAAGTAGAGCGACAGTTGCACAAAACTCACGTAATATACTAAAAGTCATAATCGCTCAATCTCATCGCCAGCGACCGCCCTGAGGAAAAAAAAGGCATTACCCATTTACGGAGTCATGGTTTTAAGAGAGCGTGGTGTCTAGTAGTCAATCATCAATCATTTATCCAAGACTAGCTGCGCCCCACGGTTTTACCCGCGTAACTGTGCCCCAGTGGGTCGGAGCGTGATGTTTTGTAGCCTATGTGTTAATCCTGCGTATAACCTATCCCGGTAAAAATTTCAGTCAATTCCGTTTAGTAATTTTGGCGTGAAAGAGTAACAAACATCTATACATCCATCCATACTTACAAACTTTCGCGCTTATAATATTCGTAGGATAATAACTAAGATATATTCCAAATTCGATTCGAAACTTGAATCGAATATAAGCGAGAAAAAATTATGCGCATACGAGACAATATTATCCGTGCTGCTGTTTTAGTATAATTATAGATACTAGTGACTCATTTTTTTTTATTCCTATCAGATTTTTCCGCACTACTAGTCATCTTGTTAACCCCACGTGCTAAGCTAAAATGCTTGTGTTACGAGTAGGTACACGCCGGCAGTGCAATGGGTGGGGATCAGAGTGACGACCACGACATTACAAGCCCGACGCCATTGGGCTATCGCCGCTTTGTTATAACATTGTTTCTATATTAATTAATGTAATTATTGGTGTTAGAATTGTGTTTAATTAACTATATATTAATAAATTGTCAGGTGGGTACAACGTACAAGACGGCGGAGTTGAGCAAGGCGTTCCCGTCCGCATTCCTCGACACACTCCTGCGAGTATCGGGAGCCCCCGAGCCGCGAGCACGTTGCCTGCTGCAACGTATCCTGCACACGTTGCTGGACCGACGCGACAACGCGCACCGGCTGCCCACTGCCACGTCAGTCTATATTACTATACAGGGTGTCCAAGAACCTGGCGTCCAACTGGATTCCCACGATGCCCCAAGTTCTAACAGTACTCAGAAAAATATTTTAAAAAATCCACCCCATGTACTTACAGAATTATACTGATTTAAAAAAAAGGGGAAATGAGCACCCTGTGACATACTTTTGAATGCTGTGACTGCTAATGCTGATAATTTCGATATTTCTTGGAGGTTTTGTAATCTAGGGTATTGCTGTGTCTAAATAGAATGTAAAAATAAAGTACTTATTGTACCATTTTAAAATAAAATATTATTTTAACTAAAGGTGATATGGAAAACTATTGAATTTCGCAACTTTGACCGACTGTAGTGTAAAAAAAATGTACCAAAATAGTATGGCAAGTGACGTCAAATTTTGACGCGTTTATTCCTCTTTTTAAAAAGGTATAATACTTACACATTAATTTGAAAAAAAAAAATTTGATAATATTTTTACTCAACAACCCAATTTTTACGATGTCTTACAGAATTCTTAGAAAGAAAAATTTACGACGAATTGAATCTAACCTCTAAAGAATTACTATTGTATGCTCATAAAAATAACAACAGGCCTCTCAAAAAACAGGTTAGACCGTAAGGGACGGTATGTGCATGCATCTCACCATAGTGATTCGTTATTACAACAGGAGGGAGCAAGACAGAAACTATCTTTGCGATTTGCTGGTTCTTCTTTATGGTACCCCATTATTCAGGTAAGAGTGAGGGAGAAAAAGGTTAGAGGTGCGAGTGAGATAGATAGTGACGCTATCTGGGATCGTGCTATTTAGGATAACAGTACGGTCAGTACGCGTCACTGCCTCCTGCCGTTACTACGCACCTCTCTCTTATTGTTACCATTGATCACGTACTACGATTTAAAGCTTTGTTTATTGGACTCGATTACTCTTTGTGCTCTGGACTTTGAAACGAACTCTTTACGACGACCTTTGCCTGTGTTTGGACAGTTTGTGTTTTGTGTGTGCTACCATGGCGACCTACACTCCGCAAGAATACGCAAATATGCACTACATTTATGGAGAATGTAGAGGTAATGGACGAGCTGCAGCGAGACTTTACAGAGAAAGGTATCCGAGGGCTACGCGATATCCCGACCATCGAGTTTTCATTAATGTGCACAGATCACTATGTGACGGGCGGTTCCCCAATCAAGTAGCTGGTGAAGGACGACCCGTAAATGACTTCATACGCGATGAAGTTTTAGAGGCGGTGTCGGCAAATCCAAGCATCTCTGTGCGAGGAATAGAAGCTGATACGGGGATACCGAAGAGCACAGCACACAGTATTCTCCAAAAAGAAGAATATCATCCGTACCACGTACAGCGAGTGCAAAGTCTTTTACCTCGAGACTATCCGAGCCGAGTCGCGTTTTGTGAAACAATCCTGCAAAAACATCGAGAAGACGAAAACTTTATCGACAAAATTTTGTGGTCAGATGAATCAACATTTAAGAAGGATGGCTACATGAACCTACACAACTTGCACGAGTGGCATGTGGAAAATCCGCACTTGATGCGAGAAGATAGATCCCAGTACCGGTTCAAAGTGAACATGTGGACCGGTATTCTCTGTGGGAATATTATTGGTCCATTTGAGATGCCCGAGAATTTGACTGGCGAATCATATTTAAATTTTCTTCAAAATGATTTGCCAAACTTACTAGAAGAGACCCCACCAGATATGTGGTTCCAACACGACGGCACATTTTCGCGTATCCGTTAGAGAGTTTTTGGACGAGCAATACCCGAACAGGTGGATTGGGCGATCAGGAACAATCCCGTGGCCAGCCCGCTCACCTGACTTAAATCCGCTGGATTTTTTTTTCTGGGGAACTATGAAGGAGCTCGTTTATGCGAAGCCCATTAATGACATCGCTGACCTTCGTGAGAAGATAACACAAGCAGTGCAGGTGATACGTCAAAAAAGTTACTCGCGAAACATAAAGCGGTCCTTTTTAAGGAGAGTGAGAGCTTGTATTGCCGCGGGTGGTCAACATTTTGAACATTTATTGTAATAAAATATCTTTAAACTAACATTCTTTGCTTTTATTCTACTGGGAACCCATCTACCTGTGTGTATTTCCTTCTTGCTCACTCTTGGAACCGAAGTAAAAAATAGTAGTAACATAACAGTTTCTAAGATAAGAAAGGGTCCGACAGTTACCGTTAGTAGGTAGGCACTTCGTAAAAATTGGGTTGTTGAGTAAAAATATTATCAAATTTTTTTTTTTCAAATTAATGTGTAAGTATTATACCTTTTTAAAAAGAGGAATAAACGCGTCAAAATTTGACGTCACTTGCCATACTATTTTGGTACATTTTTTTTACACTACAGTCGGTCAAAGTTGCGAAATTCAATAGTTTTCCATATCACCTTTAGTTAAAATAATATTTTATTTTAAAATGGTACAATAAGTACTTTATTTTTACATTCTATTTAGACACAGCAATACCCTAGATTACAAAACCTCCAAGAAATATCGAAATTATCAGCATTAGCAGTCACAGCATTCAAAAGTATGTCACAGGGTGCTCATTTCCCCTTTTTTTTTTAAATCAGTATAATTCTGTAAGTACATGGGGTGGATTTTTTAAAATATTTTTCTGAGTACTGTTAGAACTTGGGGCATCGTGGGAATCCAGTTGGACGCCAGGTTCTTGGACACCCTGTATATATATGTTACTTCCTCGACACACTCCTGCGAGTATCGGGAGCCCCCGAGCCGCGAGCACGTTGCCTGCTGCAACGTATCCTGCACACGTTGCTGGACCGACGCGACAACGCGCACCGGCTGCCCACTGCCACGTCAGTCTATATTACTATATATATATGTTACTTCCTCGACACACTCCTGCGAGTATCGGGAGCCCCCGAGCCGCGAGCACGTTGCCTGCTGCAACGTATCCTGCACACGTCGAAAATGGACATGGTCCAAAACATCAAAAAAGTCTCATTGCCATAACAATTAGTAACTAATTGTTACCTATAGCTATAAAAAATATCTCGTTGCCATGTCAATGCTCTTTATTTTAACGTTTTGCGATTAATTTGCAAAATTATCGTTGTTGCATTTTTTACGTAACTGTCCTGCGGGAGAGGTCTCTATAATTATTTACATCATGATGATAGATGACAAATCAAAAAATGCAGAACAAAAAGTAGAATAAGAATAGTATGATCTTAACAACATATTATTATAGGTAGGTATTTAATTTTTAGTAGACATGGGTCGGGGTACAATAGGCTAGTTGACACATATGAAATTATGTTACAATGATGTTTATTTCTAAAAGTATTTGCCATATGGAAACTAAATATAATAAATTATGTTCATAATACTTGAATATGTTTGTATAAACTCAATATTAAAATTATTTTTTTTGTCTATGTCTTTAACTTTCGAAAACGAAACGAACGAATAAAGATTATCAAAATCATTGCATTTATTATGAGGTATTTCCTGCAGGAAATGTAAGTATTTTTCCAGCATCATACAGCATTCATATGGCTGTCTTAAATAACACCGAAATAAACGTTTGATGCTATGAAAATCCACAGTTATTTTCACCGACTAATTCTTACAAAATATTATGTTTAAAGCATATTAGCTATCAGCCATTTTGTGACGTCGTAAATCTCGTTAAAAAACATGAACGCGATCCTTTACTATTACACTTTCTGAGTTATGACGTCATCGATCTTGAACACAGATAATGTATAAAGATCAACAAGGCTGACATCGTTTTCATCTTTTATAAAATATTTATTTTAGTGCTTTCTAGATCTCAAAAAAATGCCATAATTTTTTCTTAATCTAGTAAAACCATTCTAAACCATATAAAACAAAAAAGTGTCAACTAGCCTATACACTCGGAGGAAAATCATTACCTTCCTCGTCTATCCCTGACCACGACTGGTGTAACCCATCTCGAAACCTCTGCTTAATAAGAAGATAATGATTTGCCTTAAAATTTGGCTGCGATTGTGGTCCGTGTCTACTATTTAATATTTGTACAAATCGCGAAAGTTTAAAAACATCCTTTCTAATATTATAAACGCGAAAGTTTGTATGGATGGAGGGATGTTTGTTACTCTATCACGCAAAAACTTCTGAATTTATTTGGCTGAAACTTTGCACGGGGATAGTTAATAATCTCGATTAATATATAGATTATAAAAAAATCACGCTCCGACTCACTGGAGCAGAGTGACGCGGGTAAAACCGCGGGGCGCAGCTAGTATTATTATATTAATAAATCTAATTATTTCCAGCGTGGAGTACGCGGAGCTGGGCCTGTCGGTGGACAAGTGCTCGCGACAGGATGTCATCTTCATCAACAAACACGGATACTCGCTGTTCAGCTCGCTGCACGATAGTAAGTTATATTTCCTGATACCCTCATAGAACCGAAGTCCGAGAGCCCTACGAACTGTAAAGTAGAGCGACAATTGGACAACATTCCCTGTCAAATAATTGTCCTGAGCCGAGGTCCTACAGGTGGCGCCCTCTTGCACTCAAAGTTTCAAGTTTCTGTATATGTTTGTGTCTATCAATAGCAGTTTTAGGTCATCATCATCATCATCTGATGTATAACGTCCAATGCTAAATAAGTGCACTCCTCCTCCTGAGGGAGTGTTTTTACCATGGTCACCACGCTTGGCAGGCGGGTTGGTGACCGCAGTATTAAGGAGTAACACACAGGGAAATGCTGCTGCTCGTTCCCTGGTATACAATTGTTATAGATGATGTTATAGCAATCGGGACTTAACGTGCTTTCCGAGGCACGGAGGTTAGTCCTCAGCCAAACAGACCCGAAAAGAAATCTTTGTGTAGATTTAAAGCGAGTCGAATACACGGAGGTTGTCCTTTTTTTTGTTGTCCGGGGGGAAATGCTTGTACGCATTCCGCCGCCGCTATAGCGTATTCGCGCGCTGGCGGCGGGATATGTGGGGCTCGCCCTCTCCATAGCGTGGTATGCGACACTCATACCACGAGGAGAGGACCCTACACACTAAAACCTCCCGGACACGCCTTCGATCCGCCGTTGGCGGGGGCCGGGTACGCACGAAGCAATCCGGCCCAACATGAAGGTTATCCTGAGTACTTTAGTATTTGTCATTAATCCAATATTCACTTGTGCAGGTCTGCAATTAGAATCGAACACTACCGAGAATATAGAAGCTATCTACACGACCCTCGCTCTCATATGTATCGAGCTGGGATCCGAGGAGACCGTCTGTGACATCCTACAAGTTATATTGGCGTAAGTATTCACGTACTAGTAGAATAAGTTTTTATTAACTGATTGTTAAAAATTGTTTAATTATGATAAGTGTAATTTCCGAAGTTTCTATGTATGTATGCACTTAGTACAGCTATTTTTTCAGAACAATTAATAGTCTATAAAACAATAACATAATAATGAATCTCACTCCTCGCCCTGCTTACCCACTTGCAAAGATTCTTACAATATCCTCGTTTACCAGAAGTCCGAGAGTCCCGCAAACTATAAATGGGCAAGAAGATTTAAAAATATATAATTAGTCTGTCAGTTAGATTACTTAAAAATATTATACACCTAATTTTGTATTTATCGAATCAATAAAAATTTACAAAGATACAGAGCAAAAACAAACTATAAAGTTCAGGAGAAGGGGGCTTGTGACGTCACTACTAGATAAAATCATACCTATAAGTGACGTCACATAAAATTGCAGCGCGAAACGAAAAAAAAAAATACGTTTCCAATATTTTTTGGTAATCTAACTGACGTACTAAATAGATTTTTTTTTCTTCATGCCTATTAGAGCGAAAGTTGCACAAAACTCTCTTAAAGAACTTAAATCATAATTCCTTAAAACCCTGCCAGTGACCACCCTAAGCCGAGTTTCAAGCCTTAATTGTGTAAACTGCGCTAGCGCTGCCATCAGCGCAGGTTGCTCTATTTGTAATTTAAGGCCAACTACATGTGTGTCCGAAAAAACAGTTATTTTCAATAGTTAAGCGCACCTGCGCTTAATTACTAAAAATAAAGTTGCTTCGTTTGTAGTTTAAGGCTTACTACAGGTTGCTTCGTTTGTAGTTTAAGGCTAACTACAGGTTGCTCTATTTGTACTTTATGGCTAACTACATCTGTGTCCGGAAAAAAATGAAATTTTTAGTAGTTCAGCGCAGGTTGCTTAGTTTGTAGTTTAAAGCTAACTATATGTCTGTCCGAAAAAAATATATATTTTAGTAATTAACCTCGGGGAATTATGAGTTTTGAAACATGTAAACACGTATAACATTATATTAAAACTATTTTTTGTTGCATTGTTTGATGTTGTAAAAAAAACACTATTCATTTAATGTACTATAAACTAAAAAAAAAAAACTACTTCTTTCTAACTAACTAAATGCAAAAATGTAATGCCTTTCATCTCGTGTTATGTACCTAAACTGTTGTTTCTGTCCCAGCATTCAACCTACCTAAGTAGGTTTACACAAAAAAAATCGTTACACATAATTTTTTTTAATTTAGATGCTCTCACGTTGAAACGGTCAATGTCAAATCTCTGGCACGCTGTATTGTACGTACGGCAAGCTCTGATCATAAATGAGTTCTGCCTGTAAGCACTAAGAGAGGCAGGAGTAAACTATTAGTCAGTCACGTATACTATTGTTCTGCAGCATCCAACAGTCGGGGGTGTCGAACCCGGTGCTGTCGGTGTCGCAGCAGTGCCAGCTGCAAGCCATCGCGCTGTCGCTGGCCGCGCTGTTGCCGCACGTGCTCATGTTGCCGAGACTGGCCGACTATCTGAACAAGGTAAACATTAAAGCCAGGCTGATGATGACGCGATCAAAAATCCACCTGGCAAGCGTAGTGATTATGGCAATGTCCCTCAACTACCTTGATTTGTCAAGTCTGATAAGAAGAGGCGGCCTATGTTCAGCTTCAGATTTTTTTATTACTTTTGGTCGCCCTGTAGTCCATGTTCTACAAAAATAAACGTATACTGCTGTTTAAAATACGATATTTCTACCAAAGACTACACAGATGTTTATGTATTAGGGTCATTTACATGTAATGTTTATTTTGATATGTTACTTATGAATTTTAGCAATTATATTAGCTTTTTACACACCTTCGACATATATGAACTAAATGTGCTCATTTGAGAATTGGTCCGTTTGCGGATATTTTGATGAAAAGAAAAGGTTATCGTCATATTTAAAGATATCGAATACTCTATACATCATTATATCTTCATAGATAGTTTTAGTTTTTTTCAATGAAATACCCTATTTTTTTTTTCCTGTGTTTCATATAATAGGCGTGACGACAGTATCAAAAAATTAAAGATTTAATGTTTTTAGGGGAAAGTACATATAAAAAGAAATTATTACATTTATTTATTTTTATATATAACCTTGAGATTAATGTGATTTTTAATAAAATAAAAGATTAAAATACTGCAATCGGCCATTTTGACTGAAACACCAATCACGGCGCATGACGTCACGATATTGTAACCATCAAAGAGAATTAAACCACTACGTTAGGTTTGGCGGACTCGATGACATTTTTTACAATAGCGTGACGTCATAGCCGACGCCATGACACTTGAGGCCTTTTTTCGCGCGCTATTTAAAATTTAATAGAAATATGGCTTAAACTTCGTTAAATTTAAATTTATTACCGAAATATTGTGTTTTTCGTACTTAGAAAATGACTACCCACGTTGCGCAAGAGGATTTCGAAATCTTGCCTCATGCCTATTATAAACATGATAACGAAACATGTATGGTGTACAGATAATCGAGGCTCGTCGCGAGGAGGCCCCCCACCTGCTGCCCCCTCTCCGCGGGGAGTACGACGACCTGTCGCCTTCCAAGATGCCCTCCAAGCTGCCCTACCTCATGATGGACCAGGTACACATACATTTACTTTTGTATACAACATCATCATCATGAACGGAAGTGCTGGAAGGGGAAGACCAAGGCGTACGTTCCACGTTCAAATCGAGGACGTTCTTAAGAAATGCCAGGTTAAAAGTACGACACCGAAGGCCATGCATGAGGAAATTAATGAATGTACAAGAGGCGAAAGTGATGTGTCAAAATCGTAGCAAGTGGAAGGAAGTGGTCTTTCGCATACCCCTGTGGAAAATACTGAAAAGAGAGGCCTGAACGTACAGCTCTTTTAATAAACTTAAATTAAAAATATTTATATTAAACAACTTTATATTAAAAATTAATTAATTATATTAATTAATTTTTAATATAAACAGTTCAATATTAAAAATTAAACTTAACAGTAAATAAAGTAAGTAAGCGTAGTGTTCCCGTAATAGCCCTTAATATAATGCTGTAATTTCAGAAATAAAAGTTAAGAATTAATAAATTATTTATTTAAAATAAGTTAACACATTTGATACATTTTACCCTAAAAGCCAAACTAGGCAAAGCCACCGTTAAAAGCTATGTCGTAGCTAACAATTCAACGTAACGATTATCGGAATTAAACAAAGATTAAGTTTGCAGAGAGTGTATGTGTGTCTATGTTATCGTTAAATTATAAATAACGTTAGATTATAATCTATCTCGCGAGATATAAATTTGTCAAGAGATTGTGAACCGTAACATACTGCTGACAAAAACGTACGAAGATTAGGTTAGATAAGAACTGCGACCACAACGCTGCAATTTCATTTCGATAAATTACTTATATAATCTACCAAAATATAATGTGTAAAATTGTTTAGGGTTGTAGACGTGCATAATCATAACTTAGGGTCTCGACACTCATTAATTGGTGTCTGGACACTCACAACTTTGGGTCCTGATAATTTATGGTCCTGAAACTCATAATTTCGTGTTCTGACACTCATAATTAAGGGTCCTTACACTCATAACATAGGTTTCCGATAGACTCATAAATTGGTGTCTGGACACTCTCAACTTTGGGTCCTGTCACTCATAACGAATGGTCATGAAACTTATAATTTAGGGTCCCAACCCTCGCAACTTAAGGCTACGACACTCATAACTTATGGTCCTGAAACTCATAATTTTGTGTCCCGACATTCATAGTTAAGGCGACACTCATAACATAGGGCACCGTCACTCATAAATTGATGTCTCGACATTGACATCTTCTGGTCTCGACACTCACAACTTAGGGCCCGACATTCATATCTTATGGTCCTAAAACCCATAACTTGGCGTCCCGACACTCACGACTTCGGATGCTGACACTCACAGCTTTTGTTCCTGGCATTCATAACTATGGGTCTCGATACTCATAAATTGGTCTGCGATACTCATAACTTATGGTCCTGACATTCATAACTTATGGTCCTGACATTCATAAGTTATGGTCCTAAAACTTAGCGCATCGACACTCATAAATTGGTTTCTGGACACTCACTACTTCGGGTCCCAACACTCATAAATTGGTGTCTGGACATTTACTACTTCGGTTCCCGACACCCAAATCTTCGTGTACCGACACTCATCTATGTGATAAGTGTCAGGACAGTCCGACAGTCATAACAAAGGGTCCCATAAATAACACTCATAAATTGATGTTTGGACATTCACAACGTCGGAGACCAACACTCATAATTGGTCTCTGGACACACACAACTTCCGGTCCCGACTGTCATAACTTAGGGCCCGAAACTCTTCAATTGGCGTCTCTACAGTCATAACATAGGGTCCAGACTGACACTCATAACTTCGGGTCCTGGCTGATACTCATAACTTCGGGTCCCGACACTCTTAACTTCGGGTCCCGACACTCACAACTTCGGCTACCGACACTCATAACTTATGCTCTTGGCAATCATAACTATTAGGTCTCGATACTCATAAATTGATATCTAGACACATACAACTTTGAATCCAGGCATTTTAGGGATACCTTCTTTGAATGCCGTTCGATATAATATGAACATGTGTTTGACTACACAGATGGCGCTGTGCGAGTGTCTTAAAGCGTGCGGCGCAGACGTGGTGCGCCTCGCTTGTGCGTCGCCCTACGGCGGCGCCAGCCTCGCCGCTCCGCACCGACACAGCTGGCTCGAAGCTGGTAACTATGACACACACGACACACACACATAGTGACGTGGTGCGCCTCGCTTGTGCGTCGCCAGCCTCGCCGCTCCGCACCGACACAGCTGGCTCGAAGCTGGTAACTATGACACACACGACACACACACATAGTGACGTGGTGCGCCTCGCTTGTGCGTCGCCAGCCTCGCCGCTCCGCACCGACACAGCTGGCTCGAAGCTGGTAACTATGACACACACGACACACACACATAGTGACGTGGTGCGCCTCGCTTGTGCGTCGCCAGCCTCGCCGCTCCGCACCGACACAGCTGGCTCGAAGCTGGTAACTATGACACACACGACACACACACATAGTGACGTGGTGCTACTCGCTATGACACACACGACACACACACATAGTGACGTGGTGCGCCTCGCTTGTGCGTCGCCAGCCTCGCCGCTCCGCACCGACACAGCTGGCTCGAAGCTGGTAACTATGACACACACGACACACACACATAGTGACGTGGTGCTACTCGCTATGACACACACGACACACACACATAGTGACGTGGTGCGCCTCGCTTGTGCGTCGCCAGCCTCGCCGCTCCGCACCGACACAGCTGGCTCGAAGCTGGTAACTATGACACACACGACACACACACATAGTGACGTGGTGCGACTCGCTATGACACACACGACACACACTCATAGTGACGTGGTGCGCCTCGCTTGTGCGTCGCCAGCCTCGCCGCTCCGCACCGACACAGCTGGCTCGAAGCTGGTAACTATGACACACACGACACACACACATAGTGACGTGGTGCGACTCGCTTGTGCGTCGCCAGCCTCGCCGCTCCGCACCGACACAGCTGGCTCGAAGCTGGTAACTATGACACACACGACACACACACATAGTGACGTGGTGCGCCTCGCTTGTGCGTCGCCAGCCTCGCCGCTCCGCCCCGACACAGCTGGCTCGAAGCTGGTAACTATGACACACACGACACACACACATAGTGACGTGGTGCGACTCGCTATGACACACACGACACACACACATAGTGACGTGGTGCGCCTCGCTTGTGCGTCGCCAGCCTCGCCGCTCCGCACCGACACAGCTGGCTCGAAGCTGGTAACTATGACACACACGACACACACACATAGTGACGTGGTGTGACTCGCTATGACACACACGACACACACACACATAGTGACGTGGTGCGCCTCGCTTGTGCGTCGCCAGCCTCGCCGCTCCGCACCGACACAGCTGGCTCGAAGCTGGTAACTATGACACACACGACACACACACATAGTGACGTGGTGCGCCTCGCTTGTGCGTCGCCAGCCTCGCCGCTCCACACCGACACAGCTGGCTAGAAGCTGGTAACTATGACACACACGACACACACACATATTGACGTGGTGCGCCTCGCTTGTGCGTCGCCAGCCTCGCCGCTCCGCACCGACACAGCTGGCTCGAAGCTGGTAACTATGACACACACGACACACACACATAGTGACGTGGTGTGACTCGCTATGACACACACGACACACACACACATAGTGACGTGGTGCGCCTCGCTTGTGCGTCGCCAGCCTCGCCGCTCCGCACCGACACAGCTGGCTCGAAGCTGGTAACTATGACACACACGACACACACACATAGTGACGTGGTGCGCCTCGCTTGTGCGTCGCCAGCCTCGCCGCTCCACACCGACACAGCTGGCTCGAAGCTGGTAACTATGACACACACGACACACACACATATTGACGTGGTGCGCCTCGCTTGTGCGTCGCCAGCCTCGCCGCTCCGCACCGACACAGCTGGCTCGAAGCTGGTAACTATGACACACACGACACACACACATAGTGACGTGGTGCTACTCGCTATGACACACACGACACACACACATAGTGACGTGGTGCGCCTCGCTTGTGCGTCGCCAGCCTCGCCGCTCCGCACCGACACAGCTGGCTCGAAGCTGGTAACTATGACACACACGACACACACACATAGTGACGTGGTGCTACTCGCTATGACACACACGACACACACACATAGTGACGTGGTGCGCCTCGCTTGTGCGTCGCCAGCCTCGCCACTCCGCACCGACACAGCTGGCTCGAAGCTGGTAACTATGACACACACGACACACACACATAGTGACGTGGTGCGACTCGCTATGACACACACGACACACACTCATAGTGACGTGGTGCGCCTCGCTTGTGCGTCGCCAGCCTCGCCGCTCCGCACCGACACAGCTGGCTCGAAGCTGGTAACTATGACACACACGACACACACACATAGTGACGTGGTGCGACTCGCTATGACACACACGACACACACACATAGTGACGTGGTGCGCCTCGCTTGTGCGTCGCCAGCCTCGCCGCTCCGCACCGACACAGCTGGCTCGAAGCTGGTAACTATGACACACACGACACACACACATAGTGACGTGGTGCGCCTCGCTTGTGCGTCGCCAGCCTCGCCGCTCCGCACCGACACAGCTGGCTCGAAGCTGGTAACTATGACACACACGACACACACACATAGTGACGTGGTGCGCCTCGCTTGTGCGTCGCCAGCCTCGCCGCTCCGCACCGACACAGCTGGCTCGAAGCTGGTAACAATGACACACACGACACACACACATAGTGACGTGGTGCGCCTCGCTTGTGCGTCGCCAGCCTCGCCGCTCCGCACCGACACAGCTGGCTCGAAGCTGGTAACTATGACACACACGACACACACATATAGTGACGTGGTGCGCCTCGCTTGTGCGTCGCCAGCCTCGCCGCTCCGCACCGACACAGCTGGCTCGAAGCTGGTAACTATGACACACACGACACACACACATAGTGACGTGGTGCGCCTCGCTTGTGCGTCGCCAGCCTCGCCGCTCCGCACCGACACAGCTGGCTCGAAGCTGGTAACTATGACACACACGACACACACACATAGTGACGTGGTGCGCCTCGCTTGTGCGTCGCCAGCCTCGCCGCTCCGCACCGACACAGCTGGCTCGAAGCTGGTAACAATGACACACACGACACACACACATAGTGACGTGGTGCGCCTCGCTTGTGCGTCGCCAGCCTCGCCGCTCCGCACCGACACAGCTGGCTCGAAGCTGGTAACTATGACACACACGACACACACATATAGTGACGTGGTGCGCCTCGCTTGTGCGTCGCCAGCCTCGCCGCTCCGCACCGACACAGCTGGCTCGAAGCTGGTAACTATGACACACACGACACACACACATAGTGACGTGGTGCGCCTCGCTATGACACACACGACACACACACATAGTGACGTGGTGCACCTCGCTTGTGCGTCGCCAGCCTCGCCGCGACTGTATCATTCGCATATAGCTTGCTATATGTGTACGTTTGTCTGTCCCAGGGGCAGCGCAAGGTCGCGACAGCCTGGCCGACATCACGGCGGGACCCGTTACTGAGATGGACAGCGCTAACAGCTCACCCGGTGTTACTCGGGTACGTAATATGGCAGAGTAGTTACACATTATCATTATTACATTATTGCTTTTACACAAATTACTCTTACAGATGTTCATGTTTGTATATGAAAGGTTACTTAATTATATGATTTAATACTATAGCTATGACGTCAAAGCATGGTTAATAGCGTTAAAAAAAAATTTGTCTTTTTATAATTACTTTTGACAAATATGTTAAGAAATAAACATAATTGTAAGATAATTTGGTATGAGTCAAGTTGCCCATTAATTATTGTATATTTTGGTGTTGTAAGCCATTAAATATCTGACTAGAACTGGTTTAAATGTGGGTATGCTTAATATTTTTAAACTATGTTTTTGGGGTCCCGAAATTTAGTAAAATAATTACTAATATATCTACTTATCTTACACTTATATAATGTAATATAACCTTTGTAAGAATAAAATAATATCTCGTGCAAATCTCATTTCCTTTCCTCCTATCCCAGCTTGTTATGTATCAACTAAAGCCACACGATGATCTGGATGAAGAATACAGAATCTATATAGAGAAGTACAGTCACAACCACCGACCTTCCATGCAAAACTTTGGCACTTATGTACCTAAATATTCACATTATATTGTAGCTCAATTGACATATTTTCATTGTAATCGTAGTAATCTTCTATTTTCTTATTAGAATCGTTATGTAATTATTATTGGTGTTTGTGCCTTTTGGCGTCGAAATATGTGGGGATTGAGAGACCAAAGAGCCCTGGTTAAGGCCCGGACTCCACCAAAGCGGAGACGAGACGAGCGGAGAGATGTTTTTTCTACAAGTAATGGAATACCGTTATTTACACATCTAGTCTGCATAACGAAATGCAATTGGTTGTTAAAAAAACATCTCCTCTCCGTTCACCTCGTCTCCGCTTTAGTGGAGTCCGGGCCTAATGCGGTACGTTAATAAACTATGGTGGCTGCGAAATGTTCCCCAAGTGTTGGTAGCTATTTACTTTGGTAAATTCCAGCACTCAGGGAACGTACACCGTACCCGAGGGACGCTGCGAAGTTTTCATAAATAAATTTGGCAAAGCACAACCGATAAGCATTTAACGGGCCAATGCTGCCAGTATTCTAGTAATGTTGCATATATTCTGGAATTCCCCCTTAGAGACGTGTTACAAAGAGATAAATAAATTTCGATGACCGCGGCGGCTGTGGTTCCACCGTAGCCTAATTGGTTAAGGCATTGGGGGCTTTATCTAAGATGCAGGTTCGAATCCTGCCGGTGGTCGAATTTTATTAATCCCAATTTTGAAATATATTCTGGAATTATATTTCAAAATTGAGATTAATAAAATTCATCTTAGGTAAAGGCCCCAATGCCTTAACCAATTAGGCTACGATGGAACCCTAGCCGGTCATCGAAATTTATTAGTCTCTTTGTAACACGTCTCTAAGGGGGACGGTAAAAATATTCTGGAATTGTTAGTATTTTATGTTAGTCTCTATAAAACTTTAGCTACCTTTAGCGGAAAAGCAACCATAGATGTTTAAAATTACTTCATGTAGAGTATTATAAAAACGTAATCTCAATTTAGCGCAGAGCTTAAAAGCCTATTAGAATTCATAGCGTCATTTAATTTCTTTATCTCTGTTTTATATAGAAACAGTTAATAGAAGTTGGCTCTTTTGATTCCTTTATACCCTTCTCCTCTAATCCCATAACTCTTATACCCTCCTCCAGCGCAGTGACAATGAGTTCTGGCACTGGGGTCACCAAGATATCAGGAGTTCTAGCCATTATCACACGAAGCGAGTTAAAACTGCTCTATCAGATGATGTAATTACTCGTTTATTTTATTGTGTTATTTATAACTAGATTCCCGTTCACAATTTCACCCGAGTAACTCCCGTTCCCGTTGGAACTTTATAATTAAATATAGCTTATAGCCTTCCTCAATCAATGAGCTATGTATACCTAACACTGAATGAATTTTTCAAATCGGTCCAGTAGTTCCTGAGATTGCCATGTTCAAGCAAACTCTTCAACTTTATATATTAGTATAGATGTGTCGTTTTCGAATATGTCTTTCCCATGGGTGTTGTAAGCGGAGACTGAGGGACGACAGTTGCACAAAACTCCCAGTCCCACAGGAGAAGCCCTCTTGCGCAGATTGCTTAATTTGTAGTGTTTAACCCTTTGACCGCCAATGACGCTTCAAAGCGTTAATTACGATTTCACTCCAGACGCCGACGACTCTTTAAAGCGTCAATTTTTAGCCTTATGTTTGACATTAAAATACACAGTAATAAACACTATTTTACGTAGTAATCATAAATAAACTCAATATATCACGTTTTGCAATAATTATATTGTAAGAAGGGGGCACATCACTACAGTATTATGCGAGAAATTATAGCAAAAATAGGCGTGGCGCTGGTGGTCAGGTTTTTAAGATTGAGCGTGGCGGTCAAAGGGTTAACCCTTTACCGGTCAGTAGGTATGTTTAGAATTGATTGGTTTTGATCTTTATTACAAGTAGATAAAGTTCAAAATATGGTGGGTTCTATATTCCCTCTGCCTGTTAAAGTAAACCATTTATGCCCAGTGAAGTAGCAAAAGTCTCGGGGCTAACTACATATGTCCGTCCAAAAAAAACAACATACAGCTTAGAAGACATGGCATAGGCAGCAGAATCAAACAGCTTAAGGATACTCACCATGTTACTGCTGTCATAATTCGCCTGCCAAGCGTGGTGATTATAGCAATATGTCTCAACAACCCTGACTAGCAGGTCTGTTAAGAGAAGGCCCATGTTCAACAGTGGACGTGAACAAGCTGTTATCGTAGTATAGTATTTATTAAGTTGTCAATATCATGATGTACTATTATGTTCATAAGTATTAGGTTGTAAGTGCCAGTTAACGGTAAAGGTAACATACCAATGACGAATGTTTCTAAAGTATAATGGCACATCCGACCTTATGCTTCTGAGATCTAGATATACAAAAGGATGCATATATTACCTAGTTAAGAAGACCAAAGCCGTATGTCATTATACTTCAGAAATATGCCCGGTGAAGTAGCAAAAGGCTCGTGGCTAACTACATAATATCAGAAAAAAAATATATACTTCAGAAACATTCGTCGTATGTGCCTTTATCATAAACTGGCACTTACGACCAAATGCTTCTGAAGTATTATACAAGGTGTAACGGAAAGGGTATATACATAGAAAGAGCAAGGCTTTTTTGGATGATAACAAACGATATGGCAAGGGTTATTTAATCCTATCTCTACAAGTCCGGAAGTAATGATTTTTTAAAATTCATAGATACCAGAAACCAAACTTTTCAAATTGAAATAAATCATCACTAGCACTCAATCAGCTGATCGATGTCAACGAACTATTTGCAAGAAAAAATAAACCGCTAACTCCTGGTATTTCTGAATAAAGGGTTCCGCATTTTTATTTTTTGTTTGCAAAATAATACTGACTTTTCGAGTATTTTATTTTGAGGTGAAACCCTTGCCATATCCTTTGTTATGATCCAAAGAAGCCTTGCTCTATCTATGTATATACCCTTTTCGTTACAACTTGTATACATTCGTCTTTATGCTTCTGAGGTCTTCTAATATTTAAAGTATTTTTTGTACCAGGTGGGAGGAGCGGGAGCAGGATCGGAGAGCGTGAGCCTGGAAGCATTACGTCGAGCAGCTGGCGGACCGAGCGATGCGGAGCGGAGAGACGCGGAGCGAAAGAGGGCTACGCTCAACAACGCGTTCCGGACCGCGCCCTTCGACCATCTGTTACACATCACACAGCCCAAGGTAATATATTGCGCACATGCGAATCGAGACTCAGTTGTACCCTTTGAAAACGAGATTAATGTTTAAAAACCCAAACGTTTTTAATGTTCGCTAGAAACATGCCAAAAAATATTATGATAGGATTTTATGGCATAGAGATTAGAGCAATATAACTGTTGTTATGGGCCGCTGCGTTAAAGGGTTAAGGTATACGATTCTCCAATCGTTGAATCGTCAATTTGAAACAATTTAATTTCTCCCCGAACTAGTCCTTTGATATTTCTGAAGTTTAGTTTTTTATTTATGTAAGTACACACAAAAAAAATATAGTTAAAACAACAAAAATGCAAATAAAAGGCAATTTACAAAGGTACTACTTTTTTCTAAAAAAATTCTTCCAGTAGACCCGCGAAAGAAGAAGAAAATAAAGAAATAAATAATATTGTGTAGGTATACATACATACAAAAACTACACATATAATTAAATATATACATACAATGATAAATAGTTATAATACATACACAAATATTAATATTATTACGAAGAGGACAGATAGTGTTCTTTCACTCTTTTGAAAAGAGAAAGGGTATGGAAGTTACGGATATTAGCGGGTAGCGAATTCCACAATCTGACTGCATGGACTGTAAACGAGTAGGAATAGATATCGGTTTTAATTTTTAATATTTTTCCTGCGAATACATTTACCGCTTTGAACAGCATCAACATTTCCTTCCAGTACGAAATCAAGGACAAGCTAGAGGAGATATTCAACTCGATCTCCTCGGAGCCGCTGCTCCCGGCGCCGGGCGCGGGCTCCCCGGCCGGCACGCACAAGTCCTACCAGCAGAACGTGCCGCCCTACACCAAGTACTTTCCAGAGCTGTTCCTGTATTGAACGTGAGTATTTTGTTGCGAAAATAGTACATACGTATAATTCATTTCTTTACTCACCAAATTTTAAATGTTGCTTACACATTTCCATCCCAACACCGGACAAAAAATACTAAGATTTCTTTCCGGGTCTGGTGGGTTGAGGGACTTCTCTCTGTGCCTCAGAAAGCACGTGGAGCTGTTCGTCCTGATTGTTATAACATCATCAATAACAATTATAGACCAAGGAACGGGCAGCAGCGTTTCATTGTGCGGTACAACATAATACTGCGGTCAAAAACGTGGTGACTATGGCAAAACCCCTCCCTCGGGCGGAAACCAATATTCAGCAGTGGACATTGTACGGCCTGATGATGATGAACACATTTGATAGACAACATCACTCATAGCCATGAGGCTTTTGCTACTTCCTTATATACTTCCGGGCATAAAGGCAATCAGCGCGTTTACGTCCATTAATGTATTTAATTTTATAAACAGTTCAAATATAAACGGTTACGAATGACAGTGGCATTAAAAGTGTTCATAATAATATAAAATTATTATCGACTAAAGGACATAGAACTGATTGATGGGCAGCAGCATCTATCAGCCCTAATATATTCGCATATTACTGCGATCACCAATCCACCTGTCAAGCATGGTGATTACGGCAATATCCCTCAACGACCATGGCTCGCCAAGGTCTGTTAACCCCTTAACGGTCAGTAGGTATGTTTCAAAATCATTGGTTTTGAACTTTATTATCATCCAATAGAGTTCAAGATATGATAGGTTTTATATTCCCTCTGATTTGGTTTAAGAGGACCATGTTCAGCAGTGGACGTTAACGGACTATTAAAATTGAAGTTGAAGTAAGTACATAGTGTACATACATACATAAGCTCACGCCTGTTTCCCAGTGGGGTAGGCAGAGACAATGGACCTCCACTTGCTACGATCCCTAAACACATCTTTCGCTTCATTCACTCTCATAACATTCTTCATACAAGCACGTCGGCTTAGGGTGGAGTAGAAGTAAGTATTCTTTTGATATTCATTATTTATTTTTATTTTCAGAGTGGTGACTCAATCTTCAAGTAGCTGCCTGTAGTGTTAAGCTTAAGCTGAGACGCACCTACGTGCACTATGATATTTATTATTACCTACATTTACTGTTAATGTGTGTAATATTTTTAGACCCTAGAAGCATAAAGACGAATTTACTACTATACTTTAGAAGCATTTGGTCGTAAGTGCCAGTTTACGATAAAGGCACATACGACGAATGTTTCTGACGTAAAATGGCATATCCGACATTATGCTTCTGAGCTCTGGGTTTGGAATTGAGGTGGGATGACGTCATCATTATATGTCAGTGTTTGTGAACTATTCACACAACTCAAACAATAAAGGTTTTTTTTAAAAGAGTTTTACTATTTCCATCCTTTTGTGCCAAATGTGTATTTAAAGAACTGCATTTTACGTTTTAAATTACTCTTTGATATCGGATTAGTATTTCTTTATTGTGTGTTAAAAATAATACTTATAACGTTATTTTTATTCAAATGAAGTTCTGAAAAGCTATTGAGCCTAGAACCTGGTTGATCTGGGTTCGATCCCTACTCGGGGCAATTATTTGTGTCCCGTTCTGAGTATGGATGTGCTTTTGTGTCCGAAAATGATGTGTTTGTAAACAGATAGACACAGATATATATATTATTATATTTCGCATGCGCGGGAGTCGCGCGTCTCAAACATAAATATTGAACTTGGTTACGAGTATAGTTATAAAAATGGCGGGATGTTGATTAATATTTTCATGAAATGAATCTTAAATGTGAATTATAATAAATGTGTTATCGAATAACCTGCTATAAGGCATTATGTAATATATTTAAACCTACATATGACGTCATCCACACACATTTCTAAACCTCAGAAGCAGAAAGACGGTTGTACTACTGTACTTCAGAAGCATTTGGTCGTAAGTGCCAGTTTACGATAAAGGTACATACGACGAATGTTTCTGACGTATAATGGCACATCTGACTTTATGCTTCTGAGCGCTAGAATTATATTTTTAATCTACATTTATTTCGAATTAATGTTAAAAAATGCAATTTTATATAATATAATACATTCCAAATGGTGTATCGATATTTTTCCTATATAAGAATTCAAAAAGTATAGATAAAGTATAAAATATCTAATGCATTTAAATATTATTTTTGAATACTTAAAGTTTCTATTCTGCCGAAACAATACATTTAAAATCGCTTACTCTATTTATAGTTAAGCGAAATAAGCAATAACTGATATAGTGACTTAATTCTCTTCTATCATATGCGATATATAAGTGCTTGCAGTACCTAGTATCTAGAGCTCAGAAGCATAAAGTCGAATGTGCCATTATACGTCAGAAACATTCGTCGTATGTGCCTTTATCGTAAACTTGCACTTACGACCAAATGCTTCTGAAGTCATCATGGTAAATAGACTTTTGTTCACTCTACAGCGAGTAGACAATGAAATAGCACAAATTTGAATAAATACAGGCGCGATTATTGAAGTAATTACTTCATGGTAAGAAACTTGAGTATCCACAGCTATGCTAGAACTACAGATACGAACAGAATTGCTTTGGCAGAAAATATTTAGTATTAAGATCAGCTATTTTTGACCAATTGAGTAGAATCTCTTTGTTTTGTGAGGGTTTAGTGTTATTTGTAACGATCACTTTTATGTTTGAGACTTTGATATTTATTGCATTCAAAATACTATGATAATATATGGCGATAAGAATAGAGATGAAGACTAATAAAACTATTTAATCTGTCAGTAAGATTACAAAAAAATATAGAACACGTATTTTTTTATTGATCAAATCAAATAAAAAATTACAAAGATACAGAGCAAAAACAAACTATAAAGTTCAGGAGAGGGGCTTGTAACGTCACTCTTACGTAAGATTGTACTTAAAAGTCACATTAAATTTGAATGCGCTGTATCTTCGTATTATTGTGTAGAAGGACCAAAAAAAAACATGGCCCATATTTTTTGGTAATCTAACTGAATAGATAATCTAATCTAAATAGATTTTTTAGTCTTCACCCCTATATGTTTAATTTACGTAACTGCGTAAACGATGAAAAAAAATATATTCAGTACTTAGTAGTAAGATGGTGAGTATCCTTAAACTGATAGCATCTATCAGCTTAAGGATACTGATCATCTTTCTGCGATCACCAATCCGCCTGCCAAGCGTGGTGATTATAGCAATTTCCCTCGACTGCCCTGGCTGGCCAAGATCTGTTAACAGAAAGCCTATCAGTTACTATTGCCATCCTAAGTCTTCAAATACAAAAGTGATCCGTACATCAAAGATATTTCCTGTTAAAGATATTAAAACAGTTACAATATTTTATAATTATTATGGATAGATTGGTACAACAGTTGGATATGAAGCAATATTCTGTTTTTATGAACACTTTTATGCCACTGTCATTCTTATATTCCTATTCCGTTTTTTTGAAAACTGTTTATAAAATTAAATACATAAATGTTTTTGTTATTTCACGGGGCAAATAGGCGAGCGGAGCTGCAGCTTGACCAAACGGTAATAAACTACAACGTGCGCGTACGCAGCGACTGACGCTCGGAGCGTGAGATAGCGGGGGTTGAGGGATTAGGACTTTTTGATGTTTTAGGATTATCAAGTATCAATTTTATATACTTTTTTTTTCAGAGGGATAAATATTAAGATAGCCAGAAGGCTTTTGATACTTCACCGGGCATAAAGGCGAGCAGTGCTCCAGCCCAAATAAATAGTTTAAATACTACAAACTAAGCAACCTGCGCCCACAGAAGACGCCCTCTAGGGCGTCTTCTGTGGGACTTAGACCTCGGCTCAGGGCGGTTGCTGGCGGAGGGGATTGAGAGTTGTAAAGGTCGTTAATGACAGTGGCATCCAAAGTTTACTATAATGTGGATATTAAAACGAAATGATAAAAAAACCTAATATATACTTAAGTATGGGAGAGAGCGTTGATAATATTCTTTAATATTATTAATATATTTTTAATTTTTATATAATAGCCTTATTTGTTCATAACTCCTGATTATTCAAGAGGTGATTTGAATATCATATTGTTAATATAATTGACAGTTTACGCCACACTGCGATTGATGTTATTTTATGCTGTAAGTGCTTGTATGAAACATATGTGTTTATAGCAATAATAGTTCATGTTTGACTATTTAATTGTCTTCTGCAATACCATTGATTACAATAATTAATATATAAGTGTATTTATTTATGGTGTTATTATTAGAATGTGAGATACGATTTATTTGGGGATATTCTTCTTTTCTACCGACTACTGCATAGTTAAAGAATATACAAAAAAAAAATCAAAATCTGTTATTAGAGTGATTTATGTAACAAATGAATTATTATCCGCACTGAACGTGTTTTTTTAAATTAAATAAAGGCTTACATTTGACCATAATCTCGCTTGATGGAAGGCGAAGATAAGACCTAAGTCGATACACACTTGCCTAGAAAGTGTCTGTTCACTTTAGTTTTAAAGATGTCCAGATTATAGCGTTCCGGAAAATCTGACCCCGGCAGAGAACTCCACTCCTTAGCTGTTATCAACTTATTTGAACCTAATTCAGTTTTCAAGATTAGATCTCAACAAACATTGCAGTGGTTTTTTTGCCGTTGCGGACATGTACAGTAAGCCAAGGCTTTTGTTATTTCACCAGACATAAAGGCTTCATTCTTATAAAATTGTTTATTAACTTCATACATCTCTATGTGATCTATTAACTTAAAACACTTCTGTCTGTTTTTTAGTGAAGCAACAGTTGACAGAAAAGAAGAATCTCTCTTTGTTATTCATTATTATGAAGGTCAAGGATGCACTAGGGGACAAATACGTAGCTTTAGTATGATAGTGACACATAATAAGGTTATGATTCAACACAAATTGATCTGTTTTTTTATGTGACTAAAACTGATAATCGCTAAGTTAAACATTTGGTTTTGTAATTATCCCTCGACATGTGTCGGCAATTTCTTTTCACATATCTGTCGACATCTCGTAACTTATAGTCGGTAATATTGCAAAAGTGATAGTTGCTTATAAGGTGTAATTTTATATGTCAAGAAATATTTACTTTATATACGTTTGAAAGGGCAAAAAATCAATTTGCTACATTTGATTTTCAACCAATAAGGTTGAAAATCAAATGTAGCAAATTGATTTTCAGCAGCTATTGTTACTTACAAGTAACAACAGTTGTAGCGACAAAACATGGCAATGTTGCCAAACATGTCGAGTGAAGTCTGGCAACGTCGCATCACTTCAACCGACTAGTGACATGTGACATGTGCCCTAATGTATTGCCTTGTGAGTGAATGAAGTATAATCTCTTTATATTTGCAGTTATAATAATTTAAACTTGACTGATATATTTTGATCAATATACTATTATGTTCGGTTTGTAACAATTTTATGCCAGTTATTAATGTTATTAACATTTTTATTATTATGCTTAATGCAACCTGATATAACCGATATATTAGACATATGTAATCAAAATCAATAAATGGTCGCGGTATTCCAGTTTTTTCGCAACTCCTTTGGGGACGCCCATATTCCACAGTGGACGTTATACGGGCTGATATTATGACGATTAATTTCCAATTACATATCTTAACTCCACTAATAAAATTGATAATAATGTTTTTAATTATACACTAGATGGCGTTGTTTCGTTTGCGTTTTGTATTAGACAAGACGACTTTTAATTATAATGTGATACATTAATGAGGTAAAGGAGTAGTTAAATGGTTATCAAGGATATATAATGTAGAAATTGTAAGGAAAGTTAGACAATAGACGCTGGTGAAAGATATTATGATAAAAACTAGAATATTGCAAGGTTGTGGTGTATGGAGTCGGAATTATTAATGTATTACCTATGTATAACATGTTGTATTGTTTGTTTGTACTTAAATGATAATATATTTGTTTAGTGATCGGTTGTGTAAGTTAATAAATGTGGTTAAAGATTAAAAATGTTTTTATTTTAAATTAATTTATTCATTTTAGATATCGCAGTAGATTGTGTAGGTCTTAAACAGTAAATGTTACTTTCATAGTAACATTTATTGCTATAGACCTAGTACCTACACAATCGATATGCCACTAGAAATAATGTAAGTTTTATTTTTCAAAACGATCAGTTTTGATTTCCGAGCTAAGTAAAAGTTTTCTTTTTAATCTATGTATGCAGTTTTTCTTTTGACAATAGATGTTTGTATATCTTATAGTAACACCTGTGTAATGAATATTTAATATTTTTTAAGAAAGATTCGATTTGTCTAATATACACCTCGAAATAGCATTACTACGCTGAATTTTGACCGCCCTGAGCCGAGGTCCAAGTCCCACAGGGGACGCCCTCTTCCGCAGGTTGCTTAATTTGTAGTGTTTAAACCATTTATCTAGGCTGAAGCTGTGCTCGCCTTTATGCCCGGTGAAGTAGCAAAAGCCTCGTGGCTAACTACATATGTCCGTCCGAAAAAAAAGCTGAATCACACGGCTCATTTTAAAATCTCATTTGCTAAACGTACGTTTTAATTACTTTCTTTATTTTTTCAATACAAATCTTGCATTTATTCCGTATCCTATTACATATACGTCATTCTGAGCTTGAGCCACACATTTTTATGAATTATATGTAAAATCAAATAATGTGGTAATCCTCTAAAGGGTAAGTTTATTGATTACCACGCACAAATGATCAAAGTTGGAGCTATATTATGACATCAATCAACACGTAACATCTATTTTAATTCAGACACATAAAGCGGTAATATGCAGTAATTAAAACAAAGATAATAAAAAACAACAATTTTATTTTAAAATAACATTTATCTATCTACTTTACAATAATAATTTAATGCTAGATTTATTCGTCTATATTACTTTGGACGTTCAAACGGTTTCTTTATAACATAATTACAATTGACCGATATAAGGTTAAACTGTATGTTTGTGTAAAGTATCATTGACATCGATATAACATTTTCTAGCTCTTCATTTTCATACATAAACATAAATGTGATCTGTAAAATGATAAGTAGTAATCATTAAATAAATATATGGAACACGTTTACTGACATTTTTGCGCCGAACAATTTATTGGTATTTTTGAGCTTAATTATTTAACTAGCGGTTTTGTTCTCGTAAAATAACGGATTTTATAAGCTATATAAACAATGAAATGCTTGTCTTAATCAGAACTACCATTTTTATGTTAGACGGACAAACAGACAGACATAATGAAAAGCTTATATTATACCTTACAAAATTAGCTATTTACCAGTAAAAATCCCGTCAAAATCATACCAATCATGACGACGATAGGGGGCTTAGTTAATGATAAATTCAGTTTAATGCTAATACTTTGCTTAACATCCGAGAAAAAAATATGATTTAATGAGGCCGGAACAACATTAAGCAAAATTAACATAAATAGAATTTCCATTACATTCCATAAAAAAAACCTGCAGTACAGTAAATAATGCAGAGAGACTTCTCCCACAAATATGTAAGTTCATAAATGTAACCAACAAGACTGTTTGCAAATAAAATATATTAAATATTCCAGTAAGTTGTGGCGAAATTTTTCAATCCTCAGAAAAAAATGAAAACTGTAATAAAAAAAATTGACAGAATTTGCAATAATTTGCATGATAATGTAATTTTTGTATTCTCTCATTTTTTTATTGACGATTAAGAAATTAGCCCTAATTTTATAAACTTACTAAACTATATATTTTTTTAATTTACCTAATACAGCAGTAACGACTTACTAAATCTTAAAACGGCCATTGCCCAATTACTTGTGATCATGTGGTCGCCGGTTCGATCCCCACTCATTGCACTACTGACGTGAACCCACTCGTAACACAAGCATTTTAGCTTAGCACGACGGTTTAACAAGAATACTAGTGGAAAACAAAATTCTGCTAGTAATATTTTAAAAACAAAAGAAAAAAAATATATATTACTATGGTCATACAATAAGGGCGTGGATACCAGCGTATCCACCCTGGTAGATGTTAATAATATCGATGTCAATGTAAGGCATGGCACATAAATATTCAATATTTTCTGCTTGGATTATAAACATAACGTATTATAAGAAGGTACTTCCAAAATTCATGCCTTTCTTTTGACAGCAAACAGTTTCATGTTTCTGATGTTTTTTTAAGACAACTCCCGCACTAGCGAAATAATTCCCGGGCCGAATTGCTTATGCATGCCCGGCCCCCGCCAACGGCGGATCGAAGGAGTGTCCGGGGGGTTTTAGTGTGTAGGGTCCTCTCCTCGTGGTATGAGTGTCGCATACCACGCTATGGAGAGGGCGCATAAGTGAGCATACATTTATGGAATTGCTGTTTTTTTGCGATTTCAGGGTTGGTCCCGTGGTAATAAGTTGTTCATAATCATGAGTACTTCAATCCCTAAAGGTTGTTGGTGTTTTAAAAATAGCCCTGTTTAGTCCATGGTATGTATATTTTTAAAGAAAGGCATCTTTGGAGCACCTTACATATATAATTATTAGATTCCTGCGTGCGCTTTAACTCGCGTAGCTCCCCGTTCCCGTGGATTCATAATAAAATAGCCTTCCTCGATAAATAGGCTATCTAACCCAGAAATATTTTTTCAAATCGGACCAGTAGTTTCTGAAAATAGCATTCAAGAAAACCAACTCTTAAACTTGATACAACGTGTTAATTAAATAATGCAAAACCTCTTGGGTGGTGATTGTGCTCATGAATACGAACAACTTTTTCTAAGAGGCCAACATTGTATCTCGAAGTAAAAAAAACAGCAGTTCCATACAAATTGTCAATACCTACTCGACCAAAATGCATGAAAAAGTTGTTTTTTTTTTTGAGTTACAAAGTTGGTCCCATATTTCAAGTTGTTCATATTCATGAGCACAATCACCACCTAAGAGGTTTCTCGTTATTTAATTAACACGTTGTATATTATTATAGATTTATACAATTGGTAATATCTATTCTAGATCACAAGATATACATTTCGAGACGGGTAGTGAAAGGAATTGATAGATATTAGATTATTTATAAATAATTACAATCTCTACGTAATTTTACAAAATCATGTAAATTCGCATCAAAAAAATTTAATTACATTACAAACTTTTATTCATATCAAGTATTATTCACATTATCTATCTAACATTGATCACATTTATATTTTTAATTATGAATAAATTCCTTTAGGTATATACATTTTTGTTGTATTTTAACATTTTATAGAGCACCTATGTGATTTTAAACCGCGTATATACTGAGAAACATTGCTACAGTATTTAAACTAACAGTTTACTAAAAATATATTACACAAATGATATTTGACAACCTTAAAATACTTTTTGTTAAATATGTAGTACGAGCCTTGTTACATGGTATAAAAACTAAAATGTGCAAAAGGCCCTCTATTAAGGCTGGAGTTCTGCTCGCCTTTATGCCCGGTAAAGTAGCAAAAACCTCGTGGCTAACTACATACATCTGTCCGAAAAAAAGTCTTTAAAAGATGTCCCATACAAAAAATTCATGTGATTATAATTTTATTTCGATACTTTCTGGTTGAAACAGATATATATAAACAATTACTTCTCAGTGCATACGTAACTGATAACCATTTATATTTACATTTATACACACAATGTACATTTCATTCTACATAAATAATACAATCTTCTTACACTGTGGTAAATTTCTTTTTAAATTTATATTTTTTTTTAATTCATCGTAATTAAAACGGGTGTTGTAATTAGTATACAGTATATAATTAAAAAAGAAAATTGTATAACACATAAGAAATATTCCAGTTCTGTTGTTTATAAACTTTTCTTAATAACATTATATTTATGTGATAAGTAACAAATGTGCAATACCAAAAGAGCATAATTATATTATATGCTATAATAAATGACATACGCCCTTTCGTTCGTAACTAAATTAGTATTGTCACAAAACAGTGTTTTTAATAAATAGTGCTTGACTGTAAACTTGTGCAATAAGTATTTTTAAAAAAATCAACATTTTAACGTCAATAAATAAAATTGTCTAAAAGATACAGAAGTCTATTCCAAAATCGCTAAAATAGGAACAATACAATCATTGGTGTACTGGGGGCTAATGTTTTAATTGTCAGATAAAATTTATCAGAGGAATAAATTTAAATTTTTACAGAGATTTCTGTCGAAATTATTTGTGTTTGTATATTGAGTTTCGTGTTTGATGAACGTTGCAATTTCCATATACAAGCTGTCAAATGTATTCCGCTGATAATATTAATCTGAAGATTAAAACATTAACCTTAGTATATAATTAAGATCGAATACTTTTTTATTTATTGAGCATAATAACTTTTATATACAAAATGTTTAGAAATATTTATCTTGACTGCTGAATACAAGCAGTAAGTACTATATTTGTGTGATATATAATCATTCTTTAACGTAATTTAGACCACTCTTGTATTTTTTTCTAATATTTTCAACCTTAAGGTCAAATCTATACATTTTTTTTATAAATTTGTCCTACTTAAATTAGGTGTGCATAGTGGAAGTTTTTCTATTCATAACAGCCTCTTGCTAGGCTCGCCAATCGACAATTACCAGTCATTGCCAGTCAATAGTTCTGTCGCAAATCGCTGGTTTTAAATCCCGTATGACTAGTTTTCAACTGTCAATCGCAAGTTTTATCGTCGTGTATCGCTAATACTGCTAGTTGCACGATTGCGAGTTGCAGTTCTTAGACCCGTATCGATGGTTTAAGTAGCATATCGCTGGTTTTAAGTAGCGTATCGCTGGTTTTAAGTAGCGTATCGCTGGTTATAGGTAGCGTAGCGATGGATCTAAATAACGTATCGCTGGTTTTAATTAACGTATCGCTGGCTTTAAATTGCGTATCGCTGAATTTATGCAGCTTATCGCGTAGAGCCCGATCTTTACGGGAAGCGTATGACGGTGGTACCGATGGCTTCCTCACTACATGCGTGTGCTAATGCGCTTTCGAAGTCTTGTGGTAGATATACCTGCAATTATGAATATAAATTGTATGTTAATACTAGAACTATTTAATATCTCCGGTATAATAAGTTTATTTTTCATATATTAAAATTAGGACATATTTCTACGTTAATTTAAATGCCAAAATTACAATATTCTACTCAAGTAATTTTATAAGTTTTATTCACCTATTAAAACATTATTTTATCATAAGCGTTATTTAGTTTTCATGCAAACAACCATATGATGGGTACAGGTAAAGAACAAGGTAATGTACAAATGAATAGACAAGTACAATAAGTAAATAATTACTTTTACACGCCATTTATTTAGTTTTCTATTAAGTTTGTGATTGGGTATTTAGCTAAAGATATATTTCCAATAAAAAATGAAAATTGTGACATTCCCTGATTTTTTCCTTTAGATATACCTACAGGTATCAAACATATTTGAACGATTTTATGTTGCTTGACTTGTTTCTTTAGGCTGACGCATAACGGTTAAAATCTAATAAGTTTATTTTTGGTGAAATCTTTTAACTACAACTCATCATACCAGGCACGCAGATAATAACAAGAGGTTATACCTTATCCAGCATGGGCGCGAGTGCGCCGCCCTCCACTAGTTTGGTGAGCGTGTCGAGTCCTTCGCGCAGTCGGTAGCGGTCTTCCAGCCAGTCTGTGTGCGAGCCCAGGCCCAGTAGCCACTAGAAATATAACGAATGTTTAAGTTTACATGTTAAAGAAAGTACAAATCAAAGTATTTGATATTGATATAGTCCTATATATCCTTTAATTTTTAAGGCAGGAAATTATTTCTGTCTTAAATCTATAAGACAATTGAGACAAGAAAACAATTAAGACAGAAATAATTTTTCAAATCGCACCAGTAGTTCAGCGCGTTCAAGCAAGCAAACTTACTCTTCAGCTTTAGAATAGATTGTGAAAGATGAACTACTGTATATAAGCTTATCTTATGATAGATTTGTTGATACTATAATTTTTCAATACATAAACGCTACTGTTCATAGATGATTTAATATTGTTAAATCGTCTATGTAACATATTCTGGCAAATAAAATAATTGATTTAATTTGATATTATGGTAACAATCAAGGTACCATAAAAATGTCTCCCAGCATAGAAACCGTAACCGAGATTGTTAAAAGTTGTATCGCTAAACTATTTTGTGTGGTAACTTTAAAATAAATTGCATCATTCAATATTTATTTAAATTCACATACATATTTACGTATGATTCACATACAAATTTACGTATGATTCACATACAAATTTACGTATGATGGTATCATATGAGATACACTTACCCGTAGTACTCTAAAGCCATAGAAGCTTGCAGCAAATATGAGAGTGAACGGCGCAGGCAGACGGTCCGATATGAGCGCGCCGGGCCGCAAGTCCAGCAGAGCTCTGCGCGACGCTGTCGACCTGGTACCCACGGTATTGTTAACTAACTTATGGTTTCACTTTCAAATAATCTTTGAGGCTAAATAAATTATTTAAAGTGCAAACAATAATTAGTGGTTTAAAAGTCGAGTCTCTGCTATGCATAAATTGCCAATTTTTTATGCTAAGTTAAAAATTATCGGAGTAATAAATTTAAATCTTTTCATAATTTCCATATAAAATTTGTCACAATTGAAATTGACATCTCCGGTAATTTTTATACGAGTAAAATTTAGCCTTAATAATAGTAGATAACTAGATTATAATTGAAGTTGCTCTTCCCTCTTTGGCGCCTCGGTACGAACTTAGTTCATTAATAAACGTAAGGGGTGACTTACCGAAATGTGATATTTAACGACATTAATTAATAAAATACTATAAAAGTAAAAGTAGCTAATTTAAAGTAACACTAACTTATTCTAAATCTGTTCTACTTGGCAAGGTTCCCAGAATGCTGGCAGCGTAACCTCGTTGAATGGCAATCCTTACCTGCTGTGCAAAATATAAATATACTTATTTAGCCACGAGGCTTTTGCTACTTCACCGGGCATAAAGGCGAGCAGAGCTCCAGCCTTAATAAATGGTTTAAAAACTATAAACTAAGCAACCTGCGCAAGAAAGCGCCCCCTATGGGGCTAGGACCTCGGCTCAGGGCGGTCGCTGGCAATGAGATTGAGGGATTGTGACTTTTAGTATTTTAGGGGAGTTTTGTGCAACTGTCGCTCTACTTTACAGTTCGCGGGCCTCTCGAACTTCGGGTCTACAAAGACCTCGGGTCGTTAAGTAAAAACAAGCACACAGATAGTTATACAAAAAAAAATTACACAAAAGTATATCATAGAGTAAGATTGGCTAATATAAGTAAAAAACTAATTACATATTATTAGTATGTTACCTATTGCCGTCGGATTTTATATACATATTAAAGTTTCACAATAATCTTTAGCACCAAAAATAAAAGTCAGGGTCAGATATAAAGAATTGCATGATATTTATATGAACCTCCGCCAAACTTGTGCCTTCCTAGTACTACAACTTTGTGTCTGATGTAATATTGTAAGTCCCAAAACCAAAGTTTCGATGATTCTTTTTCGTAACTACCAACCATTTTAGTTCTCTCTCCTTAAATTTACATAAAAATAAATCGCTCCAAAGTTATGAGTTCCTAGTACGACGAATTTGTGTCTGATGTAACATTGCATTGTCGTAACTGCTAAAGAAGCAAAACCATTGTAGGTCGTATTTGTTCAACACAACATTTATGGCTTACACAAACGACTTCGTGAATTTATGGCTCCCTGGTAGTTTTGGAGGCTAACGGTGATGTACATATGAATCAACGCAAACATCAATCAAACTTTTCGCATTCAACTTAATAATTAATTATAAATATTATATTTTATTAAAATTTAAATTATAATAAAATTTAAATTATACTAGAATATAAATTTAATTGGGTTAAATTACCCACAAGCACGTGTGGGTTAACATTGAATGACAGAATAAGGAATAGCGTGATAAGAGAACGGTGTGGAGTGAAAGAGGACGTGATTACAAAGATAGAGAAGGGAATGTTGAGATGGTTTGGTCACGAGGAAAGAATGGATGAAGAAAGATTGACAAAACAGGTATACGTGGCAAGTGTGAGTGGCACAGTCGGAAGGGGAAGCCCTCTACGAACGTTCTCTGACCAAATCGGAGACATCCTCGCAAAAGGTCAAATAAGATCCACCCTAAACCGACGTGCTTGTATGAAGAATGTTATGAGAGTGAATGAAGAGAAAGATGTGTGAAGGGATCGTTGCAAGTGGAGGTCCATTGAATCTGCCTACCCCGCTGGGAAACAGGCGTGAGCTTATGTATGTATGTATAAATTAAATTGAGCTAAATTGCTATTAATAGTTATTCTATTATTAACTTTTTTTTTGTAAAAATCTAGAGGTGCGAAATATTAAATTAAAATTAAAAGAAGCATGGTTTATCTGGGAACTGAAATTAAAAGTTATCCCTAACTGATTGAGCCGAATTTTAGTTCAGTTTGTATTTCATTATTTGATATGTGATCATTCACAATTGCAATATGGCGTCCAAAGTTGCCGTAATTGTTATTTTTTATAGATCGTAATTAATTTAAAAGAAGCTAAAGTTTTTGTTAAGTTAACTTACTTGAGAAGGGCATTGCCATTGGGCGTGGTAGTGGAGGGCACCTCAGCGGCCGCACATGCTAGCACCGCGTCCCAGGGCCCCGCGCGACGTGCCCTCTCCTCTAGGGCGCCCCATGCCCCAGCGCCTCGGGGCATTTCTACGTCCACGAACTCACTTGATCCTGGACACGAGATAAACACATAAAATTAAAGGGATTATGATGATCAAGAATTTGGATGCCTTGTAAACTCTATAATGTACCTACTTGTATATAATTATTATGAGTCGCGGTTCTTTTATATAGCTTAAAATATGAAATATGAAGTTTGTAATAATACCTAATATATTCTTTATAAATAAATAAAAAACAATATTCAAATGTAGGCATGTCAGTGCAAACAACAAAACCATTTAAAAAAAACCGACTTGGTCGTAAATGGTTACGATACAGGCACATAAACGACGAATTTTTTTGACTTATTATAATGCCATATTCGACCGATGAATACTTTTGAGCTATAGAATATATTATTATCCTAAAGTTTGTCCTTTAGAATCGACCAATCGTTGCTTAAATACAAACGAGCCACAAATGGAGAGGAAATGAAATGCAAAAATTGTATCAATGCTGGCACAATTGGTACGATTTTACTTTTCATTTGGTTTTGATTTGTGGCTGTTTAGTTCGTAAGCAACGAAATATTAATTTAAATGTTCTAAATGATATATTTTAGATACTGAATGCAATTTCAGAACGAAGTTATTTATTTATTTAAAACTTTCAAATTAAGTACATGGTGGACTTAATGCCAGTGGCATTTTCTGCCATTCAACCATAGGGTGGTGCAGAGAAAAAGGTGGTAGGTGCACAGAAGTCAATAGCTATGTTAGTTAATCGTTGCTTCAATGATTTTTTGAGTAAACGCATGTTAAACGACTATTGAAATATGTAACATTTAATGTGTGATAATACAAGAGTGGTACGTGCCCAAGTTCTGCAGCGTCATGGCGGCGTGGCGGGGCGCGGCCACGGTGACGTGCGCGCCCCAGCCGCCCAGCAGCTGCAGCAGCGCCACGCCCGCGCCCGCCGCCGCGCCGCACAGCGCCACGCTGCAACCACGCGCGCTCATCACGCCCTGGTACTTATACTAGCTACCCGCGTAACTCACGGTCCCGTGGGGACTTCATAATTAAATATATGTAATATTAATCCAGGATAACTTTCTAAGAATGTTTCAAATTGGACCAGTTCCTGAGATTAGTATGTTCAAAGAAACTAAACCCTTCCTTTAACTTAGAAGTACCGTAAACGCGGGTTACTTTAGCTCTGGGGGGGAACTTTGGCTCAAAACGGAAAAAAGTTTGAACTTCCCGCCTGTCGGTAAAATTACAGCAAACTGTCTAGTTCGAGTCTCAAATACTTGATGGCAATAGAGGTAACTGTTTCTGATTGGTCAAGCAAACTTTAAGCAAGTTTCAACCTGTCAGTTGAATTCGGAATTACCAGCATAAAAACGTGCATATTTTACGGCTGCAAACTTTGTAGTGTTACCGTGAGTTTCGGTAAGTTTCCTATATTATATGACATTTTTTGTATCAGAAATGTGTTAGCAAGTAAAGTCACTGTAAAAATTATACTTTTTTTACGATCCTTAGTACCAAAATCTTGAAAATAAATTGTGGCTTTACTTTGTCTCATACTTTTGGGTATCTTTGGCTCATGAGCCAAAATAACCCGAAACCTTAGCCATACACCGAACCTGATTTCATTTCGATAAAATAATGGTGTTCCCTGACTTTCAGCCATCACTATACCGTCAAAATATCAGCGGAAGCCTGGCAGCCGTCGATATATTGACTACATGGAGGCACAATTAGAAGAATGTTTGAATGCTGTGAGGTCCAAACTCCTTACCCAACGTGCTGCTTCGGAGCAGTACGGAATTCCCTGGAGCACTATAAAAAATAAATTTACTAATAAGCCAGGCCGACCAACAGTATTTACGGAAACTGAGGAAAAGTCGTTTGTCGCACATATAACAGCCTTTTCCGAATTTGGTTTTCCTGTGACCAATTTTGACTTAAAAATGGTAATAAAAGACTATCTCGTGGCACTAGGTAGAAATGCGCCACAATTCAAAAATAATGTCCCTGGCAGAGATTGGATCCGTAGTTTCCTCACAAGACATAGAACCCTATCTAATCGTCTAGCAAACAACATCAAAAGAGTTACAGCTCAAGTTTCAGAAGAGGTTATAACTGAATTTTTTGAAAACATTAGCGGTGAATAAGAGAATGTATCCCCAGAAAACATATATAATTATGATGAGACTAACATTAGCGATGACCCTGGAAGGAAGAAAATTATATGGAACTAAATATCCTGAAGCAATAATTAATGCCACCAAAGTCAGTTTCACAGTAATTGTTAAGAATAACAAGATGTCTTCATTTTGGTCTAAGAACGTTCTATAGGAACGTTATAAAACTATAATTTTTGTAGTAAAATAAGAAAACAATAATTCTCAATTTTAAGACTGTTATGATTAGTTTTAGACTGTTGATTCATCCTACGTTATTTCTTAAAATTATATTTAAGCATTTTTGTTAACATTTGTTACAAAAAAAAAATTTTAACTTTTTTTTTTCTGAAAATTCAACTCAGATTTTTTGGTACAACATTGGTATTTCTATTATCTATCATTGTATAGGGCTTTCATTGGCTCAATGCTGTCATAAATATCGCTTTTGGGCCAATAAAATCTGCAGGACAAACTAACCCCCTTCAAAGAACAACATTGGCTCAAAACTTAAAAAAAATTAAAAATAATTACACATACAAATTGGGGAAAATAGCATTGTAACTTATTAACTACTATCCACACCTATGAACTAAATACATTAAAATGCTAAGAAATCCACCATAATCCACCATAAATAATAATAATAAACTAATTTCTAAACAAAGATGAAAAAAGTAGCTAAAGTAAACCGCATTCACGGTATATATTTCTTTGTAATTAAACTAAAAGGTAGGTACTGGCCATTTTTTATAAATCCTTTCACGATTTATACCTACTAAACTATAGGTTTTTCTATTCAATCAATAGAGAAACATGATTAGGCCATCCAACAAAATTTAACCCAAGTATAGTCGATTCAATTCGGTCGTAAATATCCCAGCGGATTTTGGGAGTAAAATAATAAAACTATACCCTATTCATCGGGGCTTGAGACAAAGTGTAAACAAAGAAAACATTGTTTCTCAAACTTTTTTCAATGTTTTTTATTGCTATTTAATTTAATGTAGGGTTTCCCATTTGTGTGTCTAGCAGCTCGGGTTAAGATAAGGTGCTTAACTATGAAGATAATAAAATCATAAATCACTCTTATTCATTTAATTATTCGGAGAATTAGGAGGATTCTGAAGAACTGTCGCCATCGTGAATAACGAAGTGATCAACTATATTCAACTATCAATTATTCCATAAATTTTAAGCATCTTTTGCTTTTCTTTTTCACATTATCAATGCACTTTTGTCAAGCCTCTACTATTATATTTTTAATTGCATCGGCTAGTAAAATTTGAACTTCACTTAACTGAAAGCTTTTGTTATTCTCAGCAATAAATCCTTTAACTTGGGCCCATATTAACTCAATAGGATTTAATTCACTATGTCCTTTTAGATCCTGTTTACAGTGGCTTGCGATATTCCCATAATTTCAGTGGTTTAATTGATACCTATGTACGGATACGAATCCTTTGACCACGTTTCTTCTATGAGTTTGAATACATTAATAACAGCCACCTTTTCCGTTGAATGCGTTGGAGTTTTCTTTGATCACTTTTTCTTTGGCGAAGACCAAGTGCAAGCGTTGCTTGGTCCAGGTGCACTCATGTTTTAAGCTCGAAAACGTAAATATAACAAAAACAAAACAACCAACAAATAACTTTAAACTTCATAAAATATATAAATTCAACGAAAATATCTATAATACTAAATAAGCATAACTCTCGTATCAACAAGTTGATCTATAGTAAAAATGGCGGATATAATCCGACCGATAACCAAAAGTTACATTTTTATGTAAAATGTTCGGGAGTACCTGTGGTCTATAATTGACTAAATTATAGACCACAGGTACTCCCGAACATTTATTATAGTATTAAAATGCATTCGAAGTTTGGGAATCAAGTCTTTTTTGGGTGTTTTTACATGTAAACGATTTAATAAATCATTATACTTAATAAAAGATGACATTCCTAGGGTTGTTAAGATTTAAACAAATGACGATAGCAATTATCGACTTTTCTTACTAATATTGACGATAAAGTAACAAATAATTGGGATTAATTTAATTACAAACGTTACTAAATTAAACAAATATTTTAATATAATATACATTTATACTCTCTGAAATCCAAAGTTTATTTTTAGAAATTGGATTTTATTTACTCACTATTATTTTAGATCAAGTGCGCGTACATATGCAAATTATATTATGATACTAAAATATATCATAAAATTTAATTATTTATTTATTTTAAATTAAGTTTTATATAAAAATATCGATAGTTTATAGTCGATGGCCACGATGATTCATTGCCCATCACTTATTAGGTCGCCATGCCCATAAAATATAACATTGGCAGGTACTGTCTGACAGTACTACTAAATTCAAAATTTCATAGGCGTGATTGTACTGACAGCTGTAATAAAATATATTCACTTCATCAATCGTGACCCTTAAAGTACTCTTTTTATGGTTTGTTTACATTTAATCTCACGCCTCGATGAATACGGTATAGCTTCCAACTATTCTTCTTATAGACCCCTTCAAAAACTTTACTGGTGTCGGTGGACTCCGTCTGTTACGTTTCCGTTTAAGCCCGTAGTCATAGATGATGTTATAACAATCGGGACCAACGGCTTAACGTGATTTCCGAGGCACGGAGGGTAGACCATCAACCAACCAGACCCGGAAATGAAATCTTAGAATTTACATAAAGATTTCTGTCCGGCGTAGGGATTGTACCCACGACCTCCGATATTTAAAGCGAGCCAAACACCTCTACGCTACGGAGGTTGTCAAAAAAATTTATTTAATTTATTATTTTTTACTACATAATATAGTACTACAATAGACGAACAAAATGTACTAAAACACAGCCAATATTTTAGTTTTGTGGGTCACATGTTTAAAAATAAACGAAACATCACATGTCGACCTTGTATCGTGCCGAACAAATTTCGGTTCAACAACCGGTCGCCTTACGTCCGTGACCTCCAAATTTTAGTACAAGAACAAGGTTGTTTATTTACGTTAAGATATCTTCAACTAAAATTTAATATTTATGCCATAATAATAATATACAACGAAATAAGAAGCAAAATATAAAATTTGGAATACTTATATGATTATAAAAAAAATTAAAAGCTCTACCTCGTAACTCTGTGGCGTGGGTTTGATCCCCACACCGGACAAGAAATCTTAGTGTTAATTCTTAGATGACTTTCCGGGTCTGGTTGCTTGAGGGACTACCCTCCGTGCCCCGGAAGGTTAAGCTGTTGGTCCCGATTGTTATAACATCATCTATAACAAGCGTTTACCAGGGGACGGACAACAGCGTTTCCCTGTGTACAACATAATACTGCGGTCACCAACCCGCCTGACAAGCGTGGTGACTATGGCAAGAACCTGCTCAGGGGAGGAGGCCCATGTTCAGTAGTGGACGTTATACGGGCTGATGATGATGATGACCTCGGAACTATTAGAATAATTCTAATGTTTTTGTTTAGTGCAATTTAATAACATTCTAAGTAAAAAATATTCGTATGAATACCTAAACTTATTGCAAGTATTCATAAGAATATTTTTTTATTTTCGACGTTCAAAATATACCGCCCAAATCCTTAACAACAGTGTTGTGCGAATACATATCGCCCACAGCTCATGACAGCCTAGTACTTTAAACTAAATTCTGGTAAGTTCACGGCCTTTATTTGGCAATTTCAGTGAGTTTCGTTGATGATGATGTCATGCAAACTTTTTAGGTTAAGCAAGATCTTCATTTTGTGATTCACTTTGTTATTTTATTATTTTGTTTTTTTTTGCATAAAATTTTTATTCGGCTCAGTTTTAATTGGCGAAATGCTTTGTTATATCTATGAATATCCAATTCAATACTCTGTTATTATTATTGATTTACCACGAAGTTTAAAGCAATCTTTAATTTGTAGGCACCGTCTAAATTTTTATAGTCGGCAATAGTAATAATACTAAACATTTACACAGGTAGTTAAATTTAATACGACCACATCAGGTAATCAAACAAACAAAATAAATCAAACTGTGGTTGTGCAAAGTAGTGACGCTTGATTTCAATAGCACATACATGATAACAGGTTTGAATAAAGTACAAAAAAATAATTTTTATTAAGTCTATTTAAATATAAACTCAATATAGATAATTCTCATAGGGTTCAAAAACGCTAGTCTGAACAGTAAAGTTACTTGCCCACTTACCGCTTTCCTTTGCAATTTTCTGGGTTCAAAGATAACTTGCGTAGCGCGATTAGTGCTTCGCCCCCCGCCCAAGGCAACGAAGCCGCCGTGTCAGCCGCCAAACCGCGGGGGCGTCGGCTCACCCGAGTACTAGGGCAACAGAAAGTATTGACAGACAAGTGTTACACAGGAATAAATAATTAATACTCTAATAAATAATGGACAGCCAAATAATATTTAATATACCTAATTTAAGCGAAATTCATTTCACAAATTCAGGGTACACACACTTGTAGGTACTTGTCAGAATTACAATGTGTAAGACTAATTAATCTAACAAAAGTATCACTTAAGTAGCTAAAAAAATGTTTACATTATCTTACAGATTTTATAATCCGTCCGTCCGTTTGTCCTGTGATATATGACAAATGTACACATTTGTAAGATGCCTTAAAGGTAACAGGTACAAAATTAACTGCCAAAATATCCGGCCAAGGTCTAAGCGACATCCACTTCCAGGCACTCTTAAGAGGTTAGGACCAACGCTCAGGCACCCTGAGGTACTGTACTATTTTACACCTTGGAGTCAGTCGCGATTTATTCTATTTAAGTAAACCTATAGTGAACTTTCGATTGTTTTCATCAATCAAAATTAAAGTGAAAGGCCAGTTAGGTTGCGGCACGTACCTACATTTTTTGCTTATTTTTTCTTACCAGGTACTAAGCAACCATAAGCGAAGAGAATGTATATTTTAAAAGAGAAAGTAATATAGAAAAAAAGTCAAAGTATTAGAAACTTTTTTTTGCTGATGTTTTCTTGTATTGTTACTAAGCGCGCATGAGTATATAAGAGGTAATTTATTTGGATGTTTTACCTCCGTATAGTTAATAGCTCGGTAGCGGCGCCTCCACTCCATTCACTAACACAGCCCCATACTTCATCACCCATCTCGAGGTCTGTCACACCCTGACCGACATCCAGCACGACACCTTTGAACAAAAATGTGTTCATGAATAACTAGAGGCCCGTCTCGGCTTTGCGCGAGTGGCCTATTTATTATAGACTAGCTTCCCGCGCGCGGTTTTACCCGCGTAACTCCCGTTCCCGTGGGAACTTCATAATTAAATATAGCCTATATTAATCAGTGATAAGTATTCAAATGGTGAAAGAATTTTTAAAATCGGTCCAGTACTTTTTGAGCCAATTCGTTACAAACATATTACATACAAATCTTTCCTCCTTATAATATTATATTATAGTATAGAACCTTCGTCTAGAATCACTCTGTCTTAAAAAAAAATATCAAAATCCGTTGCTTAATTTCAAAGATAGCATGCATAGGAATATACAGACAGCGGGAAGCGACTTTGTTTTATACATGCAAAGTCAACGACCGAGCGTAGTTTATACAAGTTAATTAATTGGGCGTGACTTGAAAAATGAGTCAGTAATGACCTCAAAATCATCTACAGCGATGCATCAAGAGCAAAGTGCCAGGATAACATAAGCTTTCAGAAGTAACTTATACGTGATACCTCTTACTTTATTGTCCTGTGTCATTATTTGCGTCAGCACAATACTTTAAATATAAAACCATTCTTACCATAATTACAACAGATCATCATAACATAAAAACTTGATCAAGGATCAATACAACAACACTTTACGAAGCGTAATGCATTAGGGTCACATGAGTCGTAAGTAGACGTAAGATTTTTGAGGAGATTTTTCTTGAGATTTTTTTTGGACAACTAACTACAAAGTAAACTATTTCATAAATCCTCATCAAGAGCAAATCACTAGGAGACCACAACAGCAAAGCAGTATTGTTTAAGTAACTCGTGGACAATAAAATGGTCTGTCTCCAATTATTTTATCGTACAGACACAGAACATTTAGGTCTCAAAGCCTAACAAGTCGTCAGTCAGTACTCCACCGTATTTAATTTTTCATTGATTTTTAAAATACAATCGAGAACAAAGTACCAGGATATAATGACTTTAAAAAGTAAAACTCACCCGCAAACCCTCGGCCCACAGTGACGTAGCCGCGGTATATGAGCGACCGAAGGGTATGTGCACGACCTCTGAGTGCAGCCCGGTCTACGGAACACACGCTGAATGCTTGCACTCGAACTAAAATCTCCCCAGTACCAGCCCCTGTAAAATAAACACGTAGAAAAACTAGAAAACATCTCTTTATTATAACTTTTAATTATATGAATAACTACAATAAAATACATAATTATAGATTTCATACCCCGCTAAAGACCTTGCAAATATGACAACACAGATGCATTTTCGTTGCATTATTGCAAAAATCCAACGATTACGTCACATAAGTTTCACTGTCACTGCTTCTTATCACAAAACACTAGGCGATCATAAAATAAAAAAGTAGGTTCGTTTACATTTAGCACTTCCAAATATTTACTACAGACATATTGCTAGGAATGTAGAAACAAGAGAGTTCCCGATAGTACTCAAACGGACTAGTTCGCGTACGACATAGCAGTATTTTTGCCTAAAAGTACTAGGAGCTTATGAGTCTAGAAGAGATATGCCTCAGCACTGTTATGACTTCTCATATGACCTTTACCAAATTGTATAACGAGCAATTTGGAATGAGTCGTATGGTACTTGTATTCAAAAATTCAAAATATTTCATTAGTTATGTCGATTCTTGTTTCTCATAAATAAAATCATTGCATATTATTAGATACGTTTCAATAGAATAAAAATAATCTTCTTACATATATTATATACATATTTTATATATGTATATCAGCTTGGTACAATAGTTACAAGAATGTTTATTTACTGTAGCAATTTTTTAGAATCCTTAACCTTAACTTAGAATTTAATCTATGTTCGTATAGGCGTATATTTACTTATTTACATATTTAGTTTTTTTTCCGACGGACTTTTATGTTTTAAGCCACGAGGCTTTTATTGCTACACGGACATAAAGGCTAGCAGAGCCTAATTCAATGGTTTATTAACGAAAAACTATGCAACCTGCGCAAAATGGTGCCCTCTGTGGAACTTGGACCTCGGCTCAGAGCGGTTGACGGACGGATTGAAGAATTATTTTTGTTGTTTAGTCTTTTTGTCTTGTGCAACTGTCTTACAGTTCGCCTCCCGAAGTCTCGGACTTCGTGTCTTGGTGGGTATCGGAGTCAATCCATATTAAAATTTAATTAATTCTTGTTATTTTTCTATTTTCAGAAACATCGTAACCTCAAATTACTAGGACATTATTACCGTGAAGAGGTTTCATAGTATTCTTACCTGGTGTAACAGCATCTTCCACCAGAATAACGCTCTGGTCGGGATGCGAGTGCAAGGCCCGGGCGTGCGGTCCGGCGGGCACTTTGCGAGATATTCGAAGCCCTATCAGTATACCCGTACTGCCTCCAACGAACACGCCGCATGCAAATATCAGCATACTACGACGCCATACTGGGAAGTAACACAAAATCATCATCATCATCAGCCCGTACAACGTCCATAGCTGAAGAAGGGCCTCCACCCGAGGGAGAATTTTTGCCATCGTCACCACGCGTGGCAGGCGGGTTGGTGACCGCAGTATGTTGTAACATATAATACAAGGAAACGCTGCTGCCCGTTCCCTGGTATACAATTGTTATAGATGATGCTATAACAATCGGGCCCAACAGCTTAACGTGCTTTCCGAGGCACAGAGGGTAGAAAATCTCAGCCAACCAGACCCGGAAAGAAATCTTTGAATTTACAAAAGATTTTTTGTCCGGCGTGGGTATCGAACCCACGACCTCCGTGATTTAAAGCGAGCCGAATTTCGCTACGCTACGGAGGTTGTCGTGTTGTTGACGCCGTCATACTGGAACGTAACACAAAATTATAGGTATCGTGGTTTTATTTCTATAATAAAAAATAGACATTGACCAAATCAAAAGTTTCTTTGTTCTACACTAGCGACCCGCCTCGGCCGCCTTCGCACGGGTGCAATGATGATGTAATATATATTAACCTTCCTCTTGAATCATTCTATCTATTAAAGGAAGCCGAATCAAAATCCGTTGCGTAGTTCTAAGCAAACATAGGGACAGACAGACAGGAAAGTGACTTGATTTTATATTATGTAGTGATGTCTAACGTTAACTAAGGCGCAACGTTCGCACTTCAGGTTTAACGGAGAAATTGTCGGAGAGTGGCATTTCGTATCTGATATATTTAAAGATTATTTAATTTGCGAAAGTAAGTGGTAATAACAGACCTATGTTAAGTCATCATTAGGTCAAAAACATAGAAAAAGCCATGTGAATATATTATATTCTACTGATGCTATTAACTTTTACGGCTTATTAACAATAGACCCGTTGTTAATTTTTATATTCGCAAAATAACCAATTATTTTAGTATAACAGTCAAACATGCCATATTCCGACATATTCATTGATAAATACTTAAAGTGCGCCTTAAGTTTTTATGATGCGTCCCTTTTGTTCTACTATCAGTTCGGACGTGACAAATCAGAGAAGAACTGGCAAGAAACTCAGATGAATACGATGGAATGTAAAGCTATTTACATCTACCTACTACAAATGTTATAAAACAAAACATATCGCTGCTTTAATATTATATTGACACAAATGCAAATGTGTAAGGTGCGTTGGGGTAATACCGGACGGATTTTCGAATAGTTGCAAAGATACTTTTTTTTCTCAATTTTGGTGTACACGACGTTCTTGAAAAATAGTGGAAATTGTTGATGTTGAAACATAGTTTTATTTTAAATTTAATTTAGTTAAAAACACACAATACTTTCTGCTTAGTAAGCCTTTAAAATCAGGACACAATTTTTTTGAGTATAATTACGATTTGGCCATGAATGGGTAAGTTCGGACAATAATTTAAAACTGTTTCTATTGCTAGGAGCACAAGGTGTAATAAAGGATTTTGTCCGATCTTTCCTGCTCTTTAACATGACATCTACAAAATCTACCTAATACTATAAACATAGATTTTCCAAATACATACTTATTTTTTGGGTTAAACTGTCCGATCTTACCCCAAATTCCATCCAAAAACATACTACCAAATAAAGCGTTTTAAGTAAAAATCGGAATACTGTACGTTAGGTAGAGAGAGGAAGGTAAGAGGTGATTGGAACAAAATTGTTTTTTTTTTGTAACCGTAAATCTTTAAATAATGAAACGAATGTGCAAGACAGTAGAAAATATTATTTAATAAAGTACAAAAATCACAAACACCGAATGAAAGATTTGAACACCGCCAAGTCTTGAAGTTCAATAGATGTGGTGTGTGTGCAGGAAGCTTCAATACGGTGATGTTGTTTGCCCTTAAATACGAACTGTGATATTTTCTTTAGCGCTTCCACATGTTGTTCGTGTGCCATCATTGAAGGGGGTTTGTATGTTATTTATTTTTATAATATCCTGAGTTGCATCGAGTACCTTTTCCCTTGACAACCCCCAACTCCAGTTTTCCAGTGTTCGTAGGCAGTTTGCCAGTTTAGATTATAATGCCACTGGGATAGCTGACGGCCTGCCAAGTGTATTTTATATTAAAACTAAAAATAAAAATAAAAATCATGTGTAATAAAAGTTTGACAATCACTAACAAAATCGAAACGGGTTAAGATCGGATATATTTGTCCGATTTTCACTCGAGAGGGGAAACACCGGCTTTTAGCCTACACACATGGTAGTTAATTCTGGATTAGTTTTATCGGGTCGTCATCGCTTAAAACTTAATATATAGGCAAAATAATACCAAAATAAGCTATACTTTTGCAACTAAGGTGAAAGACCGGACAGACAAATATTTTGTAAAACTTACCTTGTTTTCTTTATCGGTGCGTAATACACGTCCGTGCTGCCGGAGCGACTAGCGGTCACTTCGGGGCGGGGCGGAACACAATGACGTGGCGCGCAATGTGGCTAGCATTAAAAAATATAGCCAAATAAGTGAGAAATTTGATTTCTACGTTCTTACCCCAGCGCCGATCTTACCCCAACGCACCTTAACTAATGACAATGATTTTTAGTCTTATGATATTACAGATACATTTGTGTTGAACCATAACCTTATTTTGTGAGATTATTACATTAAAAAAGAGATATGATAACTTTCAAAACATATCTTCTGTATCTTTGTTATTAAAACATAGCTTAGCTAAGAAAGCTTCAAACAAATTTTGCTTTGTTTAAAGATTAGTCTTCCCATGTAGTTTTAGTTCTGGGAACTGTTTCATAAAATATAGCCTGTTCCTCCTCTAAGCTTTCTAACTATTGATATGAAAATCGGTTTAAAACTGTTTTATGTCATCCATTACAAAAATAGCCATAATCACCACTCTTGGCAGGAGGGTTGGTGACCGCAGTTTTATGTTGTTACAGACAAGGAAACGTTTCTTCCCGTTCCCTGGTATACGATTGTTATAGATGATGTTATAACAATCGGGACCAACGGCTTAACGTGCATTCCGAGGCACGGAAGTTAGTCCCTCAACCATACCAGACCCGGACAAAAATATAAGAATTTACTCAGAGACCTCCGAGATTTAAAGCGAGCCAAATACCACTACGCTACGGAGGTTACGATTCTTATAGATCGAAAATTCAGAAAGCCACTTGTCTAGGCTCCCTGATGATGTTGATGTCAATGAAGTATCAATTACCTCGATCCTGCCACAACGCCAGCAGCTCCTCGTACAGCAGTACGGGCGACAGGGGCGGAGCACCCTCGCGGATCCGTCGCACAGCTTCAGAGGACCAAGCGGCCACGCGTTCGCGACCCTCGGCTATCAGCTCGTGGTTCCAGAGCTCGGAAAACGCTTGGTGCACCTGGGTGATAATGGGATTTGAAGTTCTAAAATAAATTAATTCCGTAAAAATGGTTACTTTTTATTTTGGTCACGGGGCGAATACAGAGAATCAATGCTAAAAAAAAATTCAGTACAACCCTCTTTTAAAAAAACAACAACATGAAACAGCAGTTGTACATAGTTTCAGTCCATTTGTCGTAAAAAAAGAAAGAGAATATTACTGCGGAACATAGACCTCATTTTAAACAGAGCAAGCTCTGTTTGCAAGCCAAGGTCGTTGAGGTATATTGCCAAAATCACCACTCTTGGCAGGTGGATTGATGATCGGATTAAGATGTGATTATATTTGAGCTGATAGATCCTGCTACCCATACATCAGGTGTATGTCCCTTAGTCGCCCTTCGTCCACGTTCATTACCAAGATTTCATAACTGGTTATGAATATGGATTTTTTTTCACTGTTTCATAACCAATTATCAAACAATACAATTTTTCCTTTTTCACAACCAAAATTTTAGCTATTTCGGAGGGCCTTTTCGCTTTAACTAAACCATCGTACAAGATATGATATATTTTGCCGTATTTGGTTCACAGTCTGAGATGTGTGGATTATCTTACGAGTACTAGCACCATACAGTTCCTTATTATACAACATAATTTACCATACCGGATTGAATTCCGAAAAAGTACCAGGAGACCATACAGAATAGGAGGTTCTGGTTGTGAAAATGGAAAAAAGTATTGTTTGATAACTGGTTATGAAACAGTGAAAAAAAAAACCATATTCATAACCAGTTATGAAATCTTGGTTATGAACGTGGACGAAGGGCTTAGTCGCCTCCTGCTACACCCATGGGAAGATATGGGGTGGTTCATTGTAAGACAGAAAAACACACCAATATTTGTTAAATATTTATATATATATATATATATAGTATATTGCATTGTTTCAGGTAATAATTAAAAAAAATTGATCGATTCTATGGAATTCATTATAGCAACTTTTAAGGTCACTTATAATGACCTTTTAGAATGTAACTAGCTTCCCACGCGCAGTTTCAGCCGCATTGTGACGGTTACCGTGGGAACTTCATCATTAAATAAAGCCTATGTTACTTATGAATAACATCCTACTAATATTATAAACGCGAAAGGTTGTAAGTATGGATGGATGGATGGATGTTTGTTACTCTTTCACGGCAAAACTACTGAACGGAATTGGCTGAAATTATGCACCGGGATAGGTTATACGCTGAATTAACATATTATTATAGGCTCACAAAACATCACGCTCCGACCCACTGGAGCAGAGTAACGCGGGTAAAACCGCGGGGCGTAGTATCTTAATAATGGTGAAGGAATTTTTCAAATTGGTCCAGTAGTTTTGAAGCCTATTCAATGAAAATAAACAATCAAAATCTTTTCTCTTTATAATATTTGTAAAGATAGCTTGCCTTTCTAATGGCATCAGTAGTGTGTTGTACAACATCATGTACTCTGGACTTGCCATTGTCTGCGGCAGTTTTTGCAGCCACCTGTAAAAAAATACGAAATTTACTAATAGACACATAATCACGGATACCTGAAGAGGATATCCTTCAATTTAAACATAATTTTATAGTAAATGTTACCTATTTATAAGATTTTTTATGCCTTGTGAATTTTCTTGACAAGTACAGGTGTATGTTAATCCCTAAGTGCTGAATAAATATTTTTTTTTTTTGTTTTATTTCTTTAACCTATGGATCCGAAACATGGTGCTTCACAATAGGCTTTATAAACAGACTAAGAGTTTGCTCAATGAGCCATGGAAAGCACTATGCTTGGGGTTGTTTTATGAGATTGAATCAGAAATTAGATGATGATCAATTCCAACTGCAATAACTGGAGATCTTTGATCTATGGCCTATGTCTAACAGCGGATGTCCCACAGCTGAAATGATGATGACATCAGTATGCTCATTAGCAGGCGGATTCGTGGCCGCAGTATTATGTTGTACCACACAAGGAAATGCTGCTGCCCGTTCCTTGATATACAATTATTATAGATGATGTTATAACAATCGGGACCAATGGCTTTACATGCTTTCCAAAGCACAGACGGTAGTTCCTCAACCAACCAGACCTGGAAAGAAATCTTGGAATTTACACGGAGATTTCCTGTGCAGCTTAGGGATTGAACCCACGACCTCCGCAATATAAAGCGACCCAAATACCGCTATGCTACGGAGGTTATCAACCTACTAACAAACATTAAATATAATACATAATATAACTAAATGATGCTAATTTAAACTAAAACTAACTTTTAAAATACTAACTATCCTAAATCTTTGCTACTGGGAAGCATTTTAGACTTTTTCCCAGCCCACCATGGTTGATCTTAGCGTAATTCATAAAACATTGCTACTAATTAGTTGTGTAGTTAATTAAAAATTGTTTTAATTCAATATATTCTTAAAAAAAATTGTATAAATTAAAACACATCAATTAATTTTATAAAATGAATAATTATATGTATAATGAGAGAAATTTATTTCTGTCTTACTAATAAACTGTTACATTTCATTGCATTACCCATTTGCCCTATTGAATGGCACTATATATATATCTATATACTAGCTTCTCGCGCGCGGTTTCACCCGCGTAACTACCGTTCCCGTAGGAACTTTATAATAAAATATAGCTAATAGCCGATAGATCTTCGATAAATGGGCTATCTAACACTGAAATAATTTTTCTAATCGGACCAGTAGTTGCTGAGATTAGCGCGTTCAACCAAACAAACTCTTCTTCAGCTTTATCTACTATGGCAAATAACTCATTATTAGGTACCAATTCTTTGCGTTATTATACTGCTGATAATTTCTCAACGAAATGTCTGATTGGAATAAAACAAAAAGTATTTTACTTCTTGATAACATAATGCTTAATTTGGATAAGGATTAATATTACGATACACATTTAACGTAGTTTCTTTCTTCAGACGATTTAATATTTTTCATGAACATAAAAGCGGTTATTGTGACTAAACTATGATAGTTAGATATGTGCTCTCGTGGACTTTTTTGTAGATCTTTATGAGACCTACAAACCCGTTGGATATCATTTTGTTATATTGTCAATAGTTTTTGCAGCGATCGCATAAACAGGATTTCGATTTTACACCTTGGGTTACAAAATTGCAATTTTCTTACGGATCCCTAATTTTTTTGAAAATAAAATATAGCCTATAACCTTCCTCGATAAATGGACTATCCAACACTGAAGATTTTTTGAAATCGGACCATTAGTTCCTGAGATTAGCGCGTTCAAACAAACAAACAAACAAACATACAAACAAACAAACTCTGCAGCTTTATAATATTAGTATAGATTACAGTCTTGAAAATAATAGTGCGAGATATGTATATGAAATAGATGTCTAAGGCATAGTTATTTAATCAATGCTAAGGCATAGTTAAGTAAAAATGCGTACCCAAGTAGGTAGTTATGCAATTTGGTAACTTTTTTCATAAAAAATGAATGAGATCCTGTGGGATAGTTAAAAAACCGAAGTAATTGACTGCACCAGTGGCTCAGTGGTTATGATAGTTGCCTCTGAGACCTGGTGTTCTGGCTTCGAGACCCAGGGCAATTATTTGTGTGAACCACAAATAGTTGTTCTGAGTCTGTGTGTGCTTTGTGTCCGTGAAATGAATGTTTGTAAAGTCCCCTGCGACACAGGGATTTAATTCCCTTGTGAGGGAGTTGTGTTCTAAAAAAGAATAAAAATAATAACAAACACCACTCGGTCAAAGTCGCAGGCATCAGCTAGTATTAAAAATAATTATTTTATTTCAAGTTACTGAAACTCAATTTGTAAATAGATTCATTAAATTACTTAGCATAAGTGAGTAAGTTGTACATGCTAATCTTTCCTTTATCAATATGTTTACATCCACTGCTGTAAATAGGCCTCCAATTTTAAAGCTCTATCACTCAATAATTGAGGAACAGATCTGAATTTCATTTGGCAAACCGATAGATTAAAGTCAGGAATAACACAGTAGCTGTATGTATAGTTTCCATTAGATACATAAAAATTCCATACAAGTAGTGGACACAACCTATTACTAAATTAGTATTTATTTGCCTACACAAATTGGTAAGTTCACCTTAGATACATTCGAAGAGGAATTATATGGTAAGAATAAAGAATATTCGCCATTTTATTATTTATTTTGGATATTGAAAAATTTGATGTTAAATTGACTGTATCAATCACCATATTTATTTGAGCCAAAGAGTTTAATAGACTAAAATAATAACATTATATAAGCTCAGGGTCATTAGCTGACCAAACTAGGGCAATGACATTTCATTGTCATAACAATAACAAACATTTAAAAACTAAAAACGTACTCTACTTTCGGTTTCGGCTCAGTTCGCTAAAACTGACGTGAATAACCGACGCACTTTCGCGCGAAATTACCAGGATAACAGATGTTCTAAAGAGTTACTTACGTGCAAAGCTTCAAGTTTTTCACCAGCTCTGTGCTTCAATTCGTCCATATCAGAGCGTCACGAGCCGAGGGAGGGCCAGGCTGAACGGCTCAAACTGTTAAATCATATCCAAAACCTTAACCTTTGGACACAATCGGCCTAAATACTTGCAGTCCTAAAATAGCTTGAATGTCACTACAAACTTTTACACAAACACATTCTATGGATAAACTACACAATAGAATTAAATATTAACTAAATTTACATAACTACATAAGTTGAAAAATACACTTTAATACGTAAAATCAGAAATATTACCTTATCCAAACATAACCTGTATCTATTTATTTGACAGTTGCATAATGACAGCTTGACATATGATTGTGATGTATACGTTCCATTACACGAAGTTTATTCGTTCCTGTTTCGAGGTTACTGCGCTTCGTTTACCAATATTATCTATTACGCTGTAAGTATTTGGTAGCATCCGTTCTTATTTGATAACCTATATTCGTTAAGCAGGTCTTAACTCTGAAGCTCCTTCACAAATGTGGTTTCTATTTCTCAATATTTCTTTTTATATATTATTATGTGTACATAAAACAGTGATTCTTTCGCGATAGTCGACCTACATTATAACATCGTAGTGATAAAATTTGTTAACGTGGTATAATGTGGTACCTACGGTAGGTCCGGTGAAGTAGCACAAGCTACATAATATCCACCCAAAAAAAAAAGAGGAACCTACTGTACCTCTTTTCTACGATGTGGAATTTAAGAGGCATCGAAATTTAAGTTCCATCCTAAATTTTATTTATACTAATTCGTAATTACTTCATCCACTGCTATGTTGTTAACATTTGCAGTGAACTAATTATAATACAGTATTATAATTAGTTCACTGTTAATTGGACTCCTAGCATAATACAGTAACAGTTAATTTAACATTGCCATACGTCCCGGTTCGGCGGGACATGTCCCGGTTTCAAGCGTCATGTTTCGGTGTCCCGGCCAACAAGGCAATGGTCCCGGTGGGCGCGCTAACAAAAAAAATCAAGAAGAACCCTACTTCGCAATACCCATGCCCATGTGAAATGGATGTTTTACTTTATTGTGGCAAGGGTTGTAAGGGTCTTATTAAATAAGTAATTTATTTAAGTATTTTGTCCCTTTTTGTAAGTAGGTATAACTCTTCAAATTGTAAAATGTAGTTTCTGTTGTTAGCAAGTACTTAAGTTAAGTTGGACCTAACTGTAACACCCCCCTCCCCCCGAACATTGACCCGGTCATCGCCAACACATTTATTTAGTAGTTACTGCCACTGATATACTTATTCTGAGGTTACTGCATAGCGCCTGCCATATAATTTTCGACTGCACCGGTGGCTCAGTGGTTATGGTAGTTGCCTCTGAGACCTGGTGTTCTGGGTTCGATTCCCACCCGGGACAATTGTTTGTGTGAACCACAAATAGTTGTTCTGAGTCTGGGTGTTCTGTGTGTAGGGATTTCCGCGGTACAGGGATTTATTTCCATAGTGAAGGAGTTGTCTAATTAAAAAAAAAAAATTGCAACCAACAGTCGCCGAAATAGACACCAATAGGTTGAATAGCCACCAAATATAATATTGCATTAACTAAGCCGATTATAATCTCTGTAGACTAACGGTATAAGCATCTTAGAATGTGGGTTCAATTTCTGCGCTTGGCTAAAATATGTGTTAAACTCAAAACGATATGTAACGATATTACCTACTACGATTTTTAATATAATGTCTTCACTAGGTACTCTGCAACCCGCCGCCTACCGCCCTAGGCTCGGCCTCGGGGAGTGGGGGACATGGGCCCCGCTCCCTTCGAGGCTGACCCATGAGGAGTAGGGACGCCTCTACACTTCTAACGTCCCTATAATTGGGCAAATGGGCCACTGTAAGTGTGGCCCCAGAGATCCCGCGGTACCATATTAGCCGCGGGTGCCGTCGGGGGGCCAGATTGCTCATGCGTACCCGGCCCCCGCCAACGGCGGATCGAACGCCCGCTCGTGCCCGGTATGTTTTAGTGGTAGTAGGGTCCTCTCCTCGTGGTATGAGTTTAGCATACCACGCTATGGAGAGGGCGAGTCCCACATATCCCACCGCCAGCGCGCGAATACGCTGCAACGGCGGTGGGAATGCGTAAATGCACCCGGGCAACAAAAAAAAGGCACTCCGCGTTTACTATGCAAGCAATTAATATTTTAAATATCTTAATTTATTAACTTAATGTATCTTCAACAAAACTGTTAACAAAATCTTTGAAATGCGTTATTGTAACGCATTTCATGTTTTTGTACCATACACTAAATACATTTTTATCGAAGTCATAATAATATCGTTGTGATTAGTCTAATAATAAGTTAGACGGAGTCAAAACAAGTGGACATAATTAAAAGTATACGCGGATCGTCGCGGGCCGGATTGCTTCGTGCGTACCCGGCCCCCGCCAGCGACTGATCGAAGGAGTGTCCGGGGGGTTTCTCTCCGCGTCCTCACCACGTGGTATGAGTAAAGCATACAACCGCTATGGAGAGGGCGAGTCCCACATATCCCACAGCCAGCGCTCGGATACGCTGCAACGGCGCGGCGCGGTGGGAATACGTAAATTATGCATTGCCCCGGACAAAAAAAAAGGTATGTTCAGCAATGTACCTATGCTATAAAAATATAGTGCTTTTTGGTTTGGTATGAGGTTTAGAACAATAAAGTGTTTAATATGAAAAAAAAGAGTAAGTAAGTATATTTTATTTTTAATATCAGTTTTTATTTCTCTCTACTCCATATCCAGTGCAATTGCATTTTCTGTGCTATCAGCGCTTTCGCTGCGGTCCGGTATCTCTCCCAGTACCTTGTCTATCCATAGCCTGCTGTAGGACACCTAGGATACCAGGAAAACATGAGTTAAAGACATACTGATCTAATATAGTGTAGTTATAGAACGTTAAATATGGATGGCGTTGCCAATCACCACCTTAATTAAGTATACAAAATTACTTCTTACTTTTAGTAACTCCACCGTTATTGAAAGTGTTCAGGTCTACGGTGATCGCTTAGCATAAAGCTGACCAAAGCGTGTTTTTCAAAGTCAATATATATAACAAATTTAGGTTAATATGTATAAATGCTAATTTAAGTTATTTCATTTCATACCTTAGCAAATACTCCAGGCTTAGATTTATAAGCACATTCTTCTGTGCCAGAAAAGAGTGCTATCCCATGCAACGTGCCGGCTCGATTTAGACCGCTGAAGTGTACCGCTGGGTTGCCAGTGTCTCCCTGGTAACGAATTTTCAAGATAGATATTAACTTTAAATAAAATAAACGTGCGACCTATTTTTCATACCTATTGTACCTACTTTACACATGAAAAACAAATATATTCACTTCAAAATCTACTTATAAGTATAGGTAAGTCAAACGTGTTGGTTGTTTGTACGAGTAAATAACTCGTACAAATAACAAGGTCTTACTGTATTATAGAATATAAAACAGAACAAACCAAATGCGAGACACATTAATAGTAGATAATGTGCCTTTAAAAGCAGCAATCGCTTTAACGATAGATAACAATATATTCTAAGTGAATAGAGATATCTAATGTTTACTAACCGCACATAAAGCAACGCCTTTTATAACGCTTTGGAGGCACATGTTATCATGTTGCAAATGATAATCATTTCCATACAACAGTCGACATTCACCACGACTAACTTCCTTTACTATCATTCGTCTTAGTTCTTGATTTTCACCTTCACGAATCTGCCCAGTCACCTACAAGTCAGTATTAGAATATTAGACACATATCCTCAACTTCATCGCGCCCTGGTACATGTATATTAGAAGTAACGTAACACTTGGTCCTATTCGATGTTAGAATAGATATTCAATTGTAGGTATTATTATAATTATATTATGTATATAGTGGTCTCGTATACCTATGTGTTGACGAGAATTATGTTAGGTATATTGAAAGAATGAAAGAGATGGAGATACTAACATAAGTCGTAGATATAATAGAGAAATAGTTTGCACGGCTAATCACGGCTTGTACAGTCTCAGGCATTTTGCCATTTAGAAATACTTCTACGCTATCATGTTGTCCTAGTAGCCAAGGAAGTAAATAGTATACAGTGTAATAAAAGATGATTAAAAAAACTGTGACAAGTATCTTAAGAGAACACAGTGTTTCTCAATCTTTTAAATTTTGACCCCATGGATATTATTCCCATTATAAAAAAAATGTATTAAAAGGGTGACAATAACGGTAGTTACAATAGTATTTATTTGTATTACCTTTTTTGGCATATCTGTATAACAAGGTTATTTTTTCTAGTGTCACTACAGACTTATTACTTTGGCATGACATTATTAATAAATAATACCTAATTAATAATACATAGTTTCTCTCACCACTGCGCCAAATCCCGTGACGACTGTTTCACCAAATAAAGGAGGGAGGTCTGAGTCTGCAGACGCTAGTGTCACTGGCTGCATTCTACTATTCGGCGTGATTGGGAGATTTACCTAGGATAACAACAGCCTATAAGTCATTTAGGTAAATACATGTTATTAACAATTAATTTTATTTATTAACAAAACATTTTAATCATATTTCGAAACTAAACCTTATCCTTACCTATTCCGGGAAAGTTTGTATGAATGTGTGAATGGATGAATGTAACTGACATTCATTCATTCACACTTTCACTCTTTCACGCAAAAACTCCTTAACGGATTTTGCAAATTTTACACGGGGATTGTTTATAAGCGGAACTACTGGAGCAGAGCAGCAGTCCAACGCGTATAAAACCGCGCGCGGGGTGCAGCTATCGCACAGCAATATTATAAAGAGGAAAAGTTTGTATTTTTGTTTCGTATAAACTCCAAAATTACAGAACGGATTTCGATAATTCTTTCACCATTAGAATTCTACATGGACGTAGTTATGCGAAAACGTTGCAACCCACAAGTTACTCGAAATTGAGATACATTGACTAGTATACCTTTTTTGACACCTTTTATCATTCTAGCAAAAATGTTTCAGTCCTCAAGTAATAATTTCTATATTTATATTTTTCACTGTAGGTTCCAACCCACAAGTTTACCAATCAAGTGTGTTCATTGCAAAACAAAACGTATTAATCCGTCTGAAACGTTTTTATTCAATACTATTCTTAATTAATATTTTGCTACAATGACTCAATAATCATGGAACGCTTTAGCCACAACCCATGTAATTTTTTTGTTTATTGTAAAGAATGTTCCAGTGATTATGAAACGTTTTAGTAAAATAACTAAAGTGATAAAAACATAATGAATAGAAAAAAAATCAATGATAAAAGTAAAGTGAATTGGTTAAATAAAAATTTTAAATGGATAAAAAAAACATATATTTTTGTGAGGTCATCATTAGTAGAAGACTTTGGCTATAGAAAAAAGGAGAAATACGTCAAATTAGACAAGATGAAATCTGTCTGTTGTGGCCTGACGGCCTGAGTCCTGACCTATTTGCTCCAGCGAAATTAGCCAATTTGCAGTCCATGTATAATTATATTCTTGAGGATTGTCTCCAATTTTATAAATCCTTAACTAGTTCGGAGGACATCATTGATGATGTCGATGGCTTTGGCAGAGAGCTTAACTTCGACATACACGACGTTGACATTATACCCGATGACGATATTGCTAGAACCGAACGATATTGATTGAACTTCTTAAATAAAACATTTCCTATTATTCCTATCTTTTTATATTTCGTATTTATTTTAACTGTTTTTTTAATAAAATATCATGTTAAAGTTTTTGCAAAATGATTTGGAATGAGCGTTCTTACAAAAACATAATTATATTGCAAAAATGTTCCAATACCGTTTATCCTAATTACTTACCGTTCTTACGCAAATATCACAAAGAATGGTACATGACTATGTAATGATTATATTTTACTATAATAAAAACTATTGTGTTTGATTGTACTAGTTAGGGCAAAAAAAGTGTCCCAATGAAACACTAAATTGCGTTTGTCTCAAATTGAAATCTTTGTGGACTGGAATGTTTTCGCATAACTACGTCCACATTATCCCTCAATAACATAGGCTATATTTGTTAACTAGAAATGTGCACCCGCGCGTTGTCTGGACAAAAACGAAAATAGGTACTCATTAAATTAATTAAATATTGGAATAGTATTTTGTAGCGAGAATTCGATAAGATCTTTAATGGGTTCATTCATACATACATAAGCTCACGCCTGTTTCCCAGCGAGGTAGGCAGAGACAATGGACCTCCACTTGCTACGATCCCTACACACATCTTTCGCTTCATTCACTCTCATAACATTCATACCGTGGGTTCATACCGTATATTTATCGAAACTTATTATAATAACTGAAACTATAAAAAACGCACCTTTATCATAGCGAGATTATGTTCAGGGTAATACTGGTTCATCTTATAGTCAGGGTGTCTTCTGATCTCCACTACTGATAATATTCTGCCGCCAAAGTCTCTGAACACAGACCCCATGCGAACTGACACTTCTTCCTTTGTCACACTGGGAGTAAAACATATATTATTAACTAGATTCCCGCGCACGGTTCCACCCGCATAACTCCCGTTCCCGTGGGAACTTCTTAATTAAATATAGCCTTTCTCGATAAAAGGACTATCTAACACTTAAAGGTTTTTTTCAAATCGGGCCAGGTGTTCCTGAGATTAGCGCTGTCAAACAAACAAACTCTTCAGCTTTATATGTTACCTATGTAGTAAGTATAGATAAGAGATAAACTAGAAACATTTGTTTGTTTGTTAAAATTCGCTACCGTTACGTTATGAAAAGGTAACCTACCCATTAGGTACCAATTATTAGAATATATGAAGATAGTTTTAGATTATACGTGACTTGGGTAAAAAGTTTGCATACTTAGAGGTGCTTGATTGTGATATTTATGGGGGTCATAAGCTACATTAACCATTTACGACAGATAGGTATTACTTGTATTTCGTTCTTGTGGAAATAAAAAAACGGATTCTACGGTTAGAAAAATTGAAGTCGATTTTATTTTAATAGTGGCAGTATATTGAGAGTTAAAAAAATTGTGTAGGTAGATAGGGATAGATCCTATTCCTAGTGGTGTTGAGTACTTACTAATCAAAACATTGTGCTGCTGTCAGTATCCAGAGCCTGCCCACTATAGCTCCTCCACACCAGTGTTTACCGTGCAATCTGTACAAGTAATATGTTAGCATAAAGTCAAAGTCAAAGTCAACAATTCTTTATTCAAATAGACACATTTAAAATATTTTAAATCATGTTCTTATGATGCGTCCCATTCTTTTACTACCACCAGTTCTGGACGTGGCAACTCTGAGAAGAACTGGCAAGAAACTCAGAGAAATCCTTTTTTTTAAATAAATTATATTTTACAATGATTAATAAAGCTGTATTGTTTCAGAGCAACTCACTCCCAAGCAGTTTTGTCATTAACATAATCAGAAATTTTATAATAAGCCTTTTTACATAATTTATCTTTGACATATCGTTTAAACTTGTTTGTTGAAAGATCTCTTACATTATTAGGAAGTTTGTTGTAGAAGCGTATACATTGCCCCATAAAAGAATTTCTAATTTTGTGGAGACGTGTAGCATGTAAAACGAGATTATGCTTAGATCTAGTATTAACATTATGAGTGTCGCTTTTTTTCTTAAAACTATCTATATTCTTATGAACATATAAAAGGTTTTCATAGACATATTGTGATGCGACTGTAAGAATATTAGTCTCTTTGAATTTCTCCCGTAGGGAAACCCGCGGACCAAGTTTATATATAGACCTTACAACTCGTTTCAGTAGTACAAAAATGGTGTTAATGACCGATCAGTTTCCCCACAGAAGAATTCCATAAGACATTACGCTATGAAAATAACTAAAGTAAACCATTCTAGCAGTATCCAAATCAGTGAGTCGTCTCATAGTTTTGTCACGATTAAGTTTTTTTACGGACCGACATACGTAATAATAAGTATTTAGCCTCGAGGCTTTTGCTACTTCACCGGGCATAAAGGCGAGCACAGCTCCAGCCTTAATAAATAGTTTAAAAACTACAAACTAAGCAACCTGCGCAAGAAGACGTTCCTGTGGGGCTTGGACCTCGGCTCAGGGCGGTCGTTGGCGATGAGATTGAGAGATTATGACTTTGAGTATTTTAGGGGGTTTTGTGCAACTGTCGCTTTACTTTACAGTTTGCGGGCCTCTCGGACTTCGGGTCTACGAGGGCAACGGACGGTTCTTTGCAAACTAAGGGTCGGGAAGACATAAATGCATTTTACCCCAGATGCCAAAAATAAAGTGTTTTCTCCTTCCGGCCGTTATAACACCCATGGTGTTATAATTTTTTCAGACGAATACGATTTTTTTTCGAATTATAACGTTCGAAAATTTAAAATCGCTTCAGGATTCAGGAATATCTAGGTTAAGCATGACAAAATAGTTGTGGTCTACAGCAATAAAATCGTATTGATTTGTCTTTTCAAGGATATGATAGAATATTTCCGTAAGTTTATTGGTCGGTATTGTTAGTAAGTATGTGTTGAACTTAAGTTGAATAGAACTTATATGATTTTAGATGCTACCTGAGTTATACAAATGAATTTATCACAACTCAGCATCCAACAGGTATGTTAGTCGGTCCTAGACTTAAATATAAAATACCTAATCTTACAACATAAACTTAATATGTAAATTAATTACTTACCTTACAGATACGGTATACGGATAATCTTCGAGACAAACCAAACCAGTTTCTGTGGTTAGTCTTTTTCTTCTAACATGTGTCAAGTCCTCTTCCATTTTGGGCGGGAACTCGCATTCTAGTTCTGCTTTTTTTGTTGTTGTGCCTGGTAAGAATACAAAGGATGTGCTAAAGACTTCTTATCTCCTGGTACATGTGAACTTTAGCAGAAGTTTTATTGTTACAGTTATTGAGAAACTACCATAATGTTACCTAGTTTCCTATATCAATATTATCTATAAATATTATAAAGAGGAAAAGTTTGTATATATTTTTGTATTTTTGTTTCGAATAAACTCAAAAACGACTGAACGGATGTCGATAATTCTATTTTTACACGAAATGTGCACCCTTGCGGAGCCGCTACTTATAAATATGTTTGTATATTAGATATAATTATGAATTGTGAATGGACTTAAAAATGCAAGACCGATGGATTACAAATATTATTTTACTATAAAGCAAACGTATCTTATACCTATTTATATGATAAGGTCCCCGCGGGAACGGAGGCGGCATGGATAACCACGCGGTAATGCTAATAAATTATATGGCAAGAAAGAATGGATTGCATCTATTAGCATTTTAAAACACAGAAATACATGATATAGTTACCTATGAACAGTTTTCAAATTTCCCCTGTACATATAAGTAGGTAAGTACCTACTTTTTTTTCTTTTTTTTGGTGGAAATCTTTTTTACACTTGCCACCGTCTTGGGGAAAGACGGTCGGGGCGTGTGGGACTCCTTCACTTGCTCCCGGCTCTATGTAGCTGATGAGCTGGGGCATTCGTTACCCACTAAAACCACCACGGTAGCCTTGCCACCGACGCTGAATATAGATACCTACCTGCGTTAATACGTATTACCCCCTTAAGTGTCGTTTTTCAAACCTTTTAAACATATTATCATAGAAAAACTTACCACTTTCAACTACTAAAATGATCTTACTAATAAACACTAGTACTAATTCTACAAAAAAATGCGTAAACAAATTCATTTTTTAAATATTTTTTTCTTATAATTATGAAAATTAACTTTTCATATTATGATTTCATGACTTAAAGACGTGGAAAATTTAGAAAACTGATCTAGAAACTGAAGGTTTCATCTAATCGGTATGTTTATGAACTATAATATTAAACAATAATATTATAGTGTTAGGCAATTACTATTGTTCGAAACACAATGGTGGAACTTTTAAAACAAACCATGTAGGTATACAGTTAGGCCCTTAATTAAAATATCATCATCATCATCAGCCCGTACAACGTCCACTGTTGAACATGGGTCTCTTCCCGGGGAGAGTATATGCCATAGTCACCACGCTTGGCAGGCGGGTTGGCGACCGCAGTTTTATATTGTAACACACTAGGAACCGCTGCTGCCCGTTCCTTAGGATACGATTATAATAGATGATGATATAACAATCGGGACCAACAACGGCTTTACGTGCTTTCCGAGGTACGGAAGGTAGTCCCTGAACCAACCAGACCCGGAAAGAATTCTTAGAATTTACACAAAGATTTCTTGTCCAGCGTGGGGATCGAACCCACGACCTCCGACGAGATTAGTAGCGAACCAAATATATATACCGCTACACTAAGAAGGTTAATTAAAATATAACTTAAATAACTTAAATACCTACCTATATAGAAATTCGAATCAAAGGCATAAGAATTTAAATCTAACTCAAATTTAGTTATTTTCAGTATTGTATGTTAACTAATCCCTACATAATATTTTAATAGCAGGCATTGTAGTCAGTACGCCTACAAGCACATCGAAATTACACCGTAGGTACACGTCATTCAACATTCGGATTCCAATCGATACACTTACTGGTAGCTGGTAAAATGTATCTCATTCACAAATCCAAAAATATTTTACGTATTTATACACAGCTAGAAAGAGATGGCTGTATGTTAGTTCCTCCATTTTCAATGCTGTGTAGTATGACTGTATCACAATTGTATTCTAATTAAAATACCCATGTGTGCATGTGTGTACCTCGCGAATATTATATTAGCAAAAGAAACAATGCGTGTGTTACATCTCTTTCGCACTTTGACAAACATCCGTTGGCATGAAGCAACAGGAGACAGTTCTTCAAAATACCAGTAGTAAGGATAGTTAGGAGGTTTAAGTTTTGGTGTAATGTATTAGAGAAGGCTTATTCTGTTCATATAAATTGAGTAATTTATAAGGATTTAAATTTAAAAAAGGTTAAAACTTTAGACAAGTCAGCAGCGATAAGGTATTTGGTTATGAAAATAAACTTAAAAAATCGTTTCCATTAAGGTGTTTACAGTAGGTATAAAGGGACCAAGTATTATTTAATAAAATACCAGGAATCTCTTTTTTATCAATACAATCGAAATTAAATTAACTTTATTGCGACAGCGGCACCACAAACTTATTCCTTAAAACATGACTAAGTATAATAAGAAGGATTTTTTTTTTGGAAATATTTAATAAGTATATAATTAAATATTTACCTTTGTACATTGGCTTTCATTTGTATTCGTTTTTACATACCTTAATTTTTTGTGTGTACCTACACAGTTCCGACATAAATTCATTACCTACTTAATAAATATTAAAAAATCCTTATTCATGAAAATATGGATTTTTAACGGGTTTCTCGATAGCAGACTTAAATACTATTGCATATTAAAAAATCCTTAATTCATTTTACAAGTTCCACTTTTGTCTGTTATTTGAACAGAAATGTTAATATTGTTGCTACTTTCAGTAGTCCTTTTACAGATTTTAACTGCCGTGTTATCTAACATTTTTTTATTTATTTTTACTTTACCAATTGTATACACCGACAAAGCTCTTATTTTTTCTATTTTGCGCATTTCTTAGATTTCCTGTCAGTTAAATCAGTGCTATGCATGATTCATTATAAAATTGTACAGGGCCTTAAAATGAAAGATTTACGTATGATATCGGAAATTATTTTAACTTTGTTCATAATTCGATGTAGTGCAAGATATACGAAAACAGAAGAAATCAGTGATGAATCGAGCAGTGAAGAAAATGTACATCCTAGAAAAGAGTTTGATCCCGATAATAATTTTGAAAGATATTTTGAATCAGAGTGCGATATGGTTAAGAAAAATAAATTGATTCACAGAAGGAAATTGGAAAGTCAAAACAGCACCAAACAAATAATAACAGGTGAGTCCTTCAAGGGGGCAACCACGAAACGGTATGACTATGATTTCGATAAAATGACTTAATGACTGTAGGTTTAATGTATATAGCCTGTTGGGATTTTATGCACCGTCACTCTCATTGTTTGGTCTAGATTGACCGGACTAGTAACGTATTTCCTATATTATTGTACTGTATTATTGAAGCTACATTATCTTAATAAACTGACATATTTAAATTGTTTTTGGCTTGCATAGTAAATGCTGAGAAACGAAGATTTTTTTATAAAACCAATATCGTTTCGTCATGCGTCTCCAGGCCATCAAAAAAAAAAAACAAAAAGAAAATGATAGTGTAGATCTAAAGGTAAAATTTTAAAAAAAAGTCCATACTTACCTAAAAAGTTATTTATTTTTAGTAACTAATTGACCCTAAACATTAGACAAAGTCATCTATCTTAATAAGTTAGGTAACGTAAGAATTAATCTATACTAATATTATAAAGCTGCAGAGTTTGTTTGTTTGTTTGAACTCGCTAATCTCAAGAACTACTGGTCCGATTACAAAAAATCTTTCAGTGTTGGATAGTCCATTTAGGTATCGAGGAAGGTTACAGGCTATCTATTATTTTCAAAAAAATTTAGTGTTCCGTAAGAAAATTGTGATTTTGTAACCCAAGGTGTAAAAGCGAAAACTTAGGACAGTGGTAGGGTAGGGTTAGGGTATGGGTAGGGTAGGGCAGGGGTAGGGTATAAAAGTCCACCCGTGCGAAGCCGGGGCGGGCCGCTAGTATTAGATAAAGCTGAAGAGTTTATTTGCTTGAACGCGCTAAGCTCAGCAACTAAACTACTGGTCCGATTTAAAAATTATTTCAGTGTTAGATAGCTTATTTATCGAGGAAGCTAAATTTTATTATAAAGTTTCAACGGGAGTTACGCGGGTGAAACCGCGCGCGGAAAGCTAGTAAACAATAATATAATTTTAGCGGACGCACCAACAACGACCACCATCAAAACCGAATTCGGCAGTTACCAGGAGAACAGAAAATCTAAAGAGAGTTACGACGAAAGTAAAAGTAAACTGATCGATTATCCCTTTTCGGTTTCCATACAAAGAAAGGGCGCGCATTACGTCACTGGAGCATTGGTTGACAAACAATGGATACTTACTGCAGCAGGAGAATTTTATAAGTGAGTGAAAGACACATACATAACACATTTAGGATATTATTATAGTTTTGCTATTTTAATCAAATACCTAAATCCTTACTGCCATAACCATAATTACGATTGTTTTGTATTCATTAATTTTAACAATTTTCTATTTGAGAAGATTTGGGTTGAACTATATACTATATTTTAACAGCAGGACATGTTGTGAAACATGTCCTGCTGTTAAAATATAGTAATATAGGTAATAATCATTGATAATTAAAGGATATACAATTGCTTTAAAGTTAGTTTTTGTTGAGTACTTACTTACCTACTTACAGCTAGAACTTTTTTATAATTTTATAATATTTTTTTTTATTCCAGTGTAAGAGAATCGATAAAGTTGTTCAGAGCAAGGCTAGGATCTGTGGACTGCAAAAGAGGTGGAACTTTAGTTGGAATCAAAAAGATTGAGATCCATCCTTACTATATTTACAAGAGACCGAATTTTGATATTGCTTTATTGCAAACGGCTTTACCTATAGAATACAGCGACTTCATAAGGCCTATAAGCATTTCAAATATACAAGGAAAACTGATTAATGCCAAATTTTTAACGACTTATTGGCCGAGAATTGTGGTAAGTTATTTTATACTAGCTTCCAACGCGCGGTTTCACCCGCGTAGCTCCCGTCCCCATAGGAACTTCCTAGCCTATGTTATCCGGGAATAGTGTAGCTTCCCAACGTTGAAAGAATTGTTTAAATCGGTCTAGTAGGTTTGGAGCCTATTATTAGGGTCCTCTCGTCGTGGTATGAGTTTAGCATACCACGCTATGGAGAGGGCGAGTCCCACATATCCCATCGCCAGCGCGCGAATACGCTGCATCGGCGCGGCGCGCGGCAGTGGAAATGCGTAAATACATTTCACCACGGAGAAAAAAAAAAACTGAAGCGGAGAAGAAGAAGCGGTGCCTATTCAATTCAATACAAACAAACAAACAATCAAATCTTTCCTTTTTATTAGTATAGATTGAGAACTATTTTATTAAAAACACAATCAGATGAAACGTCACTTGAAATTAAAAGAATTTTCGTCAATTTATATTCCCAGCTTTCATAATGCGAAATAGCAGATAAAATAAAATTTATGGTTAGTTACAATTAAATTAAAATCTAGATAACCTGGAAGAAGCGACGAAGCGGATGGAGCTTGTCGTCCAAATAGGCCCCGATTTCTCGCTCAAGATCATAATTAGGAAGATATGCTTATACATTTGAAATAGTATTCCATATGTAGACAATTTTACAAGACAGCATATCTTGTACTATTTTATAATAATTTTAACTTTTTTCCTTTTAGTTAAACGGCCTAGTAATACCACTTTCAGCGAAAGAAAGAACTAAACAAAACAGCATGAGAGTGTCAACACAATATCTGATATCAACAGATAGCTGTCTAATGATCATGAGAGACGCAAGAGAGGTGCTGAACGAATCCAGCTTGTGCCTTAAGCCAGTTGTCACACATCACAGCGTTTGTATGGTAACAAATCATTACACTTCTTATTCTCTCTTACTTCCTAGTACTTCCAGCCATCCTACTTCTTGGCTGAGTGTGGCATAAAAAACACTGAATGGGGTGGAGAAATTTAGCATATTGGTATAACACAGAAATATTATATCTCACTTTCCGGTCAGAAATAAAATTGGTCTAAATAGGGTTGGAGTGATAACTGCATTGGGTCTACAGTAGTTCTATAATAACAAATCAGTGGACCTTACAGCTCATGATTCACCTGTACAAAAGACAAACATAAAGTTTCTAGTAATAGCCTGCCTGCCTATTTTTGGCACCCCACCAATAATTGGCACAGCAGCTTCGTTAAATGTAAAAAAAACGAAACGAAAATATTTCTTTTACCGATGTTGCCTAAAGTGCCAATAATTTGACCTTTTCCACTATATGGACAATGATTACGTTCGAATGGAATAATAGGATCGAAACGAAATACTTCTACGTACGTATTTTCACAGTGAGGTGTCTCACTCTCGAGTTATTCGAGGTATTTCTAGAAGATTTTCTAAATTACTAAAAATTGTGAAATCCAGAGAATATCGTATTACTGAAACGGTAATACTGAAAGTCCATTTAAATCACAAATGGATTTAATAGCAAAGATCTTTTTACCCGCCGTAGATTTCTTCAGATAGTCAAGAAATCTGAGATGATTCCCCGTCTGCTTTACTCATACGCGTCTACAGTGCAGTAAACATAACAACGTACTGCATGAATCTCAGTGAAGCGTACCTACTTGTTATTAGGACTTTTCTATCCTATTTACTGCTGCGTCTGCTGCTGTCCTAGTAAAAATAAGATGCGCTTCGCCTGGTACAAATCCCGACACGATCAAATATTTGGATTTTTATTGCATTTATAGTAACATAATCATTAGAAAGTACTTTGTGTACATACACATTCTTTTCAATGTTTTAAATCCTTTTATTTATACAAATAAATAAATGTCTTTTTGTAATATTAAAACAACAAAATATAGGTAGTTGCATATATGTACCAAAATAACATAATTTACAATTGTTGTGTCAGTTTGTTTCGGCTAATCTCTAGAACAGCTGGACCGATTTTGACGGGACCTTCACTGGAAGATAACTGATGTAATGAGGAGCAACTAATTTAAATAACGTTTTTGTTAAATTCCACGTGGACAAAGTTGCGTGCACGGCTAGTATTTTAATAAGTTTGTGCACAGAGAATGGGCATAGTTGTTAATCAATGAAGTTTTAAGTTTATAAATCTAAAACCGAAAATTACCATAGAGCGAAAAGTAGCCCACTCACCTAGTGGTTACTGTAAAACCTTAAAACGTAAAACTTATTTTGTAGGTCAGGTACCTATTTATTATTTAAGGCCACATAATCTGAATCAATATATTTTTTAAGGGTTAGACAATATTTATGTTAGGTAATTGTGTCATTTTTAACCACCTTCTTCCATCATTACAGCCAGATGCTGGGGCACCAGTAATCGCAGAAGATGGACTATGGGGCATCACTTCAGGGTGGACATCACCTACGTGTCCATACTTCAATTCTGCTCCTACAATATTTACGAGACTCTCTTCAACGTCCGTGCGATCCTGGTTGGATACCCTACTACTTTCTACTTAGTGAAGTAATGACAATTTGGATGTAGGAACCTTTATCGTAAAATGGCAGAAGACCAAATATACTTCTAAAATATAGTACATCCGTTCTTATGCTTTTGAGGTCTAAGATTTGGGTGGCCATGACCCCCTTGAACCAGTTATTACGTGGAGCCCTTTTAATATTAGTCTCTGGGTAATTATCAGTTATATATTTACAATTACGATACATCCATAAATTTTCCGTAAAAAATGTTCAAAACTCTTGTAGGTAATATAATTTGTGAAAAAAACTATTATTTATTATAAATCAAACTTTGTTCGGAATTCACATTTAAATATAAGCGGGAAAGTGATGCGGCACAGATGTGCTACACCCGATTTATGCTACCACAGACAACGAATATTTACTTTATTAATTCATCTTCTTACTTGCCATGTACTCCTAGTACAATTCACAGCTGATTTTTGTCCGGAGCTAGGTCAGTGATACGTTGACATCGATAAAGTGTTGAAATTAAGATTTTATTAATAAAATAAGAGTTAATAAACATGCAGACTTTGCTTGTAGGACATACATAAATTTCAAGAAATGTCATTATTTATAATGTTCTATGAATATGTAAATATTTGTTGTTTAATTATTGATATTTTTATACATATTTTAAATAAAATGTAGAGTAAGAAGATCGTCCTCTTTTATTCACGTACAATCAGATAAAATACCTACATAAACCTATTTTCAATAACATATTATTTTTTAATAATTCCTCCACCAGATAATATCTATATATAGGTATAATATCTATATTATATCGTAGATCCACATTTAATTTCATTATTTAAATTCATATCTACATAATTAATATTACGATTTTGTACGATTTGACCTACCTATCTTGTTGTTTTTTTTTTTGGTAAGTGTTAGATAATAATTAAAATTTTTGGACATGACCTTCTCACGCAATGATTGGACGAGCTATTCATGCCCGGCGTCGGCCCGTGCCCTTCGGTCGTATTAACATTTCCCGTGGATGTTCCAATTTTTTCTTTCATAAAAGCTTGTCCGCATAAGTTCGTACTTATACAGTAACAAAAGAATGAACCAATGTGGTAAAGCGGGTAAAGCCGCTTCGTTATCAAGTTATGCGCATACCTAATATTTTAGGCGATGCACTTTTATTTATAAGTAGGTACTTACCTACCCTTTTTTTCGAATATTATACCTAATAATTATCGTTGATTAATAAAACCGTTTTTTTATATAATTAATAATTACTTGTTACCCTGATAAACAATTTTAAATAAATAAAACAAAACACCATGTTACTAGGCACTCATAGCACAGAAGGAGTTTTCGTTAAATACTGCCGACTAGGGAACTCGTACAAACCAGCCGAATAAGAAAAATGTTCAAGTTCATTATTAGTTAATTAAGTAACAAGGTAGGTATATGATGTCAAAATAGAATTAGTAATGATGTGGGAAAGTAAAACAAATACATCTTATTATAGTATTTTCAATAAATGTATACAACCTATAACCTAACAAAAACTATGTTTATACCACCTATATAACAAGTTTAGTGATCTGTGGGTGGGTTATATTGTATGTATGTACTATGCATTATATTGTATATAACTAAGTAGGCGTATCATGTCATTGGCTTTGTATGAATATCAATCAAGCTCCTCGTCGTGTTGGGCGCCTAGTACGTTACATCTAAAAGCGATGGAGCAACGTTATTTTACTGAGGCGTGTAACAAAACTGCGATATTTTTAATACCTGTTATATTTTTTAAATTTTAAATTGACTTTTGATGTAAATATGTATTTATAGTACCTACCAAGAAGTTTATTTAATTTCATTATTGTTTTCTTAAGTTAAAATATACATGTAAATATTGTTTAAAATCTAAAATTGCTTTTCGGGTGCGGTTGTTTGAGGTAACCTTTTGTGCCTCGGAAAGCACGATAAGTTGGTTGTTATAGCAACATCCATCTATTAATCGTATAGATAGGTACTATTAGGTACCTACCTACTAGGGAACGGGCAGTAGCGTTTTCCTGTGTGTTACTACGGCAAACCCACCTCGAGATAGCCCCAGCCCCATAATTTAGCAATGGACTTCATATAGGCTGATGATGATGATTGCACGCTTGTTGTACGTATAATAGGTACATAATGTAGTTATTACTTACCTATAAATTTGGTATTATGACCTGCAAATATTTGCGAAACTCTTTATTTATTCTGACTACCTAGTACAGCTGCGCGAAATGTAAGGGAAGCGTGATCTTTCCGCAAGCTGTTTGTTTCATTTAAACTTTACTGTTCGCTAATATTATACATATTTGTTTGTGTATTTAAAAGACTATAAATTACCTTTAAGTATCGCAAAGTCTGTTGTGTATTATTGTATTTTTAGTTTTAGTTTATTTTTCGGAAAATTAAAATTGATGTTTACTGTTTAGTAATAAGTAACACTCTTCCAACGCGCCATATTTTTCGATATTAATAATAATTAGAACTGGGGTTAAGATTTGATTAAGTTTTAAATATCCTTTTATTTCATTTCTTCATTTTAATAGTTAACGGTTACTTGCGCACATACCTACTCATCTCTTACAAATATTATGATTTTCCTTCACCTGTACCTACATCTCACTCGGGAATCGCATGACGACGCAATATTATTATCATGAAACAAATTACCTAGGTATCATAAAAAGAAAATGTATACCTAATTAGTTAATTACATTAATTACTTTCTAAATCCTTTATTAGTGCTATTTTGTGCTAAGTATTATGTTTTACATTTTGCGTTCGGTAATAAATACTTAAGTGATACCTCATACCTACTATAGATATGGAGTTACCAATGTTACGAGCAAAATATTATTGTTTTTATTTTGCTATGAAATTTAAACAAGAACAAAAAAAGCCATTAGCTAATTACAGAATAAATAAAACTGGCTGTCTTTCGATTGTACTTGTTTATGACGTTCAAAGAAGGAAGAGCGCCGCCAACCTCACAGTTGTGTCACTATTCCACCAAAAGGTGCTTCTGTGTACTAGGCGCACAGTGATTCGCAGAGCTGTATTCATTTCTCGTTTTGTTTACGAAGGGTTATTCTGTTTTTGAATCAAATGAAGTATTCTATTATTAGTTTTATGTTAGTCTTCTACTGTACTTAAGTAATTTTAGAATTTTACAAATAAAAATGACTAATTAAATAGGTGGTCTATCTGATTAGTCCTTTTTATAGTTGAGTTGTGTGTCAACAGGTACCTTACTACATATACATAATTTTCGATATAACACGTATTTATTAACGTTAACTAACTATATTTAAAGCAATAAGCTATTAAGTATTGAGTAAACGTAATCTATACATGTGATCTGGATAGAAGACTATATAATTTTTTTGCAGATAGATATGCGTTTTCAGCAGAGAAAACTCCTATTCACAGAGAAATTTGAAAATGACGCCCGACGAATATATTGTAGACACATCGTTACGAGGATATTTCGTATCTTGAACAAAGTTAATACATAGATAAACATTTATAAAAACTAAATACACTTGGTTGTAACAACCATAAGGTTGTTACAACCAAGTGTATTTAGTATAATATAATATACAATATTAAATCTATTATAATCTAATATACAAACTCCCGTACATGGAAGAAGTATGTATTTTGTATTATAAACACTTATGGGTACAATTAAAGACTACCGTTTCGTTAATTGACCTAATAACATGTAATAACAAAATTGAATTAGATATATTTTCCCTTTAGCAGCCATTTAATATGAGAAAGCTTAAAAAGTCTACAAAATATAGGTACTTAAATTATCGTGCCTGTATTACAAATTAATGCACAACATTGAAAGTTAGTCACTAATAATAAAAAATGTATCCTGATTATAAGATTATTTTCATCACCTCATATAACGTCCATGGCTAAACAAAGGCTTATCCTGAACGTGGTGTTGCCATCATCACCATGCGTAGTAGGCAGGATGGTAATCCAATTGCTAATGTTAGAAAAAATATGTAAACAACCAAGAAAAGTCGATTTTTATGGACCATTCCCGGATTAGGTATATGAGCATATTCGTATCCTTATCACATATACTCGTATATGTATTATTTACTACGTGCAATTTTAATCATCAGAGTAAATACCAGTTGTCAACTTTTATTTGAAGACGTACAGTTTTATCTGTCTCGATAGTACTCAGATATAAAAAACAAATATGCTGCTTTATAACTTCTGTATTCTATGGAATATTTTAATTAAACGACAGCCGTGTGCTCGTGTTATGGTATAATTTACATGACTGTTAATTTAATATTTTTATTTTGTAATATTAAATAGTTTTATAGTGCAAAATGAAGGGAATATTGATCCAGATAGCTACTGCAACTTTATGTAAGTTTGATATTTAATAAAATAACATGTAGTGGCATATAAAATACGTCTTTATAAATAATTATTGCTGCTGCATTATAGGTCAGTAGGTAATATTATGCATAGAGCATAAATAAGTTGATAAAATACAATATTACCAGGAAAGTTTATATCCATATAAAAAGCCAACATATTTTCCTGGTAGTCGCTAAACCTTCACAAAAAAACTTGAATTTATCTAGTCACGAAGAAAACATTTCAAATTGTAATATTAGTTAACTCAGCGGTCCTCAAACGACTTTGGTGGCGGTACCTACTCTTTTGGAAAACATTTAATCGTGTCCAATAGAAAACATACACCATTTTTTCTATTAGGCATACTAATATGAGGTTGAAGTAGGTTAAAGTAGTTTTTCTTCATTACCATTATTTCTGCAGAGCTTCGCGGTTCTAGAGCTTTGTGGAATAGGCATGTAGTTGGATGAATGAATTCTTGACTATCTTAAATAGTGTACACGTTATTATTGAAGTCTGCTTAGTAATACTTATCTATTATTTATACTAAGTGGAATGTCAATCAGCAATGCTTATGTTGTATTTTGATTAATTTAAGGTGGATTATCAGTTTATATGGTAGCCTTCAGTAATGCATGGCCCTCGTACACAATCAAATTATTGGAAAGTGATCAATCACCGTTGGAAAACAAAATGACACAACAAGAAAAAAGCATCATGGGTTCAATTGGAATGTTGGGGTCTATTCCAGGAGTGATGATAGCTAATTTTCTTATAGATAAGTTTGGTCCCAAACGTATTGCATTACTTTGTGGCTTAGGAAATATTGTAAGTATCGTTTAAGTTAAAAAAATACGTAACCCTATGTTTGCTGTACCCAATAACATCTAGTTAACATCCTGTGGTACTAAAATTTGGTTATTTAACCAAAAAGTTTTTAAATTCTTTTTTTGGCTTTTTTTCGACGGTTGACTATACATACGGAAGGACTTTTTTCGTAAATAACTTAAGTTAATACAACAGTTATCTATCTAATAAATAACACCTACTTACATCTCAAGTTAATAAATTTATATTATATCTAATTGTCAATGTATTTCAGCTGGCATGGTCTCTCATAACTACTGCTTCAACTGTCACGAGAATTATAATTGGGCGGTTCATCATAGGATTATTCTGTTCAATGAATCTTGTAAACGTAATAATGTTTACATCTGAAATAAGCCAAATAAATCTCCGAGGATCTATGATATGTATTGTGAATTTCATGTATAATTTGGGAACCCTAACATCGTATATAGAAGGATGGTTTTGTAGTTATAATATTATTAACTATGTGTGTTTGATAAAGGCTGTAGTATTCTCGGTTCTTACACTTTTAACGAAAGATTCACCAGGATATTTACTAAGAAAAGGGGAAGATAAGGTAATTTATTTTGGTTTTTACTTTAGGTATATTTAAGCATAAAGTTATTTAGTTATGACTACTTAGTTTGAAAATTAATGTTTATATTCAAATTATAATCGTACATATCGATTATTCGTTTATTAACTTTGTTTGACGACAAGAACAAATATACATTGAATTTATAGTTTGAGAAAAGTAAATGTTGCATGTTACACGTCGTAATTTTATCATTGTTATGAACCAGTACAAACATAATTTAAATTTTATAAGTGCAATGATCTTTGTATAAACTTTGATAAAGAGCAATGTGCTAGTTCTACACTTACCTACACATATTAGAAAGAACAAATATAACAATGAATATTAGTCATTCATGTTATATTAGTTAGTAATTATTTTATGAAAAGGTAAGCACGCAACATTAGCATTGCGGAAATTTTAGTTTAAGTACCTATAAATTGTACCTATGATCCCACAAATATTATTAAGTTTGTTTGGATGTTTGTTACTCTTTTACGTAAAACCTCAAACTCAACTGATTTGCTGATATTCTACCATATTAGTAGAAAGAAATAGTATAAATATAAAAGTAGTCACTCAATAAATATTTTTAATATTTGTATCTCTGAATAAACGATATATTGATAATACCTATTAATAACTTTTTAAATATTTTGCAGGAGGCGTTAAACTCCCTTAAATTCTACCGCGGTGTATCGGACACAAATCAAAACATATTAGATGAATATGTTTACATGAAAAACCAACATAAACATAACTTAAATAAAGGTAAACTAGTTTTTAGAATAAACTTCGCTCAGAAATAACGATCCATGTACATAGATGACATTGGTGGCACCAACCCATGAATATGAACGATAACGGTCTATCCCACTCTCACACTGCGATAGCACTGCTTGTAAAAAAGAGAATACCTGTATATTCGATATAAAATGAATAGGCGTGGCTTATTTTAATGAATGAACCTCAGGAATGAACTCAATATCTCTTCGTATTGCTGAACTCCTAGTAGCTACCAATGCGAATGACCCACTGTACGTAAACTGATAAACTTAAATGAAATCAGGTGACGTTTGATAATATATACCTTACCTTACCTAATTCTAAAATTATTTGTTTTTCCTCTTGTTATGAAATTGTTATATAAAAAGTAAATTCTCGTAGTAAGGAAATAAATATTTGTGCCTCAGGGGACATTACAAATTAATACAATTCACGGACATTAGTCTATCACCAGGATTCGAGTGGGAATCGAACCTACAAACTTGGTCAAGAAGCAACTGTTCTACTGTTACCATACCACGTCGTACCTACTAATAATATTAGTAAAACTCATTGGTATTTATAATGCATTTTTTTTTCAGATTTCTCGCAATCTGATGTGGAAAAGGAAAAACTAAACGCTGAAGAAACTGAGATCAAATCAATTGCAAACCAAAGCTCATGGAATATATTAAGTAAGTTATAATATGTTATTAAATTAGGTAAGTAAATAATTAACTTTATCTAAGGTACGTAACTACGTAACCTAACTACGTAAATAACCTCCTGTCTTTGCATGTTTTATTTAAAATTTATTATTATCCCGCCTGAAATTCACGTAGCATACAGCTACATATTGCATTTCTTGCTATCCTAGTAAACCTTGTCGTAGGAGTTGTCGTTGACGTCGACAAAATGCCGGATGGGCGGTCGGGTAGTCTCGGGTACTCGATTTCATTCAAGTATTACCGCCACAATGAATACAGACTTCTCTATCTCATTGGCTCCTGGTATACACGGACTTATTTGCTTTCCACGATGCGCCGCCGCGCGCCGCGCTTACTGCCTCGTCGTTGCGCTGTGTTGCCAATCGTTCGACTTCGATTCAAGGGGCGATGCGCGCCTTTACCATCGGTAAAAAGCTTCTACTGCTTATGATAGCCTAGTATAAAAGGAGCATTTGTTACAAAAGATTGAGTCGGGCCATCCCGATTGACATGTTGGTACATGTTGGTTGGGAGGTACATGTTGTCAGTTCGCCAATGTTTAAGCGACTGACCAAAGTAACAACAAAATTATTCTTTAATCCGGATAAATTGCGTAGTATTGAAATATATTATGATAGGATCCTTTTACTTTTTATTTCAACTTCATGGTGTTTATTTCACTACCTATTTCACCTACTTATTTGATGACATTTTATATTCTCTCAATAAGAAAATGTTGGTAGGTACTGTGTGTATTATCTACTAGGTAGGTATATAAAACAAAAAGAGACAGGTTAACTACACATAGAAATTAATACAAAACAAAGAGAACAAGTAGGTAATCTTACCCTTTTCCATTTTCTATGAGTAATAAATGTAGGTACCTAAATAAGTACCTACATCCATCCCATGTGAGTTCCAGGAATATCTTGACTCGATCATTTGGCTGGCTTTCTGACAGTGAAATAATTTCCAAACTAATAAAACGCGCCGTTATGAATTCGGTAAGTTAACTTATTTCCCCAGCCAGGGTCTTCGACTTACACTTCACTACCATATTTTATTTATTTTTAGGGACATCAAAATCAGCCCAACGAGCCCTTGTAATAATAACAGCGCAAATGATATTGTCTGTTTGTATGGGCATGATAGTTATTCAGGCGTACGCGGGGCAATTATTTGCCAAAGCAGCGCCTAACATTTCGCCAGACTTCTGTTCCGTGATACTGGCTATTGTGACGGCGGCTACTACTTTAGTAGGCGTTATATTGACGGATTTGCTTCCTAGACGGGTAAGAATAACATTTATATTACTCGTTATTACGTATTAAGTTTAACTTAACATGCTTTTTTATACTGCATTGTTATACATTCAGTAGCCAAACTAGAAGAAGACTAGCAACGCCATCTAGCCCGCAGCATCTTAACTAACCTGTCTCGCGATATACAAGTTCACAAGCCAATTCGAGCGTCGCCCGGCAACTAAAGAAGATATTCATTTTCTGTGGAGAAACACCATTAACTGTTCCTCTACCATATCAATGTAACGCTGCGGGCTAATTTCACCTGCAGCATTCATTTTATTCTCGCTTTCCATAACCGTAAACGTATGGGGACACCCATAAGATGGCCAACCTCAAGAATATATTATACACTAGCGGCCCGCCCCGGCTTCGCACGGGTGGACTTTTATACCCTACCCCTGCCCTACCCTACCCCTGCCCTACCCTACCCATACCCTAACCCTACCCTACCCCTACCCTACCCCTACCCCTACCCTACCCTACCCCTACCCTACCCTACCCCTACCCTACCCTACCCTACCCCTACCCTACCCCTACCATATCCCTACCCTACCCCTACCCTACCCCTACCCTACCCTACCCTACCCTACCCTACCCTACCCTACCCCTACCCAAAAGTCCTATGTCCTTCTCCCAGTTCTTAGCTACCTCCCTACCAATTTTCAGCCAAATCGGTTCAGCCGTTCTTGAGTTATAAATAGTGTAACTAACACGACTTTCTTTTGTTTTTAAAATGTATTCTGCTATTCAGGGCGTAGACAAATCCAACGAAACAAAAACCATGAAAATTGATCCAGCCGATCTCGAGTTATAAGTGTTGTAACAAACCCGTCTTTGTTTTATATATATAGACTAGCGGCCCGCCCCGGCTTCGCACGGGTGGACTTTTATACCCTATCCCTGCCCTACCCTACTCCTACCCTACCCCTACCCTACACCTACCCTACCCTACCCCTACCCTACCCTACCCCTTACCATACCCCTACCACCCTACCCCTACCCTACCCTACCCCTACCCTACCCCTACCCTACCCCTACCCTACCCTACCCTACCCTACCCTACCCTACCCTACCCTACCCTACCCTACCCTACCCCTACCCAAAAGTATCCTATGTCCTTCTCCCAGTTCTTAGCTACCTCCCTACCAATTTTCAGCCAAATCGGTTCAGCCGTTCTTGAGTTATAAATAGTGTAACTAACACGACTTTCTTTTGTTTTTAAAATGTATTCTGCTATTCGGGACGGAAACAAATCCAACAAATCAAAAACCATGGCAATCGGTCCAGCCGTTCTCGAGTTATAAGTGTTGTAACAAACACGACTTTCTTTTATATATATAGATTAAAAACTATTTTATAGGTAGTTAAATGGTCTTGACCATAAAATAATTTATTTGGATAAGGATTAATATAAACACATAAATAGCATGGTTTGAATTTGGTTAGCATTTTCATTAATGTTTAAAATGAAAAAAGTTGTTGTAGTGACATAACTACAATAGTTGAACATATGCTACCGCGGAGTTTTTTGTAGACATTATGATGTTCTTCAATATTGTTGTACATTATTTTGTTCTATCGCTAATAGTTTCGGCAGCGCATTCGACGAAAGACATTTTAAGACTCATTTTTCTACACCTTCGGTTACATTGTTCAAATTTTACCAAGGATCCCTAATTTTTTTCAAAATGAAATGTAGCCTCTGTCAAATTGGAAAAATGTAGCATTCTATTGGTAAAATAATTTTTTAAATGGGCCCAGTAATATTTGAGCCTATTCATTACAAACATACAAAAATAGGTACAAATCTTTCCTCTTTATAATATTAGTGTAGATGTAGATAAGTATAATGAGAATGAAAGATATATACAACATTTTCAACTTTCTATACCGTTTTTTTTTCAGTTTCTAATGATATCCTCATCTATTGCGTCGACATTGTGTATGGGAGCCCTGGCCAGTATGCTGCGGTGGTCATGGGGACCTCAGTGGGGGATTCCACTGCTCATGGTGTTATATTGTATCACCTATCACGCTGGAGTTATTAATATGCCCTTTGTCCAGATGGGCGAATGTTTTGCGCCTGAGGTGAGAAATTGATTCAGGGTTTCTTAATTTATCCGCTGCTGTGGATATTATAATATCGACAAGGTCAAATTGGTCGAAGCGTGATGATTTATAGACTAGCAACTACTAGCAAGTAGTTTTCTGTTTGTAGTTTCAGTTTACCTCCATAATTTTAAACCACTGATCATAGAGATCTAATAATTGGAGGGCGTGCTTTTGTATGGCGTACAGCATTTGTAGGCATCCTTCGAATGAAAGGATTTTCTTAAATTCCACCTCTAAGTTTGTACGGAGAAATCGAAATCTACGCGGACAACAGTTAGTATAGATGTACCTTGAAAGTACCTACGTCCTACATGATAATGAAAATTACGAATCAGGAGTTAAAAAACAATATAATCTGTTTTTTGTTTCAGATTAAAACTTTGGGATCCGCAATAATATTGATATTCATGAATTTGTCAAACTTTCTAATGTTGCTAGTATATCATCCTTTGGAAAAAGTTTTACACTTGGACGGTGTATTTTTATTATTTTCCATCATTGGGGCTGCTACAACAATCGTCTCGATTTTGTTCATGAGAGAGACAAGAATGTTGCCGTTTGAAGATATTCGGGACATGTTTGAAGAGGGGTATTTGAATAAAAATAGATTAAAAACTACGGTTATAAAAAATGCTGAGAAATAAAAAAATATGTTTCATTTTGTCCCACTTTTTAGATTCCGGAGAATAGAAAAAAGTAAGTATTTTTATATTTACACGGTCTGCGGCGAGCTCCACTTGAATTGATTGACATAAAGAACTTTTTCTCAAAAATCTATTCAAAACTCTGTCAAAAGTAAAAAATAAAACAAAATTGGTCATGAATTTAATAATTCTTTTATTCAGTGTCAGAAATGCTCAATAACCCAATGAAGCCAGAGTCTAGAAATGTTTAACGAATATCTGTCAAACTGATAAAAGTGCTAAACACAGCGGCTATTTCACGAACTATGTAATTTTAATTTAACGATGCACTAGATAAATAAAGCAATAGTTGGTTCCTTAGATTAAATTATTAAAATTTGAAAACAATAAATTAAAATTTGTGCCAAAATGGGTCTTTTATCTGATCCTGAATATGGTTCTGTGAAATGGGTGAAGGTTTTGAAGAAAATACATGGACCTCTTTGCTTCTTATGCTATGTGGGTGCCCTGGTATGGTTCGTGATGTTGGGGAATAAAGAATTTAACAATGAGTCGTATTTCTCCGAAAATGCTTTACTACCAGGATTGGTAACAAATGAATTTAATGCAGAACAGTCAGCCAATCAGTATTATAAAGAGTTTTTGCAGGAGTTAGAGGTAAATATTTCTATTTAGTATCTCAGTACTAGTTCTCCTAGTTAGAATAACACATGCACCTAAAAATATTATGTAATTTACTTAGAATGTTTCTTGAAAATTGTTATCTTTATAACCTCTTTTTAATTTATTAGAAGTTGTAAAATAAAACTATAGGTACTGAAATGTCCGAAACTATACGAATTATATTTAATTTATTAAAATATCAAATGTATCACATATTCTATTCATCATGCTACATTGGAGGACAGATTATAACAGGCAGGGATTTCTAAAATAGAATAGGACTGTACATGGCAAGTGTGAGGGGCACAGTCGGAAGGGGAAGACCTCAACGAACATTCTTGGATCAAATCGGAGACATCCTCGCAAAAGTTCAAATAAGATTCACCCTAAACCAATGTGCTTGTATGAAGAATGTTACGAAAGTGAATGAAGGGAAAGATGTGTGTAGGGATTGTAGCAAGTGGAGGTCCATTGTCTCTGCGTACCCCGCTGGGAAACAGGCGTGAGATTATGTATGTAATAGGACTGTAACTGTTCATTATAAAATAACACAACAATGAGTATCTCAGAAGAAAAAATTAAATAAGTTAAAGTCACAAAATATGTAGTACCTTAAACTGATGTAATAAAGAAGTGTACTGTAATATATTTCAGTGGCAGCTTCAGCTGCCTTAGGTGTGACATACATTATATATGATTTTACAGTTCATCATTATCAGCCTGTATAACATCCACTTCTGAACTTGGCCTCCTCCCAAGGGAGGGTATCTGCCATAGTCGCCACACTTGGCAGGCGGGTTGGTGTCATAATCAGGGCCCCGAGTCTACTATCGTAATGGCGTGCCCATGAACTGTCAATGACAGTTCAATGGTCGGTTTTTTTCCCATTTGGTAATCTACTAATCCTAATGACATCATAATGGTGTCACTATGACTACACTATGATACATTTATAAGTTTTGAAATCACCTAAATAAACGTTACAATCTCCCTAACCATCTCCCCTGCTACTTCTGTTGACAGCCTTTTTCTGTGGTAGCAACACTGACTGCCATTTCAGCGCCAACACCATTGTGAGATTAGTAGGTTACCGTTTTTGGCATAATGATATCATGATTGAACTACGGTGGCACAATACTTAAAAAAATAGCAGACTTGGCCCCCTGGACCAATGGCTTAATGTGCTTTTCGAGGCCTGTTATTATATATGAATTTAACAAACTACCAATGTTAATTGGAGCTCAACACATTAGGACTCACTCCCGTGTTTTTTTGCCCACATAGAATCAGTTCTCATGGGAAACTGGATGAAAAGGATGGTTTAATCTCACCATAAAATTAGTGTAGGCTATATTTTATGGTGAGATTAAACCATCCTTTTTAATCACTCTGTCCATTAAAAAAACCGCATCAAAATCTGGTGCATAAGTCAAAGTCAAAGTCAAAGTCAAAAATTCTTTATTCATATATACACATTTAAAATATTTTAAATCATGTTCTTATGATGCGTCCCATTTTTTTCCAACAACAGTTCTGGACGTGGCAACTCTGAGAAGAACTGGCAAGAAACTCAGAGGAATCCTTTTTTAAATAAATTTGATTTTACAATTATTAATAAAGCAGTATTGTTTCAGAGCAACTCACTCCCAACTATTCCCAAGCTGTTTTGTCATTGACATAATCTGAAATTTTGTAATAAGCTTTTTTACATAATTTATCTTTCACATATCGTTTTAACTTGTTTATAGACAGATATATCATAGTTTTAAACATCTAAGCATACATAGGGACAGGCAGACAGTGGGAAGGGACTTTTTTATAGTATGTAGTGATTGTATTTGTGTACCTTATGTATGTATATAAATGACTACTTCATTTAACGGTTTCCTATCGCGGGTCAGCTAGAAGAAAATCTCAATATTAAAACGTAAATACATATTTTTTGGTCAATTGAATTCTTAAGCTGCTGAACTTATATTAAACAAGATATACTGCTTGTCAATAATGTTTTTATAGTTTTGTCATTATTACCAACTTTCAGGATAAATATGATGACACCAATGAGATCCCGGTGCCCTGGCTGGTGGCCAAGATGTCTCAGCTACATCTTGAGGTGTACACACACAATTTTACACTTGACTATCCATTAGGAGAAGGACAGGTACAATTTTTACTTTTTAATAATTATATTACAACTAGGTTCCTTACTTCATAATTAAATATAGCCTATAGTTTTCGTCGATAAAATAGGCTATCTAGTACTACCGAATATTAAAAAAAAACATGTTGGTCAATATAAGCAGAAGCATTAAATTAAAATAGTAAATAGTCAAAATATATTTTGGCTTATTTTTAATTTACTGTGTTAAATTAATTAAGTTAAATTTTACTTTTTATAATAGTTTAAATAGCTTTAGCCTAAAAGCTGCCACATATTAAAATACAATATTATTTTATATCTATAATTAATTCAAAGTTCTGTCCTTTGAGTATGTTATTATTTAGACGTACCATAAGTATCTCGACGAACGCGCTTTAGTTCTACCACCGGATCCAATATGCCCCAACTGAGAAGTCCCGGCGAAACAAACTCAGTGGACATAATATCCAACTATACTAGCGACCCGACCCTGCTTCGCACGGGTGTTAATGTATTATACATATAAAACTTGCTTGTGAATAACTCTACTAAAAAAAACTGCAAAAAAAACCGTAGTTCTAAAGATCTAAGCATACATAGGTACAGACAGACAGCGAGATCGACTTTGTTTTATATGATGTATTGATAAAAATCGAATTTTCTATTTTACAGGTGTTCAAAGGCACAAACGTGTACGGTATACTGCGCGCCCCCCGCACCTCCTCGTTAGAAGCCCTGGTAGTGTCCGCTCCGTATCGTCCAACGTCTTCGTACCAGAAAGGAACAGCTGCTGGCATAGCCCTCATGTTGGCATTCGCTAAGTTTGCTGCCCGTGAGTATTGTTATTTTTTTATAGTCATTTCTCACTTTTGTTTTTTTTTTGGATGGACCTATGAAGTTAGCCTTGAGGCTTTTGCTACTTCACCGTGCACAAAGGCCAGCAGAGCTCCAGCCTACATTAATGGTTTAAAAACTACAAACTAAGCAACCTGCGCAAGAGAGGCGCCCCTGTGGGACTTGGACCCCGGCTCAGGGCGGTGGCTGGCGGGGATATTAAGGGATTATAGCTTTAGTTTTTTAGGGGAGTTTTGTGCAACCGTCGTTCTACTTTACAGTTTGCGGGGCGGTCGCTGGAGGGGAGTTTAAGTGATTATGGCCTTTAATTTTTTTAGGGGAGTTTTGTGCTACTGTCGCTCTACTTTACAGATTGCGGGCCTCTCGGACTTCGGGTCTACGAGGGCATCAAAAGATTCTTTGCAAACTAAGGGTAGGTCGCGCCGGGGCAGGCGCGGGTAGTGGGAGGAAATTAAATTTCTAGTCAGGTGTCATGTTAATTCGCACGAGTATTTACTGTATTGCACAGTAAAATTTATTTTTAATATAAAATAGCGACCCGCCTCCGCTTCGCACGGGTGCAATGCTTATGTATACATATAACCTTTCCTCTTGAATCACTCTTATGTATAAAACAACGGCATCGTAGTTTTAAAAATTTAATCATAGGGAGCGTTCAAGTATTACGTAACGCAATTTTTGAAGATTTTTGACCCCCCCCCCCTCCCCCCTTGTAACGTACCGTAACGTTTTTCTGGACCCCCCCTCCCCCTCTCTAAACGTTACGTAACACGCAAGTGATCATTTTTACCCTAAAGTCGTAAAAAGTTATGTAATAGTTTTTATACTTGGTATAGTTTTAATCTACTAAATAAAACAAAAGAATTCTAATTCGCAACACTTTGCATCAATCATTGCATATTTTGTTTTGGTTTGGGAGTTTTAATTCCCTATTTTTTTAGAAACAATGTTAAGTAACGTGTTGTTAGTAATACCCCCTCCCGGCCCTGTAACGCATAGTAACGTTTTACGAGACCAAATCCCCCCCCCCAAATTGCGTTACGTAATACTTGAACGCTCCCATACATAGGGACGGACAGACAGCGAGAAGCGACTTAGTTTTATACTACGTAGTGGTAATCATAATCTTATTTTAATTTACAGCACAAAAATACTGGGCAAAGGATATAATATTTCTAGTCACTGAACACGAACAACTGGGGATGCAGGCATGGTTAGAAGCTTACCATGGCTTGCAAAGTGATGCTGAAACATTCCACATGTCTCTTGGCAGCTTCTGGAAGCCTAGTACTCCTACTTTCGATGTCACACAGTATCTACCAGGGGCCAATAGGCTGAAAGGAGATCACCAGAAGTGCTTGAAGCCTGGCAAATTGAAGGGAAGGTCTGGATCTATTCAGGCAGCAATTAATTTGGAATTTGAGACTCCTAAAATAAGTAAGTTTTGTATTAGTTAGAAGAGAATGCTATTCCATACTTGAAATGTTGAGTTATAAAATTACATTAGTATTAGACAATTTCGTCCGGATTTATTAGGAATCGGCAAATTATATAAATGTGTTGCTCTGAAAAGACAACGAAACGACATTTAAAGTATTTTATAGCACAGTGTGACCTAAACCCGCATTTCACGCACGCTTTTCCGTGACCTAAGTTGCCAATTTCGGCACGGGGAGTAAATTAATCGACTAACTTCACAGCGAACAAATTTCAGATGCCTGCACACGTTAATTTTTATTATATTACAGCTTTTCACTAATCACTCTCTCCATACTGAAAAAACTAATTTAATTTAATATTATTGTTTAATACCTTTTATTTTTAAGCTACTCCTGCACTAGGGAATTAAGTTCCTGTGTCGCTACTTAAGTGTACTTTCTTACTTTAGTGTCGTGGACACAAAGTACACTTATTCGAGGTTCACACAAGTAATTGTCCTGGGTGGGAATCAAACGTAAGCTCTGAGCCACCGGTGTGTTCAATTATTTGCTTATTTGAGTTTAGAAGGTAGTAAGTGACATTAAGTGTTAAACGAAATGTTGTTTTATTGTCTTTAAAATATGGTTGCGTTTAAGTATCTTCGTTTTTTGTGGTGTTAGGGACATGAGTTTAGTGATTTTACCCAACTCAAAAATTCTTCTCGCATTACTTTTCACTTAAAAGACCTAAGAAATAAAAAAATAACTCTAATTTTATGATTAGGTATATAATGTTTTCCTACAATATTGCAGAGTACATAGAGGTGAAAATAGAAGGATTGAACGGTCAGCTACCGAACTTGGACCTTGTGAACTTGGTACACAAACTGTGTATGAAGTCTGGCATCCATCACTCATATCGAAACAGGTAACTTGTTGATTCAATCTATTTTAAGAAAGATAAGTATATCGTCAACTGCTGAACATGGACAGTGGAATTCTCTGCCGGGGTCAGTTTTTCTGGAACGCTATAATCTGGACATCTTTAAGGCTAAAGTGAACAGACACTTTCTAGGCAAGCGCGTATCATCTTAGGCCTTACCTTCGTCTTCCATCAAGCGAGATTATGGTCAAACGCAAGCCTATATTTAATAAAAAAAAACTTTGGCCTCATAGCGCTTTGCAGGCGGGTTGGTGACCGCAGTATAATGTTGTACCACACAAGGAAACGCTGCTGTCCGTTCCTTGATAAGTATACGATTATTATAGATGATATTATAACAATCGGGACCAACAGCTTAACGTGATTTCCGACGCACGGAGGGTAGTCCCTCAACCATCCAGATATTTCTTGTCCGGGGATCGAACCCATGACCTCCCATGACATTTAAAGCGAGCCTAATACCGCTACGCTACGGAGGTTGTTGAAAGATAAGTTATCCAGGAGAAATGTCAGCCAGATTAAAATTAACTGTAGAATATTATGTTGTGACACAAAGAAACGCTGCTGCCCGTTCCCTGGTGTATACCTCGCAAAGCACGATAACACTCGTATGATTGTTATCGTGCTTTGCGAGGCGCCGAGGGTAGTCCCTCAATTAGACCTGGAAATAAATTTTAGAATTTACACAAAGATATCATGTCCGGCGTAGGGATCGAATCCACGATCTCCGAGACCTAAGCGGGACACCGCTGCGCTCCGGATTTTATTTTGATTTTGATGATATTTGATAAACTCTGCTAGTAATCTTTTTAAAAGATAAATAATGAAATGTTTTATTTTGTTTAATACGAGCTTAATACAAGCGTTGTGATTGTGATGATTATTTTGACAGTTACTCGTGGATACGCAATCGCAACAAAATGGACGAGTGGCAGAATGGGTTCTGGACCATGTTCAACATGGCGCTCGCGCAGATTGATGGGGTGAGTTAACATCTATACTCAAATATTATAAAGAACATTTATAATATACTAGGTTCCTGTCCGCGGTATCTCCTGTAAAAACCCCCTCTTGTAGTGAAAGAGTTTTATTAAAGTGCTGAATAGATTTGTTATGTCAATAGACACTTATAAACCTTTTATGAAGTATAAATTACAACCTCCGTAGCGTAGCGGTATTTGGCTCGCTTTAAAATATCGGAGGTCGTGGGTTCGATCCCTACGCCGGACGTGATATCTTTCTGTAAATTCTAAAATTTATTATCGACAGGAAATCTTTGTGTATATCGTCTCAGAAAGCACGTTAAGCCGTTTAAGAAAGCACGTTAATTCCCTATTGTTATAACATCATCTATAAAAATCGTAAATTAAGGAACGGGCAGCAGTGTTTTCTTGTGTTGTACAACATAATACTGCGGTCACCAACCCGCCTGCCAAGCGTGGTGACAAGGGAGGCCCATGTTCAGCAGTGGACGTTATATGGGCTGATGATGATGATGCTGAAGTACAACCTAATTAGTCATAATAGATTTTCAAGTTTGGAATTTTTAACATTATCATTTAATTTTTAATGATAATTAGCGACTCACCCCGACCTTGCACGGGTGTAATGCTGATATGTTATCCATATAAACCTTCTCCTCGAATCACACAATCTATTAAAAAAAAAGTCCAAAAACCGTTGTGTAGTTCTAAAGATCTAAGCATATACAGGTACAGACAGACAGCGGGAAGCGACTTTTCTAATACTATGTAGTGATGTTGATAATTTGACGACCGGGTGGGATCCACCGTGGCGGAATGGCCTAGGCATCGAGCGCTATATCTAAGATGCAGGTTCGAATCTAGTGGTCTAAATTTATTAATCTCAATATTGAAATTATCATTTGATTCTCAGGTGCCAGACGGTAACCACGGGCTGTTCCACCGCTTCGGCATCGAAGCCGTGACCCTGGAGGGACGAGACGCGCGCGACCCGGCCGGCACACCCCCGAGGACACCCTCGCTGCACGCCACGTCCTTCTACCGGCTCGGCGTGGCGCTCGAGAGTATTCTGCGGTCTCTCAACAACCTGCTGGAGAGATTCCATCAGAGCTACTTCTTTTATCTCCTGGCGGGGACCAACAGGTTTATATCTATCGGTGAGTTTACTCTGTGTCAGTTCTGATAGCCTAGTACATGTACGATGGGCATGAAGACTAAACATTTCTATTTAGCCGTTGGGCTACGGCCGCTTCAAAAGATTTAGGCTCATATAAAATGAGATGAATAGGGATCATTTGCTGGGTCAGAATTAAAAAAAAGTGTTGCAGTTGCATCATTCAGGGCAAAAATATCAATTATCAATGAGCATGAAAACTCAAAAAAATCTATTAAGACTTTCTATAGTATAATAACCATCCGATGCCCTCGTAGACCCGAAGTCCGAGAGGCCGGCGAACTATAAAGTAGAGCGATAGTTGCACAAAACTCCCCTATACACTAAACCGTCAACAACCGTCGTCATCCGCCAGCGACCGCCCTGAGCCGAGGTCCAAGCCCCACAGAGCGCCCTCTTGCGCAGGTTGCTTAGTTTGTAGTTTTAAAACCATTTATTTAGGCTGGAGCTCTGCGCGCCTTTATGCACGGTAAAATAGCAAATGCCTCGTGGCTAATTACGTATGTCCGTCCAAAAATAAAATGTAGTATAATTTTGTATACTTTAGTATTTTAACTTCTTATAAAAATATTGTCAGTGTAAGAACCGCGGAGCCATGTCAAAATTTTGCATGTTGGATAGTGTATATGTTTAATACTATGCCAGTACCTTTTAGTACCTTTATTTAAAATATTAGTACCTTTGTATAGTTCTACTTTATCTTATTTTTAAATGGTCCGCCATAATGACGTCAGGACCGCGGAGCCACTGCCGATTTACGAAATACCACAAGGCTTAACAAAGACTTTAATAGAACCACCCTTTAATACCTTATGTATTATAAAAAATGGCATTTAAAATTTGCTTGTAGATGCCACCATCTTTAAATTGTAAGCATTTTATTTATTCACGCCTGTTCGTTTAAGATAGCAATGTGAAATAAAAAATATTAATGTGACCTAAGTTGTAGGCGCCTGATGAGATTTTTTTTAATAAAAATAAAACAGAAAAATTAAATTCAATGAGTGTATTTACTGGTATCACAAAGAATTGCCATTGGATCACAAGCCATACAGGATACTTCCGTGTTGAGAATGATGTTACTTAATCGTTATATGTGTAGGAAAATCATTAAGGAAACAATAAATGTCAACTAAATGGATCATGTCAAAATCTCATAAGGCGCCTACAACTTAGGTCACATTAATATTTCACATTGCTATCATAAACGAACAGGGGTGAATAAATAAAATGCTTATAATTTAAAGATGGTGGCATCTACAAGCAAATTTTAAATGCCATTTTTTATAATACACAAGGTATTAAAGGTTGTTACATTAAAGTCTTTGTTAAGCCTTGTGGTATTTCGTAAATCGGCAGTGGCTCCGCGGTCCTGACGTCATTATGGCGGATCATTTAAAAATAAGATAAAGTAGAACTATACAAAGGTAATAATATTTTAAATAAAGGTACTAAAAGGTACTGGCATAGTATTAAACATGTACACTATCCAACATGCAACATTTTGACATGGCTCCGCGGTTCTTACACTCACAAAATATAGTACTGTTGTATAATCCTACTCTTTCACGCAAAAACTACTGAACGAATTCGGCTGAAAGTTTGCATATAGGCTACAAAATATCACGCTCCGACACACTGGAGCAGAGTTGACTCATAAATATTGCTTGCCGTATCGCGAGTTGACAGAATTATAGAGTCAAAATATCTGTAGGTATAGTTTTCTTTGGTAGATATTTTTGTTTTAAAGAAAAGATACAATTTGTATCAATATGTTATTCTCAAAGTCTAATTAAATTCGTTTTCTCCACTTACAGGTCAATACATGCCTTCATTATGCCTTTTATGCGTAGCCGTTTTGATCCGAGCTCTGTCCTTATGGGTATCGATACAGCAAGAAGGGGACGAAGAAACAGACAAACAAGCAGAGAAAGTCGCAAAATCTTCAGAAAAGGCAAAAGATTCAGATTCAGAGGTACTAGGAGAGAATAAGACTGAAGAGACGTGTAAGAAAAGAACAAAATTAGCAGAGAAAGAGAAAGCAGATGATTGTAAAGTACCGGGCGATAAGAAATCGAAGGAGTTGAAATGTAAAAATAAGAAAGTAGAAGATTCAAGTATGAGTGTGGTTAATATTGGCGCGAATTATTTATTGGTGCATTTGATTGGATATGCTGTTATGAATTCGCCTATAATTTTTAGTCAAATAGGTGAGTAACTGCATACTAATATTATAAACGTGTAAGTTTGTGATGTATGTATTGATGGATGGGTGTTTGTTACTCTTTTACGCCAAAACTTCTGAACGGAATTGGCCGAAGTTTGCACCTATATTATAATCCAGCGTATAACCGCTGGATTAAAATATAGGCAAAACATCACGCTCCGACCGGCGCAGCTAGTCTTAACTAATATTATGAACGCGTAAGTTTGTATGGATGGATGGTTGTTTGTTACTCTTTCACGCACTACTGACTGGATTTCACTGAAATGTTGGATGGGGATAGTTTATAAACTAACATAAAAAGCCTCGCTTTAAGTCTCGAAGAGGTCATGGATTCGATCCCCACGCTAGACAAGATATCTTTGTGTAAATTCTAATTTCTTTCCGGGTCTGGTTAGTTGATCAGGTACCCTCCGTGCCTCGGAAAGCACGTTAAGCCGTTGGTCCCGATTATTATAACATCATCTATAACAAGTGTATACTAGGTAACGGTCAGCAGTGTTTTTTTGTATGTTACAACATAATATTGCGGTCACCAACCCGCCTGCAAAGCGTGGTGACTATAGTAAAACCCTCTCTCGAGAGCTGGTCCAATGTTCAGCAGATGCAGATGATGATGACAAGTTGCGATTTAGAAGCAATTATCGCTCTATAATTTCGTTGTTATTGCTAAATATGTAATTGTAATTTGCTTTTTATATGAGTTACTTATTTAACAATTCATACTTTGCTATTATAATAGTTATTTTTTGTTTGGAAGAGATTATTTTGTTCAAAGCGGCCGTAACCCAATGGCTAGGGTGTCGGACATGTGTTCATGTGGTCGCCGGTTCGATCCCCACTCATTGCACTACTGACGTGAACCCACTCGTAACACAAGCATTTTAGCTTAGCACGAGGGGTTAACAAGAATACTATATAGTAGACTGCAAAATTCTGATAGTAATCTATTTGAAAAGAAAAATGTGGTTAGCTTTATAGGCTTTTGCTACTTCACCGGACATAACTATAATTTTAGTAATGTTGTAACTACTAACGTGGAAACTACTGAATGGATTTCGATGTAATTTGGCACACATTAAGACATATTATAATTTAGGCGGAAACTTGAAAAATATATGTTAAATAATATGTAAAACAGGTGTATGAGGTAGCTACTGATATTAGAATCTCAGTGGTTATTTTATACACTTGTTCCACTATATGCATAATAATATAATATTATATACTACCAATATTGTTAACCCTTAAACGGGCAGTAGGTATGTTTAGAATTGACTGGTTTTGATCTTTATTACAAGTTCAAAATATGGTGGCTTCTATATTTCCTCTGCCCTATTAAGGGTTAAAAACATACATAATGTACAAATGACAGTTATAAAACTGCGACCCATCCACAGTCAAACCGTTAAACCGGTTTTGTGGAGCACTATTTAGAAAAAATATTGTCTCACTTTAATAAATAAATAAAAAATAAAATTATCCATAATTAACATAACATACAACAACCTCCGTAGCGTAGCGGTATTTGGCTCGCTCTAAGTCTCGGAGGTTGTGGGTTCGATCCCCACCCCGGACAAGAAATCTTTGTGGAAATTCTAAGATTTCTTTCCGGGTCTGGTTGGTTGAGGGACTGCCCTCCGTGCCTCGGAAAGCACGTTAAGCCGTTGGTCCCGATTGTTATAAAATCATCTATAACCCCTTGAACGTCCGAGCGCGAACCGCGAACCGAACCGCGTCGAGCGTTCGTGCCGTTACTGATTCAAAGTGTATTTACTAGCAAACTATTGCAGCTATAGCAAGGTAAAACCTACCAGTATCAAGCTGAATTATTAAGGAATCAAAATATGTACTAATTAAAGTTCAACAATTAATCTGCTATTCATTAAAAAATAATTAACTTAACAATACGGGTTAAATTTACGTAAAATATTTCTTTTAACAAGTTTTAACGAATCATTTCTTAATTTTTTTTTTTTTTTTTTTACTATATATTGGCTTACGTTTGACCATAATCTCGCTTGATGGAAGGCGAAGATAAGGCCTAAGATCATACACGCTTGCCTAGAAAGTGTCTGTTCACTTTAGCCTTAAAGATGTCCAGATTATAGCGTTCCGGAAAAACCGACCCTGGCAGAGAATTCCACTCCTTAGCCGTCCGCATTATGAAGGAAGAAGCAAATCGCTTCGTGCGTATTGAAGGAATGTCTACAACAAAATGGTGAAACCGCTCGCCGCGCCTAGTCGTCCGGAGATGGAAGGGTGAAGGGGGTATCAGGTTATGTAGAACCTCCACACACTCCACGAAATGTAACCGATAAAAATCCGATAGGCAGGCTACTCGTCTACGGTGTTCGAGGCTCTGAAGACTTGCCTCCACCAGTGAGTTATTGCCTATGACTATCTTCGCTCGACGCTCCAATGAGTCCAGAGCATCCAGCTGATATCTAGCAGACCCATCCCAAAGATGAGAACAGTATTCCATTGAGGAGCGAACTTGAGCTCTGTAAAGACTTAAGAGCTGCTCCGATGTGAAGTACCGCCTCACCTTGGAGAGAATAGCAAGTTTTTTGGCTGCAATGTTTGCAATGGACTCGATGTAGTGACCGGAGCTCAAGATGGTCGCTGATCGGAACGGAGACATTCCGAAAAGTCGGAGTCAGTTGGAATGGACTCCGTTTCGCCGAAAAAAGACACGCCAATTATTCGCAATGTTTTTAATAATAATTAAATTAGATCAAATAAGCTTTTTTTTGACATTAATATCTTATTACTTAAAATGACCAGTGTAGCACATTAAACCAAAATAAAAAACGCGTTCCTGCAATAATCTAGATCGACCTAGATTTCGTCTCCGATACCGAAATTACGGCAAGATGACCGCCCGCCTAAGGATTTTCCACACGACTTTAGGATTTGTTTTAAAATAAATTATTTTTATTCTAAATTTAGGTGATAGTCAATTATTGAGAGCATGTTTTATAATTCTTAAATAAGTAATATAAAATAATATAAAGTTTTTTTTTTTTTAACAATATTATTATGTAGGTACTAGGTAGGCGTTTTTATACTCGTGATAATTTCTCAACGAAATGTCCGATTGGAATAAAACAAAAAGTATTTTACTTCTACATAAATACCCTTGATAACATAACAAGCGTATACCAGGGAACGGGCAGCAGCGTTTCCCTGTGTATTACGACATAATACTGCGGTCACCAATCCGCCTTCCAAGCGTGGTGACTATGGCAAAACCCTCCCTCGGGAGGAGGCCCATGTTCAGCAGTGGCCGTTGTACGGGCTGATGATGATGATGATGATGATGATGATGATGAACATAACATAACAATATAAACAAAGTATAAGGGGCCGTAGCCCAATGGCTAGGGCGTCGGACTTGTGATCTTGAGGTCGCAGGCTCGAACCCCACCCATTGCACTTCAGATGTAAACCCACTCGTAACACAAGCATTTTAGCTAAGCACAAGGCAAAACTCTGATTGTAATCTTTTTGAAAAAAAAAAGGAGTTAACTAAGAGACTCTTTCTCATCATCATCATCATTTCAGCCGTAGGACGTCCACTGCTGGACATAGGCCTCCCTCATAGATCTCCAGTTGTTGCGGTTAGAAGCGGCCTGCATCCACCGTGATCCCGCGGCCTTAACCAGATCATCCGTCCATCTAGTAGGTGGACGTTACGCTACGCTACGCTTGCCGATCCGCGGTCTCCATTCGAGAACTTTTCGGCCCCAACGGCCATCCGTTCTCCGTGCTATATGGCCTGCCCATTGCCACTTCAACGAACTATTCCGTTGGGGTATGTCGGTAACCCGCGTTCTTCTACGTATCTCCTCATTTCTGATTCGATCTCGTAGAGAAACCCCGAGCATAGCCCTCTCCATAGCTCGTTGAGCGACTCTGAGCCTGTTCATAAGGCCTATAGTAAAGGACCACGTTTGGGATCCATAGGTCATCACTGGCAACACACACTGGTTAAAGACTTTCGTCTTCAGGCACTGAGGTATATTGGAGGAAAAGACGTTGCGAAGTTTCCCGAACGCTGCCCATCCAAGTTGGATTCGACGATTGACCTCCTTCTCGAAGTTGGACCTACCTAATTGGAATGTCTGTCCTAGGTAGGTATACATATGCGTCAACAACTTCAAGAACCGTATTCTCAACTATTATAGGGGCAGGCACAACATGGACGTTAGATATGATTTTAGTCTTGTCCATCTTCATTTTAAGACCTACCCGTTGGGAGACTCGGTTGAGGTCTTCGAGCTTTGTACTGAGTTCTTCCATCGACTTTGCCATGACCACGATATCATCAGCAAATCGAAGGTGAGTGATGTATTCGCCGTTGATGTTGATGCCTTGTCCTTTCCAATTCAGAAGTTTGAAGGTGTCTTCCAAAGTGGTCGTAAACAGTTTCGGAGAAATAACGTCTCCCTGTCTTACGCCTCTTTTTAGTGGAATCGCCTTCGAACTCTGTACTCGGACCGACATTGTGGCGTTTCTATACAAACATTTCAACACTTCGATATTCCGATAGTCAATACGGCATCGCTGGAGAGACTCAAGTACGGCCCATGTTTCGACCGAATCAGAGGCTTTCTCGTAGTCCGCGAACGCTAAACAGAGCGGCAAGTTATACTCTTCGGTCTTCTGGATTACTATATCTATACTAATATTATAAAGCTGCAGAGTTTGTTTGTTTGTTTGAACGCTCTAATCTCAGGAACTACTGGTTCGATTACAAAAAATATTTCAGTGTTGGATAGTCCATTTATCGAGGAAGGATAACGCTATATATTATTTTCCAAAAAATTAGGGATCCGTAAGAAAATTGTGATTTTGTATCCCAAAAACTATTGACAATAGAACAAAATGATGTACCACGGGTTTGTAGGTCTTATTAAGATCTACAAAAAAGTCAGCGAGAGCACATATCTAACTATCATGGTTTAGTCACAATAACTGCTTTTATGTTCATAAAAAATATTAAATCGTCTGAAGAAAGAAACTACGTTAAATGTGTATCGTAATACACATTTAATTTCATAGGTAATAAATAGTCTTTACCTATGAAATTGCCGTTTTGTATGAAAAAATTTAAACGATTTTTTTTCATGTATTTTTTATTTGTATTAATCGAAGTAATCACCCATGCAATTAATGCATCTTTGCCAACGCAGTGGCAGTTTATAGATGCTTCTTAAAGAAATCAGCTGGACGGGACAACAAATTCTTCAAAGGCATTTTGTACTGCCTCTCGGGTATTGAATTTTTTTCCCGCCAAGAAGTTATCCAAATTCTGGAAAAAGTAGTAGTCTGTAGGCGCAAGGTCTGGTGAGTAGGGCGGATGACGGAGAGCTTCCAACCCCAGTTCTTGCAATTTGGAGACCGTCTGCTGTGCATTATGAGGTCGCGCGTTGTCGTGCAGGAGCAGCGGAGACGAGCGATTGACCAATGCTGGTTGGAGATGTGCCAGCTTCTCCATCATTGTGTTCAGTTCTTCATTAATGCTCACCCCGTTTGGTAAGAAGCTGTGATGAATCACACCGGCGATAGACCACCAAACAGTGACCATCACTTTTCTAGGGGTAAGTTTTCGTTTAGGGTATTGTTTAGGTGCTGAACCAGGATCCAACCAACTTGCTGAGCGCTTGCGATTATCAAACAGAATCCATTTTTCATCGCAGGCAACAATGCGGTTTAAAATTCCTTCATTTGTGTGTCTGTTGAGCAGTGCAAGGCACGTCTCGACGCGTACTTCGCGCTGGCGATCATTGAGTTCGTGGGGCACCCATTGGTCAAGCTTTTTTACCTTGCCAATTTGACGCAAATGGACCAATATTGTTTTGACGCTAACGTCGAAAGCTACTGCTAATTCAGCCGTAGATTGTGTGATTATCTTCCACAATCGCCTTTAATTCGTCATTGTCGACCAAAGTCTTCGGACGACCGCGAGGTTTATTTTTCAGGTCGAAATTTCCAGAACGGAAGCGAGCAAACCAATAACTGGTGGTGCGTCGGTTTGTAGTGTTAGCTCCGTAAACGTCGTTGATGTTGCGTGCCGCTTGTGCCGCGTTGCTGCCACGACGGTACTCATATTCCATAATTACTCGAATTTTTAAGGTATCCATGATGACGAAAAAGATTGAAATGCGATAAAAATGCTAAACTGCTAACTAATCAATAAACAAATGACTACTTAAAAAAAAAATCCATGTTTTTAAAATAAAATTAATTTGAAATTAGAATTCTTAGCCAAACAAAAATTATTTTGATTTAAAATGGCCAGTACTGCAGAACGACAATTTCATAGGTAAAGACCTTATATATATCCTTATCCAAATTAAGCATTATGTTATCAAGTGTATTTATGTAGAAGTAAAATACTTTTTGTTTTATTCCAATCGGACGTTTCGTTGAGAAATTATCACGAGTATAAAAACGCAAAGAATTGGTACCTAATAATGAGTTATTTGCCATCAATACTAATATTATATAAAGCTGCAGAGTTTGTTTGTTTGAACGCGCTAATCTCAGGGACTACTAGACCGATTTCAAAAAATCTTTCAGTGTTGGATAGTCCATTTATCGAGGAAGGTTATAGGCTATATTTTATTACGAAGTTATCACGGGCACGGGAGATACGCGGGTGAAACCTCGCGCGGGAAGCTAGTTACTATATATAAAAGTAGTTAACTAAGAGACTTTTTCTACTTAGCTATAATTATAGTCATGTTGTTACTACTAACGTGGAATCTACTGAGCGGATTGCGATGTCATTCGGCACACATTAAGACCTATAAACAATGTTATTAATGGTGAATATCTTATTATTCCAGGTGCCCAATACGACCTACCCTCAGAAGCGTCCGTGTACTACGGTCTCATAGCCACTTCAGTATTATTAACTATAGTGACCCCGTTTCTCCCCCGGCTGCTGCGCAAGGGTCTTATCACTTACGAGGAGGTGTCGCTGGTGAACATCCTGCTGCTGATCGAGTTGTCCACGGTGTGCCTGAGTGTGGGCATGCACAACTTCCCACTGGGGCTGGTGCTGGCGGGGTTGTACACGCCCGTCGCGTTGTGTTCCGGGGTTGTTGTTAAGGAGAGGGGCAGGGGGAGGTTAGTATTATTGTGGTAGATACACAAAAAAAATAAAATTAAAGGGCCTGTTTGTTATACCAAAATGACAGGTTTTGTTAAATGTGTATGAAATTATATGCTATACCAATAACATACAAAAAAAAAAAATGTTCCGACTATTTATATTAATATTTTAATATATATATTATATAATTATGTGATTTGTGAATCTAAACCATCCAGGGCGCCACACAAACGCATACAAAAATTCATTCAAATGCTTTGTGTCCAAGAATTGTGTGTGTGTTGTAAAGTATCCCGAGACGCAGCGCTTAATTTCCCTATTTGTCTTAAAAAGTTATATGTTTTGACCTTACAGTTCTACCCTTCTGATCATCAAGCGCATTATCTGCCTGCTCGTCCACCCCCTGTCAGCTATGACGATAGGGATGATCATCTACAGCGGCATCCTGTTCAGGGATGAAGGCTTCTTCGACATGGTCTCGAGGGGCAGGGATGCTGCGATGCAAGCCACTATGTTTGCGATAGCTGATTCTATGGTAAGTCGGTGTAAAGAATAGGGGATAATATTAGCCACGAGGCTTTTGCTACTTCACCAGGCATAGACTGACGATTTAAACGACAATAACGCTTGGTTGATCAGTGAAACACAGACAACATAGTAATCTTAGTTTTTGAAACAGTTTAAACATTGTTCAGCTAAAGGTTTAATATTAATAGACTTGTAGATATCCCCACTTTAGTTCGCCATGCTCCCGTTATCTGTCATTGCTTGCGGTGGCGGTGTGGGGCGGGTCGCCACCTTCCCTCTAATATGGCGAGGGAGGCGATGGCTGCGTCACACTTCATACTCGTGAACGGGTGCTGCTTGTGGTGACTGGTCGGCTGTTGTCGGGGATATGTTATGCTAGATAAATGGTTTAAACACTACAAACTAAGCAACCTGCGCAAGAGGGCGTCCCCTGTGGGACTTGGACCTCGGCTCAGGGCGGTCGCTGGCGATAAGATTGAGGGATTATGACATTTAGTGTTTTAGGGGAGTTTTTTGCAACTGTCGCTCTACTTTACAGTTCGCGGACCTAGAGGACTTCGGGTCTACGATGGCATCGGAGGGTTCTTTGCAAACTAAGGTGTTAAACTGTACTGTATCAACCCCCTTACATCCACTGCTGAACATAGGCCCCATCTTAAAAGACCTTGACAAGCCAGGGTCGTTGGAGGGATATTGCCATAATCACCACGCTTGGCAGGCGGATTGGAGATCAATAAATCAAACAATGTTAACAGATTTATTAATCCGTCTGTCCGTCTGTCGTGCTATATATGACAATAGGCGTGACGACAGTATCAAAAAATTAAAGATTTAATGTTTTTAGGGAAAAGTACATATAAAAAGAAATTATAACACTTATTTATTTTTATATATAACCTTGAGATTAATCTGATTTTTAATAAAATAAAAGATTAAAATACTGCAATCGGCCATTTTGACTGAAACACCAATCACGGCGCATGACGTCACGATATTGTAACCATCAAAGAGAATTTAACCACTACGTTAGGTTTGGCGGACTCAATGACATTTTTACAATAGCGTGACGTCATAGCCGACGCCATGACACTTGAGGCCTTTTTTCGCGCGCTATTTAAAATTTAATAGAAATATGGCTTAAGCTTCGTTAAATTTAAATTTATTACCGAAATATTGTGTTTTTCGTACTTAGAAAACGACTACCCACGTTGCGCAAGAGGATTTCAAAATCTTGCCTCATGCCTATTGTACACATTATTGTAGGATGCCTTAATGGTAAGAGGTACCAAATTAACATAACAAGGTCTAAGCGACATCCACCTGAGGGCACCCTTATAGGATTAGGACCAACGGACAGGGTGCCACTGGAGTGAATAGTAGATTTACGAAGTGGTAGTGATCGCTGGCGTAGTTCGAGGGAGGGGCAGCAACGCGGTCCTATACGCTTGTCAAAGATGATGTTATAACAATCTGGACCAACGTAAGCCGTTGGTCCAGATTGTGACATGCTTTCCGAGGTACGAAGGTGGAAGTCCCTCACCAGATCCGGAAATAAATCTTAGAATCTACACAAAGATTTCTTGTCCGACGAGGGATTTTTTTAAAATTATAGATTACAAGCAGTGTTGCAGTCGGTTCACCCTTGTTTGGTAAAACAACTTTTGATGTAATGTTACTAATTCGAACAACGTTTAAGAAAATAATCACTTTGTATAATATGGATTAACATAATTTTCATTTCATCGAATATTTATTTGCGATAACAACATTTGCGCTATTGATTAAAAAGTATAATGTTCATTTGATGTAATGTTCAGGTGGTATAACATGTATTTTATCGAATACTAGCTGACCCGACAGACTTTGTACTGTCTTAGCTAAAACTATAAATTGAATTGAACTTTTGTGTGTGTCAGGATGGCGTGAGAGATGTCTGAATAGTCACAAAATGTGCACCAAATAACTGTAACTAAACTGTACCTATGTGGAAAATAACTGTACCTCAAGCAATAACATATGAAATAGATAGTGAAATAGACACGCCGTTCTGACGTCAGGTTGGCGCGCATAGTCGTGTATCAACCCAACGTGTAGGAACTATGTTCTGGAACATATATCAATAAACTGTAGGTACCTAAACTGTACCTCATAAAACTGTCAATAAAAATAATTAAATCACACGTGATATCTGTCAAATCAACAACAAATTTATGGGCGAATGGGCAATGCATTCAGTAGAAGTCCGCGGATAGTTTTCAGGAGAAAGATCTCTTCTACCCATTTCACCGAAGGCGCACAGACAGCAGGCTGTCCCCCGAGCTTCGGCTTCAAGAAGTAGGGAACATAGTCCTAATTTCTTTTAGAGGCCGACCCATGATGTGTTGAGTGGTAGTTATGCTCCGTGGGCCCCCAAAAGGTGCATTGAATGGACTCAGGAGAGTCCATGCCTGCTAGGTCATAGGCATCGCCACGGTACCGGATGTATAAAAGTATGCATTAGCTATTCCTGGTGCTCAATTTACTGGCATTTAGAGGAACATCCTGGGTTAAGTTAAGTAGGTAAACCATCTTCTAGTGATATAATAAGCATATCATCGCTATAAAAAGGGGAGTTCTACATACTACATACCACCACTGTGGCCGTGGATGCCTAATGCATTTTCAACCGGGAAAAAAAATGGACATTGAACGACAGCGACGAATTTCTTATAGTAGCAACAATTTTTTACGTTTTGACGAATTCAAAGCAATAACTGCAGCAGTTTTTATTTTGGTCACAGTTCTCGTCGAACAAAAAAACAATTCACACACAAATTAGAATTATAAATTCGTAATTTCATTAACGCCATCGATTATAGTTATTTTTTAAACCACTCAGAAGTAGGAGCCCCGCGAAGCGCGGCTCCGTCGAGCTTAGTTAGTAGACGCCATATGAGGTTTATTTTAGGTTTAATTGTGAATAAAAAATCTGTGTCTACTTACTAAAATGTATTTAGAAATAAATATGCTTAATAAAATTCTACCAATTAATTATTCGGTCAAATGAATAATTGTGCGTAATGACTTTATTGTAACTAAAATTAGCCGAAGTGATTTTCGACTAAAAGTTGTTATACCAAACAAGGGTGAACCGTTGCAGTCAGTATTCTTGTTAACCCTCGTGCTAAGCTAAAATTCTTGTGTTACGAGTGGGTTCACGTTGGTAGTTAAATGGGTGGGGATCGGACCGGCAATCACAAGATCGCAAACCCGACGCCCTAGCCATTCGGCTACGGGCGCTTACAATTTAACAGGTTTTATTATTATATATCTTTATGTTTTCAGATCTACGGCAACTGGTTGTTCAATTTGATAGCAGCAGTCATTCTACCGATTTGGATCATCTTCTGGCAAATATTATGTATTGAAGTTAATGCCCCAGTGTCATAGACTTGTACTATACTGTTATAATATATTTATTTTCCTAAATTTATTTTGTTTTTCTGATTATGGTCTTAAACCATGACGACAAAAAAAATTGACTTCTTGGAACTACTTGGTTGAGGGACTAGGAAAGTACGTTAAGCTGTTGGTCCCGATTGTTATAACATCATCTATAACAAACGAACCAGGGAACGGGCAGCAGCGTTACCCCTGTATATTACAACATAACACTGCGCTTCACCAATTTGCCTGCCAAGCGTGGTGACTATGGCAAAAACCCTCTCTCGGGAGGAGGCCCATGTTCAGCAGTGGACGTCATACGGGCTGATGATAATGATGATGAACTACTTAGGTATAATTTTTTAATCGTAAATAAAATCTAGACCTCACAAGCATAATTCGCACCTTTAAAGTGAATAGTGTCTTAAAATAAGGTTATGATTCAACCCAAATTGATCTGTAATATCATGTGACTAAAACTCATTATAGCAAACTTACACATTTGGTTTTGTGTCACTATCTCAATAAAGCAGCGATATGTTCTTCTATCTTCAGAAGCATTTGGCCGTTTACGGTTAATGCACATACGACGAAATTTTTTGACTTGTAATCGCACATCCGACCTTATGCTTCTGAGTTCCAGAATTTATGTTTTATCTGTTAGTCGGATTACCATAAATATTAGATAAGTATTTTTTATCACATTTATAGAAATTAACACGCTTGTGACGTCACTCCTAGGTAAAATTGTACCTAGAAGTGACGTTACATGAAATTTCAACGCACCGTATCTTCGTCAGTTTTTGCTTAAGGGACGAAATAGTAAAACGTGTTTAATATTTTTTGTTAATCTAACTGATTGACCATATATAATTTTTTAGTCATCATCCATATTAAGAACAATTATTATGCGCTCATCGACAAGAATAGTATAACATTGTGTTTTTATAACGAAATAAACGATTTTTATTCAGCACTTAGGTATTTAAATACACTTGTACTTGTAAAGAAAATTCACAATGCATATAAAATTAATTATAAATAGGTAACATTTACTATTAAATTATGTTTAAATTTATTTCAGGTGTGCTAGAAGTCTGTCAGTTTTGTGGTAGTAAATATGCTCTTAATATTAACGTTAATATTTGCTATATTTATTTTAGTCAAACGTTTAATGAATAAAAAAACACTTATCTGTACATACAGTATTAAATAATTCAGTAACTAGAAAGTTAAATATACTTAATTTTAATTTTAAGGCACGAAGGAGCAGTTAAATTTATTCCACAGAAATGGGTCTACATTAAGATAATGGCAGAATTACGCTATTAATTGAATAAATGTTATCAGACTGTTGAAGCAGGCCACAACTTGCGTAGTTACTCGGTTTTCTGAACAATGAAACAATTCATTCCTAGTTAGCAGTTAACAATGGTAGTGTAAAATATTTGTTTTGTATATTTTAGCATCTATTGTTATGGAAATTAAACTATAATTTTGTATAAATTTATCCTTAGTTTAATTTATTTAATCTTCCTTATCTTTAATATGATAAAGAGGTAACGTTTGTTAGTGGAAGCCTCTGGATTTATTGAACCGATTTTGTAAAATCTTTTTCCAAAAGAAAGTCATACTATTAGTATTAGTGTGATGATATGTCATCATCATCATTATCAGCCTGTAGTAGTCCACTGCTAAACAAAGGCCTCCCCCATCTATTTTCAGCGGGAACGATCGCTAGCGGCCAGCAACCACTGACTCCCTGCCACCTTTATGAGTTCGTCGGTCCATCGTGCAGGCGGTCCTCCCTGGCAGTTCGTAGTCTCCACTCGAGAACCTTTCTGCTCCATCGGCCGTCAGTTCTTCGAGCTATGTGTTCTGTTCATTGCCACTTCAACTTGCTAATCCGTTGAGCTATGTAAATACCTACGTTCTCCTGCGGATTTTTTCATTTCTGATTCGATCACGCAGAGAAACTCCGAGCATAGCTCTTTCCATAGCTCGCTGAGCGACTTTGAGCTTATTATGAGGCACACAGTAAGAGACCACGTCTCAGACCCATATGTCATCATTAACAGTAACACACATTGATTTAGAATTTTGTGATGATATGTAGCCTTCCTTGAATAATGGACTATCTAACACTGACATTATTTTTCAAATCGCACCAGTTTTTCCTAAGATTAGCGCGTTCCAGCAAACAAATTCTCCGGCTTTATATATAAGTAAGTATAGATTTTTGTGATGCCGTTATAGCATGGTTTGCGAAATGCGAAAACCCTTTGTGCGCCATCTACAGTAGCCGCACAAAACTACTAGTAGACGAGCAGCACCATCTAGCACCTAGCATCCCAACTAACCTGTATCGCACAATACAAGTTCGCAAGCCAATTCGAACATATACAAGTTCCGAACAGTAACAAATGGCCGTCGGCCGCCGGGCATAGCACCTCGCCCGGTAAAGAAGATCTTCATTTTCTGTGGAGGAACCAAGCAACCGCTCCTCAACACCCTGTTCGAGCATCACTTTACCAAAGTCAAAACGGAACCAATTCCAGATATATGAAAAGACTACTTATTTCAAAATTGAGATTAATAAAATTCGACCACCGGCAGGATCGTTTAATATTTAATAGGTACCAAATGGAACTTTGGAGATATTTATCGAAGTAAGGCGGATCATTACCGATAGATGGCATTACCGTCCCCCTTAGAGACGTGTTACAAAGAGATTAATACATTCCGATGACCGGCTGTGGTTCCACCGTAGCCTAATTGGTTAAGGCATTGGGGGCTTTACCTTAGATGCAGGTTCGAGTCCTGCCGGTGGTCAAATTTTATTAATCTCAATTTTGAAATATAGTATAAGGTAATTTTCCATAAAGAGTTCTAAACATTAAAAAAAAAAGACGCGGGTTAATCGTATAACCCGCGCAGATAAAGAAACGATTTGAAAATGGCGTCCGCTCGCATGCTATCTCGCTCACAATCTAGCGCTGTCTATACTCACACAGTGAAGTACGCGCTACAAAAAAATAATGACTATAATCAATCAGTAGCAAACAATGATATTGTCATTAATGTTGATGACACTCTTTCGAAAATCATACATAATAATGTAAAATAAATAATTTTTATCTTATTCCATGTTGTTTTTTCTTTGAACATCATTTTTGGCATTATTAGTAGTATTATTCATTAAAAATAATAAAATAATATAAATAATAACAAAAAAAAGTCAGTAGGAAAATTAAACTCGATTTTTGGTAACCTGTTTTGCCAACCGTACCGTAAGTTGACTGCACCGGTGGCTCAGTGGTTACGGTAGTTGCTTCTGGGACCTGGTGTTCTGGGTTCGATTCCCACCCGGGACAATTATTTGTGTGAACCACAAATAATTGTTCTGAGTCTGGGTGTACTTTGTGTCCGTGAAATGTATGTTTGTAAAGTCCCCCGCGACACAGGGATTTATTTCCCTAGCGCGGGAGTTGTCTTTTATAAAAAGCAAAAAAAATAGTACACGCCGCCATTTTCAAATCTATTCTTTATCTGCGCGGCTTATAACGAATTGGAAAAGCTAAGTTATTTGAACTTGGTTCAGTCTTCCGTAACTAATTAGGCATATATAATGAGTGATTCGTTTCACATAACCTCAAGTCAGGTGCGGATTATCTTCGTTCTAAATAAGCGTAATATAATCTGAAAAAAGCATTCCGTTAACATAAAATAAATGCAGGGGCGAATTGAATAAAATAATATTGAAATAAAAGGCGCTGGTCTTAGTTACGCTATGGCTTTTTTAATATCTATACAAATAGATATTATAAATAGATAAAGTTTGTGAGTTTGTGACGTGACGGGGGTAATCTCTGGATCTGAACCGATATAGAAAATTATTTTACCAATAGAAAGCTACGTCATTTGTGAGTGTCATGGGCTTCATTTTATGTTAAAGTTTCCACGGGAACGGGATCTACGCGGATGAAACCGCGCGGAACTGCTAGTAGGTATAACATTATGGCAGGTACCTACATTTAAATTTGGAATAGATAGATAATGCTCCAAGTTGGTTTTTTTTTATAAAAAAGATTACTAGCATAATTTTGCAGTCTACTAGTAGGTATTCTTGTTAACCCCTCGTGCTAAGCTAAAATGTTTGTGTTACGAGTTGGTTCACGTCGGTAGTGCAATGGGTGGGGTTCGAACCGGTGGCCTAAAGACCATTGGGCTACGGTCGCTTCATTCAGTTTCGTTTCATTACAATTAGTAGGTATAGTACCTAATAGTAATTGAAAAAGAAAGTTGATGATTAAGTTAAGTTGTTCGATTTAAGTCCTCCCTTTTATCCCAAGTGTTTGTAGTTATAAGTTGACCCCACCACCCGCTACCTCGCCGTCGCATGAGACAAATGCTGGAATAGCGCGGAAGCCCTTTGTTTCGTCAATGTAAAATGTACAATGCCAAGGTAAAAGGATACCAGTAATTAGATGACATTACCTTAGATAATAATTTATGGGTACCTAACATGCATTGTTTAGATACATATCTCGAACGCCACTCATTGTCAGCATTACTAATGTGGACGTATTTAGTACTAGGGCCTTTTAGTATAAAACTAAGTCGCTTCCTGCTGTCTGTCTGTGTTTATGTATATCTTTAAAACAACGCAACGGATTTTGATGTGGTGTTTTTTAAAACATATGTATAATATTTAAGCATTGCACCCGTGCGAAGCCGGAGTGGGTCGTTAGTCAAGAATGTATGATATTTACTTCTTACTATTTTACTTCTATTAAGTATATTGACATATTCGCTTATCACACACAAACTGCACACAAACTAGCACACAACAAACTGTGTTAATAAAATTTGTATATTCATCAAATTTCAATATCAGAACTTACGATGCACAGGCGCATTTAAAACTAGCTTAATAAAAAAAAGTGTGATCTGTATGGCTCCTGTTATCTTTAATAAAATTCCTAATCAAATGAAAAACTTGCCATTGATGAAATTTAAAAAATGTTTTACAGAATTACTCGTAGATTGTTGTTCTGTTCAGGATTTCCTAGATGATATATTCCAATAACCTATTTGCCTTATAACTTACTTTTATAATAATTATTGTATTTGCATGCCAACAAGGCAGAATGTACATGGATCTTATTATGTTATTTACCATCCTATTTTGTATGTACCTGCATTCTAAGCAAATAAAGACCTATTCTATTCAATGTTATATTTTCTTAAATATGTTATGATCTAATCACATTAATTAATTATTCAATATTTTTCTCGTTAAAATAATATCATTTGTACAACCTCTTATTTATAATGAACTCCTTGTGATAGTTTTTATTCAGAATTATAAGAGAACTCTGTAAAACATTGTTGGTGAATAAATAATTATTATTATTATTATCATGGAATGGGCAGGGATAACATGCATGTGACAAGAAGAGTGCTGAATATAAACATGGATGGATATGGACCAAAAAAAAATAGATGAACTAGTGAAAGATGAAATGTGTAAGAAAGGTGTGAGTATGGAACAGACGTCTAATAGGTAAACATGGAAGAGGATGATGTATTGCAACGACCACAAAATATTGATAATTATGATATTGACATGTTAGCAGCGCCTATAGCGGGAACTTGCATAGCGTCAAGATTTAAATGATAATTGTAGGTATATTCGTGTTTACAAAATAAATTATGGCACACTCATAAGTTTGACTTAGTTAGATTTTTTCAAAGATTGTTAAAGCGGTTGCCCCTTTTTAGGGTTCCGTAGCCAAATGGCAAAAAACGGAACCCTTATAGATTCGTCATGTCTGTCTGTCTGTCTGTCTGTCTGTCTGTCAGTCTGTCTGTCTGTCTGTCCGTCCGTATGTCACAGCCACTTTTTTCCGAAACTATAAGAACTATAATGTTGAAACTTGGCAAGTAGATGTATATTGTGAACCGCATTAAGATTTTCACACAAAAATAGAAAAAAAAACAAAAAATTTTGGGGTTCCCCATACTCAGAACTGAAACTCAAAAAAATTTTTTTCATCTAACCCGTACGTGTGGGATATCTATGGATAGGTCTTCAAAAATGATATTGAGGTTTCTAATGTCATTTTTTTCTAAACTGAATAGTTTTCGCGAGAGACACTTTCAAAGTAGTAAAATGTGTGTCCCCCCCCCCTGTAACTTCTAAAATAAGAGAATGATAAAACTAAAAAAAATATATGATGTACATAACCATGCAAACTTCCACCGAAAATTGGTTTGAACGAGATCAGGTAAGTAGTTTTTTTTTAATACGTCATAAACCGTAAACCGCAGTTTACCTTTCATTCATTCAACATCGATCAAAGTTACAACGAACTACAAGAACTTTTATAGGTACTATGATACTTTTACTATTCTTGATATCAAAAATAGGTACGCACTTGTACGGAACCCTTCGTGCGAGAGTCCGACTCGCACTTGGCCGGTTTTTTATAAATATTGAATGCCCTACCTACTGCCAACCTAAGTCCGTACCTGTAAGACTATTCATAACACATAATTTACAATAATATTAGTGTATTGTTGACAATTTTGTAGCTTACACCTGTTAGTGCAGTGTAGTTCACGGACGAGTTTAGTTGCTATAGTTGCTTTCGATTGCAAAATAAATTAATTATCAAAATGACAACTTAATAGCATAATAATAAGGTTCAAAGTGTTTATTTAGGTAGACATTTGATGTTGCAAAAACTATTTTTCAGAATTGAGTTCGCAGAAATATTCATAAACTGCCTTTTTAAATACCTAGTTCTGAAATTCGGCATATTCTGTATGCGTTTGTTGCATCGAATTAAATATGTGTGGGGTTGCATTTTATAATTTCAAGTGTTTATTCATGAAATAAGAAAATATCAAATCACATTTTAATTTCTATATTGCCTATATGTTATTGTGTAATATGATTGTGAGATTTAGAACCCAAGTACGTACCTACTTAGTTGAACTTTACATAAATATATTTAGTTACATGAATGAATAAAATAAATGTACCTACCTATACAACAACTGAGATATACTTTGATTATTAAAGTGTAATCATATTCATAACTTATTTAAGTAATTTAATTATTCGTGAATAATTTGAAGCCGGACAATAATAAACATTTATAATAATGGGCAAAGAAATATGGTATCAAGTCTTCGCTACAGCATTGTGTAAGTATATAATATGAAATATATCCCTAAACATAATAAAAAGGAATGAAACTCTGTCTGTCTAAAAAAACCGAAACCAGTAAATCGATTTTCATGAAATTTTATAGGTACTTACTTTGACCTTTCATAGTAAAAAAATATAACTGTGGTGTGTTAGATAGGTATATATTGGACCCACTGTGTCTCACTCACTAAACCTCTAATTTTTTATGAGCAATTAGGAGCAAACCGAAAAAACAATAGTCCTGCCTGGTTTAACCATTCTTGCGCCCCCCAGAGTCTATGCCCTGTGCCTGTGCCCCGGAGGCACCGCCCTATTTACGGCACTGGTCGAAAGAATAAGTATATATTTTACTCGAGCATAAGCTACTAGTACTAAGTAACATTTTAAGTATCGAACCAGCGAGACTCTATAAAATAATCATTCTATCTTTGCCTTATAGTATGTTTCTCCTGCACCAATATGGGTATAATAAACGCATGGCCATCCTCCACCATTATCCTCTTCAAGTCCAACAGTACCACGTTACACCGAGCCATGGGGCCCGTGGAAATCTCCCTCTTCAGCAGTCTACCGGCTGTGGGCACGTTGATAGCGAACCCAGTGGCCGGGCTGGTGTTAGACCGGTTGGGCAGGAAACGTAGCGCCATGGTGACTTCTATGATTTTTGTTGTAAGTATAAGTACCTAATACTAATTTAAAAAGTAATTTTAAGTTAATTTATGACTTGAATTAGCGTGAGCTTTCACCCATGAAGCTTCCATTCCCGTGGGAACTTCATAGTTAAATATAGTCTATTGTCTTCTTCGATCAATAGGAGCGTGGAACGCTAGACAGAAACACGCTTGTACGATATCACATCATACATAATCAAAGTTAATAGAAATCACTATTCCCAGATATCACGTTTCGCCGAAAACACTGTTGGTAGAAAACACGGATCGAAGATATGACGGTCCATCGAAAGCACTGTCGACAGAATTCTTGGTTTATAGATATCACTCTTCGTCTTAAACATTATTCATAGAAATCACTGATCCCAGATACCTTGGCTCGCAGAAAGCATTTTTTCTGAAGAAACGATATCTAATCTAATCTATATACAGGGTGTCCCAAAAGATTACGTAGCTGGGAAGGGGGGTGATAGGGATGGTCACAAGGGTCACCAGAAAAATATAAAAAATTCCCTCTGGGTGTTTAAAAAAATAAATGGCATTTTTTAAAAGACTAAAAATTTTACACCTTGTGCTAACTGTACCTACAAATATGGCTGTATTTAAAAAAAATGCTGTTATGTAATCTTCAATAACAACAAGGTCATCAACATCAACATCAAAAATAACAAGGTGTAAAATTTTAAGTTTTTAAAAAAATGCCATTTTTTTTTTAAATACCCAGAGCGGATTTTTTTTTTTTCTAGTGACCATTGTGTCCACCCCTGTCACCTCCTTTCCCAGCTACTTAACCTTTTGGGACACCCTGTATATATTATTGTAAAAGCGAAAGGTCATTCACTCATCACGAAATCCCAGAAACTACAAGTGCCAGGTGTCTTAAATTTTGCATAGGAGTTCCTTTAAAACATAGGTGTTCACTAAGACGGGATTTTGCAAAATTCCACTACTAAGGGTTACCCCCTTAGGGGTTGAAGGAGAGGAGGAAATTTCTATTGTTTTAATAGTAGGGTTTTCAAATTTAAAATATTTTTAAAATAAAGCAATTCAAATGTAGTAATTTTTTTTTACCAACCCTTGCAAATTTGTGAAATAAGGAGTGTAAGTTTGTATATGGAAAATCCTTTCTTTTTAAAGCTTTCCTAACTCACATAATTCTTATAGTTTTTAATAATATTTATGAGGATTTTTCTGTAATATTTAAAAACTTATTTTTTTGCATAACGTTTAAAACGAAAAATGTATCTAACGTAACTTAACAATGAAGTTTTTCACAAACATAGTTTGGAATGGCTTATTACTTTATTATTAACTTAATTTATGTAATTAAATATAAGAATATACAACATACTAACATAGGCTAAGTAATTTTTATGTATGTACTAATAAATTGAGTCACAGTTACTTGAAAAAAATAAACGAATTATTATTACTATTATTATATTATGAACAATATGTAACTTAACAACTAACAAAATGCAGTTTCTGCGAACAAAGGTATCTGGGATCAGTGATTTCTATGAATAATGTTTAAGACGAAGAGTGATATCTATAAACCAAGAAATCTGTCGACAGTGCTTTCGATGGACCGTCATATCTTCGATCCGTGTTTTCTACCAACAGTGTTTTCGGCGAAAAGTGATATCTGGGAATAGTGATTACTATTAACTTTGATTATGTATAATGTGATATCGTACAAGCGTGTTTCTGCCTAGCGTTCCACGCTCCTTTGTAGAATGCACTTTTTTTCACAGATAGCCTGGTCCATCATAGCTTTAACTAATCAAGTGGAACTGATATTAACAGCGATGTTTATAGCTGGGCTAGGCTGTGCGATATTCTTCCAAACCACCATCTACATAAGTGAAATATGCCAAGACTCGATCCGCGGTACAATGACCTCGGGCCCCATGCAATTCTACCTCTTCGGTTTCCTGGTATCTTACTTTCTTGGCGGCTGTTTGTCGTATCAAGGGATGGTTAATGCGTGCTTGACTTTGTCTGTGCTTGGTGTGCTGATGATAAGCGTGCTTAAGGAATCGCCAGTGACTTTAATGTCTAGAGGAAAAGAAGAGGTAAGGATTATTTTCATTATTGGCTATCGTCAGTCCGTATAAGGTCCTCTGCTGAACACTCTCCCTCTCACACTCTCCCTTAGGGAGAAAGCCCTTGGGCTTTCTCCCTAAGGGAGAGTGTTTGCCATAGTTGCCACGCTGGGCAGACGGGTTGGTGACTACAGTTTTATGTTGCGCTACACAAGGAAACGCTGCTGCCCGTTCCTTGATATACGACGATTACTATAGACGATGTAATAACATTCGGGACCAACGGCTTAACGTGCTTTCCGAGGCACGGAGGGTAGTCCCTCAATCAAACAGACCCGGACAGAAATCTTATAATTTAGACAAAGATTTCCTGTTCGGAGTGGGGATCGAACCTACAACCTCTGAGAAAGCGAGCCAAATACGGATTTGTAATTGGCTATGAGGTACAAAAATTTATCCGCAATAAGGTTCTTTTTAAATTAATCGGACAGCTCAAAGTAGTTTATTGACTATTTATTGGATTTTTTACTTAAGAATATTTTGTTAATCAATAAGGAAAAAAAAGCGAGAAAAGCCTCCTTCGCTTTATTCGAAACAGTGTAAGCGTTAAATATAGTTATAATAATAATATATATATCTTGTGTGTTGTGTATTTTTTCTGACTTTTCTTAAAAACATTCTTTAATTTAATGTATTTTAGGATGCAGCAGACGCTATTTCGTTTTATAGGCGCATGAAAAGTAATTCACAAGAAGTAATTAAGGAGTTGGATAAGCTGCGACGTATTTTTAACGCTCAAACAGAAGGTAATTTAATCGTTAATTAAATACGTAATTATTATATTGTTGAAGTATTTAATATGGAAGTGCGTAGGTACTTTCCTATAATTCCGATGCGTTGGACTGTAGTATAAATAGGTAGATATAATGAAAATGTATGAGCGAAACACACAATATTTATTGCGCAATAATTATGACATAGGTTTACTGAAAACAACGTTTTATTGACAATTATAAAATAAAATAACTTAAAAAGTATAAAGCTTATAAAAAAAGAGGTCGAACCTCAACCAGTCGCCGAAAACCGGTACATATTGATTGTTTAGATAGTTAAGATACTAAGGAATTAAGTCAAGTCATAGATTATAGAACATTATCTGTATTTTTACTTGATATTCACAACAGTTTTCTATACGAATATCTGTTTTACTTCGGACTATCAAGTTGTACATCGGCTTCCCTAGATGGCGCTGCTCCGAAATCCTACATCTCGCTATGGTTTCGTTACCGCGGAAACATGACCCTCCAAGCATTTTATTTCGTGTTAACTCTGGTTTCCCTTCAAAACGTATAAATCTTTCGCCTTTTACTAAAGATTTCCGTGGAGGGGAACACTCAAATGAGTCTTTAATATTTTTGAAACCCTACTTTTGTAGGGTAATAAATTTGAATTTCACATAGCGACTAGCGACTAGAGTTGCCCAACTATCGATAGTTTCGCTATCGATAGGTGACCTCGAAAAATAGTAACAATATCGATAGTGCTATCGATAGTATCGATACTATCGATATCACAAATTAACTAATACTATTGATTGGAAGCAATAGTATCGATACTATCGATACTATTACATTATAATACTATCGATAGTATCGATATTTTTAAAGTAATACTATCGATACTATCGATAGTTTGTAAGGCTATCGATACTATCGAAGACCAACTCATGTTTAGGAGCAATACTATCGATAGTATTGCTCCTAAACACACATTGGTCCTCGATAGTATCGATACTATCACTAATATCGATACTATCGATAGACTATCGATACTATTGATATGACGTCAACTATCGATAGACTATCGATAGGCAACACTACTAGCGACATTGAAGAATCTAAATTTCCATATAGTCACTATAAATATAAATTCATTTACATGTCTGATAAAATTTTACAAGACATGTCTATGAAGCTGTTGTACCGACAAGTAGAGTTGCCCAACTCTCGATAGTTTCGCTATCAAAGTCAAGTCAAATGTGTAATGTACAACAATGTTGTAACCAATTTCGCATACTATTAGTTTATATAGAGGAGTGCTGCTGCTGAATACTAATATATCTACCATATTTTGGAATTATGGTTGATTTTCAACCACTATTTCTTACTGTACATTTTTTTGCACACATTATTTGGTTTTAATTCAAGTTATAAACTGGGGCTGGCTAGAATACCAGCGCTGCGCAATGATCTTTTAGATTTTTGATGTAGCTTAATGCTGAAGCCAGTTCCTATTTATGGTGCATATACCTGTAATACTTTTAATCAATTTGTATGTTTTATTTCCTTGTATGTGCCGTAAATAAATGTATTTTCTTTCATTCTTATAAAATTATGCCTATAACTACATCGATTTTATCATAATTATCATTAACGTTATGAAACAAGTTGATTTATCTCAATTTAGTCGAATACCGCCTATACGATGTTATCTCAATGTGTTGTGATAACTTATAAGTCGAATAATCAGCCGCTTCTTACATAATATGACAATTGATAATGAATTATTTTTATTTCATAAATAAACGATATTAATTCAGTTGTTACGTACTGATATAAATTTAAATGAAAAGGCGCTGGTTTTCGCTATATTGTGACTGATGTGTATATTTGGGGTGTACTACACCAAATCGAATTATTTGATAGGAAAAAAACTGACATTACAAATCATATAAAAAAATGACAAATAAAAAAGTAAATATGTTCCTATAAAAGAGGTTCGATTAGTTACATCAGTACTTAGGTATTTACAATTTACATACTTATCTACACTAAATCAATTATAAATAGGTAACATTTACTATAAAATTATGTTTAAATTTATTTCAGCTTCAGAGTGCATCAGTTTTATGTCATTAAATAAATTCTTAATATTAATTAATTTTATTAACTATTTGATTTGCTATATTCGGAATTTAATGAAATAAATAACAATATGTAACTTATTAGTAATATATTTTATTAATTAGTCTATAAAATCTATCTTACACAATTTGCATAAATAATTCACTGACTATTAATTTAATTATACTGCAAGAATTAATTACCCCACAAAAGTAGGGTTTCAAAAATATTAAAGACTCATTTGAGTGTTCCCCTCCACGGAAATCTTTAGTAAAAGGCGAAAGATTTATACGTTTTGAAGGGAAACCAGAGTTAACACTAAACTAAAATGCTTGGAGGGTCATGTTTCCGCGGTAACGAAACCATAGCGAGATGTAGGATTTCGGAGCAGCGCCATCTAGGGAAGCCGAGGTACAACTTGACAGTCCGATGTGAAACCGGTACTAGTATGGTAAACTGTGAAATATTAAGATAAAATACAATTGCGGGAGTTTACATGCTGAGGACGTTTAGTTTATAAGTTAAGTTAAGTTTATAAAGATTACTAGCAGAGTTTTTTGCAGTCTATAGGTACGGCCACTTGTAGCTTGTAGAGTTTTTTGTCAACATTTGAATGATTTTGGTGGAGATACTCTTTGTATGAAAATACTTATAAAAGTAAATATGACTATGGTTTATTGTTTTACAGATTTACAACCGTTAGCTGGAGACGAAACCTTAGTTCCTGTGGCTAATAAGAAAAATAAGTCTTGTTGGGAATTTTTCAGTAAATATATTTTATGCTATATACCTACATTGCGCTTCACATAAGCCCTTTTAATCCTGCCCTTGGTGCGACCCTGGTAGTTTCTGTAACTATTCAAATATATTTAAGAAAGTTTGTTTACAAGCTAAGGCTATGTACGTAAGCGAAATTATTAGAAAATCAGATAATAAGATAAAATCTCCTTGGAAAATGATTAATACAGAAACTGGGAAAAATAAAATCACGGACAGATCAATCCACGTAAATATTAATGATGAACTAGTTTCAGACAAACTCACCATTGCCAATTTTTTTGCACATTTTTTTACTAATATTCCCTTAGATACCACCAAAAGTCTTGCATCTTCCACTGACGAAGCTGAACGACTTCTAAACAAAAGCATAAATAATACAATAATTCCCGAATTTAGTTTTCAATTAATTACAGATATTGATATAATAAAAACTTTTAAGACTATTAAAATCAAAGGCACAGAAGATTTATGGGGATTGTCCGTGAAGGCTGTTGAACCAATTATACAGAATATAGCTCCGATCCTAGCGGCCATCTTCAATGGCTGTATAATTGACGGAGTCTTTCCTGATTTGATGAAGATAAGTAAGGTAGTGCCCATTTTTAAATCAGGCTGCTCTAATAGTGCTAATAATTATAGGCCAATTTCTATCCTACCTACTTTAAGTAAAATATTTGAAAAAATTATGCTTAACCAAATGCTGTCGCACTTCAATTGGAATGGGATACTACACGACAAACAATTTGGATTTACTAAGGGCCGTTCTACGCAAGATGCAGGAAGCACTCTAATCAAGACCATACTAGAGGCTTGGGAGGGATCACAGGATGCTCTGGGAATCTTTTGTGATCTCTCTAAGGCATTCGATTGTGTAGATCACAGTACGCTCGCTGTAAAGTTAAAATACTACGGAATTTCTGGTACGTCCTTGGACCTTGTAGTATCCTATTTATCTGGTCGCGAACAAGTAGTAGCCATAGACGGAATAACTTCGTTCAATACTAGGTCCGTTTTTGTTTTTAGTTTATATAAATGACCTCCCATATTTAGTAGATAAAATATCAAATATAGTTCTTTTTGCGGATGACACATCCTTGATATTTAAAGTAAATAGAAAAGATAAAGACTTTATTGGACGCACAAACACACTTAGCCTAATCTCAAATTGGTTCTCAGCTAATAATCTATTGTTAAATGCAGGGAAAACTAAGTGTGTTAAATTTGCGCTACCAAATGTAAATAATCTCACACCTACTATTTCACTGAATAATGAAACGTTGGATCTTGCTTCATCCACGGTATTTTTGGGAGTGACATTAGATTCTAAATTACAGTGGGGTCCTCATATTGAGAAATTATCGGGTAGATTAAGTTCTGCTTCTTATGCCGTATGGAAAATAAAACAATTGTCAGATGAATCCACGGCTAGGTTAGTATACTTTGCTTACTTCCATAGCATTATGGCTTATGGCATTTTGCTCTGGGGGTCAGCTGCTGATGTTAATACTATCTTCATCCAACAAAAGAGAGCGGTCAGAGCTATTTATCGGCTAGGTAGCCGCGATTCTTTGCGAACACTATTTAAAGATATAAATATATTAACTGTGCCATCTGAGTATATCCACCAGAATATTTTATTTGTTAGGAAAAACCTAGATACATTTAGTAAAAAAAGTGACTTTCACAATATAAATACTAGGAATAAGGACAAACTAGCTATGCCGTGCTTTAGGGTCAGCAAAGTTAGTAAGTCATTCATGGGAAATTGCATTAGATTTTATAACAAACTTCCTGACATGCCTGATGCATTATTTAAAACACACGTAAACTAAAGAGTATATAGATGACAAAGATGTATGGCAGGCTATACCCTCGTGCACCAGATCGGATACCCTATAGCTGATGAAGCATTGAAATGTGAACTGAAAGATCATGATAGTGTATTCTGTGTACTGACTGTAATCATAATCATAAAAATAACACATGTTCTGTCTCAAAATAACTTTTCTGATCTGTTAAATTAGCAATATAAAAATAAAAGTTGCATAAAGACAGGCGATTGGTAAATTGTGTAAGCCAATTAATTAAATAAAGACTGACTGATCTGAGTATGTTTCGCCGGATCTTCTCAGTTGGGGCGTATTGGATCCGGTGGTAGCATAAAATCGCGTCCGACGATATGCTTATGGTCTATCTAAATAATAACATACTCAAATGACAGAACTTTAGACTATTAAATTATAGATAAAAAATAAAATTATATTTTCATACCTGACAGCTTTTACGCTAAAGCTATAAAAAATCTAATACAAACTATTTATTATTATTGTAACTATAATAACTAAACTAAATTAATAAATTAAATATATTATATTAATGAGCCAAATATGTTTTGACTATTTGCAAATGCCTGTAATAGGTTTACGTAAATAAAAACTTTTTTTATTTATTTATTTTATTTGTAAGGAATGGTAATTAAGTAGTATTATGTTTCATAAAATTTTAATGTCCTCTTAAATATATAGTAATTTTTGTTTATTAAAAGAAAAAAAAAAATATATATACATTTATTCAATTTATTTAATAACTAGCTGATGCCCGCAACTTTGTCCGCGTGTTAAGCTAAATTGGGTAATTTTATCCGTATGTTGGGTTTTGTGCCCTAAAACTCCCTATGGGTACTTTTTTACACTGTATTTGATATCATTAGAAAGGTACTGAAGTAAACATTCAAATAGTGTAAGTTTTATTTTAATATGTATTCACATTCATGAAAAAAACTGCTTTAACAACAAAAAGTCAACGTGTGCGATTTTATTGCTCTCAAGTGTATTAATGATGACTATTGGAGCGGGTACCACGTTCCATACATTTTTGCCCATTGTCCGTTATTTCAGCTTCAGAGTGCATCAGTTTTATGTCATTAAATAAATTCTTAATATTAATTAATTTTATTAACTATTTGATTTGCTATATTCGGAATTTAATTAAATAAATAACAATATGTAACTTATTAGTAACTAGCTTCTGCCCGCGGCTTCGCACGCGTGGATTAAGTTTTTCTGTCATGAAACCCTTCATTTTCCAGAATGCAAAGTATGTGTTAATCAAGGTAATAAACTATAAATTTCATTCTAATCCTACTACTACTCCTACCCTAGTTAAAGTGAAGTTGAGATGCCAGAAATATTCCTCAAACACCTTTGCTTTATCGCAGTTTCTTGTAACTGCACATGTTGGTGTTTCAGTGCTGTCTATATCGATTGGGATTTTGAACATCGTGTTTTACCACCGGGAAGAAGTGTAGCTGCGATTCCGGAAGTTGCTACAGCCAAAGCTATCTTACCTTGTCGCCTGAATTCAGCAAGAATCGCTTTTGTTAGGTAGGTCTTTCCAGTACCACCTGGAGCATCTAGGAAGAATATCTTCCCTTCATTGTTAAGTACGCTTTGGACGACGATGTGAAATATTTCCCTTTGTTCTGGTGCAAATTTTGTAAATTGTCATTTACTACAGCGGTAAGGTCAGTGGAGCTATAGTTTATCTCCGTAGCATACTCACGATAGATACGCGGTTGATCAGGTATCATTTGGGGAGAAGGGAAACTGAAGTCACTCAAAGATTTACCACCAATTGATAAAAGGATCTCCTGAATATAACAAAGGGAACTATTAATTACTCTTTCGTCATTTGGATCAATTTCTTGATTTAAATTGCTCCTCAGAGAATGATGGAAGTCTTCAGAAAGATACGTCTTATACTTTTCTCATAACATTAAAGGGTCTGAAATACCACAGAACACTAACATGATAGCAAATAGGTGATTATTTGTTTCCTGTGTTCAAGTCCAGATAACAATCACTTGATTAAAAAAATAGTTCCATTAAAATCAGTTCAAAACAATCAAACTTCAATTTTCTGCCTACCCTCTAAGTCAGGTGGCGTGATTAGTTTTACTCCAGGTAAAACTCAGTCGAACAAAAAAAACTGTCAAAATCGGTTAAAAGCAATCAAAATTCAATTCCCTGCCTACCCCCTAAGTCAATTGGCGCGATTATTTATATCCTAGTTTACAGTCCAGGTAATACTCTGTCAAATAAAAAAAGTTCCATCAAAATCGGTCCAGTAGATTCTGAGATTAGCCCGGACAGACAGACTTACAGAAAGACAGATAGACAGACAGACAGACAGACAAAAATTCTAAAAATGGTTGTTTTGGCTTCTATTGCTATAATTAAGACCCCCTGTAACGGTTTTTCATAAAAATCTTCAATGTACGGACATCGACCACTTACAGTTTTATTATATGTATATATATAGAATAGATATATTTTATTAATTAGTCTATAAAATCTATCTTACACAATTTGCATAAAGAATTCACTGACTAATTATTTAATTATATTGCAAGAATTAATTACCCCACTAAAGTAGGGTTTCAAAAATATTAAAGACTCATTTGAGTGTTCCCCTCCACGGAAATCTTTAGTAAAAGGCGAAAGATTTATACGTTTTGAAGGGAAACCAGAGTTAACACTAAACTAAAATGCTTGGAGGGTCATGTTTCCGCGGTAACGAAACCATAGCGAGATGTAGGATTTCGGAGCAGCGCCATCTAGGGAAGCCGAGGTACAACTTGACAGTCCGATGTGAAACCGGTATTAGTATGGTAAACTGTGAAATATTAAGATAAAATACAATTGCGGGAGTTTACATGCTGAGGACGTTTAGTTTATAAGTTAAGTTAAGTTTATAAAGATTACTAGCAGAGTTTTTTGCAGTCTATAGGTACGGCCACTTGTAGCTTGTAGAGTTTTTTGTCAACATTTGAATGATTTTGGTGGAGATACTCTTTGTATGAAAATACTTATAAAAGTAAATATGACTATGGTTTATTGTTTTACAGATTTACAACCGTTAGCTGGAGACGAAACCTTAGTTCCTGTGGCTAATAAGAAAAATAAGTCTTGTTGGGAATTTTTCAGTAAATATATTTTATGCTATATACCTACATTGCGCTTCACATAAGCCCTTTTAATCCTGCCCTTGGTGCGACCCTGGTAGTTTCTGTAACTATTCAAATATATCTAAGAAAGTTTGTTTACAAGCTAAGGCTATGTACGTAAGCGAAATTATTAGAAAATCAGATAATAAGATAAAATCTCCTTGGAAAATGATTAATACAGAAACTGGGAAAAATAAAATCACGGACAGATCAATCCACGTAAATATTAATGATGAACTAGTTTCAGACAAACTCACCATTGCCAATTTTTTTGCACATTTTTTTACTAATATTCCCTTAGATACCACCAAAAGTCTTGCATCTTCCACTGACGAAGCTGAACGACTTCTAAACAAAAGCATAAATAATACAATAATTCCCGAATTTAGTTTTCAATTAATTACAGATATTGATATAATAAAAACTTTTAAGACTATTAAAATCAAAGGCACAGAAGATTTATGGGGATTGTCCGTGAAGGCTGTTGAACCAATTATACAGAATATAGCTCCGATCCTAGCGGCCATCTTCAATGGCTGTATAATTGACGGAGTCTTTCCTGATTTGATGAAGATAAGTAAGGTAGTGCCCATTTTTAAATCAGGCTGCTCTAATAGTGCTAATAATTATAGGCCAATTTCTATCCTACCTACTTTAAGTAAAATATTTGAAAAAATTATGCTTAACCAAATGCTGTCGCACTTCAATTGGAATGGGATACTACACGACAAACAATTTGGATTTACTAAGGGCCGTTCTACGCAAGATGCAGGAAGCACTCTAATCAAGACCATACTAGAGGCTTGGGAGGGATCACAGGATGCTCTGGGAATCTTTTGTGATCTCTCTAAGGCATTCGATTGTGTAGATCACAGTACGCTCGCTGTAAAGTTAAAATACTACGGAATTTCTGGTACGTCCTTGGACCTTGTAGTATCCTATTTATCTGGTCGCGAACAAGTAGTAGCCATAGACGGAATAACTTCGTTCAATACTAGGTCCGTTTTTGTTTTTAGTTTATATAAATGACCTCCCATATTTAGTAGATAAAATATCAAATATAGTTCTTTTTGCGGATGACACATCCTTGATATTTAAAGTAAATAGAAAAGATAAAGACTTTATTGGACGCACAAACACACTTAGCCTAATCTCAAATTGGTTCTCAGCTAATAATCTATTGTTAAATGCAGGGAAAACTAAGTGTGTTAAATTTGCGCTACCAAATGTAAATAATCTCACACCTACTATTTCACTGAATAATGAAACGTTGGATCTTGCTTCATCCACGGTATTTTTGCGAGTGACATTAGATTCTAAATTACAGTGGGGTCCTCATATTGAGAAAGTATCGGGTAGATTAAGTTCTGCTTCTTATGCCGTATGGAAAATAAAACAATTGTCAGATGAATCCACGGCTAGGTTAGTATACTTTGCTTACTTCCATAGCATTATGGCTTATGGCATTTTGCTCTGGGGGTCAGCTGCTGATGTTAATACTATCTTCATCCAACAAAAGAGAGCGGTCAGAGCTATTTATCGGCTAGGTAGCCGCGATTCTTTGCGAACACTATTTAAAGATATAAATATATTAACTGTGCCATCTGAGTATATCCACCAGAATATTTTATTTGTTAGGAAAAACCTAGATACATTTAGTAAAAAAAGTGACTTTCACAATATAAATACTAGGAATAAGGACAAACTAGCTATGCCGTGCTTTAGGGTCAGCAAAGTTAGTAAGTCATTCATGGGAAATTGCATTAGATTTTATAACAAACTTCCTGACATGCCTGATGCATTATTTAAAACACACGTAAACTAAAGAGTATATAGATGACAAAGATGTATGGCAGGCTATACCCTCGTGCACCAGATCGGATACCCTATAGCTGATGAAGCATTGAAATGTGAACTGAAAGATCATGATAGTGTATTCTGTGTACTGACTGTAATCATAATCATAAAAATAACACATGTTCTGTCTCAAAATAACTTTTCTGATCTGTTAAATTAGCAATATAAAAATAAAAGTTGCATAAAGACAGGCGATTGGTAAATTGTGTAAGCCAATTAACTAAATAAAGACTGACTGATCTGAGTATGTTTCGCCGGATCTTCTCAGTTGGGGCGTATTGGATCCGGTGGTAGCATAAAATCGCGTCCGACGATATGCTTATGGTCTATCTAAATAATAACATACTCAAATGACAGAACTTTAGACTATTAAATTATAGATAAAAAATAAAATTATATTTTCATACCTGACAGCTTTTACGCTAAAGCTATAAAAAATCTAATACAAACTATTTATTATTATTGTAACTATAATAACTAAACTAAATTAATAAATTAAATATATTATATTAATGAGCCAAATATGTTTTGACTATTTGCAAATGCCTGTAATAGGTTTACGTAAATAAAAACTTTTTTTATTTATTTATTTTATTTGTAAGGAATGGTAATTAAGTAGTATTATGTTTCATAAAATTTTAATGTCCTCTTAAATATATAGTAATTTTTGTTTATTAAAAGAAAAAAAAAATTATATATACATTTATTCAATTTATTTAATAACTAGCTGATGCCCGCAACTTTGTCCGCGTGTTGTTTGTTATTCTCTCGGTTTTTCAACTATCCCACGGGAACTCATAAATTTTCTATGACCAAAAGTATTTAAAATGTTGACCGGGGATGTAAGGTACCTACCACCATGCAAAATTTAATTTAAATCGGTGCAACAGTTTGGGCTATTAAGCCCGTTCAATCAAACAGAGAAATAAAAAAAAAAAAAAAAAAAACTGGATGTGTTCTATTTCACTTCTAACATCCCCCTGACTCGGTTTTTAGCATGTTATTTTCCATGTACAGACATTCGACAACAAACGAAGTACCCACGCATTACTCAAACTTAAAATTAGCGTTTCCTTTCCAGAAAATTCGCTGTCAACCCGTCGGGAGTTCTATCTCGTGATGATGTTAAAGATCGCGTTCGTGTTCCATGGCCTGCCCGTGGTGACCGTGTACGCGGAGCCCATGTTCGTGCAGGCGGTCGGTGAGGGGGTCATATCGGCTAACCTGTGCAGCGTCCTCATGGGGGTGGTGATGCTGGTCACTGGATGTATCGCTGCGTATCTTACTGATGTGATTGGACGGAGAGTGAGTTTTTTACTTACCTACTTACTTAGTATTATATTTCAGTACCTTTACTTATATTAATTATTAGCTTCCCACGCCGGTTTCACCCGGGTACTTTATAATTAAATATAAATTATAGCATTTTTCGAATCGGACAAGTAGGTAGTTCCTGAGTTTAGCGCGTTCAAGCTAACAAACAAACCAGACATACCTACTCACAAAGTATCGCATTTACCTATAATATTAATAAGGATTATTATTAGTATATAAGTATAGATATAGATTAGCTGCTATCTGCAATTTCAGCCGCGTAAATTTCGATTTATCTAGGATACGTACCCATAAACATTTTTGCCACCCCTTTTCACTCCGTTTAAGGGTAATTTAAAAATAAATCTTTCTTATCAAATGCCGTCATCATATCGAAAATACACCCTCCAAGATAAGCGGCTATAAGTTGATTCGTCAGTCAGTCAGTCATTCAAGGCAAAGCGCTTTATTTATATGGATTTGTTAAAATTATACGCTTAGATAAATAATGAAAAGATGTCGCGCGCTCAGCGAGACTAATCATCTGTCTAAAATTATAAGTAAAGTTACACGCAAGTAATTTTACACTTGCAACAAGATAAGTGAGCATTATTTTTGTAACGAATGTCCCATCTATATATAGAGGTCAATGTTTATTTAATTTTACACCTACTTTCTGAAATAAACATTTTTAATAGTACATTACGATATTAGTGCGTTATGATGGTTATAACATGCGAGGCGGAATTTCAGCCCGAGCCGAAGGCGAGGGCGTAATTGTGCCGAGCATGTTATAACCAATACGCACGTATACCGTACGACGTTTTTTAACACACTTGCGAGGAAACAGAAAAAAAAAACATTTTTCACAATACAAGTACCTACAAAGAAAAGAAAATTTGAGAAAAATGGCGCGAGGATTATTTTCTGCCGTAGCTGCGTGAAAATGTTGGCAAAGACGTTAGAGCATGCAGCCAAGTTTTTAAATTACCGAATAAACTGTTTTTTTTTAAATAAACTGAATCTGTGAATGCACACTGTTGCTTTCCCGCCATTTTAACAGCGCGCTAGCGCTGCCTAACTGACTGGCGCCGCGCGGCGATTAGTTCGAAATTAGAATAACAACAGCGCGCGAAATGGCAAATAATACTGTTATGGAATTTGTATGGACTATATCTTAACTATTTGCTTTGGTAACACACGCGTTTTTTATGACCCGCTTTACATATTTAAAACCGGTGGAATTACATCAGCTTTACGAGCAACGGTGTTGAAAAATGAATTAAGTAAGCTGTTAAATTGGTGATAAGTAGCAAATGAGTTTCTGAATGCATGGTTAATTGTAAATTACCTCGCCACCGTCTAGAACTCAGAAGTATAAGGTCGGATGTCTATTATACTTCAGAAGCATTTGGTTGTAAGTGCCAGTTTACGATGAAGGCACATACGACGAATGTTCCTGACGTATAATGCCACATTCGACCTTATGCTTCTGAGCTCTAGTTATTTTAGTCGCAAACTAATTAAAAAATAAAAACTGTGCCTTGGCGTGTACATACACAGCTTACTGCGTGACCAAAACTATGCCTTAGCTTGTCAGTCGATTCGTCATTTTGTTCCCCCGTCGCCCTTCCGTCCCTTGGTTTGCTAAGAACCTTCCGATGCCCTCGTAGACCCGAAGTCCGAGAGGCCCGCGAACTGTAAAGTAGAGCGACAGTTGCACAAAACTCCCCTAAAGAAACTAAAAGCCATAAAGCGCGCGGTTGTTTTATGCGATAAACGCTGATCATTTCATATCAGGTAATATAATTACAAACCATTGTTTTACGCGGTTGACGCAGCGCCAAGCGCAGCGTGAGTTGAGTGCATCCGTTGATCGCATGCGTCTGACGCTGCGATCTCCGCATAAAACAACCGCGCGCTTAATCCCTCAATCTCCCCGTCGCGTCAGTGTCGCCGCGTCCGGTGCTTGATGTCATAACAAACTTCATTATTTGATAGCAAATAATGAAGAATCAAAAAACATGCATAATAAACCATTTGGATGCCCTACAGAGTTGACAACTGAGGAAGAAGCCCACATCGTAAATGTAGTGAATATTACAGCAGGATTTGGTTGTCCTCTTACGCTTTTAGACTTGCGCATTGTAGTTTACAACTACTTAGTTAAAAGCCATTTTTTATTTCACTTATTTTTACTAATAATTATGAGTCATATTGCTTAAAAGGGCATTAAATTTGTGATTATTGCTCATAAGTAGCATTTTGTTTTATTTTTGAAAAAAGGAAATAAAAGTTTAACAAAATAATCCGTATTCTTTTTTGGTCAACCCCTAGAGTCAACGACATTTTTGTATGAAAAGTTTGTGGTAGGTACCTGCTACAACATTGCATATCAGTAGTAAAAACACTTACATTACCGTCATGGTAATAATATAACTGTCGGGGACAAGCACAGTGTTTTATCAACACGGAAAAAAAATACTAAAAAGATCATTATCGTCAGAACCCCTGGACCAAGTGTGATATTTTATGTTTGGAAACTATCTAATTACAGTACCTTTTTGATACTATTTGATACCTTAATTAAATTATTTAGTACCTCTATGAATAGTGAAAAAACATGAAAAGAAAGTGGCCAGACATTCTGACGTCAGGTTGTCTGGACCACATTTTTTTTAAATAGTTAGATATAGTATAACTTAATAATTTCTTTGTAAATATATAGTACCTCTTTACCTTTACATACATTTTTCACAAAATTTTAATCGTTCCAGAATTTTTTTTACAGAGGTATGATATTTTTATAGGAACAAAATTTATTTGCAGCATACATAATAAACTACTGGTAGAACTGGATGAAGATAACTCAGGGTGGGGTTCGTTGGTGAGTTTTGGGGAGGCCTATGTCCAACTATGAATACTGTACAGGCTGATGATCGTATTTAAATTATGCAGTTTGGATTATACAGGGTGTTAGTGTAACCACTGGTTTCAAGGATAACGGTGGTTACACTAACAGAACGCAAATTTAATTTTGGAAAAAAAACGTTTTTTTTGCAAAATTAAAACAAAAAACTGTCCGACACCGTCCGTAAAACCATGGATACTGTTAACGACGGTATCATGGTCCGCCCGTCTAATGACTGAATTAATAATAAATTACACTACTACAAAATAAATTTTGAAATTGCATCTATGGTTGTACAATCATTTTGAATTTAATAAATAAAGACCGCCAGAACGGACTGTGAACGAGCGCTCTGATTGGCCAATGCGCGACGCCCTCACCCCGCTTACCACCGCGGGCCGTACGAACAAAAAGAGTAGGGCTAGGGTTAACTCGGGTCAACAGTGTGTCGCAACAAACCGCCTAAACACCTCGCGCCGGTAAAAATCTCGCGCCCGCGCATTCTGTTCTGCCGGTCTACTCTTATCTCATTTCCGTCTTTCATTACACTACCAACGAACACCCATCAGCCACAAAGCTGGTCATTCGAGCCGGGTCAGTTATCAGTAGTGAACCTGTGTAGCAGGAATGTCGTTGTTCCGAACGCCCGAGTGGTGAAAACGCGTGCACAAAAGAAAATGGACCAAGTGACTAACGAGGAGGGAAATGAACTTGAAATAAAGTTGGAGGTACTGCCCAGCAGTAAGGATGCAGTGAAAAAATGCGGGAAAGTACATTCCGATATCGGTGTGCAACCACGTGCTTACTCGAGCATAATGCAACAAGATGGCGGCTCATGCGCGTCGTCGTCAGCAGTACGGCGGCAAAAACTGGAGTTCGAAGCTGCTCAACTGAAAGCCAATATTGAAATGGAAGAAATTAAAAATCAAATGGCGATTACAAAAGCAAAAGCTCGCATCGAAAAAGAACTAGTTGACAAGAAATTAGCCATGGACTTAGCTGAGTTAGATTCTAAGTCACGATGCTCAAAGCATTCTTCATCAGCTTCCTATAAAAGCAAAGTGGAGAATTGGCTAGAAAAATCTGTTGCTGAACCCGGCATGTCGCACGATCGTAACAAAGTGATTGTCGGAGGCGGTGAGGGTCACTGCAACGTTGACAGCAACAAAATCGCTATGCCACCTACCACCGCAGAAGAAACTCATCGTGCAATCGAGGAGCTGACCAGCGCGATTAAGAATGCTGTCCAGGCATCTAATTCTAACACCGGCGACAAGGTACTGCTGTCTAGGCTGGCCACTTCGAAGGATCTACCTGTGTTCTTCGGAGATCCATTGGAATGGATACAATTTCGAGAAGCGTTTAATGAATCATCACGTGTATGTAAGTACAGTGATACTGAAAATTTGTGGCGTCTACGGAAGTGTTTGCGTGGTGACGCTAAAGATGCAGCCGCTGCATTACTGATGGGAGCGAGCTCGCCCCATGATATCATAGAAACACTCGAACTGAGGTTTGGCAGACCAGAAAATGTCATGCGGCAAGTTATAACACAGTTGAAAAAGTTATCACCGCTACCACACGCATACCACGCCGAAATTGTAAAATTTGCCATAAAAATAAAAAATTTCGTCACCACCGTAACTACATTAAAACAAATAGATTATTTGAAAAGTCCAGAGTTGTTAACAATCGTCATATCCAAATTACCTACAGGACTCGTTAACAAATGGGTTGAATACCTACACGAAAACCGCGTGCACACTGAAACGCCAAAGTTGGAACTACTTTCTAAATTCCTTTATGGAGAAGCCCAAAAGGTAGCACAGTCGGGAGTTAGCCACATACAGTACCAGAATGACTTTTACAAATATAAACAACAAGGGAAAAAACATCACGATCAACATTCCGTGCTAACAGCTGTTAAGGTCAGTGACCCCGACACTGTCGGCAAGTGCAAGTTCTGCAAAAGAAACAAGCATGCATTGCCAGACTGTAGTCAGTTCAAGCGAGCCATGAGAAAGGACCGATGGCGATTTGTTCGAGCAAACAAGCTGTGTTTCAAATGCCTCTGTGCTCGGCACCCTGATAAGGACGAGTGTACTGCAGAAAACTGCAACGTCGAGGCCTGTGGTGGGGCTCATCACCAGATGCTACACTGGACGAAGCCAGAAGTGGCGCGCCGTGAAACCTCCGCGCCGCCCAACGACACCGCAACGCACGACTCCACTGGCGCCGCCGCCAGCGAGCTCGTCTCACACGCTAGCACCCGCGCCGCGCAGTGTCACGAAGTTTCAGTGTTAAAACCAAAGTCAAAAGTTATACTTAAAATAGTGCCGGTGACTCTTCATGGACCCAGGTCAAGTGTGACCACGCATGCGCTTCTGGATGATGGCGCCACAGTGACTCTCATTGCGGCCGACCTTGCCGATAAAGTCGGGCTGCACGGGGCAAGGGTCACAATGCGTGCTTCCGGTGCATGGGACTCAGAGTTATTGTGCGAGACTGAGATAATTAAATGTAAAATAAGTAACAGTAATGGTAACAAATTCGAATTGCGAGCTCGTAAACTCAAAGAACTTAATTTGCCCTTACAGCTATTTACCTCTAATGTTAACTATTGTGAAAATATTTCTAGTAATAATAACCCCATAATATGTGACAGCAATGTTAAACCTCAAATATTAATTGGTCAGGATAATTATGAATTGATTGCGCCTATTTTATGTAAAAGGTATAAGCCGGGCGGACCATATATCACGCAAACATTACTAGGTTGGTGTGTGCACGGAGCTTGGCAAACAGATTATACTGGTAAGCGCGCCGAGCACGTCAACAGCATCGGCAGCATTCGGGGCGCTCGCGACGAGCCAGCCGCAGCGAACGTAGCGGCAACATCGTACGCCCTCCCAGGTAAGCCGGCCGCGCACGCGCTCCGCGACTTGTTCCCGAGAAACGGCAGCGCTGGTGCGAGCGGGACTTCGTGTTTTGATAAACATACATGTGTAGATAATTCATCCTGTCAATCAGCTGTCGTTAAAGATTCCTTAGAATGTAGTACAGATATTATTGATTTAAACCAATTACACGATTTAATTCGCTGTTCATTTTCATTGGATTCAATTGGAATTAGTAACAAACCACGTCAAAATATTGAGGAATTACGAGCCGTAAATATTCTTAACGAGTCAGCCGAGTTAGTTAACGGTCAATGGTTGGTCAACCTTCCATGGAAACTCGATAATTTTACTATGCCAGATTCGTATCCCGTAGCATTAAAAAGATTACACTCAGTAGAAAGAAAAATGTCTTATAGTTCAGAATATGAAATTAGATACCGCGAACGTATTGAACATTTACTTAAAAATAATTACGCGCGAAAACTGACCGAGGCGGAGTGTAGGTACGATTCCAAGTCGGACCACGTTTGGTACTTACCACATTTTGGGGTTGATAACCCGAATAAAAAAAAGTTGCGATTGGTTTTTGATGCCGCCGCCAAAAGTAGCAATAGGTCACTTAATGACTTTCTCCTTCAAGGGCCTGACTTATTACAATCTTTATATGGTATAATGTTTAGGTTTAGAGAAAATCCTATAGCAATAATTGGAGATATAAAAGATATGTTTTTGCGCATTAAAATACATAATAACGATCAAGATGCATTTCGATTTTTATGGAAAGAGAAGGGCAGCGATATTGTTAATAAGTATGTAATGACGTCACTTATATTCGGCGCGAATTGCTCGCCATTTATCGCCCAATTCATTAATCAAAATAAAAATGCAGCTCGATTCAGTCAGCTGATGCCAGACGCCGTGGAAGCTATAAAAAATAATCAGTATATGGACGATTATATCGATAGCTTTTCTGATAAGGAGGTAGCTAGGAATATTATAAAAGAAATTTCATTTATTCACAATGAAGGTGGATTTAAAATGTGTAACTATCTCAGTAATGTACCTGATGTGCTAAGTGACATTCCAAAAGACAGTCTTAATGACATGGCAATAAAGTTCAATTTTGATAAGCAACCGGAGCGGGCCTTAGGCATATTGTGGTTCCCGCGCAGCGATATGTTGGCTTTAGATTTATCTTTTAAACGTATTCCACAAGATATTATACTTATGAAACGAATACCTACTAAACGTGAAATGTTAAGTATGATTATGTCTATTTTCGATATTCATGGTTATTTAGGTCCGTTTACAATCAAAGGGAGAATATTAATGCGTGAAACATGGAAACATAATATTAAATGGGATGAAAAATTAAATGATAATTTAAATGATTTATTCTGTAAGTGGATGAATCAAGCTCAGGAAATAAATAATATTAGAATTCCGCGATATTATTTTTCCAGTGATAAGACGAGTGATAGTTTTGCTAGTTTGGAACTTCATTTATTTTGCGATGCATCGCCGAGCGCGTACGCCGCTGTCGCATATTGGCGTCGCGAAAGCAGCAACGGACAAGTAACCATATCGTTTATCGCGAGTAAGTGTAAAGTTACTCCCTTAAAACCGGTTTCCGTACCTAGACTGGAGTTGCAAGGAGCCGTGTTAGCATGTAAGTTAGCTAATAGTGTTAAAAAAGAACATCGTTTACAACCTAATTTAGTTTACTACTGGACAGATTCGACTACAGTTTTGCACTGGATTAAAAATAATTGTCGAACATATAAAGTTTTTATCGCGAATAGGCTAGGAGAAATAGACGAGTCGAGTAAGTGGCAATATGTGCCTACCGCCTTAAACGTCGCAGATCTGGCAACAAAAAATAATGATTACGTATTGACTAGCGATTCGGAGTGGTTCTCGGGCCCGTCGTTCTTACACCAGCCGCGTTCTTACTGGCCACAACAACCTGAAATAAAAATAATTAGTGATGATATATTAGAAAAGGTGCAAGTTGTTCAAGACAATAATATAGTATGTGACTTACCTGTTCCGGAGCCACGGCGATTCTCTAGTTGGTTGCGATTATTACGTTGTACGGCAACTGTTCTATTGTTTATTGAAAAATGTAAAAAAAGTGCAATTAAAGTAATTAACGAAAACCTAATGAATAAAGCGGAACTATTGTTACTTCGTTACTCACAAGAACGTTCCTTTTCAAAGGAAATAAATTTACTTAGATTAAACCAAGAAATAAATAAAGATAGTCGTCTAAGGTCACTCACCCCGATGTTCGATAAAAATAATTTGTTACGTATGGGCAGTCGTATCGGTAACGTAAAGGGTTTAGATCAGCTCACCAAATACCCAATAATTTTGGATGGCAATGACTATATCGCGCGCCTAATCGTTACTCATTACCATATAAATGCCGCGCACTCTAGTAACGAGATGGTAGTTAACGAGTTGCGTCAAAAATATTGGCTCATTCGATTAAGACCTACAGTTCGTACTATATCTAAACAATGTTTAGTTTGCCGATTTAAAAGAGCAATGCCTTCAGCGCCACGCCTCGGCGACCTACCCGAATGTCGTCTTACACATCACCACAGACCATTCACCATGTGTGGAGTAGACTTATTCGGACCTATGGAAATTACGGTCGGTCGGCAGAGGGCGCTCAGGTACGGCGTACTATTTACTTGTCTCACGGTGCGCGCGGTCCATATTGAAGTAGTTCCGACTCTTACAACTGATTCCATGATAATGGCGCTTCGTCGAATGGCTGCCCGTAGGGGTTGGCCACATACCATGTTCTCTGATAATGGTACCAATTTAAGAGGTGCCGACACGGAATTAAAAAGGAGTTATAAAGACCTATTTGACAATCAACAAGCGTTAACAAGTGAAGCCCTAAACAAGGGGGTCGAGTGGAAATTCATTCCCCCCGCCAGTCCACACATGGGTGGCGCATGGGAGCGCCTTGTTAGGAGCGTTAAAAGTGCTTTAAAGGTAGTTCTAAAGGAAAGAGCACCGAGAGAAGAGACCCTGCTTACCTTTTTGTGTGAAGTCGAGAACATGATAAACGGCCGTCCATTGACTCATGTGTCCGTCGACCCACGCGACCCAGAGTCTCTAACACCTAATCACTTTTTGCTAGGTTCCTCATCCAATCTTCCACAAATAGGTATCTTTGACGACAGCGACCTATGTCTTAGAAAGCAGTGGCGTATTGCACAACGCCTAGCCGATTTGTTTTGGTCCAGGTGGGTCAAGGAAGTATTGCCCGCACTAGGGCCCCGCAAGAAATGGAACCGCGAGGGTGCACAGTTGAAGGTAGGTGACCTAGTGGTTATAGCAGACCCCGCTTCTCCTCGAAATGTCTGGCCAAAGGGGATCATCCATCAGGTGTATCCGGGAGCTGACGGACGGGTAAGGATCGTCGATATCAAAACCAAAACCGGCGTTTTGAAGCGTCCCGCTACGCGAGTTGCCTTGCTCTTAAGTTTTGAGTGTCGCAATGACGACACTAAGGGGCAGGATGTTAACGACGGTATCATGGTCCGCCCGTCTAATGACTGAATTAATAATAAATTACACTACTACAAAATAAATTTTAAAATTGCATCTATGGTTGTACAATCATTTTGAATTTAATAAATAAAGACCGCCAGAACGGACTGTGAACGAGCGCTCTGATTGGCCAATGCGCGACGCCCTCACCCCGCTTACCACCGCGGGCCGTACGAACAAAAAGAGTAGGGCTAGGGTTAACTCGGGTCAACAGTGTGTCGCAACAAACCGCCTAAACACCTCGCGCTGGTAAAAATCTCGCGCCCGCGCATTCTGTTCTGCCGGTCTACTCTTATCTCATTTCCGTCTTTCATTACACTACCAACGAACACCCATCAGCTACAGAAACTATGCGCCCGAATTACGTAATCACAAAATTACACAACCTGTGATGTAAGTAACTTTCCCTTCATACTTTTCCTGGCTGGACAGGCAAAAATACCTACCTTGTGTTGCGTGTAAGTTAGATTTAACAACAAAGAAAAAAAAATCTCTTTGCCCATGCGTATAGGGTGACATAATTTGGAGGACAAATTGAGAATAGGTATTTTTGCCTGTCCAGCCAGGAAAAGTATGAAGGGAAAGAAACATCACAGGTTGTGTAATATTGTGATTATGTAATTCGGGCGCAAAGTATCCATGGATTTACGGACGGTGTCGGACAGATTTTTTTTTTATTTTGGAAAAAAACTTTTTTTTTCATTGAATTTGCGTTCTGTAAGTTAAACCAAACCACTGGTTTCAAGGATAACGGTGTTAACACTAACACTCTGTATATCCCAAAATGCATAATTTAAATATGATCATCATCCTGTACAGTGTTCATAGTTGGACATAGGCCTCCCCCAAAACTCACCAACGTACCCCACCCTGAGTTATCTTCATCATTCTTCATCCAGTTCTACCAGTAATATATTATGTATGCTGCAAATAAATTTTGTTGCTATAAAATTTTCATAGCTCTGTAATTTTTTTTCTGAAACGATTAAAATTTTGTGAAAAATGTATGTAAAGGTACTAAAAAGGTACTATATATTTACAAAGAAATTATTAAGTTATACTGTATCTAACTATTTCAAAAAAATGTGGTCCAGACGACCTGACGTCAGAATGTCTGGCCACTTTCTTTTCAAGGTTTTTTAACTATTCATAGAGGTACTAAATAATTTAATTAAGGTATCAAATAGTATCAAAAAGGTACTGTAATTAGATAGTTTCCAAACATAAAATATCACACTTGGTCCTGACGATAACAAAAAGATCAACAATATTTTTATTGAGATATCTTTCTAGGCAAAGTTGTGTCTTTTACCTACAACTTTGCCTACGACTTTGAGTGTTTGTAATTTTGAAAAACGACATGATTTAAATAGATTTGTGTTCTACCTGGCAAGGCATAAGGTCTGTTTTCCATCTGAAGGTCTTTAAAAGCCGTAATAATGAATAGGTTCAGAGATACGAACGAAAAACGTCAAAATCCAGGCAAAGTTACAGCATTTTACAGTATGTAAATTGTAATAACACTTGTGTAATGTTATTTAATTTTGTGGATCTAATAAAGCTATTTTATTATTATTATTAATGCACAAAAATACCGGTTTCAGTGCATTTGTTCGATATAGCTCTGTCTACATTTTTTATTTGGATCTGAGATTTTTGAATGCAAGAGGTTTTCCTATTAGTTTGAGTGGTATAAATTACTGTTTGTTAAATGAAGAGATATGACGATTTCAATCATGGAATGATTTATTGTTATTACTATACCTTAGACGTAATACTAGTCTGACAGACAGATGATAAGCTAATTCCCTATAGATTTTAGTTGTCATATTTTGTACTTCATTGACAAGTTACACAATTTAAGTTTTTATTATTTATCTTCTATCAAAGACAACCTCGACGAAGGATAGCGATCAGCATACAGATCAGCTTTAAATAGACTATGAAGGTCGCTAGTTTCTGCTGATCGTTACCAGGAATACATAATTAATTGATAATACTTTTTTTTTCTTTTTTTTTAAAAGACAACTCCCGCACTAGGGAATTAAATCCCTGTGTCGCGGGGGACTCTACAAACATTCATTTCACGGACACAAAGAACACCCAGACTCAGAACAACTATTTGTGGTTCACACAAATAATTGTCCCGGGTGGGAATCGAACCCAGAACACCAGGTCTCAGAAGTAGCTTTCGTAACCACTGAGCTACCGGTGCAGCCACTTGCTTCTACCATTTAAGAATAAAAATGAATATTTTGTGACGTCATACTATATTAATAAAGCTGAAAGATAGGAGAATCTCTCCTATCTTTCGAAGAAGGGCCTCCGTCCAACGGAAAGAGTCCCGAGTGAGGGTTTTAGCCATAGTTAACACGCTTGGTGGAGTTGGTGACCGCAGTATTATGGCGTATCACACAGGGAAACGATGCTGCCGAATCTTCAATCGATTTTTTCAAATGCTACCAAAAATAGTATTACAACCAATTACGTTGCGTTAGTTCGCTGAATAAACTGCTGAACTGGGAAAGTGAAGCATACCATTACCATGTCCCGCGCGCGGTTTCACCCGGGTGATTCCCGTTCGTTCGGGTTCCCTTGGGTACTCCATAGTTAAACATAACCTATAGACTTCCTAGACAAAAGGGCTATGAAACACTGAAATACTTTTCAAATTAATCCCGTAGTTACTCAGGTTAGCACGTTTAAAGACACCCTCCCGACCCTTAGTTTGCTAAGAACCTTCCGATGCCCTCGTAGACCCGAAGTCCGAGAGGCCCGCGAACTGTAAAGTAGAGCGATAGTTGCACAAAACCCCCCAAAAAAGAAAACTTAAAGCCATAATCCCTCAATCTCCCTGTCAGCGACCGTCCTGAGTCGAGGTCCAAGTCCCACAGAGCCCGCTCTTGCTTAGTTTGTAGTGTTTAAACCATTTATCTAGGCTGGAGCTCTGCACGCCTTTATGCCCGGTGAAGTAGCAAAAGCCTCGGGGCTAACTTGAAAATGTCCGTCCTAGACAAAAACCAACGAACTTTTCAGCTTTATAGGTTATACTTACATATTGTTATACCAAATGTACCTTTTTTTTTAATTCCAGCCTCTCATGATCTACGCATCAATAGGTACCGGTGTCTGTTGTGTGGTACTAGGGACGCAGTTGTTAACAGAGTGTGGCCCGAAGTGGACGGTCCCAATCCTCATGTACATCTACGTGGCCTTCTACAACGTTGGGGCCGGGACCGTGCCTGTCGTTATATTGGCCGAGGTGTTTTTGCCCGAGGTATGTAAGATGTCAGTGGGATAAAACTTCCCTACAAATAAAAAAAATCAGCATTCTGCAATCCCTCTCCTCAGCTAGCAACTGCCTTGAGCCGTGGTCCAAGTTCCATAGAATTAAACGAATTTATTCAGCACTTAGGTATTTACGTACTACCTACATAATAATATGTCACTCGATCAAACAAACATTCGATATTCTGAATACTCGACGTATTGAGTTGCGATGTATTGAATGTTCGATTTAATAACCATTCGATGTTATGAACGTTCGAGTATTTAGTTGTTCGATTTATAGTGGTCGATCAATTGATATTCGATTATTTGGCATTCGATTTGGCGTAGTACACCCTTATGATTCATCAGTAACCAAATATTATGCACCTTATTTTAACGTTATTAAGTTGATATTAAGAGAGTAATTTTAATTTGTCAGTCGAAATTAACAATACTCGTAATTCGTTCGTGGTCCGCGTAGTTATTGCTCGTCGAAGTAACGAAAACCCTTGTGGTTAAATAAATAATCAAAACTGGCCAAGTGCGAGTCGGACTCGCGCACGAAGAGTTCCGTACCATTTTCAAGCGTCTACCTGTTGCTGTTATTTATATCGAGCAAAAAAGGGCAGAAGTTTGTACTTTTAGTATTTGTTGTTATTGCGGCAATTGAAATACATCATCTGTGAAAATTCTAGCTATCGCGGTTCTTGAGATACAGCTTGGTGACAGACAGACAGCGAAGTCTTAGTAATAGGGTCCAGTTTTTAACCCTCGACACAAAAACGACGTGATGTTATAAGTTTGACGTGTCTATGTGTGTGTGTGTGGCTGATTTTATTTTATATCCTTCGGATACGGAATCCTACAAAAAGATTATAATTAACTATCACATCGAATAACGGCATATATAACATTAACCATCCTCAGTTTACGTGTGGGGAACGTAAAAAAACTCCAATTCGGCACGAAGAATATGTCTGTCTATTCAAAATAATAGCTGTCCATGTGTCATGCATCTGTATAGCTTATTTCTCTGAACGTTAGTGAATGATCTTTTACTATGTATGTTCGATGATTGAGTGGAAGACTTATTTAGATGGCGTGTAGTCAATTAATTACTTAACTATTTCTCACGAGTTGATTAATGTTAATTTGTACTAGTACCTAATGAAATAATTGTATATCCAAGACAGATTTTTCTTAGGCTGAAACCACAAAAAATTCAAGAATCTGATCTGAATTTGAAGGCATTAAAAAATCATTTCTTCATAATAAAAGATGGCTTAAAGCCTTTCTCGATAAATGGGCTATCTAACCCTGAAATAATTTTCAAATCGAACCAGTAGTTCCTGAGATTAGCGTGTTCAAGCAAACAAACAAACTCTTCAGCTTTACATATTAGTACTAGCTTCCCAAGCGCGGTTTCACCCGCGTGTTTAGTTAAATCTAGCCTTTGTCATAAGGGGATAGTGTAGCTTTCCAACAGTGAAAGATTTTTTTCAAATCGGTCCCGTAGTTTCGGAGCCTATTCAATACAAACAAACAAACAATCAACTCTTTTCTCTTTATATAGATACTAGCGACTCGCCCCGGCTCCGCACGGGTACAATGCTGATGTATTATACATATATACCTTCCTCTTGAATCCCTCTATCTATTAAAAAAAAAAACCGCATCAAAATCCGTTGCGTAGTTTTAAGGATTTAATACATAGGGATATAGGGACAGAGAAAGCGACTTTGTTTTATACTATGTAGTGAAGGTAAGCTTTAAGATATATCTATGTATAACTTATTTAATGTGTTGTTACAGGTCAAAAGCATAATGTCGATGCTGCTAGTCGAATGGGCCTGGTTGAACGAACTGTTAGTACTCTTCATTTTTAATTTCATAGTGGAGGCAGTGGGACTAGCGCCTGTATTTTATATCTTCGCAATCTTCTGTTTTGTGACAGCGTTGTACTTTTGCTATTACATGCCAGAGACTAAGGGATTATCTGTGTGTGAGATACAAGAATTGTTTAAAACTAATAATGTTATTAATGTTAAGTAAGTTAAATATATCATAATTTGATTAATAAGTGATTTTGTGATAAAATATTTTTAGAAGATTTTCTTTTAGATATTTTATTCATTGGATCATCCATAAGGCCTTTTTGTTTTTTTCTATTGCGGGTCTGCTGGAAGAAATTTCTTTAGAAATAACCAGTACCTTTGTGCTAACTTTCTATTATTTTTATAAATTAATTTTTAATGTTATGTGTGTACATAAATTAAATAAATAAAAATAAAAAAATAAGGTAAGTCATATGTAAAGATGGGATGGATGGGCCACAATAATTCATGAAATTCGTGTGACGTATATATACTTTAAGAATAGCTTACTACTTCTAAATAAAATGATATAGATTAAATAATTATGGGCCTAGAGGGTATGGGTATTTTATATTGATCCCACCTAGGCCTTTTTTTGTCCGGGTGAAATACCTTAATGTTACGCATCCCTTCCGCCGTGCTGCGGAGTTCCCACGCCGGCGAAGAGGCATGTGGGACTGTCACTCTCTATAGTGGTGGTATGCTAGTCATACCACGAGGAGAGGATCCTACCCACTAAGACCCTCCGGGTACTCCACCATCCGCCATGAGTGTGAGGGCCACCAACCACTGCTGTCCGTACCATCCAGTGACCCCGTGGATCCCACATAGGCTTCATCATCAGCCCGTATAACGTCCACTGTTGAACATGGGCCTCCTCCCGGGGGAGGGTATTTGCCTTAGTCACCACGCTTGGCAGGCGGGTTAAAGACTGCAGTATTATGTCATACCACACGCGCAAACGCTGCTGCCCATTCCTTCATATACGATTATTATAGATGATGTTATAACAATCGGGACCAACGGCTTAACGTGCTTTCCGAGGCACGGAGGGTAGACCCTCAACCAACCAGACCCAGAAAGAAATCTTAGAATTAACACAAAGATTTCTTGTCCGGCGAGGGGATTGAACCCACGACCTCCGAGATTTAAAGCGAGCCAAATACCGCTACGACAACGACGACAGATGACGCAATAATCTTTTAGGTTATTGAGATAGCATTATGCTGAAGCTAGTAGGTACCCATTAATGGCATATTTACTTATCTATTTATTTTTCATTGTACCTATAATGTGCCGTAAATAAATGAATTTTCTTCCTTTCTTTCTTTCTACGCTACGGAGGCTGTCACACATAGGGTTTATTTAGTTTCGCTTCAAGCAGCATGCTGAATTACCGAAATAGGTCTTGTTTATCTATCCGATCCACCCACTGGAGAAGAGTGCGCCCTCGCCCTCCCGCCCCTTAGTTTGCTAAGAACCTTCCGATGCCCTCGTAGACCCGAAGTCCGAGAGGCCCGCGAACTGTACAGCGACAGTTGCCTAAAAACTTCCCTAAAATACAAAAAGTCTAAATCTCTCAATCACTCCGTCAGCGACCGCCTTGAGCCGAGGTCCAAGTCCTAGAGGGGACGCCCTCTTGCGCAGGTTGCTTAGTTTGTAGTGTTTAAACCATTTATCTAGGCTGGAGCTCTGCTAGGCTTTATGCCCGGTGAAGTAGCAAAAGCCTCGGGGCTAAGTATGACCGTCCGAAAAAAAAAGTTGTTGTTTATCAATGTCATATATAAAAAACATACACTGTTTAACTGCATTTGATGATTACCAATAGGAATCAGTGTATTAGCACCTGAGGTGCTAATCAGTGCTAATACACTCATTTCTACTAGTAGATAATTATTAACTACAAGGAAATTTATACCTTATCATTATTATCCTACGAACTATAATTGTATGGCCAATAGATTTCAAAACGATACAATATTATGAAAGAATTATTGTTTCACCTTGGATTTGTTACTTTATAACTGTACGTTAAAGTTCACTTCAGCTTGACTCAAATGCACTTTATACGGTGTTGTACGAAAGTTATTCTTCAATGAATATGAAAACCATCTAATTGATATGACATTAATTTTAATAGTAAACGTGGCCTTTGTCTTGGAGGTCATATATTATGTTTAAACGGCTTTAATTCCGTCAACTGATTTCAAAACCTCTGTAGCCGGATTGCTTCTTGCGTACCCAGCTCCCGTCAACGGCGGATCGAAGGAGTGTTCGGGGGTTTTAGTGGTGTAGGGTCCTCTCCTCGTGGTATGAGTTCGCACATCACGCTATGGAGATGGCGAGTCCCACATATCCCACCGCTATGCCAGCGCGCGAATACGCTGCAGTGGCGGTGGGAATGCGTAAAAGCATTACGGCCAAAAAAAAAAGAAGTGTACCTCTGCAGAGGGGATCCGATGGAGCATCGGCAATTCTCGTACCTATCCCCTTTAGTAACTTAACTGGTCTCGGTACTACTCGGCAGACCCCCTGTTGCTCCCTTTCTATCATATTGCACATTTACAACTTGGAACCTGTTTTTTAACCCCAAAATAGACCTCATTGATTCTCCTGTGGTCCTCTGACACTTTGGGAATCACTGGTCTACAGTAACGGCGTCATCGGGCGGGCCTTTTGTGAGTTTACCGACCCTATGTTATGACAAATGAAACTAAAAAAATAAATCAAAATGAATGGGGTACTTCCCGTTCAGCCAGTATAATGACATTTGGCATTCAAGGTCATAATGATACAATCATAAGTACTAGGAATCCATAACCATATGGGAGCAAAATGACGTCACACATCCTAATTCGGTAAACGGTTCTAAGCCGCTCTATGCGTGATTACATGAATGGGTACTTAACATGAATTTGGTACAAGATTAACGTATTGATTTCCTCGTTGTTTGTGTAAGCTGTGATTTATTTTCCTAGTGTCGTTACCGCGTAATCGTATATCAAACGAGGCTGAAAGAGAGACTTAAAAATATTGTGCTTTTAGTTCACTCTATGCTTGACGGGCGAAGTGCCTGTGAAATGTCACAATGATACAATAATAAATATTAGGAATGCATATGGTAGTAAATGACGCCTATATCAAATGAGGATTAAAGGAGACCTTTTCTTATCAATCAAGGTTGGCAATCACGTCCTTAGCCATATATTAGGCATATAATGTCAACCGCTCACAAAGAAGTAGGTAGGTATAATACGCATGTGGGCCGTGGGGCCTTGGAGTAAACATAACGTATAATATTCTTAAATCATAAATTTTTACTTGCAAAAATGTGGTGTATGTACATATGTTGCTATTAAAATGTAGGTATGTATCACACATTAGCCATATTTTATCATGGCATACAAACTAATATTTAATTACATATCATTATCCTTTCGTTTACAATTCACCTATATTTTTATAAATTAAATATATATACATATATATTATATATTTTTTTTAATGATTCCTCACTAAATTTTGCAGTCTACTAGTATTCTTGTTAACCCCTCGTGCTAAGCTAAATGCTTGTGTTACGAGTGGGTTCACGTCGGTAGTGAAATGGGTGGGGTTCGAACCGGCGACCTCAAGATTACAAGTCCGACGCCCTAGCCATTGGGCTACGGCCGCTTTCACTTTCTCGCTTTATCTTTATCTTTCATAAATAAACATTATCCAGGAGTAACATCTATTTTAATAATAGGTCTTTACCTATGAAATTGCCGTTTTGTATGAAGAAATTTAAACAAATCTTTTTCATGTATTTTTATTATTTGTATTAATCGAAGTAATCACCCATGCAATCAATGCATCTTTGCCAACGCAGTGGCAGTTTATTGATGCTCTTCTTAATGAAATCAGCTGGACGGGAGGCAACAAATTCTTCAAAGGCATTTTGTACTGCCTCTCGGGTATTGAATTTTTTTTCCGCCAAGAAGTTATCCAAGTTCTGGAAAAAGTAGTAGCCAGGTCTGGTGAGTAGGGCGGATGACGGAGATCTTCCAACCCTAGCTTCTTGCAACTTGGAGACCGTCTGCTGTGCAGTATGAGGTCGCGCGTTGTCGTGCAGGAGCAGCGGAGACGAGCGATTGACCAATGCTGGTTTGAGATGTGCCAGCTTCTCCATCATTGTGTTCAGTTCTTCACAGTACACATCTGCAGTAATGCTCACCCCGTTTGGTAAGAAGCTGTGATGAATCACACCGGCGCTAGACCACCAAACAGTGACCATCACTTTTCTAGGGGTAAGTTTTCGTTTAGGGCGTTGTTTATGTGCTGAACCAGGATCCAACCAACTTGCTGAGCGCTTGCGGTTATCAAACAGAATCCATTTTTCATCGCAGGTAACAATGCGGTTCAAAATTCCTTCATTTATGTGTCTGTTGAGCAGTGCAAGGCACGTCTCGACGCGTACTTCGCGCTGGCGATCATTGAGTTCGTGGGGCACCTATTTGTCAAGCTTTTTTACCTTGCCAATTTGACGCAAATGGAGCAATATTGTTTTGACGCTAACGTCGAAAGCTGCTGCTAATTCAGCCGTAGATTGCGTATCATCAGCTTCCACAATCGCCTTTAATTCATCATTGTCGACCAAAGTCTTCGGACTACCGCGAGGTTCATTTTTCAGGTCGAAATTTCCAGAACGGAAGCGAGCTAACCATAACAGATGGTGCGTTGATTTGTAGTGTTAGCTCCGTAAACGTCGTTGATGTTGCGTGCCGCTTGTGCCGCGTTGCTGCCACGACGGTACTCATATTCCATAATTACTCGAATTTTTAACGTATCCATGATGACGAAAAAGATTGAAATGCGTTGAAAATGTAACACTAATCAATAAACAAATGACTACCTTTGGAAAAAAAATCCATGTTTTTAAAATAAAATTAATTTGTAATTAGAATTCTTAGCCAAACAAAAATTATTTTGATTTGAAATGGCCAGTACTGCAGAACGGCAATTTCTTAGGTAAAGACCTAATATTTATGAAGCTGACGAGTTTATTTGTTTGCTTGAACGCGCTAATACCAGGAACTAACGTTTCTATTTAATAAAATTTATTTTAGTGTAAGATAGCCCATTTATCGAGATAGGATAAAGGATATATTTAAATATGATGTTCCTACGGAAGCTAGTATTTTTATAATTTATAGAAGATATTCCCACAATAACAAGTATTACGCGAGTGAAATCGCAAGACAAGGCTAGTATAAAATAGCAAAACAAGAAGACACTCAAGGTCAACAACAGTCACAGATGCATCGAGAAGTTATCCTTGTTTTTAGTTCACCGACCCTAATGTACTGGCGCAATTGACTCAGTTTATTAATAATAAATAATTAAAACTTACTTAGAGCTGGCTTACCTCGTAACGATATGACTATGATTTCGAAAATAATGTCTTCATTACTGTAGGGTTATATGGGTCGGATTGCTTATGAGTACCCGGCCCCCGTCAACGGCGGATCGTAGAAGTGTCCGGGGGGTTTTAGTGGTGTAGGGTCCTCTCCTCGTGGTATGAGTTTAGGACGCCACGCTTTGGAGAGGGCGAGTCCCACATTTCCCACCGCCAGCGCGCGAATACGCAGCAGCGGCGCGGCGGTGGGAATGCGTAAACTAATTTCCCCCGGACAACAAAAAAAAATAAATAGAAAAGAACGGTTATAATTATATAACTTAACACATTGACATAATATCCTACTAATATTATAAACGCGAAAGTTTGTAATTATGGATGGATGGATGTTTGTAACTCTTTCACGCCAAAACTATTGAACGGAATTGACTAAAATTACGCGGATAGCTTATACGCTGGATTAACATATAGGCTACCAAATATCGCGCTCCGACCCACTGGAGCAGAGTAACGCGGGTAAAACCGCTGGTCGCAGCTAGTTTAAGATATTTTTTGTATGCATAGTGAACGCTGAGTTGCAAAGACATTGTTTTCAAGGTCATGTCGTTATGTGATTAATCTCCTGATTTACCAATGCTAAGATAAAAAGAATATAATAATACAATTTAAATTTAACATAGGTATATTGTATGGAAATTCTGTAAAACTTGAAATTTATTCCTCAAAAACAAGTTTAGGCTAGGAATCTGAGGGATAGACAAATTAGCCCTTAGGTGCGGTGTGTATACATAGCCTTCTTTTGGTTAAGGCTGGAAGTGAATTGGCAAAAGCCTAGCGGCTAATTACACATGTCCGTGCGAAAAAAAAACCTTAATAACCTTTGTAATGCTTATAAACGGTTTAGTAAATTTGAGTATGATAGCTTTATATTAGCTAGCTTCCCAATTAAATCGAATGACTCTCAGTAACAAAGAAACCGAGACTGGCCCCCTACAACCACACGAACTTCACCTCCGTCTATTAGAGATCGCCCTTTGGCATAGGCTACTTAATTTGTAGTCTATAAACCATATATTAAGGCTGGAGCTCTGCTCGCCTTTATGCCCGGTGAAGTAGCAAAAGCCTCGTGGCTGACTTCATAAAGAATCCATCAGAAACTTTTTTTTTTTTAAAAGACAACTCCCGCACTATGGAAATAAATCCCTGTGTCGCGGGGGACTTTACAAACATTTATTTCACGGACACACAGAACACCCAGACTCAGAACAACTATTTGCGGTTCACACAAATAATTGTCCCGGGTGGGAATCGAACCCAGAACACCAGGTCTCAGAGGCAACTATCGTAACCACTGAGCCACCGGTGCAGTTCGATTTACAATTAGTATGCTAACCATAACACATAGAAGAGTCTAAACCCAATAAGTCACTAAAAATAAAGCCGGTTACGTCGTTTCTGATCCGTGACGCGAATTAACAATGTGTAACAATAAATTAAAAAGTCGTAAGCGACGTTAGATTGTAGTATCCTTATCGCTGCGTACTCTGCCTCCTGTCCATTTGTTTAGTATAGTGATGTGGTGTGATATAGCTATTATTTATAAATAGCAGCTATTATTATATGCTAATATTATAAAGCTGAACTTGTTATTAGTTCAGCTTTATTTAAACACGTGAATTATTCTTAATTAGGAAATTTTGGTCTGATTAAAATATTCTCTCAACATTATAGAGCTAATCCAGGAGTTACATAGGTTATATTTAGAGATGGGCCGACTAACCGCCGACTAGTCGGGAAAGCCGACTATCTAAAGTTACAGTCTTTACAACTTAGTCAGTAATTAAGCTAACTTAACATCATTAATCAACGAAATATTATGGCACATACATAACCAAATAACAATGTCAATGTCAGATGTTTAGTGATAATTAATATATAAATAATTACATATATATGTATATTTTAAATCTAAAGTTACAGTCTAGAAACATATTCAAAAACCAATAAAGTAATATAGAACGCCCGAACACCTCCGACAAGTAGGTATTAGAATGATCGGCATTGACGATTAGTCGGCCGACTAATCGGCATTTTTAAAACCGAGTAGTCGGCTAGTCGGTTAGTCGGCAAATACTATAGTCGGCCCATCTCTAGTTATATTTTATTATGAAGTTCCCATTGAAATGAGATTATACGGGAGAACCGCGTGCGGAAAGCTATAACTAAATATTAATGTGAAGATTTATTCAAGCAAGTGTTGACCAGATTGTGATGATTTTTTACACAATTTGGAAAGATGGTGGATTTCCAAACCTAATTTATTGCAATAGTTGGTATTTTAATATTTCATAAGCTCTTGTATATCATTATTTCGCTCAATACCCATAACTGAGGACTTCAGAACCCCTATACTGACAAACATTTTTGGAACTTAAGTTTGTGTATCAATAATAATCAAATGTGCTTTGAACCTTATTTAAGGCTATAAGGTTGATAAATTATTAGAGCACTTTTTTTTTGACTGCCGAAAATAATAAGAATACGTCCATGATCAGTGTATATAACTATACACTGATCATGAACGAATTCTCATTATTTGAAAGAAAGAAAGAAAATGCATTTATTTACGGCACATAATAAAAATAGATACAAAGAAATAAAATATTCGGATCGTACTATAATAAAAAATAATGTACTATAATAAACTATAATGAAAAATGTACTATAATAAAATACTCGCTTCCCACGCGCGGTTTCACCCGCGTTACTCCCGTTCCCGTGGGAACTTCATAATTAAATAAAACCTATGTCATCCGGGGATAGTGTAGCTTTCCAGCCTGCGCTGCGGTGACAGAATTTTTCAAATAAGTCCAGTAGTTTCGGAGCCTATTCAATACAAACAATCAACTCTTTTCTCTTTATAATATTAGTATAGACTAGCTACACGTGCGGTTTCAACCTCGTAGCTCCCGTTACCGTGGGAACTTTATAATAAAATCAAGACTTCTTTGATAAATGGGCTATCTAACAGTGAAAATCTTTTCAAATAGAACCTGTCTCTGCACTATCTTATGGTTGAGTGGTAGAAGTGAAGTTAATAAATAAATAAAATAAAGAAACCTGTATTTCATGAGATTAGCGCTTTCAAGCAAACAAAGAAACTCTCCAGCTTTATATATCAGTACATATTAACATACTCACGTACCTATAAAATAGTTTCTTAAAAGACATAACGCATTAATTTTTAAAAGAGATAACGCATTATTTCCTTTATGAATAACGTTCAAATAGCAGCAGCTATAACGCGTTACGTTATTTGGTAAGCGCTAGTGTTGCAACAATCTCCGGTTCAGGGCCAGTGCCAGTTTAGTGCAAGTTGTTATTCAATCCACACGTCCTTTGTCGTTTTTATTAACAGTGATATTCGATATTTGTGAAGCTGGTATACATGACTATTTGTATCATAAAATTCGGGTGAGTTTTGAATGCTCTTTTTTTAATAATATTATGATTGGGAGTACTAGGAGCGCATGAGATAGTAGGAGTTTTGAAGATATAATGTGGGAAGGGCTCAATGAAACGTTAATTGAAGAAATAAAGGCTTATGGATAAAAATAGACAGAATAAATTAAATAGTCCTTTAAATTTATTTAGATTAGTCTTTATTCAGAAATTGAAATAAAGGTATTTAAGGACGCCATAAAAGTTTAATAGTTCATAATTTATTTTACATTTAATATTAGTAGTATGCTTTTACATAATATGTTTGGGTATAAATAAAACAAATTAATTTAGAAGTAAATACAGTAAATTATTTAATGTTTATCTCTTAATTACTCTTCTTGGAATAAAATCTACTTTAATGAATCTGCTTTCCATTTTTTCGTAAATTGATGATGATGCTCTGAATATGTATCAGGCGCTTTTGTTTACTTAAGATATCATCTTCTATCTAAATACCTACAAAGTCTATACTAATATTATAATTACAATTATAATAATATTATAAAGCTGCAGAGTTTGTTTGTTTGTTTGAACGCGCTAATCTCAGGAACTTCTGGTCCGATTTCAAAAAATCTTTCAGTGTTGGATAGTCCATTTATCGAGGAAGGTTATAGGCTATATTTTATTACGAAGTTCCCACGGGCACGGGAGCTACGCGGATGATCTATAAAGCTGATGAGTTTATTTGTTTGCTTGAAAGCGGTAATCTCAGGAACAACGAGTTCGATTTGAAAAATTATTTCAGTTTAGGATAGTCCATTTATCGAGGAAGGCTATAGGATATAAGTACCTACCTAAATTTATTACAAAGTTCCGGCGTAGTTCCACCCGACGCGGGGTGGAACCGCGGGCGGGTATCTAGTATTTAATAAAATGCTTTATACTGAACATCCATGGCCTGATCTGGTTGGCTGAGCGACTACCCTCCGTGGCTAGGAAAGCACGTTAAGCCGTTGGTCCCGATTGTTAAAACAGCATTTATAACAATCGTATACCAGGGAACGGGCAGCAGCGTTTCCTTGTGTGGTACAACATAATACTGCGATTACCAACCCGCCTGCCTAGCGTGGTGACTATGGCAAATACCCTCCCTCGGGAGGAGGTGATTATACGGGCTGATGGTGATGATGAATCAACGCATCGAGTCAACCGCTGATCTTAGTGACTTGAAACGGCGAATGTGTATTGACAAACAATTCAGTACAATAGATAAATATTAATCTAAATATATAAAAATGAATCCCTACTTCCCTTGGTCACGGGATCACTTGTGAACGACTGGACCGATTTCGTTAATTATTTTTTTGTTGTGTTTGTTACTATCAGGAGAAGGTTCTTATGAAAGAAAAAATCAAGAAAATTAAGCGGAAAATTAGAAAATTTAAGAATACTTAACCACCATATAACATTTTCTAAAGTAACTTTAGTGCTTTTGACAATATCACATTTTTTAATGTAAGCTTTTGGCGTTTGACATAACATTGACAGAATGCGTGCTGCTCTTAGTGCACATCACGGTTAGGTCAGAGCTATCACGCCTAATTTAGTTTTAGTTAAACAAAGTTAGGACAATGTCTGTCGGGTCAGCTAGTTTCAAATAATTATTGAAACGTACTTTATTATCTCAGTTTGAAAGATTATGGCGAAGACCTTTGAAGGGAGCCTCCTTCAAAGGTTTTTGTTTGCATATTCAGCACCAGCTTGGTGACCATCTTTTAAGGATGGTGGTACCAAACATGGTACTAAGTATAGGCTATAACAAAAGAAAATTCTTGGTATATGCTTGTTATAGATAATGTTATAACAATCGGGACCAATAGCTTAACATGCTTCCACTCTCGGTAGTTTTTAAACGATATAACTAGACTGGAGAGTCAAGTCCTGCTCTCATTTATGCTCGGCAAATTAGCACTGTCTCGTGCATATCATACGAGACTACCTCTTGGGGAGAACCTTTAGGTATAGTGTAGAAGGAGTTTACTCCTCCCCTCACCCGATCCAAGCAGGGGTGCCACAAGACTCAGTTCTTTCGCCACTTCTGTTCTCGCTATACACAGGCGACTTCCCAAAACCAAAGATAGCCCATCTGGCACTCTTTGCAGACGATCACGCTTTATACAACTCGGGCCGCAGTCCTGCCGCCATTCACGACGCTCTAAAATCCGCATCACATGCCTTAAGCCAGTGTCTCTCAATATCTTTGATTTCGAGACCCCTTTACAGGTTGAAAAATTCGGACGACCCCCAGGCCAAAGACAGTGAAATAAAAATTAGAAAAGTGGTCGTAGCCCAATGGATAGGGCTTCGGACTTGTGATCTAGTTGTCGCCGGTTCGTTTCCACCTACTGCATTACCGAAGTGAACCCACTCGTAACATAAGCTTTTTAGCTTAGCACGAGGGGTTAACAAGAATACTAGTAGACTGCAAAAACTCAGCTAGTAAGAAGATCTTTAAATATATATATACATATATGCGAGAGTTTTGATAGTGTTTGTTGACAAAAGTTTGCTGGCAACCCCCCGAGTGTGGCATCGCGACCCACAGATTAAACAACACTGCCTTAGGCAAATCTTAGATTTTACCAGAACATCTATATATTATTACGATCACTGAAATTGACGAGATCACACGAAGTTCAAATACATTCAAGTCTGTAAAAAGACATGTATGTAAAAACAAACTGCAATATGCGAATTTTCTGACTCCTTGAGAGTCAACAAATTTTTGTTGGCTGAACCCAGAGTCACAAAAACCTCCACCGCCAAGCCAAATTAGACGCTAACGCAGTAACAAAGGGTACGATTTGAGATAACAAATAGCAATTGTTACTGCTATTCATTTGTTATCTTTATGAGAGTGTGATCTAAGCACTATTCGCCCTTTGGATCTTGATCCTCGAAATAAATAATGATAATGATTGTTTAATAAACTGCTGCCCGCGATATCATCCACGTAAAATAAGGGTTTTATACGCCCTGTTACAGTGAAATCCCCGTAAAAATTGGTTTAGTAGTTACTGTCATTAGCTAGAAAAAACAGACACATCCAGACAAACTATGTTTTTGATATTTTGTGTTTGCCTATTTACATTCATACGCCTTTAGCAAAAAAAAAGCTAGTTTTAACAAACTTTTCAATTTGATTTATTTGTTTGCCAACATTATTTAATTCGAAGGGATACAAGGGGTGAATGGTACCGAGACTGAAAGTGTTTTGCTAAATGATATTCGTACTGATTCTCACTTGTCCTTTGTTCCACTCGCGATCAATTTAACAAATTGTATAATGGGCCGATGTCAGTTCATTGACATGCACACCTAAGTCATAAATCTATACTAATATTATAATGTTAAAAAGTTTGTTTGTAGTAGAAAATAAAATAAAAATGAAAACGTTTATTGATAATCTAGACGATTCGATATTTGACTTATAATAAATTTTAACGCGCTGCGAACTTTATTAATTCATATAATAAGTATTAGCAGTTTCTTCTCCAAAAATCGATTTCTGTGAATCAAGATATATGGGATCAGTTTCTATGAATATATAATACGGTGAAAAGTGCTATCTATGAACAGAGAGTTCTGTCCACAGTGATTTCTATGGACCGAGATATCTACGAACAATGTTTCAGTCAACAAAGTTTTCGGCGAAACGTGATGTCTACGAACTACGAATAGAGATTTATCTGTGTATAATGGTTATCGTACAAGTGTATTTCTGTCTAACGTTCCACGCTCTTTCAAAGCATTACAATTACGTATTAAAATGTCAAAGAATATCGAGCTACTTGGTATTTAAATCTAGCGTTTCCATGTGATTTATTAAATAACCAGCAAAAGGTTCAACAATGTTAGAGAATATAGGAACATTATAAAATAAAATCTGTAATATTGTTGTAGAAAGATTTTTGTGTTTAATTACTGCGTGCATCATTTTTTAACGGGACCAATGCTAAGTACAAAAATTCATAAATACTGTCAACACGACTATCTCTAAACTTTCATAACAGATAAGATATTAATGTACACACGTACAAACACAAATGATTACTAAGTTATCTTCGTAAACAGTTAAATTGATTACCTACAAAGTAAACAATGAGAATTGCAATTCGCATAATGATATCAAATAGAATAAATAGATGTTTGCGTGTATTATGATACACGCAAACATAGTGCAACAAAGTAGTCACCTTATTTACTCAAGAAAAAATGAATAGGATAGTAAAAACCTTACTAATAATAATAATAAAAGCCATTATTCAACAATCTTACAAATATGCATTCTTAACCTACTGTCCTATTTACTACGTAGGTATATATTATATACAGGGTGTCCAAGAACCTGGCGTCCAACTGGATTCCCACGATGCCCCAAGTTCTAACAGTACTCATAAAATATTTACAGTTACAGTAAAAATATTTTAAAAAATCCACCCCATGTACTTACAGAATTATACTGATTTAAAAAAAAAAGGGGAAATGAGCACCCTGTGACATACTTTTGAATGCTGTGACTGCTAATGCTGATAATTTCGATATTTCTTGGAGGTTTTGTAATCTAGGGTATTGCTGTGTCTAAATAGAATGTAAAAATAAAGTACTTATTGTACCATTTTAAAATAAAATATTATTTTAACTAAAGGTGATATGGAAAACTATTGAATTTCGCAACTTTGACCGACTGTAGTGTAAAAAAAATGTACCAAAATAGTATGGCAAGTGACGTCAAATTTTGACGCGTTTATTCCTCTTTTTAAAAAGGTATAATACTTACACATTAATTTGAAAAAAAAAATTTTGATAATATTTTTACTCAACAACCCAATTTTTACGAAGTGCCTACCTACTAACGGTAACTGTCGGACCCTTTCTTATCTTAGAAACTGTTATGTTACTACTATTATTTACTTCGGTTCCAAGAGTGAGCAAGAAGGAAATACACACAGGTAGATGGGTTCCCAGTAGAATAAAAGCAAAGAATGTTAGTTTAAAGATATTTTATTACAATAAATGTTCAAAATGTTGACCACCCGCGGCAATACAAGCTCTCACTCTCCTTAAAAAGGACCGCTTTATGTTTCGCGAGTAACTTTTTTGACGTATCACCTGCACTGCTTGTGTTATCTTCTCACGAAGGTCAGCGATGTCATTAATGGGCTTCGCATAAACGAGCTCCTTCATAGTTCCCCAGAAAAAAAAATCCAGCGGATTTAAGTCAGGTGAGCGGGCTGGCCACGGGATTGTTCCTGATCGCCCAATCCACCTGTTCGGGTATTGCTCGTCCAAAAACTCTCTAACGGATACGCGAAAATGTGCTGGACAGCCGTCGTGTTGGAACCACATATCTGGTGGGGTCTCTTCTAGTAAGTTTGGCAAATCATTTTGAAGAAAATTTAAATATGATTCGCCAGTCAAATTCTCGGGCATCTCAAATGGACCAATAATATTCCCACAGAGAATACCGGTCCACATGTTCACTTTGAACCGGTACTGGGATCTATCTTCTCGCATCAAGTGCGGATTTTCCACATGCCACTCGTGCAAGTTGTGTAGGTTCATGTAGCCATCCTTCTTAAATGTTGATTCATCTGACCACAAAATTTTGTCGATAAAGTTTTCGTCTTCTCGATGTTTTTGCAGGATTGTTTCACAAAACGCGACTCGGCTCGGATAGTCTCGAGGTAAAAGACTTTGCACTCGCTGTACGTGGTACGGATGATATTCTTCTTTTTGGAGAATACTGTGTGCTGTGCTCTTCGGTATCCCCGTATCAGCTTCTATTCCTCGCACAGAGATGCTTGGATTTGCCGACACCGCCTCTAAAACTTCATCGCGTATGAAGTCATTTACGGGTCGTCCTTCACCAGCTACTTGATTGGGGAACCGCCCGTCACATAGTGATCTGTGCACATTAATGAAAACTCGATGGTCGGGATATCGCGTAGCCCTCGGATACCTTTCTCTGTAAAGTCTCGCTGCAGCTCGTCCATTACCTCTACATTCTCCATAAATGTAGTGCATATTTGCGAATTCTTGCGGAGTGTAGGTCGCCATGGTAGCACACACAAAACACAAACTGTCCAAACACAGGCAAAGGTCGTCGTAAAGAGTTCGTTTCAAAGTCCAGAGCACAAAGAGTAATCGAGTCCAATAAACAAAGCTTTAAATCGTAGTACGTGATCAATGGTAACAATAAGAGAGAGGTGCGTAGTAACGGCAGGAGGCAGTGACGCGTACTGACCGTACTGTTATCCTAAATAGCACGATCCCAGATAGCGTCACTATCTATCTCACTCGCACCTCTAACCTTTTTCTCCCTCACTCTTACCTGAATAATGGGGTACCATAAAGAAGAACCAGCAAATCGCAAAGATAGTTTCTGTCTTGCTCCCTCCTGTTGTAATAACGAATCACTATGGTGAGATGCATGCACATACCGTCCCTTACGGTCTAACCTGTTTTTTGAGAGGCCTGTTGTTATTTTTATGAGCATACAATAGTAATTCTTTAGAGGTTAGATTCAATTCGTCGTAAATTTTTCTTTCTAAGAATTCTGTAAGACATCGTAAAAATTGGGTTGTTGAGTAAAAATATTATCAAATTTTTTTTTTTCAAATTAATGTGTAAGTATTATACCTTTTTAAAAAGAGGAATAAACGCGTCAAAATTTGACGTCACTTGCCATACTATTTTGGTACATTTTTTTTACACTACAGTCGGTCAAAGTTGCGAAATTCAATAGTTTTCCATATCACCTTTAGTTAAAATAATATTTTATTTTAAAATGGTACAATAAGTACTTTATTTTTACATTCTATTTAGACACAGCAATACCCTAGATTACAAAACCTCCAAGAAATATCGAAATTATCAGCATTAGCAGTCACAGCATTCAAAAGTATGTCACAGGGTGCTCATTTCCCCTTTTTTTTTAAATCAGTATAATTCTGTAAGTACATGGGGTGGATTTTTTAAAATATTTTTCTGAGTACTGTTAGAACTTGGGGCATCGTGGGAATCCAGTTGGACGCCAGGTTCTTGGACACCCTGTATATTTTGTTTTTTCTTATTTTAAGTATTTATTAGACACCGGTATTTAAAGATTGTCTGGCTTTCCAGCATAGACCTCCCCTAGAGTTAGCCACAATGTGCGGTTTTATGCTTTTCGCATCCACTTATTGCCTGCTACTGGTTTGATGTCATCTTCCCATCTAAGACACTGTCTTCCTTTTCTTCTTTTATACAGTCTAGGACACCACTCTGTTACGTCCCTAGCCCATTTGTCCTTTTACTCCTAATCATGTGACCTGTCCAGTTCCATTTTAGATTCTTAATGTGATACTACATTAAAAAACTTACTAGAAGTTATTTAAACCATTTATTAATGCCACACAGTTCACAATAAGTATACAACAAATAGTAATAATAGTAAAGATACATTTTGATGTGTGGCGAGGGCAGTGCCGGGTTTAGCCCTATCAGCACCCTGAGAGGTTTTCGGCGCCCCCTTTCTGTAATTCAATGACATAAACATTCGAAAACCTACACTCCCTTCTAGCAATAATAATTGTTACTGGTATGTATGGTTCGTGAAATTCGCAATGCTATCCATACTTTTGGATATAATTTTTGTATGTTACGATCTTTGATAAAATTTAAAACAAGAACAGGAGTAGCTAAATTATTATCAGGTAGAAAAGATTTCAGACTTAGGAGTTCATCACACAACCTGCAACCAAATGATTTATAGTCCACAGTTAATTTTAATTGGAGATCACCTCAAAATTTGACAAGGTTAGGTTTTCTGGAATCTGTTTTATGTTGTACAACATAAAAAGACCGTGATTCAGAGTACCCATTTAACTATACACATCTTTCCTTGACTGAAATTACTGCAGTATCAAAAGAAAGTTCACAAAAATCAACCTATTTTTTTTTTCTGGAAGAGTTATATTCTCTTCGCGTGTAGTTTCACTAGCTTGCCGGTTAACACATCGAATTCTAGTGGTGGCTCTAAACACAGGTTTAATTTCTAGTTCCTTTTAGTTTATTTTTTCCGGCGGACATATGTACGGGCATAAATTCTATTACTAGTTCTCACGCCTATTTCTTCGTAGTTAAAATGGCAATGGCCATTTTAACAATATATATAAAGATATATACTGCGGCACTTTATATCTGGCGCCCTGGGCAGTCGCCCATCCCGCCCTACCCTAACGCCGCCTCTAGGCAAGCTCTGTTAACGCTGGTACTTTACCTAAGTCACAGCACTATTTTTTTATAAATACACGCTACTCACCAGCCAGGTCTGCAGTTCCGGGTTGGGGTATAATAGGAGAAGTATGTAACAAGTTTTTAGCTTGCCTCAAATACCTATCCAAAAATTGCTACCAGGTCTCCTACTACCAGAGATCAACGTAAAAATTATATAATCAGCTGTCAAAACTCTTATTAAATGTCAAATGACTTTCTGAAAGCAAAATTCATTACTTTGATTAAATTTTTGTGTTTAGTTTTCGTTAAAAATCGAATAACAAGCGTCATTTTTAATTTTTAGTTTATTCATGATTCAGAGACTGAATTTGAATTAACACCGAAGTTAAGATAACAGATTGGTATGTTAGATGATTGTTGGATTGATTGACTTTTGAGAAACCAGGTTTAAATCTCTTAATTGAGCCATTGTACGAATGAAACCTCTGTAATAGGGGTAATTATAGTTTATTACAAGAAGTATAAGAAAAAGAAATCCAGGAGAGTTCTTGCCATTTTAATAAAATAAAAACTTGAGAGGTGTCGTGGGACACCAGGTAGGAACGAAGTTCCTTCGAAAGTATTTGTTTGTAAACACCATTGTGCCCCTTATTATTTACTAGCTTTCCGCGCCCGGTTTCACCCGCGTAACTCCCGTTCCCGTTGAAACTTTATAATAAAATATAGCCTGTAACCTTCCTCGATAAATGGGCTATCCAACACTGAAAGAATTTTTGAAATCGGACCAGTAGTTCCTGAGATTAGCGCGTTCAAACAAACATTAAACGGCTTGAACGTTTGAGTGGCTATAGCAAAAAGTGTCGTGACAACTTTTCGTAAGAATTTTTTCCGTCTAGCCCCGTTTCACAACGCGCGATAAGTAACTTCGTTCCAAAAAACAGACAAGTGAGTCTGGCTTGCGCACTGAGGGTTACAAACGTTCTTCTTTATGTAGTTTCATAAATAATAAATTCATGCATAAACAAGGTGTTTGTATTATTAAAAAAGAACGTCCACGTAGTTGTATTCCACTTTATGCTTTGAAAACTAGCTTACAGTCAAATTTCATGATTGTTGTGAATGGACAGTCGGACCTCAGGTTTTTGGTTTGACAGACAAACGGGCAACGCAGTGGACGTGAAAGTGGAGTACAGGGGTTTCGTTAATCATTTTAAGAAACGGAACCCTAAAATTAAAATATTATGAACTAAATGACAGTAACTATTTAATTAAAACAGTAACAAAAAATATAAGTATAACTTTGTTTCAGATAAACAACTATGCGAGTCCAATGAAAGTACCAGGATGACAGGCAAGACAGAAGTTCGTTTTGAAGATGCGGAGAAGAACAAGCGGCTGATCCTGACATCCATTGCAGTGTCATGCGCCGGCTTAGGATGGCTAACGAGAGGTTCGCCTATATTGGCAGGGGCCGTAGCATTGTTAGCCGCGTATTTTATGACCGGAGACAGATATCAATGGATTTATATATGGAAGAAGACACATTATAGAGATTTGCTGTAAGTGATTTATAATAATGATTTTTGGAACTGCTTAATAAGGCTGGAGCTAGGACCGGGGGAAATGCCTTTACCGGCAAGGAGATGTTTTACTTTCCGTAGCTGGTGGGGGGAGGGCATCTAGGACTTGCCTTCTACTTCTACTAGCTATTCATACCACGAGGAGAGGGCCTATCCATTTGAACCCTCCGGGTGCTCCTTCGAATCCGCTGATTTAGTGTGATCCCCAGGGACTTTGGGACTTCTGGGAACACTCCGGCAGGGTCTGCGCCAACAATGCGCTTCCAGACTTCCTCTGCCTCTCTCTCTCTTTATCTCTGTCAGTCTGTCAATCCTGGACTCTGTAAAGCAGAGTTCACTATTTTTGCTGCGATTATGTAAGGCCAAAAATGACTGTACTGTGTAGGAACGCCTCTTTTATTATTCTAGTTCAGAGGATCCCAAACGATTGTAGCCCTATTATAAAAAATAAAAATTTAATGGTGGAACCCCTACTTCTATATTTCTATCATATTATTTACAATACCTTCCATTGTCATGAAAACAACGCGAACTATTTCTCTCGACCCGGGAAGGCATTTATCAATTCTCCCGTGGTCCCCAGGGGGTCTTGACCACTTTGGGAATCACTGTAGTTGGACTTCTGCGAAGTATCAAATCATCAAAAACTTTCGCATTAATAATATCATTAATAAGTAGATAGGTACTAGGATTTCAGCCACACGTCTAAATTTACTACAACCACAGTGTGTGTAACTACTGTGTTGTGCTAAATACTGGCGCAGCTTCTGGGGTGTGTGTTTACTGTGGTCGGGCATTGCGTGTCAGTTTCAATATCTCCATTCATTCATGTTTCCCTGGTATTTGTTTAGGAGACAAAGTTTAAAGTACTTTTTCTAATTACCTATCTCCTAATTTTAAAATACAGGGACATAGAGCATAAACATCTTAATTGATCGAAGATAAACATTAACATATTTTATGTTCATTTCAAAATTATAAGTCAACTTTTTTTTTGGACTTTAAAATTTATCATCGTGATATTTTAGACAGCAAAAAAAATTATAATTACACTTAATAATTCTACATGAATTATGTAAGCAATTATTTTAACAATATTTTCAAGGATTTAATAACTATAGGTGAATACGATTAAATTACACTACAATTTCAAATTACGCAATGCACCCAAATATATATAGGTATATATTTTGCATAATAACAACTTTTAACCGATATAAATCTTTATAACAATCGAAATTTACATTAAACAATTATTAATTTGTTAAATCTTGAGAGTTAAAATAATTTATTCAAACTTAATGTCTGAAACTGATTTTAAAATAATAATCCGCGCTGAAACCGACAGTAGAATGATTCCACTGAATTTGTTTCGGTTTTTTTTTGTTTTTTTTTTTTTTCTTACGTTGGTAGCCACGAGGCTTTTGCTACTTCACCGGGCATAAAGACGAGCAGAGCTCCAGCCGCTAGCCGTAATAAATGGTTTAAAACCACAAACTAAGCAACCTGCGTAAGAGGGTGCTTGGACCTCGGCTCAGGGCGGTCGCTGGCGATGAGATTAAGGGATTATGACTTTTAGTATTTTAGGGGAGTATTGTGCAACTGTCGCTCTACTTTACAGTGCGCGGGGCTCTCGGACTTCGGGTCTACGAGGGCATCGGATGGTTCTTTGGAAACTAAGGGTCAGGAGGACGAGGGGGGACGTTTCCGGGCGCGTTTCGCTGGGTCTTCTCCGTTGGGACGTATTGGATCCGGTGCCGCGGTGGTAGCACTAAAGCGCGTTCGTCAAAATACTTACGGTCCGTCTAAATAATATCATACTCAAAGGACGGGACTTAGATTATTCTATCACGTATACAGGGTGTCCCAAAAGATTACGTAGCTGGGAAGGGGGGTGATAGGGATGGTCACAAGGGTCACCAGAAAAATATAAAAAATTCCCTCTGGGTGTTTAAAAAAATAAATGGCATTTTTTAAAAGACTAAAAATTTTACACCTTTTGCTAACTGTACCTACAAATATGGCTGTATTTAAAAAAAATGCTGTTATGTAATCTTCAATAACAACAAGGTCATCAACATCAACATCAAAAATAACAAGGTGTAAAATTTTAAGTTTTTAAAAAAATGGCATTTTTTTTTTAATACCCAGAGCGGATTTTTTTTTTATTTTTCTAGTGACCATTGTGTCCACCCCTGTCACCCCCTTTCCCAGCTACTTAACCTTTTGGGACACCCTGTATACAGTAATAAAATTATATTGTATCTTTATACCTGACAGCTTTTAGGCTAAAGCTAAATATAAACTTCTATAATAAGTAGCATCAATCAAATAAACTTCATTAATTTAACGCAGTAAATTGATAAGCCAAAATTATGTTTTGACTATTTACCTGTAATAGGTTTATATATACACACAACCTCCGTAGCGTAGCGGTAATTGGCTCGCTTTAAATCTCGGAGGTCGTGGGTTCGCAAATATTTCTTGTCCGGCGTGGGGATCGAACCCACGACCTCCGAGATTTAAAGCGAGCCAACTACCGCTACACTACGGAGGTTGTAGTGGTGGATTAAGATTAGAGCATGTTAATTCAATATGCTTAGTTCTAACATGTGCATTATTTGTTAACTGTTTGAAAGAGTTGACATGAAGTTAGCGTTTAGGCGACTAACAAAAAGTGTAAAAGCAAGATAAATTGAGCATTGCTTTTTTCTGTAGGAAATAAATTACCGATTATTCCACACAACTTTTTGCCCATATAAGAAAAAAAGTGTATTTTATAAGATACATTTAAAATATTTAAAAAAATTAAAAAATTAACCTGTCGTCTAGAAGTCAATAAGTAAGTAAGCTTGAACTTTGAATATTTTAAGATTCAATGTACTTTATCACAAACCGAAATAGGTAATTAAATCAAATAGAAATATTTCCTAAATATCCTTGTTTTGGCAAAAGGAATTCTCCAGTCTCTATTCCTCAAATTACTAGGCGAACATAAACTCATACAGTAATCTGAAACACCGGACGCGGTTGATAGCTCTCCATTGTGTGGCAAGGTGTCCGCGGCAATTGCCCGTTGGACCTTGGCCTCTTCTGATCTCCTGGTACGCTCGTAATCCATTAACTAAAGGGGCCCAGTGCATTGCGTTTGGTAACTGGAATTTGTCGGGATTTGGCAAAGAAAAAGAATAGCAACCTATTTCGATTAAATGGAATTACTGTAAGTAAAAAGGTGATAATGCACAAAGATTATCCTGAAATCTAATCAGTCGCCTGTGGAGCGGTGCATACCAACATTTTATCTTAAGTATTACCTTTACTAATGAAGTGGAGTGAGGAGTAGGTACGAACCTAAATATTTTCTGGCAATAGTATTACAAAAGCGAAGATAATTCTTAACGATACAGGTAATTATAAATTATCTATTGGTCTAGGTAATTTCGAATGACCACTAATGTACCTTGTAAGTATACCTAATAGCTAATAGTATGTTCTCAAGGTACTACATGCACTTATAAATTTGCGAAATAAATAAATCATCTTAATATTCTAACGAGAAAAAACAAAATAATTAATGTCAATGAATTCAAGCTAATAAAATTGGATTTCTTTTTAATTTTTAATAACCAATGTTAGTGCCTTAGGAAATATTTTTATTGCAGGAATACTAAAACGTAAATAGTAGCCAGAGGTGTCAGCCCATGTAGTCGTTTCAATGATTGAATGATTGGCCGGCTAGAACATGCGACTTCTCGTCACCGAATTGTTATGTAACTGGTACAATTTTATGATTGCCTAGTACATGCAAATGGGAATGTAGTGTCAGTCCACAGGGCAAAGTAACTCTTGGTAATGTCAGCATGATTGGTTTTAATTAAGGAGAATAGGGACTCCAATAATAGGGTATGGATAATATCGAAAATGCGGTAAGTGAATACTGTCTTTCTTACTGACGTTTACAGTACACAAAGATGCTGGCATGCTTGATGCAGTGCTATATAGCTTACTGCAATAACTTATGTATTATGGCATTACTAAAAGTAGCTCATATTTTCAATACTTGTCTGTAGTCTGATGGATCCAACACTGGGTTTCGTTTATAAAACCTCTCCACGTGGTATGAGTAGTATATAATTTCGATGGAATGGGGAGTCTCATATACCTAGTCGCTGCGGCGGAGAGGCAATCCATTTCCTTGAAGAGGAAAAAATCCTGCAAGTTTGGGAGGTGTCCTTCATAGCCTACAACAAATCTTAAAACGATGTTGGTATATGTAGATGAGGATTATTTGTGAATGAAAAGAGAAGAAGAGTGAAATCCACGAGGCTTTTGATACATCACCGGGCATTAGTTAAAATAGCATGTTATTTAAGGACATTGGAGAACGTGCCGTATTAACGAGTCGTTAATACTCCGAGTGCTGGCACTTTGCACAGCAGATAGGCATGGTCGTTTAACGGGTCAATGCTACCAGCATATTATGAACTTCGTGATGAAGTAGTAAAGAATAAGAATAGTTAGTATTTAATAAGTTAGTTTCAGTTTAGATTAGCTACTTTATCGAAACTAGTTTTATAAAATGGAGGGATTTGTTTATTTGGAAAAACGCGACCGATTTTAAAAATTCTTTCACCACTAGAAATCGTAGTTATCGTGGAGTACCATACGTTATATTTAAGGATTAAGTTCTCGCAGGAGAAAGATTAGGATTACCAGCTAATTCTATTCTTATCTATTCTATTCAAATAGATTTCACTAATGTTGAGAAAATAAAAAAGGTTTTATTGTATTCTGTTTTAGAGGTTTCAGAGTTCTCCTTTACACAATATTCAGGACATGGCTTTGGGAGAAACAGGGGAAGAGCGTGGTGACTCGGTGGGCTGATGTGGTGAAGATGAATCCTAACAAGAAGGCCTTTATTATGGATGATAGATCGCTTACATTTAAAGAGGTAAGCTTTGAGCGTAGTTATTTCTTAAGTTCTAATTTGGTTTATGATTGCATTGTTCAAAATAGTTCACACTAATCTCACTACATTTCATAAAGAATAGGACATTTACCAGTATTCGGTATATTCCGTTCAGTAAAATGTTAAGAAAGTTGGAAAAATACTTGCAAATAACTCTTCATGTTAATACGTGTGACACTAGTACTGATACTGATTATGGCGACTGATTGTCCAGAGCCAGCCCAGTTGTGGACGTAAAAGATGAAATTGATGAAGAGAAAACAGGAGGAGACTTGACAACACAGCCTGGAATTAAAAATTTAATGACCATTGCATAAAAAGCTTTTATGCAATGGTCTTTATAACGCGTTACCTCTGGTCTTGATTTTTGCTAAAGATAATATTGTTTTTCAGGGAGATGAATTTAGTAATCGCATCTCCTGGTACTTTAAGCGCCAGGGTTTTAAGCCTGGTGAAGTCATAGCGCTGTTTATGGAAACTCAACCAGAGTATGTGTTCCTATGGCTCGGTTTAGCCAAGATAAGGGTTACTACCGCCCTTATAAATACGAACCTGAAGGGATCATCGCTAGTATACGCGTTAAGAATTGCTGGTTGCAAGGCGATGGTGTTTGGAGACGAGATGTCGGAAGGTTAGTCTCTTTTGTTATTCTGATGACCTGGTATGGATGGTGAAGAGCCTAAAAATAAGACTTCTTCTACAGCCTGTTTAGGTCCACTGTTGAACATGGGCCTCCTTTTGACAGACCTTGGCCAACGCCAGGAAAGCCAGGGTCGTTGAGGGATTTTGCTATAATACCAATAATCTAGAGCCAATTGATGGGTAGCACCCATCCAACTGTCTTTTACAACATTCGTGGGAAGACGAGTCGAGACGAGGAGAGGGAAGGGGAGGTCTATTCAAAGCCGGCGAAGACAAACAGTGCTACAACTTCTTTCTTCTGTTTCTGTATCACTGTTCTTTTTATCTCTTAATTCTGATGCGATTTTTTGGTCAAATTTCCAGCTATAAAAGAAATCAAACACGAGATCCCTGATATTCCTTTATTCCAATACAATACACTGGACAAGGGCTCTCCAATATTGCAAGACGCCACACCCTTAGCTATGGAGTTGAAAGAAATGTCTTCAGCACCAGTGGTCGACGGAGAACCGGCAAAACCGAGGGATACTCTATTGTATATCTATACCAGTGGCACGACAGGGTTCCCTAAAGCTGCTGTTATTACTAATATAAGGTATGCCAATTGCTTATTTTATTCATTCCCAACCCTTAGCTTGAAAAAAACCCTCCGAGGCCCTCGTAGACTCCAAGTCCGAGAAGCCTGCGAACTGTAAAGTAGAGCTACAGTTGCACAATTCCCCTATAAAATAAAGTAATTAATCCCTCAATCTCATCACCAGCGACTGCCTTTGATCAAGGTTCTAGCTCAACGGGGGGCGCCCTCTTGAGCAGGGTGCTTAGTTTGTAGTTTTAAACCCATTTATTAAGGCTGGAGCTCTGATCGCCTTTATGTCCGGTGATGTAGCAAAAGCTAACTTAATTTGTCAGAGGTATCATTTATTTATCTGGCGCCTGACTATGGCACTCTATAGTTTGGGTCACACCGTTATAAACTACAAACTATATTTTTTCCAACTCCTGTTTCATTAACACCCTCCGTGACTCGAGAAGCTCGTTAAGCTATTGGTCCCGATAGTCATAACATCATCATCGATGACAATCGTAGACCAGGTAACGGGCAGCGGTATCTTCTATATGTTCGAAATATAAGTAAAATAAATTAAATTAATAATATTGACACTATACTTAAGTGTGGCACTGGCTATACCCCCTTCGAAAGAAGCCGAAGTTCAGCATAGGACGTTGGTATACGGGCTGATTATGATGATGAACTGGAGCTAATAGAAATTTAAGCATATTTTAGCAGTAACTATATAGACATCCTCTGTAGCCTAGCGGTATTTGGCTCGCTTTAAAGGTCGTGGGTTCGATCCCCACGCCGCACAGGAAATCTTTGTGAAAATCTAAGATTTCTTTAAGGGTCTGGTTGGATTAGGGACTACCCTACGTACCTCGGAAAGCACATTAATCATCTATAATAATCGTACAGCTAGGAACGGGCGGCAGCGTTTCCTTGTGTGGTACAACATTATAATGCGGTCACCAACCCGCCTGTCAAGCGTGGTGGCTATGGCAAATACCCTCCCATGTTCAGAAGTGGAAGTTATACGGACTGATGATGATGATGAATATAAACATTCATTATTACTTTCAAATCTTCCTTATGAATTCCTCTGTCCAGTATTGTTGAAATTCTATGAAAATTCATTGAATAGTTTTTGGAAGATCAGGACGTACATTTATATACTTACAGAAATGTCCGGCCGTAGGAATTTTATTTTAAAATATTTTGTGACTATATATTGTTATATGGTTGCAAAAGACGCATCATAAGAACTGAATGTCGTAAAAAATGTCGTAAATAATAAGTATATTGTCTGTAATTATTAACATTTTATTAATCCGACATTGCGACATGAGTAACATCGGTCCAGTTTCGAATAAAATATACCGAAATGTCAAATTAATAAAAGGTTTTTGGCCCAAAATTGCACCGCGATTGAGACCTGTGTTAATTATAAATGACAAGCTTCCTGCGCGTGGTTTTACCCACGTAACTCCCTTTCCCGTGAAAACTTCATAATTAAATATAGCTTATATTAATCAGTGATAATGTAGCATTGAAATGGCGAAAGAATTTTTAAAATCGGTCCAGTCAATTCGTTACAAACATACTTTCATACAAATCTTTCCTCTTTATAATATTAGTATAGATGTGTTCAAATCGCAAAAGTTTTAAAACATTATCTTGAATTTATTAACTTAATAATATGACATAAACAATTCCAGATACCTGCTGATTCCACTAGGAGTGGCGAGATCAGCGCAGCTAACATCTTCCGACGTGGTGTACGACCCGCTGCCCCTGCACCACACCGCTGGCGGAGTGCTGGGCGCCGGGCTCGCTCTCGTCACCGGCTGTACCGTCGTGCTGAGGAAGAAGTTCTCCGCTTCCAACTATTGGAACGATGCCGCGAAACATGGGTGTACTGTAAGTATATCTATACTAATATTATAAATAGGAAAGACTTGTTTGTTTGTATTGAATAGGCTCTGAAACTACTGGATCGATTAGAAAAAATCTTTTACCGTTAGAAAGCTAGCTATGAAGTTTTCACGGGAATGGGAGTTACGCGGGTGAAACCACGCGTGGGAAGCTAGTCTATACTAATATTATAATCAGAAAACATTTGCTCCGAAAGTACTTGACCGATTTGACCATTCTTTCACCATTAAAAAGCTACGTTCATCATCATCATTATCATCAGCCCGTATAATATCCAGTGCTGGAAATGAGCCTCCTCACGGGGGAGGGTATTTGCCATAGTCACCACGCTTGGCAGGCGGGTTGGTGACCGCAGTATTATGTAGTAAAACTCAAGGAATCCTGCTGCCCGTTCCCTGATATACTATTATTATTGATGATGTTATAACGTGTTTTCCGAGGCACGGAGGGTAGTCCCTCAACCAACCAGACCCGGAAAGAAATCTTAGAGTTTACACAAAGATTTCCGAGACTTAAAGCGAGCCAAATACCGCTACAATACGGAGCGGTATTTGGCTACGTTATCCAGCAGTCATTATGAAGTTTCAACCGGAGCGGAACCAAGTGTGTAAAGTTAATGTGATAATATATCAGCTAAGGCTGATTCCATATTTTAAATGTTTGACTTTAGTCAAATTGTAGCTTTTTGGTCAAGAAGAAGCATCTTTGGTCAAGCTAGATCAGAGTTTCCGGGTGGGGCCTCGACTCTCCCCTGCCCATTTTAGTATCCGAATGCAAGGCCGGATTGAAGGGAGGGCAACCAGGGCAACTGCCCCGGGGCCACCTCAATAGAATGGCCCCCCTTAATATTGATTTAAAATCTTTCAAATTCTGACGAGTAAACTCAACAACTTTTCCTTTTATTTATTTTTTCGGTTTTATTTATATAAATATTTATATCACCATCAGCCCAAATAAATAATGATGCTGCTATATTTATTTATTTGGGCTGATGATGATGATTTTTTTGGTCTTGTACTAGTACTTTTACATACAGTACTTTGTAGAATCATGTTTAATGTAATAGTTCTTAAATAATGTAATAACGTTTACGGTATACTTGTTCACTTAAATTAGACAATCAACAAAATATCAGAATTAAAATCGTCTACACGATTAAAATTCAAATCGAATTTTCTCTTTAAATTTTCTACACATTTAGAGGGAAACTAATTTGTGGCCAGGGGCCAGGGGCCTTAGTTGCCCCGGGACCTCCGGACTTCTAAATCCGGCCCTGCCCCAATGTGTTATAACGACATACGTATATGGCTGTTACTAGGTACCTACTACTTACTATCTTTTTTCTTGTAACTGTTGGCATAGTAATCTTTAGAAATGGGAGCAATTAGCCGAAACTTGTTATAATGAAGAGTAAAGAGATTTTCCCTCACTTTCTAGGCAGCGCAATACATTGGTGAGATCTGCCGCTATCTCCTCGCAGTGCCTCCTAGTCCTGCAGATCGTGCGCACAAAGTCAATGTGATATTCGGCAATGGGCTGCGACCACAAATTTGGACAGAATTCGTTGAAAGATTCGGCATCCAGAGGGTAATGGAGTTCTACGGGGCTACTGAAGGCAACAGTAATCTTAGTAAGTAGCTTTTGATTTGCTGAGAATCTGAATGATATTTTACTTTAATCCGACCAACAGTTGCCATGGAAACGGCCATTTTCTTTCTGATGGGTATTTGTATTTTGCCACGAGACTTTTGCTACTTTTGCATAACGGCAAACATCTGGTTGAAAAAGATACTGAAGTTCTTGCTCAACTTTCAGCCTGGTTATAATAACTTATTTCTCCATGACAAATGTTCTTTTACTGCCGTAAGGCAAGGCGTAGGCCTTATAGATGGCTATATAGATCTATTTACATCTCACACAATAAAAATAATAAGTATTAGAGAAATATCACTCTTGAGGTGTAATGTAAATAAGTTGGATTTTGCATTTACTGAAATTTATATATTTTTTCCAGTCAACTTGGATTCGAAAGTTGGTGCCATTGGATTCTTAAGCAGGATATTTTCCACGATATACCCGCTTACCTTAGTGAAGTAAGTTAATAGTTTTTATTTAAAGTCGCTTACAAATTTTAAAATCAAAATAAATGCTATATATATACACTTTTTTGTGTTTAAGATGTGACGAAATAACTGGTGAAATATTGAGGGGTCCAAATGGAAGATGCATAGTGTGTGGTCCTCATGAAACAGGTAAATTAATTATTATAGTTATATTAAGGTTATTAATATACGAATACATAATATGTCGGAAAGAAAATCAGCATCATTCCTTTCCTTTGCTTGGTAAGCACTAAACAGGATGGGAGGTAGGCTAGGCCAAAGTATCTCGAGACAGCATCTTGCTCCCTTCAACATGGTCAATGCAGAAGCATGACGCTTCTTGCTTGGTAAGCTCTGTATAATATTACTAGCTGCTCGTGCCTGGCGTCGCCTGTCAATTTTTCAGATTTTTGTTTCATGTTAACATTGTGCTTACAATTATAATAAAGAAAGAATCAGCCAAATGGGTCAAGTTGTTCTCAAGTTATGCGCGTACATACATTTTGGGGACTTATTTTTTATTTATACAGAAATAGATTGATTTGGCTGTGGAATTCTATATGGTGGCACTACTGCCACAAACAAAACAAAACAAAACTGGAAACAAATGTTGTTATTTTCAACTATCCATTCTACGTGTGTATTTTTCAATATATTCATCATGCAAACTTTATTGTATCGCCATTTTTCCAGGTCTGTTACTAGGTAAAATAGACGCAAAAAAAGCGATTCTAACGTTTGCTGGCTACGCAGACAAGACTGCTTCAGAGAAGAAGATGGTCCGCAACGTGAGAGCTGAAGGAGACTGCTATTTTAATACCGGCGATGTTTTAGTTATGGACCATTATGGGTACTTCTACTTCAAAGACCGAACAGGAGATACGTTTAGGTGAGCTCTTTCAGTTTATGTTGTCTTGGTACTTTTAAATGTGACTTAAGATGAGTGTATTACTCAATCTGCTATCTCGTTTTAGGCTTAAACTAAAACCCATATAGTTTTGTCATGTAAGTTTGTTTTGTCCGCACCCATAATTTGGCACAGTGTTAACCTAAGTCGCCAACGGACTGTGGATAGAAAACTTTCATTTTGGAATTTAATATTTATCCTTCATTTCCTGTTTGCGGTTTACGTTTACCTACGAGTACTGTAAATTACATGTAACGGAATCAGAAGTAAAGCAAGAAAACGAAATTAGATCGAAAATATGTGGAAATCGTCATATTTACAGACACACTAGATGAAAGACTTTCACTAGCTTTATGAAAAATAAAAATTGAACGAATTCTGGGATTTTTAGTACAAACTTAATGTTATGTTTATCGTTTTCAGGTGGCGTGGTGAAAATGTGTCGACAGCAGAAGTCGAAGCGGTAATTAGCAATCTCGTGGGATTGAAAGATGCTGTCGTTTACGGAGTGCAGGTATAATAAATAATGATACAAAATATTTTTTACCAGATAGTGCTCCTTTTAACAAAGGCTTTGATAAGCGTGAAAAAATCACTGTTTTTAATTAAAATTTAAAAAAATAATTCATTACCACTTTTTTCCGCGTGGTGAAGTTGCTTTGGATTTTTTTTTGCGATAAAAATATCCTATGTCCCTCTTCAAGGACTCCTTCTTCTTCATGGACGTCCTTCTTCTTCAAGGTCTATCTCTTTACCAAAATTATATTTAAATTCAGTGGTTTTGGTGTGAATATGTAACAGATAGACAGAGTTTCGTATTAACACATTATTATCAATCCATAGGTACCAAACGCTGAAGGTAAAGCGGGCATGGTAGCAATAGCAGATCCAGAAAAATCTTTAGATCTTGCAGCTCTCGCTAAAGGAATCCGAACTGCCCTCCCAGCGTTCGCCAGACCATTATTCATCAGGATTTTGCCAGAATCTCCACTGACTGCCACCTTTAAGTTGAAGAAAAAGGATTTGATGGTGGAAGGATTTAATATAACCCTACATAGTGATCCTATGTACTTTTTGGAACAAAAAACTGGTGAATATGTGCCTCTGACGCAGAAGTTGTATTCCGATATTATGCAGGGAGCAGTAAGGCTGTGATGAAGTTACTTTTTTTTAAAGATTTACGGGAAAACTGGTTCCGATTTGTGGATGTTGATCTTTAAAGATGTATTAACATATTAAGTGTGAAATAAATATGATGTTTTTCTATATCCTACAGAATAAGGGTCCTTTTTGCGAAAGATGTGTGTAGGGATCGTAGCAAGTGGAGGTCCATTGTCTCTGCCTACCCCGCTGGGAAACAGGTGTGACCTTATGTATGTATGTATGTTTTCGACATTTATGTAGCCAGGAAGCTTTTGCTACTTCACCGGGCATAAAGGCGAACAGGACTCTAGCCTTATTAAATTGTTTATATATTACAAAATAAGCAAGACTTCGATTTGGGGCGGTCGCTGATGGAGGGGTTAAAGAATTATGTAATTTAATTTTTTTAAGGGAGTTTTCACACCTATTTTTAGAATTTTTATGCCTTCTTTTTGTAAAAAAATATTCTTTTTTTAAAGTATCAATGTTACGTTTCCTAGGGGTGTGGAACGTTAGACAGAAACACACTTGTACGATAACACTATACTCAGAAATCACAGTTAATACAAATCTCTATTAGTAGACATCACGTTTCGCCGAAAACTTTGTTGACAGAAACATTATTCGTATATATCTCGGTCCATTGGATTCACTGTGGACATAACTCTCTCTTCATAGATAGCGAGAAGTGCTATCTATGAACAGAGAGCCGTTCATAGAAACCACTGATCCCAGATCACAGACATTTTTGGAGAAGAAACTGCTAATACTTATTATATTAATAAATAAGGCTGGACGTTTGGGAAGCTTCGGGAGATCTTCTCTTCCAAAATACCTCAGTGCCTGAAGACAAAAGTCTTCAGTCAATGTGTGTTACCAGTGATGACATATGGAGCTGAGACGTGGTCGCTTACTGTTTGTTTCATAAGAAAGCTCAAAGTCACTCAGCGAGCTATGGAAAGAGCTATGCTCGGCGTTTCCCTGCGTGATCGAATCAGAAATGAAGAGATCCGCAGGAGAACGAATGTCGCTGACATAGCTCAATTAGCAAGCTGAAGTGGCAATGGGCAGGACACATAGCTATGTATAGAACTGATGGCCTATGGAGCAGAAAGATTCTCGAGTGGAGACCACGAATTGGCAAGCGCAGCGTAGGACGACCACCTGCACGATGGATAAAGGTTGCAGGGAGTCAGTGGTTGCAGGCCGCTAGCAATCGTTTCCGCTGGAAATCGATGGAAGAGGCCTATGTTCAGCTGTGGACTACAACAGGCTGCTGATTATAAAGAAATTATGATCAGAGAGTCCTGTCCAGTATCCACAGTGATTTCTATAGACCGAGATATCTACGAACAATGTTTCTGTCAGCAAAGTTTTCAGCGAAATGTGATGTCTACGAATGGAGATTTCTATTAACTGTGATTTCTTTGTATAGTGGTATTGCACAAGCGTAGCAAATCTTCCTGCCAATTATTACCAAGGATTAAAAGATCACGGTGTACAGTCACCCAAGGAGATGGGTGTACACCGTCAGTATCTAATAATGTAAATCAGGGGTGGCCTACTTAATAACACCCAAGATTGACTGTTTATTGTTTGCGACCATATGGTATACATATCGTAAAATCACGTTTCGTATAAGTGAATCTAATGATAAATAGGTATTTTTTCTGATATTATACGAGTAGACTAAAAAAATGGACTAAAATATCACTTTTTATTATATAAGGTGACTATCATAGTTGCCGGGATCGACAAGTTGATCGCGATCGACTGGTTTGCCACCCATTATGTATATAAATATGTTTATGTTACTACGACGCCGGTCATTGTTTATGAATGAAGATTTCGCTCCTCGTTGTGTACATATGCACATAATAGTAAACTCTTCTCATACTCGCGTACATATAAATTTAAAATGCATTTCACAATGTGTATACCTATCTCTTTTGTTGACTGTACATAGTAATCACTAATATAGAATAATATTTTTGATAATTATTGAAGGTGTAGTAAATTACAGTATTTGCTGAATATGTATCGATCTATGTATGCAGATGAAAATATTAGTAAATTAAATGGACCAAATTTTGCCAAGCCTTAAAAAGGCAAAAGACATATCAGTAGGTAGATATTAATTATAATTTTAATTATTTTGTATAGTTAAGGTTGACGTAGAATCTCTTTGTAGAACAATTTAATTTATATGCATTTATATGTAAATTATTATTAAGAAATTGTGATCATGAATATAATATTTGAATTTGAATGCTAGTGTTTTATTATTTAAATCCTAATATTGTTTTATATTGACATAATGAAATAATTAATTTTATTCAGCACTTAGGTATTTACATACACATGTACTTGTCAGAATTACAATGTAAGAATATAAATTAATTAAAAACCATAACTAACTGATAATTCTTACTCTATAAAATATCCGACTAGGTAACTAACAGTAGTAGGTAGGCAATAGCAAATCCTACAAATCTACAGACTGCGTAGTCCGTCCGTCTTTCCTATGACATTTTTTGCAATCAACCAATCATTACTTATAAGAAGAAATTAAAACCGCATCCAAATTGCAAGTGGTCACACTATATCTAAGTGGCACACACCTAAGGGCACCCTTATGGGGTTTAGGACCACAACCCAGGGTGCCACTGAAGTAAAAAGGTATAAAGAGGATGTGATCATTGGCACCGACTACAGGCGCTCAATCACAGGGCAGGGGTAGGGGCGCAATGCGGTCCTCGCCGGCGAGAATCCTACCCTAGCTAACCTGCAACCTTTCACTAGCTACCTAAGTGCACGACCCGGAGAAGGAAGGAAGAAAGAAACTCTGGGGCTGTTCTTTTTCGTCATCTTTTGTTGTGTTTTAGTCTCGTCTTTTTTTTTTTACAATCTTTTTAACAAAATCTCATTGAATACATTGCAATTACACCATGTGCGCTGATGTACGCTCTTTTCATCAGTATAGGCGAAGTATTTACTAGATTTCCTCAAGCAAAAGAAAAACAACCTCTTTCACATGAAAACGGAGGAAACATCCACGCACATTTTTAGTGAACAAACTACACGAGGTAAATCTCTCGTCATAGAGGACACAAAAACTACCACCTCAAATAAATCCATCAGCAAGACGACCTGCTACCGCAAGCAGCACCCGTTCACGAGTATGACGTGTGAGCACACAGCCATCGCCTCCCTCGCCATATTAGAGGGAAGGAGGCGACCCGACTCACATCGCCACCGCAAGCAATGACAAACAAAGGGAGCATGACGAATGACATATTACATATTGGTCATACAAAATAATTAGTACATTTAAAAGGTTAACTAAAACAAATAGTATGATGACCGCGACTTCGTCTGCTTAGAATAAGTTTCTCCATACGATCTTTGCTACCTGACAACCTCCGTAGCGTAGCGGTATCTGGCTCGCTTTAAATCTCGAAAGTCATGGGTTTGATCCCCACGCCGGACAGAAAATCTTTGTGTAAATTCTAAGAACTGACTACTGAACATTTGTTAAAAGATTTTCAGTTATGTTTCATTAACAATGATAAGTACACAGTACAGAGTGCTTTTGTGAGAAAACAAGCCATTCATGGTGGCTCACTAATTATTGTATCATCTCACATAAAATGTAAATCAAGACATGATATTGTAAATCTGTCCATTGAGCGGAATGCCGAGTTGTCTTGTGTGGAACTGCAGCATCATGTAGTTATATGTGTGTACCGTCCACCTTTAGGTAACTTTGATTTATTTGAATCTGTTGTAGAAGATGCCCTCACGAGGTTAAGTTGTTCAGGTAAGGGGATAATAGTGTGTGAAGACTTTAATGTTAATATTCTTGAAGCCTCGTCTACTAGTGGGAGACTCCTTAATCTATTTAATTCTTTTAATTTAAAACATCTTTTTTATGAACCCACTAGGATAACTTCACACTCGTCCACTTGTCTTGACAACATATTTTCAAACTGTCAAACGATAAATACGCAGATTTTATATCTAACATCTGATCACTGTGGACAGTTGGCAGTCTTTCCAAGCACAGAAGACAAAACAACGTCAAAAATAACGTGCCGCCCTATCACTGTTAGTCGAATTAATCGCTTTAAGGAAAATATTATGTCAAAGTTAAATCCTTCTTTGTTAGTAAAGCAGAATCCGGATAGTAACTATGGAGCCGTTTTTAACATTGTAGAGACCGAATTTAGAAGTAATTTTAAAACTAAAACTTACAATAGTAAAGTTCACTGTAAATTTAATGAATGGGCTACTCCAGGAATATATAAGAGTCGATCTAGATTGTATGAGCTTTATGGCATGAAAATGTATAGATCCGATGATGACTTTTTAGAGCATGTAAGAAAGTATTCTAAAACTTTTAAAATAGTTTGTAGCATTGCTAGAGTCAATCATATTAGACATAAGATAGAAAACTCCAGTAACAAAATAAAAACCACCTGGGGAATAATAAATAAAGAAAGTGGCAAGACTTTTAACCGGGATAATCTGTTAGAAATAAAAGTCGATAATAAACTTACTAGTAATAAATCTGACGTGGCTCATGCATTTAATATTTTTTTCTCTGACATACCAATAGCCACTACGCGTTCTTTAAATTCGTCAGCCAGTGAGGCTGAGCTACTTTTATGCAGTAGCGTACCGGGATGTAATTCTTTATTCAAATTCAAGCATGTTACTGTAACGGAAGTGATAAACGTAGTCAAGGCTTTTGATTCAAAAAATACAGGTGATTTATGGGGTATTTCAGTAAAAATCCTGAAAGAAATAATTGATATAGTAGCGCCTTATCTAATGATTATTTTGAATGAATGTGTAGATACTGGTACATTTCCTGACAAAATGAAGTACAGTAAAATCATACTCTTATTGAAATCAGGTTCGAAAGACGACCTAGCCAATTATAGACCAATCTCAATATTACCAGTGTTTAGTAAAATCTTTGAAAAAATAATACTTAATCAGCTCCTCAAGCATTTCAATTTTAAAAACCTCTTGCACGCGAATCAGTTTGGTTTTACTAAAGGTCGCTCAACTTTAGATGCTGGAGTCGCTCTTATTAAATCTATATGTGATGCGTGGGAGCAGTCGCAAAATGCCATCGGTGTATTCTGTGATCTTTCAAAGGCCTTCGATTGCGTTCGGCACGACTCGCTCTTATTAAAATTACGTCACTATGGTATTAAGGACGATGCACTGGATATGATGTCTTCATACCTTTCTCAGAGATTTCAGTGCGTTGATGTAGGTGGTGTAGTCTCGGAATCCTTACCTGTTAAGTTAGGTGTGCCACAAGGTTCCATTCTGGGTCCTTTTTTATTCCTGGTATATATTAATGATTTGCCGTATTATTTGGAGAAATTGTGTGATGTTGTACTCTTTGCTGACGACACTTCACTTATTTTTAAAGTGAAACGTAATATTGACGATTTCGATTTTATTCATTGTGCACTCACACATATAACTCATTGGTTTACTGTACATAATTTGGTGCTAAACGCAAAAAAAACTAAATGTATAAAATTCACTACGCCCAATGTGAAAAATACTGGACCTAATTTAATTCTCAATAATGAAGTGCTGGAAACTGTTAGCTCCACAGTGTTCTTAGGTATAACGCTGGATACACATTTAAAATGGAATGCTCATGTGTCGAACTTGGCCAAAAAGTTGACCTCTGCTGCTTACGCTGTTAGGAAAGTTAGACAACTGACCAACGTAGAAACTGCACGTATGGTCTATTTTAGTTATTTCCACAGCATTTTATCATATGGAATTCTACTTTGGGGCAAATCTGCCGATATCCAAAGTATATTTATTTTACATAAACGGGCGATTCGATCTATTTACCAACTAAGTGCCCGAACTTCCCTAAGAGATTGCTTCTCAATACATTTATGAAAATTTAATTCATATTAGACAAAATTTAAATCAATATCAAAAGAGAAGCGACATGCACACAAAAAATACAAGAAATAAACACAAATTGTGTGCTGATTACCACCGTCTGCAGAGAGTCCATTCTTCGTTTGTAGGGCTTAGTTTGCGTATGTATAACAAACTACCGGAATTAGTGGAAGAGTTACCACTCAATAAATTTAAAACTCATGTAAAGACTAGCTTAATGAAAAAAGGTTATTACACAATAAATGAAAATATTAATGATAAAACTGCATGGTGCTAGCGGTGTAACACACGCAAACTTACATTATTGGATGTTTTGTATTTTTTATTGCCAATGTTATTATTGTATACTCTGATGTACTTCGGAACATGCTATGCTGAGTCTAACTTTTGCGTCTCCTTTTAAACGTGATTCCTCAAATGTTGCTATCAGTGTGCTCGTCATGCTCCCATTGTTTGTCATTGCTTGCGGTGGCGATGTGAGTCGGGTCGCCTCCTTCCCTCTAATATGGCGAGGGAGACGATGGCTGTGTGCTCACACGTCATACTCGTGAACGGGTGCTGCTTGCGGTGGCTGGTCGGCTTGCTGGTGGTTGTATTTGAGATGGTTGTTAAAACATTAGTGTGTGACCGCTTAAGACGATAATTTTCTCACATGGCTTGTTCTTTGGTAATGTGTGTGGATGCGCCCTCCGTTTTCAAGTGCTAGAGGTTTATGAGGCTTTTGCTTGCTTTTTGCTTGAGGATTTTTAATCACTATTTAGCTATATCTATGAAAACGTCTAGAGCGTGCATTAGCGCACATGCTTCATATTATACTTTAAATGAAATATTGTAAAGAAAACATATATTAAAAAAAAAATGGACACACTGTGATAAAAAAGATGACGAAAAAAAAAATCCCGGAGTTTCTTTCTCCCTTTCTTCTCCGGGTCGTCCACCTAGGTAGCTAGTGAAAGGTTGCAGGTTAGCTAGGGTAGGATTCTCGCCGGCGAGGACCGCGTAGTACCCCTACCCCTGCCCTGTGATCCAGCGCCTGTAGGCCGTGCCAGCCATCACTTCCTCTTATACCCACAAATCTGACTTTAATATCAGTGACACCTCTGGGTTGTGGTCCTAACCCCATAAGGGTGCCCCCAAGTGTGTGTCACTTAATTGTATGCTTTCAAATTTTTTTTATGTAAATATTAACTAATTATGAGTAGAGGAATTAATGACACACGGACAGACGGAGTAAATTGTCTGTAATGTCCTACAATTAGCAGCACTCACAGGTTGCATTTGCTAGTTATAGTTACCTAAGTAGTTCTATTCATAGAATAAGAATAATAACCTATTAATTATATTTCTTTGTTATTGTGATTTTGACAAGTACAAGTGTATGTAAATACCTAAGTGCTGAATAAATTCATTATTTCATTAAGATTTCTTTCCGCGTCTGGTTAGTTCAGGGTCTACCCTCCGTGCCTCGGAAAGCACTTTAAGCCGTTGGTCCCGATTGATATAACATCATCTATAATAATCGTATATCAAGGAACGGGCAGCAGCGTTTCCTTGTGTGGAACATCATAATATTGCGGTCACCAACCCTCCTGCCAAGCGTGGTGACAGTAGCAAATATCCTCCCTCGGAAGGAGGCCCATGTTCAGCAGTGGACGTTATACGGGCTACGGACTACGGTCCTACTTGTTATAAGTAAATTGAGACACAAAACACATTTAAAGCCATTTAATCATCATCCATACAAAATGTTGATACATATCATATATTATCATAATAACAACATTAATTCGACAAATAATTTTGATCCATTTAAAATTTGGCTAAAAATCAGTTAATTTATATAATTTATTTATTATTTTTAATTCCTATCTACGTGTCTAACTATAATTAATTGTGTTCGTACACTCGATTGTGCCAATTCATTCATTGAAATATTAAGTTGGGCATATTGTAGGTTATTTTATGGGGCTAATAGCCCTCCCACACGCCATTGGAACTTTTGTATCCGGATCAACACACACGAAAGGGGCTCTAATATCTTAGGCTCAGGCTGGTTCCGGGACACCCAAATGTCTTGGACCCGCATATTTTTATTTTTTTTATAAAGATTACTAGCAGAGTTTTGCAGTCTACTAGTATTCTTGTTAACACCCCGTATTTAGCTAAAATGATTGTATTATGAGTGGGTTCACGTCGATAGTTTAATGGGTGGGGATCGAACCGGCGACCACATATGATCACATGTCAGACGCGCCATTGGGCTACGGCCGCTTCAAAATTGAACGCTTGACGCTTTTATAATGTTCCATTACCGATATTTTTTTACAGTATGTATTTCTTAAGGTATTTGTCCCATTAAAACTAAATACAATTAATTTGAATTTATGTGGCTGTCAACGCTGAAAACGATTTTCGCCATTTTATTACGTCATAGATCCTGTAAATATCTAAATATAACCTTAAAACCTCGGATCCACTATTTACCTAGAATCTTTACAAATGTATTCTTGCATTACTGACAACAATATTTATCGTGTAATTAAATGTAGGTATACAATAAATATTCATATTTTAACTATACACCAGTATATTTACTTAAACTCTATATCTAGATTATGTTTAGTTACTAATTATTTAGTTTTAAATTCCAATAATTTATCAATTCTTACATTTCAGTTACAATATGCCCAAGTTAATAGATTAGTGTATCATTATTTACTGTTTCATCATGTACATTACAAAATCGTGTGTAATCTCAATTCTTTATATTATATTTTTTTTATTTCAAACACTCTATCCTCGAAAAATACTATCTTCACACTAATATAATGTAATTTATATAATTTATTGACATTGTGAGCAATATCTACTTCGGTATCATCATACATTAGGCTTTTCTCTGCCACAAGGTTCCAGTGCCGGTCTTATTGGGGGCAAATGTACCAGTCGGTATGGGCGCCATTCACAACGGGGCGCCAAAATGGTATTTGTAACAATAAAAACTATTGTGACAAGGCATTTTGGAGCGAAATATGTTAGAGAACAAGTCATAGTAAAAATTAGAAATACAATAAAAATGTTAAAGGCTCGAGCACCGGATGCGTATACGTAGACGTAAGCTTAGAAGTGCACGTACCAATGAGTTGTAATGTATGGAACCGTATGAGACAGGACACACCGCTTGCATGTGCACGCGCACATCTCACGTTTACGTTACGTCGAAGCAGTTGAAGATAGATAAAGATATGCCTATATTATTATGACACGATTAACCTTCAATCAAAAAACTTCAAACATGGAGGATTTTTAGGGTGTTTTTGTAAAGGTACAACATTTCCTCGTCATATGGGTAGTATACTATCGCGGTGGAGAGGCTACAGGAAGCGCGGAGTTTCTATATAAATAGGATGCTTAATGCATTTACCTCCATCAAGAAAACAATGTTCCTGTTACAACTGAATATCAAAATGCATTCCGCATAATGTTAATACATTGGGTATACTTGACAAAAGATAAAATGAACCATAATAAGATTCTAAGTACTTAAATATATTAAAAAAAAGTGTGGCACTCGGGGACTACCTCGGTAAAGCTATTGCATAGCATTTTTTAACAACTTATGCAATTATGGACGTGGCCAAAAAGCACGCTGTCTTACCTAGCATCGTGTCTAAAAGAGATAGAATCAGTTATGAGCAGTAAGCAGCTAATCTACACGCACACAAACACCGTGCCGAAGTCTGCCGAAATGAAACGACGTTACACGATGCACGGCTTTCAACGCCGCCGCGCCGCTGTGCTGGTCGCCGGAGTGGGGGGTGCTAGGTTTCATTTTCGTTACGGAATTTCTTGACTCGGTCGCCGCGATAAAAGCTATGCAATAGCTTAAAAAGAAAGAAGGAAAATTCTATTTATGTACAAAAAGACCCATGGGCGTCGAAAAATGCCTATGCATCGCTTCCCCTAGTTCCCATAAGGCTGTCAGCATTACCTCGTTAATACTTTAAGATGAAGAAAAGAATAGCAACGTGATAATCGTGCTTAAGTAAACCTTATCTTCATCACCGTCATCATAATTTAAATAATTGATTTTAATTTACATTTAATTTTACAATCTTAACATAAGCTAAGGCCACACGCCCACGAGGTTGTTGTAAACAAAATCGCATTTGATATGCTTGTTAATAACCAAGATTATTTCGAAATGAATCCTAATGAACAGGCATTTTTTAAATTGTTATAGAAGAGAGAATTTATACACATTGCATAATAAAACTAATAGTTCGAGAGTTAGCACCAATTTTTGGGTAGGTATTTGAGGCAAGCTGAAACTTGTCACATTCCTCTCCTACTACCTCAACATGGAACTGCAGACCTGACTGGTGAAAAGTGGGGCTAACTGGACCCCTAACTTTTTTTTAATCTTTTTTTCCAAATATATATTTGAGGCAAAGGCATTTTCTTTTTTTATTTCTTTTGCCAAAATCTTATATTTGTTTATAAATAATACTCTTTTAAAATTTCCAATAGCCTCAATACATTTTTATATATTTTTGCAAAATATGTGCAATTTTAAAATCCCGACTAAATTGTCTGGCTTATTATTTTTTAAATTCTTAAAACATTAAACTACGACATACAAAAATTCAATTCTGCCTGAAATATATTTTTAATATTTTTAAACGATAAAAAAAATTAGGGGTCTTAGCCCCGCTACTCATCAGCCAGGTCTGCAGTTCCGTATAGTCTTCAGCTTGTCTTAAATACCTACCCAAGAACTGTTACCAGCTCTCTTACTAAAAATTGATAATGTAGGTAGCATACTAGTAGCCGACGCGTCCACAGTTGCATGTGAATAGCCTCATAGGAGAACGATCTTATATCAATATATTAATACTATCATAGTAACTTTGGCTTACTCTTGTGGCCATTCCATGAACTAATTCAATACATTAAATTTGCTCTTGAACGAAATTACCAATTTAACACCTAATATTAAAATACAAATCCATCATTGTTTCTAAAAATAAAGCCTATAAGAACACACATTATGTATTTGGCAGCACCAAACTATTTATATTAACAAGTGCAATAATTATTAAGTTCCATTATACAATATTGACATTGATATTATTACAAATTGATAAGAAAATATTTATTAGTTACTATAGTATACATTTGTCGAATACTTAGAATCAATGTGATGAATTAAGTGACTAAACAGTTTATGCTGAAATTAAAAGAAGAAAGAAAGAAAATACATTTATACAGCACAACACAAAAGATATTACTCAGCAAACATATAGTTAATGTACAAAACAATAAGATGCCTGGCCTGTTCTGCCGAAAAACTCGCCACCTCAGCATAGGCTAGGCGATACCTAGCGCTGGTTTTCAGTTAGGAACCCGAGTAGTGACCCACGAACGAGGGATGTTACATTTAACCAGTATAGGTACCATTTATGCATATTTGAAGGGAAAAATTATTATAAATTTTGGTCCGTGTTGCCCTAAGACTCCGGCACGAGCCGAGATACTAAAAAGTATTAAAATATATAATAATAATAAAAGATTAGAATACGTATATATATAGCTTATATATATATACGTATTTACGTATTCTATACGTATTCTAATCACCGCCTATTTCTCCGAGATAACACACCACACTTGCGGAAACATCTGTTGCGAATGATGTTTTCGGTTCGAAGTTCGGTGACAAAATAAAAACTATATTTGGAACCCCAAACGCATTTTCTAAGCCCATATTAAAAATTCGATGGAACGGTTTTAGTGAGACTACCGTTTCGGTTCGAGAGATCAAGAGTAGGACGACAGTATATGCTTTCCCAGGCACAGGTGGAACACCACTAACTTCCTGGCTATAGTTTCATAAAAATACAGTGTTCGTCGTTTTGCCTTACCTTGCCTTTGGTTTGATACTTAAGATCAACAGCCATCATATCAGCAGTTAAAATATCAACACCGTAAGGCCAACGGTTCAAAATCTCAACCCGTCAGAATGTCAGCAGCTTAGTAAGTCAATTGTTTACTAGACCAAAGTTTAAAATCTCAACTAGATACTAGTTTCTAGCTTTATATTAAAAAAAAAGTTTCTGGCATCGTATGGTTGCCGTTCTAACTTAACCTAACCTACTTTTCTAGTTGTCGCTCAGGTATACATTCCACGTTCAGTTTTTAAACCTTGGGCTGGAGAACTGTTGACTTACTAAGCTTTTTGAGATTTTGAATAGTTGGTCTTACGGTGTTGATGTTTTAACTGCTGATATTATGACTGTTGATCTTAAGTGGTGGTCCGTTTTGCCAAACTTAGTGTCTGTGATTAACTCCTGAATGGACAGTACTGAGGGCCTAGACAATAGTCTTCTAAAATATTTTTGACCGAATACAATCGATGCCGTATCGAATCGTAGCGTGGTGTGGAGACCTCACTATTCTACGCATATTCTAACGCTCGAAAGAATTCAAAAACGGTTTCTATGGCACTTGGTGGCTTCTACCAAAACTAAAAATGTATATAAATCCTACACGGACAGACTTGTTAACTTCAAGATGTTTTCACTTGAAAAAAGGCGTACGATTACAAACTTAATTTTTCTTTATAAATTAATTAAAAATGAAATTGATTCACCTGATCTACTAAGTTCGCTGAAATTTAAAGTCCCAAGGCGCTCAGTCCGAAATCCTATACTCACATTCGTTCCACCGCTGTGTAAAACAGTTTTAGGCTACAATTCTCCAATCCCAAGATTATGCAGGACTTTTAATAAATATTGTGTAGAGGCCCTTGATATCTCTGATAAAGGAATACATTATTTTCGTCAGTATCTTTACAAATTAGTTTAATCTGGTGTATGAAAAATGATCTGCAGACTAAACCAAACTTTAAGTACTAGGGTATCATAAACTTATAACAGGTTCTAACAACAAGAACATTTACTGTGTCCTTTGTCATCGTTCGTCACGGTTCTGTCGTTTCTTTTTCTTACTATCGCATTGAACTTGTCGTCGACAAATGTGTACTAAAGTAATAATAACATAGAAGGTATTTCAATATTTTTCTATAACAGTAATTTAGGACACTTGATTCAAGATTTGGGGCTTAATACATTCGAGTAAGTTTACATGCTAACATCATATAGTTTGTGAAATATTAAAATTGAACCAACAATTTTTTTTTTAATCATCAATCTTTTAATAAATTTAGATATGTTTCGATCATTGTCGGTTCTTGAGCGACTACCCTTTCGGTTAGAGACCCTATAAAGGCGCAGTCTCATTGAAAGCTTTTAATATGAAATTGTATGAGGTTTTCCACTATTCGCTGACGAAACTTTATAGTGATCAGCATTAGACTGCGTTGGCTCCAGTAAGCGTGATCATTTCATTTCCGACAAGCTGCGGAATGCAGCTGCTGCGCGGTATTACCCGCGTCACTCTGCTCCAGTGGGTCGGAGCGTAATATTTTGTAGCCCATATATATCTTTCAGCCAAATCCATTCAGTAGTTTTTGCGTGAAAGAGTTACAAACATGCATACATCTACAATACATCATTGTCACTACTAGCTGTATAGGACCCGTACAGTACTCTTGGTTAATCATGTTACTCAAAAAGCCCAGAAGTATAGTTACCGGCATGTAAGTTGGCAAGAGATTTTGAAGTGGGGTAAGTTCGCGCACGCACCATTTCATACATTTTTACATGCGCGAACTTCTCCCCCTACAAAATCTCTTGTAAACTTACGTGCCGGTAACTATAACGACCGTACTGCCATTTTATTATAACTTTCATATTTATTAAGCTCTCAATGAGGCAGCGCCCAAAGATCTTTTGTGCAATAATTATTGGCAAAAATACACGACTGTCTGTAAAATGTTGTTCTCAAAAATCTGGTGTATGAAAAATGATCTGCAGACTAAACCAAACTTTAAGTACTAGGGTATCATAAACTTATAACAGGTTCTAACAACAAGAACATTTACTGTGTCCTTTGTCATCGTTCGTCACGGTTCTGTCGTTTCTTTTTAAGGACTATTAAGGGTCCATCTAGGTCCTCGTCAATTTGTTCTTGTGATTTCCCTTTAGTTTCTGGGATGAAGAAGAAAATGTACAAGGAGCCCACAAGGGTGATTGAGGCACTAATGTAGTAGGTGCCGTGGAGCCCAACAGCAACCGCTATGGCCCCGTAATAGCGGAGAAGGAAGAAACTACTGAGCCACATCCAGGATATGAGTAAACTTGATGCAAGACTTCTTACCTGAAAAGATTGTCGATTTAATAAAGAAAGTTTTTTTGGAGCTTATGATAAAACACTTTTTGTATGTAAAATACAGCAATTGTGTGGTACTGATTTTGTGTTGACGTACAATTTTTTGTATTAAAGTTTTGCTCACTTATTTTTTATTTATTTTGCATACTCTGTGTACGTATGATTCATATTTAAAAGTGCGATTCATCATCATCATCATCATCAGCCCGTACAACGTTCACTGCTGAACATGGGCCTCCTCCCGGGGGAGGGCATTTGCAGTATAATGTAGTACACAAGGAAATGTTGTACCGTTCCTTGATATACCATTATTATAGATGACGTTATAACAATCGGGTTTGGTCCCGATTGTTAACGTGCTCTCCAAGGCACAGAGGGTAGTCCCTCAACCAACCAGACCCGGAAAGAAATCTTAGAATTTACACAAAGATTTCGTGTCTGGCGTGGGTATCGAACCCACGACCTCCGAGATTTAAAGCGAGCCAAATACCGCTACGCTACGGAGGTTGTCAAAAATGATATTAAACAAAATTTACTATTTAACGTGTAGTTATTTCCCTTTTTCACTCACTTACTGTTTCAGCTCGTTTACGCCCACTGCTGAACATGAGCCTCCTCTTTGCAAGCCTGAGCTGATGAGTAATATTGCCATAACCACCAGGCTTGGCAGGCGGATTGGTGATCGCAGTAAAATAGTAAGTAACCTTAAACTAATAGATGCTGCTGTCCATCCATCAGCTGTTTATTCCTTAGTCGACCACTTACGACACATTTTGTATTGAATTTTCGCTTACGTATTTTTCATTTATTTTGCATACTGTTATTTCATTATCATCATAATCATCAGCCCGTACAACATCCACTGCTGAACATGGGCCTCCTCTCGAGGGAGGGTATTTGTCATAGTCACCACGCTTGGCAGGCGGGTTGGTGACCGCAGTATTATGTTGTAACACACAAGGAAACGTTGCTGCCCGTTCCTTGATATACGACTATTATAGATGATGTTATAACAATCGGGACCAACGGCTTAACGTGCTTTCCGAGACACGGGTAGTTCCTCAACCAACCAGACCCGAAAATAAATCTAAGAATTTACACAAATATTTTCTGCCCGGCGTGGGGATCGAACCCACTACCTCCGAGATTTAAAGCGAGCCAAATACCGCTACGCTACGGAGGTTGTCTATCTATGATTAATCCTTAAAAAATGTAATCATAATATAGTTTAATCTGTATTTCTCTTTGATACTCACATTGATGGAAAACAGTTCAGATATAAGAACGTATGGCACGGATCCCAATCCAACATTGTACAAAAACAGCACAAATGACAGCAACACGACTGGTGCCCAAAGCGTGTCGTCACCATCCACCACGCTCTGTATCTTATGCGTAACATTCTGGATTCTTAACTCAGAAACATTTCCACCTTCCAAATCTCTCCAGTATTTCGTCACTTCAGTATAATTCCTCCATTCATTTATTTGTACATCTGTGATATTTTCTGTCATTTGTAAACCTTTTTCTTTCAAATTGTTTTGTGTTGTCGCTCTTCGGTAAGGCCACAAGCGGTGTGAGTACCAGGAATACGTACGAAGCGAGGGGTCGCAATATGCTCCGAGAATTGCAAGGCAACAAGTTATGCCGGAACAAGACCAGAGTAACAACATCTGATGACAAAAAAGAGATATTTTTATACCGAGCTTTTGGAAATTTGATGTATTCCTGTTAGAATGTTATAGAAAGGACAAAAGCAATAGATTTTGTCATATGTGTGTAATGTTTTACCCTATATTAAATGGTTACTGAGGTATTAAATTGTAAAATTAAAGAATTACTTACAAAAATGTGCTGTAGTTTCTGGCCATATTATTATTCATTTTGATTATGAAGATTCTTTACTATGATATAATATCGAAATAGCGGGAAATATTATGGCATTTTAGTAAATTTTGCATTTGCCGAGGTCCAATCTGGATTCTTATTAAAAGTTTAGGGCACATCATTGCATGACAAAATCTTTTAGTTTTAACATCATTTCTGACATCGTAACAGGAATACGTCACATTTTCAGTAACCAACAGTTTTGACGTTTGATATTGAATAGTACTTGAATTACTATTCAATATCACGCTACGGCCGCTTCAAAGTAGTACTACTTTGAAGCGGCCGTAGCCCAATGGCTAGGGCGTCGGACTTGTGATCTTGAGGTCGCCGGTTCGAACCCGACCCATTGCACTACCGACGTGAACCCACTCGTAACACAAGCATTTTAGCTTAACACGAGGGGTTAACAAGATTACTAGTAGACTGCAAAAGTCTGCTAGTAACCTTATTAAAAAAAGGCACATGTGTAGGTGCGCGAAGGTACTAAGGGGCGCGAGGGCGGAATAGATGCTGGATGAGCAACTGTAGTTGAAGCTATGTACTAAAAGTTAATAAAGAAATGCCAGCTCCAAATTTTAGTAACCTCTACCGCACATGTAGTAACGCCAACTACAATGATAAAATTATTCGAGTACTAGTTATTTATAAAATTGGGGCGCCGATGAAATGCTTGCCTACGGCGCTCTCAACGTTTAATAGACCTCTGAATAGTACTAGGATAGCAGAATCATCGAGACGGTTTACCTTTCGTCCCAGTTTATCAACGGTAGCTGTAGCAACAGCAGCTCCGAGTACTAAAGCAGTGCCGCATAATATAGATCCAGTTTCTGATGGTTCTAGTAGTGGGTGTGATATGGTTCTGAAAAATGTAATAATTTATTTTAGGCGCCAACGAAAGTTATTCAGTTTGTTAGCAAGACAGTCTCATTCAGTTTTACTAAGTATTCTATAAGTTATGTCTTCCAAGTAGCCTTATTAAATCATATTGCCTAGATGAACAATCGAAACCCTAAACATAACTGCTCTTCGTTTTATCACTGCGATTTTTAAGTCATTTCTATTACTGAGTGAAACTATTTATTTTTGGTAGATCAATTAATCTATGTATATATAAAATACATAATATACAACTAAAAGTAGCTAATTTAAAATAATACTATCTTATAAAATACTACTATTCTAAAGAGGGCCGCTGCGAGGTATTTATAAATTAATCTGGCTCCCGGTCCCCACGGCCCCAATGTTTCGACACCAAAAGGCACAAATACATAACCACTATCAAGAGAATATATTTGCGCCTCTTGAGATTCTCCGCGGATTCAGCGCCGTATACCTATATCATTTCAATAGTATTAAACATCACAGATTAAAAAGATATCGCGCCTGTGTTATGAGCGCCCGCACGATGTAGATTATCTTGTATTGCAAAACATTTAGTTCGAGTTCTTTTTGCTTATTGCAAGACGGCAATGAAGAATTTCTTTTAAACTAAAAAAACAAATGTAGTATTATAGTAATATTGACGGCTTTATAATCATCCTGCCAATTATTAGCAACGACAAAAAATACACGGTGTATACTTATGTGTAAATCTATACTAATATATAAAGCTGAAGTGTTTGTTTGAATGCGCTAATCTCAGGATCTGATGGTGCGATGTCAAAACATATTTCAGTGATAGAAATCCATTTATCAAGGAAGGCTATGGGCTATATTTAAATATGAAGTTTCTATGGTAACGGGAGTTATGCGGGTTAATCCAATTAACAATAAGTAATTTTATAATAATTAGAGATGAATCTCTCTTAATACTAACCCATTGTAAATAGTTAAGTTGTAAGCCGTCATGTTCAAATGCGGCACCGTGTGGGTAGAATGCCTGAGTACCGCCGCCGCGAAGCTGTTGACTGCGCCGGCGCCGCTGCCGGCCGCCGCGCTCAGCACGATGAGGCACGAGAACAGCGCCCGCCGGGAGCGCCGGTGACGGACTGGAGGTAGACAAAGTAAAGGATCTTATGGTCTTGCAACTGAATAAAGCAAGAACCCTAAACTGAGTTGTATCATAAAGTACTCACAATTTCATGTTCTCCGGATCATATTTGGATTTGATTGTTTGTTTGAAAAGGCTCCGAAACAACTTGACCGGTTTGAAAAATTCCTTCACCGTTGGGAAGCTACATTATCCCCAAAGACGTTCCCACGGGAACGTAAGCTACGCGGGTGAAACCACGCGCGGGAAGCTATCTTAAAAGGTGATCGAAGTTCATATATAAGTTCAAATTGGCGGCGATGGCTAGTGTACTCGAAATGTTAGATTTAGGTAGTAAAAAATCCTTGAAATAATCGTTAGAATAGATGTCAAATAAACCCCTATTGAGCCCCCGACACGACTTAAGTTTTGTCTGTTTCTTGAAAACTTTAAAAAATAGAAGCTCTATTCTTGATAATTCGAGCGCATCTGGTTTCTACGCAGACGGCTCAGCGTGATATCCAAGCTGGTTTGATCCATGGTCTGATTTAAAAGATATATTTATTTTCCATTCCCTCGTGTCGCACTCAAATTGTAATGTGAGTAAGTGTGTTTTTATTAAGTTGCCAAGAGGTTCCGTCACAACGGAAGCGTCTTGTCGGTTGTTTACCGGACTACACCAAAAGTTAGACTTACACAACTCTCTACAAGCTGACTGCTCAGTTTTCTTATCAGAATTAGAATCCAGTCCGCTGATTCTCTTCAACATGGGTTGAAAGGTGTCGGAATCCTGTCGTCTCATTGCTTCCCGCCTTCCATAGCAGTCTGATGTTCTGATCCTGACTTCTTGCTGTTCGATCACATCTGTCAGGTCTTCACGAAAATCGGACCCGTCGAACCAGCAGATGATTTTTGCTGCATCCTGGAAAATTGATAAGTTCGAAATTTAATGATCTGACAAATACAAGTGTATGTATATATCTAAGTGCTGCATATGAATATCATTAATTCAATCTTTAGGATATGAGAATAGAAGGGGAATGTTTTAAAATGCTGTTTATTTTAGTTACGTAGCAAAAGTACAGATTTTTTTTAAGATTCTGGATTGGTCATTAGGAAACTCCAACATATAATATTTATTAAGGTTTGTTTAAATACCTGTATTCTTCCAACACTAATGAGGAATGAGGGTGTCTCCGGCAGCCATATCAGCGACACCAGAAGAACTGCAGGTGGTATAGCCATAGACAATGATAGAGCATGAGCGGATAGCACCCCGCCCGCTGCGTACGCGAATAGGATGCCGCAACTGCAATGATAGAAAAAGTAAGTAATAAGAAAGTGTTAAGTTTTCTATATATAAATAAGAAAGACGTTTTTCGTTTGTCGTCACCATTACGGGGAGTCAAGCAAGAGTTCAAGATAAGGAAATGCACTGACGCATTCCCACCGCCGCTGCAGCGTATTCGCGCGCTGGCGGTGGGATATGTGGGGCTCGCCCTCTTCATAGCGTGCTATGCTAAACTCATACTACGAGAAGAGGACCCTACACCACTAAAACCCCCCGGACACTCCTTCGATCCGCCGTTGGCGGGGGCCCCCCGATGGCACCCGCGGCCAGTATGGCACCGCGGGATCTCCGGGGACACACTTACAGTGGCCCATTTTTGCCACAACGACCTACTTACACAAAATATCGGTGGTGCCCTTAGGGAAAACATCATCAGATGGGAACATGGGAACTGCATCAGAAACAGCATAAGTAAGTGTACCTAGGGTATCTTAAGAAAAGTTACTGATACCTACAATGTACTACGGTTTAACGATTTAACTTTAGGTTTGTCATCATCATCATCTTCCTTCCTTGCTTCCATTATTTGAGGTCGGCGCAATATGTCATCCTCTTCTATTTTTCTCTATTAGACGTCTCTTCCATACTCACACCTTTGTTTGTTATTATAAATTGTTTTCAATTTTAAATATTTGTACATTTTTTATTCATCTTAAATACCTTTGGCAGGTTTCCCACTGCACCGTGCTTTGTGTCGCCTTTGTAGCATATAAATTCACCATTCTTACCTACAAGCGAGAGCTGGCATGGCCGCTAACCCTCTCGTCCTCGGCGCTATCTCAGCACAGTATACGGGCGCCAGTGCCAACGCCCCCGCACCTCCTGCACCCGCTGCGATCCTGGCAGCCCATACGCCGCGGGGACCGCACCATGCTGCTAGCGACCAGCTTATCTGGAGAATTTAGTTAAATTATATTAGAATTTAACCTAATCCTATAAACTTCACATCTATTGCTCCACAAGATGCAAGACGACACACACACACACACACACTCACTCAATACAGGCTTCTTTTAACCGCATTTAGAGTTCATCTTACTTTTTTGTTGTTAGGTACGAGTACCAAATTCGTTTTATCTTTGTTAATCCTTTTGCATAAGATCTATCTCCTACTGGGAGAAGGCACTGGCTCTTGTATCACAGGTCTATCACCTAGCACAACAGGACTCAGGGACTTCACACTATTTTGTAACCACTTTCTTGTGAAATATAGATTATTATTATTATATAGTGATTAGTCACTGGCACTACGAATTTGTGGTTGCAATTACCTCATTATATTCTCCATATATAAGCTAAAGAGTTTGTTTGATGACTTAAATGCGCTACTCTCAGGAGGTCCGATTTGGAAATTTCTTTCAGTGTTACATTTATCGAGAAATGCTATATCTAATTATCAAGTTACCACGGGAACGGGAGCCACGCAGGTGAAACTGCGCGCGGGAAACTAATTCTAATTATACTCATCAGGTTGTATACAAAACGTTGTAAGTGGTGTGTCAAAGGCAATACGCTTGTGAGACGAATTGGTGGGCACAGTTACATAATCTAAATCACCAATTACACTATGTTTAAGATATGAATATATATTACACTCTGATTCCTCATTCTTTTTGTTCCTTTAACAGTAGATTATAAGTAATTAATTACTTATTTCCTGTTTTCTGTATAATTTGTAAAATCTACAATGAAGAGATCAATCCATCTTTCTACATTCTATATGTTCACTCTTAAAACACACGTAACTAAACTAATTCAACTAAAAACAACAAACTAAATAAAACTCACAATAAAACTAATGCAGATACAAAACGCTCCCGCCTTCCGTCCTCTCGCGTCAGCAAGAACCGCGAAGAACGGTGCTGCTGGTAACGCGACCAGACACGGTAGCGCTGCCAGCCATGCACCTCCTGTGAGTGCCTCGTTCCCTAGTACTCCCGATACCCAGCCCGTACTGCAGCCGTGGGTGAAACATGACAGATTATCTGTAAAAAAATAACAAACAATAATTTATAATCATTTGAAGCGGAGGTAGACCAATGACTAGGGCGTCGGACTTGGGATCTTGTGGTCGCCGTTTCAATCCCCACTCATTGCATTACCGCCATGAACTCACTCGTAACATAAGCATTTTAGCTTAGCACGAGGGATTACAAGAATACTAGTAGCAAAACTCAGCTAGTGAGCTTTAAGAAAAAAAGAATTTGCTTCCTACACTATGTCATGTAATACTGCGTGATCGAATCGGAAATGAGGAGATCCGTAAGAGAACCAAGGTAGCTGACATAACTTAACGGATTAGCAAGCTGATATAGCAATGGGCGTTTCTGCTCCATCGGCCGTCAGTTCTTCGAGCTCGAATAACTGACGGCCGATGGAGCAGAAAAGTTCTAGAGTGGAGACCACGAACTTGCAAGCGCAGCGTAGGCCTGCACGATAGACCGACGACCTTATAAAGGTCGCAGGGAGTCATTGGATACAGGCAGTTGGGGTAGGCCTATGTTTAGTGGTGGACGACAACAGAATGATATGATGATAATGTTGAGAGAAATAAGAAGTAATAAAGATAAATTGACAGAGATTATTCATTAAAATCAGTAGGCGGCTTGGTATATAATTGTGTGCTTATTGCGACACGGAGCAGTCACTCAATCATCTAACTAGAACCAAATAAGAAAAAAAAACATTTAATTATATTAATGTACATACAGTTTAAACGTACTTAAATAACGACGGATAGGTTTACTAACCTCCGTAGATTTAATAATAATTTCTTAAGCGAGAGGGAATTTGAATTTTTCCCTCGTTTAAAATATTGTTAAAAAGTGCGTATGACTATCTACCTTTATTTTTTTACACGTAGTATATGTATTTTATACGTATCTAACCAATATTTTGTGACAAAGGTCACGCGTGAACCACGTATTCCCTTGACATAGGACAGTTTGAAATAGGGTCGACGGTACACCGGGGATTGTAAGTAAATATTCGAGACACACTGACCGCCCATTCCGTAAAAAATACGACATTAGAATGTTCTTCAATCAATGTGTGTTACCAGGGATGACATATGGAGCTGAGACGTGGTCGCTTACTGTGTGTCTCATAAGAAAGCTCAAAATCGCTCAGTGAGCTATGGAAAGAGCTATGCTCGGAGTGCCTCGGAGTTTCCCGGCGTGATCGAATCAGAAATGAAGAAATCCGCAGTAGAATGAAGGTCGCTAACATAGCTCAACGGATTAGCAAGCTGATGTGGCAATGGGCGGGATACATAGCTCGAAGAACTGACGGCCGATGGAGCAGGAAGGTTCTCAAGTGGAGACCACGAACTGGCAAGCGCAGCGGCGACCTCATAAAGGTTGCAGGGAGTCAGTGGTTGCAGGCCGCTAGCGATCGTTCCCGCTGGAAATCGATGAAGGAAAGCCTATGTTCAGCAGTTGTAGTCCACTGCTGAACAGGCTGATGATGATGATGAATGTTCTTAGAAATTTAATGAAACGACTGCACCGTTGGCCGAGTGATAGTTGTTTCTGAGACCTGCTGTTCTGATTTCAGTGAGTATCTCCTCGTGATATGATTAGCATGTCATCGCTATGGAGAGAGCGAGGGCTACATACCCTGCTGTTCCACCGGAGGAGATGCCTAATGGATTTGTCCCGAAAAAAAAGATCCACAGAAGTTAAAGATAATTAAATATTAAAATTACTGCCGTACTGGTAACTTAATTGACATTATATCAATTACTACATACTTGGTTTACTATCGAGTATAGCGGACATTGGCGAAAAGGGCTCATCTGCTGCTGTCGAGTATGGGCGACATTGGCGTTCAAAAGATTATGTATGTTGATGAAGTTTAAATATAATCAACACAAAAAATTGAACTCTAATGAAGTAACTTCAAGGTCAAAGATTTGTGCAATATGTCTTGGCTAATAAGACTTAATATATTTTAAACATGCCACGTTGTATAATTACTTTAGCTTACCTAACAAGTTTGTAAAATATTATTTATTTTCAGTAAATATTGTCAAATAGTGGTGGAATTCGGAAGGGTGCAAAGGCTCTCCTCCCTCCCCCCTTGTGTTTTACGTAACCTTCTTAAAAACCAGCTCATAGAGTACAAGCCCCTCCCAAACCAGTATTGAAGATTTGATGGGATATAGTATTATGAGCCGTGTACATGATTACCAATCTTCTATGAGTGACATAATATGTATTTATACTAATATTATAAATAGGAAAGATTTGTATTTTTGTGTATGTTTGTAATGAATAAACTCAAAAACTACTATGCCTATTTCAAAAATTCTTTCACGATTGGAAAGATACATTCAGTGAAATAGGCTATATTTAATTACTAGCGGCCCGCCCCGGCTTCGCACGGGTGGACTTTTATACCCTACCTCTGCCCTACCCTACCCCTACCCTAACCCTACCCTACCCCTACCCTACCCCTATCCTACCCCTACCCTACCCCTACCCTACCCCTACCCCTACCCTACCCTACCCCTACCCTACCCCTACCCTACCCCTACCCCTACCCCTACCCCTACCCCTACCCTACCCCTACCCCTACCCTACCCTACCCCTACCCTACCCCTACCCTACCCTACCCTACCCTACCCTACCCCTACCCAAAAGTATCCTATGTCCTTCTCCCAGTTCTTAGCTACCTCCCTACCAATTTTCAGCCAAATCGGTTCAGCCGTTCTTGAGTTATAAATAGTGTAACTAACACGACTTTCTTTTGTTTTTAAAATGTATTCTGCTATTCAGGGCGGAGACAAATCCAACGAAACAAAAACCATGAAAATTGATCCAGCCGATCTCGAGTTATAAGTGTTGTAACAAACCCGTCTTTGTTTTATATATATAGATATATATATGAATTTTTTAATTCGTAATATCTTTTGAATGGAAAGTCCAATTTAAATAATTTAAAAACTATTTTATAGGTAGTTAAATGGTCTTGACCATAAAATAATTTATTTGGATAAGGATTAATATAAACACATAAATAGCATGGTTTGAATTTGGTTAGCATTTTCATTAATGTTTAAAATGAAAAAAGTTGTTGTAGTGACATAACTACAATAGTTGGACGTATGCTACCACGGAGTTTTTTGTAGACAATATGATGCCATCAAAAACATACTTGTAAAAAAACCCAAGTCTCGTAACGCAGTTCTTTTACCGTAAAACGTTGTGAGATCTATGTAATACCAAGTCGGTTAATTTATTCAGTCCCTACTTAAGGCACCTTCTATCTTAAGCTATTACGTAATTATCTCACCTTACAGAATCTTATTTTGACCTCATCAAAATTCGAAACTTTAAAGTTTTAAATAATAGATTAACTTGGCCATCGGATATAATTAGAATGTATCTCACAAGTGTTTATTGCGATGGCCAAGTCAATCTAATATTAATAACATAAACGTTTTGAACTTTGATAAGGTCAAAATAAGATTCTGTAAGGTGAGATAATTACGTAATAGCTTAAGATAGAAGGTGCCTTAAGTAGGGACTGAATAAATTAACCGACTTGGTATTACATAGATCTCACAACGTTTTACGGTAAAAGAACTGCGTTACGAGACTTGGGTTTTTTTACAAGTATGTTTTTGATGGCATCTCATTTCTTTTTGTAGATAGTTGTACTTTTTTCCTTTACAATTTACATTATTTTTTAAAATACCAATAATGGATTTTACCACTCTGTCACTGTCTTATGAGCTTTCCAATTTTTGTAGGTTGTGTTCCTCTTTTTCTTTACCGGTACTACTTTTTGAACTTCAGCTACAGTTTTTCTCAAAGCCCACTCCATTTCTCTATGGGTTTTTCTCGATATCTTTGATGCAACAATATTAAGCATGTCTAGACATCAAATTCTTGGGTTCCGTACCCAAAGGGTAAAAACGTCTGTCTATCAACAGGCTCTATCTCAAGAACCGCGATACCTAAACAGTTGAAAAATTCACAAATTATGTATTTCTGTTGCTATAATAACAAACTAAACATAAAATAAGTATTTAGGGGGGGCTCCCATACAACAACTATTTTTCGGCCTTTTTTGCTCGATATCTATAACGGCAACAGGTAGGCACTTGAAAATGGTACGGAACCCTTAGTACGCGAGTCCGACTCGCACTTGGCCGGTTTTAGTCTATTGTATTCACAAATGGATTATTCCTGCGCTTTAATAGTTCCAAAGTAGACTTAAATTTGATGTAAACCATCCCGACTAGTAACTCTGTGCTCTTATTTACAAAATAACTTAACTTACGCACATATGAATATCCACGTACCTAGCTGGCATGGCAACACTCACCATATGAAACAAGAACAGATGCGTCGTATACTTTTTTTATGCTTTATTGATATGCGTCGCACTCGTCAAACGTCATTTAAAATTAATCCGTATGTAAAATTGTTATCTCTCATTGGTTATAAATATAGTCAATGTACCTAATCGAAAACTACAACATCAAGCTTAACAGAGGATTAACATGAACTTAGTATGGCACTCACGGCCTTCTGGCTTCCGGCCTGTCAAAGGTTTTTAAAATTACGAAATTGATGAACTGTTTTTGATGGAATTTTGGTACAACTACATAATACATGTCCGATTATGGCCTTTTTTTAAGACAGCTCCCACACTAGGGAACAAGCTAATATGTACATAAGTAAATTTAAAGCTACCTAGTTAACATCAAACTGTGTATAAAAATATTTGATAAAATGATTATATAAATATAGTTTGTGTCAGATTAATAAAACGTGGTTTGTGTGTATACCTTCGATATCACAGTAAGATTTGTTAGTTGCTTGGAAGAAAGTGACCGTCTTTCTGTGTTTCGAACGGGAAGCGTGAAAGCCGTGGTGTAAGTTTGTCCAGAGGAATGCAAGAATGTTACGCATCTCCTCCGCCACTGCGGTGTTCCGGCACGGGCAGTGGGGTATGTGGGACTCGACCTCTTCATAGCAGTGGAATGCTAATCATTACATAAGAGTAAAACCCCTGGTTACTCCTCCGACCACAATTGGTGAGGGGCCCAGGTACTGTTGCCTATCTGGGATACCCTCTGGCAGCGACCGCGACTCAATTGGTGTTGCGGGCTCTCCTGCACCCAAATAACCAGTTTCAGGGACGCCCAGATTACACGGGGTCCCTACTTCTCAAGGGACCGCAGCCTCCTGCTGAGACATGTCTCAAGCGGGCAAGCCACCTCCATCAGACGCTGTTATGATTGTTAGTATCCTATCGTTCATAGCACAACTTATGTACTATCTTTCTTTTACAATCCATTGTTTTTTTTTTTTCCTACGACTTTTTTTTTTTTTAAGTACTTGTTAAATTAATCCCTGTGTCGCGAAGGTCTCACCGCTCAATAGATTCACGAAAACAAAGCACCCCCTGACTCAGTACAACTGTTTGAATTTCAGACGAATAATTGTCCCGGGTGGGAATCGAACGCAGAAAACCAGGTCTCTGAAACAACTAACCTAACCACTTAGACACCACCTTTCAACATAATTCCATCTAGGTCCCTATCTACACCTATTCCTCCATTAAATCAAACATATTCATGTACACTGATTCACTGACTGCAAATGTAACTTTGTAATCTTATATATTTATAAGAAATAACAAAGTTATTAATGCAGTTGATGAAACTGAACAACTGGACCGAAATTGCAAAATGTTGGAATTTTCCCATGAGTTTTACACTAAACTCTCCTAATACTCAAAATTTGAAGCTTCTACGTCTGCTAGAAGTGCCTAAACATTTTGATGATCGGTCAGTCAGCAGTGAGCGAGTGACAAAATTACCGAAAATACCAAACTTTGACTAGTTATAATTCGTAAAGTACTGGTTCAAATTGAATGAAATTTGAAATATACTGTAGTTTTACAAAGCTTGTTTAGGTACTGAAAATTCAGGTTCCTATCTTTATCCACAACGAAGTTATAGGGGGTCGAAAATCGGCTGAGTTGCTTCGAGAAAAGATAGGTACGGCCGTGCAACTTTTTTTTTTTTTTTTTTTTTTTTCTTACTCGACTTGGTGGGGCACTGCCGTGCCCCCAGATGTTCTTCAATATTGTTGTTCATTATTTTGTTCTATCGCTAATAGTTTCGGCAGCGCATTCGACGAAAGACATTTTAAGACTCATTTTTCTACACCTTCGGTTACATTGTTCAAATTTTACCAAGGACCCTATTTTTTTCAAAATGAAATGTAGCCTATGTCAAATTGGAAAAATGTAGCATTCTATTGGTGAAAGAATTTTTTAAATCGGCCCAGTACTTTTTGAGCCTATTCATTACAAACATACAAAAATAGGTACAAATCTTTTCTCTTTATAATATTAGTGTAGATGAAGTTCCCATGGAAACGGAAGTTACGCGGGTGAAACCGCGCGCGGGAAGCTAGTCATATATAAAAAAGAAGCAAGGCCGCGACATTACCACACTTTATTTACCAACTATCTAGAAGCTTGGTATTTTGTGGTGAATCTATTTCTCGTAAAAACTGCGCCGAATACCTGACATACCTCCGGGTCTAGACGGACGATAACGAGCATGTGACGGAAATATTGTCCAACGAAACTGTTTACCTCCATGTTTGAATAAATAACTCTTTGTTTGTGGCATTTCATTTCCGAAGTTTTTGCAACACAACGAAATACAGTTTTCTGTCAAACTTTGAAACGTTTAAATTGAGAGCAATTTTTCTGGTCTAGTTTAATTTTTTTAGTTTCAGTTTTTTGGTTTTGGCTTGAACTCTACCACTTTTCTCTCCACCACCCTTTAGCTGGCACAAAATGACACTACCATAAGTATATCATACACCGTTATAACTATATTTATTTATGTAGTATTTTTTTGTCTCAAATCAGTCAGTAAGTGTAACACGATTCGAAATAAATTTAAGTTTTTTTTTGGACAAACATTTGTAAAGTCAGCCATAAGGCTGTTGCTACTTCACTGGGCATAAAGGCAAGCAGGGCCCCAGCCTTAATAAATGGTTTATAAACTACAAACGAAGCAACCTGGGCAAGAGAGCGCCCACTGTGGAACTTGGACCTCGGCTCAGGGCGATCGCTGGCGGAGGGATTAAGGTATTTTGACATTTAGTTCTAAGAAGGAAGGACCAGAAAGAAGCTGGTCAGGTAAAAGTTTGGTTGTACACGGTGATAATGCCCTATGTTCACACTTTTTCCCATAATAAGTGTTTGTTGGAACCAAATATGTAAATGAATAAACCTCGCCCTTGTGCAAATTGTATTTCTGCATAATAATCTATATAATTTCTGTGATATAAAGAATAATAATGTTTTAAACATGTTAATCTACCACGCTAGTGTTTTTAATGAAGAATCTGGCATTACAGACATTTGCATTTTTCAGTAATATATTTGAGCTCGCATCCGACGGTTCACAACCTCGCCCGCCGGATGCCACTGCAGAAGAGTCTATCACTGTATAGTAAGGTTTGTTTTACCATCGTTAGCTATAGAATTAGATAAAGATCTACATATATACCACTAGTAGGCAGATACCACTTCCTTCCACATCCGACTATGGGCCTTTGCCCACAAAGCGTCGTAAACACCGTCGGCCTCGGCGCGTCCTAGACGACCCGGACGACGAGATCACAACTTACCAACTAGCACTGCTAGAAACTAGCATCACTACACAGAGACCACTCTATCCGACCCGCCGGAGAAGAGTGCGCCCGCGTCCCATCTTGCCCTTCCGACCCTTAGTTTGCAAAGAACCTTCCGTTGCCCTCGTAGACCCGAAGAGGCCCGCGAACTGTAAAGTAGAGCGACAGTTGCACAAAACTTCCCTAAAATACAAAAAGTCATAATCCCTCAATCTCATTGCCAGCGACCGCCCTGAGCCGAGGTCGAAGTCCCACCAGTCCAAGGGGACGCCCTTGCGCAGGTTGCTTAGTTTGTAGTGTTTAAACCATTTATCAAGGCTGAAGCTTTGCTCGCCTTTATGCCCGGTGAAGTAGCAAAAGCCTCGTGGCTAAATATATGTCCGCCCGAAAAAAAGAAAATTAACTTCCTTCCACTTGCTACAATCTTGACATACCACTTTTGCCTTTTCTACATTTATCAATCATGAATTATATTTATCTATCTTCCTATGTTATAATGAGGAAAGATTCGAAAGGGTCGTTTATTTGTATTCAATATGCTTGTAAGCAAAAGTAGCGCATTGAGGGAGATCTTGAGTACACTGTGGCTTAAGGCTGTGCCGTGTGGTTTTCGGCTTAGAATCATCAGCCCGTATAATTTCCATTGCTGAACATGGGCCTCCTCCCGAGGGAGCGTATTTGCCATAGTCACCACGCTTGGCAGGGGATGGTTACCGCAGTTCCTATTATGTTGTACCACACAACGAAACGCTGCTGCCCGTTCCTTGATATAACTACGATTATCATAGATGATGTTATAATAATCGGGACCAACGGCTTAACGTGCTTTCCGAGGCATGAGGCACTTTAAATTTACACTAATATTTCTTGTCCGGCGTGGGGATCGAACCCACGACCTCCGAGATTCAAAGCGAGCCAAATACCGCTACGCTACGGAGGTTTTCAGCTTAGAATAGACCAATCTATATCTTCCCATTGGTGGCGTATACGGCGGCCAAGGGAAGTACACCTGATGGCAGCACCATCTATCAGCTCAAAGATAATCATTTTTTTATTGCGATCACCAACTCGCCTGCCAAGCGTGGTGATTAGGCCAATGGGCAATAACCCTCAAAGATCCTGGCTTGCCAAGATCTGTTAACGAGGAAGCCTGTGTTCAGCAATAGAGGTTATACGGACTGATGATGCTGATTAAGAAGCTTTTTTTTTAAAGATTTCTAGCAGAATTTTGCAGTCTACTAGTATTCTTGTTAAAAGCTAAAACGCCTGTGGCGTTTCAGCTAAGCACGAGGGGTTACGTCGTGGGGTTACGTGGGGTTACGTCGAGGGGTTACGAGTGTGTTTACGTCGGTAGTGCAATAGGTGGGGTTGGTTAGGTGGTTGGTTGGGGTGGGTGGTTCGAACCGGCGACCTCAAGAGCACAAGTCCGACGCCCAAGCCATTGGGCTACGGCCGTTTTTAAAGTGGTTAAGTTATATTTTGTCAAGAGTTACCAATGATATTCGGAACAGAGGTCAAACAACATTCAAAAGGGGATCAATTGCTGGTTTTTTTACATCGTGACCAGCCCGTATAACGTCCATTGCTGAACATAGTCCAGGTGGTTTGCTATAGTCACCACGCTTGGCAAGCGGGTTGGTAACCGTAGTATTATGCACAGTAATACATAAGTAAGCCGCATGACCCGCGTCCGTGGGAACTTCATATGAATTATTTAACACTGAAAGAATTTTTAAAATCGGTCCTATAGTTCCCAAGATTAGCACGTTCAAGCAACAAACAAACTCTTCAGCTTTATATGTAATGTAAGATTATGGTATAAAAATCGCAACCAACGGATGAATGTGCTTCTGTGGCTCCGCGGGTAATACTTCAGCTGAGTTTGGTCGGTTTTTACACTAATCATGCAAATTCAAGCTTCCTACGACAACGCGAAGGCAAGTTGCATAAATTTACTGAGCTGTAATATCTACATGGACTTTGTTACCAGAAATTCTTGAATGCAATTTCAATATTATTTAATCCGACTTGAAAATTTAATGCGAACGCTTCAAACATTCCGAATTTACATAAAAGATACAATGTATATGCTCCTGTAAATGCTTGAACTATAGTTAATCCTAAGATTTAAGAGTGAGTTGGTAAATGTGACGATTATAAAAATGGCTCGATTTTTCGGGATTTTTACTATTATTATTTAGTACAAGACGAAAGTCTTTAACCAGTGTGTGTTGCCAGTGATGACCTATGGATCCGAAATGTGGTCCTTCACTATAGGCCTTACGAACAGGCTCACAATCGCTCAATGAGCTATGGAGAGGGTTATGCTCGGGGTTTCTCTACGACACGGTTTCTCAAAGTGGGGTACGCGAACCCCTAGGTGTTCGCCATTCGACGGCAGGGGGTTCGCGACAAGATTTACGTAATGGTGGCTTGATAACTGGCAGGCGTTTTCTTCAACAGTCAATTTTATTATTTTCTCTGGGGGGGGGGTTTAATTAATTAGGGGTTCGCTGTCACCTGGAAATTTTAACAGGGGTTCGTGGAGCCGAAAGTTTGAGAAACCCTGCTCTACGAGATCGAATCAGAAATGAGGAGATACGTAGAAGGACGCGGGTTACCGACATAGCCCAACGGATTAGTTCGTTGAAGAAGCAATGGGCAGGCCATAAAGCACGGAGAACAGATGGTCGTTGGGGCCGAAAAGTTCTCGAATGGAGACCGCGGATCGGCAAGCGTAGCGTAGGACGTCCACCTACTAGATAGACGGATGATCTGGTTAAGGCCGCGGGATCACGGGTCCGCTTCTACCCACAACAACTGGAGATCTATAAGGGAGGCCTATGTCCAGCAGTGGAAGTCCTATGGCTGAAATGATGATGATGATTTAGTACATACTAGGTTACATTAGCCTAAGATTAACGTACCGACTAGCAGTACAAAGACTGCAAGAAACTAGCGCCACTACATAGAGACCACTCTATCCGACCCGCAGGAGAAGAGTGCGCCCGCGAACGCGACGCGTCCTCCCTCGATACCCACTCTCAGTTTGCAAATAACGCTCCGATGCTTTCGTAGACCCGATGTCCGAGAGCCCTCGCGAACTGTAAAGTAGAGCGACAGTTGCACCAAACTCCCCCCATAAAAAATATAAAAGTCATAATCCCTCACCCGCATCGCCAGCGACCGCCCTGAGCCAAGGTCTAAGCCCCACAGGGGACGCCTTTTTGCGCGGGTTGCTTAGTTAATAGTTTTTAAACCATTTATTTAGGCTGGAGCTCTGCTCGCCTTTATGCCCGATGAAGTAGCAAAAGCCTTGTGGCTAAATACTTGGAAAATAGGCGGGATATGCGGACAAATAAATATTGAGACATTATGAATATAATTGGCTATCTACACTGAAAGTCTCATCGAAATCTATACTTAATATATAAAGCTGAGGAGTGTGTTTGTTTGTTTGAACGCGCTAATCTCAGGAACTACAGGTCTGATTTGAAAAATTATTTCAGTGTTAGATAGCCCATTTATCAAGGAAGGCTATAGTCTCTATTTAATAATGAAGTTTCCACGGGAACGGGAGTTCCGCGGGTGAAACCGCGCGCGGGAAGCTAGTACGATTATACAGACAACCATTCAATTTATCAAATTTGTTTTTTTGTTATTAGTTACATTTAGTATAAAAATGTTATTGCTCCATTAAAAATATACATTTTAATTAAATTTATATAGTCACAAATAAACCATAGAGACTATATGTAAAACTCGTAACTACCAGGACTGCATAAAACTTAACAGTTACACTGGACTATTAAAATCAGTTTTATTGTTCCGCTATAAAGTTACAATGTTTTGAACGTAGCAAAGAGACAGTTGAAATAGCACTGAATTTGCGAATGTCTCCATTTTATTGCGAAAACACAATATTACATTCCAAGAAACATACACATGTATTCAATTGTAGTTTTATAGTTGTTACATTTATACTTATAACTGAATATTTTTCTCCTCCGGCCCCTTAATTTTCTCGGAAGTAAATCATCATCATCAGCACGTATAACATCCACTGCTGACCATGGGCCTCCTCTCGAGGGAGGGTATTTGCCATAGTCACCACGCTTGGCAGGCGGGTTGGTGACCGCAGTATTATGTTGTACCACTCAAGGAAACGCTGCTGCCCGTTCCCTTGTATACGATTGATGTAGATGATATTATAACGATCGGGAACAACGGCTTAACGTTCTTTTCGAGGCACGGAGGGTAGTCCCTCAACCAATCAGACCCGGAAAGAAATCTTAGAATTTACACAAATATTTCTTTGTCCGGCTTGGGAATCGAAACCACGACATTCGAGATGTAAAGCGAGGCAAATACCGCTACGCTACGGCGGAGGTTGCAAAAAATAAAATAAGGGAATTGTTGATTAACCTTCAAATGGAGATTTATGCTATCATTGTGGTATCAGTGGTACCAATGGGTCGTGGTCCTAACCCCTTAAGGGTGCCCCCAGGTGTGTGCCACTTAATTGTATGTTTTTTTTCTCCAAATTTTTCTATATTGATCCATTAAAGTCTAAAATAATTAATATGAACTTAAACTTATTATGAGTAGAGAAATTAATGACCAGCTGACGGACGGACTACTTTGTCTGTAATATCCTACAATTTGCTACCGGTTAATTAAGTATCTAGTTTAATTCATAGAATAATTGTGTAACATTGTGATTGTGACAAGTACAAGTGTATGTGCTGAATAAATTCATTATTTCATTATGATGACCCCACATTGTCGAGGTCGTAACCGCATCACCAGCTACCCCCACCGTTCACACCGTTCACATGTGGCACACGGTCGAGGTATACCTAATTGATGCTGATATATTATAATTTGTTTTGAAGATTACGAGCAGTGACTATTGCACACTATTAGTATTCTTGTGTTACGAGTGGGTTCACGTCGGTAGTGCAGTGGGGATCGAATCGGCAAGTGTAAGTCCGACGCTCTATCCATTGGTCTACGGCCGCTTGATACCTGCTATAACATGATCGTCATGATAATTGATGCCTGTGTCCAGAGGTGGATTAGCCATTAGGCAAACTAGGCAGAGAGAATAGAGGCTGGAACAGTAACTTTAATTCAGGCTTCTACAAGTCGGCATAAAGAAATGCCAGCTCCAAATTAGAGTAACCTCTACCACAATGGTACCTAGTAACGCCAACTATAGTGATCAATTTTTTACTAGGACAAGTTATTCATAAAATAAGGCAGAGCAAATACACTAAATACAAAACTTACAAATAGTAGCGGAAAGGATGCGTCGTACGGAACCGCGCCATCGCTTGGATGAAGTTCTTTCGATGCGGTTCCTGAAACAGATTAGATAATTTGCATGTTAACTAATTCTCTCAACTATGCTCCCCTGGTAACTCAAGATTAGAATGTTGTTTACTTGCACTTTATAACTTAAGGATCATCGTTAGCTTCATAATTTGAGTACAGGCAAAGAAGGGAAAACGTCTAAATACAACACTGTTTAACGCACACTAAAAGTAAAAAATAATGTACATAAAATAAAAACAAGTAGTAAAAATGTACCTACAACAGGCGGTCTAATTACAGTCAGCGATCTCTTCCAGACAACCATAGGGTGGATATAGCCAATATTTGGGAGTAAAATGGGTAGCAATAAACAAGAAAAAAGTGTTCTAGCTTTGCCAGTCTAAATTACTGATATTTCCGAGAACTCTCTTTTGGGAAAAATGTACTTTTTTGGACTTGACAAAAAAAACTTTTGTATTTTTTCAATAGATAAATTAGCTATACAATCAACAATAGTATTTATTAGGAGAAAAAGTTCGTTTGCATAGAAAAGGCACCGAAAGTGCACTAGTACATAGTAAAATATCATCATCATCATCAACAACAACCCGTTTTAACATGGGCCTCCTCTTAACAGATCTTGGCAAGCCAGGTTCGTTGTGGGATATTGCCACAATCACCACGTTCGGCAGACGGATAAGATGTAAACCTTGAGCTAATAGATGCTGCTGCCCATCCATTAGCGATGTGTCCCTTAGTCGCCTTTTACAACAACCTTGGGAGGACATGGGATGGTCAATTCTTGAAACCACACGGCAGTAAAAATTAAATAGATGTAATTAAAATGTGAGTAAATATAAAAAGAAACCGTAATCATTCAGTGTATTTTATTCTCATCTATTTAAGCACTAAAGGTACTGACCTATTTTTTATTTAATTTATTTACTTTCGCGTCCTAAAGTAAAATGTAATTTAGATTTCACAAATAAATAAACACTTCAGCTTTGTCTATTAGATAAGATACATGTCAACTCTAAATCATAAATTATTTAAAACATTAACATATCTAGAGCAGAAGTATGAGGTCGGATGTGCCATTATACGTCAGAAACATTCGTCGTATGTGCCTTCATCGTAAACTGACACTTACGACCAGTATCCGGTAGTGGAGTAACCCACTGAGTTTGTTTCGCCGGATCTTCACAGTTGGGGCGCATTGGATCCGGTGGTGGCATTAAAGCGCGTCCGTCGTTATATGCTCATGACCATTAATAATGACAATTGTTTTGGCATAATATAGACAGAACAAGCATTTTGCGTCGCTAAGAACTATATTAATAAATTATAAAAATTAATTTTATAGATTTTATTAATTAAATTTATAATTCATGTTTGACTATTTGACTTGTCAGCTGAGATACCAACTTATCTCCTAATAAATAAATGACTCTCTACCAACCACTACAAATCCTGAAAATTTTTAGCAGTAATCCAGTAAATCCGTATGCGTTGAGCGCACTTAATAATAAATATGCTAATATACCTATAGTAGGTACCTACACCGCGATAAATAATCAAAACCTAAGTACTTTACTATAAATGCGGCTATTAATACCAAATCAAGGTCATTCTCCTAATCCGGTCCGTAAAATTACTTTACTATAGATGGCTATTAATACACGAAGGTCATTTTTCAAATTCGGTCCAGCATTTTCCGAATTCGGCCCATAACTTTCGATTTTTGTATGGGACTATATGGTTTTTATTACACCATTGGAAAGCTACCATTTTTCCGCTTCTCCTGGTACCCCTCGCTCCGGGGTAAAATCAATCAAGACTTTTGAAGATAGAGAGAGAGAGAAATAGTAAATCCATCTTTATTCTTCTGAGCGTAGATATGTATAAGTATGACATTATGAAAGAGCTTTTTTACTTTATAGGATTCCTTAACTTGAGCAAAAAGTCTTTGAAACTTTTTAATGACCCCTCTTTTCAGTTACCAAGTAACGTTAAAGTGGCCAAAGTTATTCTTTATCATTTTCAAACTTTATATTCCGAATGCTTTCTGTCTAAGAAGAAATCATAACTTTTCATACTCCAATGTTCAAGCACCAATCTTACTCGTCTCGCCGTGAAAATTTTTTCAATAAAAATCGTATTTTTATGTAACACCAACCGAATTATATTATCTGTATTTCCCTGGAGACATTGATATTGGTTGTCGATTCTACGTACATAACTAATGCAACGTTTCTGTCGGAACCTATATCTAATCTGTGGTTTTTCAGGAACTTCATGTATTGGATATGTAGTAGCTCTTACGGTCTATCGCGCCCTGGTATCTGCATATATGTATGAGGAATAAACAGTACTGATTTACTGTATCTGTGCTTGATTTCATCATCATCAACAGCCCGTTTACGTCCACTGCTGAACATGGGCCTCCTCTTAACGGATCTTGTCAAGCCAGGATCGTAGAGGGATATTGCCATAATCACCACGCTTGGCAGACGGATTGGTGATCGCAGTAAGATGTAAACCTTGAGCTTATAGATGCTGCTGCCCATCCATCAGCCATATGTTCCTTAGTCGCCTTTTACGACACCCATGGGAAGATGGAGTGGTCTATTCTAAGCCGGAAACCACACGGCCAAGCCGGAAACCACACGGCCAATCCGGAAACCACACGGCCTTGATTTATGCCAAAGCAAAGTTTTTGATTAAAAAACTTTTGTTGCTAATTATTAATGGAACGGTAACGGAATACTGTTGGTCATTCTTAGTAATGGTCACCATTTAAAAGACATCATCTTTAAATCCTAATGGTACGAAATTTAATGGCACAAATATACATTTAAAATTACCTGAATCAAGTTTTCTAATTTAGAATTTTTTTAATAACTGAATCAAATTGAGTCTTTACTTTTGCGCCACCCAGTATAATCTGTGGTGTTTTCAAAACTTCTTGACATATTGGATAGTAAACTCTAACAGTTTATCGCGCCCTGGTATCTGCATTTATGTACGAGGTTATCAGTACTGTTTCTGTGCTTGATTTATGCCAAAACAAAGTTTTTGATTGAAAAACTTTGTCGATCAATATGAAAGGGATGGAAAACTGAGTTTCTATAGTGTGCAAGATGGCTCAAAGTTTTTATATTTTATCTACGTTTTTATATGTCACTTTATAAATATTAAATTTATGTTCATACAATTTTATTCCCATGAGAACTAACAGCTTTATACTGTAAAGTCCATAATGCTTTGTAATATAATAAAAAATCTAATGATATGTGTTGCTAACTAAAGCAAAGGTTCTCTCGGAACAACTTATATAATCTGTGGTGTTTTCGGAACTTCGTGTATTGGATAGTTAACTCCTACGGTTTATCGCGCCCTGGTATCTGCATTTATGTATGAGGTCATCAGTACTGTTTCTGTGCTTAATTTATGCCAAAACAAAGTTTTTGATTGAAAAACTTTGTAGATCAATATTAATGGGACGGGAAACTGATGCCGTGTTTTCGCACCCCGCGGTTTTACCCGCGTCATTCCGCTCCAGTGGGTCGGAGCGTGATATTTTGTAGCCTATATGTTTACCCAGCTAATAAACTATTCGCATGAAAACTTTCAGCCGAATCCATTTAGTAGTTTTTGCGTGAAAGAGTAACAAACATCCATCCATCCATACTCACAAACTTTCGTGTCTAGAATATTAGTAAGGATTTGCATACAAATTCGGTGTTTCTACTTTCTAACATTAAGTATAAAAATCGAGAATGCAACTTTTAAATAGCTTTTAACACTTTTATGTTAATTGCTATTAATTATGTACCTACACATACAGTCTAGTTATTAATAAAGTTTTATTTGGTGCCGCGGGGGGAACATTCTACTACGAAAAGCCATTTCAAATGCTACTTTTTGTTTGAGTTCAATCTGTAACTTTGAAATGATTTATATTTGTTCTCATTTGAGGGGTCAACGTAAAAACAGACCCCGAGGAATTAAGGACCCAACGATGTACTTATCAGGTTTTGCCATAGTTATAATAGTCTAAGATCCGGCTGCAGAATTAGTGCGTTCATCGAGTGTTTGCTAAATAACAAAATTTTTACGCATATTTATGATTAGGAGAATTTAAATCTAGTAAGTTGCCTATCAAAATGTAACCGCTACTATTTTTAATTATATTTTTATTAATTGATATTCCGTAAATATATTAATTGATTTCTTTTTTCAATAAAATATTGTCCACTTTACGGCAATATATATAGACTCGAAAAATAACGGTTGTCGTTGCGCACTTGGCCGCATCTCTTCGCAGCCAGATGAATACAGGAATGATTTTGTTAAATTTACACGCTCATAACATACATTTATTATTTATATATCTAATTAAATCATTTTTTTCTGTTTCTTATGATATACGGTTGCATAATTAAATCTGGCCGCAAATAAGAATATGGTATGCTTTGGCTACGGGCGCTTAATATTAAATCGAAGATAGCACTAAAAGCCTAGTACCCAAAAAGTGGTTTAATTGTGTTGCTCTATTCTGCGGAACAATGGCATGTCCTAGCGAACTGTCACGATTTCATACAGACCGCAGCGTGGTAGGGCTGAGAGGGAATCTGATAAATTTTACAAATTTGGAAGCGTTTGTAGCCGAATGACGACGCCACCTTCCTCCAAAGTGAAACAAAGGCCATCGAGTTGACTATCAGTACATTGTACAGATGAATGACAGTAAAATAACTATTGTTTTAGATATAGTCATTTTAACTATGCTATGAAGCGGCCGTAGCCCAATGACAAGGGCGTTGGACTTGTGATGTGGTCGCCGGTTCGATCCCCACCCATTGTACTACCGACGTCAACCAACGCATTTTAGCTTAGCAAGAAGGGTTAAGAATACTTACTAGTAGACGAAAAATTCTACTAAAGGAAAGACTGACTTTTATTTTTAACCCCCGACGCAAAAACGACGGGGTGTTTTAAGTTTGACGTATCTGTGTGTGTATGTGTGAGTCTGTCTGTGGCATCGTAGCTCCCGAACGGATGAACCGATTTTGATTTTGTTTTTTTTGTTCGAAAGGTAAATTAGTTGGGAGGCCGCCACAAAATGGCAGAATATATATTTTTTAACAACCGCATTTGTTATTTGGCTGTGGTAATCTACAAGACGAGCAGCTTATCGAGTGAACTAACAGTATGCAGTACGCTCCTAAAAACAACTTTTGAATAAATATTCTTAATTTGAAATTGAAACCACAAGCCATAAGTTTTCTTTTTTTTAAATTTTTCACTTATAAACTAGGCTCTACGTATTATCCTTGACATTGTAAGATATTCTATTTCCAGAAATCTAATAAAAGGTACACGATATTATAGGTAGGTAGGTACTTGACCTCCTTTTTCCTTCTGTAAATTACTTCAAACATTACTTTAGCCCTTTCAAGTTACTTTAGATATCGTTTTGAAAAAGATTGTTAGAGAGAAGATGTTGCTTATTTTATCTGCTCGTTTACTTCCACTGATGAACATGTGCCTCCTCTTAGCAAACCATAACAAGCGTCAGGGCCTTAACAAAGTGCCACAATAGCAGAGTACTCGCTAGCATAAAATCTAACGCAAGTGACTGTCTGTGTTCACACGCGCACAGCACCGCACGTGTGTAAAATACTTTATCTATTGTCACTTATTTTTTTAAATTTTACTATGATAAATGTTTCAACTTCATATTTCTCATTACATTTGTAGGACAAACAATAAATCTCTGAGACATGTTCATAAAAATGTGTATAATAATAGAACGCATTTTTTTCACTATTACAAATTATACCGCCAAAACAAATCAGTTGTTTTTTTTCTTTTTAAGTTACTTTTATAAACCGTTTACAATCTGCGTGCCAAATTTCAGCGCAATTTGTTCAGTGATTATAGCTGTGTGTTAATGGATCAGTTAGTAACAGTTGCCTTTTATATATAAAGACTAGCGTCTACTCGCGGTTTCACCCGCGTAACTCTCGTTTCTTTCGAATTTTTATAATAAAGATCTGTCTAACACTGAAATAATTTTTCAAACGGGTTCAGTAGTTCCTTAGATTTGCGCGTATAAGCAAACCAACAAACAAACACTTATCTTTATATATTAGTTTATGATGTCATAATTGATATCATAAATTTTGTTGTTATGACATAATTGGTTTTCCTTCAAGTAGCGGTGAATAATAATATGTTATTTATAAACCACAATTGTAGTTAATTATTACATGTTATCTTGTAGTGTGCAAGGTCAGTGTATAGCGGCTAATTGTGAGCACGCATACCGAGAATACATCTACTTAGCATATTCCATGTATACTGTACTAGCGAACTGCCCCGGCTTGTGTATTATACCTCTACATATAAATTATATTCGTGAGTCACTATATCGATTAAAAAAAACCGCATCAAAATCCGTTGCGTAGTTTAACGATTTAAGCGTACAAAGGTACAGACAGACAGCGGGGAGCGTCTCTCTCACCCTCCCGACCCTTAGTTTACAAAGAACCTTCCGATGCCCTCGAAAACCCGAAGTCCGAGAGGCCCGCGAACTGTAAAGTAGAGCGGCAGTTGCTAAAATACAAAAAGTCATAATCCCTCAATCTCATCGGCAGCGACCGCCCTGAGCCGAGGTCCAAGTTCCACAGGGGAAGCCCTCTTGCGCAGGTTGCTTAGTTTGTAGTGTTTAAACCATTTATCTAGGCTGGAGCTCTGCTCGCCTTATGCCCGGTCAAGTAGCCTCGTGGTAAACTACATAATAAGTCTAAGGTCTAATATCTCTAAGGTAGCAACCCTAGCTACACCCGACACATATTAATTTGCAACTAGTCGACCAATAGTTTACGTTGCATAATATACTTACCGGAGTAACAATAATGGATTGTATGCAATATTGTACAACGTTGTAAAGAGGTTTTGTTCTGAACTAGCTTCCCGCGCGCGGTTTCACCTGCGTATCTTCCGTTCCCATAGGAACTTCACTGACACTGCAAAGTTACGTACAAAATCTTTTTTTTTTAAGATTTCTTGCAGAGGTTTTTGCATAGTTACGAGTGGGTTCATGTCGGTAGTGCAATGGGTGGGGTTCGAACCGGCAACCTCATGATCGCAATTCCGACGCTCGAGGTTTTGGGCTACGACTGCTTCAAAATAACGAGTAATCTACAAAACAAACAAAAGGACAAAAAGGTGTTGGGGTGGTAAAAAAAAAAAATAACCTAAACCTAAACCAATGGAGTCGAACAGGGACTTATAAACGCATGTGGCCGACTGCACCTAGTTGTAGCCGGCTAAAACTAGGTGTAGCCGCACTTCGGCTATTAGCCGTAACATATATATCACTAATAGACTATATAGTCTAAGAGCCGTGGAAGATCAACCTTCACACATATGATGACCAAATGAGACATACTTTTTGTCAAATATAATTCATTAACAATGTTTGTTAACAAGGCAAGTTATCATAGGTGTAAATTTGTAAATGCATAATATTTGATAAAAAGTATATCTCATTTGGTTATCAGATGTGTGTAGGTTGATCTTCCACGTCTCCTCTACTAATAGTGAACAGTAAAATTTGATTAATAAAACTGAACTCAACACGTGATATAATTGAGTTTGGTAATACTGTATAGTGGTTTGGATGTCAACTGAAAGTTTGCTGTCATTGATAGCTTAATGCAAGGGTTCCCAATCTTTTGCAGCCCGCGGCGCAGTTACCAGTTTAGTATTTTGTCACGTCACCCTACTTATGAAAAATCCTGTACTATATGAAATTTTCGAAATAATCATCGGCAAAGTACTCGAAACCTACCTATATTCTTTACTGGAGCGAGCGCAAAAAAGTTCATCATCATCACCATGATCAGCAAAGTACTCGAAACCTACCTATATTCTTTACTGAAGGTAGCGCAAAAAAAGTTCATTATAATCATCATTGATGATGATGATTATGATGAACTTTTTTTACTACGTATAACGTCCACTGCTGAACATGGGCCTCCTCCCGAGGGAGGCTATTTGGAATAGTCTTAGTCAGTGTTATGTTGTACCACACAAGGAAACACTGCTGCCTGTTCCTTGATATAAGATTATTACAGATGATATAACAATCGGGACCAACGACTTATCGTGCTTTCCGAGGCACGGAGGGTAGTCCCTCAACTAACTAGATCCGGAAAGAAATCTTAGAATTTACACAAAGATTTCCTGTCCGGCGTGGGGATCGAACTCACGACCTCCGAGATTTAAAGCGAGCCAAATACCGCTACGCTACGGAGGGTCAACGGTCAACTCACGATTCACGGCGCCCCTCTTTACTTTCACACTTTGGGAGCCCCTGGCTTAATCGAGGTAAACTTATTATTCACTCACGTTAGTACATAATGTAATGTAGTTAGCTCGAGGGCTTTTGATAATTCACCGGGCATAAAGGCGAGCGTAACTCCAGCCTTATTAATTGTTTTAAAATGTACAAACAAAGCACTAACTTTAATGTACACCAACTGGTGAAAAATAAAATAAAAATAAATAGAATAAAAACCATTTTTATTTTCGTACAAGCTTATGCTCGCGGCTTCACTCGTGTTAATCTCGGGGTAACACGGTTCCCCTTTCTCCAAAAACAAATAAGGCAGGTATTTTTCGTTGGTAACAAAGAGTCTACCGATTTTTAGCTTCCTACCTTGAAAACTGCGAAAAAACTCATATGAAATTTCACCCCCTCTTTTAAGCGGTTAAGGGCAGATTTCCAAAAAAAAAAAGATGCACGATTTTTTTGTTAGTCACAAATACCAATTTTTAGCTTTCTACCATGAAAATTGCGGAATGCTCCATACAACCTTCCACCCTCCATTTTAGGAAAGTGGGGGATTAAAAAGTGACAAAAAGTAGCCTTTTTAACTCTCCATCCCTTCAACTATCTCCACTTAAAAACTCACGTCAATTCTTCGCCGTGAAAGACGGACAAACAAACAGACACACACACTTTCCCATTTAATAGATCATATAAGTATGAATTTTAAACTTATTACAGGCACTTGCAAATAGTCATAGCAATAGTTCAGTATTAATTTATCTATAATGATAACATTTTATAAATATGCAAATCAACCAGGTACTTGAGTTATTATTTTCAATAATATTTTAGTCTTAACTTTATTATTTAATTATATTGTGTCCAATAGCTTGTTCTGTCTATATTAGGTTAGAACAATTGTCAATATTTGGGTGGACCATAAGCATATAACGACGCTTTAATGCTACCACCGGATCCAACTTGGACCTTAGCTCAGGGTGGCTGGTATTAAGGAATTATGACTTTTAATAAACAGGAATTCCTTATACATACAGAATAGACGAGCCTAGCATAGCAGTGCATACTTTGGAATCTCGAACGGTGTGAACGAAATCAAGACAGGCCAGGGTCGTTGAGGGCTATTGCCATCATCACCACACTTAGCAGACGGATTGGTGATCGCTGTAAGATGGGAGTATCTTTGATAGCTATTCTGCTGCCCAACTATCAAGTGTATGTCCGTTAATCGCGTATTACGACTACCATAGGAAGGTATAGGGTGGTTTATTCTAAGGCTGACCCCACATTAGGCGTGCGCGATCCTCGGGCGTAAGAGCACGCGCGCGCCGCGAGCACGCTGCGTGAGCGTCGTGTTTTTCTTCCCTGCGGCGTGTGTGGAGAGTGCACGCGGCGCTCGAGTCGCGTTCTTACCCCTTCGCCCGCTACTGTTTCGGTCAGTCACATGGCGGACAGTGTTGTGTTGACACGCGTTAAAAATGGAGTCAGTAACGCAACGACGTGAGCTAACACGGCACTGTCCAAATTGTGATTGACTTGACTGAAGGGGGTTAAACGCCAAAAACTCCCACACGCCCAAGGAACGCACGCGCATAATGTGGGGAAGGGCTAAGCCGGAAACCACACTGCGTTCGTGACTCTTATCTCCTGTTAAAAGGATGGCATATATATTTGAAGCCCGTTTATAACAGAGTTATCTATCTTAGTTAATTACTAGCTAGTACAAATTATTCTCGCTCGTATACACACAGTTAATTGCCTAGATACTAATCTGTTTCTTATCTAACACAGATATTTCGACTAAGTGTACCGGAACGTGGAGGACCGAGAGTAATGCCGCAAATTAAGGCAGTCGCATGTGACATAGGCTTAAGGAAAGCGGTTGACCAATGTGGGATCACCTTTACGGAGACCTTTTTTGTTTTTGTTGTTGTCCGGGGTGAAATTCTTTTACGCATTTCCACCACCGCTGCAGCGTATTCGCGCGCTGGCGGTCAGATATGTGTGCTAACTCATACCACGAGGAGAGGACCTTACACCACTAAAACCCCACGGACACTCCTTCGATCCGCCGTTGACAAACGCCAAGACTGAAAAGCAATCGCTTCGGTTATGGATAACGCTTGAAAACAATTTGTCGCCCGAATCAATTTTGGGCTAGCCAAGCCGACCGATTTTTCTATTCAAAGAATATCTCAAAATTATCACATAGCCTTGGTAATAATCACTTCCTAAACTATTATGCCCGGTGAAGTAGCAAAAGCCTCGTGGCTACCTAAGTATGTCAATCCAAAAAAAAAACTTCCTAATCTGTGACAAATAAAATTAAACTTGAGGATAATCAATTCGGTCCAAAATCTCTAAAAACCCCAAAAAGCCATTTGTCTATGACCTTATCATTTTTCTTCTACCTTTAAAAAGACAACTCCCCCAGAACACCAGGTATCAGAAGGTTGCATAGTTTGTAGTTTATAAACCATTTAATAAGACTGCTCTGCTCACCTTTATGCCCGCTGAAGAAGCGAATGTCTCGTGGCCAGTGGCGGACTTATACATTTGCCGCCAGTAGGCTATTCAAATTATGCCGCCCCTACTATTGAACTACCGAAAATGTAACTATTGAGCATTTTAAATGTTAAAATTGTTCTTGTGTATTAAAACCTTGAACGACATGAAATACTTAAAATTAAAATATATTTGTTAAACAGACTTCGATTGACTTTTTAAATGGGATTTTGAACAATAATTAGTACTTTTATGTTTCCGACGGTATAGTACTCCATTTTTTACTATCGGCTGTCAATATTTGGGATTTGTATTGATTGTTCAATCTATTATTGTAAAGTAATAACAGAGTTCTAAATCACATGTTTTGGTATGGTATTTTTAATATATGGTTGTAAACGGTGGCATCGGCGCGGCGCCAAGTTGTATTTGTGAAATACCTACCACTGGCTGGTTTACGGAAATCGATCAAAAATCGATATTTCATCAGTATGGGTACAACCTTATTTGACATTTTATACATTATTTATTGTATTTAGTGTTGTGTGTTTTTCCTTCCTTCCCTTCTTACAAGGACCATTTCATGATACCTACCACATCTATGATTTGAGTAGGATCTAGATATAACACTGAGCGATTGACTATCTTAGTTATGATTTCTTCCATGCTTTGCAATTTGCTTTTTCATGAAACGCGGGCATAAGATTTAAAAATGTGCAAAATTTAAATTAGTAAGACTTGGTGAGGTAGACACAGGACACCAGTAACTGGCCACCTAACAGAGCTAAGCCGTTACAGATTTTACACAAATATGCTTCAAAGACATCAAGCTCACCTGTAAACCCATTCAGACACTTTTAAATAGCTTTTTTAAACCAATTTTTGGTCGGACTTAACCTTAAAATAGTAATTTCATTTTTGTAAATATCTCAGAAACGCCATTGTAGTTTGTGTTAAATCTTTTGAGGTAGTATTTAGATATGCCATCGAGAATTTTAAAGATGATTTGATGAAGACACAACAATGTTGAATTGAGTACATTTGTCCATAGCGCCGTGGGCATTCTCCTTTGCCGCCCCCTCAGTTCTGCCGCCCTAGGCTCCAGCCGACTTAGCCTGCTGGTAAATCCGCCACAGCTCGTGGCGAACTACATGAAAGTCCGTCCAAAAAAATTGAATCCTCAAAGCTTCTAAGAATGACATATCATACAAAACGTAATATCATAATAGTAAATTTACTAATCAAGAGTATTAGCGTACCAATTACACGTTTTTACATACGATAGCCGGAGGGTGAAATTAGAACAAATGAAAATTGACGCCCTTTGCCTCGAGGGGAGGACAATTAGTTTAATTAACACACGAGTTTATAATCTCGTTATGGTGCTTTTTGTACATTTATGTTTGTCATAAAAGTGTTATGTTTGAATTGTCTGTCCATATGTTAAATTGTCACAAAATAATAAATAAATAAAATGGAATAAAAAAATATCGGATCGGAATTCATAATTCTTTTATGGGGCAATGTATACGCTTCTACAAAAAACTTCCTAATAATATAAGAGATAGTTTTATTAACAAGTTTAAACTATATATCAAAGATAAACTATGTAAAAAGCTTATTATAAAATTTCTGATTATATAAATGACAAAACTGCCTGGGACTGAGCACTGCTTTTTTTTATATAGTATTTACTATGGGACTTAGTTACTCTGAAACAATACTGCTTCATTAATAATTGTATAAAAATCATTCGTCACGTCTAGAACTGGTGGTATTAAAAAAAACCGGCCAAGTGCGAGTCGGACTCTCGCACGAAGGGTTCCGTACTAGTTGCCACTTTGATCGATGTTAATAATAGTTGATTGAATGAAAGGTAAATTGTGGTTTACGGTTTATGACGTATTAAAAAAAAACTACTTACTTGATCTCGTTCAAACCAATTTTTGGTGGAAGTTTGCATTGTTATGTACATCATATATTTTTTTTAGTTTTATCATTCTCTTATTTTAGAAGTTACATGGGGGGGACACACCTTTTACCACTTTGGAAGTGTCTCTCGCGCAAACTATTCAATTAAGAAAAAAATGACATTAGAAACCTCAATATCATTTTTGAAGACCTATCCATAGATACCCCACACGTATGGGTTTGATAAATTTTTTTTTTTGAGTTTCAGATCTAAGTATGGGCAACCCCAAATTTTTTGTTTTTTTGCTATTTTTGTGTGAAAATCTTAATGCGGTTCACAACATACATCTACTTGCCAAGTTTCAACATTATAGTTCTTATAGTTTCGGGAAAAAGTGGCTGTGACATACGGACGGACAGACAGACAGACAGACATGACGAATCTATAAGGGTTCCGTTTTTTGCCATTTTGCTACGGAACCCTAAAAAGGCGCATCATAAGAACATTATTTAAAATATTATTAAATGTGTGTAAGTATATGAATAAAGAATATTTGATACTTTGACTTTGACATAGATTCCTTTCAGTAATAATAATGTTTTTAATTTAAATCAATTAATTTATAAACTACATAATTTATATTTATTAATACCAGATGATACTAAGTTAATTATTTCATAGAGTAAGAATAATCTATTGGTGGTTTTTAATATTTTTTATTTATTTCATCAGCAGTTCAACTTGCACTACTGAATATGGCCTCCCCTGAAGGGGGTGTTGCTATGGTCACCACGCTTGACAAGTAATTTGTAACCGGATTGTTGTAGATAATGTTGTGACAATTGAAACCAAAGTCTAAACGTGCTTTCCGAAGAATATACGGTTTTCGTTCTTATAAAGGTTCTCGAGTGGAGCCGCTTGCACGATGGACTGACGATCTCCTAAAGGTCACAGGGAGTCGGTGGATGCAGGCCGCTAGCAATCGTTCCCGCTGGAAATCGATGGGGGAGGCCTACGTTCAGCAGTGGACTTGAACAGCCTGTAAGATGATTGTATTATTTCTCAATTAATTATTATTATATATTATTATAACTAGCTAACCCGACCGACGTTGTCCAGTCTTAACTAAAACTCTTTATTAAATTGAACTTTTAGTATTAGGCGTGATAGCTCTGAATTAACCGCGATGTGCTGTAAGAGCAGCACGCATTCTATCAATTAAAATGTCTGTCAAAGATTACATTAAAAAAGTTTATAAAGTCAAAATCGGTTGCCTACATTACAGACAAGTTTTCTATAATTTTCCTATTTTACGCGCAATTTTCTATTTTTTTTTTTCAAAGGTTCTTTCTCAAACAACAAAAAAAAGAATTTCCAAATCGGTGGTTGCATTAAAGCGCGTCCGTCGTTATATGCTCATGGTCCACCCAAATAATGACAATTGTTTTGGCATAATATAGACAGAACAAGCATTTTGCGTCGCTAAGAACAATTTAAATAAATTATAACAATTATTTTTATAGATATAAATAAATAACCAATTTAATTAATAACATTTCTAATTAATGTTTGACTATTCCCAAGTGCCTGTAATTGGTTTACGTAAATAAAAATGATTTTTATTTAATTTTTGATGCCGTGACTAAGGGATATAGGGATTCATGATATGAAACACTAAATATAGATTTAATCTTAAGTTGTTTTATTGCGTGAATTTACTTTGTATGTTAATAAATGTACAGTTTATTGGTAGTCTACCAAATGGTACTGATATAAAATGCTTGTACTAGCCGACCCGTCAAGCTGCTTAGAATATATTGAGCCCAACGTCTCCCACAGTGCCCATATATCTCCGTTAACAGGGATGAGCTTACAGTTCCAATTTATCGTCACATTCACCTTTACGACAGTTGTTTGAGAAGAAAACATTTCAATGTGATATTTATATAAGATAAGTTTTATTAACCTTTTATTTTTTTTGTTGTTGTTAGCGTACGAAACCTAGAGAATAAAAACGTGACCCTATTACTAAGATACCTCTGTCTGTCTGTCACCAGGCTATCTTATGAACCGCTAGACAGTTTAAATCCAAGTTATGATTTCGCCATGAATATGACTTCATTTAGTATTTAAAAACTCTAAAGATTCCGACCTCTGATTATGACATAATTACTTACTGCAGTCAGCAATCCGCCTGTTAAGCGTGGTGACTATAACAAAACTATTCTTGGAAGAAATCTTTGCCTGCATTAGGTCGTGTAGTGATGTTAAATACGAACTATTTAACACTTGCTTCCCGCACGCGGTTACACCTGCATAACTTCTGTTCTAGCCTTCCTCGATAAATGGGCTATCTAACACTGAAATATATTTTCTTTCAAATCGGATCTAAGTTTCTTAGACGTCGACGACACTCAGACCATATAAAAAGTAAGGACGGAGCAATGCGAGTAACGCACTGACGTCGGTAAGACTCTGCCTTGGCGTGTACATACACACGCGTACCACAACTATGCTTTACCTTGACACCCGATCTGTCGCAGCGTCAGGTGCTTGATGTTATAACAAACTTCTTTATTTATTTTATTTTTTTATAGAAGAGGGAGGCAAACGAGCAAGTGCGTCACCTGATGGTAAGTGATCACCGCCGCCCATGTACACTTGCAACACCGGAGGAGTCGCAAGTGCGTTGCCGGCCTTTAAGAAAGGAATAGGCTCGCATCTTGAAGGTTGCCATGTCATACCGGATCGGAAATACCTCAGCTTTTAATTGATTCCACAGAGAGGTCGTGCGCGGTAAAAAGTTTCCCGAGAAACGCACGGACCCACCAACATCACCTGGATGAATGGTTGTCCTCCAACCATTCATCCAGGTGATGTTGGTGGAAGTTCTGGCGAGTGGATCTAAGGCGGAAGGCAGCGGCAGGCATGAGTTCGAACAATTCCTCAGAGCACTTCCTGTGATAAATGCGGTAGGGAATACAAAGAGACGCTACGTCTCTCCGCAATGTAAGAGGATCAAGCCGATGTGTGGGAACCTCGTCGCCGGCGATGATTCGAGCTGCGCGACGTTGAACGCGATCAAAAGGAAGATGCTGATATTGTGGTGCCCCGGACCCAGAGATGGCAGCAGTATTCCATATGCGGCACCATTTGCGCTTTATACAATTGAAGGCGATGCGCCGACGTAAAATACTTCCTGGCTCTGCCGAGGACACCCAGCATTTTGGAGGCTAATTTAGCCATGTCTTCCAGATGACCGCGAAATTTGACGTCACTCTCGACGTCGATGCCGAGAATCCCAATATTCTGGCTTATATTAAGGGGAGTGCTTTGAAACCGAGAAGGTTTGACAATAGGAGCCTTTTTCGCAGTAAACGCGCAAACCTGTGTCTTTTGGGGATTGAACTTGACCAATTTAAGATGGCCCCAATTTGAGACACAAGTTTGTTCCAACCCTCAAGGACGTGTGCCCGAGAAATGTTGGAGCGGCCAAAGTTATTATTATTATTATGAGCCTACGATGTCCCACTACAGGGCAAAGGCCTCCCTTCCCTCCTTCCATTTCTAGCGATGTAATGTGATTGTAGGCCAATCCTTTAAAAATGAGTCCAGCTCATGTCGCCATCTTCTTCTGGGCCTGCCGCGTTGACGTTTCCTGCCAGTTGGGCTCCATGGAGTGGTTATTTTAGCCCAGTGCTTCTCCGGCATGCGGCAGATATGGCCAGCCTAGTTCCACTTCAATCTTGTAGCTTTGAGGCCAAAACAGCTATTTGGGTTTTGGAGTGAAGCATGATATTTCTGATGCGGTCCGAAAGTTTGACACCCAATATACTACGCTCCATAGCATGTTGGCAGACTTCTCAAACTTCATTGTTTTTTAACAAAAATGTCGAATTGTATCGTAAAAATGGTCAACAATTTTTTTTTGATCTTAGCGACAATATTTGTCAAAATAATTCTTTATCTTCATTATTATGTACATCACGTTTGGAATAAATTATCTTGTATCATCTTCCTACACGAACGTGATCTAATATCGATAAGCGACTTAAATGACATGACATGCAGTTGCCAAGTTCGTAGCTATGTTCAGGTCCTTTGACATTAATCCGTATGGTATATGGAAGTAAAATCAAAATTCCTAAAAATATATCAGCTTAAAAATGTTTGAGGAATTTTAAGTTGTACGGAATAATTACCTGTTACAAAAATACGAAAATGTTGTTCAGCATTTTAAATAAGTTTAAATAACTACATAGAAAAAACGTAATAATTACGTTTATGGTGTTAGTACGTACATAATTATTTCTTTCCTATTATGGTTGTACAACCTCCGCAGCGTAGCGGTATTTGGCTCGCTTTAAATCTCAGAGGCCGTGGGTTCGATCCCCACTCCGGACAAGAAATCTTTATGTAAATTCTAAGATTTCTTGCCGGGTCTTGTTGGTTGAGGGACTACCCTCCGTGCCTCGGAAAGCACGTTAAGCTGTTTGGCCCGATTATATCAAGGAATGGGCAGCAGCGCCTTGTGTGGCACAACATAATACTGCGGTCACCAATCCGTCTGCCAAGCGTGGTGACTATGGCAAATACCCTCCCTCGGGGGGAGGCCCATGTTCAGCAGTGGACGTTGTACGGGCTGATGGTGATGGTTGGATGTGTTATGGTACAATTTATTTATTCATAAACAATAATTGCGTTATTAATATTTGAATTATATTTGCGCAACGCTTTTAAACAAAAATGATCAATTTCACTCTCTTTTGAAATAGTACCTATAAATTTAATGAAACAAATCAGAGATCAAAAGAATAATAAATTGATGCTGAATTAATAATAACAGTGTTTTTAACAATAATTATTATAATGAATCGTTAATAAAATATTGAAGTCACTATATAGAAATTCATTTTACTTCGCTTTTAATTTTATTATGTACCTATATATTTTTTTATTATGTCCTATCCTATGGGGTCCACACAGAACCTGCGTGGCGCTCCAGGGATCCACGGAACACACTTTGAGAATAACTGGTCAAAAAACTTACCAATTTCATCCCGGATTCCAACTTAACTTTACAGCTCAAATATATCAGCCATTGCTCTGAGGAAACCATTTAAGGTATATAAGACTAAAACTATCTTTGAAATAGTAAGTGAAATTGATGATCTTTGTTCACAAGATAAAGCTTTTAATCAGTGCCGGCGTTAGAGGGACTGACCTCAGGCAAGAATATTATGGTGCCCACTTCATAATCATCAGCCCGTATAACGTCCACTGCTGAACATGGGCCTCTTCCCGGGGGAGGGTTTTTTCCATAGTCACCACGCTTGGCGGGCGGATTGGTGACCGCAGTATTATGTTGTAACATACAATGAAACGCTGCTGCCCGTTCCTTGATATACGATTATTATAGATGATGTTATAACAAACGGGACCAACGGCTTAACGTACTTTCCGAGGCACGGAGGGTAGTCCCTTAACCAACCAGACCCAGAAATAAATCTTAGAATTTACACAAAGATTTCTTGCCCGGCGTGGGGATCGAATCCACGACCTCCGAGATTTAAAGCGAGCCAATACCGCTACGCTACGGAGGTTGTCCCACTTAAGGAAATCAAAATCGAGTTAATATTTTTTGCTGAACCATTGTGAACGTGTCTAAAGAATTTTATCTTCTGCCCTTTGTAGCAGTTAAAACATTGTAAACGGTCATAGATGCGAGTAGGCGGTGTTCTCGTTGCTCGAGAAGAAAGACCAAGTACACTAATCGGCGACCTCGCGCCACGCCCGAAGGTTTAGGCTATCTTCACCATCCGACACGCGTCCTAGTTTGGCGGAGAAGGCATCCTAAAAATCACCTCCTTAAATATGGCACCCTGGGCCGCCGCCCCATCGCGCCTGCATTAATCAATGTAAGATGAAGTGATCAATCCTATTTAGTTGGAAATCTTTAGTTTTCAGTCACTTTCGACTCCAAAAAGTCAACGACAAAGCGTTTTTTATAGATTTCATTTTAGCTTTTTCCCGTGTCTTCGTCTGCTTAGACTTCTAATTCTTCGTACAAACTTTGAAGCCCCAGAAGCCTTTAGAAATTGTATTTAGCAAATCTTTCTTTTTCTATGTTGAATCTATATACCCCATTTTGATGGATGAGGTGTCAATCAATTAATTATAAGTTAAAGTCTTTCTCCTCAGAGTAGGTAAGGTACCACACTTGGCAGGCGGGTTAGTGTTCATATTATATGCAAACAGTGAAACGCTGCCCGTTGCATGGTCCTAACGGCTTAACCTGCTTTCTCGCACGCAGTCCCTCAACCATTGGTTTGTTGAAGGACTGCATGCATGAATAAATCTAAGATTTTACGCAGCTTTCCAGTAGTCCAGCGTGGGGATTGATCCAATGACCTCCGAGGCTTCCTGCTACGACACAGAGGTTATCTTTTCAAACATTTATTGTATTTATTAACTAGCTGCGCCTCGCGTCACTCTGCTCTAGTGGGTCAGAACGTGATATTTTGTAGTCTATATGTTAATCCAGCTTATAAACTACCCGCGAGCAAAGTTTCAGCCAAGTTTTTACGTGAAAAAGTAACAAACATCCATCCATCCATCCATCCATACTTACAAACTTTCGCGTCTATAATATTAGTAGGATGTTTAAGGCTAAAGAGTTTTTGTTTGTTTGCTTGTACGCGCTAATTTCAGGAATTACTGGTCTGTCTTGAAAAATCTTTCAGTGTTTATCTAACACTCCATTTATTAAGAATGGCTATAGGCTATATTATATGACAACCTCCGTAGCGTAGCGGTATTTGGATCGCTATATATCTTGGAGGTCGGGTTCAATCCCCATAGCGGACAGGAAATCTTTGTGTAAATTCAAAAATTTCTTTCCGGGTTGGCTGAGGGACTACCCTTCGTGCCTCTTAAAGTATGTAAGCCGTTGGTCCCGATTATTATAACATCATCCATAATAGTCGTAAAGCAAGACACAAACATAACACTGCTGTCACCAACCCGCCTGCCAAGCATGATGACTATGGCAAATATCCAGCCGCGAGAGGAGGCCCATGTTCAGCAGTGGACGTTATACGGGTTGATGATGATGATGATAGGCTATGTTTAATTATGAAGTTAAGCTAGTAGTAATATTATAAAGTAAAATGTTACAATAACTAATTTAAATGGCTAGCTCGTGGATTGTGCACAGGTTATATAGCATGATCATGACATCAATAAATATAGGTACTTGGATTCCACTACACGTGTATACAGTGCTCTCATTCCCGTGTCAATCGATAATGGATATATCACCATCTACATATTCATGCGTTCCTGTTCAAACTTACTTAGTTGCACGCGGTCGTATTTATGCGATATGTGAAACCCAAAATGGTTTGAAATGACAAGTGCATTTGCAAGGTGGTATTATTATGCTGGTGGTATGCAAATAATTGTGTTGTAAAAGTGTTGGTTTAAGCCCCATGAATGACTTTCAAATTAGTCATCAGAGAACACGGGGGTAACACATCACAAAAAAAAAATACTAGCTGAGTTTTGGCACAAAGGGATCACAAATGGGGTCAAGTCGTTAGTGCAATGGGTGGGGATCGAACCGGAGACGATATGATCGTAAGTCCGACACCCTAGCTATTAGGCCACGGCCACTTTCAAATTCCACATTAGATTTACATAGGTATTGTATTGATGTATATACTTGCATTATTTTGATGGTAATTTTTTCTGGTGCAAGGTAAAGTTGACTTTTCTTATGTGTAATTTTGAATACTTTGGATGCTTAGATACCAATGGTATTCTGGATGTTACGATGCTACCGGCGCCGGTTCGGATGTAACGAAGTATTAGGCGTTGTGGATGCTCCGGTATATTTGAACACGGAGCATGCTTTGAACAATTTGATCACAGCAAATGCTGTGACGATGCGTCTTTATCGCCGTACCCCGAAGCCTCCCACCTGCCGCCGACCGGCGGCTGTGATTATAAAAGGGACGCGCACCAATGCCGCGCTCTCTTAGCCCTCACATTGCGGTCGAAACCGGACACCTACCAGCCTACTACCATCCGGACTGGACGTGCCGAGCCCTGCTTCCCCCGCTGCCGCTACGATGGACCTCAGGCGTCAGCGAGAACACTTCTATCCAGCTTTCTAAAAAGCTAAGTGTTTTGGTGGATACCGAGACAACTTTTTTTTTTTTTTTTTCCGTGCTTTTATCCATTGACGCATTCCCACCGCCGCTGCAGCGTATTCGCGCGCTGGCGGTGGGATATGTGGGGCTCGCCCTCTCTATAGCGTGGTATGCTAGACTCATACCCCGAGGAGAGGACCCCACACCACTAAAACCCCCCGGACACTCCTTCGATCCGCCGTTGGCGGGGGCCGGTTACGCAATCCGGCCCAGCTACCTAGTCACCTGCTCAAACCGAGTCCTAGAACATGCCCCCTTATTTGTCTTAATATTGTTAATGTAAATGTAAATCACCTCATTATTAATAAACTTTAGTGTACTGAGTGATCTTATTTATTTCCTCTCTTTATATATACCTCTATTATTCATCTCTTATCATATCCGTAACACGTGGTTGGCTACACCAACACGTCAACGTCAACAACGTCGGTATTCATGATCATTTTAGATGTTGCTATATATTTGCAGATATTGTTTGTCACTATCTATATCAAGGGTGGCCAACTTAATAACACCTAAGATCGACTTTTTACTGTGTGCGATCGACTATATGGTACATATAACGTTTAATCTCGTATCGTATAAGTCAATCGAAGGATAAACAGCTATTTTTTCTGATTATCATACGATAAATACTAACTTTGTGCGTCTATGGCACGTATTTGTAGACTAACATGGACTGAAATGTCACTTTTTACTATAGAAGTTGATCGACTGTAATAGCTGCCGGGATCGACCAGTCGATCGCGATCGACCGGTTGGCCACCCCTGATCTATATGATCCTGACTACACAGCTCTTAATATTCCATTGTCAGAGAGGTGTACCCGGCTCATAAAGGAGGCCCGTGCTTTTCTCATTACTGTGTGAAAGTCATCCACTCTTTTCATCGTCGCACACATTACTGATGCACTACACGGATGCTGCACACCTAAAGGCGGCTTATATGCACCTGGCTTTAAACTGAACGTTAAATTTTATGTAAACAAGCGACATTGTTATGCGCTTATCTTCGTCATAACAATTTATTTAATACGTAATTTTGTATTTGAAAATAAATTAATAGTGTATTCATTTATTTTCTTATAAGCGCGTACAAGTATTGTTTATTCTGTGGAACGGCTGTAAGAGGTAGGTATATAACATAGGATAAAAACCATAAAATAATTAGCATGCACGATTCATTAAAAATTTAAGTACATTTCGCTAAAAATCAATGTTATTATGTACTATTAGAAAAACAGTCTCCCGCGTCTGTCTTTTTGCCAACTACAGATTTTTTTAAACCTTTTATTTAAGGTAACGTTGGTTAATGTGAACTAATGTAATGATACCCAGGAAACTGCGAAAGCACCGCAGCGCCGAAGAAAAAACTGGCCAAGTGCGAGTCTTACTCTCGCACGAAGGGTTCCGTACCTACTAGTTGCAAGTGCCTACCTATTTTTGATATCAAGAATACAACAAGTAACATAGTATAAACGTTCTTGTAGCTCGTTGTAACTCTGATCGATGTTAATAATAGTTGATTGAATGAAAGGTAAATTGCGGTTTACGGTTTATGACGTATTAAAAAAAAACTACTTGCTTGATCTCGTTCAAACCAATTTTCGGTGGAATGGTTATGTACATCATATATTTTTTTTAGTTTTATCATTCTCTTATTTTAGCAGATACAGGGGGGGGGGGGCACACATTTTACCACTTTGGAAGTGTCTCTCGCGCAAACTATTCAGTTTAGAAAAAAACGATATTAGAAACCTCAACATCATTTTTGAAGACCTATTCATAGATACCCCACACATATCTATGGGTTCGATGAAAAAAAAATTTTGAGTTTCAATTCTATGTATGGGGAACTCCAAAATTTATTGTTTTTTTTTTTTCTATTTTTGTGTGAAAATCTTAATGCGGTTCCCAAAATATATCTACTTACCAAGTTTCACCATTATAGTTTATATAGTTTCGGAAAAAAGTGGCTGTGACATACGGACGGACGGACAGACAGACAGACAGACATGACGAATCTATAAGGGTTCCGTTTTTTGCCATTTGGCTACGGAACCCTAAAAAAGGTATATCAAGAAAAAAATATTCAATCGTATGCAATAGAGTTAGTATGGTAAAGAACTACTTTGTTCTCCTGCGCGCATAGATTCCGTTCCCGAAGAAACTTGGTCTAAGACTAGCCAATCTTAGTCCCGGATATCGTAGCTATTTAATGGTGAAAGAATCAGTAATTCCGGAAATTAGCCCGAACATCCAAGCTCACAAACTATTAACGTTATTTTACGTTTAAGATTTCTAGCTGAATTTTCTGCACACTACTCCTATTATTCTTGTTAACCTTTCGTTTGAAACTGCTTGTGTTACGAGTGGGTTCACGTCGGTAGTGCAATGGGTGGGAATCGAACCGGTGCGGCGCGCGGCGACCACAAGATAACAAGTCCGACGCCCTAGCCATGGCTACGGCCTCTTTAAATATTTCACTTATATCGTTTGTTAATGGTTCAATAACGTGACGACGAGCATAAAACATAACTACATAATTAAAACTAAAGTGTACAATTCACAACTTAGTTACATACTTACATACGGTTATAAATGGATAGTTTACTCAATTAACTATTTTAGGTATCAGTTTTTTATTTGAATTTAAATAGGCTTTGGGTAAGAATGAGTTAAGAGTGAATCATCATGAGCCCGTATGACGTCCACTGTTGAACATGGGCCCCCTCCAGAGGGAGGGTATTGTCCATAGTCACCACGCTTGGCAGGCGGATTGGTGACCGCAGTATTATGTTGTACCACACAAGGAAACGCTGCTGCCCGCTCCTTGATATACGATTATTATTTATTACAGATGATGTTACAACAATCGGGACCAACGGCTTATCGTGCATTCCGAGGCACGGAGGGTAGTCCATCAACCAACTAGACCCGGCAATCCCAGAAATCAAAGAATTTACACATTTTTTATCCGGCGTGGGGACCGAACCCACGACCTCCGAGATTTAAAGCGAGCCAAATACCGCTTCGCTGCGGAGGTTACCAGAGGCGTGAATGTATGTATGTAAATGGCTGTAAAATTAGATATCTGTTAGCTGAATTTGAAACGCATGGTAAACGTAGGTACTTTACATATTGTAGGTATTTTACATAGTCCCAGACTTTAGCTCTACGCGAGTATTATAGTATATTAGTAATCGTTTTTTTTTTCGGAAGGATTTACGTATTTAGCCGCAAGGCTTTTGCTACTTTGCGCAAATGGTTTAAAAACGACAAACTAAGCAACCTGCGTAAGAGGGCGCCCCCTGTGGGGCTTGTACCTCGGCTCTGATCTGTACTTAAATGTGTTATGCATTGTAAATGACGTATAAAAACCGCGAATTATTCGTCTACTTCTACAATTAAACTATTTCATTTCATTTCAAGGCTATGGGCTGGAACGGGTGCTATGCTGGTGAAACAAGGGAAGCTAGTAAGTTAAAAAAATACAGGAATAAGTATTTCACAATTTAAAAGCTTACTTAATTTGTTCATGTACGTTAAAACATGCATATTTAGTTTAGAGTCGTGCTAGCGTAGTGCTATTGCGTGTCTTGCAATATTTATTGTGTGCCAGCCATAAAATTAAGCGGCCGACTACTTTGAGAATTACATGTAAGGTCTAACTATAGTTTACATATTATAAAAGTATTTACTAGTACCTACTAATTGACATCCTCCGCAGCGTAGCGGTATTTGGCTCGCTTTAAATCTTGGAGGTCGTGGGTTCGATCCCCACGCCGGTTGAGCGACTACCCTCCGTGCCTCGGAAAGCACGTTAAGGGTGCCTGTCCACCGGAGCGGAGCGAGGCAATGGAGCGGAGAAACGGAGAAATATTAACCAATAGGATTTCTCAAAATCTCCGCTCCTGCAATTCTATTGGTTAATACCTCTCCGTTTCTCCGCTCCGCCACCTCGCTCCGCTCCGGTGGACAGGCAGCCTAAGCCGTCGGTCCCGGTTGTTATAACATCATCTATAATAATCTTATATCAAGGAACGGGCAGCAGCGTTTCCTTGTATGTTACGACATAATTCTGCGGTCACCAATCCGCCTGCCAAGCATGGTGACTATGGCAAATACCCTCCCACTGGAGGGGGCCCATGTTCAGCAGTGGACGTTATACGGGTTTGTATTTATGTATTTGCCATAGTCACCACGCTTGGCATGCGGATTGGTGACGGCAATGTTATGTTGTAATACACAGGGGAACCGCTGCCCGTCGCCTGGTTCGTTTGTTATAGATGATGTTATAACAATTGAGACCAACGGCTTAACCTGCTTTCCGAGGCACGGAGTGTAGTCTCAAACCAACCAGACCCGGAAAGAAATCTTAGTATTTACACAAAGATTTCTTGTCCAGTGTTGGGATCGAACCCACGACCTCCGAGATTTAAAGCGAGCCAATTACCGCTACGCTACGGAGGTTGTCCTGGATATTAACCATATCAGTGAAATTGCGTTTCTCATTAGATCGTACACTCAAGTGTGAGAGATTTAATCAGATGCTTTCTAAACCACACGGGATATGTTCATGGTTTACTGAATTACTGAGCAATTTATTTCAAATCTAGCGATTATCAAGGTACACTTTTACGTGCCATCATAATTAATCATCATCGGCCCGTAAGTTCACTGCTGAACAAGGACCTCCTCCCAAGAGAAGTTTTTTGCTATAGTCACCACACCAGCTACATGGTGTCCGGCTTGGAATAGATCTTTTTTTTTTCTTGTCCGGCGGGAAACGCATTTACGCATTTCCACCGCCGCGCCGCTGTAGCGTATTCGCGCGCTGGCGGTGGGATACCTATGTAGGACTCGTCCTCGAAAAATAAAAAAATATTCATATAACTACGATATCAAAGACAAATTGTGTCAATATATTCAAAATATTAAACAAACTAGGTGACCCGACTATTTTTTTGTCCGATGGATTTGCATTTACTGATTCCCACCGCCGCGCCGTTGCAGCGCATTCGCGGCCTGGCGGTGGGTTATGTGAGACTCGCCCTCTCCATAGCGTGGTATGCTAACTTATACCACAAGGAGAGGACCCTACGCCCCTAAAACCCCCCGGACACAATTTCGATCCGCCGTTGGCAGGGGCCGGGTACGCATAAGCATTCTGGCCCGCTTAGAATAGATCTCCCCAAGTAGTCTAAGATCCGATTAAGAAGGACCTTCATCGATATGTTTACTGGATGCAAAATATTTTATATCAAATTTAATGACTTAAATAATATAACGCGGGTGGGTTGCCTAAGAAATTCCTGGCCAAACTATTATTATTTAAAAATTTACTTTAAAATTAAATTTATTTATTTAATTTACTTTATTTTAAACGAATAAATTTAATACTAATCGAAAGTATGAAGCCTATAGAATATAAAAACGTTGGGTTTTCTTTTTGTTTCCTGGCATAACTACTGGGTTGCCAGGTATTAATAGGAATGCCGATACTATTTATCTTCCCCTATTTGTTTAATAAATAAATTTTATATCAAAATATAATATTTTTTTGCTACAATCTGCAATAAAAATAAAATATTTCGATTTACAATAAAAAATTAAATAATATTTTTTTTAATAAATAATAGTTTGGCCAGGAATTTCTTAGTCAACCCACCCGCGTTATATTATTTAATATAATACATTTGATATAAAAAACTTTTCATCCAATAAACAGATTGGTGAAGGTCGTTCTTAATCGTATCCTCTACTAATGTGTTCCCATGCGTTAAGAGGAGGCCCATGTTCAGTAGTGAACGTACTATGTATAACACACATTGGAACTGCTATAGGAGATACTAGCTGCCCTCACGGTTTTACCCGCGTTACTCTGCTCCAGTGGGTCGGAGCGTGATTTTTTGTAGCATTTATGTCAATCGAGCTAATTAACTATCCCCGTGCAAAGTTTTAGCCAAATCCATTCAGTAGTATTTACGTGAAAGAGTAACAAACATCCATTAATCCATACCTACAAACTTTCGCGTTTATAATATTAGAAGGATAGTATTATACCAATCGGGACCAACAGTGCTTTCTGAGGCCGGGGGGGGGGGGGAAGGGTTCCCATCTAACTAGACCCGGAAAGAAACTTAGATTTTACACAAAGACTTCTAGCCCGGCATGAAAGCGGGACTTAAACCGCTATGCCAAGGAGGTTACATATCTTTATATTTTTTTCCGACAGACATATGTAGTTAGCCCTGAGGCTTTTGCTACTTCACCGGGAATAAAGGCGAGCAGAGCTCCAGCCCAGATAAATTGTTTAAACACTACAAACTAAGCAACCTGCGCACGAGGGCGTCCCCTGAGGGACGGAGTCCAGCATGTTTCGCTAACTTACATACAATGCAATCCATAAAATAATTGACATATCCCACTAATATATAAACACGAAAGTTTGTAAGTATGGATGAATGGATGGATGTTTGTTACTCTTTCACGCCAAAAGTACCGAACGGCACCGGAATAGGTTATACGCTGGATTAACATATAGGTAACAAAACTTCACGGTCCGACCCACTGGAGCATAGTAACGCGGGTAAACGCGGGGCGTAGTATTAGTAACTAAAACTACCAGGAATCCATAATATAACAACAAGTCACACACTATACAGCTCTTTGCCTTAGATAGGGGTCATTGAGTATCGCAGCTCGATGTAAACAAGAAAAAAGAAAAACGCGGTTGAACGCTCTGATTAAACTGCCTTAGGTTGTAGTCTCATTGAGAGCGATTACTAAGAGACCTATAAAGTATTTTAAACTTTAAGATATCATCATCATGATCATCAGCCCGTATAACGTACACTGCTGAATATGGGCCTCCTTCCAAGGGAGGGTATTTGCCATAGTTACCATGCTTGGCAGGCGGGTTGGTGACCGCAGTATTATGTTGTACCATACAAGGAAACGCTGCTGCCCGTTCCTCGATATACGATTATTATAGGTAATGTTATAACAATCGGGACCAACGGCTTTCACACAAAGATTTCCTGTCCAGCGTGGGGATCGAACCCACGACCTTCGAGATTAAAAGCGTGCAAATACTGCTACGCTACGGAGGTTGTCAACTTTGCGATAGTCTTACGCTAACTCACATTGAGAGGCAAGCTATAGACGAAATTCGGTCTAGTCTATAAATTTAACATAAGATAGCTAAGACGACTACTTTATCAATCAGCTAGACTTCTTCATGCAACGTATATAAACTATTTCTGACGACATTTTGTAGATCAAATTGTAGTTTTGAACATCATAAGGTATACCTGCTATATAACTCATAAGAATTATTGAGGATATTCAACGGCAGACAGTTGTACAAAACTACCATATAAAAACATAACGTCATAGTCATTAAAGCGGCCGTAGCCCGATGGCTAGGGCGTCGGACTTGTGATCTTGAGGTCACCGGTTCGAACCCCACCTATTGCAGTACCGACGTAAACCCACTCGTGACACAAGCATTTTAGCTTAGCACGAGGGGTAACAAGAATACTTACTAGTATTCTTGTTAACCCCTAGTGCGACTGAAAAACTCTGCTAGTAATCTATTAAAAAAAAAACCTTTAATCCCCCAGTTACTAAATAGGTAGTAAAGATAAAGAAGTTTTATTTGAGAAGCGCAGCTACGCAATTGTATTGCCTACACAGTATTAACAGCTTACTTACTAAACAAAAATATAATATTCTTACCGCCTATGAAATTAATTCATAATTATTATAATTATATAAGAAAGTAGCTTCCCGCGCGCGGTTTCACTCGCGTAATTCCCGTTCCCGTAGAAGCTTCTTAATTAAATATAGAATATAGCCTTTCTCGTTTGTAGTTTAAACCATACATTTTCCTGTGTTCTCATGTGGGTCGTGTTAAAGGCAGTAGAATAACCCACTGAGTTTGTTTCGCCGGATCTTCTCAGTTGGGGCGTATTGGATCCGGTGGTAGCATTAAATCGCGTCCGTCGTTATATACTCATGGTCCACCTAAATAATGACAATTGTTCAAACCTAATATAGACAGAACAAGCTATTTGACACAATATAGTTAAATAATAAACTAAGACGTTAAGACTAAAATATAATTTAAATAATAACTTAAATACTTTAATTTGAAAATTTATAAAATATTATAATTATAGATAATAATACTAAATACTAAATTATTGTTTTGTTTATTTGCAAGTGCCTGTAATAGGTTTACGTAAATAAAAATGATTTTTATTTATTTATTTTATTTAATTACAACATAATACTGAAGTCACCAACCCGCCTGCCAAGCGTGGTTACTATGGCCAAAACCCTTCCTCAGAAGAAGGTCGATCAGCAGTGGACATTTTACGGGATGATGATGATGAAACCATAACCGCGCAGCTAATTATCTACATGTAACATGAGCAACATTATTTAAATAAGCTTTTCTTAACAGAAAAATAAGGTTATAAAAAAAGTCGCGCATAATAAGACCGTACCCTTTTGGAAACCTTATTTACTTATCAAAGGTAACCACTGCACTCAACCAATGGCAAACATAACAAAATTAAACCGTTGATTAAAAGCGATTTCATATTGAGATACCAGGATGGTAGAAGTGGACAGAAGTTTTAAACCCTCCTTATAAGTAAACATTGTAGCCGTAATAAAAAGAGATCGTAGGTAATGAAAGGCTAACTGTGGGTAGCCTTTTCATCTTTAAAATATTTGGTACTTATTATCATAAATGTACGATGAGCATTGAAACCCACCGAGGGTAGCCGCCGCTGAATAAATAATAAAAGCGTTTAGCGTGCGATCGATCCGTTAAAGTGAAGGATATTCGTTTCATGCGTATTATGGTATCCTGGTAGTTTTTATTTTAAACTAGCTTCTCGCGCGCGGTTAAAAAAAACACCAGGATTCCAACTTCTGTAGGTTAGGTTAGGTTAGAACTGTGACCACAACGCCAGACTGTGCCAGATCCAAATTCTATACAAACCGTCAAAACAACGTTTGCCTGATTTTTGCAGTCAAAAGTGGTTTTGACCGATTACAAGTTTTGACTGTAACATATTCATTCTATAGCCTTCCTCGATAAATAGGCTATCTAATACTACTGACAGAATGTTTCAAATCGGACCAGTAGTTCCTGCGTTTAGCGCGTTCAAGTAAGCGAACAAACTCTTCAACTTTATGTTTCAATAATAGATTCCCGCGCGGCCTCATCTGCGTAAGTACCGTTTCCGTAGGAACTTAATAATTAAATATAGCAAATAGATTCCCTCGGTTAAGACAGAGACTAGAGACAATCTAGAGAGTAGTTTCTGAGATTAGAGCGTGCCAGTAAACGAACAAACAAACGCTTTAGCTTTATAAATTAGTATAGATAGCCTATAACCTTCCTCGATAAATGGGCTTTCTAACACTAAAATATTTTTTTAAATCAGTCTAAAAGGTCCTGAGATGAGTTCCTTTATATATTAGTACTAGCTTTCCGCGCGCGGTTTCACCCGCGTAACTCCTGTTCCCGTAGAAACTTTATAATAAAATATAGCTTATAACCTTCCTCGATAAATGGGCTATCTAACATTGAAAGAATTTTTCAAATCGGACCAGAAGTTGCTGAGATTAGCGCGTTCAAGCAAACAAACTCTTATTATGGCAAATAACTAATTATTAGGTACCAATTCTTTGCGTTTTTATACTCATGATAATTTCTCAACGAAATGTCCGATTGGAATAAAACAAAAAGTATTTTACTTCTACATAAATACCCTTGATAAAATAATGCTTAATTTGGATAAGAATTAATATGACGATACACATTTAACGTAGTTTCTTTCTTCAGACGATTTAATATTTTTCATGAACATAAAAGCGGTTATTGTGACTAAACTATGGTAGTTAGATATATGCTCTCGCGGACTTTTTTGTAGATCTTAATAAGACCTACAAATCCGTAGTACATCATTTTGTTCTATAGCCAATAGTTTTTGCAGCGCACCCATAAATAGGTTTTCGCTTTTACACCATGGGTTACAAAATCACAATTTTCTTATGGATTCCAAATTTTTTTGAAAATAAAATGAAAACACTGAAAGAATTGTTGAAATCGGACCAGTAGTTCCTGAGATTAGCGCGTTCAAACAAACAAACTCTGCAGCTTTATAATATTAGTATTCTACTTACTATACTTTACTATACTTTTGACTTCGACTATATCTATAGTCGAAGTCAAAAGTCAACAATTTCTCAATTCATATTTTCAATTCAAAGAATTTTATCATGTTCTTATGATGCGTATATCCATTTGTTCCTACCACGAGTTCAAGACAAGGCAACTCTGAGAAGAACTGGCAAGAAACTAGGAATCCTTTTCTAAATAATCAATTTATCGTTTTACAATATTGTTTAGCAACAGTGTCATTCTAGAGCAAGTTACTCCCAAGCCATACTGACATTTACATAGTCTGATATTTTATAATATACCTTTTTACATAATTTAGCTTTGACAATGGCTTTCAATTTATTAACAGATAGTTCTCCAATATTATTTGGGAGTCCGTTATAAAAGCGAATACGTTGCCCCATAAAAGAGTTGCTTATTCTATAGAGACGAGAGTCTAGATACTTCCTATTACTACATAAATTACAAAATTATCAATATAATTATATTCTCTATTCTTTTTTCTTGCATTTTTATGGTTGCTTCTGAGGATCTTGGTGCTCTGGGTTCGATTTCCAACGGGGATAACAGGTATGAGGTAAAAATTATATGTAGTCCGTCAGTTAGATTCCCAAAAAATATTGGACACGTTTCTCAACCAAAAAATGACAAAGACACAGTGCGTTGAAATTTCGCATGACTTCTAGTCACAATTTTACCTAGTAGTAACATCACAAAGTAGAGCGACAGTTGCACAAAACTCTTCTAAAGAAACTAAAAGCCATAATCCCTCAATCTCTCCGTCAGCGACCGCCCTGAGCCGAGGTCCAAGTCCCACAGGGGACGCCCTCTTGCGCAGGTTGCTTAGTTTGTAGTGTTTAAACCATTTATCTAGGCTTGAGCTCTGCTCGCTTTTATGCCCGGTGAAGTGCGGTAGGCGCGCCAAAAAGTTAATAGGCAGCGTAGCCGAGTCTCAGCTGCAAAGCCTTGCGCACCGACGAAGGGTTGCCAGTTTGTCGGTTTTTTATCGGATACATTTCGGAGAGTGTGCTGAGGAACTGCACAACTTAGTTCTGCCTTCCCCTTTCTTCTATCGGACAACAAGACACTCGGAGAGGCGCCATCAGTACATGGTCGATATTCCCAAAATACGTACGAAGCGCTTCGAGTCCACGTTTTTTGTACGTACTGCGAAGATGTGGAACTCCTTGCCGGGGTCTATATTTCCCGATAAGTACGATATGGGTCTCTTCAAATCAAGAGTAAACCGGTTCCTTCTAGGTAAGCGTGCTCGATCCTAGGCTATTCCGATGCTTAACATCAGGCAGGGTGTAGTCAAACGCTAACCTATTTCTAATAAAAAAAAAAAAAAAAAAAAAAGTAAAAAGTAGCAAAAGCCCCGTGGCTATCTAAGTATAATATTTAAAATAAAAAAGTAACATCACAAGCCCCCTTGCCTGAACTTTATAGATTGTTGTAGCTACAGAGCTACAACAAACTAAAATTATTAATCAAATCAATTCAAATGGAATTGATTTGATTAATAAAAAAATACGTGTCCAATATTTTTTAGTAATCTAACTGACGGATAAGTTAGTTTTATTTTTAATTAGTTACTTTTAGTTTGTATTTTATTCATGTTTGTTAATTATAAACTGACGGACTAAATACATTTTTTTAGTCTTCATGACTATTATTATGATTTAATTTATAAAAACCTCGCAGCGGCCCTCGTTAGTGCGGCACGTTCCCCGAATGCAAATTGTCGAATTAAAATATATTTTTTAAATGTTTGGAACACTTTATGGAAAAGTTTACCTTATACTAAATTTCAAAATTGAGATTAATAAAATTCGACCACCGGCAGGATTTGAACTTGCATCTAATGCACTAACGTCCCCCTTAGAGACGTGTTGCAAAGAGATAAATATATTTCGATGACCGGCTGTGGTTCCACCGTATACTAATTGGTTAAGGCATTGGGGGCTTTACCTAAGATGCAGGTTCAAATCCTGCCGGTGGTGGTAGAATTTTATTAATCTCAATTTTGGATTATAAAATATATTTGTTGTATAATGGTCTTATATCTTTTTTAACTATATCGGCCCTATTACGACCACTGCTGAACATGGGTATCCTTAACAGACCTTATCAAACCAGAGCTGTTGAGGACATTGCCATAATCACCACGCTTGGCAGACAGATTAGTGATCGCTTTAAGGTGTTAAGTTTTATGGTAACTATCCGGTTGTACTCACGGTTTGTCATCATCGGATATGTCCGACTAGTTACGCGACCATCTTGAGGTCCATTCTCAAGGAGTAGTCGACTCGACGGCGCGGCGCGGCGCCGGCCAACTAACTCTTTCTCCGGGTAACAGTTGGGATGGTCTCAAACTAGTCGGACATATCCGATGATGACAAACCGTGAGTACAACCGGATAGTTAACATAAAATATATGTACCACTGACGAGTTTTAATTCTAAAATTAGCAAACCGATAAGATTAATAATAAGATAAGATTATCCGTGTGGTTTCCGGCTTAGAATAGACCACCCAATGTCTTTCCATGGGTGTCGTAAAAGGCGACTAAGGGACATATGGCTGATGGATGGGCAGCAGCATCTATTAGCTCAAGGTTTACATCTTACTGCGATCACCAATCCGTCTGCCAAGCGTGGTGATTATGGCAATATCCCTCTACGATCCTGGCTTGCCAAGGGTATAGAGGAGGTCCATGTTCAGAAGTGGACGTAAACGGGCTGTTGATGATGATGATGATGAAACCGATAAGTTGTTAAGTTATCTTAAACTGATATATGCTGCCCATACATCAGCTGTATACCCCTTAGTTGCTTCTCACAACACCCATAGGAAGACATGGGGTGATCTATTCGAAGCCGGACATCACACGGCACTAGATGGTATTACTAACCTCTATATATAATATAACCGTTTCCGTTAAACTTCGCCAATTAAGTTGACAAATAACTCTCTCGGGTTATGAACCTTTTAGCATTGTCCTAGGCTATTAGCATTGGCCTAGGCTTTTAGCATTGTCCTAGGCTTTTAGCATTTTCCTAGGCTTTAAGCATTGTCCTAGGTTTTTAGTAAGTTTTTTTAGCTAAAGCAATGTAATTGAGTTATCTTTGAGGTTTTCGACTTGATTTGACCACATCAAATATCAAGGCTCATCAAAGGCAGCAGCATCTATCGGCTCAAGGATACTCACTATCTTACTGCGATCACCAACCCACCTGCCAAGCGTGGTGATTATGTCAATATTTCTGAACACCCTCGCTTGCCAAGGTCTGTTAAGATGAGGCCCATGTTCTGCAGTGGACTTGAACGGGTTGATATTGTAGATGTAAGTGACAACAAATTAAGATAACCTACAACAAAAAAATGTTTTTGTTTAAAAAGACTACAAGCAGGTTATTGCAGTCTACTAGTATACTTGTTAACGTGCCTCGTGCTAAGCTAAAATGCTTGTGTTACGCGTGGGTTGACGTCGGTAGTGCAATGGGTGGGGATCGAACCGGTGACCACAAGATCACAAGTCCGACACCCAAGCCATTGGATTATTGGTCTTACCTTAATATAAGACGTTTTGTCTTGTCGCAAAAAGCATTTTTATTACAAATAGACATGTACTTTAGCTGATCGGTTAATGTTTGTACAACAATTCTGTTTATGGATTCCAATCCCGTTTTACGAACTCAATCGAGTATAATGTACACGAATATTACATACATACTTTTATATGACAACCTCCGTAGCGTAGCGGTATTTGGCTCGCTTTAAATTCTCAGAAGTCGTGGGTTCGATCCCTACCTAGTCTGGTTGGATGAGGGACTACCCTCCGTGCCTCGGAAAGCACGTTAATGAAATAATGAATAATTAAATAGTGAATTTATTCAGCACTAAGGTATTTACATACACTTGTACTTGTCAGAATCACAATGTTACACAATAATTCTTATTCTATTAATTAAACTAGATACTTAACTAACAGGTAGCAAATTGTAGGATATCACAGACAAAGTAGTCCGTCCGTCAGCTGGTCATTATTCCTCTACTCATAATAAGTTTAAGTTCACATTAATTATTATAGATTTTAGTGGATCAATATATAAATATTTGGTAAAAACATACAATTAAGTGACACACACCTGGGGGCACCCTTAAGGGATAAGGACCACGACCCAGTGGTACCACTGATATATAAGTCAGTTTTATGAACATAAGAGGAAGTGATCAGTCTACAGGCGCTGGATCACAGGGCAGGGGTAGGGGCGCGACGCGGTCCTCGCCGGCGAGAATCCTACCCTAGCTAACCTGCAACCTTTCACTAGCTACCTAGGTGGACGACTCGGAGAAGAAAGGAAGAAATAAACTCCGGGCTTTTTCTTTTTCGTTAAGTCGTTGGTCCCGATTGTTATAACATCATCTATAATAATCGTATATCAAGGAACGGGCAGCAGCGTTTCCTTGTGTGGTTCATCATAATATACTACGGTTACCAGCCCGCCTGCCAATCGTGGTGACTGTGGTAAATACCCTCCATCGGGAGGCGGCCCATGCTCAGCGGTGGACGTTATACGGGCTGATGATGATGATTATGACTTTTATAGGTGCTGGAGTAGCTAGGTAATCAAGGTCCTGGGGCAAAAAAAAAAAAAAACGGCCCCTAAACAGTTAAGGTTTTATTAAAATATCCTTACTAATATTATAAAGCCGAAAGATTGTAGGTATGTATGGATGGATGGATGGATGTTTGTTACTCTTTCACGCCAAAACTGCTGAATGGATTTGATTGAAGGTTTGCATGCGCATAGTTTATAAGCTGGATTAACATATAGGCTACAAAATATCACGTTCCGACCCACTGGAGCAGAGTTACGGACGGGGCGCAGCTATATAGACATATTTCTAAAACGTAGGTAATAAGAGGATTGCTAATAAGGTTTTGGGGGCCCCGGGGCACTGCTCCACCAAGCCGAGGTCCGAGTATCGCGAGGGGATGTTTAAAATATCGTTGATTTAAGGACTTTGAATTAAATAAATTTAATTGATTAAGCATTTAAATATCGTCGGGTTAAGGACTTATTGTGATAACATGACCGTTATTGAATTATATACTGTAAAAAGGGATCTAAACTAATATATAAAGCTGAAGGGATTGTTTGTCTGCTTGAACGTGCTTATATCAGGAACTACATAGTCCAGCAACCACCGCTTGTTTTTTTTTAAGTGATTAATAACAGGCTGAATCTTCGTAAGTTCGTTCGATTCGACGAGACGCCCAAGTTTTTACTCTGTGCACATTCTCAAAGAGGTAGGTAATGTAGTGCGCAGATGTAATGAACATGTATTTATGTCGATCTGGTAGGATGTCGAAATTGTCTGACTAACAGTAAATTTTTTATTGAAATTTTAAGATAATATGATAATAAACTCGGATAAACAATTGTCCTACAAAATCGATGGTTTGAGTAGGAGCGTCCTCCACGTTTAATAGGTCGAAACAACGAGGTCATAAAAATTATTAATAACCAGCTGATTTTTTGTAAGCAGCTTAGTAAATATTAGTATTATTGAATGGCCACAAAGTCCTACAAATGTAGTGGTAGTCTGTGGTAGGTTTTCCTAGTCCTACACTTGGAAGTTCTCGATTCCACGGTACACTAGCGGACAAAAAAACATACGTTCAGTTAATGCATTCTTTGCCTAAATCAAACAGCGTGTCCTACCAAAAATGGGTATGTATCGCTAGTCCTACAGGAATATTGAAAATAATAATTTTTCGTAGTTGTAGTTTTGGTAACTTGGGACACATACATTTTAAGCACAATCAATATTTTTTTTTAAAATAGTATAGCTGTAGTTGTCTGAATTGTAGTTATATATGATCTGTCAAAGTGAAACTAAAAAATACAATCTATACTAGTATTATAAAGCTGCAGAGTTTGTTTGTTTGTTTGTTTGAACGCGCTAATCTCAGGAACTACTGATCCGATTTCAGTGTTGAATAGTCCTTTTATCGAGGAAGGTTATAGGCTATATTCTATTTTCAAAAAAATTAGGGAACCGTAAGAAAATTGCGATTTTGTAACCCAAGGTGTAAAATCGAAAACCTATTTATGCGTGCGCTGCAATAACTATTGACAATAGAACAAAATGATGTACTACGGGTACGCGAGAGTACATATCTAACTATCATAGTTTAGTCACAATAACTGCTTTCATGTTCATAAAAAAAATATTAATTCGTTTGAAGAAAGAAACGTACGTTAAATGTGTAATCGTTATATTAATCCTTATCCAAATTAAGCATTATGTTTTGAAGGGTATTTATCTAGAAGTAAAATACTTTTTGTTTTATTCCAATCGGACTTTTCGTTGAGAAATTATCTCGTGATAATTTCTCAACGAAATGTCCGATATACTCGTGTATAAAAACGCAAGGAATTGGTACCTAATAATGAGTTATTTGCCGTAATAGATAAAGCTAGAAAAGTTTATTTGCTTGAACGCGCTAATCTCAGCAAATACTGGTCCGATTTGAAAAATTATTTCAGTGTTAGATAGCCCATTTATCGAGGAAGGCTATAAGCTATATTTTATTATAAAGTTTCTACGGGAACGGGAGTTTGTTTGTTTGAAAGCGCTAAACTCAGGAATCAATCAGGAACTATTGGTCCGATTTCAAAAAATCTTTCAGTGTTGGATAGTCCATTTATAGAGGAAGGTTATAAGCTATATTTAATATAAAATAAAATATAAATAAAATAAAATATAAATATATAAAATATCAGAAAATATATACTTGTAACTGTTTAAACTATAAGAAATTCTTATTTCGAGAGGTTAAAGCTTAAGGGTCCTGAAATTACCTCGGTAATAGCTGCGTTTACCTTAGTTATAAATATAATTAAATACAATCTTACTTAATCTTCGTCGGATTCCGACGTCGACGTTTCATCAGTTTCGCCTTGAACATCGTCTTCATCTTCGTCGCAATCGTCAGAATAAATTACCTACATCGGATTCCGTAACTGTGTAATTGTTATTTCTACATATAAAAAGATTTTGTTATTATTATTTTTATCGAATAGGTCTCATAATTAAGATCATATTTATTTAATTATTTGTTTTATATTTTTAAATTGTTCTTTTAATAATAAATTAATTTTATACTATTATTTTAATTTTTAAGTAAAACTCATATTATTATTTTCTACCGTCCATAATTGATTGATTGATTTATTTTTGTTTGTTTATAACGTGGCGTCATCAATGGGGTCAAATAGAATACCAGCGCTACATTCATACACAAATGTGTGGTGGATGAAGCATAAAGCTGAAGTTGGTGCCTAGGTATTTATGGTGCACATGAATGTCTATTATAAATTTGATATTGTAATTTTTCAACAGTGTAAATATTTTTCTTTCTTTCTCTCTTTCACTGTGAACGCTTGTTTCTGACTGCCTTGGGAAGGGAACCCAAAATCAAGAAATTGTTGACACATGGCCGGCACGGCTTCCCCCTCACACCTCTCTCAGTTTCTTCCGAAAAATTATTTCAAGGCCCCCACTCGGCTACTTCTTTTTAGAGAATTGTGTTTGGGCTTCTTTTTCAATGTCTAAGCACAACATAATTCACTCGGGATTGTTTACGAATTTAACTCTGTATCACGGGAAATAAACTGCGGTGGAGACAACAGCAACTTGGAGTAGAGTTTACCACACGTGTAAAATCTCCATTTAAGTTTCCATATATATAGATATACTCATAACATTTTTAGTAAACGCTACTCCAAGTTGCTGTTGTCCCCACCGCAGTTTATTTTCCGTGATCGAAATGTAAAGTTAAATATTATATATGTTACCACTTTTGGTATGTACCACATACCACTTTTGGTGTAGGACAGTAGTAAAATTGTGTTCTACACTTTCTTCCCGATAGGACAAAATCAAACCTAGGTTGATATTAATGAAAAAAGTATTACCGTGGAATCGACAACTTCCAAGTGTAGAACTAGGAAAACCTACCACTACATTTGTAGGACTTTGTGTCCATTCAATAATACTAATATTTACTAAGCTGCATGCAAAAAATCAGCTGGTTATTAATCATTTTTCGACCTATTAAACGTGGAGGACGCTGCTACTCAAACCAACGATTTTGTAGGACAATTGTTTTTCCGAGTTTATTATCATATTATCTTAAAATTTCAATAAAAAATTTACTGTTAGTCAGACAATTTCGACATCCTACCAGATCGACATGTATTATATCTTGCGCACTACATTACCTACCTCTTTGAGAATGTGCACAGAGTAAAAACTTGGGCGTCTCGTCGAATCGAACGAACTCACGAAAATTCAGCCTGTTATTAATCACTTAAAAAAAAAACAGGCGGTGGCTGCTGGACTAACATGTCCGATGTCAAAAAATATTTAGTAACATTCGGTGTTAGATAGGCCATTTGTTGAGGAAGGCTCGCTTATAGGCTCGAAATAATTATTAAGTTCCTCTGGGAACGGAAGATACGTGGATGAAACCGCGCGTGGGAAGGTTAAGGTAAATTGCTATAGATAGATACCACGCTTGGCAGGCGGATTGGTGATCGCAGTAAGATGGTGATTTCCCTTGAGATGATAGATGCTGTTGCCTATCCATCAGCGGTATGTCGCTAAGTCGTCTCCTACGACACCCATGGGAAGACATTGGGGGGGGGGGGCTTGGCCGGACACACTACGGCACTTCTAATGTTTTATATATAAACTAGCGACTCGCTCCACCTTCGCACGGTTGCAATACTGATGTAATTTTACACATAAATCTTCCTCTTGAATCACTCTATCTATTACAAAAAACCGCATCGATATCCGTTGCGTAATTTTAAAGATCTAAGCTTACATATGGACGGACAGACAGCGGGTAACGACTTTGTATTATACTATGTAGTCATCATCATCAGCCCCCTGCTGAACATGGGACTCCTCCCGAGGGAGGGTATTTGCCAAAATCACCAGGCGGGTTGGTGAAACACAAGGAAACGCTGCTACCCGTACGTACTTTTTTTTTTTCACGGGGAAATGTATTTACGCATTGCCACCGCCGCTGCATGCGTATTCGCGCGCTGGCGATGGGATAAGTGGGACTCGCCCTCTCCATAGCGTGATATGCTAAACTCATACCACGAAGAGAGGACCCTACACCACTAAAACCCCCCGGACACTCCTTCTATTCGCAGTTGGCTGGGGCCTGCGCATGAGCAATCCGGCCCTGCTACCCGTACCCTGGTATACGATTATTATAGGTGATGTTATAACAATCGGGACCAATGTAGTGATATATATTTCTATTCTTACAACTTGGCTCTGCTAAGCTTAAGATTTAAAACAGGTTTAGACTAAGCGTACTTCAGCTACTTGCATAAGGTGTAAGTTACTTTCAATAAGTAGCCAATTTATACATCAAGCCACGTACCAGGCAATCATGAATGCGAGAAGGTATCGGATTCTAAACTACGTACACCGAATATTAGACTTACAGTCGGTTTAACAAAATTTGTTGCTTGTAATTCCAGCAAGTAACTTTACTAAAAATCTATGTAAACCTTGAGCTAATAGATGCTGCTGCCCATCCATCAGCCATATGTCCCTTAGTCGCCTTTTACGACACCCATGGGAAAACATGGGGTGGTCTATTCTAATCCGGAAACCACACGGTCTTATATAGTGTAAGTGTGCGAAATTAAATAATCCTAAGTCCGCGCAATTTTTTAAAAAAGAGGTACAATTTTTTTGCTTTACATTCATTATTTAATAGTATACAAGATTAAGCATATACATTATTAATAAATAAACTATCTTTTCCTGTTTGTATTTAACTGTGTTATTCCAGATCCCGTGGGAATCTCTTCATGAAATATAGCTTATTACTCGCTGTTAATGTTTCACTTTTGTTGTTAACTATAGGTAAAATAATTGTTTAAATTGGTAATCTATACTAATATTATAAAGAGGAAATATTTGTATGTAAGTATGTTTGTAACGAATTGACTCAAAAAGTACTGGACCGATTTTAAAACTTCTTTCACCATTTGAATGCTACTTTATCACTGATTAATATACGCTATATTGAATTATGAAGTTCCCGCGGGATCAGGAGTTACGCGGGTGAAACCGCGCGCGGGAAGGTAGTGTTGTTATAAAACTTATCTGTAAATGAAATCTTTTTATTTATTAGTGTACAATTTCTGATGGAATGTTACTAACCACTAATTTTGTTAGACACTAAGCAGTAATACTCAGCATTGAATATCCGATAGCGAGCGGTGGGAAATCGTTTGCCTTCCTGAGGGAAAAGTAAATTGACCCGCCGCCGCTGCACGCGCTGTCGGGTGCCTTGTAGTATTTTAATAGTTTGTTTTAATCCCCTACTTTATTAGCAGCATTTATCAGCTCAAATATACTACCACCTTATAAATTTAGAAACTAAATAAACTTTTGGTTAGATTCTTAATTTTGTGGACTAAAAAAACAGAAACAATTTTAAGTAGGTATTTTTGTTAAGTCAATTTATTAAAGACGAGAATGTTATTATTAAATTTCAATCTTCATCAACCTTTCCGACTCATACAATGCTTATGAATTACTAATTTGTTGAAATGAAAACAACTTATTAATTAATTGTTTCTTTATCGACAAACGTTCTCTGACCAAATCGGAGACATCCTTGCAAAAGGTCAAATAAGATCCACCCTAAACCGACGTGCTTGTATGAAGAATGTTATGAGAGTGAATGAAGCGGAAGGTGTGTGTAGGGATCGTAGCTAGTGGAGGTCCATTGTCTCTGCCTACCCCGCTGAGAAACAGGCGTGAGCTTATGTATGTATGTATATTGCTTTGTCAATTATCAAGTACTAGGAAAACATAAGCACTTAGCATAGAGTGATTTTCGGTATAATCTCTTCTAATTTTATTGATTTTTTTTACCTAATCAATTGACTAAATAGGTAACTAGGACATCATAAGCATTAATTGGATTTATCGAGAATGGAGAACAGTTTTTTTTTATCAATTTACGAAGTACTAGGACAGCATAGATGTAAACAAGGTTATCGTTAAATCACAAGCTTCAAACTTTCCGTTTCCATCTAATGAGATAGCATCGGTCTAGCTTTATTATTGTGTTTAGTGAACGTATAGTAAGCACGTCTGGGGTATGTTTTCCACACATAATGATATACTAAGATAATATTATTCTCTAGATGGTAGTAGAAGCAGTGTCTAGACGCTCAATATGCTAATATATTGTCGTTTTTCCTTCACTTGATAATATATCGAATACAAATAACAGTTAAAACTGATATGTGGAGGGCGAATTAAGGGTAATTCAAGAGAGATGTTCTTTGTTTTTACGGTTTTATTACTAAGAATTCGCTGTCTGTCTGTATATCACCAGGCTATATCTAAAAACGAGGCTAGTTAGTTGAAATTTTCACAAATGATGTATTTATGTTGCCGCTTTAACAATAAATACTAAAATTAAATAGAATAAATATTCAAGGGCGGCTTCCATGCAACAAACTTTTTTTTCTTGATACCAAAAATAGGTAGGCTCTTGAAACTGTTACGGAGCCCTTTGTGCGCGAGTATGACTCGCACTTGGCCGGTTTTTTTAAGTGTCGTTGGCTGAACCCATAATTTGTCCTATTGACCCCATATTTTGAGTGTAACCCCTCGTACTAAGCTAAATGCTTGTGTTACGAGTGGGTTCACGTCGGTAGTGCAATAGCTGGGGTTTGAACCGGCGACCTCAAGATCACATGCTAAAATGAAGTTCATCGAGCGGTAGTTTTTGCTTATGAATGGTTTATAATATTGAACCTTAGCTTAATATGTCACGGACTGATAAAAGATAAAATAGAAATAATGTATTATTTACTAGCGACCCGTGCTGGCTTCGCACGGGTGCAATGTTGATGTTTCAAACCTTCCTCTAGAATCACTCTATCTATAAAAACACCGCATCGAAATCTGTTGCGTAGTTTTAAAGATCTAAGCATACCTACATAGGGACGGACTGACAGCGGCCAGCGACATAATATCACAGATTACTGAATAGTTACTACGTAACAGATACTTCACTCAGTAGAAAATTTCGAATACCTATTACGATAATTGCCTACTCCCTCGCGTCAACAACCACTGTATGCTAAAATGCGCCTAAATGCTCAAGCGTACAGCAGTGATTGCTTCGCACCGCGCGATTCCACGGTAATCGCAGGGTTGCCTCTTCGATAAAATTAAATTAACATAACTTTTTATCTATGTTATTGAGAACTGTGAATATATTCTGACTTTTATGTGGCAGTTAAAAATTTTATCATTTATAAAATATTTAACCAACTTAAAAAAAAGGAGGTGATCAGACATACAGGCCAAACTGAGATGTTTGACTTGTATGGTTTGTAGGTATGTATGTTTGAGCGCGATAATCTCGCGTTTGGCTAAACCGATATCGATGCGGTTTTCAGAAAAGGATTTGTTACATTTAGGAGAACGTTTTAAAATAAGTATAATACTTCTTAGTTTGATGATGATCTTCGGAGATGTTCACTAGAAATGAAAAAAAAAGCCTTAAAAAAAGAGAACCGACTTCAAATAAAGCACTAAGCCATAAAATAATATAATTATAAATATATTAATAAAATAATAAAGCACTAAAATTGAACGGCGTGCGCGCGCTTCGCTTGCGAAAACCGCACTGAATTTGGTCCGCCGGCGGACCGAGACCGCTCGGCTGGGCGGTATGCACTTATAGCGCGCAAGTACATGGAGTGACGGAGGCCTGATAATATGCAGAGACAAAATGTGTCAAAGTTAAAACTTATTGCACTCATATTTTTTATCTGACGATTGGAAAGATACCCCTTATTAGTTTTTTTTTTTTTTTTTTTTACTAAATGTAGTCGTACGTTTGACCATAATCTCGCTTGATGGAAGGCGAAGATAAGGCCTAGTCCTACTTAATATAGTATCCTACTTATAGTATTTGTATTAAGCATAGCTTATTATAATACTTCTATACAGGGTTATTTGTAAAACACCGGTAACCTCTCAGGACTATATTACTAACATCATAAACAACAACTTTTGTTCTACGACTTTTTACAAAACATAATACATTTACCAAAAACAAACCTTCAATATTTCGTTGTCCTATCTAACACATTTCAACTCTGTATTCCCCGCTCCCCTCGCTATTGTCGGTACTATCGCTTCCTTTTGCTTCGCATAGACTTCGTAACATTTAGAGCGTTGAATTTAAATATTTTATTTTTGTGTGTAAATCTGATGAATTTTTAAAAGTCATAGAACAAAAGTTGTTGATTATGATGTTAGTAACGTAGTCCTGAGAGGTTACCGGTGTTTTACAAATAACCCTGTATATCTTAGATGATGCATATGGTTATGTGGACAACATACCTTATTGAGTTATGCTGACATAAGCTTAGTAGGCACCCAAAACTTATTAGTGGTATGTGCGAATCTGTCCTAATATTAGTAAAAGTTATCACAATTGATGTCTGTATTTTTGTTTCTAATAAATAAATTACAAAAAATGTTCAGCACCAACGGCTCCTGCGTTACATATCTGCGGGAAATATCAAAATCTTTTGACAACCCGCAATACCGGGCACGAACAGTTTATCATCTGCCATATGATCATAGCCACTGCTGAACATGGGCCTCCTCTTGCGGAGGGTAATTGCCATGTTCACCACGCTTGGCAGGCGGGTTGGTGACCGCAGTATAATGTTGTACCACACAAGGAAACGCTGCTGCCCGTTCCCTCGTATAAGCTTGTTATAGATGATGTTATAACCATCGGGACCAACGGTTTAACGTGCTGTCAGAGGCACGAAAGGTAGTCCCTCAACCAACCAGACCCGGAAAGAAGTCTTAGAATTTACACAAAGATTTCTCGTCCGGCGTGAGAATCGAACCCACGACTGAGACTCAAAACGAGTTATTTAAATCGAAAGTTAAAGTACATTATCGCTAAATGAATGTTACCAATTACTTTTTGAATTTGAATGAAATGAGTGTTACCAATTACTTTTTGGCTGATTGAATTAGCTATCGGCGGATCGTAATTTTTGTTTTAATAACAAACATGTTAAATGTTCATAGTTTCATGAATTTGATTAAAATGTGATAACATAGCGAAATATATATTTCTCACAATATTACCGGGACACATGTATACAATCTTCGCGGCGTAGTAGTAAAAGGCTTGTTTTAAGTCTCGGAGGTCACGGGATCGATCCCTGCATCGGCAAAAAAATCTTTGGGTAAAATTACGATCCGCACAAGTAAGCGATCATATAAAATGTAAGTTAAGTTTAAAATTTACTCAACGACTTTTATTTCTTTTTGATGTAGGATAAAGACAACAAAGTTACATTTCTACATTCTTCATCTATTTTGTTAATTTATCTGTAAAGGCTATGCCATGCCATGTCGTATCGTGACGATGTATCATCGTATCGTTTACAGCGGCGTGGCTTGGGTATTCAAATAGAAGTGTTCAATACTAATAGTATAAAGAGGAAAGATTTGTATTTATGTGTGTGTGTGTGTGTGTGTGTGTAATGAATAAACTCAAAAACTACTGTGCCGATATTAAAAATTCTTTCACCATTGCTCATTAGAAAGCTACATTCACCCTGACTGACATAGGCTATATTTAATAATGAAATTCCCACGGGAACAGGAGTTACAAGGGTAAAACCCCGCGTGAGAAGCTAGTCATATATTAGATGACACAACTAACTGTTGCCTATGACTTTTTTTGACGACAGCAACATACGATGGTCAAGAAATTTATGAATAAAAGGTGACTAAGGGTTAATATACTCAAAGATACTTCCATGTTAATGCAATCACCGATTAGCATGTCATCATCATCATCATTTCAGCCATAGGACGTCCACTGCTATGCTAATGCCTGACATAGGCCTCTCTCATAGATTTCTAGTTGCTACGGTTGGAGGCGGCCTTTACCAAGTCATCCGTCCATCTAGTTAGTGGACGTTCTACGCTACGCTTGCCGATCCGCGGTCTAAATTCGAGAACTTTTCGGTCCTAACTGCTAACTGTTCTCCGTGCTATATGGCCTGCCCATTGCCACTTAAATCTTGCCGCATGCCAGAGGCGTTGAGTATTGCCAGGTGATAACGGCAATAGTCAACGACCCTAACTGTTAAAGAAGAGGTCCATATTTAGCAGGGGACTTAAACGGACAGGTAAAGTAAAGTAAAAAAAGTATAGTAGGAATAAGGAGACGATAGTCGTACAACTATTAATTAATCGTTGCGACATCGTGGGAGCGCGCCTTATAGAAAAAGTTTGTACTACGTCAGTTACTACGCCGTAGCAGTACCGTAGCTCGTAGATACATTGAATATTACTACTTAAGTATACGATGCCCTCGAGGACTAAAGCAAACATTCTTCCTTTCGTAAGAGACCCGTGTTCAGCAGTGGACATTATGCGGTCTTATGATTATGATGAGATTGTAGATACATACATTACTAATAAGTCAAAGTCAAAGTCAATATATCTTTATTCACTTAATGTTCTTATGATGCGTCCTTTGTTTCATTTTTCCTACCGCTCTGAGAAGAACTGGCAAGAAACTTAGAGGAATCCTTTTTTTTATATACCTACTATCCGATGCCCCGTGGAATAAGGCAAACAACCTCCCTCGGGAAGAGACCCGTTTTCAGCAGTGGACGTTATACGGTCTGATGATGATGATGGGTCATTAAAATTTGTACCATCAGATAAATGTGTCAGCGACATGTCAAGAAACATGCCGGCCATTTTCCCGTGATATATCTGACGACATCGCGTAACTTATGTGTGTAGCAACAATCGTATCGCGTGATGTTGCCAGACATGTCAAGTAAAGTTCAAACTAAAAGTAACTAATTAAAAATAAAACTAACTTATATACTACTATTCTAAATCTATTCTACTTGGCAAGGTTCCCAGAATGCTGGCAGCATTACCACGTTGAATGGCAATGCTTACCTGCTGTGCAAAGTAGAAACCAGCACTCGGAGAACGTGCCGCATTTAAGAGGGCCGCTGCGAGGTATTTATAAATTAATTTTGCTCCCGGTCCCCACGGCACCAATGTTTCGACACCAAAAGGCACAAATACATAACCACTATCAAGGGTACTATAAAGTTCGACATGGCAACTTCGCAACATTTCACCTAATGTCGCTGGCAACACGTGTCGCAAAACATTTGTTCTCTAATGTATCCGTGGCTTAAAACAGCTAACAAAGTTTAATCATTCTCAATTAAGCAAACTTTATATACAGATTTGAATTCAAATGTCACAGGAGTAAGTAGATGAATAGAAACTAAGCTTTGATTAAGTATGACAGTCAAAATATGCATTTACTCTTGTTTGGTATTCATGGCTTGCTGATAACATAACTGATAGAGAATACATACGTAAATATTTAAAGTTAATGATTCAATACCGTGATTGTGGACACCTATCGTAGTTACATTTGCAATCAGTATTACTATCGAACCGCTACAGTGAGCGAGCTAATGGACTATATTTAAAAGGCGAAGTGAAATAAAAAGATGATGATTGAACTATATCTTTATTAATAAACAAAGCTCAAGAGTTTGCTTGTTGGCTTGAACGCGCTAATCTCAGAAATGCTGGTCCGAAAGATATAAAAGTCCGAAAAAGTAGATCGATTGTATTTATTTATTCTTTATTGTACACATGAAAACAAGTTATGAAAGTTCAACAATTAAAGATGATGTACAATGGCGAGCTTAACTCATTTATGAGTTTTCTTCCAGCAAACCATATTCAGAGTGAGATTTGTGATAAACGGGCAAGAACTGTGTACACAACAATAGTTACAGTTTAAGTATATTAAACTAATGCTAATACGTATAATAATATATATGAATACAATACATACATACTTAATAAAAATAAACTAATACATATAATAAACACTACTAATGAGATAAGAGATAATGTTCTTTTGTTCTTTTTCTAAAAACGTCGATAGATGAACTAGCACGAATGGAGTGGGGAAGAGAGTTCCAAAGGTGTACTGCGCGTATGGTGAAAGAGCCATCATAGCGGCTGGAAGTGTGTGTAGGCATTCGGAGAAGAAGAGAAGTAGCTGTACGGCAAATTTTATCGCGTGGGATTAAATACTCAAAGCGTTCAGCGTAAGACAGAAAAGAGAAGAGAAAGAATATGGCAATCGCGACGTCGTCGGATTGGCAACCACTTCAACTGTGATCGGAACTCTGATACATGGTCATATTTACGTAGGCCAAAAATAAATCCAAGAAGTTCCTCGGTTGCATCCATAAAACAGACGTCAGCATAATCCAGAAGAGGTAAAAGAAGAGTTGGGGCTAAAGAGACTTTGGTATGGAAGGGAAGGAGACGCTTAAGGGACTGAAACGAACCGTATACCCTCCTGCTTACCTCTGCAACATGGCTGTTCCAAGATAGGGAGCTATCAATTATGACCCCAAGATTTTTAACGGTAGCAGAATAAGCTATAGGCACGTTGTTAAAAAATACTGGTGGAACAGAGCTTAGAGATAAAAGGCCTGACGCATGTTTGCCACCAACAATGAGAGCTTGTGACTTAGTGGGGTTTACTAGAAATTTAATTGTATTATCAAAAATAAATTATTTCACTAAGTATTAGCAGCGACTGAAAATTACAGTGTTACTATCAAAACATAATTTTGCCTTCCAAAGTAGCAAAAGCCTCGTGGTTAACTACATTAACGTTCGTCTGAAAAAAGGCCTCAAAAGCTACTGAATTTGATCATAAAGTTGCACAGAGCGCGTGAGACTATTTATAAGCAAGATTTATATAAATACTTTAAAACGTTTCAGAATTCACTCTCTGTGGTTATATATTCGTACATCTCAAACACCTTTAATAGCTGAAGCACCTCTAATGCAAAATTATCTGATTGCGGAAGTTATAAGAACTTTGTTGGCACCTTGTTTGAGCTTGAGAATTTACTACTCTTGCGTGTAATTATCTATACTTATATTATATTATATATAATATTATTATTAATATTTGTAACGAATTGGCACAAAAAGTACTGGCCTGATTTTTAAAATTCTTTCACCATTTTAATGCTACATTATCACTGATTGATATAGGCTATATATTTAATTATGAAGTTCCCACGGGAACGGGAAGTTTATTATATTAAAATATGTCGAAATTCTTCAACTTTTTGTAGGGCCGATAATCGGGCAGATTTTTCCTCCGATTCTTATGACCGATTTTGTGACAAGTGCGATGGCAAGTGCAAGCTGCCGACTGTCGGTGAGCAGTGTCAACGCATACATTTCCGGACATTCCATTTTTCACCGACAATCGCATTGGTCGGGATGCACCGATTTCATTTTTGACTGACTTTTAGTAGGACGTGTGCGTTATACTATTGCAATGAGTTCTATTTTCCTCCTACAAAAAGTCGGTCACCGATTGTCGGAGGTGGATGAGCACCCTTAATTCAAATAATATTTATTCATATAGACGCGTTTAAATATTTATAAATCATGTAGCGTCCACTTTTTTCTGGACGTGGAAATTCTGAGTAGAACTTGTAAGAAACTCTGAGGAATACTTTTTTGATTCAATACGTTTTTTTTGTTACAATCTGTATATTATAGAAATGAATCCCTATTTATCTTGGCCACGGCATGACGCAGGAACGGCTGGACCGATAACGCTAATTATTTTTTTGCTGTGTTTGTTATTGTCAGGAAAAGGTTCTTATGTAAGAAAAAAAGAAGAAAATTCTAGAATTCTTTATAATACGATTTTTGACAATATAAACTTTTTTAATGTAACCTTATGGCGTTTGACATAACATTGACAGAATGCGTGCTGCTTTTAGCGCACAATACGGTTAATTCAGAGCTATCACGCCTAATATTGAAAGTTCAATTGAATACAACATCTGTCGGGTCAGCTAGTTCTTTATAAAGCAGTATTATTTCAAAGCAACTCACTTCAAAGCAGTTTTGTCATTAACATTGTAAGAAAGAACAATGGCAATACAATAATATTTCCGACATTCAATTCTTGCGTCTTCAAATAGAAATATCTTGTTTAACTCGGCGTCAACTTCTGATTTGGTTTGTGCAAGAATTTTTGTTCGAAGTCCGAGATAGAAATTTAGTCATGAACTTTTGTAGATTATGTTTATGGTAATTGCGATTCGAGGAAGTGAAAGGGTTATTTCAGAATGTGATTATATGATACGGGTTACGGGGTAAGGTTTAAACGGTGAGAAAATATAGAAACATTGAGAGGAAAATACTAAAAATGATAATTTAATTTTCCCATACAAAATGTTATACTTGTGATTATTTTTTGCTGTCGGCTATCATCTTCCTTCACCGATATCTGATTGGATAATCTGAAAACACACTTATTTTCAATGAAAAAATCAAATAACTATTCATTTAAAATATTTTTTTAATCCGGACTTAACACTGTAATGAAAAAAAACTTTGAAAAAAACGTAGAAAAATAATAGAATTGCTTTCGTATATAAGTCACTTTAAGACTTTCTCCATTGTTCTTTAAAAATATCTTTATTGAAGACACATTTTTATAACCATAGTTTGATAACTACTTAATCGATCCATTTACATTAAGTCTATAAGCCCTACCTTTCAACTCAGCCGAGAACCTGATCCTTTAATTAACTTTAACGACAATGCCCATTAATGAACTGAACGGCACGATCTTTAGAGCGTTGAATTTATGTACTTTTAAGAGTATTTTATGAAAAGGAAAAGTAGGAAATAAAGTACTTTTAAATTTAATTCGATTCTATTCAATGTGCTTATTAAAATTTTCCAATTCGCGCTTTTTAAATCAGAATATGATATTCTAATATTCATACCCTTAGTTCAAAAAGAAACATCCGTTGGCATCATCGTTGCAATAAACTCGTCTAAAATACTAAAAGTATAATTCAACTCCTGTACCAAATTCCGCATGAGATGCTTTTTTGCACAGAATTGTTGCTGAGTTTGTAGTTTTTACTATTAAATAAGGCTGGAATCAGAAAAGCATCCGGAAAAAGAATGATAAGTTTTTATTTTTGAACTATTTTTTTAAATTATAGATCGCTGGCATCGTTGGATATTTCGTTCGCATGATTTGTTTCCCTGATATAGCTAATCTTAGAAGTGAAACGATGCTCGCTAGTCTCACAAACTCTTCTTTAGCCTGGGCCTTGATTTGCACATAATAATATTAGATTTTTACACACAATATACCATAGTAATAGCAGTTTCATAGCAATCATAATACAATAATGAAATCATATCAAATAACCACTGATTACTTAATACTGGGAAGCGTGGTACCTATGGCAAAACCACCTTTCAGGAAAGCCTATGTTTAGCAATAGATGTTATACGGGCTGAATTTTGATGGTGATTGTCTATTCTGAAACTAAACTCTTTAAATGTTTTATTACCTATTAAAGAAGTAGTAAAAGAAAAGTACTAAATTTGCTACAAATAAAATAAACAATAATAATGGTCATAGTTAATTTAGGAAGGTATAATATGGACTTTCCACTCGTGTCTCTGTCTTTATGAAGATTTTATGAGGCGCATAATAAAATATGTACCTACATGTATAATAAAAGTACTGACGTCCAGCTGCTAACCGATATCAAAGCTATAAGTATGAAACTACGTCCAAATATATTTCTATTCTGTTTAGTATAGTGTGGTTTCCGGCTCAAAATAGACTTCCCCATATCTTACTATGGGTGTCTTAAGAGGTGACTATGGGACAGACATGACAACCTCCGTAGCGTAGCGGTAATTGGCTCGCTTTAAATATCGGAGGTCGTGGGTTCGATCCCCACACCGGACAAGAAATCTTTGTGTCAATTCTAAGATTTCTTTCCGGGTCTGGTTGTTTGATGGACTACACCGACACCCTCCGTGCCTCGGAAAGCACGTTATACCGTTGGTCCCGATTGTTATAACATCATCTATAACAAGCGAACCAGGGAACGGGCAGCAGCGTTTCCCCTGTGTATCACAACATAACACTGCGGTCACCAATCCGCCTGCCAAGCGTGGTGACTATAGTAAAAAACCCTCCCTCGGGAGGAGGCCCATGTTCAGCAGTGGACGTTATACGGGCTGATGATGATGACGGGACAGACACCTGATGGATGGCAGCAGCATCAATCAGCTTAAAGATATTTCCATCTTATTGCGATTACCAATACACATGCCACGCGTGGTGATTATGACAATGTCCCTCAACGACCCTAGCTTGCCAAGGTCTGTTAAAGAGAAGGCCCATGTTCAGCAGTGGGTGTAAGTGAGCTGATATTGTCAGTTAAATTATCTACTAATTATAATTATCGCTTAAGCGAAATAACAAAACTTTTAAATCTTCTTCTTCTTCCTGCCCTTATCCCATATTACTTGGGGTCGGTGCAACACGTTTTAACGAACATGTTGCAAGGGATTTGGCAACTGTTTTATAGTCGGATGCCAGCCTGACACCAACCCTCCTTGGGAATGCTATTGTTGGTGGTTTACGCACCACCATGCGGTGACCTTCGGTGCCTTATAGTACGCACGGGAAGTAATGGGATGGTGCTATTCTTTTCGTACCGGACACCACACGGAAATGTACGTATTTGTCCGGGGGGAAATTTTATGACACATTCCCACCGCCGTTGCAGCGTATTCGCGCGCTGGCGGTGGAATATGTGGGTCTCGCCCTCTCCATAGCGTGGTATGCTAAAGTCATACCACGAGGAGAGGACCCTACACCACTAAAACCTCCCGGACACTCCTTCGATCCGCCGTTGGCAGGGGCCGGGTACGCATTATCAATCCGGCCCAAATGTACGTATACCTATAATCTATATATATAAAAGAAAGTCGTGTTTGTTACAACACTTATAACTCGAGAACGGCTGGACCGATTGCCATGGTTTTTGATTTGTTGGATTTGTTTCCGTCCCGAATAGCAGAATACATTATAAAAACAAAAGAAAGTCGTGTTAGTTACACTATTTATAACTCAAGAACGGCTGAACCGATTTGGCTGAAAATTGGTAGGGAGGTAGCTAAGAACTGGGAGAAGGACATAGGATACTTTTGGGTAGGGGTAGGGTAGGGTAGGGTAGGGTAGGGTAGGGGTAGGGTAGGGGTAGGGTAGGGTAGGGGTAGGGTAGGGGTAGGGTAGGGTAGGGGTAGGGGTAGGGTAGGGGTAGGGTAGGAGTAGGGTAGGGTTAGGGTAGGGGTAGGGTAGGGCAGGGGTAGGGTATAAAAGTCCACCCGTGCGAAGCCGGGGCGGGCCGCTAGTCTATACTAATATTATAAAGACAAAAAGTGTGTTTTTTTATATTTTTGTATGTTTGTTTCGAGTAAACTCAAATACTACTAAACGGATTTCGATAATTCTTTCACCATAAGTATGCTACATTATCCCTGAGTAATATAGACTATAAAAGACTACCCGTGCAAAGCCGGGCGGGCCACTAGTATTACAATAAAGACCAAAAGTTTGTGCGTTTGTGCCTACAAACGAACAAACTGTTAGTTTTTATTAGGTATAGCGTATCTTTGGAATTAGAAGAATAACTCGAAAACAATGTATTGATAGTTACTTTATATGAGGAAGGTAATAAACATTAAATTATATTGTTACGACCCAATTGAATATTAATTGTACTAATATTGTTTGTTTGATGTTTGTGATATTATGTAGATTACACTATCATAGATACTCTCAACGGGGCTATGCTGCCAGGATTCTGGGAACCATGCCAAGTATTTATTTATTTTAACTTAAAATCAAAGTAAAAACGTTGCAGATTAGTCCTACTAATATTATAAACGCGAAAGTTTGTAAGTATGGATGTTTGTTACTCTTTAACGCCAAAACTACTGAACGGAATTGGCTGAAACTTTGCACTGGGATAGGTTATACGCTGGATTAACATATAGGCTACAAAACATCACTGGAGCAGAGTAACCGTAAAACCGTGGGGCGCAGCTAGTGACGTATAAAAATAACATCCGAGTAACTACCATTCCCATGGAAATTTTATATTTTAATATTGATAGCCTACCTCAGTAAATGGGCTATCAAGCAATGAAAGAATTTTTCAAATCGGACCAGTAGTTTTTAAGATTAGTGAGATCAAGTAAAAAAAAACAAACAAATTTTCAGCTTTGTGTATAAAGCAATGAAGTATAGAGGAAGCGGGGTCGTTCCCGCTGGAAATCGATGGGGGTAAGTTGATCGAATTTAATAATAACTAAAACCTAAACCAATGGGGTTGAATAGGACTATCTAATTGAAGTATTTTTTTTCTTTTTTGTTACAACAGTAGCATAGTCTCGTTCCGTAAGGTTAGATCAAATGAAGACGTAAGTGGATGAAGGTGCTTATCACCTTCATCCACTTACGTCTTCATTTCACATAATTTAAATTTGGAGTAAATGTATGGAGTAAGGTGTTTGAGATAAGTCGCTACAAAACTAATGTTTGTATAAAACTATGATGCCAAGTTGTGTAAATAACCTGAAATATTAATGGTATGAAAGCAACCAAACAAATTTAACAAATTATTATTTAATATGAAAAATAAAACTTGACATAAGTCCTTTTTTCTTAAACAAAAGTAAACTTTTCTGCAAGTTTAGATATTGAAAATGAGGTGCTAAGATGAATGTAGTTGTTTCGTAAAGCCTTAAATGGACGGTTTAAGGTCTGTAGTCGTATTGTATCACCTTCATCTATGCAAAAAAACACAAAAACTCGAAAATGCGACATATCACCTTCATCCACTCACGTCTTAAAATGTCATAACAATTAAGTAAACAATATATGTAATAACTATACGCATTCACTGAAACTGGCAAATACATTTTACAATATAAGCAGCACGGAAGCTGATCAACTGATGATTCGTAATAATCCGGTGACATCTCCTTTTATATTTTTTATATAGATAGACTACTTAAGTACTAGGACTGCAGTATTAGCTAGCGGGTAACATGAAACTAGCACCGAACTTAACTAGCTCTTACAAACTCGAACAATAACTTTAAGTTCCACTAAGTGATATGTGGCTACCAACTTGAATATAGCTATCGCGTTTAGTAGTGGTAACGTCAGCAAATATCTAATGTTTAACCACTTAGCCTGCTGTCGCAGCTGTTGTTTAGGAGGTTGGGGTCACAATACCTAAAGTAGAGGAAATAAGCTACCCTTCAATTAGTTTATTAAGCTATAAACTCAATTTATACTCATATCATGAAGCTGAAGAGTTGGTTTGTTTGAACGCGCTAATCTCAGGAACTAATTATCCTATATGAAAAATACTTGCACTATTAGAAACCCGCAACTCTTATTTAAATTAGGTATGGTACAATATGGTTTGCCGTGTGGTTTCCGGCTTAGAATAGACCACCCCGTGTCTACCCATGGGTGTCGTACAAGGCGACTAAGGGACATATGGCTGATGGATGGGCAGCAGCGTCTATTAACCCAAGGTTAACATATTACTGCGATCACCAATCCGTCTGCCAAGCGTGATGATTATGGCAAAATCCCTCAACGATCCTGGCTTGCCAAGGTCTGTTAAGAGGAGGCCCATGTTCAGTAGTGGACGTAAACGGACTGTTGATGATGATGATACAATAATGGTATGTATTTATATTAACTAACCAGTTGTACTCACGATTTGTCATCATCGGATATGTCCGACTAGTTTCGAGACCATCCCTAGGTCCATTGTCAAGGAGTAGTCTATAATAGTACCTATGTGTTAGTATTAAAACATGTACTTATACTAAGGCTTTGTAAAAAGGTTTTAGTTTAACTGAGAGTAACAATTTTGTTAATATTATTTTGTTGACCTTACTACTCAGTACTCACCAGTTTCAAACAATTTACTGTGAGTCTGAAACTCCATTTTATGTTACGCTAGTACATTATCAGATGTCGATTGGCTATTGGTAACGTCAGCAAATAACGTGGTTACTTTTATATAAGTAACATAGAAAGTACCTCGAAAAATCCATTTTAACTATTTTTTATGATTTTATTGTTTTTTTATTAGGTAAAAAACCTAATAAAAAAGTCAAATTTTGGAAGATTGCGCACATTTTTTCTGCAAAATTCTTAAAGCAGACCGTTAGAGGTTTTACCAGCTAGGTATAAAACATGAAAAATAGTTAAAATGGATTTTTCGAGGTACTTTCTATGTTACTAAACAGCTAAAAACAAAAAGAGAGTTAAAAGAAGATTTTTTCGATGTAATTTCTATGTAGCCAAAAAACCAAAACATTTAAAGTATTTTAAAGCTATAAAAAATATGTAATTTTAATATATTTTTATGCATTCAAAATTCATTTAGAAGAGGTAACTATTACCATAAACTTTAAACATAGTTACAAACAGAATTCAGCAGGTACAAACAACCATAAATAAAGGAAATGAGGCGGAAGAACCAACAGACACACGAATTGATGTCTCTTTGAAACACATATGAGTTGGAGGGAAAAATAACATTATTATACAGTTGTTATTTGAAACTATATGTTTTGATATATTTAATGGAATCAGACAACCTCCGTCGCGTAGCGGTAATTGGCTCGCTTTTAATCTTGGAGATCGTGGGCTCGATCCCCACACATCTTTGCGTATATTCTAAGATTTCTTTCCGGGTCTGGTTGGTTTAGGGACTACCCGCCGTGCCTCGGAAAGTACGTTAAGCCGTTGGTCCCGATTGTTATAACATCATCTATAATAATCGTATATCAGGGAACGGGCAGCAGCGTTTGCTTGTGTGTTACAAACACAATACTGCGGTCACCAACCCGCCTGCTGAGCGTTGTGACTATGGCAATACCCTTCTCCTGGAGGAGGCCCATGTTCAGCAGTGGACGTTATACGGGCTGAGGATGATGATGAAAGGAATCAGGCGTTACTTTGCGGAAATCGAAGAGGTCTTCGGCTGGTGATTGTATTTTTGCACGTTTTATTTTTTTCTTTTTGCATGTTGTGCATAGTTTTAGCGCGCGGGAGGACGGTGCTAAAAAGGCGTCCCAGTATTTTGATACATTATTTAGCGGAATCAACACGAAATATTTGGTTTTTAATTTATTTTTGTTTTGAATTTGAAGCTCTGAAAGACACAACATGTTACGACTCAAGCTAGATATGTAATTTTTGATCTCTTTCATTTGATTTTCTCGCTCTTTTGCGTGGTTTCTGGGTAGCAGAGGCTTTAATAGGGCGAATCCTACTAATGTTATAAATGCGATAGTTTGTATGTGTGGATGGATGTATGTTTGTTACTCTTTCACGCAAAAACTTCTGAATGGATTTGGCTGGAAGTTTGCAGGCTGCAAAATATCACGCACCGACCCACTGGAGCAGAGTAACGCGGGGTGCAGCTAGTAGGTACTGTGTAATATTCAACTTAAGGTCTATACGAAAGAATGGACTTACTTGAGAAACTTAAGGTTCATTCTTTCGTATGGACTCAAAGTGCAAGAGGCAGGCGAACTGTAAAGTAGAGCGACAGTTGCACAAAACTCCCCTTAAATACTAAAAGTCATGATCCCTCAATCTCATCGCCAGCGACCTCCCTGAGCCGAGGTCCAAGCCCCACAGGTGGCGCTCTCTTGCGCAGGTTGCTTAGTTTGTAGTTTTCAAACCATTAATTAAGGCTGGACCTCAGCTTGCCTTTATGCCCGGTGAAGTAGCAAAAGCCTCGTGACTAGACGTGAGGCATAAATATTAGAATAGGTTAGTGTATTAGGTATTTTTCGATCCGAATCTGTACCTAATCAAAAGCGTCGAGGATTAGGTATGATACCAAATATTCGTTACGAGTATAATTCACATTCCTTATTTTTTTTAATACTCTGGCATTGCTAGAGGCGTAACTAATATGACATATATCTAATTTAGTATCGATATCAAAGTTAGTAAAATAAAAGTGACTTACAATATTCTATTCGACTAATTCTCAATTCTACCATGAATGTAGGTAATAATTAATAAAAATCTACCTAGAATATTAATTGTTATAAATTTAATTTGGAAAGTACTTAAATTTCAACCATAATTTATGATTAGTACGAGTGAAAACAAATTATAAACTTTTCATAAATCTAATATTATTGTATATTTCAATATATTAAAAATACATTTATCGATAAATAAATAGTAATTAAACAATCCCATTTTTACAGCTGTTTTTAAACGCATCACTTGTTGCCAACTTCCCGATTACTTAACAGGAACGATCATGCTGAATATTTCCTACGTAATCCACATACGATACCTACATAATATTGGTAACAGGCCAGCTATATTGAATAAATATTAGGATTAGGTAAATGGAATAGGTATTTTAAAATATTAGGATTAGGTGGATTAGGTATCATTTTTAACTAATCCAACCCATCTCTACTCGTGGCTAACTACACATGTCCATCAGAAAAAAAAATATATAAAGAGGTAATATAATAATATGATTGTTTGTTCGCATTGAATAGGCTCCTAAAGTACGTACGGGGCCAATTTCAATAATTTCATCAGTAGATAGCTATATTACTAGGTATTTAATTATAAAGTTCCCTCGGGTACGGGAGCTATGTGGGAAAAGCCGCACTCAAAAAGCTAGTAATTTTTTTTATTTTTTTTTAAGTTTACTAGCAGACTTTTGCAGTCTACTAGTATTCTTGTTAACCCCTCGTACTAAGCTAAATGCTTGTGTTACGAACGAGTGGGTTCACGTCGGTAGTGCAATGGGTGGGGTTCGAACCGTTGACCTCAAGATCACAAGTCCGACGCCCAAGCCATTGGGCCACAGCCGCTTCATTATTTGAATCATACCCACATCATTCTTAGTTCACAAGGCCCGTGTTACCCGTCAATCTGTCGCACTAGCACCCTGTACACCTTCCTCCAATGTGCCGGTGAAACAAAGGCTGTCGACTATCAGTACAATGTACAGATGAATGACAGTAAAATAACTATTGTTTTAGATATAGTCATTTAAACTATGATATGACGTGGCCGTAGCGGAAAAGCGGCTGTAGCCCATTGGCTAGGGTGTCGGACTTGTGATCTTGTGGTCGCCGGTTCGATCCCTACCCATTGCACTACCGACGTGAACCCACTCGTAACACAAGCATTTAAACTTAGCACGAGGGGTTAACAAGAATACTAGTAGACTGCAAAATTCTGCTAGTAATCATTAAAAAAAAAACAGAAAAAAAACAAAACAAACGTCATACGATTTTTTACGCGCTGTATTATTTAGTTTGAGGAACGAAAAAAAATACATTTCTAATAATAATTTTTGGTAATCTAACTGACGGTTCATGCTTATTCGCGGGGTGCTGTTAGCGTATAGCATTATTCGAAGAAAGCATAGCGCCGTGATAGATTGTACTTAATGGCTTCACTATAAACTGGCTACCTTCAATGTGGCGTGGAAACAATAGCTGCCGAGATGACTATCAACACAATGTACAGGTGAATGGCAGTAGGTCAACTTTACGTTTAGTTTGTTTTAGTTTAGTTATTTAAGTAATTTGAATTATTGACGCAAATAAACAAATTATAAAAAAAAATATTTGGGGCCTTTATATACCTTTTTTTGTCATAAAGTTGCAGGAGACGAAGTTAAGTATCTCGTTATATTAAAATATTGATTAAAACATTTACAACTCATATTAATTTGCAAATATTTACTTTTCTTCATTCCTTCAAAGTAAATATACTTTAAAGTTAGACGCAGTAATGTTTTGTTTAATGATCGCTTGCAAAGTTTTGTAATTTTACAAACGTTTCCATGAAAACGAAAGGAACCAAAAAATTTACATCGTTTTATACTTTTCCTTTCATACTTATCCGAGTATGTAAACCTTCCTAGTATTATGTTTCCATTTAATCATCATCAGCCCGTATAACGTCCACTGCATAACATGGGTATTTGCCATAGTCACCACGCTTGGCAGGCGGGTTGGTGACCGCAGTATTATAGTGTAACACACAAGGAAACGCTGCTGCCCATTCCCTGATATACGATTATTATAGATGATTATTATTACAATCCGGACCAACTACTTAACGTGCTTTCCGACGCACGGAGGGTAGTCCCTAAACCAACCAGACCCGGAATGAATTTTGAGAATTTATTTTTAATTTTTAATTTAAAAAAAGTAGTCAGTAATAGCATTGTCGCAATTAGATCAGAAACGACCCACACTATTTCCAAAGTGTTCGATATAAATCTGTACTGTAATGTATACAACTGTAATTAATATTATCAATAAATAAATAATTAACTAAATCTCAATTATTATTAACTAGCGACCCGCCCTGGCTCCGCACGGACGCAATGCTGATGTATTATACATATAAAAAATTCTCTTGAATCACTCTATCTATTAAAAAAAACCACATCAAAATCCGTTGCGTAGTTTTAAAGATTTAAGCATACATAGGGATATAGGGACAGAGAAAGCGACTTTGTTTTATACTATGTAGTGACAAATCACAGTTATATTATTTAATGATTAACCATTGATGTTAATTTGTGGACAGTATTTTGTACCAATAACTCCAAATTATTTTCCAAGCATAGTAAAGTATTTGCTATTTAACTCTGATCTCTGACAAAACTTTACCGTTAGACAAACTTGGTTATTATTGCTAAACGCTGCGTTATAACTTGTTAGCTCATTGTGGAACTTCTGCTTTTCCCATCGCTTGTGATTACGTGACGCCATACTGTAGGTTTATGAGGAGTTATGTAACAGTTACATTTCGGGTAAAACAGACTGTATTCGTTATTAACAGATTTGCACGTATAGGAAGATGTGAAACAATTTTATTACTTTTGAGTTGTCGTGCGTTTATGCGATCCTAGTACCTATAGCTATAAACGTGATTTGAACCTTTAAGGTTAACTTATATATCATCATCATCATCATCATCATCAGCCCGCATAACGTCCACTGCTGAATATGGGCCTCCTCCCGGGGGAGGGTATTTGCCACAGTCACCACACTTGGCAAGCGGATTGGTGACCGCAGTATTATGTTGTACCACACATGGAAACGCTGTTGCCCGTTCCTTGATGTACGATTATTATAGATGATGTTATAACAATTTCCGAGGCACGGAGGGAAGGCCCTTAACCAACCAGCCCCGGAAAGAATACACAATGATTTCCCGTCCGGTGTGGGGATCGAACCCACGACCTCTGAGATTTAAAGCGAGCTAAATACCGCTACGCTACGGAGGATGGATATAATCCACCGTTAAATTATAAATACCAGCGAGATTGTAAACTGTCGAGATAGTTAGAACCGTAACATACTGTTTACAATAAAACGTTTTATTTTTCGGTAGATTATAATCTATCGAAATGAAATTGGTTCTCGTTGTGGTCGGAATTCTAACCAAACCTTAGCTTTGTACGTTTTTATCAGCAGTACCTATGTTATGGTTCACAATATCTAGACAGCCAGATATAATTTCGCCAGATAGATTATAATGTAACGGTTACATATATGTACATATAATTCATTGGTTTTGAACTTTATTACAAATCCATAAAGTAAAAAATATTGTAGCCGAAAGTGATCACTGCCCGACTGCAGTTTTTTTCATATTCATATTCATTTATTGCACACCATATTATGTTGCAACATAAGTTGCAACAAAGGCAAAACCAGAACAAAGTATGGACACTGTCGGTCAAGGCAAGTTAGAAGAGAGGAGGAAGCGATAAATTTAGTCAATGACATTTTATTCCTTATATATGTAGATATACAGCCATATACTTTAAGTAATTTAACAACAGTCTTATAATGCGTACTTGTACGCGGAGTAAGTCTGCACATATATATATATATTCTATCCTAACGTACACCTTTTGCTACCCTACTTCTTCTACTCTTTGGTCCTTCCACGGCATACGGTTGCCTGGAAGAGATTGCTTTTAGCGATAAGGCCGCCAATTGCAAAATATGTGTTACTGTTATAATTAATAATGTATGTGTTTCTATTTTATTTTGCAATAAAGTGTACTTCATTCATTAATTCATTAATTCATTCATTCATTCATTCATTCATTCATTGACGTTTGAAAACGGGAGCGAGTCACTCTATGCCGTTTTTACAGAATTTTCTGTTCATCTGTATATTAAGCTGTGCCGTTGCTTCTACTAAATACCTTTTTGTCGTTGTCAAAGCACAAAGCCACTTCTTATGATAAAATCTGAATCCTTGAGCTGTCTAGCGCCCCACGAAGGATGAATGCCAAACAAAGCTTCTTATATCTTTGTATGGACTTCTGGTAGTTATTTCTATTTTTATTATTATTTTTATTTAAATGCTTATGAAAAAGATAAATGAAAAAAAAAATCATGTAGCGGAGATGAGAATGTTGAGATGGATGTGGATAAAGTGAGAAATGAGTATATTAGAGAGAGTTTGAAAGTGGCGCCAGTGACTGAAAAGTTGAAAGAAAATCGTTTATCTTGGTATGGTAATGTGAAGAGGAGGGATGAAACACATGTTACTAAAAGAGTTTTAGGTATACATGTAGATGGATGGAGAGGGAGAGGTAGGCCAAAAAAAAGTTGGATGGATTGTGTGAAGAAAGAAGAAGGAGTTAGTGATAGTGTGACGGGTGACAGGACAGAATGGAAGAAACAAACGTGTTGCGCCAACCCCAAGTAATATGGGATAAGGGCAGGAAGGAAGAACAGAAGAGGAAGAAGATTATGTAATTGCATATTAAGTCTTGAAACTTGTGGTTTGAAAATCACTATCACTACATAGTATAAAACAGAGTCGCTTCCAACTGTCTGTCTGTACCTATGCATGCTAAGATCTTTAAAACTACGCAACGAATTTTGATGAGGCTTCGTTTAATAGATAGAGCGATTCAAGAGGTAGGTTTATATGTATGTATACATCAGCATTGCACCCGTGCGAAGCAGGGTCGCTAGTTTAGTGATAAATAAGTTTCAAAATCAAATTTGTCGTGAGTAAAACACGAGCGTACCGTGTTGCCGATTTTAGACTTTTTGGACGAACATAATAATATGTATTTAGCCACGAGTTTTTTGTTATTCCTCCGGGCGTATAGGTAAGCAGAGGATTATTAAAAACGCATAGCTAGTTTAATATTATAAACGCGAAAGTTTGTATACATGGATGAAATTTTGTAGGTACCAGGATAGTTTAAAAGCCGGATTAACATATTATATGCTACAAAATATCACGCTACGACCCAATGGATTAGAGTAGCAGTACAAAACGCTTAAAATCCCAGCAAGTTAAAAATAATCCTATCCTACTTAATATTATAAACGCAAAAGTTTGTATGAAGAATTATAAACCCATCACATTGCTGAGCCATGTTTATAAGCTGTTCTCGAGGGTCGTCACAAATCGTCTCGAACATAGGCTCGATGACTTCCAGCCTCCCGAACAAGCCGGCTTCCGAAAAGGCTTTAGTACTATAGACCACATACATACGCTGCGGCAGATTATACAGAAGACCGAGGAGTATAATCAGCCCCTATGCTTGGCGTTTGTGGACTATGAAAAAGCCTTTGATTCGGTCGAAACTTGGGCGGTTCTAAGGTCTCTTCAGCGGTGTCGTATCGACTATCGGTACATTGAAGTGCTGAAGTGCTTGTACAAAAGCGCCACCATGTCGGTCCGAGTACAGGGCCAATGTACGAAGGCAATCCCGCTACGGAGAGGCGTAAGACAGGGAGATGTTATATCTCCCAAACTTTTTACGGCTGCTCTAGAGGACGCCTTCAAGCTCCTGGAATGGCAAGGACACGGCATCAACATAAATGGCGAGTACATCACTCACCTTCGATTTGCCGACGACATAGTGATCATCGCAGAATCGCTGGAGGACCTTGGACAGATGCTCAATGACCTCGATGGAGTTTCTCAACAAGTTGGGCTTAGAATGAACATGGGCAAGACGCAAGTCATGCATAACGCCCATGTAGTGCCCAACTCTATAGCCGTTGGGAACTCCATTCTCGAAGTTGTGACCGAATACATATATCTAGGTCAAACGATCCAACTAGGTAGGACCAACTTAGAGAAAGAGGTCAATCGTCGAATCCGACTCGGCTGGGCAGCGTTTGGGAAGCTTCGAGAGATCTTCTCGTCCAAAATACCTCAGTGCCTGAAGACCAAGGTCTTTAATCAATGTGTGTTACCAGTGATGACATATGGATCTGAGACGTGGTCTCTTACTGTGTGCCTCATAAGAAAGCTCAAAGTCGCTCAGCGAGCTATGGAAAGAGCTATGCTCGGCGTTTCCCTGCGTGATCGAATCAGAAATGAAGAGATCCGCAGGAGAACGAAGGTCACTGACATAGCTCAACGGATAAGCAAGCTGAAGTGGCAATGGGCAGGACACATAGCTCGAAGAACTGACGGCCGATGGAGCAAAAAGGTTCTCGAGTGGAGACCACGTACTGGCAAGCGCAGCGTAGGACGACCGCCTGCACGATGGACCGACGACCTCATAAAGGTCGCAGGAAGTCGGTTCTATGTTCAGCAGTGGACTACAGCAGGCTGGTGATGATAATGATGATGAAAAGTTTGTAAGTCTAGATGGATGGATGGATGAATGGATGTTTGTTACTCTTTCACGCCAAAACTACTGAACGGAATTGGCTAAAATATCGCATCGGGATAGGATATAAGCTTAGTTTATACGATGGATTAACATATAGGCTACAAAATATCACGCTCCGACCTACTGGAGCAGAGTGACGCGGTTAAAACCGCGGGGCGCAGCTAGTAGTTAATATTTGCAGCGGTCGTCGCCCAATGGCTAAGGCGTCGGACTTGTGATCTTGAGGTCGCCGGTTCGATCCCCACCCATTGCAATACCGACGTGAACCCACTCGTAACACCAGCATTCTAGCTTAGCACGAGTGGTTAACAAGAATACTAGTAGACTGCTAAAACTGTGCTAGTAGACTTTATTAAATAAAAAACAACTTTATTACTTAGAATTTATGCAGTTAAACCTATAGAAAACTCAAAGCCACCATACTGCCGTGATGAATACAATTTACTAAATACCTATTTCAATTCAGCATTGCGCTAGAAATTATACGATCAACTTCCTGGATGTGTGTCGCTTGTATGTGATGATTTACGATTGTCACCGCCTAGTGCATAAGAGCGCTTTCAGACTAGCGTTATTTTCCGTCCGTAAATTATTTACATATAATTAACTAGGTGCGCCTCGCAGTTTTAGGCCCGAATTCCTCTGTCGCTGATGTCGGTCGCGCGTACGAATATACGTTGTGTTCTATGAAGCACCACACTGTGACGCTGACATCAGCGGCGCGCGAGTTGCTACGCGCCGCTGATGACGCGCGTCGGTCTCGCTCGTCAGCGCCGCGTTCGTCGGTCGACTGACGCGCTATAGAACGCTATGAGCGTCCTCACTCTGTTCCCGACCGTCGGCACGCGCGCGTACAGACGCCCGCCACCATGAACATTGATACCGAAAGTGTGATTGCCGAGGTGCGCCTACGTCCTGCATTGTGGGATTTATCGAATGAACTTTACAAAGATCGCGATGCCAGAGCAAAATTTTGGTTTCAAGTTTATAAAGCACTTTTTCCCGAATACAATAATGAGGGCGATGATAAAAAAAGGAGATCGGTAAGTATGCTGCAGCAACTAAACAATTTATAAACGGGTTCATAATAATATCCCAAATTCAAACTCCGCTTCACAAATCCACAACAAATCAACTTGGAGACGCCTGTACCGTGGAGCGGTCAGTATCGCACTACGGATGTTTTCATTGGCGCTGATGGTCAGCGCGCTACGCGACTGACGGTACGCGACCGACGTCAGCGACAGAGGAATCCGGGCCTTACAAGCGTTACTCTGCTGCAGTGGGTCGGATCGTGATGTGTTGTAGCCTGTATGTAGCCTGAAGCCGCGTGCAAAGATTTTCATGAAAGAGTAACAACCATCAATATCAAAAACAAATATGTGTTGTGGTCCTAACCCCATAAGGGTGCCCCCAGGTGTGTGTCACTTAATATTTTCTGTTAATATGAACTTATTATGAGTAGAGGAATTAACGACACACGGACAGACGGAGTACATTGTCTGTAATGTCCTTCAATTAGCAGCACTTGCTAGTTACCTAAGTAGTTTTATTCATAGAATAAGAATAATAACCTATTAATAATATTTCTTTTTAATTGTGATTTTTACAAGTACCTACAAGTGTATGTAAATACCTAAGTGCTGAATAAATTCGTTTTATTATACACATACTCACAAACTTTCGCGTTTATAATATGTATTATTAAGCATTCTCTTACTGACAACTTACGAACGACTGAAGCTAAGTACGATAACTGACGACGAGACATTTTCCAACGCGTGTAACAACGTAAAACCTTGTTGGCATAAAAAAGGCAGACTAACATGTTTGTTTGCTCGTTTACATAAACGAATATTGACCCATATTATTTATGAGCTTTGATAACGCCCTGGATGGCTTAGATGCAGAAACAGATGGACCGATTTGAATGTTTTTTTTTCATATGCGCTTGGGTGGCAGGACAATGTCTGTTGGGCTGGATTGCTTATGTGTGCCCGGCCCCCGACAACGGCGGATCGAAGGAGTGTCCCGGGGGGTTTAGTGGTGTAGGGTCCTCTCCTCGTGGTATAAGTTAGCATACCATACGCTATGGAGAGGGCGAGTCCCACATATCCCACCGCCAGCGCGCGAATACGCTGCAGCGGCGCAGCAGTGGGAATGCGTATATGCATTGCCCCCCGGACAAAAAACAATTGTATTCAATTTAAGTTTATTTAATATCTATACTAATATTATAAAGCTGCAGAGTTTGTTTGTTTGAACGCACTAATCTCAGGAACTACTGGCCCGATTTCAAAAATTCTTTCAGTGTTGGATAGTCCATTTATCGAAGAAGGTTATAGGCTATTATATATATTTTATTTTCATAAAAGTTAGGGATCCGTAAGAAAATTGCGATTTTGTAACCCAAGGTGTAAAAGCGAAAACCTATTTATGCGTGCGCTGCAAAAACTATTGACAATAGAACAAAATAATGTACTAAGGGTTTGTAGGTCTTATTAAGATCTACAAAAAAGTCCGCGAGAGCATATATCTAACTATCATAGTTTAGTCACAATAACCGCTTTTATGTTCATAAAAAAATATTCAATCGTCTGAAGAAAGAAACTACGTTAAATGTATATCGTAATATTATTCCTTATCCAAATTAAGCATTATGTTATCAAGGGTATTTATGAAGAAGTAAAATACTTTTTGTTTTATTCCAATCGGACATTTCGTTGAGAAATTATCACGAGTATAAAAACGCAAGGAATTGGTAACTCATTATTAGGTACCATAATAGATAAAGCTTAAGAGTTTGTTTGTTGGAACGCGCTAATCTCAGCAACTACTAGTATTTGTATAGAAAATTAAAATAATTTGTCACAAATAATATGACAATATAAACGGCGTTAAAACAAAATTGTAAATTAAAGTTAGGTGGCAGCATACAGTTGAGTGAACACGCTAGAATAACGTAGGGTCTTCTGTTTTTGAAGCGGGAAATTGCAGCGCGTGTAACTGAGCTTTTATTCTCAAACAAAAACGCTGGTGTGGATGCATTTTAAAGCTATTGTGATTAATTGGTATAGTTGGAACAAAGCGTCCGAAATTAAAACGAAACGGAAGAGGGGTTTTTAGTCCGCAGCAGTTGCAAGTGAATTGGATTTGTAGCTTACGAATATAGAGAGAATGGCTTATTAGTAAATAGTTGATTTTTGTTATGTTATGTTGCATGTGAGACGATCGAGTCCATAGGGCGGGAGTATCATGTGAATATATATTTTTTTTTCTTACAGATTAGGTACTAGCAGAGTTTTGCAGTCTACTAGTATTCGTGTTAACCCCTCGTGCCAAACTAAAATGAGATGACTATCAACAAAGAGGTGAATGGTAGTAAGTCAACTTTACGTTTAGTTTGTTTTAGTTAAAGTTTCGTTTTTTTTAAAACGATTATTAGCATACTTTTGCAGGCTACTAGTATTCTTGTTAACCCCTCGTGCTAAGCTAGAATGCTTGTGTTACGAGTGGGTTCACGTCGGTAGTGCAATGGGTGGGGTTCGAACCGGCGACTTCAAGATCACAAGTCCGACGCCCTAGCCATTGGGCTACGGCCGCTTTATAGATTTATCTTATGACTAGCGGTCCCGAGATTTCACTCGTGTAGATCCTATTCCCATGGGAAATTTAACTTAAAATAGTCCTATGACACTTACAAATGACGAGGCTTCTGTTGGTAAAAGAATTTTCAAAAGCGGTTCAGAAGATCCAGAGATTACCCCCTACAACGCCACAAACTCACAAGCTCACAAGCTCTTCATAATATAATTAGTATATTAGTATAAGTATAGACTAGCGGCTGATGTAATGTACATATAAACCTTATTTTGAATCACTCTATCTATTAGAAAAAAAACCGCATCAAAATCCGTTGCGTAGTTTTAAAGATCTAAACAAACATAGGGACAGACAGAAAAATGTACAAAATGATTAATCAAACACTTTAAAAGATGACAAAAAGAATGATCTCGGAGTTTCTTATAGTCTTTCTTCTCCGAGTTTCACACCGTAGGTAGATAGAGGAAGCTAGGATAGGGTCGGTCGTCCTCGCAAGACGAGGCTTCTCGTTGATCTTAAATATATCTATATATATAAAAGAAAGTCGTGTTTGTTACAACACTTATAACTCGAGAACGGCTGGACCGATTGCCATGGTTTTTGATTTGTTGGATTTGTTTCCGTCCCGAATAGCAGAATACATTTTAAAAACAAAAGAAAGTCGTGTTAGTTACACTATTTATAACTCAAGAACGGCTGAACCGATTTGGCTGAAAATTGGTAGGGAGGTAGCTAAGAACTGGGAGAAGGACATAGGATACTTTTGGGTAGGGGTAGGGTAGGGTAGGGTAGGGGTATGGTAGGGGTATGGTAGGGGTAGGGTAGGGTAGGGTAGGGGTAGGGGTAGGGTGGGAGTAGGGTAGGGTAGGGATAGGGGTAGGGTAGGGTAGGAGTAGGGTAGGGGTAGGGTAGGGCAGGGGTAGGGTATAAAAGTCCACCCGTGCGAAGCCGGGGCGGGCCGCTAGTTTTATAATAAGCGATTATATATCACATGCCATAGGGTGGTTAATTTTATTTAATAACATTATTGTTGAAATGTAAACTAATTTATTCAAGATTGTTTTTCATTTCATTATCATTGTATTTGAGTTATAATAAGCACGATCGATTCGTCTACGATGTCTATATTATCAATAACAGTTTCATTTAATTTCACAGACATCGGGAAGCGACTTTGTTTTATACTATGTAGTAATTGTGCATACATATAAAGACGTATGTGACACCCCACATATTTATTTTAAAGATGATTCCTCCATTAGTTGTAGAATTCGCTGTGTCGTATTAACTTTACAAACATATCTGAAAGTTTTGAACAACGAGACATGAACAGTAGGAACTGTGCACCATGGAAACATGTTTTAGCTAACCTCCTCTCGAGGGAGCGTTTCGCCATAGTCACCACGCTTGGTGGGTGGATTGTTGACCGCAGTTTTTTTGTTTTTTTTGCTACTTCACCGGGCGGTCGCTGGCGATAAGATTAAGGAATTATAATTTTTAGTATTTTAGGGGGTTTTGTGCAACTGTCGCTCTGCTTCACAGTTCGCGGGCCTCGGGTAAAACGAGAACAGGAGAGGCGAAAGTACTGAGCCTTCTGGCACCCCTACTTGGATCGGGTGAGGGGTTGGTGACCGCAGTTTCTAGGTTGTTTGTTACAGATGATGTTATAACAATCGGGACCAACAGCTTAACGTGCTTTCCAATACTACGAGGACTATCATCCCTGAATCAAACAGACTCATAAAGAAATCTTATAATTTCCACGAAGATTTCTTGTCCGGCGTGGAGACCAAACCCACGACCCCCGAGGCTAAAAGCGAGACTTACACTGCTATGCTACGCAGGTTGTCAACACGTCTTGTAAACTTATGGTTTTATACAGGGTTATTTTTAAAACACCAATAACATTTTAGAAGGTGAAAGTACTGATTATTGTAAACAACTTTTACTATGGGACCAACCCTGAAATCGCGAAAATAAAATCAGCTATTCCATACATTTTGTCAAGGTAAGTAAACATAAATGTATGGAACAGCTGATTTTTTTTTCGCGATTTTAGGTTTCGTCCCATAGTAAAAGTTGTTCATAATCATGAGTACTTCTATTCCCCAAAAGGTTGTTGGTGTTTTAAAAATAACCCTGTATAATAACTACCACCACGCAATAAACCTTTTTAAAATAGAAAGAATGAAGGAAAAATATTTTTTTATAATGCACTGTTTTCCGAAAAAATACAATATCAAATTAATTAATAGAGAGATTCCATGCGCACCATAAATAGGCACTAACTTCATCATTATGCTACATCTACACATTTGCGTATGCATGTAGCGCTGGTATTCTAGTTGGCCCCATTGATGACGCCACGTTTATAAGCAAATAAAAATAAACAATCAGTCAATTATGGATTCGAAAACAATTACATGAATGTTAACTTAAAAATAGCTCTACTATCTTTCAACCTGTAAAGTAGTAAGTAGTAATTTCTCAATAGCACAGTTGATTAGTCTGTGGAAGTCTGTAACAAACGGAGCTAAGCACTAAGAGAACGATCAATCTCTACGATTGATGACCACTTCGAAGCGAGAAAGTTCTAAGTAACTACTCAGTTTAAGGAATCTATTCTAAACTTCTTAGCTGTAATAGTTACACGACAGTATAACTGACAACTTCCGTAGCGTAGCGGTATTTAGCTCGCTTTAAGTCTCGGAGGTCGTGGGTTCGATGCCCACTCCGGACAAGATATCTTTGTGTAAATTCTAAGATTTCTTTCCGGGTCTGGTTGGTTGAGGGACTACCCTCCGCGCCTCGGAAAGCCGTTGGTCCCGATTGTTATAACATCATCTATAACAAGCGTATATCAACAAGCAGCAGCGTTTCATTTTGTGGTACAACATAATACTGCGGTCACCAATCCGCCTGCCATGCGTGGTGACTATGGCAAAAACCCTCCCTCGGGAGGAGGCCCTTCTTCAGCAGTGGACGTTTATACACAGGCTGATAATATATATAAATGACAGCATTTCAAAATTCGTAACACCCTTAAACAAAAATAGTATATTAATTTTTGTAGTTTAATCCCAAATCTATTCTTTTTGCCGGCTATTTGTTGAGTAAAAGAAAATAAAAACTGAAATATGTGTGATGACAATTCTGACAAAGAAATTTCATCAAACAATCGTAACATTGACGTCATCCGGCGCTAACGTCTATTTAGAATGACTCAAAGTAAAATACAATATTGTGCTATGAAAAAAAAAACACATTGTAAACAAAAAAATGTCAAATAAAAAATATTGGACTGTTTGTATGTCGTTAGGGCCTGGATATAGACTTCTATAATCTTTATTAATATTATAGAGATGGTATATTTGTATTTAATATTTTTTTAGGTATAGTAAAAAATTCGAAGACCCCTCGGATCGGATTTCAATGATTGTTTCACTATTTGAAAGCTACGTTTCCCACGGGAACAGGAGGTATGTGAAACTGGATTAACTTATAGACTACAAAACATCACGCTCCGACACACTGGAGCAGAGTAACGCGGATAAAACCCCGGGGCACAGCTAGTCAAACATATTGTATTATTATAATAGGTCTCCTATGAAATTGCCGTTTTGTATGAAAAAATTTAAACGAAAGATTCGTTTTAATTTTTTTCATGTATTTTTTATTTGTATTAATCGAAGTTATCACCAATGCAATCAATGCATCTTTGCCAACGCAGTGGCAGTTTATTGATTCCCTTCTTAAAGAAATCAGCTGGACAGGAGGCAACAAATACTTCAAAGGCAAATTGTACTGCCTCTCGGGTATTGAATTTTTTTCCCGCCAAGAAGTTATCCAAATTCTGGAAAAGTAGTAGTCTGTAGGCGCAAGGTCTGGTGAGTAGGGCGGATGACGGAGAGCTTCCAACACCAGTTCTTGCAACTTGGAGACCGTCTGCTGTGCAGTAAGAGGTCGCGCGTTGTCGTGCAGGAGCAGCGGAGACGAGCGACTGACCAATGCTGGTTGGCGATCTGCCAGCTTCTCCATCATTGTGTTCAGTTCTTCACAGTACACATCTGCAGTAATGCTCACCCTGTATGGTAAGAAGCTGTGATGAATCACACCGGCGCTAGACCACCAAACAGTGACCATCACTTTTCTAGGGGTAAGTTTTCGTTTAGGGCATTGCCCTGAACCAGGATCCAACCAACTTGCTGAGCGCTTGCAGTTATCAAACAGAATCCATTTTTCATCGCAGGTAACAATGCGGTTAAAAATTCCTTAATTTGTGTGTCTGTTGAGCAGTGCAAGGCACGTCTCGACGCGTACTTCGCGCTGGCGATCATTGAGTTCGTGGGGCACCCATTTGTCAAGCTTTTTTACCTTGCCAATTTGACGCAAATGGACCAATATTGTTTTGACGCTAACGTCGAAAGCTGCTGCTAATTCAGCCGTAGATTGTGTATCATCAGCTTCCACAATCGCCTTTAATTCGTCATTGTCGACGGACATTGTCAAGTCTTCGGACGACCGCGTGGTTCATTTTTCAGGTCGAAATTTCCAGAACGAAAGCGAGCAAACCAATAACAGGTGGTGCGTTGGTTTGTAGTGTTAGCTCCGTAAACGTCATTGATGTTGACGTGTCGTGTTGTCTTGTGCCGCGTTACTGCTACGACGGTACTCATATTCCATAATTACTCAAATTTTTAACGTATCCATGATGACGAAAAAGATTGAAATGCGATGAAAATGTAACACTAATCAATAAACAAATGACTACTTTTGGAAAAAGAAATCCATGTTTTTAAAATAAAATTAATTTGAAATTAGAATTCTCAGCCAAACAAAAATTATTTTGATTTGAAATGGCCAGTACTGCAGAACGGCAATTTCATAGGTAAAGACCTAATACATATTTTTTACGTAACATTATGTATCCACCTTTTCAATTTTCACTTGATTTCTATCTAAATATGTAAGTTTTTTTCGATCAATGCTAATGAACTGGCACTGTTCTCGACTAACCAATACGACCCATGGGCGGATAGTGAAGTTGTGGGGCCCTGTTGAGAAATTAGATGGGCCCCAGTAGTATTAACTGGGGCCCATCTTATTACTCAACAGTTTCCATAGTGTCTAAAATCACGCACGTTAATTATTGTACTTGTTTCCAGTAGTGACTGGGGGCCCCATGTATCCACGGGGCCCTAAGCTGCAGCCCAAAAGGCTATAAAGTAGATTCGACCCTGATTCGAACACAAAGCCACTACAGCTCATTAAGTCGTTCAAATACTACTTAAAATCACATTAGTCTTTATCTAGCTTTGAATCAAAGATCTACTAATATAATAAACGCGGAAGTTTGTAAGTATGGATGTATGGATGGATGGATGTTTGTTACTCTTTCATGCCAAAACTACTAAACGGAATTGGCTGAAATTTTGCAACGGGATAGGTTATACGCTGGATTAACATATAGGCTACAAAACATCACGCTCCGACCCACTGAAGCAGAGTAACGCGGGAAAACCCGCGGGACGCAGCTTGTAACAAGTAAAAACAAGTAGGTACGTATGTGACAAGCTCCGTGGCGTAGCGGTATTGAGCTCGCTTTAAATCTCGAAGGTCGTGGGTTCGATCCCCACGCCGGACAAGAATCCGGGTCTGGCTGGCTAAGGGGCCCTCCGTGCCTCGGAAGTACGTTAAGCCGTCGTTCCCGATTGTTATAACATGATGATGACTTATGTACATATGAATAGTGAATTAACATAGCTTTCAGCTGATAGTACTTTGAACAATTTGTATATTTTTGGAATATGATTATGTCAAAGTGTATTGGATGACAACCTCCGTAGAGTAGTGGTATTTGGCTCGCTTTAAATCTCGAGGCACGGAGGGAAGTCCCTCAACCAACCAGACCCGGAAAGAAATCTTAGTATTTACACTTCGTAACACAAGCACTTTTAGTAATGATGGGTTAATAAGATTACTAGTAGATGGCAAAACGCGGCTTTAAAACATTGTTGAATAAAGGCTATATTATTATTATTATTATAATCAGCAAAACTATTTTATTTTTCGTAGTACAATCGATGAATGTAGGTACATATTATATATGTTACGGCTAAAGGTAGGTTTGAACATAAACTTAAGATTAGCCGGCTAAACTTAGATTTATCTTCGAGAAGCAGCTAAAGTTCGATAACATATTAGTTTGCGTCGTGATATTCTAGGTTTCAATTAAATTAAACAATACCTATGCACGGCAAAAAAAGGTGTTAGGCGGAGGTTAAAAAAAAAAATTACCTAAACCTAAACAAATGGAGTTGAACAGGGACTTATTCAGGTTGATCTAAGTTTAACCACATGTGGTCGGCTAGACCTAGGTTTAGCCGGCTAATCTTAAGTTTCTGTTCACACCTACCTTTAGCCGTAACATATACATTTTCAATCACATCAAACATCACAAATTAAATTGTCTTTTAAACTGTTTACATATTCATCTATAAATTGAATGCAGTATTTAAACGATTCAAGTGTTTTCTCATAAACAATAAAGCAATTCAATTGAAATTAATTTTCTCTCCATTTTCTCGAGCGAATTGGGTCATTGATTAACAGCTTGCTATTGAGAGGCAAGAGAGTGAATTAAAATTATATTAAGTTTGCTTTGATTAATTTTGTTTACTGGCATCTGTTTCTTCAACGGTACTGACTTATATACAATTAGCTTTCCGCACGCGGTTTCACCCGAATTACTCCCGTTCCCGTGGGAACTTCATAATTAAATATAGCCTATGTCATCCGGGGTTAGTCTAGCTTTCCAACGGTGAAAGAATTTTTCAAATCGGTCCAGTAGTTTCGGAGCCTATTCAATACAAACAAACAATCAAATCTTTCCTCTTTATAATATTAGTATAGATACGAGTTTAGACTTCCTGAATAAATGGGTAGATTATTACCCATTTATCGAGGAAGGGAACACTAAAAGTATTTTTAGAATTGGACCAGCAGTTCCTTACATTAGCATATTCAAGCAAACAAACCAACTCTTCAGCTATATGTTTACTTATATAAAATAAGTGTCCCGCGCGATTTTACCCGCTTAGTCATCATCATCATCAGCCCGTACAACGTCCACTGCTGAACATGGGCCTCCTCCCGAGGGAGGGTTTGGCCATAGTCACCACGCTTGGCAGGCGGATTGGTGACCGCAGTCTTAGGTTGTAATACGCAGGGAAACGCTGCTGCCCGTTCTCTGATATAGATGATGTTATAACAATCGGGACCAACGGCTTAACGTGCTTTCCGTGCGTGGCACGTAGGGTAGTCCCTCAACCAACCAGACCCGGAAAGAAATCTTAGCATTTACACAAAGATTTCTTGTCCTGTGTGGCGATCGAACCCACGACCACCTAGACGTAAAGCGAGCCAAATACCGCTACGCTAACGGAGGTTAAGCCGCTTACGGGTGTTGATTTACAGTTGCATGACCACACAAACGCTTACACCCATCCCTATGTCCCCGTTCGTTGGCCTATGTCTGCACCGCTTCTAAAGTCCATTTTTGCCTATCCCGTGCCTACACCCATTTCTACGCCCATGCCTGTCCCACCTCGTTTTTCACCCATGGCTAATTGATTATAGTAAAAAGGATTATGTGAGTTAAGAGCCAATAGCTTTAAAAATAAAAAAAATCGATACAAACTTTCACCCCATATTTTGCCATGTTGTAAGAGTAGTTAAGAGAAATAAATAACTAAGTATAAATTTCTTGAAATAATGAGTTTTATGTTGAGATGGATGTGTGGTGTGACGAGAAAGGATAAAGTGAGAAAAGAGTATATAAGAGGGAGTTTGAAAGTGGCGCCAGTGTCTGAAAAGTTGAAAGGGAATCGTTTACCTTGGTATGGTCATGTGAAGAGGAGGGATGAAACGCATGTTACTAAATGAGTTTTAAGTATACATGTAGATGGATGGAGAGGGAGAGGAAGGCCAAAGAAAAGATGGATGGATTGTGTAAAGAGTGATATGAAAGAAAAAGATGTTAGTGATAAGGTGACAGGACAGAATGGAAGAAACAAACGTGTTGCGCCGATCCCAAGTAATATAAGGGCAGGAAGAAGAAGAAGAATGAGTATTATGTTGACACTCAAGTAGTAAACCAATAGAAATGATATACGGAGAGCTCCTTTTTTTTGTCCGAGAGGAAATTTATTTATGCATTCCTACCGCCACAGCGGTGCGGCGTTTCCGTGCGGGCGGTGGGGTATGTGGGAATCGCCCTCTCCATAGCGGTGGTATGCTAATCATACCTCGAGGAGAGGATCCTACACTACTAAAACCCCTCGGACACTCCTCCGTCCGCCGTTGATGAGGGCCGGGACAAGCCGGCCCTCCGGCGGCACCCGCGGCCAAATTGGCGCCGCGGGCTCTCCTGGGCATAGAGAGAGCTCCATGCTTAACATGAAACCAACCTCAACTCACAGCGTTTTTTTTATTTTACTTATAATTTATAATTTATAGCAGTTACATTTATATTTATTAATCATTAACATATTCATAAAACATAATATTTTCATTCAAACTAAACTAAACTACATAAAATGTAAACTAAAAACAAATATTTTCAATTTAGATACTGCCCAAACAAATACACAGTGGTAAAATCTGTCAGTGTCATTTTGATGAATATTTGTTGTATGTAATTTTGTTGGGACTTCTATTAGACGGCCACCGTCGAGCCGTTCGCTATAGCTGCCGCTTTGACGACCGATTTCGAAAACTGTAAAAAAGTTTTTCTTTCCGTGTCAACACGCATAAACCGTGGATAATGTTTATTCGTTATTTTACGTCCTGTAACTGCTCCAGATTGTGACACAGTATTCCAAATCTGGGGCATTCATTCAGTAAGTGGGGAACGGTCTCCGGTACAACCATATCACTAAACGGAAAAGGGGCTACAATTTAACTTAGAACGATATAGGTAGGCCTTCACACCCACCATATCCCGCAACATGTTGATCTGTTTCATTGTTCTTTGAATGAATTCACAAGGACCGCTTAAAATATTATATCCGTAGAATAAGTAATCCTTTATTTTCTTTTGTTTTTTTTAAAGATTACTAGCAGAGTTTTGCAGTCTACTAGTATTCTTGTTAACCCCTCTTGCTAAGCTAAAATGCTTGTTACGAGTGGGTTCACGTCGGTATTGCAATGGGTGGGGTTCGAACCGGCGACCTCGAGATCAGAAGTCCGACGCCCTAGCCATCGGGCTACGGCCGCCTCAAAATCTCTCTTCAAGACTATTGCGCGTATGTCATGTTAGACTTGACATAATTAGAGTTTATATGGAGTAGTCAAGCAGAAAGCTAACATCAGTCATTAAGTTACTACGGGAACATAAGCACAGCGAAATGCGAACCTATTACGTATTCAACGTGACAGCAGATACCATTGGACAAAATTGTGTAGAGCGACAGTTGCTTAAAACTCCCCTAAAATACTAAAATAAATAATCCACCAATCTCATCGCCAGCGTCCGCCCTGAGCAGAGGGCGCCCACTTGCGCTTAGTTTGCAGTTTTTAAACCATTTATTAAGGCTGGACCTTTGCTCGCCTTTATACCCGGTGAAGTAGCAAAAGCCTCGTGGCTACCTAAGTATGTCAATCCGAAAAAAAAATGACAAAATTGTGACAAATGTGGCAAGAAATGTCGAGCTGCTTTCGGTTTTTTAGCCATAAGAAGTGATGTGCTAGAATGAACTATCATCAAGTGACCAAAATCATGAATTATTAAAATAAAACTATTAATATTCGTTAAGTTTTCAAATAGTCGTCTATACATCACAAATTTAACATAAGCGCACTGTAAGTTTTAATATATGTAACGCTAGATGGCGTTGTACCAACCTTAGCATTTTAAGCGTTCTAATTCTGAAAAGTAGAACGTTATTCGGCTAACTGACAGCAAATTGAGTGACGTGTGAAGCGATTGATTGAATAGATTGACGGCAGTTTATATAATTGGTTCTATTTTACCTTCACTCTTTTCTGTTTATCGTTTTCTAAATTCAATCGGGGAATGTCATGGTACACTTTTAAAAGTAGCTGATCACGGAGTTAAGGTATTTCTGGTTTACATGAAAAATTATCTATACTAATATGTAATACTAATACTAATAAAGAGAAAAGGTTTGATTGTTTGTATTAAATAGACTCCGAAATTACAGGACCGATTTGAAAAATTCAGCATTGAAAAGCTACACTCTTCCCGGATGACTGAACTATTAAAAGCATAGGCTCGAATTTCAATTGCCTTTGAATAATATTATCTTTTCAGTAGTTTAGACGTAACAGACAGACAGAGTTATTCGTACCTATCTATACCACTTCTAATATACAAGGTGTAATGGAAAGGGTATATATGTTACGGCTAAAGGTAGGTGTAAACATAAACTTAAGATTACCGCATGTGGTCGGCTGCACCTAGTTGTAGACGGCTAATCTTAAGTTTATGTTCACACCTACCTTTAGCCGTAACATATACATACAAAGAGCAAGGCTTCTTTGGATCATAACAAACGATATGGCAAGGGTTATTTAATCCTATCTCTAGAAGTCCGGAAGTAATGATTTTTTTAAATTCATAGACACCAGAAACCAAACTTTTCAAATTGAAATAAATACATCACTAGCACGCAATCAGCTGATCGATGTCAACGAACTATTTGCAAGTAAAAATAAACCTCTTACTCCTGGTAATTCTGAATAAAGGGTTCCGCATTTTATTTTTTGTTGGCAAAATAACACCTACTGCCTTTTTTTTTGTGTTGAAACCCTTGCCATATCGTTTGCTATGATCCAAAGAAGCCTTGCTCTTTCTATGTATATAGCCTTTCCGTTACACCTTATATAAAGCTGAAGAGTATGTTTGTTCGCTTGAACGCGCTCTTCTAAGGAACTACTACAACGATTTGAAATTTTTTCAGTGTTAGATAGCCCATTTATCGAGGAACGCTATATTAAATTGAAATGAAGTTTTAACGGGAACGGGAGTCAAGCGCGCGAAAACGCACGGAAAGGTAATTCATAATATTCATCACATCATAGTCACCACACTTGGCAGTCGGGTTGGTGACCGCAGTATTATGTTGTACCATACAAGGAAACCCTGCTGCCCGTTCCTTGATAATAACGATAATTTTAGATGTTGTTATAACAATCGGGACCAACGGCTTAACGTGCGAGTAACGTCCGAGGCACGGAGGGTAGTCCCTTAACCACCAGACCCGTAAATAAATCTTAGAATGTACACAAAAATTTCCTGTTCGGCGTGGGGATCGAACCTATGACCTCCGAGATTTAAAGCGAGCCAAATATCGCTACGCTACGGAGGTTGTCATAATATTAGTGTAATTAATAGAATCAGGCGTTACTTTGCGAAAATGCACATTAATCTAATTTAAAAAGACAAAATATCTAGTGTCTTCCGCTAAAAATGTGTCTTTTAATTATTATTAAAAGCCGAAGATCTTTGGCTGGTGATTGTATTTTTGCACGTTTTATTTTTCTTTCCTGCATGTGCATAATTTTTGCGGGCGGGTGCATAAATACCATTACAGCATATAGACACATTTTTAGCGGTATTAACACTAGAAATTTTGTCTTTTAAAATTAGAATAATATTAGTAAACTTCTATGTTTGCATACCTATATACTGAAACTTTCAGTAATTTTAGTCAGGATAAATAGGTAACTGTAAGGTATCAGATGAAATTGATTCAATATTTCAACATTGTATATGTAGAAGCAGAGGCAAGATCAGTAGGAACAGGAGCAGGTTGCTCTCTGATTATATGCCTACAGGTGAAATGTAATAGAAACGTGGTGATCCCAGAGACAACGTTACGTATCGACCGTTCAGTTCAACTCCTCAGACTAGAAACCTCGGAACCATTCGCCAAACCTTTTACTAATTTTTCTTATGAAGACTTTGACCGCTGTCAGGTTATCAACAACTTCGCAACGCCATCTCTGATTTCGCCCAGGCAATAAATACCTGACGTTTCTTTACTTATTAGAGAACTAATTATTGAACCACAAACCAACTATCGGTGTTGTTACACCTCAAATAAACTAGATGACACCACTGTATCATGCTAGTAGATGGCGCCGCTCCGACACGGCCATCCTGCATGTCACACGTCCTCGGGTGACTCGCCTGTAAAAGAAATAGCACAAAGAGCCTCTGACACGCTCGGCCCATTCTGACCCCATCATGGTAGGGGTGGGAATGAGCAAAACAGCTAAACATGTTTTATTTCCACAATAACTACAAAACACAATAATCACAACTATCGTATCCACACGATCTTCTATAGGTACACGATCTTCTATAGGCACACCATTATCATCTACACCCTGAATTAGGCAGGTAGGAACACCTTCTACAGTCAATAATCTGACTGTAGAAACACCTTCTACAGTCAATATTCTGACTGTAGGAACACCTTCTACAGTCAATACTCTGACTGTAGGAACACCTTCTACAGTCAATACTCTGACTGTAGGAACACCTTCTACAGTCAATACACTGACTGTAGGAACACCTTCTACAGTCAATACTCTGACTGTAGGAACACAACACATTTCGAAATCAATCATCATCACCAATTTTGGTAATGGAACACACACTTTATAAGTACCATCATAGCTTTTGGGTAGGTAAAGGAACTCTCATCAGTCATCATAAAAATGACGGCGAACCATTGAAAATTACAAATTTCAATCAATTGGTCAATAATTGATCAACTTGGGGCCAGAACCTCCAGTGTGCTCTTCTTTACCTCCTAAAAGTTATAGAACACGCATACACACACATTGTCAGTACACAAACTAACAACATTATTTTTACAACAATAACATGACATTTCATTATCACTTGGAATCACATCGGTCAAATGCTTCATCAATTTATGGAGGATCATAATTTTCTGACATACGTCGCAAACGGTCACGACATCATGGCGCAAATAAATAATAATACCTCAAGCGTAATATTATCAATTTCGACAGTGGTTAATATCTGCACACAACTATTTACTCTCGTTTACCCAATGCCAGTCAATGACACAATATTATCAAGTCGTTTATCACGTAACTTAGCGCTGACCGACTCTTTGATAAGCGAACATTCCGACCCCAAGTCATAATAAAACGAAATGTGCTCACCATAATGGCTTAGAGTCTCAGCAAGTACGTTAACAACGCATATGTCCACACATCGCTCCGTTGTAGCGCCGGCAGCAGCCGCGCTGTCCTTGGCTCCTGACGAGGGGCAGCGCGATGCGATGTGTCCTGGCTTGCCACACTTAACGCAAGTGAGGGTAGAAGTAGTCGGCTTAGTCTATCCCGTAGAATTGCTCGAGTTGCCCGAAGACGAACTGAAGTTCCGGTTGTGCTTTCTTGTATCCTTAGATCGGTAGGATGCTGCCCGATTACCCATTTTGCCGCAGTTGAAACATTTGAGTGGTTGTATAGGCTTACATTTCTTGACCTCGGGTTCTGTTTTGTCATCACGGGTCCCATTATTGCGCATTTTCAAGTAAGACACAGCCTTCAACTCTCGTTGCATCTCGTTTCTCGAGGTCAAGTTTGCAGTAAAAACCAATCTCTGTACGCGGGGATCGAATTGCGCAACACGCGTCATAATAGTGGCTATAGCTAGCTGCTCAGTAGACAGTCCACACCATCTTGACATGAGCGAAGTCATAATTCTTGCTGCATATGCGGACAGACACTCATTGTCTTTAGGTCTACTTGCACGCAAATTGATTAAAAACGCAGCAGCTGTATCTGAGCAATCATACCTGGCCACAAACATGTCTTTGAATTCAGTCCATGTCATTCCCGTGTATAATATTTGAGACAGCCACGATGATGCTTGTCATTTCAGCGCGGCTGAGCACCATCTTTAGTGGAGCGCTGTTAAGTTGTTTATCGCTCACGCACATGTCAGCGGTCGATATCCACGAACGGGGATCCACATTTGTCTTGTCAGGATCAAACTCAGGGAGAATTATAGTGGTACTCACAGGTGTTGGTTTTATTGCCTCCAATATTGCCATGAAACTTTTGTTTTGCTGCTCAATGAGTCTTTGCCACACGTTCACATCTCTGTTGGTATCTTCTGATACAGGGCGCTGATTACATCCCACTTCTGATGTAGAAGCAGAGGCAAGATCAGTAGGAACAGGAGCAGGTTGCTCTCTGATTATATGCCTACAGGTGAAATGTAATAGAAACGTGGTGATCCCAGAGACAACGTTACGTATCGACCGTTCAGTTCAACTCCTCAGACTAGAAACCTCGGAACCATTCGCCAAACCTTTTACTAATTTTTCTTATGAAGACTTTGACCGCTGTCAGGTTATCAACAACTTCGCAACGCCATCTCTGATTTCGCCCAGGCAATAAATACCTGACGTTTCTTTACTTATTAGAGAACTAATTATTGAACCACAAACCAACTATCGGTGTTGTTACACCTCAAATAAACTAGATGACACCACTGTATCATGCTAGTAGATGGCGCCGCTCCGACATATATGTCATTCTAGGTCATTATAAGTCATTCTATCGTTTCTCTTTGTGACTCTGAAATAATATTTTAATCAAAGGGCATTTCTGAGTTGAGAGGATGAATAGGTACCTATACATTTCACTCAAAGAGACTTATTTGACATTCGCAATTTATTTTGACAGCCTCCGTGACTCGCATAAAATCTACAAGTAAGAGCAAGACAAGAAATCTTTGTCTAAAAACTAAGATTTATTTTCGGGTTTGGTTGTGTGTGGGTTTGTTGAGTGAATGTTGGCGATTTGTGATATTTTTTTTAATCTTAGAATATACACAAACTATTCTTGTCCGGTGTGAGGATTGAACCCACAACCTACGGAGATTTGATTTGTCTCATTACCTACATAGATCGATACTATCCTACCTTACTAATTAATATTATAAAGTGAAAGTTTGTAAGTATGGATGGAAGGATGGATGTTTGTTACTCTTTCACGCCAAAACTACACAACGGAATTGGCTAAAATTTTGCACCGGGATATATTATACGCTGAATTAACATATAGGCTACAAAACATCACGCTCCAACCCACTGGAGCAGAGTAACGCGGGTAAAACCGCGGGGCGCAGCTGGTTATACATACAAAATCTTATTGCACTTTACTACGTGTGAATTTTAATATTCATTTATCACTTTTCTGTACTGTAGCTATACAGTTATCGTATTTTTCTCAAGATTGCGTGTCGGCAGGCTGACAGAGAAAACTGTTATTTGATACTCCTGTTTTATGTTCATTTATTATTTTCAACGGATAGAGAGACACTTTTGTAAATTTAGCTTTTATTTTTCTAAAGAACATATAAAAAATGTGTGCGATTGAGTAAATGGATGCTCCATAGCTTTTTTTTGACATTTTATGTAGTGAGCCACAAGCTTATATACCGAAAAACGGGTTGAAAAAAAATTGACAATCTGGTAGGTACTGATTTGTACGCAAATTCAGTCACAATTTATTTATTCCTCTAATAATTTTTATCTGAGGATTCATAAATAACTAAGAAATAAGATAGAAATCCAGAATATGTGAAGTAGATTCATTTATTGCACACAATCCAGAACATATGATGTGCAATAATGGCATATGAATACCAACTAAACGGATTTTAATGACATTTGGCACGTTTAACCTGAATGTAAACGTTTACTAGCCATCCCACTTTTCAATTGCGTACCTTAAACCTTTGTTTTGATTCTTGTAATGGTGAAAATGTTTTAAATACATATCGCACACCTAGATGAAGACTCCGCTAACTCAAAAAGTACGAGATTTGAGTTAGTAGCTTTGATATATTTCTTATATACTCTAAAAACAGTTTTTCGTCATTTCTGAAAAATGAGGTTTTTTGAGTTGCCGGAGTCTTTATCTAGGGGTGCGATATAGAGAACATAGATAAATACAGACTCACATGTCATACCGAGATTGTTTAAATATGTTCCAAATGTATATAAGCCTAATGGCTAGGCCGTCGGATCTTGTGGTCGACGGTTCGATCCCCACCCATTGCACTACCGACGTGAACCCACCCGTATCACAAGCATTTTAGCTTAGCATGAGGTGTTAATTTTGGTTTAATCAATTTTAAATGTCCCTTCACGTAGTTTGATATTGTACGAGTTCATGATATCTCCCCTTTTGAGCTGTAGAATTTACTTCCTAACTGCTCCTATAAAGTTCCTTGATTAGATTCGCGAAAGACATTTACGTGTTCCAGGACCAGCCAGATTAGGTGTGTGCTGGCTTACAGGAGTCATATCTGCAAAAGAGTGAAAATAGGGACGAAGAATTAAAAAAAAAATTGGTCCGTCATTTACCAAAAAATATTGGACACGTATTTTATTATTTATCAAATCAATAAAAAAATACAAAGAGCTTTGTTGCCTCACAACAAAGTTAAAGAAAGGGGGACATGTGACGTCACTATTAGGTAAAATTGTACCTAGAAGTTAAGGCATATGAAATTTCAACACAACATATGTTATTTTTTTTTTGAAAACGGACCGTAAAAAAGGCAGTTTAGACACGTATTTTTTTTTGGTTATCTAACTAACAAACAGGTTATTTTTCTTTTATCATCCCTTTTATCGTTATATAAATACGTAATGCAAAAACTTAATTCCCCTTAAAGGTACTCCTTAGACTTAAAGGGACACTCATATCGCTACGCCACGACCTAAAACATTACTTAAGTCCAAGCTTGAGAAAATCCTCAATTTGAGTTTTGAAAATTCATGATTGTTGAATATTAATCAGATTCATAATTTTGACGATATCTGAGTGCGACGGCGAAACAAGAATCTATAATTCATGAATATAATTATCTGTCTCTTATTAGAAATGTTGGGAATTCAATGTTTGTTTGTTAGTCAAACCAAGTGAACAACTAATAGAAAATTACTTAGATAATACGACCATAATTAAACAAAACAATTTATAGACCGCCGTAGCCCAATAGCTAGGGTGTCGGACTTGTGATCTTGTGGTCGCCGGCTCGATCCCTACCCATTGCATTACTGACGTGACCATATTCGTAACACAAGCATTTTAGCTTAAGTACGAGGGGTTAACAAGAATATTAGTAGACTGCAAAACTATGATAGTAATCTTTAATTAAAAAGAAACAATGCACCCCATCTATACAAAGCCGAAGAGTTTGTTTTTGTTTGTTTATTTGCTTGAACGAGCTAAACTCAGGAACTAAAAGTTCAATTTAAAAAAATATTTCCGTGTTAGATAGCCCATTTATCGAGAAAGTCTATAAGCTACATTTCATTATGAATAACCCACAGGAACGAGAGTTACGCGAGTAAAACCGCGTGCGGGAAGCTAGAATCCTACTAATATAATAAACGCGAAAGTTTGTAAGCATGGATGGAGGGATGGATGTTTGTTACTCTTTCACGCGATAACTGCAGAAAGGAATTGGCAGAATTTTTACACCGGGACCTATCCCGGTGTAAAAATTCTGCCAATTCTGCCAATTCCAAGTCCAGCAGACTAACAACCAGCGTACAACCTATTGTACGCTGGTTGTTAGTCTGCTGGAGTCTATATGGACTACAAAACATCACGCTCCCACCCACTGGAGCAGAGTAAAGCGGGTGAAACCGCGGGGCGCTAGTAAACTATAATAAGTTTCATACTCCTCCATCCGCACAATTTTCCTAAAAAAGGGGAACAAAGCTACAAGTATTAATATATAGACATATATAAATAGTGAAGTTCAAGGTAGGCAATTTGGCACTTTCGTCCTAAAACCGTTACGTCCGCCCTCGCTGTCAGGCCGAGTTTCCTTTCGTACATCTCAAGGATTTTATCGTGGAAGGATATATAGCGTCCCCGACGTCCCACCAAATTTGGAAGATATATTTCTTTGGACTGTTTTCACTCTTGAATTGTTACAATGAAATAGTGAATAGAATTCAATTGACTTTATACATTTTATTAAATTTCAAAGAAAAGCGGCTGTAGCCCATTGGCTAGGGTGTCGGACCTGTCTTCGAATCTTGTGGTCGCCGGCTCGATCCCCACCCATTGCACTACCGACGTGGACCCACTCGTAACACAAGCATTTTTGCTTAGCACGAGGGGTTAACAAGAATACTAGTAGACGCCAACCCTATGCTAGTAATCTCCTTAAAAAATAGATTACACCATTTGATTCCAATTAATGTCTTGGAAGATATTATCAACATCATCATCAGCCCTAATAGCGTCCACTGCTGAACATGGGCCTCCTCCCCAGAGAGGGTAGTTGCCATAGTCACCACGCTTGGCAGGCTGGATGGTGGCCGCAGTATTATGTTGTACCGCACAAGGAAACGCTGCTGCCCATTCCTTGATATACGATTATTATAGATGATGTTATAACAATCGGGACCAACGGCTCAACGTGCTTTCCGAGGCACGAAGGGTAGTCAACTAACCAGACCCGGAAAGAAATCTTAGAATTTACACAAAGATTTCTGTCCGGCATGGGGATCGAACCCACCACCTCCGAGATTTAAAGTCAGCCAAATACCGCTACGCTACGGAGTTTGTCAACAGCTCCTTAAAGTATTATAAAATGGTGTTATCTACTACACAAACGAAGTCGCGGATTAAAAGTAACAATTTCACGTGGAAAAAGTGGCGGGCACGAGCTACTGTTAAATACACTTGTTCATAATAACATTGTTATTTTCACAAATTTTATCGCTGCAAACTGCAGTGTTATATGAAACTTCACAAACAAAGTTTGTAAATAGTACGGCGATGGATTTGTAGAACTTAAGTTAAAGTTTGTCTCAACAAACACTGTAATTGACTTAGGATCGATCTTTTAATCTACAGATGAATAGTCAGATAGCTTTTTCGGACTTCGGACGGACATAATTACGTAGTTAGGCCCCGAGGCTTTTGCTACTTCACCAGGCATAAAGGCGAGCAAAGCTCCGGCCTAGATAAATGGTTTAACCACTACATTAAGCAACCACCGTAAGAGTGCGTCCCCTGTTGGACTTGGACCTCGGCTCAGGGCGGTCGCTGACGGGGAGATTGAGGGATTATGGCTTTAAGTTTTTTTAGGGGTTTTGTGCAACTTTCGCTCGGCTTTACAGTTCGGGGGAAGTCTCGGACTTCGGGTCTACGTGGGCATTGGAAAATTCTTAGCAAACTAAGGGTCGGGAGGGCGAAGTCAGATAGCATTAATTTTATAAAAAACGTAATTATATTTTTTTTCGTAAATTTATAGCTAATTTTGCTAACAGCTATCTGTGGGATAAATGTAACTGTTTCTTCAACAACCGTCAAGTCGTTCTTAATAAGATTTTATATCATTTTGTATTGCCTTAATTTTAAACATTCTACTAAAAATTACTAGGCTTACATGAAGGTTAGAGAGATCAACAGCTCTCCACAGCGCAACGTGCAGAAGAAGCTTCCGGGCTTTTACCGCGAACCTATACTTAATCTTATGTCGTCTGAGTGCCTGGTACTTCGGCTTAGTGGCTTGAGGTTAAAACATCTTGGTTTCTTTGACTAAAATATGTTGCATAACATATTGAATACTAGCTCCGTCCCGTGGTTTCACCCACTTAGTCGTTTATTTTTTTGTGCGGCTACGTACGTAATAAAAAAAAATAGCCGTTTTGTAAGTAATTTGGTTAAGCTATTTCACATCATGTCTTGTCATTACACCTTTATCGCAATGCCTTCCAAAGGTATTGCTTCAACCAACGGATTACATAAAATCACTCTTTTTCTCGTAGACCAGATGTCCGATCGCAGACCACTGGCCCGCAAACTGTAAAGTACTTAGAGCGTCAGTTGCACAAAACTTTCCTAAAAAAAAACTAAAAGTCATCATCCCTCAATCTCATCTCCAGCGACCGCCCTGAGCCGAGGTACCAGTCCCACAGGGGACGCCCTCTTGCGCAGGTTGCTTAGTTTATCGTTTAGGCTAGAGTTCTGCTCGCCTTTATGCCCGGTGAAGTAGCAAAAGCCTCGTGGTTAAATACGTATGTCTATCCGAAAAAAACAGAAAATTCTTTTTGTAGGTTTCCCTTTATGTTTTAATTCTGATGTACAATAAAGAGTATTATTGTAATAGCTTAAACCTAACAACCCCTTAATAACTAAGTATTTACTGTAAGGCTTCTGAATATCGCATGTCTATTTTAAAAAAATATAGCTACACATTTTCGTGTTACAAATACCAGGAAATCATATATCTGTTGCAGTTGTAAACTTATCGCGAACGCATCAGCTAAATGCCGTGAGGTTTTTGAAAGCCGACACAAACATTTTGTAGGCCAACCAGAATTTAGATAATAAACAAGGTTTGTACTGCCGTCATAAAAAGAAAAAAAAAGTATGTTATGTAGTTGTGTTTTTTATCATTGCGTTGACAGTGTACACATTAATAAATAAGTTCTATACGCGTTTTTATAGTCGGTAAAAAATAAAACATTATATTTTTCTACGCTATCCTAATGCACTCGCATTGCGCTAATGATAAGCGGTTATTGTATCCTATGAAAGCTTGTAAACAGGTTTACATGGCAAGTGTGAGTGGACACAGTCGGAAGGGGACGATCTCGACGAACGTTCTCTGATCAAATCGGAGACATCCTCGCAAAAGGTCAAATAAGATCTGCCCTAAACCGACGTGCTTGTATGAAGAATGTTATGAGAGTGAATGAAGCGAAAGATGTGTGTAGGGATCGTAGCAAGTGGAGGTCCATTGTCTCTGCCTACCTCGCTGGGAAACAGGCGTGAGCTTATGTATGTATTATATTTATGAACGCTTATAACATAAAAAAATTGCCCAGTTCCAGAAAACTTGTATGAAAGATGCATTTGATTAAAAGTGCATATTCTCTTTATATAATCCAGTTTTTATTTCTACATATTTGTAGATCAAGTCTCTTGGGACAATGGTGCTATATTGACTTCGGATTGGTACCCTAGTAAAATTTCTATCAACACAATTTTTTCGCCTCGGGAAATCGCTAATTACGGTCGAAATTATTACCTAGATTAGCCCGACCGGTAAATGTATTCAATAAAGAACTAAACCAGCTTTAACTATACCCACACTATAATGATCCGTGTCCTCGCGAATACAGCATTAACATAAAACCGTACCATTAACCTAAAGATTACTTAACATTTTTGTTTAAACAACCACATTTTGACAACTGTCTCGTTGGTATGCGGAAATGTGTTTACCGTAATTAGTTGGGATCCGGGTTGGATTTGTGTGACTAGAATTTTGACCACACAAGGTTTAGTTTGCTATTAACCATCCCTTTATAAAATCTAAAGTTCGTTAAGCTCTCGCACTGTAAAGTGAAGTGTGAAATTTACATGAAACTCCATTAAAATCTTAAATATCACACAAGGTTTCAATGTCTGGCTTTAGAAAAAAAGCGAGACTCACACCGGTGGACGAAAGTTATAGATTTCTTTTACACGCGTTACAGAGTTCCTGTGGGGTTAGAAGTGTATTTTTTTTAGCATGTTAATCCAGCTTATAAACTGCCACCGTGCAAACTGTAAGCCATTCAAATTCGTTCAGAAATTTTTGCGAGAAATATTAACAAACATTCATCCACACATTTAGGGATCGAACCGGCGACCATAAGATACCCCAATGGCTAGGGCGTCGGACCTGTGATCTTGAGGTCGCCGGTTCGAACACCACCCATTGGACTACCGACGCCGCGACGTGAACCCACTCGTTACACAAGCATTTTAGCTTAGCACCAGGAGTTAACAAGAATACAAGTAGACTGCAAAATTCTGTTAGTATTCCTTTATAAAAAAAAAGATACTTACTACCGGGTAGGTACCCGGTAGTAAGTATCTTTTTTTTTTAGTTTTTTTTTAGTCCGAAGCCCTTGCCTAAAGTTTTTAAGTAAAGCGGCCGTATTCCAATACGGCCGCTTTACTTAAAAACTTTCGTGATTATAATATTAGTCTCCGATTTCAACAAATAAGGTACTTTTCATTTTAATTTTAAAGCGTAAAGTAATTTCCTCTATGCAAACAAGTCCTTTCATTCTAAACTCATGGTCATTAACGACCGCAGAACAAAACCGCGGGCCGCAACAACAAGCTTTGTACATGAAAATTCTTTGCCACAAAAATGTTTGGGAGTTAGGTCGCTTTGAGTTTGTTCATACTCAAATATGGCGCCCTGAAACAATTAGTTAAGTGTTAGGTAGAGAGTAAATATTGACTACAACGAACAAAAGGGTTTGTTTTGGTAATTTTGCAGACGTACAAAATTGCTTGTTTTGGTAATTTTGCAGTAATTTATTTAGAAGAGAAATGGTAGTGGTCCTTGTTACCACAGCATCTTTTATATCTGTTCCTTGTCACCAATATACACCTATAATAAATTAATGTGAGTAGAAACTTACTACGAGCAGAGGAATTAATAAAAAACGGATGGACGGAGTATATTGTCTGTAATATCCTACAATGTCCTGCTACCGGTTAGTTACCTAGTTTAATTCATAGAATAAGAACACTTTTAATCACAGTTTTTTTACTAGGTTTGTAAATACCTAAGTGCCTAATGAAGTCATTATTATTATTTCATCATCATCCCGTATAACGTTATGTTAGCTCTGTGTTGCCACTGTCACCAAGCATAGCATACAGGTTGGGAACTTCATAATTAAATATATTCTATGTCACCCGGGGATAGTGTAGCTTTGCAACGGTGAAATATTTTCTTAAAACGGTTATGTAGTTGTGGAGCCTATTCAATACAAACAAGCAAACAATCAAATATTTCTTCTTTATAGTATTAAAATAGAACTACAGCAGATTGAAAAGAGATACTACGAACGAATACAACCGCGTAGCTACTACGGAATTTCGTAGATTCTACGACTTAACGAATTAGGTAGCATAACTTCAAGTTAGTTTCGTCAGGAATTAAACTACATATTAATATACAATTTGACAGAACACATTCGAAGAGTTCGCGTACATTCAAATTTTATTATCTAAATAATATATTAACGACTAACTACGCCCCGTGGATTTACCCGCGTCACTCTGTACCAGTGGGTCGGAGCGTGATATTTTTTGCCTATTTGTTAATCCAGCTTATAAACTTTCCGCGTGCAAAATTTCAGCCAAATCCATTCAGCAGTTTTCGCATGAAAGAGTAACAAACTTCCATCCATCAATACTTTCAAACTTTCGCGTTTATAATATTAGTACGATATTAACCCAGCGCTTGGTTTCGTCTCCGTGGCACAGCGGTAATAAGCGGTGATAAGTCTCGTTTTAAATATAAAATCAAATCGTGGTTTCATTTCCCACGCAGGTCAATTTTTGGCGTAATTTCTGATATTTCTTTCAGGATTTGAGGATCTAGACAAGGTGCTACTACAGCGCAGAGATCGCTACCGCAAAGTATGGTACTTGATAAATGTCACGTGATTAAGCAATTTTATTTTAAAAATGCCGCATGTCAGATGACATTTGTGCTAAATGAACCACCGATAAACCCTCGACGCCATCGCGGCAGGCTGTGACGAAGATGGTGGGACGAGCTTGACTCCTGCCGTAGGGACATGCCGGCACTCGCAAAAGTCAGAGTTGTGTGGAAAAGGGAGAGGAAGACCTTTGCCCTGCAGTGTGACAACACAGGCGTTAGATTAGATTAAAAAAAATACGGGCATTCTCTGGTTGATTCTTCTTTGAAACGAGCGTTTCGGTCGTTCGGATTTCGGTTTCATAAACTTTGTAGAAAGTATGATTACTTGTGGCAACTACCCTGCCTGGCAATGGTTAGTTAAGTGGACACCCATTTTCAACTGTGGTCGGGTTAATACAGTACAGTACATTTATTTGACCTAAACATAGAAGATGAAAAATACAAATAAGAACGAGTTTGTCATTAGTTTTCTTTCTGATAGTAATATAAAAAGCTGTCAAATTGTATATTAATATGTAGTTTAATTCCTGACGAAACTAACTTCACCGATAAAAATAATGTTTTTTTACCAAATACGCCATGTATTTAGCCTGTACGCATTTGGGTCAATTGAAAGTCGATTGAGTCAAAAAGACAGTATTCGAGACAATTACATTGAAAAAATTAAGCAGAGGTAGGTACGAGGTTCAGTTTAGGGTAGAAATATTTTAGTCAAAAACCGTGTTTTTGAATGTTAGAAATCTAAGGTTCGTTCAGGTAAATATGAGATGGTGCTAAGTACGTCCATGTATTTATCAGAAAAAAATATAAACTTTAAATAAATACTATATTAAGTTGATGTAAGTAAACATGTCTGTATTTTTCAATTGAATTGAATTGTTGTTGTGAGAAAAATATAAGTAAGCAAGACAAATCTTTATTATATTAACTCAATCAGGTATATTGTGTTGACTTAGTTGCATAAGAAGTTTCGTTAAATACTACCTCAATCATTGTAAGTACACAGTGTATTTGAGAGAACGATTCCCTTCAAGTACGTACGGTACCTAAACCTAAGTCGTACCGTACTTCGCCGTATTTAAATACGTGGCGTATTTGACATAACTGAAAACAAGTTGAGGCAAAGTTTTCTTTTTATCAGTGTTGAAGTTATGCTACCTAATTCGTTAAGTCGTAGAATCTACGAAATTCCGTAGTAGCTACGCGGTTGTATTCGTTCGTAGTATCTCTTTTCAATCTGCTGTAGTTCTATTTTAATACTATAAAGAAGAAATATTTGATTGTTTGCTTGTTTGTATTGAATAGGCTCCACAACTACATAACCGTTTTAAGAAAATATTTCACCGTTGCAAAGCTACACTATCCCCGGGTGACATAGAATATATTTAATTATGAAGTTCCCAACCTGTTTGCTATGCTTGGTGACAGTGGCAACACAGGCCTAACATAACGTTATACGGGCTGATGATGAAATAATAATAATGATTCATTAGGCACTTAGGTACTTACATACCTAATTAAAAAAACTGTGATTAAAAGTGTTCTTATTCTATGAATTAAACTAGGTAACTAACCGGTAGCAGGACATTGTAGGATATTACAGATAATATACTCCGTCCATCCGTTTTTTATTAATACCTCTGCTCGTAGTAAGTTTCTACTCACATTAATTTATTATAGGTGTATATTGGTGACAAGGAACATATATAAAAGATGCTGTGGTAACAAGGACCAATACCATTTCTCTTCTAAATAAATTACTGCAAAATTACCAAAACAAGCCCTTTTGTTCGTTGTAGTCAATATTCTTTGGTAGTTGGATTGGTAATTGTAATAAGATGGTGAGCATCCTTGAGTTAAAATAGGCTGCTGCCCATCCATCAGGTGTATAAGTCGCTTCTAACAACACGTACAGAAAGACATGGGGTGGTGCAGTGCCGGATTAAGCCAGCGCGGGGCCTCTAGCAAATTCTGCCCGGAGGCCCCTCTCAGTCGCTCAACGAGTTTTTTTATTATGGCCTATTAGACCATCTATTTTGCACTTTGATTCGGATCCATAGGATTATTTATTGGATCCAATTTCATGCTTTGGCACGTTGCTGTGCGGGCCCCCCCAAAAATCGCAGGCCCCCTAGCATTTGCTACTCTCGCTTTATGGCTAATCCGGCACTAGGGTTGTGTATTCTTAGCCGGCTTTGTTGGTCAAAACTCAACAATCTTTGAACGTTATAAAATTGCCTACAGTATATTAATACTGGAGCCAAGTAACTGAGATATGACAACTTAGATAACACCACTTATTTATAAACTATTCTTTTCTTATTAAATTTCGCTATTAAAACACTTTTGCACACAAAAGACTAACTTGGCGATGAGAATCTTAACACGATCAAACTGACAAGCTTGAAGAGCCTTCTCCAAGAGTTTAAGGTCAACAGCTGTTCTTTGTCATGTAGAAAATTATATTTACTCACATATATGTATATAAGGATCTAAAAGTGACATGCCATATCATCGCTTTAGTTCATAGGCCATGTATGTCACGCACACGACAAGCTCCGTAGCGTAGCGGTATTTGGCTCGCTTTAAGTCTCGGAGGTCGTGGGTTCGATCCCCACACCGGACAGGAACTCTTTTCTTTTTCTTTTTTTTTTAACCAGATTCGGAAAGAAATCATAAGATTTCTTTCCGAATCTGGTTGGTTGAAGGACTACCCTCCGTGCCTCGGAAAGCACGTTAAGCCGTTGGTCCCGATTGTTATAACATTATCTTTAATAATCGTATATCAAGGAACGGGAGCAGCATATTACTGCGGTCACCAACCCGCCTGCCAAGCGTGGTGACTATGGCAAATACGCTGCCTCGGGAGGACGCCCATGTTCAGCAGTGCTCAATGCTGATGATGATGATGATGATATTTGGAGGACCATGTTACTCAAACACACTACTAAAATGTTATGCGAATTTGCTTTAAAAAAGACGATTTCCGCACTGAGGCAAAAAAATCCTATTTCAAAGAATATACTTATATAAGTATATTCTTTGAAATAGGATTTTTTTATAATGAGTATTAACATGAAGTATATTCAGAATAATTCCGAATATCGATGGTGTATACAAAAAGCTATTCTGGGTGGGTTTTAACATCCAAGTTCTCAGAAGTCGTTACCTTCATTACTGAGCCATAAACGCAATTCATGTCATTAATGAAAGGACGGGCGGCAAATTTATCGAGGAAGGCAATAGGTACTAGGTATTCTATATTTAAATTATAATATATATTATTTAAATATGAAGTTCCCACAGGAACCGGATTTACTCGGGCGTAACTAGTGATGTACAAGCCTCGAAACGTCGAGTGTTATTTCTGAAGCCTCGAGGCGGAATGGCAAGACTCAGTGAGCTCGGTAAGCTCGGAGTCCCGAGCCTAACCGAGCCGCGATTTTTTTGAGCCAAGCCTCGAGCCTTCAAAGGAATTCAAGCCTTCAAAAGAGCTCGAGCCTTCAAAAGAACTCGAGTCTTCAAAAGAGCCGTAAAACAAGCTTGAGTCTTAAAATGAAAGCAAGCCTTCAATAAAAGCTCAAGTTTATGTTGATGACTTTAATATCTCCGAACTTCTTGAACTTACAGAGCCCTGTGGATCAGATTCAAGTCTCCAAAATTAGAATAAAGTGCACCGTAAACGCTTAATCTATTGTGGTTTACCTCTACTTATTTTCATTCATCAGCATCCATTAAAACTAAAGGGCAGAAAAAGACTAGTGCGCTAAAGAGAAATGCTTCGAGATCGATCGAGCGCTCAAAAGGGCTCGTGCCTTCAAAAAGGGCTCGAGTCTTCAAAAGAACTCGAACCTTCAAAAGAGCTCGAGCCTTCGAAAAGAGCTCGAGCCTTCAAAAAAGACTCGAGACTTCAAAAAAGCTCGAGCTTTGAAAAAGACTCCCGAGTCGTCGGGCGCCATACGTACGAGGCGAGCCCTGTAAACGACAGCGAGCTCTAGGAACAGGGACTCGGACGCCTCGAGACTTGAACATCACTGGGCGTAACACGTGCGGAAGCTAGTATAAAAATAAAATGAAGTTATAAATAACGAACTTATCATTCGATTTGTAGAGCATCAGTCAATATTGAAACATATCATTATATCTCCTTTTGTCATGTTTTGTATCTACATGTCCAAGTTTCGACAAAATATAGCTACAGACGCCAACTCGAGTGACAAACGACTCGACAGGCATGTAACCAATGTCTGTCAAAGTGATTTGTGCGTGCAATTACGTGCGAGAAAGAATGTGCAAAGATGAGCCTCTATATATGAAGTTATTGCGTAATGAAGGAAGAAATTTATAGATTTAAGCGACATTGAGACGGATTCAAATAAGTCTGACCTTTGTGTGAATAGTTGCTGTGACTTTTTAAATGAAAATGAAAACGTTTATTTATAATGTAGACGAATCGATCGTACTTAGGTATTATAAGTCAAATACAATGATAATGAAAAGAAAAAACAATCTTGATTAAATGAAATTTACCAATGTTGTTATGGCATGTGATAATCGCTTATTATAAAATATATTTAAGATCAACCAGCGCGGGCTGGGATGGGGTCTGAATGTTTCGTTCACAATTTTGTCCTACGACATTTTCATCCCATGGGATGTGTCAAAAAATCTAAATAACTTTGTAGTATTCCTCTTTTAGGACGAAAGGGTCGTGGTACATTACAATGAATGTGTACGTTTAGCGGTAATATGTTTGACTGAACCTAGAAAGTGGGTTCGAGTTCCGGGTTGGGCAAAAAATTGTGCGACTAGAAACTTTCTATCAAGAAAAATTGAAGTACTAAACCGAAGATAAGAATTTAGTGGAGTTCTGCACCTGAGATCTCATCGGTTATATCAGTTAAACCGTCCCACCGGTTTATGAGAGTAAAGGAATACTATACCTTAGTTTAAGCACTTGTGCACTATACTAAAATTATCCTACTCAATACATCAGAACGTTTATAGGAAGATAATTAAAAGAATCAGGCGTTAATTCAAACGAAAAAATATCTAGTGTTGATTTCGCTTAAAAATTTTGTTTCTTGACACAATTTTAAGCGGAATTAATACTAGATATTTTGTCTTTTTATTTTGATTTATAGAAAGAGTTGGAATCGGTATATAACCGGTTTTCATACCAAAGTAACAGTCGACTTACATAACTGTTAAGGAAAATTAGCTTTTAAATCATATTTTTGTCTAAAACATTAATGCAACTTCCAGTTCATACAAAATGACGTTTGCCATTCGATTTTATGCCGGTGAACTAAAATGACATTCAAGTGAGAACGAAAATATTAAACATTTATTAACTAACACAATAATCAAATCATATCACCTTATTATCCTTTCGGAAATTCATTTGTCACGTATCAAGATTTGTGACAACTGATTAGTTAATCCAACGTTGATAGTCTTTTAAGTAATAACTGAGTCATGGTCCTTACCCCTTAAGGGTGCCCGCAGGCGTGTGTCGCTTAAATTTAATAGAATTTGGCTGAGGACGTCTGATCTCACCACTTGACCGGTCATTGCACTCTAAAATATGCTATAATATTTTATATTTTTATTCATAAAATGTTTAAATAAAATAAATATAGCAAATAGATATTATCGTTAATAAAATAAAGAGCTTATTTATATTTACTAACACAAGACTGACAGACTTCTAGCACACCTGAAATAAATTTAAACATAATTTAATAGTAAATGTAACCTATTTAAGAAAAATTCACAATGCATATAAAATTAATTATTTTGTATGCATTGCGAATTTTCTTGACAAGTACAAGTGTATGTAAATACCTAAGTGTTGAATAAAAATCGTTTATTTCGTTAAATTGAGTATTAAAATACCAAATTAAAAACAATGGACAAGTTTGACACAAACTAACTGTAATTCTATAAATCCTTCGCGGCGTGTTATCAAACTTTCTCTTTGAAAAGTTTCATTGAAACCTGCACTTGGTTTCGACATTTTAAATGGAGAAAAATCGAAATTCAATTGCATTTACTTATAAACGACTTAATTGAATTCAATTATATTTTTTTTTGTTGTGGTAATTACATGGACTATGTATAATGTTTTAAAACCATGAGTGAAGTTTTAGAGCAGTTTTATTTAGGTATATAATAATGTCACTATCACTACATAGTATAACAAAGTCGCTTCTCGCTTTCTGTCTGTCCTTATGTATGCTAAGATATTTAAAACTACGCAACGGATTTTTATGCATTTTAATAGGTAGAGGAAGGTTAATATGTATAAAGGCGAAAACATATTATTAAAACGCCACGCCACCCGACGACATGCCACGCGTGTTGAGTCGAATCAAATGTATTGTTTTCTATAGACCAGAAACACACTGTGAACACCCGACACGACGCCACGCTTTTAGTTTAAGTAAGTTATAGTTATTAGTTCATAATATAAGTAAGTTAGTCACTGGAGTAACGAGTGATGAGTGAATGAATAATTGTTTTATTTTTAAAATTATAAAATAAAAAAATCAAAATGTTTACTCACTAAATAATAACATACCTACTCAAGGGACAGAACTTAGATTTAATCATAGATATAAAATAATATTGTACTTTCATACCTGACAGCTTTTAGGCTAAAATTATATAAACTATTATTATACGTAACAATAAACAAATAAAATTGATTAATTAAATCAAAAATAAGCCAAATATGTTTTGACTATTTACAAATACCTGGTTTACGTGAATAAAAACTTTTTATTTATTTATTTATTTATTTAAACCTATTACAGGTATTTGTTAAAAGTCAAAACATATTTTAGTTTTTTAATTTACTATGTTAATTTACTTACTTAATTTTATTTGATTATAATAGTTTATACAGCTTAAGCCTAAAATCTGTCGGGTATAAAAATACAATATTATATTATTTTTAAAACTATGAGTCTAAGTTCTGTCCTTTGAGTATGTTATTATTTATACGGACCATAAGTATATTGACGAGCGCGCTTTTTAGTGCTACCAGGATTCAATACGCCCCAACTAAGAAGACCCGGCGAAACAAACTCAGTGTGGTTATTCTAATGCCGGTTTCAGCGCGGCCTCATCGAGACGATCCGGCGAAACATACTCAGATGGGCTTTTCAAAGAAGTTTTGGTCCAGTTACTTTTATTATTTATTTGGCATTCACAATTTAACAATCGGTTGTCTTCATACGAATTTTATTTAAGTTTTCATTAAATAACAGATTAAATAATTTATTTTAAGATATAACATAAAATTTAATTATGAAACAGACGATGGTACGGTATGAACGGACTGTCAAGTGGAAATAGGAATTACATTTCATATTTCTGTCACATTCATATTCCGCGACGGACGTACGGCTCCGAACGGCTCCCGGAGACCGTGACATAAATTGCTTTGACATTCCTTTCGTGGGAACTTAATAAAATATAATTTCGACATAATATAAGCTTTATGTAACTAATTTTTTTATTTTTATTGGTCACTCATTCAATCATACAAACAAACGCTTTTTATATAAGTAGAGATAGATAAAGATTTATTAGTTACTTCTGAATAAAATCTACATATATTAACAAAACACTTTGTTATGAATAACTGACTAACTGATGGATTGCATCGCACAGCCTAAACCGCTGATAGTAGAGAACTAAAACTGAAAAGCGTTTATACAAATTCTCGTAATAAGAAAGAATTAAAAAAAAATCACCACTAAGCGGATGAAAAAGGGTGGCAAAATTTGTATGGAGAATACGAAATCTACGCGGTCGAGGTCGGGGGTACCAGCTAACAGTTTACTTTTTTTAAGACTTGCGAGTGTGTGCACGTCGGTATTGTGTGGATAGGGATCGAACCGGCGGCGACCACATCATCGCAAGTCCGACGCCCTAGCCGTTGGTCTACGACTGCTGTTATATAAGTAGGAATTAAAAGTATGACACTACAAGTTAAAGCAAAACTTCTTTTAATATTCGCTCCACCACAATATATTTTACGACCAACATAAGTACCAGACGAACATGATTTGAAGGATAACGCAAATCCCTTAATTCCATAGTCCCTTTTACGATACCCGCGGGCGACGTATACAAACTATCGGGAAAAGGGTAAAGTTTGCGCGGACGGCCACGACAAATAGTTGGCTTAAGTAATTTAACTACTTATCTACTTATGTTATCCTGGTAGATGGTGAATACTATACAACATTTTATGTTTTTTTTTCTTTTAATTTTTATCGAGTGGGATAAAGGGTACAAAGAATAATAGTTATTTTTAGATAAGGTTAAATGTCCACTGGAATGGAGCGAGAATTAAGCGATAAAATCAAACCATAGAATTACATCAAAAAAACTCCGCTCCGGTGGATAGGCAGCCTTATCCGTCCCAATGCCAAGCGGCTTTACCCCCATAGCTATGCTTCATATCAAGTTCGGGTTCTTTATCCTTGGTCAAAACTGTATGATAATTCCTTGCAGTTTATAAATTGTTCTGTCACAGATATAATTCACTGACAGCTTAAGCGTGAATTACACAGAAAACTTACTTCGTTTCTTTGTAATTCACATAATTGGATCATCCGATGCCCTCGTAGACCCGAAATCCTACAGGCTCTCGAACTGTAAAGTAGAGCGACAGTTGCACAAAACTCCCCTTAAATACTAAAAGTCATAATCCCTCAATCTCATCGCCAGCGACCGCCCTGAGCGAGGAACGCGCTCTTGCGCAGGTTGCCTAGTTTGTAGTTTTTAAACCATTTATTAAGGCTGGAGCTCGGGTCACCTTTATGCCCGGTGAAGTAGCAAAAGCCTCGTGGCTAACTACGTAAGTCCATCCGAAAAAAAAACAAAAATCATATTAATGGGCTATCTAACTCTGAAAGATTTTTTCAAATCGGACCGAGTAGTTCCTGAGATTAGCACGTTCAAGTAAACAAACAAACAAACTGTTCAGCTTTATATATTAGTAGAAGAATCTCATCAGATTCAAGTTTATTTATATATTCACACAATTGGATCGCCCCCTATTAAAGGTTGATGTAAAATGGGTCAAGTGCATGTCACACATACACTTGTAATATTCGATTATCAACAATATTTTTACTTGATTTGTTTGTGAATAGCTAGCTACTGGCTGCGGTTTCGCTTGCATTTTTTCGGTTCTCTTATTCGTAGGGTTATGCTGTCTAGTTTCAAAATTGAGATTAATGAAATTCGACCACCAGCAGGACTCGAACCTGCATCTTAGGTTAAGCCCCTAATGCCTTAACCAATTAGGCTACGGTGGAACCCTACCGGTCATCGAAATTTATCAATCTCTTTTATAACACGTATCTAAGGGTGACGTTCTATAGTTTGAATTTTATTAATCTCAATTTTAAAACATAGTATTATTAAGGTAAACTTTTTCGAATAGTATCCAAAAACATTTAAAAATGTTGTGTCTCGTTATGTGGTCCTTCATTATAGGCCTTATGAACAGGCTAAGAGTCGTTAAACGGGCTATGGAGAGGGCTATGCTCGGGGTTTCTCTGCGAGATCGAATCAGAAACGAGGAGATACGTATACGAACGCGGGTTACCGACATAGCCCAATAGATTAGTTCGTTGAAGTTGCAATGGGCAGGATTTATACCACGTGTATACGGCCGATTATGACGCACGCGAGCACTGTATTCGCTCATACAGCGTCTAGCAGTTTGTACTGCTTACAAACTGTCCAAAGTAGATTCACTCGACGTGCCAACGGGGCACCGTGGTTCATTCGTAATAGCAACCTGCATTCTGATCTCGAACTGCCTTCCAGCAGTGGATGAAAGAGGCGTCGGAACGCTTCTTTGAATCCGCGGCTCAACACCCAAACCCGTTGGTTGTTGCAGCATCCGACTACAGGCCTTTACCTACAAAGCGTCGTAAACACCGTCGGCCTCGGGGCGTCCTGGACGACCCGGACGACGAGATCACAACTTACCAAGTAGCACTGCTACTTGCAGTCTCTGTACTGACAGAGACTGCAAGAAACTAACACCACTACACAGAGACCACTCTATCCGACCCGCCGGAGAAGAGTGCGCCCGCGAACGCGACGCTTCCCCTCTCGCCCTCCCGACCCTTAGTTTGCTAAGAACCTTCCGATGCCCTCGTAGACCTGAAGTCCGAGAGGCCCGTGAACTGTAAAGTAGAGCGACAGTTGCACAAAACTCCCCTAAAGAAACTAAAAGCCATAATCCCATCCCTCAATCTCTCCGTCAGCGACCGCCCTGAGCCGAGGTCCAAGTCCCACAGGGGACGCCTTCTTGCGCAGGTTGCTTAGTTTGTAGTGTTTAAACCATATATCTAGGCTGGAGCTTCGCTCGCCTTAATGCCCGGTGAAGTAACAAATGCCTCAGGGCTAACTACATATGTCCGTCCGAAAAAAAAAAGTTGCAATGGGCAGGCCATATAGCACGGAGTAGGTACAGATGGCCGTTGAGGCTGAAAATTTCTCGAATGGAGACCGCGAATCGGCAAGCGTAGCGTAGGACGGCCACCTACTAGATGGACGGATGATCTGGTTAAGGCCGCGGGATCACGGTGGATGCAAGCCGCTTCTGACCGTAACAATTGGAGATCTATGAGTCTGATAACTGTGTGTCAAATAACATAAAAATCTTTAAAGTGATTTTTGAGTATCAACCCGTATAACGTCCACTGCTGAACACGGGCCTCCTCCCGAGGAAGAGGTTTGCTTTAGTTACTACGCTAAGCAAGTAGGTTGGTGACCGCAGTATTACGTTGTAACACACAGAGAAACGCTGCTACCCGATCCCTGGTACACGATTTTCATAGATTATTTCTAACAAGGGGACCAACGGCTTAACGTGCTTCTGAGACACGGAGGGTAGACTGTTAACCAACCAGACCCGGCAAGAAATCTTAGAATTAACACAAAGATTTCTTGTCCGGACAAAAGGACATATATCTTAGTATTAATTCTTAGATTTTATTCCCATGTCAGCGTGGGGATCGAACACCCGACCTCCGAGTTAAAAGCGAGGCTTATATCGCTTCGCGGGTAATAATATAAAATGAAATCTGTGCTTAAATAAGCTAAGTAGATACCTAATTTAATATTTACCTAGCTAATTTGTTACATGTAGTTAGATTTATTAAAGAGGAAAATGGGGAAAGATAAGCTAAATAACTGTTTTATAGGGGAGAACTCCATACGGCATCTCCACCGCTTGAAAACTATCCAGGAGACTAATCACATAACAATATTACTAGGACTTCGATAAAACTTCTTAAATATTTTAAATATTATGTCAATTTATTAAAGTTATAGTATAAGTGTAAAAAAGATTTAAAGAAGAAGAAATAAAAGCAGACAAAACCGTGCTATAAAACATATCACAACAGTGAAATATGGCGGTCTTATCTATAATTATAATCTTTTCCAGTCACCGTTAAATGGATCAGATCATGTAGCGGGAATCTCAAATTGTTGAATGTTCGTGTTTAGGGTTCCGTACGCGTAAAAAAGCGACCCTTACCTTCAAGACTTCGCTGTCTGTCTTTCTTATCTTTTCTTTTTTTTTTAAAGCTTACTAGCAGACTTTTGCTGTCTACTAGTATTCTTGTTAACCCCTTGTTCTAAGCTAAATGCTTGTGTTACGAGTGGGCTCACGTCGGTAGTGCAATGGGTGGGGTTCGAACCGGTGACCAAAAGATCACAAGTCCGACGCCCTAGCCATTGACCTACGGCCGCTTTGTCTGTCTGTCAACATGCTGTATCTCAATAACCGCGATAGCTAGAAAGTTGACATTTACACAAATTAATTATGTATTTCTATTGCCGCTATAACAACAAATACTAAAAATAAAATAAAATAAATATTTAAGGGGGACTCCCATACAATAAACTTTTTTTTTGTCTTTTTATCAATAACGGCAACAGCTAGGACATTTGAAAATGGTACGGAACCCTTCGTGCGCGAGTCCGACTCGCACTTGACCAGTTTTTTATTCAACACACCGATATTTTATAAAGTGCTTAACACATAAAATATGTATTTTTTACTAGCTTCCCGCGCGCGGGTTTTCTCCGCATAACGCCTGTTACCTTAGGAACTTCATAATTAAATATAGCCAATAGCCTATCTCAAAAATGGGCTATGTAGCACTGAATTTTTTTTTTCAAAACGTACATTTAGTTCCTGAGATAATCAAGTTCAAATAAACTGTCAGCTATTTATTGCATAAAAATAGATTTATTTATTGTAAAAAGAAACTATACAAATATTAAATGTAAATAACAAACTTACAGTACAAAAATTAGTTCTGATGTAAAGTGAATTTATGAGTGAATTAGTGAGGTTATGTGATTATTACAGAAAATTTATATCAGCAAATAGATTAAATTTTTTACTAAGAAATATCATTCAATCAAACTTTAAAACATACTTGAATACACATCATCATCATCCCCGTATAACGACCACTGCTGAACATAGGCCTCCTCCCGAGGGAGGGTATTTGCCATAGTCCCACGCTTAGCAGGCGGATTAGTGACCGCAGTATTATTTTGTACCACACAAGGAAACGCTGCTGCCCGTTCCTTGATATACGATTATTATAGATGATGTTATAACAATCGGGACCAACGGCTTAACGTGATTTCCGAGGCACGGTAGGTAGTCCCTCAATCAACAATTCTGTAATAATAATAAATAAAAAAAAATAAAAAAAAAAACCTGACCCGGAAAGAAATCTTAGAATTTACTTGAATACACAAGTAATAAAAAATATAGGCTAAATCAGCTCAATGTTAAGGTAACTTGAGTAAGCATTGGTAAAGGGAATTCCACTTCTTTTTTCTTTTGAAAAAAATTGAATACAGTAGAATCCGTTTAGTACGACTTCGCATACAACAAACAACCGTTTATAGCGCCGTTAGTATAGGCATATGTTTGGTTTTATTAAGAGCCTCTATGAGAGTTCATCCGTTTATTACGACTCCGCTTATAACGACTCCGCTTATAACGACTGACCGCTATTAACGACGATGAAACACGTGTTTACAAATAAAAAGTAGATTTCATATTTCGTAATGTTTAGGTGAATTAGGTGCATATTGTGAAATAATTATTTTGATTTCATGTTTTTTGTCTTTAATAATCACATACATATTATTATTATTATTATTTATAAACAATATATAGTTATTAGTATTTAATTATTTTCATTTAAAAAAAACTAAAATTGAAATTGTATGTTCTTTTAGTACCTACGTCTTCCGGTTACAACGTCGTAATATCGTAGGTCCCTTGGCCGTCGTTATAGCCGGATTCTACTGTACTATATTCCCTGATTCCAGAGTTATTTTAACTAAACCATTAATTTATTAACTGCTGATTTATTTTCGATAACATGAGATTGGATACAATTTTAAATATGGAAATTAACACACAGCAGTTCTTTGTTAGAGTTTAATAGCACTCTGATATATGTACATGACTTTCAATTAAAAAAAACATAATTAAATACTTGATCATGAATAATTTGGAAGTTTATATAAGTAAATCAAAAAGAACCACATCATTTGAAGAAAAAGAACTATCAGAACAAATCCAGCGATCCAATTGTAATAAAGATCAGTCGAGACAACCCCGCGAAACATAACCATAGCCCCTTTAGATTTTAATATTGATGTATTTTATAAATTCTAGTATTTAAAAGCATTGGTTTATGAAACACAACATAGAGACCACGTTTAAAGTAAATAATTACAGAGTGACATAATTACTATTCATGGAAATCATTCCGGCCAAATGAAACAGAAATAATTATTAAACAGTTATTTACGTAGCCCCTATAGGTCAGGGGTAGAATCGGGGCACAATAAACAATCATATCTTGTTTGCAAACACACAATTGATTTTCCGTGAATCAGAATATTATAGGTAGGTATATCTATTCACTGAAATGTGAAATTCAGTTTCCATTTCAAAAGATAAAAAAAAACATATTATATATAAAGTTCTTTCGAAATACTCAATTATAAAATCCACATTTTTTCATATAATCTCATTTTAAACGTAAATTTATGACTAGGGTCACAGAATTACCGAACAATTAGTCTTAAAAGAATCAAGTTAAACGACAACGCACAGTTCAATCTCCTAGTAATGTATGAGCTCCTGGTATTTTAGGTGTAATTCGAATGTGATTGGTGTACGTACCTATGCATCTCCCACGGCGCCACGCGTGCTCACGGTAACACTGTTAAGGGCATACTGTTGCCTGTTGGAGGCAAGGGTGGTTTTGATATTGATAGAGCTGATAGTACCATTTAACCTTATTATTTCATACTTTTGCATGGTTTCATTTGTGTCCGTTATAAAAAGTATGTATTTACTTCTGAATGCGAAAGAATTAATGTATGATGATTAAAATAGCTCGGAAGATTCTTATTATTTACTGTTATTTATCTTAATGCCCAGATAGATCTCAGTGCCCAGACTTATCCCTTAATCGAAAATTCCTTGTTATTGTGCTATGTTTTGTGTAGTGTATTGAATTAATTTAAGTTATAAACCCTTTTTTTCCTATTATTTTTTGTATAAACCGCTTCAAAATGAATTATAACCATTTCAGAAACCAAGTTAATTATTTGTCTAAACATAGAAATAAAAATATTTAATTTAATAAATTTAAAATTATTTAATTTATTTCAGGCACATACAAGGATATAAAACATAAAAATTTATGATTTCTTCTACAATTATATGCATCATAAATGGGCACTGGCTTCATCAATGCGCTCCAGGTTTTATGACACGCCTGCAAAACGTCAAATAAAAAAAGATAGGTCTCTATATATAGGTTAGGGCATGCAAACCGGATACCCGGATAACCGTAAAAACCGGATAACCAACTGATTTGAAACCCGGATTTTTTAGGATAACAAAACCGGATTTTTCGGTTTTTTCGGTTACGTTTCTCCTATGTCTGATTTAATAAAACTTTGATTTTCCCAAACAAAATATTAAATTTATCACTGCCAAACGTGAACAGGACGTTGAGACGGCGTTAGTTCCTATTTCGGCAACATTAATTTAGCTCCTTGTCACACTACTATGCCACGCTGCCGTCATTTTTAATCTGTGTGTTTTTAGTCTGTGCGTTTTTAGTCTGTGCTTTTTTAGATACAAGCGAGTGAGTGAGTAAAATCCGTAGTACTCTTAATGATGACTCTCTTGATGCACTTGTTGTATCCTTACGATCATTCTATCAATGTAAAAAATAGGAATTCGATTTAGCTTTGTAATTTTAATTTTGAATTTAATTATTATTTAATTTTTATTTTGACTACCTGTAAGAATGACTGATTTATTTTGTTTAGGTTTATTAGGAATAAGACTTCTATTTTATGCGATATTCAAACATTATTTTGATCTAATTGTACGTGCTGTTGATTTTGCCTGTTCGTATTTTATGACAGTTAATTATTATTTAATATTCTGTGATTTTAGACCTTCGTATACCTGGTCTACCAAATGTTCTTAATTTTGTATGTTAGGTACCTTAAGTTTTAAAGAATATGTTATTTTCCTAATTCTAAAGCTTTATGATTATTTTTCTATTTTATGTATAAAGAAAAGAAACTTTTTGTATTGTTTGTTAGTAGTTGTAGGCTGTAGCTTATTTCAATCCGTAAAAAATACATATTTTGATTAGACTTCAGCATTTTCATTTTTATTTAATAAAAATTTAAAAACAAACCCGAAAAAACCGATTTAACCGGTTTCACCGGTTTTGTAAACAAAAACTCCGAAAAAAACGGTTTTTTTAAACGACCCGGTTTTTGCATGCCCTAATATAGGTCTATAAATAATGTCTGAATTAAAAAAAATGTTTGCATATTTTTAAATTAAAAATAATTAAGAATAATTATTAGAATACTAGATTCCCGCGCGCGGTTTTACCCACTTAGATCCCGTACCCATGGGAGGTTCATAATAAAATATAGCCCCTATAACCTTTCTCGATAAATGGGCTATCTGACTGATCTGAGATTAACGCGTTCAAGGAAACAAACAAAGAAACAAACTCTTCTGCTAGATTATTATATATTATTATTAGTAGATAGATAGAGTATAAACTTAAGATTTATGAATAATTATCAGAAAGTGGGAATGTGACATTAAATTATGACATTGTGATATTTGCTAACTAAATTCTATTTTGATTTTTTTTCTCGTATTAACAGCTCTATAAAATTTCTTGCTATCTCAAAACACGAGTGGCAGCCGCGCGATTGGTCGCGCGCCGCCCAGCAACAGTTTGTATGGGGTTGCCACGTACCGACGCTCCGTTACCTTAAATTATATATTAAGTGGCCACTTTACTATGACAAGCCATTATTAAGTAGTTTGTATAGTACATTTTTAATAAGGTTTTTTTTGTTGTTGTTTGAAGACAGGTATTTAAGTAGGTATCTACTAAGATACCTAATACAGACAAATTTCATGGTTAAGCGGCATAAGCCTTTCCTTATATCTTAGAGGTAGTGTGTTTGATTCCCGATTTGGATTAAAAAAATCTGGGGAAAATCAAAGATTACTTTCCGGGTGTAGTTGGTTGAGGGACGTCAAAACGTATCCTCTGTGTATCTGACAGCAAGTCAGTGGCAGACTAACACATTTGCCGCCAGTAGGCTATTCAAATTTTGCCACCCCTACAGTTGAACTACTTAACATTTTAGACGTTAAGAATTTTTTTCTTTAAACATTTGGGCCACATTTGCCGCCCCGTAAATTTTGCCGCCCTAGGCTTCAGCCTACTTAGCCTGCTGGTAAATCCGCCACTGCAGCAAGTTAAGCCGTTTGTCCCGATTGTCATTACATCATATTTTACAAACGTATATTAGGTAACGGGCAGAAGCGTGTTTATATGCAGTCCATAATACTGCGGTCACTAATCCGTCTGCGAAGCGTGGCGACTAGGCAACTTTCCTTCAAAGAAGGTCCTTGTTCAGCAATCTCAACACGCTGATGTTGAAATATAATACAAGGTGTGGTATAACGCACACTGAGTAAATAATTATAATTTTGATAGACTTAATTAAAACTATACATCTCCATAAGCTTTGATCGACATACATTATAATACATAATAATGTTTTATACTCCCAATTTCCCACGAACTAGTAAATCCTGGCAACACCTAACCTCCCCTTGAAACCTACTATTACCCAACCAATGGAAATTGTCACTGGAACTTTGAAAGATATCTCCCAGACAGAACCATCTCATCTCCGACGTATAATATGAGATGCTGTACAACCTACAAGCGTTTGTGTCATTCAATAGTAAGCTGTATTTCCTAGACATTAAGAGTTAATAGCAACGAATTTAAAATGTCCACAGAGTGACCCATATAAGTTGGTTGTTTTATTGGTTAGACGTTTTGATTGACAGCATTGATTTTTATTTATTCCCGACTAGACACAAGCTTAAAGGATAGGTTTAGTTGTCTACGAAATACTATTTCTGGTCCCTGCCTTTTGATAACTTGACACGATCTGACATTTGAACATACCAATGTGAAGTTAACTGTCTAAAATACAATTAGACATAGTTTCATAAACATCAATCATAGCACAATCAACTAACATAATAATAAGCATTTTGATAAGTCATCATTCAACGTGGCTAGGTCGTCGGACTTCCGCCACCTGCCGCTTAGGCCCGGCCTCGGGGAGTGGGGCACATGGGCCACACTCCCTTCGAGGCCGACCCATGAGGAGTAGAGACGCCTCCACACTCCGGGCGTCCCTATAACTGGGCAAATGGGCCACAGTCAGTTTGGCCCAGGAGATCCCGCGGCGCCATATTGGCCGCGGGTACCGTCGGGGGGCCGGATTGCTTCGTGCGTACCGTGAGTTCGTGAGTGTCCGAGGGGTTTTAGTGGTGTAGGGTCCTCTCCAGGTGGTATGAGTAAGCATACTACCGCTATGGAGAGAGCGAATCCCACATATCCCGCCGCCAGCGCGCGGATACGCTGCAGCGGCGGTGGGAATGAGTAAATGCATTTCGCCCGGTAGGTTTTAAAGGCGAGAAAATAGCATATTTTTGTGATTTTTTTGCAGTGACATAAGAAATATTATATAACTTTATTATAACTAGTTACCGGAACAACTGAAACAAAAAAATGATATGCATTTTAAAGGTGAAGTATTTCTCTAGGTAATTAGAAAGAGTATTTTTTCAATTTTTTGTAGCAATTCTAAGTGAAAAACTCGATTTTAGCTCAAGAAATCGCGGTTAATTTGTTATTAAAAAAAAAAACTTTCTAATTACCTGTTGATTTATGTGAAGAAGTAATGTTTTATTTTCATAAGGGTCGTTCCATCGGTCCAGTAGATTTTGAATGTTTATGTTCACGAACTTCAAAAATGACGTTTTCGGGATAATCGATTTAAAGTTTTTTATATGTGAAAATTCGAAATAAACCATCATTACAAGAACATGAATTGTTAAACTTACATAGAGTTAAGTCTTACAATTTGTACACAATATTCTCGACATATTGTTCATTCAAAAAAAAAATATTTTTTTATATTTAATTTAATTTTTAGTGTTTGTTGTTATAGCGGCAACAGAAATACATAATTTGTCAAAATTTCAACTGTCTAGCTATCATGGTCACAGACAGACAGACAGACAGCGAAGTCTTAGTAATAGGGTCCCGTTATTAACCTTCGAGTACGGAACCCTAAAAATTGTAGAATTGAGTTACCGATAAAATGAGCTATTATATCTAACTCTGAAATAAATTTTCTATCGGACCAGTAGTTCCTGAGTTTAGCGTTCAATCAAACAAACAAACTCTTCAGCTTTATATAATATTAGTTTAGAGAGTAGGTTGCCTCGAGAACGGTTAGCATACGGGCAAAACGCGGGACAGAGTAATAAAATAATTCTATCGCAGGGCACTTAAGTCATGCTATATTAGAGGACAGGTACCAGGCGCTCATAATAGCCGAGCAAGTTGTTTACAAATGTCTTGAATGTCTCATAAAGCTAATTGAGTCATTCAGTATAACGTTACTGAACTAACATCCTTCCTGTTATGATAGCCTATTATACGTACCATGTACGTACCATTATTTTTAGGTTATTACGGGTGAGTTTGTTTTTTTTTAAATGTTTATGTAACTAGCTGTGCCCTGCATTATTAATTGCATTAGGGTTCGTCTTATATAGTTATGAATATATTTTGTTTTTTTAATACAAATACCAAAACCAATAAAAAATGTCTAAAAGTTGTTTTATCTGTGATATGTTTTTTTTTTTCTTAATGTCATTTTAACCGTTTTGACATTTAAAAACATTCCACTTAAATATTGCTAAAGTTTGTAAGTATGTATCGAAGGATCAAAAACTACTGAATGGATTTGGATCAAAAACTACTGAATGGATTTGGCTAAAAGTTTGCACGCTCCGACCCACTGGAGCAGAGTGACGCGGGTAATACTGCAGGCCGCAGCTAGTACCTCCATAAGTCATTAATTCATCATTGATACCCATATTCTTACTAATAAAATCCCATCAAATTATAAAATTTAACGTGTTTGAACGCTATGCAAAAGCACTGCCATATTGTGTCTTGTATTAAAATAGCTTCATAACCCAACTCCGTTTTCATACGAATGTCATATTATTATGATCATAAATAGTGGAAACCATTAACCAAACATATTTATCTACCCGTTAGCGACGTTCCCTGTTCCCGTAAAACGGGGAAATATGTGAATGTCCCCGGTTTAGAGATTTATAGTTATTTTCCGAACACGTTTTCGGTTTATAGAATTAAATCGTTTGTGAAACTAATGGAAGGTTTGTGTCATGTAGAAATTGAAGTGGAAGTTTAGATTTAATATTACTACGTAGATTGCCTTACTCAATTTGTTTTTTATAATTTATAAGCAGTGACAACCTCAAAGCGGGTTCGATCCCCACGCTGGACAAGAAATCTGTGTGTAAATTCTAAGATTTCTTTCCGGGTCTGGTTGGTTGAGGGACCACCTTCCGTGCCTCGGAAAGCACGTTAAGCCGTTGGTCCCGATTGTTATAACATCATCTATAACAAGCGTATACCAGGGAACGGGAAGCAGCGTTTCCCTGTGTATTACAACATAATACTGCGTTCACCAATCCGCCTGCCAAGCGTGGTGACTACGGCAAAACACTCCCTCGGGAGGAGGCCCATGTTCGGCAGTGGACGTTGTACAGGCTGATGATGATGATGATGGGATATTTTGAGGGCAGGTCAACTAATTTTGCGTTGTGTCAAAAAAAAAAAAAAAAAAAATACAAAAAAAAAAAAAAAAAAACTCACAAAAAAAAAAAAAAAAAAAAAAATTACAAAATCAAAACGAAGAAAACTCAAAAAAAAAAAAAAAAATTATTGACACAATTTAGAGCCTTATTTTAAGTTATATTTTAATTGTTACTCATTGTTACTCATGTACCTTTCAAGTACGTAAAAAAAAAAAAACCCCAGCGTCTAAGTCATATGCGACAAAATTTTATGCTTTATATGTTTATGTACGTTTATATTATTGTATTATATAAAAACTGGACACTTGAACCACTCAAGAAGGACTACCACATCCAAAAGCGAGTGATTCAAGAGTTCAGAAAATAAATATTATATCTATATTTATACTTATAATTATTTATATAAAACCTTCTTTACTCTTCTCCCTACCCAATCCAAAAACTTTCACCTCTCCCATCTTCTTTATAGGAAAGAGGGAAGACGTATCATAAGCGTTACCCTCTTTCTCAATATATTTATATATACAAAAAAAAAAAAAAAAAAAAAAAAACTTCTTAGTATGGATAAGAAAAATATCGCGCAACACATAACTTTAGTTACGATTTACCGAAACGCATTTTCGGTGTAGCTTGAAATAAATATTTTCATCGTGTCAACTGAATACACATAATATATTCATATGCATTTTGAAAATCCTATTTTAAAGTACATACTATCTTAACTGGGTTTGTATGCATTTTGAACCACAGAATGTATTTTTTAAACAGTGCCGGATTAGCCATATAGCAAGAGTAGCAAATACTACGGGCCCTGCGATTTGCTGGTCTTGCTATATGGCTCATTTTCAGTTTAAGTCATTTATTGTTACGTGCGCAAGCAAGATATTGGATTCAATAAATAATCCTATGGATCCGAATCATGGTGCTACACAATAGGCCTAAAAAAACACCTCGATGAGTGAATCTGAGTCATTAGTAAGAGATACTCAGAATTTGCTACAGGCCCCGCGCTGGCTTAATCCGGCACTGACTTTAAGCTGTTTATAAGCAACTACTTCTTCGAACCGACTTCAATAAGTAGTTTCATTTGTTTTCTGTTACATAGTAATATTAAAAAGATGAAAGATAAGATGGCTCCGGCTTCGCTCCAATACGGTTCCAATTATTAATAAAGAAGTATTGTGTCAGAGCAACTCACTCCCAAGCTGTTTTGTCATTGACATAATCAGAAATTATACAAAATCTTAAGTTATCTTTCCTCGCCCTCGACAATTACCGAAGCCCAAGTTCCACAGGGCGGCCCTTCTTATGCAGATTGCTTAGTTTGTAGGTTTTAATCCAACAAGCGGCCGAAGCCGAATGGCTAGGTCGTCGGATTTGCTATCATGTGGACGCCGGTTCGATCTCATAGCTTAGCACGAGGAGTTACCAAGAATACTAGTAGCAAGAGAAACAAATGTGCAAGTAATCTGTCAATTTTTTTTTAACTGATGCTCTGCTTGCTCTTGCATTAAAAGTCCTCTTCGACACCCCCGCCCGTGACGTGCTACGTTAAATTGCTTGTGTTACGCGTGGGTTCACGTCGGTAATGCAATGGGTGGGGATTGAGCATTGAAATATGACAATTCCGACGCCCTAGCTATTGGGCTACGGTCAATAATGTTATTTAGATGTATTATTCTGTAAGATGTACGACGAACGCTACTCAACTATTCTTGGGAACAATTTTCGTGACAACAAAGTAATGAATTAATAACCGTATGAATAACTATGACACACGTCGATCGAATATGTATTGATTACCTGTTCTGTGTTGTTGTTATTTATATACCAGGCGTTCATGAGTTATTAGAAGCTATGATATTGATTCCTCACGTATGATTTAATACCTATAATGTTTTTACCTCCACACACTACTGACAGCCGTATCAGTAATCGTGGATTTCACTTCAATAGTTCGTTTATGTCCACTACCAAACATGGGCGCAATCACTGCGCTTGAAAGGCAGATTGGTGATCGCAGTAAGATGGTTAGTAACCTTGAGCAGATAGATGCTGTCCGTGAATCAGTGTATGCAGAGTGGTTTCCGGTTTAGAAAATACCACCTCATGTATTCCCACAGGTATAAGAGTTAACTAAGGGATTTGGATGGACAGCATCATCTATCACGTCAAGGTCTCTTACTATCTCATTGTGGTCACCAATCTACTTACCAAGGATGGTGATTATGACAATATCCTTCAGTGACCCTGGTTTGCCAAAGTTTGTAAAGAGGAGGCCCATGTTCAAGCCCATGTTGAAGAAGTTGAAGTAAGTAATGTTTACCTAAAAAAACCAATTCATCACTTTTTATTAACCAACCAGTATGGTTGCAGCACTAACAGAAATAGTCGAGATAAAACAAAAATCTCAAGAACACCACCCACTTTTACGAGGAGTCATAAAATACATCATAAATAATATTGGAATTGAGAAAACTCGTTAAACGAACGAAAAGGCACAGAATAAAAAATAAATTAAAATTGAATATTTTCGTGTGCGTAGAATTTTAGAAACTTCAACCTACATAGGATTATGAACTTCATATTATGAATTAGTAGTGCCGATGTGTTTTTAATTATTTTTTTAACGGTCATATCGTGTTTATCTTCTATTGCGTCTATGTAAAATTTTATAGGCATAGTTTTTTCATAAATTTTTTTAATTTGCATAACAATACCATTTTTGGTTTTCAAAAGTTTTTTTTTTATAGGGCGATGTCTCTTCTTATTATCTGAAACAACGTAATTTTTTTTTTAAATACAATTTGCTAACATAGTAGTGTAATTAAAAATAAAAAATAAAATCAGAAATGACTAGGAAAACATAAAGTCAAGTGCGTATATAATACATAAAGTGAATATGAATATAAATCAAGATACAACAAGAATAATTTTTATAACGTTAACTATATTTCTTGAACATATTTCTTCTTTGAAAACGTGCAGTTCAGACGAAAGTGTAGAACCAGTGAGATATTTAAGAACATTTTATGAAGACCAACCAAAATATCCAAAGAATATTCTTAGGTATAAAGAAGAAGAAATAGACGATTCAGAAGAAGAAGAAAAAGAGAAAGAAGGCATAAAAAATATATTAGAAGAGAGCTATAAGTTCAGAAATGATGAAAAGTCTACGAGGTTTAGAATCGCTACTGATGAGAGAAGAAGATATCCAGGTAAGATAAAGGTTTTATTGGTTGATGTAAAATTTCTATAATTATAAAAATGGACTGGTCAGCTAAATATCAGGATCAAAGTCGTAGCTGTAAGAAAGACAAAAATTCGCCGAGAAAAGATAAAATTTTAGGGATTAGGTAAGACTGATGTGAAATGATAACTTCCGTCGCGTAGCCGTGTAAATCACGCTTTAAGTCTTGAAGGTCCTGGGTTCGCTGGAAAATAAATCTGTGTGCATATCTTCTTAGATAGATAGATTCCTTGTCAAGTCTGAATAGTGGAAGGACTACATGGTCCCTGGCATATGGTTGTTACAACAGAAGGGGCAGGGGCGTTTCTTTGTCTGTTACACTAATACTGCAGTCACTAAGTCAACTGCCAAGCATGGTGAAATTCTCCCTCAGGAGGAGGCAAATATTTAGCAATTAATGATGATGAAAATAATGTAAAATTCCCAATCTACCTAACGCTACGCTACGGTGGTTGTAAGACATGATCCTGATCATGTCTTACAACCACCGTAGCGTAGCGGTAATTGACTCGCTTAAAACTCGGACGTCGTGGGTTCTATACTCACACCGATTTTTTGGGTCGGAATCCTTATGCGTACTGCAAGCGCGCGAATCCGCTGTAGCGGCGGCGGTGGGAATGCGTAAATGCATTTCCCCCGGACAAAAAAAAGCATCATATCACACCATAAATCGTTCCATTATTACCAAACTTCATTAATATCACAGTGTCTTTTCTAGTACTAACCCAATTCTAGAGCTTAGAAGCATTAGGTTGGATGTGCCATTATAATATATTACAGAAACCTTCGTCGTTTGTGCCTTTATCGTAAATTGCCACTTACGACCAAATGCTTCGGTCTTTTTACTATTGTGGTCTAGAAATCTATTTTACTTCGACAGCCAATATGCCTTCACTCTACCCTCACCTTGAAAAGTGTCTTGTCCAAACCAGTGTACGATATTTTAAGCCGTTTAAAAATAGTTTACAGATCGATTGCTTCAAACTAACTCCAATAGGCTAGCAAACAAATTGAACCTGTCATTTTGATAAATCGTTGCTTCCTAGGAAGTCTTGATGATGGTAAATATGAGTAGGTACATTGAAGTAATTAACATAGTAGTTGATGATAGCAAATATGAATACAGTTGAAATTAGTAAATGGGTTCTTTGAATTGTTTGCTAATAGATATCTGAAAATATATAACTAGCTTCCCGCGCGCGGTTTCACCCGCGTAACTCCCATTCCCGTGGGAACTTCATAATTAAACTTTTTTTTGTTATCGAGAGGGAAATGCTTTTAGGCATTCCCACCGCCGCTGCAGCGTATTCGCGCGCTGGCGATGGTATATGTGGGGCTCGCCCTCTCTATAGAATGGTATGCTAAACTCATACCTTCAGGAGAGGACCACTAAAACCCCCCGGACACTCCTTCGATCCGCCGTTGGCGAGGTCCGGGTACACATAAGCAATCCGGCCCCCCGACGTCACCCGCTGCCAGTGTGGCACCGCGGCATCTCCTAATCTCCATTTGCCCAATTATAGGGACGCCTGGAGTGTAGAGCCGTCCCTACTCCTCATAGGTAAGCTTCGTGTGCCCCACTCCCCGAAGCCGAGCCTAGTGCGGTAGGCGGCGAGATTCAGCCCGCCGCCGACGGCCAACACGCCGTTTTCGGAGCGGGTGGGTGGAGGGATCTTCTTCCCTCTCCCGCTACGCGGCCTCCTTCTGTGACATAACTTGTTTACAGAAGGAGGCCATCTTTGAAATGATATTCGGCAGCGAGAGGTCGTCTCCCACCACGCCAACGAGCTCCTCCCGCTCGTTGGCCGAGATGATAGTGGGGAACTTCGGTTATGGGCAACGGAACCTTAGGTTACAGAGGCTGGACGATTTTCTGGAGAAAGAAGGATTCTATATGATGAATTCTTTCTTCCAAAAGCCGCCTCACAGGAAATGGACCTGGCTGAGTCCCAATGGTTCCACGAGAAATGAGATCGACTTCATCATGAAGTCTACGCTCCGACCTACTCGCGCTCAGATCGATAACCCCGAGAGCTTTCAAATCGATTCGATTGTCTAGCTGAAGACGCATCAGTGGACGAGATTAACAACAGGCTCATAGAGACAGTCCATACGGTAGGGTCTCAGTTCTTCTAAAGACACCCTTAACCGGTTGAACGACGCTCGCTAAGACTGCAATCTCCCGATGATGCTAAGTCACATAGGCAGCTTAATAGACGAATTAAAAAATCCTTGCGACACGATATTCGTTGTTTTAATGCTTCTCGTATTAAAGATACGATCTCTATCGTATCTTTACCTTTACGGCAACCAGGGTCCCAAAGTGTTTGCAAGAGAGAAGAGGGATGATGGAAGTCTTGCGTCGACAAAAGCGGAAGTGTTAAGGGAAGTCGAAAAGTTCTACGAGCAGCTCTACTCTTCTATTTTACCAAGCCTGATTTTAGTGCGGCTACAGACCCAAGAACGTTACTGACCCGACACTATACCGAACATATCCCGAACATCAGCCTGTACGAGATAAGCATGGCCCTTAAACAGCTAAAGAACAACAAGGCGCCGGGTGAGGACGGAATCACATAATTCGGTCGAAACATGGGCCGCACTTGAGTCTCTCCAGCGATGCCGTATTGACTATCGGTATATCGAAGTGTTGAAATGTTTGTATAGAAACGCCACAATATCGGTCCGAGTAACAAGAACAGAGTACGAAGGCGATTCCACTAAAAAGAGGCGTAAGACAGGGAGACGTTATTTCTCCGAAACTGTTTACGACCACTTTGGAAGACACCTTCAAACTTCTTAATTGAATAGGCATCAACATCAACGGCGAATAGAACACTCACTTTCAATTCGCTGATGATATCGTGGTCATGGCAAAGTCGATGACAGAACTCAGTACAATGCTCGTAGACCTCAACCGAGTCTCCCAACGGGTAGGTCTTAAAATGAACATGGACAAGACGAAAATCATACCTAATGTCCATGTTGTGCCTACCCCTATTATGGTTGAGAATACGGTTCTTGAAGTTGTTGACGCGTATGTATACCTAGGACAGACAGTCCAATTAGGTAGGTCCAACTTCGAGAAGGAGGTCAATCGCCGAATCCAACTTGGATGGGCAGCGTTCGGGAAACTTCGCAACGTCTTTTCCTCCAAAATACCTCAGTGCCTGAAGACGAAAGTCTTTAACCAGTGTGTGTTGCCAGTGATGATCTATGGATCTGAAACGTGGTCCTTTACTATAGGCCTTATGAACAGGCTCAGAGTCGCTCAACGAGCTATGGAGAGGGCTATGCTCGGGGATTCTCTACGAGATCGAATCAGAAATGAGGAGATACGTAGAAGAACGCGGGTTACCGACATAGCCCAACGGATTAGTTCGTTGAAGTGGCAATGGGCAGGCCATATAGCACGGAGAAGGGATGGCCGTTGGGGCTAAAACGTTAGGCCGCGGGATCACGGTGGATGCAGGTCGCTTCAAACCGTAACAACTGGAGATCTATGAGGAAGACATAGTTATGTCCAGCAGTGGACGTCCTACGGCTGAAATGATGATAATGACGATTAAAAGTTTAAGCAGGACCGTGAAAAAATTTTGCTCATCTTATTTTTCAAAAAATATACCGCTGCAGTACCTCTGTCACTCAGACTTTTTAAAAAGAAAATCTTGAAATTAGGCCTAGTTATTTTTGGTTAATTAAACCGCGGTATCACGGGTTACTAAAAGAGTTTTAAGTATACATGTAGATGGATGGAGAGGGAATCCTTTCCCTCTCCATCCATCTAGGCCAAAGAAAAGATGGATGGATTGTGTGAAGAGTGATATGAAAGAAAAGGGAATTAGTGATAGTGTGACGGGTGACAGGACAGAATGGAAGAATCAAACATGTTGCGCCGACCCCAAGAAATATGGGATAAGGGCAGGAAGAAGCAGAACAAGAAGAAACCCTGTATCAAGGGGGACTTTACAAAAACTCAATTCACGGACGAAATTATCTGTGGTTTACACAAATAATTGTCCCGGGTGACAATCGTAACCAGGTCTCAGAAGCAACTACAGTAACCACTGGCCACCAGTGCAGTCGATGCTAAAGTTCATGCTAAAAGTCTTCTTTTTTCTTAGTATTTCCTGAATCCCACGACGAGCGCCACATAGCTTGGGCCTTCCGTTCGTACGCAGCACGTCGCATCGTCGGCGGTATGGAGACCAGCATCAACATGTACCCCTACAACGTGGCCATCTCTAGGAATGAGAAGCACTGGTGTGGAGGGTCTATCATTGATGAGCAGTGGGTGCTGACTGCGGGCCATTGCTTGGAACCGTGTGTTATTCTTTTTATTACTAGCTACCCGCGGTTTCACTTGCGTAACCTAAATAAATTTTCATATCGGTACAATAGTTCCCGAAATAAGCGCGTTCAAGCAAAAAAACAACCCCTTCAGCTTTATATTAGTATAGTTATTATGCCTCTTAAATAATGGGGAAATATTCATAGTTTAGTTTTTAGTTAGTTAGTAGTTATTCATTTTTGGGTGACTTAATATTTTTTAAGACGATTTTACCTTAGACTGACCCCACATTACGTGCGAGTTTGTGGAGGACGTGAAAGTAGAGCTCGACCCCGTCACCCACTACCCCAACCGTCTGCATGTGATACACGCTCGAGGGTCACGCGCGCGTAATGTGGGGTCAGTGGTGAAGATATACCTACCATCGAGGGGCAACGAGGTGAGAGCACCTCATTGACCATAATGACCATCAATCTTCAAAATACTACACTCACTTTTTGCTATCAGCTCTCAAATCTCCTATGTTAAGTGTCATATATATTTTCTAAAACATAGTCAGTTAATTTATGATTAACATTTTTGTTTAGAATCGAATGAGAAATTTAGAAGAAGTAGGTAACTACTGCATTTTTTATTGAATCTCAATTGGGTATAAAAGTTATTTTAGTTGATAGTTGCTTTTATGTTTGAGAATTCGGGTAAGAAGATTGCACGATCGCTGATGAAGGGCAGCAGCTGTCGACTAAAAGACTGGCAACCCAATTACTTGAAATATGTGACAGCAATTATTTTACAGATTAAGCGCAAAACATCTTAAAATGTCAACATCATAAATCAGTCGCATTGTCCAATGACAATACGACATTTTATAACAACTTTTTAACGTTGCCATAGCAACCAAAAACATAAGTTATAGCTATAGATGGCAACTAGCCACCAAGAATTACTCATAGCAATTCTTGGTGGCTAGTTGAAACACGATTTTTTTAAGTATTTTTTGATCATTTACATAAACGGCCTACCAAAACAAGAGAGTGCCTAAGTTGGAATACCATTCACATTTTTCACGCTATTAAAAATTACTACACATTGTTCGATTGAAAAGACTGAAGTTGATGCTATGGTAGTGAAGCTCAAACGATTCTAAATAAATGAGTAATTACAGGTAAAGGGCACTGATCGACGTTTGTGAGCTGACTGAAGAAAAATCGTTATTTGTTAGCTTTTTTCATAGATTTTGGTTGATATACAGTGGTAAAAAAATACCTTCGACATTATTAATGTCAAACATACGGACGGCGGCGGGAAAACTGTATGCACAAAACTAAAAAACCAAAAGTCATAACCCCTCAATCTCATAACCAGCGACCGCCCTGAGTCGAGGCTTAGTTTAAGTATAGTTATTTACCCATTTACTAAGACTCTGCTCGCCTTTATGCCCGGTGAAGTAGCAATTGCCTCGTGGCTAACTATTTATGTCCGTACGAAAAAAAAAGCGGCGGGAAAAGTGGGTGGCGGGGGCTCGCGTGGTCCACATGCACGAGGGACGAACTAGCCCGAAGTGGAGTCTGCCTAAGAATACAATGCATGATTGCTATTTATAGGCTACAGTAAACTGGCCTTTTCTACTAGAAGGGCTATGGTTCTGTCACGCGTTGTTGAACTTGAGTCAGCACGTGGGAGATACGACCCCATATGACGGATGCAACATTGATAAATAACGCTGTTAGAATGTGGTATTTTTCGTTCAAAGCGATACTTTACTATAAACTTTCAGATCAGTGGCAGACTTACACATTTGCCGCTAGTAGGCTATTCAAATTTTGCCGCCCCTACTATTGAACAACTGAAGATTTTCGACATTAAGTTTATTTATGAAAACATAATTGTTGGCCAAATTTGCCGCACCATAAATTCTGCCGCCCTAGGCTCTGGCTACCGCCACTGGCTCACTGAGTGTACTAATGCTTGGCTCAATTGCACTCATACAGAGATTTATTTTGATATTACAGTAAAAGTAAAAGTAAAGATAGTTTTAAGCTTGTGATCTTGTGGTCGCCGTGCCGGTTCGATACCCACCCATTGCACTACCGACGTGAACTCACTAGTAACACAAGTATTTTAGCTTAGCACGAGAGGTTAACAAGAATACTAGTAGACTGCAAAAACTCTGCTAGTAATCTTTTTTAAATAAATAAAAAAGATAGTTTAAGTTACACTTTTTTTACTTCATCATCCCGTTTATATCCACATGGATCTTCGCTTTAACAGACCTTGGCAATCCAGGGTTCGAAGGATATTGGGGCCGGATTGCTCATGCGTACCCGGCCCCCGCCAACGGCAGATCGAATGAGTGTCCGGGAGGTTTTAGTGGTGTAGGGTCCTCTCGAGGGCGAGTCCCACATATCCCACCGCCAGCGCGCGAATACGCTGCAGCGGCGGTGGAAATGCGTCAATGCATTACGCCTCGGACAAACAAAAAAAAAATCGTTCGAAGGATATTGCCGTAATGCCCACGCTTGGCAGGCGGATTGGTGATCGCAGTAAGACGGAATTAGGTACCTTTAAGTTGTTAGATGCTGCTGCTCATCCATCAAGGTTTGTACATTTATTGGTTATTGATGCCTTCATCGTGTTTTTTAATTTTGCAGAGCCTTCGATGGGGATAAGAGGAATTTGCAGCCGTTCATTGTTAGAGGTGGAAGCTCATTCCATAATAAAGGAGGCTATCAAGCAAGAATCAATAAGGTAGCTTTGTTTTTATACAATGAGTTGTATGTTTTAGACGACAAGTTATGCTCGTTTGATAATCTAGGAAGATAATTTTATTTTCCCGGAACAAAAAAATGTTACACTTTTAAACATAATATGTGTCAACCATAATTGATAAACGCAAACGTTTCTTAAGCGCCAATCTCCGACATACTCGACATAACTTTTATGTCTTATTGATTTAGCTCAAAAACTGAATGTCCAATATATATATACCTTACTGCACACAGCTAAGAAAAATACAAAACATTTATTCTAATATTTGATTAAAAATAACAACAAATTTTTAGATAAATGATACCTACCAAAACATCATGATGAGACGAAAACTAATGTCTAAATCTAAAAATATTTAGCAATTGTACAGCAATTCTGCCGTCACCATGACGGTCCAATGCTTTTTCGGAAGGACCTTATGTAGTTTTCTAGTGGCTTTTGCTACTTCACCAGACATAAAGGTGAGCAGAGCTCCAGCAATAAATGGTTTAAGTACTACAAACTATGCAACCTGCGCAAGAGTGCCGCGGCTCAGGGCGGTAGCTGGCGGGGGGGATTGAGGAATTATGACTTTAGATTTTTAGGGAAATTTTGTGCAACTGTCGCTCTAAATTACAGTTAACGAGCCTCTCGGACGTCGGGTTGACGAGGGCATCGAAAGGTTCTTTGCAAACTACTTTGAAAGCGAGAAGGGACGCGTTGAGTTCACGGGCGCACTCTTCTCCGGAGGGTCGGATAGAGTGGTCACTGTATAGAGTTGTTAGTTTCTTGCAGTCTCACTGCTAGTTTGTAAGTTATGATCTCGACGTCCGGGTCGTCTAGGACGCCCCGAGGCCGACGGAGCGCTTTGTGGGCTAAAGCCTATAATCGGAAGCAGCAAACACCAAACGGTTTGGGTATTGAGATTTAACGAAGCGTTCCGAGGCCTTTTTCATCCACTGCGTGATGGAAGGCATTTGGAGATCAGCATGTAAGTTGCGATTACGAAAAAAACACGGTGCGCCCTCGAGTGAGTCTACTTTAAACAGTTTGTAATCGGTACAAACTGCTAGACGCGGTATGAGCGAAAACGATGCTCGCGTATTGATAAATCATGTTATTTGGCTGTGATATTCCTTAAGCTAGACATCAGCTCATTAAGCATACTGACGCTGTGTTCCTCTTTCCACTTAATCTACTTTTTTTTACCAGGTTTTCTTCCCAATCGGCTACTCCCCTGGTAATGCGGATTACGACTACTCCTTACTTCGACTCGACAGACCGATGCCTATAGGAAGAAACATCGCAGTCCTCAACTTGCCAGCTAAAGACTACATGGTGAAGGATGGTGACATATGCATCGTTACTGGATGGGGAAGCACTGATGTAAAATATGTTTTGTAATGCACTTACCGTTTATGCTGTCCTAGTACCTACATGGGCACTTTTTGACAGGATACAATTATATCGTGCCGGCCGCTTTTGCAACAAAATTTCGCAAATAATAACGATAGAGAAGTATAAGTAACTTTCTTTGTCATGTTGAACTGGTTGTGAAAGAAGAATTTTCACTTTGATTCGCAACGATTTGCGACATTATAGCAGACGGTTGTGGGTTGACGGTCCGATGACAGCCTAACTTGAGAACTAACTATAAACAACTTCTGGTTGCCTAGTACCTTCTTTCGTATACTAATGCTAATTCTTCTTTATGGATGCTTAGGTACGCTCCATACAGTTTTCTTTTCTACGGGCATAAGCTGAATAAGTGTTAGTAGTCCCTAACGAACGACAACCTCCGTAACGTAGCGGTATTTGGCTCGCTTTGGATCTCGGAGGTCGTGGGTTCGTTCCCCACGCCGGACAAGAAATCTTTGTGTAAATACTAAGATTTCTTTCCGGGTCTGGTTGGTTGAGGGACTACCCTCCGTGCCTCGGAAAGCACGTAAAGCCGTTGGCCGCGATTATTATAAAATCATCTATAATAATTTATTTATTTATTTATTACGGGTCTCCAACAAGGGATGGATAATCGTATATCAAGGAACGGGCAGCAGCGTTTTCTTGTGTGGTACAACATAATACTGCGGTCACCAACCCGCCTGCCAAGCATGGTGACTATGGCAAATACCCTCCCTCGGGAGGAGGCCCATGATCAGCAGTGGACGTTAAACGGGCTGATGATGATGATGAGGATTAGTTCCTAAATCTCACTTTTCCTTTTTTTTTCTAGTCGACCGGGTTCGGTCATATTCCAAGCCGTATCCGCTTCGTCCCAGTGCCGGTGATGTCGTTGGGGGAGTGTCAGAAGTCTTATCGGTTCTACATCACCCCCCGGATGCTGTGCGCTGGGTATGCCACGGGAGGGAAGGACGCTTGTAATGTAAATGTTCTAATTATAATAGTGACATACAAAACTAATTTCGGATTTCAGCAATAATTATGATTCCAGATATAATATCACACTATGGGCTGTCTCTGACAAATAGAGATTCCATATGTTTGTTCTACATTTGTACCTTTATAAAAATATAGGTCCCGGCCCGTCCCGTCTCCACACGGGTGCACATTTCGTGTAAAAATATAGTCTGTTACTCGGGGTGAATGTAGCTTTCCAATGGAAAGAAGTTTTGAAATCGGCACATTAGTTTTTGAGTTTATTCATACCAAACATACACACACAAAATAACGAAAATACAAATCTTTATAATTACTAGCTGACCCGGTAGACTTCGTACTGCCTCAATCGATACATACCCTACACTACCCCTACCCTACACTACCCCCACCCTACACTACCCCTACCCTACCCCTACGCTACACTACCCCTACCCTACACTACCCCTACCCTACACTACCCCTACCCTACACTACCCCTACCCTACACTACCCCTACCCTACACTACCCCTACCCTACACTACCCCTATCCTACACTACCCCTACCCTACACTACCCCTACCCTACACTACCCCTACCCTACACTACCCCTACCCTACACTACCCCTACCCTACACTACCCCTACCCTACACTACGACTACCCTACACTACCCCTACCCTACCTCTACCCTACCCCTACCCTACACCTACCTCTAATCTACCCCTAACTTTGTCTGAAAAATAAAAATAAAAATTTAGGGGTGGACTACCCCTAACATTTAGGGGGATGAAAAATAGATGTTGGCCGATTCTCATAGATACCGGATAAGCACAAAAAATTTCATCAAAATCGGTTAAGCCGTTTCGGAGGAGTATGGCAACGAAAACTGTGACACGAGAATTTTATATATTAGATAGTATAGACTAGTGACCCGCCCCGGCTTCGCACGGGTGCAATGCTGATGTATCATACTTATAAACCTTCCTCTAGAATCACTCTAAGTATCTATTATAAAACCGCATCAAAATCTGTTACCTACGTAGTTTTAAAGATCTAAGCATACATAGGGACGGACAGACAGCGGCAAGCGAGTTTGTTTCATACAATATAGTGATGTATGTTAAAGAAATGATCCCAGTTTTCATTACGTCATCTATGTCAATCATAAACCTACAGTGAAATAAGCCTTTAACTGTGTATTTGAAAATAAAACTAAAGATACTTAGGTGCAGGTGCTTGAGAAACTCTTTTTCGGGAAGATAGCAAAAGGAACAAGTACCAGTCTATTTATAAAAATATTAATATTACTTACCTACTCCTCTATCCAGCACGATTCCGGCGGGCCAGCTGTCCGCGACGGTGTTCTGATAGGCATCGTCTCTTTCGGCGGTAAGCAGTGTGGTGATCCCAACTCGCCAGGAGTGTACTCCAAAGTGTCGGAGATCACGGACTGGGTGGAGCAGACCATTACCAGCAATGAGGCAGCTGATGCGCCTGAACTACAGGCTAAGATTAAGAAAGCTAGATTGAGGGAACGGGAATTGAAGAGGTAAGACGAAAACTCTTTTTTATTTCCTTTTCTTTGTTAATAACGTAATCTTTATGTGAATTTATGTGGCTGCATGCCATAAACTGAAAGGTCACTTTGGATTTGTTTTGTAGCATACGCCTGAATAAAATATAATAGCAGTGATTTAAGTATGTTGACGGTGGCATGCTAATAAATTATGTCAGGCGTTAAATTGTAATAACTATGTTATAACTAGCTGCGCTCCCCGGTTTACACGCGTCCCTCTGCTCCAGTAGATCGCTTATTAATCCAGCTTATAAAATATCCACGTGCAAACTTTCAGCCAAATCCGTTCAGTAGTTTTTGCGTGAAAGAGTAACTAACATAGGTACATTCTAACAAACTTTCGCGTTTATAACATTAGTAGGAAGTGCATACATTTAATGCTTATTATTGTAATAATACCAATTAATGTAACAGATTCAAAGCACGGGTTGAAGACAAGAAAAACAAAATCAAGAACTGGCTCCGCGAAACACTGAAATCTCCTGCTTTTATAGAACTAGCTAAGAAGAAACTTATAGCCGCCGGATTCCAAACCAGGAGAAATGATGCAGAATTAAATAGGATCACTAGACTTGATGACAAATTACTTGATGAAATTAATCTAACAAATATGATAAATGAAAGAATAATTGATGATGGCGATGGGACTGAAGCAGATAAATTGTTGAGAGCGTTGGCTTTACATGAAGTCATGAATGGGGATAATAGAAATATATTCATACAAAGGGCAGACGGTGAACATAGTAGTGTAGAGAGCTTTATAGCTTACATAAGTGGGTAGAATGTGATAAAATAATGTGTAATTTACTAAAGTGGTGTGTTGTTTTAATTTGACCTACTTAAACATAGCAATGACAACCCCCGTAGCGTAGCGGTATTTGGCTCGCTTTAAATCTTGGAGGTCGTGGGTTCGATCCCCACGACGCACAGAAAATCTTTGTGTAAATTCTAAGATTTCTTTCCGAGTCTGGTTGGTTGAGAGACTACCCTCCGTGCCTCGGAAAGCACCGTTGGTCCCGATTGTTATAACATCATCTATAATAATCGTATAGCAAGGAACGGGCAGCAGCATTTCCTTGTGTGGTACAACATAATACTGCGGTCACCAACCCGCCTGCCTAGCGTGATGACTATGGCAACTACCCTCTCTAGGGAGGAGGCCCATGTTCAGCAGTGGACGTTATACGGGCTGATGATGATAATGATGAAACATAACCAATAATTAAACAAGTTGGACTCAGCTGTAGTGGATATAGAATTGTAGTTGTAGTTGAGTTGTTAAGGTTTGGTTGCATGCAGGTTTTATTAATGTTTAAATGAGTTATAAGTCCTTTACTACAGTAACTTTAATTTGTATCTTTCATAGACCAGTCTATTATATTTTGTTACTAGCTGTTCAAGTCTGTCGTCACCGGTACCCGTCGGTCGTATTGACATTTCACGTGGATTTTCCAAATTTTTCTTTCGTACAAACCCCCGTGGTCCTCATAATTACAAATACAATAAAGTACGAATTAACCAAATTAGTGAAGTAGATTCTGAAATATTTATTTTTTAAACACAGCGCCATCTATTGAAATGTTATTTAACTAATGAGTTTTACCTTTCCATACTTAAAGAGACTACTAGACGACAGATGTCGTACTCTGCCTTCTGTCGACTACTCTTTATACTAGTAGACTTAAGTAGAGTAGTAGTGCTAACTGTATCAAAAAATTAATAAATGATGCAAAGTGATACATTACATATTTAAAACAAAAAGTGAAAAATATTATCATCATTTGAGAACTCAATAAGAATACATAATGGAGCATAATTCATAATAAAATTCATCTGTATTATAGTGTAGCTATTCAATGATAGATGGCGCTGTTTAATCTGACGAATTTTATTATTTGTTTTGAGTGCTAAGAATTAAACAAATAGTGACGTAAATCTGTGAAACTAACTAACTAAATTTGGGGCTAACTAAATGCGTGTATATAGTCTTATAAAAACTGGTTATGATTTTACAGCACGAAACGTTTAATATTAGATTTTAACAGGTGATGCCGGGTACGTGCTTAAAGTTAGTTGACTATAAAACTTTACAGTAAGTACAACTCATTAGGGCGGAGAACAATTGAGCTCAGGTGAAATCGGGGGGAAATGCAGGTATCTTATTAAAAACAACTACGGTGGTCTTCCGTGTAAAAATATTCGTACCAAGTACATAAAGTTTAGGGCCAAATGACTCATTAAGTCGTACCTACAATTAAATCATTGGCAGGAATTAGCTGTCATTTATTTAACTAATGCGCTATTGTAGTGTATCTTTTGAGATCGCAATTATAATTAATTAATATCGTTAGGTAATGATCCTTCTATTATTTATTATTTGTGATTAATAATATGGAGCGAGCATTGAAAGTGTTACCATTTTATTCATTGGATTGTGTTTTATTGATTTTTCTATTGGTTGAAATGTTATTTTTTATTGAATTTTGGAGGCTACCTTCTACAAATGATATATGATTTCTTTTTAAATTAAAATCCAAAAATAGTTTATCTCTGTTTTCAATTGCGAATTCACTTGAAAACTATGTTTCAGATCATAAAATCTTTAAGCTGTAATAACCTTACCTACATCATTAAATGACTGATTGTTGAATTTAAATTTCATTTTATTAAAGTTTGAATTTGATTCAATCAGACCTTTAATTAAAAAAAATGCCTAATTCAATTTGACAGATTTTATATAGATTCCGTCAAAATTAAAATTTATTTCTCTGATATTTTTTAATATGATCATTGAAAAGTGTTCTTATCAAATTCAGCTTCCATTTTTTCTTAACACGTGTGAGTTAAATTTCTCATGAAATAACTATATTTATGTTAGTAAAATAATCATCTCCGATATAATAATGATGAATGAGTCACGTAAGAAATATACAGATTGACTAGGATCGCAGAACATGCGAAGAATGCATGCGATGCGAACATTCCTCCTATACCATGTTTCTCGAGATATATTTTTATTCGTAAGAACATAGGATCGGAATAATTAATTAATGAGTTGGAAAATTACACGTGATTTGAAAGTGATTTGACAGGGAAGTTAAATTAATCCTTAGTTTGTAGTTTTTGAAAAACTGAGTGTGAGTTAACGCTTATAATTATGTCATAACTACCTTCCCGCGCGCGGTTTCACCCGCGTAGCTCCCGTGACCATGGGAATTTCATAATAAAATATAGCCTATAATCTTCCTCGATAAATGGGCTATCCAACACTGACTTTTTTTTAAATAGGACCGGTAGTTCCTGTGATTAGTGCGTTCAAACAAACAAACTCTACATCTTTTTAATATTACTATAGATAAGAAAATAGGTACTAAGTTTTTATATAAAAATGCCTTTCCTTACGTTAAAATTTCAATTTCATTAATACTAGCTGCGCCCCGCGGTTTACCCGCGTCACTCTGCTCCAGTCGTGTTTTTTTTAGTATAAAACACTAAAAAAAACACGCTTTTATAGCTAACCGAACTAAAAGCGTGGGGTGCATTTTACCACTTTTCACAACTCTACTCTCATAGATAGTTTCCAATAGAATGATTGTGACATTTGCTTTATCAAGCACCCCACGCTTTTTACTCTGAATTGAATAATTCTGTTAATAACTTAAACTTTATTATAATTTTATTTTAAGGTGAAAATTATTTTCTTATTTTTTAGTTCGGTTAGCTATAAAAGCGTGTTTTTGTAGTACTATTATTTATTTTTTATTTTTTAAGGATAATGGGAAACTGTTATCAAATTATTGCATTGTCATCGGTCCTTGAAACGGATGCAAAGTTTCAAATTAATCAGACTTCTGGAAACTGGTGAAAATTAAGTTCAAAGATTCCGTTACATACAACCCAAGCTAATAAAAGCGTGTTAATATAAGTTAATCGAGTTTATTTAGCTACTATCTCCGTGCGAACTTTCAGCCTCCATTCAGTAGTTTTTGCGTGATATGGTAACAAACATACATCCATACATTCTGAAAGCTGTCGTGTTTATGATTACAGTGAGACAGAAGTAGGATTAAATACGCTCAAAAATGTGCCTAAATGCATTGCAGACCGATTATGAACTTTGAATTTCTGGTGGGCACAGCTTATAAATAAAAAAAAACATCCGAAGGCAGGCTCGGCCTCGGGGAGTGGGGGACATGGGCCCCGCTCCCTTCGAGGCTGACCCATGAGGAGTAGGGACGCCTCTACACTCCGGGCGTCCCTATAATTGGGCAAATGGGCCACTGTAAGTGTGGCCCTGGAGACCCCGCAGTACCATATTGGCCGCGGGTGCCGTCGGGGGGCCGGATTGCGTGTCCGGGAGGTTTTAGTGGTTGTAGGGTCCTCTCCTCGTGGTATGAGTTTAGCATACCACGCTATGGAGAGGGCGAGTCCCACATATCCCACCGCCATGCCAGCGCGCGAATACGCTGCAGCGGCGGTGGGAATGCGTCAATGCATTTACCCCCGCAAAAAAAAAAAAAAAACAATACCCGCAACACTGGCTACATTAAATTTACCTCGCTGCATAGCAAAGCTTACCTATTCGTTGGTTAGACTTTTTTTTGACAACGACTTTAGCTAAAGTCGTTGCCAAAAAAAAGTCTTTTGTCGGGTAAAGTAGCTAATTTGCCCGTGTACAATAACACATCCTCCGTAGCGTAGCGGTAATTGGCTCGCTTTTAATCTCGGAGGTCGTGGGTTCGATCCCCACACCGGACAAGAAATCTTTGTGTATATTCTAAGATTTCTTTCCGGGTCTGGTTGGTTGAGGGACTACCCTCCGTGCCTCGGAAAGCACGTAAAGCCGTTGGTCGCGATTATTATAAAATTATCTATAATAATTTATTTATTTATTTATTAGGGGTCTCCAACAAGGGATGGATAATCGTATATCAAGGAACGGGCAGCAGCGTTTCCTTGTGTGTTACAACATAATACTGCGGTCACCAACCCGCCTGCCAAGCGTGGTGGCTATGGCAATACCCTCCCTCGGGAGGAGGCCCATGTTCAGCAGCGGACGTTATACGGGCTGATGATGATGATGAATAAACACATATTTATCGAAGTCATAGGCATAGCGCTTTGTGATTAGCTTCCCGGTTCTGCTTTTTACTGTGAGCGAAAAATTATTTTTGAGTTTTGTGCCAACTGTTATAAGAGCAAAATTTAAGTTGTATAGGTTTACTCGTCAGAATTTGAAAGATTTAAAATCTCTATTGTGGTGTGGGGGGCTCTCTATTGTGGAGGCCCCGGGGCAGTTGCCCTGCATGGTCACCCTTAAATCCGGGCTTGAACACTAAATACATAATATACGTCAATAAATAATAATGAAATAATGAATTTTATTCAGCACTTAGGTATTTACATACACTTGTACTTGTCAGAATTACAATGTAAGAAGTTAAAATAATAAATAATTATAACTAACAAATAATTCTTACTCTATAAGATATCGAACTAAGTAATTAACAGTAGTAGCAAATCATACAAATCTACAGACTGCAAAGTCCGTCCGTCTGTCCTGTGATATTTATTGCAATTAACCAATTATTATTATTATTATAAGAAGAAATTAAAACCGCATCCAAATTGCAAGTGGTCACATTATATCTAAGTGGCACACACCTGAGCACCCTTATGGGGTTTAGGACCACGACCCAGGGTGCCACTGAAGTAAAAAGGTAGATATATGAAGAGGATGTGATCACCAGCACCGACTACAGGCGCTCAATCACAGGGCAGGGGTAGGGGTGCAACGCGGTCCTCGCCGGCGAGAATCCTACCCTAGCTAACCTGCAACCTTTCACTAGCTACCTAAGTGGACGACCCGGAGAAGAAAGGAAGAAAGAAACTCCGGGGTTGTTCTTTTTCGTCATCTTTTGTTGTGTTTTAGTCTCTTCTTTTTTTAAAAAAAGCTTTTTAACAAAATCTCATTGATTACATTGCAATTATGCCATGTGCGCTGATGTACGCCTTGAAACATTTCCATTAGTGTAGGCGAAGTATTTACTGGATTTCCTCAAGCAAAAGAAAAACAGCCTCTTGCACATGAAAACGGAGGAAACATCCACGCACATTTTTAAGGAACAAACTACACGAGGTAGATCTCTCGTCATAGAGGACACAAAACTACCACCTCAAATACATCCATCAGCAAGACGACCAGCCACCACAAGCAGCACCCGTTTACGAGTATGACATGTGAGCACACAGCCATCGCCTCCCTCGCCATATTAGAGGGAAGGAGGCGACCCGACTCACATCGCCACCGCAAGCAATGACAAACAAAGGGAGCATGACGAACTCACTGACAGTAGCATTTGTGGAGTCAATAATAATAAAAAATATCTAAACTTTAACTCAGCATAGCATGTTCCAATACAAGTGAGTCTATACAAATTAAAATATTTAACCATTTTATAAATACATACTTATAAAATTACAACAGATTGTTTTACTGCTTGCACCATGCAGTTTTATCATTAATATAGTCATTGATTGTGTAATAACCCTTTTTCATTAGGGTATTCTTAACCTCGATTTTAAATTTATTAAGAGGTAAATCATGCACATATTCTGGAATCTTATTATACATGCGCACACTAAGCCCCACAAAAGAAGAATGAACTCGCTGTAAACGGTGGTATTCAGCACACAATTTATGTTTATTTCTCAATGTCAATGTATGCCTTTCAAAAGAACTACTTTAAAGCCACTTCAGAAAGAGGATATTATTATAATTATTTTTTTGTAGCGACTTTTAACAATGCGACTATGGGCTCCTCGATCCGGACTCACTCCGTCATAATATGGAAATCATCCTCAACTATACCACTACCAGTCGGAACCAGTCGGACGGAAATCTGTAGTTAGCCCTGAGACTTTTGCTACTTCACCTGGCATAAAGGCGAGCATAAAGGCGAGCATAACTCCAGCCTAGCCAGTCGGACCATTCGGTGTCGGAAAGACGGCAAAGCCAGGAAGATTGTCGGCTGCTCTTTCTTGTCATCAAGGACTTCGGTGAGGAGACTCCAGCACTGGATGTGCTCAAGGACTTTAAGTCTTCAAGCTAGCTAATCAAATGGTTTATCGTCTTATTATATAAATTCAAAGAGTACCTAGATGGATGCGTACACCATGACACTCTGGTCAGGAAACTACACCACTACGGTATTAGGAACAAGGCACTCGAACTTCTAACTTCTTACCTAGGAAACAGAATTCAGAAGGTCGATATTAATGGTATAACATCTTCGTGTTCACCAGTTGTTATGGGAGTTCCACAGGGATCAATTCTGGGTCCATTTTTATTTTTAATATACGTTAATGACTTAAGGGATAAACATGAGATTGTATTGTTCGCGGATGACACTTCATTGACATTTAAAATTAATAGACAATTAAGTAATTATGACGAAGTCAACGATGCACTCTCTTAAGTAGTTCATTGGTTTAATATTAATAATCTGTGCTTAAATGATAAAAAAACTAAAGTTATCAAGTTTTCAACTCCGAATGTTAGACAGGTTTCCACCGATGTGCATATTAATGGAAATGGCTTAGACCCTGTGGATACCACTGTGTTCTTAGGTGTCACCATTGACTCTAAACTACAATGGGGACCACAAATTGAAAAGTTATCTGGAAAACTAAGTTCTGCAGCATATGCAGTAAAAACTATTAGACGGCTAACTGATGTTGATACGGCTAGAATAGTTTATTTCAGCTACTTTCATAGCATAATGTCATACGGCATTCTTCTTTGGGGTAGCTGCGCGGATATTAACAGCATTTTTATATTACAAAAGAGAGCCGTGAGGGCTATTTACAAACTGGGTCCCAGAGATAGCTTGAGAGAAAAATTTAAAGAGATAAATATTCTAACCGTAGCATCACAATATATTTATGAGAATTTGTTAAATGTCCATAAAAATATTGACTCATTTTGTAAAAAAAGCGACACACATAGTATAAATACTAGATATAAGCATAATCTTGTGGTTCATGCTAGCCGTCTCCGCAAAATAAGTAACTCTTTTATGGGGCAATGTATACGGTTCTACAACAAACTTCCCAATAGTATAAGAGAATTGTCTATAAATAAGTTTAAAATGACTATTAAAGCCAAATTGTGCAGCAGGGCTTATTATAAAATTTCTGATTATCTTTGTGACAAAAATGCTTGGGATTAAATCGCTCTAATCTCAATGTAAAATAAAGTATATTGTAATTAGGTTAATAAAATATTGTGATATAACATAATTTTTAAAAAAGAGGGTTCTACTGATTTTTTTGGCAGTGTTTCTCAGTAGTCGCCACGTCACACACTGCACGGTGGGAAAAAATATGACGATTCCAAACAAATGTAAACATTTTTACGGAATAAATGAATTTTGAATTTGAATTGAATTTGAATTTGGAACCTTTTTCATCACGTAACGCTTTGCAATTATTTTGCACCTTCAGTTTAAAACACGTTAAAAAAAACTCTACATCAAACCACAATAAAATTATTTATAATATACAATTGAACATTTTCCTACAAAAAATCACGCCGCAATACCAGAAGGCTAAAATTAAATCAACCGATCAATATTAAAAAGTTTCTGGTGAAGTTAAACTTATGTAATATAATAACGTTGGTCACCTGTTATGTACACGTTATATAAAGGCTTTAAAAACTAGATTAATCGTTAAAAGTCTTTCCGATATATTCATTCTACTAATATTATAAATACGAAGGTTTGTATGAGTGGATGCTTGTATGTTTGTTACTCTTTCACGCTAAAACTACTTAACGGATTTGGCTGAAATTTTGCACGCGGATAGTTTATAAGCTGGATTAACATATATGGTACAAAATATCACGCTCCAACCCACTGGAGCAGAGTAACGTGGCAAAACCGCGGGGCGCAGCTTGTATACTATAAAAGTTTATTTCTCATTGCTATTTGTATCTTTTATATAAAAGGAAATTAAACATTTACTTTTCAACAAGTGACTGAAAAAGTAGCACGGATATTAGGTAGAATACCTAAACTAATATTAAAAAGAGGAAAAATTTGTTTGTTTGTATAGAATAAGCTCCTAAAGTACTTGACCGATTTGAAAAATTCTTTCAGTGTTAGATAGCTCATTTATTGAGGAAGGCTGTAGGGTTACTTGATTTTGAAGTTTGGTTTATTTAGTTATATGCCAGTGAGTTTATAAAAATAATAATTTAATAATAATAATTAGGATTCTGCTTATCCCCCATAGTCGATTTAAGCGATGTGTTACCGGAAAAATCCATTTAAAACAATCAAATAGAATAATGATTCATTGTAATTAATGTACTTACGCTCAATCTAATTAGCCTCATAACATTTCAACTTTGTTAAAAATGCATTTGTTGAGTATTTAAATTTCGCTCTTTTGTTAATTACTTTATATTCTACGTTGGTATGCTTCTTTAGCGATAGGATCAAATTAAATATTTCGTTTGTCTTTGTTTTGCTTTAAGTCATGACGGCTGCAGGTTCGATCCCAGCCAAGAATATACTGTGTAAATTTTAAGATTTCTTTCCGGGCCTGGTTGGCTGGCAAGTCCCACAGCCAACCAGGGGGTCTACTCTCTAAGCACGAAATCGTAGTTACGGCCGTAATTACGGAACGTTTCCTACTACGGATCACCTACATACATATGTTTCGTTCGGGGTCCGAACTAAGAATGAATGACCAAATGATATGACAGTTCATCCTACTCCTGAGGTTTTTTCGCCCGTCCGAAAAATTGAATTTGACACTTGTTTTGACGGAACGTTATGTCAGTTTTCGCGACAGCAAAGTTGTTATCGTTCTCGTTTACGAAAATTGTCTATGATTCCGTTCGAAACTATTCTAAGTTTCGAGCTACTTTCGGACGGGCCCGTACTTTCGTTGACGGACTTAGAGAGTAGACCCCCAGGCCCGGAATTGCGGGCAGTCGCCCTCCGTGCTCGGAAAGCTCTTTAAGCGGTTGGTCTCGATTGTTATAAAATCATCAATAACTAAATGATAATAATTGGACCAAAACCCCGCGTATTTGTGTATATTTTTTAACTAATGATTGGCTATTTACAAGTGCCTGTAATTGGTTTAGGTAAATAAAAATTATTTTTATTTAATTTTTATTAATTTTAACAATCGTTTATCAAGAAACGGGCCGCTGCGTTTCCTTGTAGGTATGTTACAAGATAATACTGCAGTCACCAACCCGTTTGTCAAGCGTGGTGACTATGTTCAGTTGTGGACGTTATACGAGCTGATGTTGATAGCCTTGCCTAGATTAGCCCCACAGGGGGCGCCCTCTTGCGCAGGTTGCTTAGTTTGTAGTTTTTAAACCATTTATTAAAGCTGTAGCTCATCTCGCCTTTATGCCCGGTGAAGTAGCAAAGGCCTCGTGGCTACGTATATCCTTCCGAAAAAAAAAACATATCGGACCAATCGAAACTCTTTAGCTATGATACAGATCTGTTAACGCAAGTATAATTAATTATTAATATAATCAGATCATCGTCACGTGTCATCGGTTATTATTTAATTAACATTGCTTTAATGATGGTATTAAATGTTATGTGTTATAAATAAATTAATATATGTTTCGCATCTTATATTAAGCTTGATGTTCACTGAAAGCTTAAAATATTATTATTCAGTGATCCCGAGCAACCGAGCCAAGAGGGGGGCAATACCTCATTAGTAATCCTCTTATTATCTTTTTAATCTATACTGATATATAAAGCTGAAGAGTTAGTATGTGTGTTTGTTTGCTATAACGCAAAGACATCAACATCAGAAGCATTTAAGAAACTACAGGTACGATTTGAAAAAATATTCAAGTTTTAGACAATCTATTTATTGAGCATTTAATAAGTCCCCACGGGACCAGGGAAGGGACAAATACAGGAGCCAAGCGGATGAAAATAGAAGAAAATGCCAATGTTTTTTTCAAAAAAGAAACGGTTTCGTTCAATGACGAAAATTATTCATTCCCGTCCTTTACATCTGTGCATAGCATTCCTATCATACAAGTTTGAAGTCATTTTTATATAAAAAAGTGATTCGAGTGTTACATTTAGATCGGACTATATTATGTAACTAATAGGACTTACAAAAATCTGTTCTAAGGAATGATATCATCGATTGTAGAGACAAGAAAAACGACATACAAAATTTGAAAATTTTGACAAATCAAATTTACCTACATCAATTACTATTTAGATAAAATTTGTGTAGGTATGACCTAAATATATGTATACTAGGTAACGGGCAACAGTGTTGACACAGGTATATACAGTACCCAATACTGCCACCAACACACTTGCCAAGCGAGGTGACTGCCATCGTAGGTCCACGTTTAACAATGGTCATAATACGGGCAGTTGATGATATTAACTAAAAATTCGATTTCAAAGACATTTCACATTTAATAATTTTCCAACACTTGACAAATTTTAAAATGTTCGCATCATATGTTACGCAACGTATTATCTAATAACATAACATATAGTATCGGGGTTATTGGCTCAACGACCAATGGTAAACTGTTATGTTGCCGGCGATGGCGGTTTCGTGACCGAGTGAAGAATTGAGATTTATTGTTTTTAACACTACTTAATGAAGGACAACCGAGTGGTTTCCGGCTGAGACCACCCAATATCTTACTATGGGTGTCGGTGTCCCAATATCTATCAGTTTAAAGTACTAGTAATTGCGATCTCCAATCCGCCTGCCAAGCGTGGTGATTATGGCAATATCCTACAACGACCATGGCTTGCCAAGTTCTGTTTTAGAGAAGAGGCCCATCTTCAGCAGAAGACGTAAACGGGCTGTAGAACTAGAATGAAGGTTTTTTTTTTTTCGGTTTGACATCCGTAGCCACTTGGCTTTTGCTACTTCACCGGGCATAAAGGCAAGCAGAGCTCCAGCCTTAATAAATGGTTTAAAAACTACAAACCAAGCAACCTGCGCAAGTGGGCGCCCCCTGTAGGGCTTGGACCCGGCTCAGGGCGTTCGCTGGCGATAAGATTGAGGGATTATGACTTTTAGTATTTTAGCGGAGTTTTGTGCAACTGTCGCTCTAGTTTACATTTCGCGGGCCTCTCGGACTTCGGGTCTACGAGGGCATCGGATAGAATCAAGGAAACGGAAAATATGAGTAGGGCCATATGCAGAAAACACAGATTTGTTATTTGAGTAGTTAGATTGCACAGAATATTAAAGCTAAATAACATTTTTGTGTACTGGCTTTCGCGCGTGGTATCACCCGCGTTACTGCCCTTCCCATAGGAACTTCAAATTAAATATTATTATAGCGTATAGCTTATAGGCAACGTAGTGGTAAATGGCTAGCTATAAGTCTCGGAGGTCGTGGGTTCGATCCCCACGACGGACAGGAAATCTTTGTGTAAATTCTTAAATTACTTTCTGGGTCTGGTTGCTTGAGGGATTACCCTCCGTGCCTCGGAAAGCACGTTAAGCTGTTGGTCCCCATTGTTATAACATCATGTATAATAATCGTATATCAAGGAACGGGCAGCAGCGGTTCCTTGTGTGATACAACATTATATTGATGTCTGCCCGCCTACCAAGCGTGGTGACTATGGCAAATACCCTCCCTTAGGAGGAGACCCAAGTTCAGCAGTGGACGTTATACGGGATGATGATGATGTATAGCTTTCCTCGATAAATGGACTATCTAACACTGAAATATTTTTTTAAACCGGGCCAGTAATTCCTGAGTTCAAGCAAACAAACCAACTCTTCAGCTTTATATAATAGTATAGATAAGCTACTTTTAGTTGTACACATAATTTTAACATCCATTGGCTGTATAATTATATCTAGCTATTAAATGGAGGACGGTCTTTACTTTATGTATCATATCGCTAGCATAGTTGATCGCAATTATACGTAAACAAAGATTATATAAACGATTTCTTAGCTATGATAGAGCCTATTACATAGTATTATTCATTCACAGTTTCCATGCAAGATTTAATCATCATCTTAGTATCATATACACGTTTATCATAACAACCTCCGTAGCGTAGCGGAATTTGGCTCGCTTTAAGTCTCGGAGGTCGTGTTTACGATCCCCACACCGGACAAGAAATCTTTGTGTAAATTCTAAGATTTCTTTCCGGGTCTGGTTGGTTGAGGAACTACCCTCCGTGCCTCGGAAAGCACGTTAAGCGTTTGGTCCCGATTGTTATAACATCATCTATAACAAGCGAATACCAGGGAACGGGCAGCTGCGCTTCCTTGTAGGCTATAATCGGATGCAACAACCAACGGGTTTGGGTGTTGAGCCGCGGATTCGAAGAAGCGTTCCCACGCCTTTCATCCAATGCTTGCTAGAAGTCAGTTGGAGATCAGACTGTAAGTTGTGATAACGGATGAAGCAGAGTATGAAATGGCGGCATTTGGTATAACACCGTGTGGTCTTGACTACACAAATTGTCGTTATAACAAACGGAGGTTGTCAAAAAACACCAGTCGGTGACCTGTATTTTTTGACAACCTCCGTAGCGTAGCGGTATTTGGCTCGCTTTAAATCTCAGAGGTCGTGGGTTCGATCCCCACGCCGGACAGGAAATATTTGTGTAAATTCTAAGATTTCTTTCCGGGTCTGGTTGGTCGAGGGACTACCCTCCGTGCCTCGGAAAGCACGTTAAGCCGTTAAGCGTTAGTTAGTGATAATTATGATGGAAACCAAGATAGAGAAGTGATTGGCGGAACCATAATAAAAGAAGTATAAATATTTATTGTCACTATAAAAGCATTACACCTGCTTACAATCAACGCAACGGTGTGTCGCAGTGACATCCGCACTCTATTATTTAATGTATACTCTAAGGCTAACACACATATTACTGTTCTAACCATCTCAAATAAAAATAAATAATAACATAACTAGGTACCTATATAGTTCAACTAGCGACCCGCCCCGGCTTCGCACGGGTGCAATGCTGATGTATTTTACATATAAATATCCCTCTTGAAACACTATTTAAAAAAAAAACGGCCGAGTGCGAGTCGGACTCGCGCACGAAGGGTTCCGTACCATTTTAAAGTGCTTGCCTGCTGCCTACTACAGAACGAGCAAAAATAGGTAAAAAAAGTTACTTGTTTGGAAGCCCCCCTTAAATACTTATTTTATTTTATTTTTAGTATTTGTTGTTATAGCGGCAACGGAAATACATCATTTGTGAAAATTTCAACAGTCTAGCTATCGCGGTTATTGAGATACAGCCTAGTGACAGACAGATAGACAGCGAAGTCTTAGTAATAGGGTCCCGTTTTTAACCTTCGGGTACGGACCCCTAAAAACCACATCAAAATCCCTTGCGTACTTTTAACGATCTATGCATACATAGGGACAGACAGACATCACGAAGCAACATTGTTTTATACTATGTAGTGATAACACACCTTAATAGTAAATCTACTAACGCCGATCACAAGAATCACAAAATTAATTAATTTTAATATAAAATTATTATAAAACACGCGCCTCGTCTGCGTCTACGCATTATCTTTAAACACATATAAAAAGAAGGTACCAGGAGCGCATACATATGTAGGTATGCATGTGTGAGACGCCCTATGTTGCAATCCCTTAAATAGGTCGACCAGATACTAATAGAAAGACGCAGGGCCGGAGTCAAAAGCATGTGTTGATTTTATCGACATACGAGACTCGTATGGTTAGTTAGTGCCAAAGTTTTTATTTTTATTAAAGATTACTAGCAGAGTTTTGCAGTCTACTAGTATTCTTGTTAACCCCTCGTGCTAAGCTAAAATGCTTGTGTTACGTTCGTTCGTCGGTTGTCCAATGGGTTGGGATTGAACCGGCGTCCTCAAGATGGATAATATAAGTTATGTGCATATTATTTAAATCTCCTTCAGTATTTGCGTTCCTGGTTCAACGTACTAGATATGTATTTATGTATTCATCACTGAAAAAACATTTTCTGGATTGGATATTTGATTATCAAAATTTATTGCTTTGATTATAAGATCAGTGGCACTGGGGCATATGAAAATGAATTGTGAATTGGGTTTCGTTGGGAGAGGTTATGAACTTTTCTGTTGCTATTCGTATGTTGGAGTTATTTAAATCGATTAGGCTGAACACACACTGGAGTCCTTGGGCATGTGAACGACGCGAAAAACGAGAGCTACAAGCTCGCCCCCAGTCACCCACTACCCCCCTTTGCCATCCGGATGTGACAGGCTCCAATAACGCAAACCGAGTTTGCTCCTATGTCAAGTACAAGTTGTTACGTCCTTGAGATCATAGAATAATTACTGATGCATTGATTAAATAACAATCAGGGAAAAGTATCAGTACTTTGTACCTAATTACAGGCAATTTTTATTATTTTGTTGAGTGCACGCACGATGTTCTTAAGTTTCTGATGATTAGTGACCGAAAAATACCTGCATAATGAAAAATGCTCAAGTTTAGGTTAGCTGTAAATAGTTAACTCAATCTTGAGTCAATAGAAATAGTTACACATAGGTATTTTATATGTATATTTATAATAAATACACGAAAATATATTCGAGTGACTCATTCTATGCTAATTAAGTACTTACCAATTAATAATAAGTGACGAAAGGAAGATAAATGAATAAGTGTATTACCTTCTATATTTTACTCATAAATTGACAATTTAAACACAATAATAAAACACTATATGTCATGGAAGTAATTTAGCTTTAGATATTTTGGCTATAGTTTGAAATAAATCGCTACACCGCCCTAGGAAAGAGCGGAGAACTAGGGGCAAAGCAGGAAATAATATAAGTTCATCATCATCAGCTCGTATAACGTCCACTGCTGAACATGGGCCTCCTCCCGAGGGAGGGTTTTGACAGGTGGGTTGGTTGTAACACTCAAGGAAATGCTGCTGCCCGTTTCCTGGCTTACTATTGTTATAGATTATGTTATAACAATCGCGACCAACGGCTTAGCGTGAAATCCGAGGCACGGAGGGTAGTCCCGCAGCCAACCCAGGTCAAACAAACTTTTCAGCTTTATAATATAAGTATAATATCAATGCACCTGTCTCGCTGATCCAAATACGTACCTGTTATAAAAACTTAAAAAGATTGTTTGCATCTTTTAGTTACATTTTTTAGGTCACATACCCTTTGCTGTGCTTGTGTGTGTGTGTGTGTGTCTGTTTGATAACATTGTAGTATCTTAGCAGCGAAATTCTTGTACGCATCATCACTTTGTTTATAAGTTTTTGTTTTTGTTATGGTTTTATGCAGTAGATACGTAAATAGCCATGGTATTTTGAGTGAAGGGAATTTTGAGAAAGAATAAAGATCAGTATATTTTCCCAATACTATAGGCGGTACTTAAGTCAATCTCAATCCAAAGATCATTCCCGACACCAAAATATTATTTTGGTGTCGGGAAAATGATCTTTGGATTGAGATTGACTTAAGTACCGCCTTTAGTATTGGGAAAACCTCCGTAGCGTAGCTGTATTTGGCTCGCTTTGAATCTCGGAGGTCGTGGGTTCGATCCACGCCGAGCAAGAAATCTTTGTGTAAATTCTTGGATTTTTTTCCGGGTCTGGTTGGTTGAGGGACTACCCTCCGTGCCTCGGAAAGCACGTGAAGCCGTTGGTCCCGATTGTTATAACATCATCTATAATGATCTATATCAAGGAACGGGCAGCAGCGTTTATTTGTGTGGTACAACATAATACTGCGGTCACCAATCCGACTGCCAAGCGTGGTGACTATGGCAGTACCCTCCCTCGGGAGGAGGCCCATGTTCAGCAGTGGACGTTATACGGGATGACGATGATACGTAAATAGCCTTGTTATTTTGAGTGAAGGGAATTTTGCGAAGGAATAAAGATCAGTATATTTTGCTGTCGGGAATGATCTTTGGACTGAAAAAAAAAGGTTTTATTCACGTAAACCTATTACAGGTATTTGTAAATAGTCGAAACATATTTTGGCTTATCAATTTAATTAAGTGTGTTAAATTAATTAAGTTTATTTGGTTATTGCTGCTTATTTTAATAGATTAGGTATATAGCTTTAGCCTAAAAGCTGTCAGGTATGAAAATACAATATTATTTTATATCTATGATTAAATCTAAGTTCTGTCCTTTGAGTATGTTATTATTATGACAGACCAACAATAAATTGAGCTTGAATTAAGTTATTGTGTACAAAGTATTCAAAATAAGTATATTAATGGAGACACGGTTATAGGCTCGCATTAAATCTCGGAGTTTGATTCCCGCGTCGGACTACATTTTATTCTTATAACATCTAATACTATTTTTTCCGGGTGCCGCGGAAACCATGTTAAGCCGTTAGTCTCGATTGTTATAAGAAAGAAAGACAGAGAGGAAATTCATTTAATTCAGCACAGCACACAATACCTATATTACACACATAGAACATTTAGCAAAATGAACAAAACAATAAGACGCCTGCATGTTCTGCCAAAAAGTCGCCACCTCAGCATAGGCTAGGCATAGGTTTTCAGTTGGCAACTCGAGTAGTGACCCACGGACAAGGGATGCTTCACTTAAACAGTATAGGTACCATCATCATTACAAGCTTAGACCAGGGAAATGGGTAACAACGCTCGAAGTGTCTGACCCTTTTCAGCCACGGCGGTCAATCTCAAAGGAGGTTAGTCATCTGCGTGCGGTTCTATCAACACGACCGTTACGTGCTCTCCGAGTTAGAGATGAAACACCACCAACTTCTAGAATTTAGACTGGTACCGACTTAGTTTTTTCGAAATAGATTTTTTTTAGTGAGGTACACAATTTATTCGACCTGGGGATCGAACCCGAGACCAGTCGGGGTCAATTTACGCTACATATGGTTTCACTAGCTGCGCTCCGCCTGTATGTGGAGCCGGAGCCTATATGTTAATCCAGCGTATATCCTATCCCGGTGCAAAATTTCAGACTATTCCGTTTAGTAGTTTTGACGAGAAAGAGTAACAAACATTCTTCCATCCATACTTACAAACTTTCGGGTTTATAGTTTTAGTAGGATTTGTCAGCACTACCTCTTATATATGCACTTTTTTTTGTTCTACGGGGAAATACATTCCCACCGCCGCTGCAGCGTATTCGCGCGCTGGCATTGGGATATGTGGGACCCAGTCTCTCCATAGCGTGTTATTCTAAACTCATACCACAAGGAGAGGACCCTACACCACTAAAACCCCCCGGACACTCCTTCGACCCACCGTTGGCGAAGGCCGGGCATAAGCAATCCGACCCTCTGATATATGCCCTTAAAGTTAAAAGTTAGTACTAAAGATGCCAACAGATTGATTGAAAAACGTATTCAGTCTACGTGTAAGGAAAGTTTTGACTTAATTACGACTCGACGCAGAATTTAATAGTCCAAGGTCGTTCAACGTGGCCGGGTCACTGTGTCCCTTATTGACTAATTATCTGTCACTGAACATTCTTAGAGCAATAATGGCATAAGTCGGTAATCTATTTTATAAAAAGTTCTATTCATGGATTTCAGGCTTGTTCTGAATTGTATTCTTTAGGTAGACAATGCGGAGATAATTTTGTTCCCGCGGGAGCACAAAATTTGTGCGCGTGAAGCTAGATAAAAATAATCGAAGTTCACACAAATAATTATATGGAGTGGGAATCGAACCCACAGTCTCAGAAGTAAGCAACGTCGCGTCGCCATTGAACCACGTTGGGAGGAGTACTAGGGGAGTCAGTAGACCCTGCCTTTGTGGTACGTATGACATCACTGCTATGAAATCCTAGATATCCCCCTAATGCACCCTATCTTCTAAAACCCCCCTGCCAAAACACAAGACTCAGAAGAAGGGTCTCTTAATGGGTGACGCGGTTTTCCTATTAATGCTGCACCTGCTTGGTATCATTTAGAGACTACACATATGCATATTTGTGTCGCCGTTCCCTAAAATATGCATATTTGTGTTGCTGCTCCCTAAAATCTACCAACTATAATATCTCAAAATATCTTTCTGTTGTTCGTTTTTATATCTTCGCCTGCTCTTTATTGTGATGTCATATTTTTTTTCTAAACAATATCAGATTTTTAATTCTTTCGCGTTAATTCATTTCTGGCTCTCGCTTTCTCTATTCCACGTGTTTTTGTATTGTGTCATATTCATGTTAGCACAAAAATTAAAAAGGGATACTGTTACTGTTACTTTTACTGCTAGCCTGTATCATCCCACTGCTGGGCAAAGGCCTCTCCCCATAACTTCCAGCTCTTTCGATACAGGGCTAAAGTAGGCCACTGGTCTTTTGTTTTGTCCAGCTCGTCCCGCCATCTTCTACGGGGTCTGCCGCGACGCCGTAAAAAAGGTATGAAAAACTTAAAACCTCGATGTCATGTACATATTTTACTCATAAGTGTAGGAAATGATACCAAGATTTGTATCAATATTATATGCAATATTCTCATGATGTCGACATGAGTTAAAGCAATCTATGCATATTTATTATACCTTTATTTTGTCTATGGTATTTCAAAGACTATATTTATATGAGCATCTTTCGGCTCCAAGTTACTTACGATCTGGGCCCCGAGTCTACTAACGTAATGGCGTGTCCATGAACTGTCAATGACAGTTCAATGGTCGGTTATTTTCCCATTTGGTAATCTACAAATCCAAATGACGTCATAATGGTGTCACTATGACGCCACGCTGACATTAGCGTAGTTGAATAATGAAAAACAAATGATACATTTATAAGTTTTGAAATCGCCTAAATAAACATTACAATCTCCCTAACCATGCTACTTCTGTTGACCTTTTTCTGCGGTAGCAACACCGACTGCCATTCCAGCGCCGACACCATAGTGAGATTAGTAGATTACCGTTTTTGGCATAATTATATCATGATGGCACTACGATGGCACAATAATTAAAAAAATAGCAGACTCGGCCTCCTGCACCTTGGCTTGACTAAATATTACCAAAAATGTAATTTGATTAATTTGTATCAATTAATTTGCAAGACCTCTCTGTGGAATCGATTAAAAGCGGAGGTATTTCCGATCCGGTATGACATGGCAACCTTTGAGAAGCGAGCCTATTCCTTTCTTAACGGCCGGCAACGCACTTGCGTCTCCTCCGGTGTTGCAAGTGTACATGGGCGGCGGTGATCACTTACCATCAGGTGACCCAATTGCTTGTTTGCCTCCACCTTTTATAAAAATAATAAAAAAAATAGACAGTTATCGCACTTATGTATTTCTTGCTCTAGGTCTGTGATGCCTATATTGTATGTTAATTCTCGTCTATCCGCTTGAACTCGGGTGACTTATTGTTTAGATACGTAAGGATTTTTGTCACCCGGTATTAAATAGAACGTGCTCTAGTTAGAAAATTAAAACAATGCTAATAGTTAAAATATATCTTGATATATATATCGCAGCAATCTAGTCAAATAAGCCATTCAATAGGCCAGCCAGCCCGCCAATCAAGTACCGGCATTTAATTGAATGCCTAGGCCAATCGTTGATTGGCCGCCTACCACCCTAGGCTCGGCCTCGGGGTGTGGGGGACATGGGCCCCGCTCCCTTCGAGGCTGACCCATGAGGAGTAGGGACGCCTCTACACTCCGGGCGTCCCTATAATTGGGCAAATGGGGCAGTGTAGTGTAGTGTGGCCCTGGAGATCCCGCGGTACCATATTGGCCGTGGGTGCCGTCGGGGGGCCGGATTGCTCATGCGTACCCGGCCCGCACCAACGGCGAATCGAAGGAGTGTCCGGGAGGTTTTAGTGGTTGGTAGGGTCCTCTCCTCGTGGTATGAGATTAGCATACCACGCTATGGAGAGGGCGAGTCCCACATATCCCACCGCCAGCGCGCGAATACGCTGCAGCGGCGGTGGGAATGCGTAAATGCATTTACCCCCGGACAGCAAAAAAAAAAAAAAAAGTCCAATTGTTGATTGAACTTAACGTTTAACTAGTTTTCTTATAGTATTATATCATTTCAAAATTTGGACATATAAGTTAGTATATGCAGTATATTATAATAAAGATATATATATATGTATATAGGTTTAAATATTAGCATGTAATTGTATATGTATCTATTAGTGTGTATGTTTATCGATATGTATTTACCAATTTGGTATAAATTAATTATTATAAGATTTGTCCGTTGTACACTTGGAATCATGCACTTTAAATCAAGTGTTTCTTTCATAAAGGTTTGCTGGAAGAAAATTCATGTTGTTTCCGTTGTATAAACTTTGTTATGGTTTTACTGTGTGCAATTAATAATAAATAAATAGTAAACTAGCTCTTAGAGTTTGGCTGACGTAAAAGCAGGCAAGTGATTAATTTTAGTTTTTTTTTAATACCCATACTATCAACAATTTGGATAGTTCTCCTTTAGCCATTTCATTGAATGTCGGCGTCCTATTAACAGGCTAGCCGTCCCATTCAATGGCCGATCCAATATGATGGCTGCCATATCCAGCGATATACATATATGTCACAGCCAAAGTAACAAATCCGGATATTATAAAATATATACTATCCAGCTACTATTTAGACAAAGTGATAAATGACACAGAATTAATAATAATATCTTCGTAGAATTAGATAAAGAAATAAAAATAGTAGGTACAGGTAAAGACTGTTGTAACAAAACAAAAAACTTCATCTTCAATAAGTCCGGTTAAACCCCATTGGTTTAGGTTACTTTTTTTAACCACCCAAATGCTCGTTAGTTGAACATCTTACGATTTTTATTACTTTTTGGTGACATACACAAGTATTTGGTATCACTGTTTAAAGACTAATATTATAAAATATTCAAAATCTACTGACATGAATTAACGACAATAATAATACATCCCTTCTGTCTCCTGAGACTATTACTTCGGCTAACTTCGGCCCGCTATTATGAAAATATCCAGATAAAGTGATTTATTTATCACATTGTCTAGACAATTTAGTTATTTTATGTAATGACCAGTCACTATGTATAATAGCTTCTTAATCCTTACACCGTGGTTTTTAAATTTATTTGCGTTGCTTGCTGTCTCAATCCGTGCTCCTATATTTATTTATCATAAAGGTTTATCAACAATTATTGACACTGTTTCAAGTTTCTATTGCATACCCATAACGTAAGTAATAGTGTAATAATCAATTAATTTTGAACAGCCCGTATTACGTCCACTGCTGAACATGGGCATTTCCCGAGTGAGGTTTTGTACACCACGCTTATTAGGCGTATGATGACCGCAGTTGTGATTACGTTGTAACACACATGCAAAGGATTTTGCCCGTTCCCTGACAAATTATTGTTAAAGTTGATGATATAACAATCGGAAGCATCGGTTTAGCAGGGTAGTCCCTCAGGGCCGGATTGCTCATGCGTACCCGGCCCCCGCCAACGGCGGATCGGAGGAGTGTCCGGGAGGTTTTAGTGGTTGTAGGGTCCTCTCCTCGTGGTATGAGTTTAGCATACCACGCTATGGAGAGGGCGAGTCCCACATATCCCACCGCATGCTTCTGACCTAATCCCAGCCCGCGCTGGTTGATTCTAATTATATTTATAATAGGTACGCGACTATCACATGCCACATTTGTAGATTTCAATTCTATTTAATAACATTACTCTTGAAATGTATACTAATTAATTAGTCAAGATTTTTTTTTCTCTGTATCTTTTTATCATTGTATTTGACTTATAATCAGTACGATCGATTCGTCTTCATTTTCAATAAACGTTTTCATTTCATTTCACTCAAAGATATTGTCCGACGCAACGCCACTAAGGTTGTCAAGAAAATCTTTTAGACACAAGATATAGAAGTAAATCGAACCTGCGACTCACTTGAACACGTCTTAAGCCTAATGTTAAGAGGTTTCATGTAAATGAATACTCTTATATATCTTTCGTACTCTAACAATAGCTGTAACAAAACCTAGTCTAAGGTTTCATTCATTGATGTCTGTTAGATGTTGTCTGCTCAAATATTAGTACACCCACGCACTGCCTACAGTCACCGGCTAGAGTTATTCATTGCTAATAAGCTATGATTTATTCGGGTTCTACTGTACATGTCTTTTTCTTTGTAAAGAAAGCGTAACTTCTCTAATATAGGAGTTGGCGAATTACAAAGTCTTTTGGATGGTATGCATTCGTCTGTCTGTCTTTCCGAGCTCGTACTCCACCGCTACTACACCGATTGTCACGAAAATTCGTGGAGAGGTGTATATTGATCCAAAACTTGTTGTTTGAAATTATGGAAAAAAAAATCATCTTACTTGTTATTCATTGTCATGTTGATTATGAAATAATGAATTTTATTCAGCACTTAGGTATTTACATACACTTGTACTTGTCATAATTACAATGTAAAAAGATAAATAAAAAAAAACATAACTAACAGATAATTCTTACTCTATAAAATATCCGAATAGATAACTAACAGTAGTAGGTAGGTCTTTTGTGTCCATGAAAACGAACGGCGTTTTTATTATACAGTCCTATAACAATAAAATCATCATCGTCCACTGCTGAACATGGGCTACCTTCAGAGGGAGGGTTTTACCATAATCATCACATGCAATGTGTGTTGTTAATCGCAGTAGTATGTATTTTATCACACAGGGAAACGCTGCTGCCCTAGTACACAATTGCTTTAGATTATGTTATAACAATCGGGAAAAAAGGCTTATCATGCTTTCCGAGGCACGGAGGGTCGTCTCTCAACCAACCAGACCCGGAAAGAAATTAAAGATTTGACATATAGATTACTTGTCTGCCGAACCCGACGTCTGAAGTTTTGAGAGCTGGTGCTGGAGCTGGTTATAAAAACCTGTATTAAATATGATTATCAATGATAATTCTTAATTAAAATTTAATTCACATTTCTTTTTGTTTTTTTTTTAAGATTACTAGCAGAGTTAGTGCAGTCTACTAGTATTCTTGTTAACCCCTCGTGCCAAAATGCTACATAGGTGGCACAGAGCTGTGTGAGAGTGCCAGTAGGTATAGTATATATGGTCAGCACTAGTCACTCTTATGTTATCGACCCACCTTCCGATGCCCTCGTAGACCCGTAGTCCTAATGGCCTGCGAACTAGTAGAGCGACAGTTGCACAAAACCCTCCTAAACAACTTAAAGTCAATCCCTCAATCTCCCCGCCGCCGGTGACCGCCCTGAACAGAGACCCAGGTCCCACAGGGGACGCCCTCTTGCGCAGGTTGCTTAGTTTGTAGTTTTAAAACCATTTATTGCATTTATGTCCGGTGAAGTAGCAAAAGCCTCGTGGCTAAATATATATGTCCATCCGAAAAACACTGAAGATGAAGGATGAAGATTTATATTTCTCGAGCTCAAAAGCATAAGGTAGAATGTGACATTATAAGTCAGAATCATTCGTCGTATGACCAAATGCTTCTGAAAAATAAATACGGAAAAATTAAATTGCCGACCCTTTTCCCTTCCACCTGCGAGCTCTGGCATAATTATGATAGTAAGATTAGAATAGTAGTTAGTTTTAGAATCAAATAGCTACATTAAGTTTAATATACGTATTAAGGCGGAAACACATTATAAAAACGCGACCCGAAGAAACGCGACGCGTGTTGCGTCGAATCAAATGTATTGTTTTCTATAGACCAGAATCACACTACAAACATCCCACGCGACGCCATGTGGGTGCATATTGGGTGTCGTCGACACGTTGCGTCGCGTCGCGTGTTTATAATGTGTTTTGGCCTTTATATTATACAGACACGTCGACAGATCCTAAGGTATATTAGGCAGCAACATACATAATTTGACTATCATAAATTCACAAATAAGCCAGCTGGTTAAATTAATAGTAGACATATATTAAATATACGGTGCAAAGAGCTGAGTAGCATTACTAGCAACGTAGGCGATGGCCATAATATCTAACAATTTATGACTTTTGTATATATATGTATACTTGTATGTGTATGTAATCTTTATACTTTATACGTAACTAGTATTCTCTCGCGGTTTCACTCGTCTACCTCCGGTTCCCGTAGAAACCTCGTCTTGAATATAGCTTACTAGATTCCCACGCGGGAATTTCATTAGCGTAACTCCCGTTCCCGTGGGAAATTCATAATTCTATATAGATAAATGGGCTATCTAACACTAAAATAATTTTACAAATCGGACCAGTAGTTTCTGAGATTACCGCGTTAAAACAAACAAACATACTCTTCAGCTATAGACAGACAGACTGTCGTAGAAATCTCATCTTAAAATATATCAAAGTCAAAGTCAATAATAGCTTTATTCATATAGACACAATTAAAAAAAAATTAAATCATATTCTTATGATGCGTCCATTTCTTTTCCTATCATTTTCTAACTATCTTATGATAGTTCAAGATTTCGTAGCTATTTAATGGTGAAAGAATTATAATAAAATCGTTTCAGTAGTATCGGAGATTGCACCGAATATACAAACTCACTGACTTTACCTTTTATTATTATATTAAATCTTTATAGTATTAGTATAGATATTAATACGTAATAACAGAGTATTATGTAAAGTCAACTATATTGTTGTATGGGCGATTTAAACGTAATTTATTAGAGTAGGAGGGGACATAACTTTACTATTTCATCACCATTAGCTAAAAGACCCGCAAACTGTAACGTAGAGCGACAGTTGCACCCAACTCCCCTAAAGAACTAAACGTCATAATCCCTCAATCCCCCCGCCAGCGGCCGCCGCGGTCCAAGTCCCACAGGAGACACTTGCGCGGACCGGATTGCTTCGTGCGTACCCGGCCCCCGCCAACGACGGATCGAAGGAGTGTCCGGGGGTTTTAGTGGTGTAGGGTCTCCGCGCGTGGTATGAGTAAGCATACCACCGCTATGGAGAGGGCCGCCAGCGCACGGATACGCTGCAGCGGCGGTGGTAAGGCGTAAATGTATATCACCCCGGACAAAAAAAAAAAAGGGGACACTTGCGCAGGCACTTGTTTAGTTTGTTAAACAATTTATGCAGGCTGGAGTTCTGCTCGCCTTTATGCCCGGTGAAGTAGCAAAAGCCTCCTGCATTAATCCTACTAATATTATAAACGCCAATGTTTGTAAGTCTGGATGGATGGATGGATGTTTATTACTCTTTCACGCCAAAACTACTGAACGGAATTGGCTGAAATTTTGCACCGGGATAGGTTATACGCTGGATTAACATATAGGCTACAAAATATCTCGCTCCACTGGAGCAGAGTAACGCGGGTAAAACCGCGGGGAACAGTTAGTAACATTTAATTATGTCTGTCCAAAAAAAACCCTCGGCTAATAGACCTATGTTGGACATTGACCACACCTGAAGATGAAGGATGAAGATTTATATTTCTCGAGCTCAGAAGCATAAGGTAGAATGTGACATTATAAGTCAGAAACATTCATCGTATGTACCTTATATAATGTTTTGTCGACGGACATACGTAGTAAGCCACGAGGCTCTTCACCGGGCATAAAGGCGAGCAGAGCTCCAGCCTTAATAAATGGCTTTAAAACTACAAACTAAGCAATCTGCTTAAGAGGGCGCCCCCAGTGAGGTTTGGACCTCGGCTCAGGGCGGCCGCTGGCAATGAGATTAAGGGATTATGACTTTTAGTATTTTAAGGGGCCGCTCTAATTTAAAGTAGGCCTCTCGGACTTTAGGTTTACGAGGGCATCGGATGGTTCTTTGCAAACTTAGGGTCGGGAGGAAGGAGCTGAAGTTGCAGTAGCCTCGTGGCATTCGTGGCATATGTCCGTCCGAAAAAAAGTTGTTCATTGACAAGTGGACGTTATATGATAATGATAATCATTCGTTATATAATGAATCCTATAATTATTGGCTACTTGACCGATACCTTATAATAGTACTAATAATATTTGTTAACATTGCGCAACCCATCAGCTTTCCATTTCGTCTGTCATCTCGTCCTATTTGGTGATTCATACGTCATACTAACAACCATTTTTCACTTTCTATTTTAAATTAATAGTTCTTGCTTTTATTTGTTACTGTACAATTAGTGTTATACCGGGCCAGGAAGATTCGTAGTTTTTTCCGGGGGGAAATGCTTTAATGTTATCCATCCTCTCGGCGAAGGGATATGTGGGATTACTCCACTCCATAGCGGTGGAATGCTAGTCATACATATCCACTATGACGCCGCGGGTACTCCTCCGCCCGCCGTTGGTGAGGGGCCTAAAAACTCATGGCTTTCTGGGACACCCTCCGACAGCGTCCGTCCAAATTGGCGCCGCGAGCTCTTCTGAGCCACAGTGGTGGCCAGCCAGTTATAGTGCTCATGGAGGCGGACCTCCGCCCATTGGAACCATCATTCCACGAGGATCGAAGACATCGTGGAATGTTCGAAAGAAGACTAGATGGACCGTTATTGATAAGATTTTATATTATTTTATGTTGTAACGTTACTGTTAGAGTCACGCTACAACATAAAATAAATGTCACAGGACACACGGATGGACTTTGTACCTACTCTATTCTAGTTGTAAAATGTGCTATTACCTACTACTGCTAGTTTATCTGTTATAGTTTTTTATTAATTAGGTACTCTTTTTACATTATAATTGTGACCTAGTATAAGTTTATGTAAATACCTAAGTGCTGAATAAAATAATATTTTTCATTTTATTTTAACCCGAACTTAAGGTCCCTCGTGATACGGGTCACATAATCTCGAGTTGTGTCTCAAGGAAATGTTTTGGCCGGAAGATATTGGCGAAGATCGGCGTTTTCGTGAGAGACTACGGAGCACAACTAAGAACATTCCGCAGAGAAACAAGAGACCACCACCAGATGTAATTTTGTGTGTATGTTAGTCGGTAAGGTATGCTCTACCTCTCAAAATGTCTGATAATAGGTAGCTATTTTACATTCGCGCTAGTACGCTCAATGAGCTTCACTGGAAAAGTAATTCTACCATAAATTACACTAATATTGTGATTATCTGCTTGATTAAGGCCGCTAGAGCTCACGGGGGAAAGGGATGGCACTGATGGCAGTATGAGGCCGGCTAGTGCTGTACAACTTGAACACTATTAACTGTCCTTGTATTCCTTGGATTCGGATTCCCTCTTCCACTACAATTAGATGGAAAGAGGTGATGTGCCAGAACAGGTATACAAAAGACGAGACGTATTCTTCTTAAAGCGGAGATAGCCGATATATAGTTAACCGTAATCAAGGTTAGTCATAGTGATTACTGAGTTACCGCCTTGACTATCAATGAAAATAATAAATTTAATAATTGATACTCGAAAATGTTACTTTAAATAACATTATTTGAATACATATCGTCGATGATATTGTAATATCGCGTAAGTAACAATAGTTAATAAGTTTGAAAATCAAATGTTTCAAATTGACTTCTTGACAAAAATATTTCTTGACGGATGAAATGACACCTTACCAACGATATTATAATCAGCTATGTACAATATACGCATTTGCAATATAGCCAATAAATCAGATACATTTTAAACTAACTAAATGCCTATTACATAATAAAACATTAGGTATCTACATATCAATAATTTACCTATTTTACTATACTGATCAATTTACTTTTCGTGTTATTTGAAAATCTTCGTGCAAAGTTATTTACATTCGTAGGATAAGAATGTAAATAACTTTGTACGAAGATTAACATATATAAATGGGAAAGTTTGTATGTGTGTATGTATGTATGTTTGTTACTCTTTTACGCAAAAACTACTCAATGGATTTGGCTGAAAGCTTGCACGCGGATAGTTTATAAGCTTGATTTACATATATGCTACAAAATATCACGCTCCGACCCACTGGAGCAGAGTAACGCGGGTAGAACCTTGGGTTGCAGTTAGTAAAGAAATATATTTGTCTCTAAAATTCATTAACGCCGGCCCCAAATAAAAAAATGTTCCAATACTTGAATGTTACATTGTCCGGGAATAGCCTGAAATAAATTTGAATACGAATTTCCCACGGGAAAAGGATATATGTGAGTAAAATTGCACACTAAGGCTAGTTATTAATAAATATATACATTTTATGTGTATCGTATAAGGCAGTGGGAAATACCACATCCCTACCAGCGCGTGGGTTTGACATACTTTCGCTACAAGCGAATCATGTTCGCCTGGTATCATAAAATTTGAATGTATGCTGTTGTCTCTATTATTTAAAGAATTCAACAGAAATATGTTTCGGGGACTGTCATATTTTCTGTAGCCTTTTGTTGTAAAACTTTCCAGTATGTTTCATTATGAAAACTGGTATGTATGCGTATGAGTAATCTTGATTGAACCTTAATCTTTGCTGCACTTTTAACCTTTCATCTTTTGCTAGGGCTTTGAGCGTAACTCTTGTAATTTATACTGATATTATATAACTGTTTGACATGCTAGACTCATTAGATGTCTATATAACTATCGAAGTATCATGAAACCTTATTCTTGCCGTTTCTAATAGGTAAAGAGTTCTTAAAATATTGTTTTTGGGAAACTTTCTTCGGATGAACGAAACTAATATCGAGTAAAATACTTTTGTAGATACTTAAAACAGGAAGAGAAGGCTAAGAATTTGCAAAGTACAATTTAAAGGAAGTTCAACGATGATATCAGAATCCACACACAGTATTCATTATGATATGATGACTAACGAGAGCAGAGTAGCGGGCCAACGCAAGCATAGATGCACAGAATTTTGTTTTGAAAAGTAACTTTTTTAAATTTATTTCTGAACAAGTAACAGTGCATTTTATTTTACTAAAATGATTATTGATAGAATATAGTGAAACTATTATGGACACAACAAATTGATTCCAATTATTATGCTACTCAAAAATGTCGAAATACAAATTGTCACGGTGTTATTCAATAGTCAATTTATCGGCAAGTTAAACAACCAAGACTAAACACAACCACAGTTTTTTTTTATTATTATTACGAAGCGAGTAATGTACCAGGCGATTAGCACTCTGCGGTAGGTTGTTGATGATATTAGATCGACACAAAGCTCGGCGCGGCCTCAGCCCGGCGCTCGCGAAAGTGAGAGTGGGCCCGATTGCGTAACCCTGTTAGACTCATGACGCCCTGGTACTCAGCGTGGTTACCTACATTCAACTTTTTTGGTCTATTCTATCTATGCTTTAGTTTTTGTACCTACATTTTGTAAAACTTAGTCTTTTATAAGATTTTAACTACTTTATTCGCTTACTTTGAAAAATGAAATTACAACTTCTTCTGTGGGGAAACTGTGCGGACATTGACACCATTTTTGTACTACAGAAACGAGCTGTAAGGTCTATATATAAACTTGGTCCGCGGGTTTCCCTACGGGAGAAATTCAAAGAGACTAATATTCTTACAGTCGCATCACAATATGTCTATGAAAACCTCTTATATGTTCATAAGAATATAGATAGTTTTAAGAAAAAAAGCGACACTCATAATGTTAATACTAGATCTAAGCATAATCTCGTTTTACATGCTACACGTCTCCACAAAATTAGCAATTCTTTTATGGGGCAATGTATACGCTTCTACAACAAACTTCCTAATAATGTAAGAGATCTTTCAACAAACAAGTTTAAACGTTATGTCAAAGATAAATTATGTAAAAAGGCTTATTATAAAATTTCTGATTATGTTAATGACAAAACTGCTTGGGAGTGAGTTGCTCTGAAACAATACTGCTTTATTAATCATTGTAAAATATAATTTATTTAAAAAAAAGGATTCCTCTGAGTTTCTTGCCAGTTCTTCTCAGAGTTGCCACGTCCAGAACTGGTGGTAGTAAAAGAATGGGACGCATCATAAGAACATGATTTAAAATATTTTAAATGTGTCTATATGAATAAAGAATTTTTGACTTTGACTTTGACAACAAAATAACTGAGGTAGTTAATTTTTATAACTTTTATTCAGAGTTTGTTTCGTTTTACATAATAGTTCTAAATAGAACCAATTTGAATGAGATTTTGCGGTAGCTACTCGTGTAAATGCAACGTAAATATAAATGGACATTAGTCACGGTAAAACCAATGTGGGCCGATAACTTTCCATAACTTGGTTACACAATATATAACTCTTTGATCCGGTCAGGGCTAAAGTGAACCATCCTATCTAAGGAAATTAAATAAGATCCGTCTTCAGACTTACGGTCTTAAAATGATTCATATAAAAAGTAGCAGTAGGTAACTGTTAATATTTTAATTTGCATGTAGCACTTGTTTGAGATTCAAAGGGTTTTAAATTTAATATTTTCTTTTTGGTAGCATAAAAGATAAAATGGATAAAGCGAAACCAAAACTATGATTTTTTTTAAATTCATCGATCATACTGAACTAGAGAACAGGTCATACTGAACGCGCCAAAATTTCTAATTGTCCTAGTCAAATTTCAAAACTGTTTAAAGAGATAAAAGGTTATATTGCCAACATATATGTAACTGAATTAAGATACAGGTTAACAGTTACATTGTTTAAAGAAATGACTATTCAGTTCTTCTTACGAATGAAGACGCACTCCAGTTACCGTTACCTATGTGTACCTACAAGATTGCTTCAAAATGTGAAAAAAAAAACTATTTATTTTATTTTTATTTATTTATTCTTTATTGTACACATGACAAGACACAAGTTATGAAAGTTCAACAATTAAAGATGATGTACAATGGCGAGTTTAACTCATTTATGAGTTTTCTTCTAGCAAACCATATTCAGAGTGAGATTTGTGATAAACGGGCAAGAACAGTGTACACAACAATAGTAACAATTTTGAGTATATTAAACTAATGCTAATACATAATAATATATATATGAATACAATACATACATAATTTATAAAAATAGACTAATACATATAATAAAAACTATACTAAACTATTAATAAAGTAACTTTTTTTTTGTTGTTGCTGGTTGGTTGCCTGGAAGAGATCGCTTTTAGCGATAAGGCCGCCGATTGCAAAATATAATTCGGATTATTTTCATATGATGTAAGCAAAGTTACTGTATTTTTTTATATATTGTAATAAAGTGTACTTCGTCTATAATTTGTCCCGAATTATAGGACAAAAAAGTATCAAATATAAAGGTTTTTCATAATATAAAAATCTACACTTAAAATAAACACACCTATACATGTAAGAGGACACGTAGGCAGTAAGAAGAAAATATTTAGGTGAAATGACGTGTACAAATAAACGTTATTTTACGGTATTGTATTCACATCGTATATCCGTGAAAGTTTGACTGGATTTTTTATAAGAAGTATTTGCTAACAGGCATGATTCCGGATATAATGACTTTTTTGAAATTATTGTTATGTGATTAAGAATGGTTTTACTAGACGAAGAATAAAAAAGCCATATTTTATTCTTCGTCTAGTAAAACTTATTTTTAGATCTGGAAAGCACTAAAAATATTTTAAAATTGGCTTGACATTTAGAGATGCCGCGATGTCAGCTATGTTGATCTATATACATTATCTGTTTTCACGATCGATGACGTCATGACTCAGAAAGTGAAATAGTAAAGGATCGCGTTCATGTTTTTTAACATTTTAGAAATTGTTATATTTAGGTTCCATATTATGACAAATACTTTAAAAAATAAACTTCATTGTATCATAATTTCATATGTGTCAACTAGCCTATTATGGGATCAAATACACATGCGAGAAATGTACTGTCTTGTTGCTGTATTGGTAAAAGCTGTTTGTGGAAAATACCAATAAAAAGATGTAATTTTCTAATTCTGATTACGATTACCTTGTGACATCTAATAAAGAAAATAATAAATTATATACAGAACCAAATGCGCTCAGTTTAAAAACTCTCCTGATTAAAGAGAAAATGAAATAAACCATACATCGTAACTTGGTTTTGACATCAAATTGAATAAAGACATAGAGTAAGAGGCTTTTAAAAATACTGAAAAGGCTCAATAAACTAGCAATAACAATCTGTCACAAATGCTCATGGACTTAATTTACATGTAAGACTTGTTAATATGATGGAAAACAATAGTATCTAATTCAATTAATGGCTATAAGATAGTGAACTTTTTATGTCTACTTAAATATAAAGTTGCTTTGCTTGCTCAACTCGAAAAAGGTAACAGGATTGGCTCTTTTTTAAATTGAGATACTCCACGGGGTATGCCAAACGTTCCCTCAAAGGTTCAAAATAATTATTATTTATATCTCTAGGAGTAGCGTGTGTAACCATGAAGGAAAACTCACAACATGAGTTAAGTTTAGTTTACTAGGCAATCATGCTGGGGAGGTAATGCTACCCTAGCATTATTCATATTCATATTCATTTATTTTGGTAAAGTTATTTTACATGTCAAAGTTATAAGTAGGTAAACATTTTAAATTAATTGTTTTTTAAATAAATCTAAATTAATTACTAATGCTAAATGTCAGTATTGAAATGTCACAGTTATAATGTCATAATATATCTAATAATGTCTAGGACTACAAATCTTAAGGTAAATCATAATGTCAAAATACTTATTAATAGCGTCGGAGTACAATAGATAGTCGGATGTCAATTAAAATCTAGAAGTTACAAATTCGTCATAATTGTAAAAAGTTTGCTCAACAAGCCACCGTTTTAGACGAGACTTAAAACAAGAAAAATTTGGAGCAGTGATAATATTTTCAGGCAAGTTATTATACACTTCAGGACCCATTACATGTGTGAATTTGGACGACTTTGTAAGCGACCGTTTAACCGCTGTAAGCTTACTCGCGTTTCTTGTGTTATGTGAGTGTACTTGATTATGCGCGGTGTATTCTGACAAGTTGGATCTAACATATAGTGCCACTTGCATTATGACAATAGATGGCAATGTCATGATGCCTAACCTACGGAAATAAGGTCTTGCTGATACATCTTGGGGTATGCCTACAATAGCCCTGATAGCACGCTTTTGCATGCGGAACGCCCGCTCCCACTCCGCATTACTTATTAGGCTATAAGTTGAAAGGAGTCCTTTAGGCTATAAGTTGAAACGAGTCCTTTAGATTTCGCAAACCGTTTTTACGGGATTCTGGGATATGGATCTTGGGGTAAATAGAGTTACGGTGCAAGGCGGTCAGGCTTCGTAATTAGTTCTGAGAGGAATACCGGAGGAGATGAGCCAGGGATGTTGGATTAGTAGCGCTAGGGTGAGTACTAGGCTATCATAACTTAAAACTAGTTCTATAGACTTTGCAATTAGATCAGGAACTCTTGGCGGAGATAGCCGAAAATGTTGGATTAGTGGCGATAGGGTGAGTACTAGGTTATCATAAGATGAAAAGAGTCCCCGGCTTGGTAATTCGTTCTTACGGGAATCTTCGCTTAGATCAGCCAGGAATATTTAAATAGTAGCGGTAGGGTAGGTATCAGGCTATCATCAGAAGAAAGGAGTCCTATAAACTTAGAAATTAGTCTAATGGAGTCTTGAAAGAGATATGTTATATGTGAAGTGAGTAACTGAACAATAAATGCCCAAGGTACCAGGGATGTTGGATTAGTAGCAATATTTGTAGTTAGTTAATAGCAGGATAAAGACTAGGCAATCATAACTTAAAAGTAGTCCTGTAGACTTTGCTATTAGTTTGGGAACTCATGGCGGCGATCAGCCAGATATGTTGGATTAGTAGCGTTAGGGTGGGTACTAGGTTATCATAACATGGAAAGAGTCCTGTAGGCTTTGTAAATGGCTCTTCGGTAAATCTTGGAGATCAGCCAGGAATATTATAATGATAGGGCGGGTATCAGGCTATCATAAGTTGAAAGGAGTCCTGTAAACTTGGAAATTAGTCTAATGGAGTCTTGGAAATGATCTGTTATGTGTGAAGTGAGTAACTGAACAATAAATGCCCATAGATATAATAAGATCAACCAAGGGATGTTGGATAAGAAGCAATTTGAGTAGATAGTTAGTAGCAGGAAAAGTACTAAGTTATCATAACTTAAAAGTAGTTGTAGACTTTGCAATTGGTTCGGGAATTCATGATCATATTATTACGTCATATCTATACTAATATTATAAAGAGGAAAGATTTGTATTTTAGTGTGTGTGTGTATGTATGTTTGTAATGAATAAACTCAAAAACTACTGTGCCGATTTCAAAAATTCATTCACCTAGTAAGCTACACATTTTTTTTTTTTTCCCCATTCTCTGAACAACTATTTGTGGTTCACACAAATAATTGTACCGGGTGGGAATCGAACCCAGAACACCAGGTCTCAGAGGCAACTATCGTAACCACTGAGCCGCCGGTGCAGTCAAACTTATTTAATAATTATTAAGTTAAGTTATAATTATGGGATATTCCTACGGGAACGGTAGTTATGCGGGTGAAACCGCGCGCGGGAAGATAGTCATGTCATTAAATATGATACATTGGAGATCATCCTAAGATATTAGATTAGTAGCGATAAGGTGGGAACTAGGTTATCATAACATGAAACGAGTCCTCTAGGCTTCGTCATTTGTTCTTAGGGAAACGTTGGAGATCAGCCAGGAATATTATTACGATAGAGCGGGTATCAGGCTATCATAAATTGAAAGGATTTCTATAATCTTAGCAATGAGAATCTTGAAAGAGATCTGTTATGTTTGAAGTGAGTAGCTTAACAATAAATGCCCTTAGACATAATAAGATCAGCCAGGGATGTTGGATTAGTAGCAATAGGATAAGTACTAGGCTACCATGACTTGAAAGGAGTCCTGTAGTTGTTAGGGGAGTCTTGGAAAAAATCAGGCGGAGGTAGTGTGACGTGACTCCGGCATCGTCTAGTACGGCACGGTGACTGGGTTACCGGCGCGGTTGCGTCACTGTAACCACTTTCTGCGCTGTCGCTCGCCTACTTATCCATTCACTGAGACGTTGGTAAAATGCGGATTGGCGGTTGTAGATATTTGCGCAAAATTTGCACGAAATCATATTAATGTATCAATATTCGTTTATTCTAAAAGTGAGTTAAAAAAACTTATCTATACTTTTACTCGCACCGTATTAAAATAAAATATAAAATGTGTCTAGGAAGAATTTGAAAACATGGGTGAATAATTGCTGGTAATACTAGATATTATTGAAAAAAAAAAGATTAAAATACAACATATTGAAGGTAGTTAATTTATTTTATTTACCACCGTCTGATATGTTACTGATTCATACCAATGAGCTCTCTTTGTGAAAAAATAAAGAACATTATCGAACAATTTCGATATTTGTAGTATTTTTTTAACGAGTATATTTTATTTAGGATTACAAATTAATATCTTATATACTAGTCCTTAAAGTTGTAAATTAAAACACTTAATACCGACGGAGGAACGCTGGTTTTATAATACTAGCTTGCTGATAAAGAAAAATAGAGTACGATAATCTTAACACTCAGAATATTTAAACTTATTATAATTACTCTATACTTAATATCCTATAAATGTGAATGGAAGTTTGTTTTTTACGATTTCACGCAAAAACTACTCAACCAATCTTCATGAACATTTTTACACATATTCTTGGAGGTATTAGAAGTAATATAAGAAGACTATTTACATACATACATAAGCTCACGCCTGTTTCCCTGTTGCTACGATCCCTACACACATCTTTCGCTTCATTCACTCTCATAACATTCTTCATACAAGCAAGACTATTTATTAAAAATTTAAATGCGAGCAAAGCCACGGGTAAAAGCTAGTGAAGAAATACATTTATACTTATTATTATTTCAACAAGAATACGGATCGGCAAGCATAGCGTAGGAAGTCCACCAACTAGATGATCTGGGCAAGATCAACAACTGGAGATCTATGAGGGAGGTCTATGTCCAGCAGTGGACGGCCACTATTTCAACCCCGTTCTAAGTATATTTGCAGTCGCCAATACCGAGCACCCGCATTACATAGCGCAGGCCCATTGCGTCACATTGGCGGGCCGCTCACCGCCCCCCCCTCAACTATTACCAGGGCTTTAGTATTCACAAGCAGTCCACGGCTCGGAGGTTGTACAGACCTATCACGATGTTTCGATTCAATACACTGAGAAGTTGTTTATCAGTTCTTATATTTTATACTAGCTTCCCACGCACGGTTTCACCCGCCAAACTCCCGTTCCCGTGGGAACTTCTGAATTAAATATAACCAATAGACTTCCTCCGCAGCGTAGCGGTATTTGGCTCGCTTTAAGTCTCGGAGGTCGTGGGTTCGATCCCCACACCGGACAAGAAATCTTTGTGTAAATTCTATAGATTTCTACTAGGTATATCAGGGAACGGGCAGCAGAGTTTCCCTGTGTATTACAACATAATACTGCGGTCACCAATCCGCCTACCAAGCGTGGTGACTATGGCAAAAGCCCTCCCTCGGGAGGAGGCCCATGTTCAGCAGTGGACGTTGTACGGGCTGATGAAGATAATGATGATGAATAGACTTCCGCGATAAATTCTAACACTAAAAGAAATGTTAAAATCGGACCAGTAGTTCTTAAGATTATCGCGTTCAAGCAAACAAACATACCGCACCTTCCGATAAACTCGTAGACCCGAAAACTGAGAGGTCCACGAACTGTAACGTAGAGCGAAAGTTGCACAAAATTCCCATAAAATCTAAAGCCATTATCCTCAATCCCCTGCCATCAACTGCCCTGAGCCGAGGTCCAAGTTCCACAGGGAGCGCCCTCTTGCGCAGGTTGCTTAGTTTTTAGTTTTAAACCACTTATTGAGGCTGGAGCTCTGCTCACCTTTATGTCTTCTGAAGTAGCAAAAGCGTCCGGGCTAACTACATAATGCCCGTCCGAAAAAAAAGATCTACCACGATATTGGGGTTTAATATATGTATGTATTAGAATGCGGTATTTGGCTCACTTTAAGTCTCGGAGGTCGTGGGTACGATCCCCACACCATACAAGAAATCTTGGTGTAAATTTTGAGATTTCTTTCCGGGTCTGGTTGGTTGAGGGACTACCCTCCGCGCCTCGGAAAGCCGTTGGTCCCGATTGTTATAACATCATCTATAACAAGCGTATATCAACGGGCAGCAGCGTTTCATTTTGTAGTACAACATAATACTGCGGTCACCAATCCACCTGGCCATGCGTGGTGACTATGGCAAAACCCTCCTCGGGAGAAGGCCCATGTTCAGGAGTGGACGTTGTACGAGCTGACGATGATGATGATAATGATTAGAATGACTACTTGCTTAGTTTTGCTACCTTCGGATTTTGCAAAAATATTTTCTTAGTTCGTTTTTTTCCGGACGGACATATGGAGACTTTTTTTTTTCGGACGGACATAATGTTGTAAACCCTAAAGCTTTTGCAACTTCACCAGGCATAAAGGCGAGCAGAGCTCCAGCCTAGATAAATGGTTTAAGCAGTACAAACTTTTGTGCAACTGTCGCTCTACTTTACAGTTCGCGGGCCTCTTCGGGTCTACGAGGGCATCGGAAGGATATGGAGAGCCAAGATAAAGGCCTATATTTGCAACTCCAGCGGTATAAAGACGAGCTCCGGCCTTGTCAAACGGTTTGTAAGGTATAAACTAAGCAACCTGCGCAAGAGGGCGCCCTTTGTAGGTTTTAATATTTTGGAACCAAAACCTTAAAAATACTTCAATATGATTTAAAGTTAAATAAACTTTTAACAGAACAACATTTTTTTTTATTCAATTGATTTAATACGGGGTTTTATCCACACGGATACGTCAACCCCCTCGTACCTTCTTAATTCTAATTACACTAACTTAACTAACTAATTTGACTGTATAAATTATATGTTGCGCTTAGTTAGTAATCGAGGAAAATCAGGTTTAAGTATCTAATTACACACTTTGCGTGTTATGTATATTTTAAGTTGGTCACACGTGGATATTATATACTATTACACTGAGGGGAAATGGGATAGAATGATATATATAAAAAATGGTTCAACATTTTATTGCCTTATCCTTGGAAGAAATGGCGGGCAGAAACTCAACATTAACAGTACATCAACTCAACATTAACAGTAAGTTTGTTTCACATGACAAACAAATAGAATTAAAATTAAATAATAAAATTATAAATAAAAATGCGGACATAGCTAAAGTTTTTAATGACTTTTTTTCTACCATAGCTGTAACTACCACTAGCTCGCTGAACTCTTCTGATGTTGACGCTCAAGTGCTACTTAGTAACAGTGTACCAAGTTGCAAAGAATCTTTTAATTTTGAATATGTAACTGTATCTGATATAATTAATATAACTAAGTCCCTCGAATCCAAAAATACAGGTGATTTGTGGGGAATTTCAGTAAAAATTATGATTAATGTAATTGATGTTTTAGCTCCATATTTAATGATCATTTACAATGAATGTATTGATGCAGGTACTTTCCCAGATCTAATGAAATGTAGTAAGATTATACCCCTGTTTAAATCAGGCCTTAAAGACGATCCCACAAATTTTCGCCCTATTTAAATTTTACCTGCTTTTAGTAAAATATTCGAAAAACTCCTACTCAAGCAGCTTCTTAGGCATTTCAATAAAAACAACATCTTGCACAACAACCAGTTCGGTTTTACAAAAGGGCGTTCAACTACCGACGCTGGGGTTGCATTGATCAAATACATATTTGATGCGTGGGAGAGATCGCAGAACGCTATCGGAATATTCTGCGATCTGTCGAAGGCATTTGATTGCGTCCATCACGACACGCTCTTACTGAAACTTCAGCACTATGGTGTGGAGGGAGTGGCACTTGATATATTGACCTCTTATCTTTATCAGAGAGTTCAGTGTGTCGATGTAGGTGGAGTAAGATCTCAAGATATACCCGTTAAATTAGGCGTTCCGCAGGGATCTATTTTAGGTCCTTTTTTATTCTTAGTTTATATTAATGATTTGCCGTATTATTTGGAAAATATGTGCGATGTAGTACTTTTTGCAGATGACACTTCACTTATCTTCAAAGTGGATAGAAATAGACATGATTTTGACGAAGTAAATAGTGCTCTTACACGATTAACCGAATGGTTTACGGTAAATAATTTGGTCCTTAATACCAAGAAAACTAAGTGTGTTAAGTTTACGACGCCGAATATCAGGAATAAGGGACCCGAAATAATAATAAACAACGAGGTTTTAGAGACCGTCAAATCTACAGTCTTTCTGGGTATAACGCTAGACGAGAAATTACAATGGGGCTCCCATATATCGAGCTTAACTGGTAAATTAAGCTCCGCTGCCTACGCTGTCAGAAAAGTAAGGCAGCTGACCAATGTGGAAACTGCTCGTCTAGTTTACTTCAGCTATTTCCACAGTGTCATGTCTTACGGAATCCTGCTCTGGGGTAGGGCGGCTGACTTTAAAAGTATATTTATTTTACAAAAACGAGCGATTCGATCAATTTATCAGTTAAGTGCGAGGTTTTCCCTTAGAGAATTGTTTAAAGATTTAGATATATTAACAGTCGCTGCCCAATACATATACTCTTGTATTCTTTTTGTTAGACAAAACATAAACTCATTTAAAAAAAGAAGCGACGTGCATAATTTAAACACTAGAAATAATCATAAATTATGTGCCGAATATCATCGTTTACAAAGAGTGCATTCTTCTTTTGTGGGTCTGGCTATTCGCATTTACAATAAAATACCGAAAAACTTACAAGACCTTTCATTTGTTAAATTTAAATTGGAAATTAAGAAAATTTTAATGAGAAAGGCTTATTACGCTCTGAATGACTATTTAAATGATAATAACGCTTGGTCGCTTGGCTAACCAGGAAAACGTAAAAATGTATTGAAGTCTTTAAGAATAAACGACATTACATTTTAATGTACCTATCGTATTTTGTATGATTATATCTATCATAACATTTAATGAAATGATTCATTTTGTATTTGACATTGCATATTATTTTTTATATATTTTACTGAAACATTCTACACAATGGTCAATCCAGATGTTACATACTAGATTCTGATACTCAAAACTGTAAGATCGTCATGCTCACAATAAAAGTCATTTCTTGCGGCGGCGATGTGGGACGGGTCGCCTCCTTCCCTCTGATATGGCGAGGGAGCCGATGGCTGTGTCACACGTCATACTCGTGAACGGGTGCTGCTTGCGGTGGCTGGTCGGCTTGCAGTTGAGGGTATTTACTTGTTATAACTAATTAATAGTCTTGTTGTCACATTGATAGTGTCTGGGTTGACATTGTTTAGGTTTGTTTATTTTAACTGTAAATGTGGATGGGGTGCAACCGACGTTATTTTATTATTTTCCTAATGTGCAAGAGTTTTCATCCGCTTGAGTAGAACAATTATCTTTTTTGTTTATTATTCTATGAAATAACTGTAAGGGGCGTGCCCCAGCCCACATACTGTGCAAACTGTATTAAAAATAATTATACATTTAAAAAAAAAGATACAGAACAAAAGAAGACGGAAAAGAATAAACCGGAGTTTCTTTCTGAGTTTCTTCTCCGGGCCGTCCACTTAGGTAGCTAGAGAAACCTGCAGGTTAGCTAGGCTAGGATCCTCGCCGGACAGACCGAGGACCGCGTTAACCCTTGCCCCTGTCGTGTGATCCAGTGCCTGTAGTCCGTGCCAGTGATCACGTCCTCTATATTTCTCTTTACTTCTTGCTTGACCGGTCATTGCACTCTAAAATGTGTTATAATATTTTATATTTATATATATTTTTTTTTTTTTTCTCATAAAATGTTTGAATAAAATACATATAGTAAATAGATATTAACGTTAATATTAAGAGCTTGTTTACTAACACAAGACTGACAGACTTCTAGCACACCTGAAGTAAATTAAACATAATTTAATAGTAAATGTTACCTAATTATAATTAATTTTATATGCATTGTAAATTTTCTTGACAAGTACAAGTGTATGTAAATACCTAAGTGCTGAATAAAAATCGTTTATTTCGTTTATTTCGTTTATTTCGTTTAACTTTCATTTCTGAATTTATATTGTGGTATTGTATAGTATAGTATTATATTGTCGGTATAATAACGTATAGTAAAATATAATATAGTATTGATATCATACCTATGTAAAATATGTATATATTTAATCGTTGTTATTAAATATATTATTTTATAGGCTCTGATACTAATGAGTACACCATGACATATCTGCATTACCCTATGGCCGACTGGTAGAAAATGCCATAGGCATTAAGTCCACCAATGTACAATATAAATGTACCAAAGTATAAATTAATATACTTATATCTTGATAACTGTTTAAGGGAATCACTTCAATACCCTTTACCTTTACCCGTATCTTGCCCTTTCACAGAAGCTTAGCATCCGTGGGCCAAAATCAAACAAGTATCGATTGTCCACGTACCGTACGAGTGTCATCTCGGTGTTTTTAATCGATTTCATTCGATTGCGTAGACGATATCGATGTTCGTGCCGATAGCGAATACTGCGCCTATCGATAGCGTATCACGTGTGGCGGTCACATGCTGTAAAGTTTCGAGAAATTCTATGTTTTGATTATAAAAAAATGTAAAAAAAACCACCTATAATTAGTGGTTTCATTCAATAATGTCATGTTTAGATAAATCTTCAATAATGCGAACATACAAATCTATAATACGACCAGTTGTCGTGACATGTACGGAATGAATTACGAATCGTTTACACGATTTAACTTCCTTTACCGTATTCTACACTACACACTCATTACTGCCGTGTGGTTTCCGGCTTAGAATAGACCACCCCATGTCCTCCCATGGGTGTCGTAACAGGCGACTAAGGGACATATGGCTGATGGATGGGCAGCAGCATCTATAAGCTCAAGGTTTACATCTTACTGCGATCACCTATCCGTCTGCCAAGCGGCGTTATTATATTAATTAAACTAGATACTTAATTAACCGGTAGCATATTGTAGGATATTACAGACAAAGTAGTCCGTCCGTCAGCTGGTCATTAATTTCTCTACTCATAATAAGTTAACTTCATATTAATTATTTTAGACTTTAATGGATCAATATAGAAAAAATTGGGAAAAAAAACATACAATTAAGTGGCACATACCTGGGGGCACCCTTAAGGGGTTAGGACCACGACCCAGTGGTACCACTGATATATAAGTCAGATTTATGAACATAAAAGCGCTGGATCACAGGGCAGGGGTAGAGATGCAACGCGGTCCTCGCCGCGCCGGCGAGAATCCTACCCTAGCTAACCTGCAACCTTTCACTAGCTACCTAGGTGGACGACTCGGAGAAGAAAGGAAGAAAGAAACTCCGGGCTTTTTCTTTTTACTAACTTTTGTTTACAATATTTTATTTAATATAAATTTCAAATAACAGTATGTGCGCTAATGCACGCTCTAGACGTTTTCACAAATATAGTTAAACATTGATTTAAAATCCTCAAGCAGAAATATCAGAGCAGCAACCTCTTGCACTCCGAAAACGGAGGGAGCATCAACGCAATGATCAACAACATAATGATGATGATGATGATAACCGTATTCTAAAATGCCGGTGCTAGTTTTGAGGGTCTAGACAAAATGCAACTACAACTCGGACCGATCGCAAGCATCAAATCGCTAACGATAATGTATGTCACAGTTTTAAATGATTTTGAATACTTTCCGGAAAAGTTTACCATGTTTCAAAAGTTGAGATTAATAAAATTTGACCAGCACCGGTTGGACCTAATTGGTAAAGGCATTAGGGGCTTAACCTAAGATGCAGATTCGAGTCCTTTTGTTTTGTAGTCCAGGAGGAAACAGGGGGGAAATGCATTTACGCATACCCACCGCCGCTGCAGCGTATTCGCGCGCTGGCGGCGGGATATGTGGGACTCACCCTCTCCATAGCGTGGTATGCTAACTCATACCACGAGGAGAGGACCCTACACCACTAAAACCCCCCCGGACACTCCTTCGATCCGCCATTGGCGGGGGCCGGGTACGCATAAGCGATCCGACCCCCAGGTTCGAGCCCTGCCGGTGGTCGAATTCTATTAACTTCAATTTTGAAGCATGATAAACGCAATTCTATTTAAAGAATGACGGGCATTTAATGTTTGATTTTTATTTAAAACGAGCGAAATCGATAGTTCAGATTTCGGTTTTATACACCTTGTAGATATGTCAAACATCATGATTATGGCTATATCCCTCAAGGGCTCTGGCTTGCTAAGGTGTGTAAAGAGGAGGCCCATGTTCAGCAATGGATGTTAACAGACTGCTGATGATGATAACCTTGGTGGAAATATTTCATCGTTCGCTTTTCATCAGCAGTGCACCAACAACTTAGTCTCTGCATCATCTAATGTTGTCTAAAAGATCATGCCTCTGGGTTTAAATCCACCTTGGAACTGTATTGAGCTGAAGTTTCAATAGGTATATAAAAAAATAAAAAAGGTTGATAGAAAAATATTCCGAAATTATTGACAAATTTTAATATTTTTTTTTTTGATTTGACATTGAATTTAACACAACAGCTAAAGTTTCAATATATTATTATATTTTTAAAAAAGAAGTTTGATGGAAATAATTGTTGAATTTATTGTCAATTTTTGAAGTATTTTTTTTGATTTGGTAGTGATTTTAACACAACAGCTTAAGTTTCAATATACATGTTTTTAAAAAAAGTTTGATAGAAAAAATTGATGAATTTATTGACAATTTTTGAAGTTTTTTTTTGATTTCACAGTGAAGTTAACACATCTAGTTAGTTTATTAATATATTTTTTTGAATGACAGTTGAAAAACTAGGACTATTATTTTTTGTCACAATAATAATGCCCTTAGTCATATAATACGTACATAATGAAATAAAATGTAACAGTAGTTTATTAGTAACGTAGACGAATAATTCGCGCTGTTATAAGTCATTTACAATGCATAACAGATTTGAGTACATATTTTTGATACTTAATTAAGAACAATATTTTTAACATATTGTTGTATAGCACCCAATATATAAACTGTAACTGTAACTGTATAAATAGAAATTGATTTCACCCGGTTAAAGTAACGGGACTCTATGATGGACTCTTGTAGAGACTTGTCTGAAATTTTTAAGCGGATAGGTTACCTACCTACAAAATGTCTCTAAATTCTTCTTTACTATCTTTCTCTCCATATGTAAGTCAGACAGTAATTTAAGGCGTAGGTATGGATATATTTACAATATCAATTAAATATAATTGATCTTAATTTAAAACATTTTTATTTGTATAAAATGTGGTTACAAACAGTTAAGATGGTAATGAAGATAAATAAGTACAAAACACATTCTGGCACAATTTGTGGCATACAATACAAATATACATGTCTTATACATAGAATTCATAGATCAACTTATCTATTTGATTTTTTTTAAACCAAACGAAAACCCAACAAACCTCTACATAATAATAATTGTATTAAAAGAAATAAAAACTATTTTGATGATATTGATTGTACCTATTCATTATGAGGCGTTATTAAAATTACACTCAATAGAAGCTAAGTTATTGCGTATTTTTTTTTACATTATTGTTTAGAATAGTTAAATTAATAAATATATAAAAAGAATATTATAAGAAATTGCATTGTAAAATAATAAACAATAATATCAACAAACTCGAACCAATTATGTCATTGTGCCACGTTTTCGTTTTAATCAAAAATAACAAAATTAGGACTAATTTCTAAATAGCGCATGACCACAGTTGATTAGGACAAGCACAGCCCGCTGCGTCTCGACGCAAACTTTTACTTGCGAACTTTCAGCGTCAACTTCAGCGCTTCCTTCCGGGCAACCTTGCGTGCGTTGCGCGGGCGGCGCGCCGCGGCAGTCCGCGCTCGACCGCCGCAGCGCCCGCACGCGCGCCACTCTCGTAACTCTATATACACGTGACACGACGCAAAGCCACTGGATTTACTAGACGGTGCATGTGCTTTAGTGACGGCTTCTCAGTGCTTTGAAGTGGAGGCACGGGCTACCGGCGCCGCTGGGCCCGTGATAGGCCCGAGCGGCGGTATGGAATCCCCGCAGATGTACGACGCGGCCGCGGCGCCGCCGCCGCCACCGCAACCCGACCTGAAGAAAGTAGTGGAGGACAAGAGGGCACCTTTCCCACCCCCGGACCTAGATGAGCTCAATGGACAGGAAATCAGTTTGGACTTGCAACACCTCATCGAGGATCAATTCCGGAGCGAAGAGGGCATGGCCCTCTTCCAGGAGATCCTTCCGGGTGGAAAATCCCCTCAGCCCAGGTACAACCGGACAACTTTGGCGTACATGCCACAGCCGGTACACTCTGGGGCATCCTATGCTCCCGTTCAGGCCAGCACAGGACATGAGCAAGCACCTCCTATTAAAGAGGAACCCCCTGAACCTCATGACTACCGGAGATCGGTGACATGTGCTCAATATACAGGCCAATACAATCCTCAAGCTCCTGTTGGTGTAAGTGGTCCGTACGGTGGAGGTTTTACACCATTACCACCTTTGGGAGCGCCGCTTCTCCCTCCGCTGCTGAAACACAAACCTACACCATCTAGACGTTCTTCAGGCAAGAACATAGATAAGGGTACAGATGAATACAGAAGGAGACGTGAACGAAATAATATAGCAGTGAGGAAATCTCGTGAAAAAGCAAAAGTTCGTTCTCGTGAGGTTGAGGAAAAGGTAAAAACACTATTGAGAGAAAAGGAAGTGTTACTAAAGAGGCTGGAGGCAGTGTCAGGAGAACTGAGCTTGCATAAACAGATGTATGTGCATCTGATCAATTTAAATCACCCGGAGATCACGGAACTGTGCAGGTCGATGTTGCAGCTGGGAGCGCCACAAGCGCAAGACCACACGCTCTGACCATGGGTAAGTAGAATGAGCACATTAAATTTGTGTGCACGCTATTGTGTGATGTACCATAAAGAAATTCTATGTGTGTGATTATTTTTGTGCACCACGGAAAGTCGTAAATCGTGGTTAAAGTAAAGATTTTCTGAATTTTATGAGAGTGTTCTACAAATTGTTTATTGTAATGGTTGTGAAGTGTCGTTTCTGTTCAGATGAGTGTTTCTTTGATTGTAAAACTTGTAAACTCGGAATTGGGGCACACTCTTACGTTGAAAACTGGAAATACTTGTTGCATTTCAAATTTTATGTCGACTCTCATAATATTTATTACATGCTTACGTTCGGAGAAAAGCATTATGTATAAATATGTTTTTGTTTTATCGTCTAATATTTATTCGTTTCGTTTCTTTGTGATTCCAATCATATTTATATTGTGTTTTATTTTTATTTTACCTTATCAGTTATGTTATTAATTTACCTGATGATTCAATTGCATCAGTAATGTCGTCATTAATAAATTACTAACTTCCATCAAATTATTATAATGAGTATAATTACTACGTTTGCCCTTTTTCATTATTTTTACAAATTGCTAATCTGTAATAATTGTTCAATTAGGTACTTAGTTTTAATCATTTGGCACTGTTGTCTTCATTATTTGGTGACACACCAAAATGTGTGTATAATATATATGTATATAATAATATATGTATATAATAATATATGTATATAATATATATGTATATAATAATGACATTTTACATATTTTGATCTTTGTTTGATACCTTCTGATTTTATTTTATTTCAATACCGGCCCGCACTTCAATCTTTTTAATAATCGTTTTTCAGTAGGTATAACGAAATACCTACTAAAATGATCGCGTATCAACTTAGTGTTTTAATTTGTATTATTTCCGGACAAAGAGTAGTTTGAGGGATTTAATAAACTACTCCTTTCACTCCTTGATTCCTTGATCTAATAGAACAAATTAGTAATGGAAATATAACGAGTATCTTAGTTTTTCCATTAGTCATTCTTGGAAATTTCTTATTTTAAAATCAATGTTCAATCATCATAGAAGTCTTAAATCAGGATGTTATGAACGCGTAAGAGTAAACTAGTATTACTAAGTTTCTCGAATCACGTTTTCTAAGTATAATATTTTTATAAACTTATTTAACTATAGGTTACCATAACTTAAGTACACGTGAGATTCAATATAATGGGGTCACGTTTGCCTGAATCATTGTGAAAGCTATAGCTTACCAATGTTAATTGTATGATCGCCTAGAGATGTTTCTCCAATAACTTCGCATCACGACTTTTGGCCTTTTGCTTATTAGCATGTGAGTACTAGGATATCAGAGCATTGTAAGAATTTGACTGTTGTCCAAAGTATACAGAATATTCTTATGGTATATAGTCCTGATATGTATTTAGTATCTGATATTGATCAAAACATCAATGTCGACTTACTTAGATCAGCTTAACAAATTAATCGTTTTCTAACAGTCATTTTCTTTTCGTCTTCAATGTTTTAAGGAAAAGACACAGCAAATTTGTAAATTGATAGCGTTCTACTTTGTTTGTTTATACTATTAATTTTACAATGTGATGAAAACTAAGCACTCTTTTCACGATTTAATATGTATCTTATTTTACATGTGTAAGGTTCAATATTCTACAATGAATTTGAAGAACAACGTGTCTTGGAAACTAATATATGTATGTAGTTACTGTCACTTTCGAAGTGGTCATACATTGCTGTGTGTGATTTGATTATGATAAGGTTTTTTACTATAAATATAATTTGATTGCTAACTACATTAATTGGTTGGTTTAATTTAATTAAAACTTAATTCAATATTCCAAACAGCCCTTTTAATGTATTTAATAAATTATTAAATAAAAAAATAATCAAAAATTATATGTTATCTAAATGTTTAATTCACTTCCTCAATATGACCTTAACCTCGTATTGATAAAAATAATTCAGCAGTATTACATAAAATGATAATAAATATAATATCTATTTGCAAAAAAGATTATCTACAACGTTCGAAATGACAATGGTCAAATAATCGTTTTAATATTACATTTTAAAATAATTTATCAATATATTAATGAAATCATACATCTAAATAAACTGAATGTTGAAAAAAATACACATTGAGACTAAGTTTAGGTTTGTTGTAACAAACCTAAAGTAGTTTTATTACGAGTATGACTACTCGGAATAAACCTACTTTCGGTGTTTCAACAACAACCACCATGTCTACCTACTATAAACCTTAGGCAGGGTATTCACTTTACTTGGTAAACGTATATTTAGCGACTTTAGATTTCATGTATATATGTATACCAAAATGTTTGTGACATTGAAGCTGCTTTATCGTAGAAGTATTTTCAGAATCGTCTTCAAACCATTTTTCTTTCCATCATAACACCAGAAATATTGATATGTGCTACATCATAACTTGTTGACCTCTTTATCCCTATCAGCAAGTTTGGACTGCCTAATCTTGGAAACGATTCTATCAGTTTGATTGATCCCATACAAAATGACTGTACGATGGGAAATTGCATATCGCTGGTAGAATCGCACATGATCAGCTAGTATTAAGATATGATTGCTATAGCAACAGTCCCTTCGGAGAGAATCATGTTCAGTAGTGGACATTATATGGACTGGTGATGGTAAAGTATTAGGAGTCCAGCAAGACTAAAGATAAGTTAAAGTTACTAAGTTTGGTGACATACAATAGGTAAATGATAGTGTGGGTTGGCTTTGAGTACTGACATGTCGTACGAAGTATTTGGCACGATTATAATGCTTAATTCGAGATATATTGACCGACATCTGACGTCAAACTAAATCTGAATATTTTGCGAAGTAAGAGCTAAATCGTCTATATTTATTTTTGTGTCATCTTATAAGTCCAAAGTGTAAATAAATCTGAACTTTAATGATAAAATGACGACAAAAATATTTTAAAAGATTCTTAACACTGTTTTTATACTTATTAATATTTTTAAAGCTCTTGAAGCAATTCTATTATTTATAGAAAGGCCGAAAAAAAATCTAAAACATAAGTATATTCTTTTAAGTGAAATCTGTTCTGTTCATATGATGTTGTATGTGAACCGAAATTTCTCATATCCATTTGTGCTCCCGGCAACCGTAAATGAAAATGAGTTAAAAGGCCTCTTTTAAAAGGAGTATGGCTCTTTAATGCCGGATCGAAATATTTAGTATTCAAATTCGTTTGTGCAAAACGTTGTCTGACGGCGACTTTCGTTTTCACCGCTATTGACTTGTCATACGAAACTGGACTTTATTGTATACAAGTTTAACCAGTTTTTCGGCTGTCAAAGTTGAAATTTTCGCCTCTCGTGCCCTACTTAATGGCTTCCGTTGGTTCGACTTGTTGATTTTAACTATTTTATGTTTGCTCGCTTATGGAACAATAGTTTAGGTGTATTTTGTAAATTTAGAAACTGACAAAAAAACAGTAGCACTGTCGTAAATACCTAACTTAACTACAACTTAATAAATTTGCAGAGGAAGTTTATCTAAATATTAGCGTATCATTTCTGCATTCTTCTGATGTCCTGGTACTGTCAATTCCGAAACTCGCAAGTCTTATTAAGCTTTTTTATAAAAAAAGGCCTTCGAATTGATTAATTATTTTATTTATTGATCTGCATTTAATCGGTAGTGTCCTTTAAGGCTTTTGCTTCACTTAAAGTTAAGTTGTACAGTGCCAAAATTTTCAAACTTTCTATCTACTTCTGTATTTTCATGTTCTCCTAGTACTTTTCGCGCAAACAACCTTCGCAATGTAGAAAAAAAAACTTTTAATTTCTGTATTTTAACTGTTTAGACGACGATGGGCGCAACAGATTATAAAATTTGTAAGAAATATTAGACTGTGCAGCAGAAATATTAAAATTTTAATCTTTCATAAAATATAAATAATTTAACAATAGTCTTATACTTGATAAGGCATTCTCCATATTCATACCTACAAAGAAAATAAATTAATATTTATATTTATTAGCCATTACCCAAATTATAAAACTATTCGTTGCTAATTTTCTCACTTCGTTTTACAACTAACCCCGATAGTTATCAACAACTAAGTACTAAACCGAAGTTTTTAGACTGTGACGCATTAAAAATATTGAGGTAGGCTCCATTATTGCCAAATCCGACTACAGCACGAACACAAAAACTGTGCATTGCTTGTATATACAGAACGGGGTAACTTTCGCGATACTCCATTCATTTCACTTATTATGTTTTGTGCGAAAACGTTTTCGTTTTGTGTCAGCTCTTAAATGGAAATCTAGAGCCTCGAAAAAGCAAGGGTCGCCTTTGAATGAAATACAGCTTTATTTTATTAAAAACTGAAATTGTGAACGTACCTAAATAAACAGTAACTGTACTGTGATAACCTCAAAGCGTAATGGCACATTTAACTAAGTGTTATAATGAATGAATTTGCCTTCGTAATTAGATACTTGAATGTTCCAATAAACTAAAAATATACACGTTACCCTTGTTTCATATTAACGTTTAACTAAACGAATTGATTAACGACAAAAAAACTGTGATGATTGAGTGGATGTTTTCAGATTGAAATTACGATATCGTAATCAATTTCTCACATAATCTTAGGTTCATTAGTATACAAAATCAAATGGAACCGCATTAGCATATTGCTGTTGACATAATAAATAGTCTGCCTACACCATGATGAATCAACCGAAGATTAACATGCCCGGTACGTATATGGTTGGGTACCAGTAGGCGTTTTTTATGCGTGTGTGCGTGGACTTGCTTTCACTTTTTTTCGTTAATATGCCTTTTGTGTTTTGGATGGTGTTATGCTGTATGAAATCATATTTTAAATGATTTATCGAAAATATTTTTGAACTCTGCCATATGATATGATACTAAGTAATAGTTTAATTAAAAAAGTGACTATGAATTATATTGCCGAGCAATATAGGAACAGCGCGAGTACTTTAAGATATGGATTTATTGATAAATATCTGCTATGTAATATTTGTCCATCTTCCCGTGTTAAAGTAAGATACACATTATAGTATTTATTCGAAACTTAAATTCTTTTTTAATGTTAAATTTTCTAGAATCCACTAGACATCCGTTTACAAAACTTAGCAGAATGGTCGTGCCAGACGGTACGTTCGCGGCTTGCGCAACGAATCAGTATGTGTGTCAAACGCAGCCGATCGACTTATGTCATGCAAGATAGTGTAAGTGTATTTGTTTTGTTCATTTCACGTGGTTTTTCTTGACCATTATTTTTATAAAAATTGAGTAACACATTTAGACTGTATTAAATAATAGTAAGACTCAGTTGGGCATATAAATTAGGAATATAAGACAAACAAGCGTAAATTAGTTGAGCTTTTAAAATTTTCCATAGTTCCATTTTAGTACCATATTTTGAAAATGACATGAACAGTTTTTAACTAACTAATTAGTGTTAAATTAATTTGTTACACACAATTTACATTCTATGTAAATTCTGTGTAACAAAAAAAATATATTCTTAACAACAAACATAATTAATAAACAAAAATCCCATGTTCCAGTGGCACACTTAAAATCAACAAGTATAAAAACTAGATGTTGGTTCACTTATTGCATAACACTGTCGCGCAGGAGTGTCGGCCATCTTGGAAAGTTTTCGGCAATGTCCGGGGAAATCTGTGACGTCGCACATTTGTTTGTGCATCGTACTTTGTGAGCAGATAATGACTTTTGTACTCTGAAGGACCCGAACGATTTCTCTCTGGTTTACTAGAACCGCCATACTGTTTTCAAAATACATTTAAATTTTGAAAGAAAATAAGTTTATTTTAAAAAAAAACATCGATTAGAAAAGATCGTGATGAAACCGATATAACTCTGTGCATGCCAGAAAATGGCAATTTTATTGGTTTTTTTTTTATTGTTATAGTACAGCTACAGTTAGGGACTGATGAGCATTTTACGCTAAGTGGTATTCAGAATTTCATACTTATTTTATTACTTAGCCAAATCAAAAAAAGTATTCTAGGCCATTATATTGGGTATTTTTTAAATAACATGTTTTTCATCTATGTTACCGAGAAAAAACCGGATAAGTGTGAGTCGGACTCGCGCACGTTTGCTTCCGTAGGTTACCGGTCAGTTCACCAGAAATTCATTAAAAAATGTTCACTTAGCAAGCAACGATTGGCAAAAACATTATTTATTATTTCATCATTATACAACAACAAGTTTACCAAATTATTCACTTAATAAAACAATTATCCGATACACTTTTATTTAATAACGTATTAGGGTTTATGCACACCACGTTTTTTACCCATACAGACGCGATACGCACGCGAATCAGTACTTCGTTTCTAAAACATGGACGGCGCGTTTAACTTAAGAAACGTGGTTTACATAGGCCCTTATTTGACAAATAATTCATAGTTTTTTCATTTTATCTCATAAAACAACGTTTGGTATTCGCGGCAGCGGCCGGCGAGTGCCAGAACCGAATTGTGGGCAACTGACAATCGGTTAGGTTAAGTTAGAAATTTAAAATGTATAAATGAGTAAATATCATCTGATAGGTACATTTGTAAAAAGCATTGTTTGCCAAATAAATGTTTGTAAAACGTGTGCTTATAAAATAATACATTTGCGGAATAAGTTGTTTTCGAAATAAATAGTATACGAAAAGTTGGATGTTAAATGAAAATTTGTCAATGGAGTTTCGGTGAAACTTTAGTGGACCGCTTCCGCAGCAATCTACACAACATAAGTCAATATGAAGGTATACATTTTTTAAATAATTATAAATCTAATTAAAAACGGCAATTATAATCTTATAATCGTGAATATTTGAAATTTTGTGGCAATTCCTCATCGGGTACAATAATAATTATTGGTGCGATCCATGGATAGTTGTTCTGAATCCAGGTCTGCTTTGTGTCCCTGAATGATATGTGTGTAAAGCCCCCTGCGTCAGGTCTAGTGAATAAAACGGGACAAAAGTCAGTTCACAGACTTCGATATTCTAAAATTGTCAGCCATCCTCACACAGTGAAAATTTGCTATTGAGTACAAAACCATCAACTTGATCTAATTAACATGTTAAATTAAAACAAATGATTCACGGCTCCGTTTGTCGTTTGAAATATATTATTGATAAGCAGCGGAAGACGATAGCGTAAGTACAAAAATATTCTATGCCTTGCGAATCACGTGGACGCTTAAATTTTATATAATAATATGTATATATTAACAATATATACCCGAATAATAATATAAAAAATTACACTGTCAGTCTGCTTATTTCCACCGCTGAACATAGGCCATTCTTGGCAAGCCATGGCCGTTGAGGGATATTGTCATAAACACCACGCCTGGTCTCTAGGTATCCTTGAGCTGATAGATGATGTTCATCATCAGGTGTCCCTTAGTCGCTTCTTACGACATCCATGGGAAGACGGTCTATTCTAAGCCAGAAACCATACCGGTCTGTCTGTCATATATTGCATTACAAATAACGTCTAATTAACGCCCGGTGAAGTAGTAAAACCTTCGCGGCTACATATATGATCGTCCGAAAAAGAAAGACGAATTTAACTGTTTCATGCCATAAAATTTTAATAATTTCAACATTAGATTATTTTTTGTTATGTTTATTTTGGTCACAGATTTAGGGACTTTCAACTCAATTATTTCACATAGTGTACTAAATACTCTTGATTTTTTATGAGAAAAAACAAACGAAACAAAAGTAATGTTTTATGAAATCGGCGAAGTTTTCAAAGTGTATTCTCACGTGCCCTTCATGCCGTTAGGCAGAAAACGAGTTAGAACTGCGGAAAAATACGAGTCACGCGTTTTTCAACAAGGGCTACGTTTCCTTCGAAAGGGTTAAGCGAACTTTCTAGAAAAGGTTTTGGAATAACTGAGTAGCTGGACTAATGGAAGGTTAATGTCAATCTAATTTTAAATGTTTGATATGACAATATAAATGCAATAATGTTATGTGTCGATGACACAGAAAGGAATTCAGAAAGCTCATCATCATCATCATCATCAGCCCGTATAACGTCCACTGCTGAACATGGGCCTCCTCCCGAGAGAATGTAGTTGCCATAGTCCCCATGCTTGGCAGGCGGGTTGTTGACCGCAGTATTATGTACCACACAAGGAAACGCTGCTGCCCGTCCTTGATATACGATTATTATAGATGATGTTATAATAATCGGGACCAACGGCTTAACGTGCTTTCCGACCAGACCTGGAAAGAAATCTTAGAATTTCCTGTCCGGCGTGGGGATCGAACCCACGACCTCCACGATTTAAAGCGAGCCAAATACCGCTACGCTACGGAGGTTGTCAGAAAGCTCATAGGCTGTTTCAAATAAATCTGATCGAAATCCTCTTAACCTAGCGGTGTAAAGCGTATACTCCCGTGTCCCTACCGGCTGTAAGTCCTTTTGTTTCATATAGTCTAAGATCCGAACCTACATCGACCTTCACCGAGCTGATAATGGAATGAAACATGTTTTATAATAAATTAAGTATATTAGAAAATATATTAAAAATGGATTGGCTAAAAAAATCATGGGCAGACTATTTTTAATTATTATTTTAAAAAAAATTATTGAAATTTTAAAAAGATTAAATTAAATTAACGCAAAATCAGCGCTTGTTTGTTATTATAATTTTGTAATTATCCAATCAAGTGAAAGTAACTGTCATCTACACACCTTTTTGTACCTAGTAACCCAGTAGTTCGTCCAGGTCCAACCTAACAGCTGAACGTTTTATACGTTTAATAATTTTAGTAATAATAAAATTTACTTATTATCTTATCTTTTTTTAATGATTTAATTTCATTAAAATTAATTAATTTTATTAATTTAATTCAAATCATTAAAAAAAATTCTGTCCAGGATTACTTTAGCCAACCCATTTTTAATTTTTCTAATATACTTAATTTATTATAAAACATGTTTCATTTTATTATCAGTTCGGTGAAGGTCGATGTAGGGTCGGATCTTCTACTAATAGTCTGGTTATTTGAACATGGTATCACCTCCTCGTTCTAAATTCTAATACGACATGCAGCAATAATTTTTAGATAAAATATTTAGCATTTTTTGTTTATAATATTTGTGATGAGTTTAAAAAAATGCACAGTACGGATGTGGTCGTAAAAATAAATGCGTTGATAGTTTGCCGATGTTTGATGGTTAACCAATTAATGTGACTGCCATGGGCCAAAGATTATTTGCAAACTTTCTACTTATTATAAAATTGCGATAGCAGCTCTCAATTAAACTAATTAAAAATCAAACACAAGTAAAATAATACATGAAACTGATGAATGTTTTGAATACCAAAAAAAGCTAATTGTTTGATACATTGGTTACTTTAAAATTAAATTAAAAGGGTAAGGCTTTGAGTTTTCTGTAGGCACCAAATGCTTATAAATAACACATTCAATGACTATTCAGATATTTATAAATCAAAGCAACTACATAAATAAACAGCATTATCAAACACTACCAACTTTTCTTTTTGAAATTCGTTTTTAAATGAATACGAAAATTTCGTCAGCACACACATTGCAAAGTTTCTTAACTTTTTGCAAGGTTTTCTTTTATAGGGGTGGAATTTGTTCTTTAACACGTTTTCCCCATGTTTTGGATCACGTTGATCTCGAGAGGAAACCACGTTGGTTTGGTGGTCACATTTTAACAGCTCAGTAAAAGTTATGATGTTCGCACAATGAAATGTTATTGGTTTTACTTTTTCTTAGTTCAGTTTAAATAATTTTTTGTAACAGGCATTTTTTTATGTTTTCCTAGTACCGGTCAACCTACTTTGACATTCAGGGTAACATTGGCCGTGTAAATGTACTCGTATTTGATGGTAGGAAAATCTCTTTACTAAATTCAACAGCTTTAGTTTCTGGAGCACATTTCCACTTGCCATTTTGGTGTTTTGTCTCCCTTCAGATTTCGTTTCACCATCACTGTCAAAGTTACCCAGAATGTCAAATTAACCCCGGTCTACGGTACTTGACTACACTGATGAATGCTACATTATTTACCATTTTATCCTGTCGCTAAAAACAATTCAGCTAGTGCTCTTATAACTGGATTTACTGTATGTTATACGCAAATAATTTGTTTAAAAAAGTAACAGTAGAATTTGCATGAATGACTGTTTAAAAAAAAAAAATATCTAGGCTGGAGCTCTGCTCGCCTTTGTGCCCGGTGACGTAGCAAAAGCCTCAGGGCTAACTACAAATGTCCGTCCGGAAAAAAAAAAAAAAAAAAAAAAACTGTTTAAAATCACTTGACTCGACAAAAAAAAAGATTATATTTTCATTGTCTCATTCTATTTATTTCAATTGCAACAGACATTTAAAAATACTATAAACCGTAGTACGTACTCATCGTATTTAGGCCGCGTGTTGATAATAATGACACACATACGTTATCAAATCGTTGTACAAACAAACAAACATAATATCTGATAGATTGCTGATAGATATTTCGGGTTCTCTAGCAAATAAAAGTTATATAAAGCGATAGATATTAAAATTTGCTGTTTGAAGATTTAAAACAGAATGTCCAGAGCGCCAAAAGATCGAATACTGCAATGGATTATTACTAGGAGTTCAGGAATTTAATTCGGTATTCTGAATATGTATGTCCGGTCCGACCTAAATCATAACCATTTATAATTACTAACCAACTTATTGTTATTTGCGCTTGTTCGTTATTTTGGACTTCATAGATAAAGTCCTGTTTTAGAATGCATTTATAGGTAGGTACTATTTAATTATCATCTTCAATTTTATTTATTTAGTTAAAAAAGATGAACAACTAATAACGGTATTGTTCAATGTATTAATAGGAATCATAACCGGTGAAAAGAAAGCGAAAGTTTGATCTTTGCGAATGTCATGTACTAGGACCACAAGCATGTGTTGAAGTAGGTTGTGTTATTGTTATAAGAAGCACGTTTTTGCAAATCAAGTTTTACGTGTCGTGGAGTTGGTAGGCTCTGTTTAATTGTTGTAAGTTATGATAGCCTGGTATGTGTACGCTTAATGATATACCTATTTTACGTCTAGTATTCCATGTAGGTTTTAATGCTTTTCAGTATGTTATGCGTAGTCTTTACCGCCTTATTATTCCTATAAATATAATTTTCATGTTTTCTGACAGTTATTTAAGCCTAATACATAGTTGATCTACTGTAGGTACGACATAATAAATGACATTTACAAAATTGTTTTAAACCCGTTTAATACGATGCCAAATCAATTGTCCCGGTTATCACATTCCATGAGAAAAATGTTACTGATTAGTTATATATTCATTTAACAATTTTATCTTTGAGTACTTTGAAAATGTTTATTGCAGGTTTTGGATGAGTAAGGTGTCCCGTATATTGTAGAATAATCATTGTGATTCCTAATCCTGAAGTGGATTTATCACAAAATCATAAACTAAGTTTCATTGAAATTGAAACTAAAGTTATAGAATATTTTTTATTGTCAACATAAGATTTCAATTTTGATTCAAAACTTTGATAAAAAATAAAAATTTGTTGAAAAAAAGTATTCTATTTTAGTCGAATCTTACTTCGCTTATAAAAAGCATAATTAACTCATCCTATGTACAATTAACCCTGGTACAGTTACTCCAGTATATAATGTACTAGGACTTCATACATCGTAATAAGTCATTTGTTTATATCTAGTTCGGTAGCACAATATTACTGAAATTGATAACGTAGCAGTTTGTTTACATTTTATTTATACGTTTATACAAATATCAAAACATCCTCTTATCAAAGATTTTTTAATAATTCACTGTAGTATCTTTGAACGCTATTTATAACTAGAATGATTCATTCATGAATCATGAATGCTGTATTTTCCCTGACAATAGTACTACAAAGTTTGTATATTATATTTGATATTGTGTTAGGTACACTATAAACTGTTAAAATATAATCATTTTGTAGTGTTTTGCATACAGTCAACACACATCTCTGACACAGCATTGACCTTTCAAATCATTAATTAGTCCTTTTCTAAACGTGCGTTCTCTCTCACAGCTACGTTTAAAATGACACAGAGCGGCTCGCTTTTGAGGTGCGTTGTGCGCTGCGCGGGCGCAACGCACTTTCACTACGCGTCCGTGTGCGTGTGAGCTACCGTAGGCGTGGTTTTTTTTTTATTAATTTGCCCCACATTTGGGATTTCGTTACGTCATCGCTCATCGCACTTGCATCGATGTAGGAAGCGTCACGCGATGCAACCAATGTCATTATTATTGTATAAGTAGTGTAATGTTTTATAAGCATTATTTAAGTATAACCTTGTTTTCGCTTTGCTTGTATTGAGTTACATATCTGTTTCAGAAAAAAAACGACTTATTTTTAGGGTTCCGTAGCCAAATTGCAAAAAACGGAACCCTTATAGATTCGTCATGTCTGTCTGTCTGTCTGTCTGTCTGTCTGTCTGTCCGTCCGTATGTCACAGCCACTTTTTTCCGAAACTATAAGAACTATAATTTTGAAACTTGGCAGGTAGATGTATTTTGTGAACCGCATTAAGATTGTCACACAAAAATAGAAAAAAAACAATAAATTTTGGGGTTCCCCATACATAGAACTGAAACACAAAAAAAAATTTTTCATCGAACCCATACGTGTGGGGTATTTATGAATAGGTCTTCAAAAATGATGTTGAGGTTTCTAATGTAATTTTTTTCTAAACTGAATAGTTTGCGCGAGAGACACTTCCAATGTGGTAAAATGTGTGTCCCCCCCCCTGTAACTTCTAAAATAAGAGAATAATAAATCTAAAAAAAATATATGATGTACATTACCATGTAAACTTCCACCGAAAATTGGTTTGAACGAAATCTTGTAAGTAGTTTTTTTTTAATACGTCAAAAATCGTAAACCGCAATTTTGCTTTCATTCAATCAACTCGAATATAAAAATATAAAATAACATTTCATTTCATAAACATACGCTTTTTTATTTATTCTTGATATAAAAAATAGGTACGCACTTGTAACTGAAACGGAACCCTTCGTGCGCGAGTCCGACTCGCACTTGGCCGGTTTTTTTTAGAACGTTTAGTCTGCTGTTTGCTCTCTGGAATTACTAATATTCTGAAGAGGAGCGATTTGTATTTTTGTATCTAGGTATCTTTGTTAGGATCTAATTCATAATTTACTGGGCGGTTTTTTAATTTACTTTCAGAATTAGAATGCTACATTATCCTTCAGTAGTTTAATTATGAAGTTCCCACGAACCGTGGAACCAGGAAGCTAGTTATTTTAAATTTCTGTGAATAGCTTTAATCTATTTTTGTAGATTAGCTGCAATGTATGTAGATAATACCAGAATATTATTTTGAATTGAAGTAATATATATATTTTATTATTATGTATTACTTATAAATTACTTAATAATATTGAATATCATACTACAATTCTCTACAGAAAGTGCACCTACCATGTTTTTCTCTGAATCACCCAATGGTTGACTGGTAGAAAATGCTTTTGGCATTAAGGCCGCCACTGTACAACTTTGTGCAAGAAGTTTTAAATAAATAAATATATCGAAGTTTAATACGGTTTTAATCCAATTGTATTGTATATTTAGATATGTTATCATTGTTAATAACATTGTCTCTCTTTTTTATTATTAAAACCATTACTTGTGATAAAAAATCACTCCACATGTCACAATGTTTACAGTTGTGATCGTACTGCTTCTACTTGAAAACGATAACTCTACGCGGTTTCAGATGCCCTGGTACATGTAACTATTTTGTGACTTCTTGAGATTCCTTACTAGCCTAGTAAGTAGCTAGTAGAAACATTTGTTTTATTATTATTTGAATGAAATACAGACAATGTTGAATTTACATTTTATTATAGTAAAAACTAATGTGGCATATTAATCTATATCACTCTCATAACGTTATTATTTTAATATCTTACTAACTATGAGTTTTTTTTTATTATTAGCTACTTACTCTTTAAACTTACTAAATATGTCTAAACACTTCTAACGTTTGATAGAACATCTCTTTTTAAGTTTATTAATAACACATCATCTAATTTAAAAAACTCATTTCCTTCGGTTAGTAACAAAACAACTCAACTATTCTATTTCCGAGGTCACAGCGACACCGAAGCCGGTATCATAAAAAAATCACACAACCGGGCCAATGACCCCCGAATGCAGTGTAATGCACTCTAGATGCCCCGTGGGATACATGCAGTACGGGAACGAGATAAAAGTACTAAGACCCCAGAATTGTTGTACAAGTAACTTTAGTTTACACCAAAAAGTTTTTTTTTAATTTTCCGGAGATATTTATTTTTTTAATTTTTGAATGTTTTTGACAACATTTGTTTTTGAATGTAGTTTTGATTCATAATTCGAAAGCGGCTCTTTTAAATGGTGCCGCTACAGTGTTATGGTACTTGGCGCTGTGATGGTACTTTGACTTTTTATCGCTATAATCTTTTATGAGAAATGAATATGGTTAGCAACTGATCGTTTTTTTTTTGTTGTTTACATGTCGTTCAAACTTGTTTGGCGATATATTATGAACTGTTAAAAAACGTTTCGGTTAAGTCAGTTGTACATATAAGTGGTTTCTGAACAATGTTTAATACCCAGTGTAAATTCAAAGTAGTATTACCCTTTAAAATACTTATTTTCTTCATATAATAATATAAAGAAAATATGATATAACTTTAAATGTACTTTGACGAACTCAAACAAGCGGCTATTGTATAAGGTTCCTCGGAGGTTTTACTTCTTATCGGCCATTCAGTGATTCAGAACTTGTAACAACCGGATACCACTCCTAAGTTATGCTGTAGCCCTGGTAACTCAGCAGACGTAACCCATACCTACTTATACATAGCTCTCGGAGTTTGAGACGGTCATATAGTCCTATCTTTATTTCAATTAAGAAAGCATAATTAAGTTTTTCCTATATTTTTATATTGCAATATTTTAGTTTATTCATTCAAATATTTAAATCTGGAACCTTTCATATTTTCTTAGGATTCTTTTTTTTCAAATATAAAAGAAATAAAAGTAGTCCAAGACCACTGTAAAAGTTCTCAAATCTTAACATGTAAAGTAAGCTTCTATCGCACCCTGCTTTACGGCTTATAGCAGACTTTGATAGCCACTGTGTTAGGAGAACTACTTCTAAATCATGTTGCCTTAGTAGTAGAAGTCTATTAATGTCGATGTAGTCGGTATTTACGGTGGTTGTGTATGTCTTTTGATAAATAAGAATATTACTCATATTTTGGTTGTATTACAGGGATGCACAGCAATTGTGTTAAGAATAGATTTGGGCTCACATACTTTTAGAAAGATTACAGGTAAAATGTTAATTCCGGTCACCATTTTTAATCTCCTAACCCAAAATTTGATGAACTTAAAAATCTATGCCAATGTGAATAGAACACTTATTAATGTTGACATTTCGCACGCGCTACTTTCTACTAACATTCAACTTCAAAAATTACTAGTGATGTAACACCGTCACTGGGACATTGGGTCTCGGTATTACATAAACAGAATTTGGCGTTGCATAACCCGTGAAAGTCGGTCGGCAAGCTTCCGTAATGATGTAACGTTTCTCAGGCTGGCACACTTGTATGGACCATGAAACCGTTTTTTTAAGAATTGTTGGTCATGTGTGCAACGAAAGTTGTTTTTTCGGTTAGAATATTGAGGTAGTACCGGAATTGAGATCTCTCATTTAGGTCAAATTTGCAGGAAATGTTACTTTATGATTTGTCTGATGTTTTTCTTTAAGCATCCAATTATTTTTATGTTATCGATTATGTCGATTTTTATGATGTTTACATAACATCTCTAACGTATTGTTTTGTCTTGTTACAGATGGTGTAAAATCGGCGTACCGGAATACCGTGTGATAACTGTGCATTAACTAAACTTAACATAAATTGTGACGCCTCTATTAGTAAGTTTAGTTAGCTGAATTACTATGTGATTTTTACAGTTTACTTTTATATAAATATACACGGATAGTTTAGATTTTAAGTAAAATTACGTAAGATTAAAAGAATACGTAACGAGACATAGATGCATACGATTAAACCAGTTCAGATTTTGGTTGTGCAATTGACGACATAATCGTAACATTTTGAGAATGGAGTAAATATTTAATTATTTTTATTTTAGATACTGAGTATGGGGTTTGCCTTGAATTCGGAAAGCATTTTGCCGGACGATTACGGGAAATTGCAAATCCGTTGAGAACAACACTATCGGAATAAAATAGGGTTGTCGATATTTAAAAATTAAAATTATTTTTTAGGAATATGAATTATTTATTTTGAATACTAATAAATCTATGTGTTTACGTGTTTTTATAGTCTTACGTGTGACCTATCATCTGATGTTATAAGAGTGTCCTAGCCGTAAAGAAGTGATCTCAAACGTAGGCAAGGACACCCTCAGCTCAGCTCACAAATCACTGCCATTGTTGTCTCGAAAATGTACTCTGAAGTTATTATCATAAAGTCTAAGTTTGAAAACATCGTCCTGTCTCTTGACTGTTGGGTGTAAAAGGCTGCATGTATATAATTTTTCGTAAGATCATTTCTCATCAAGATTTCATGATTTCATTGACATTATTTAACACATTTGAAAATTGTTCCAAAAAAAATATAGGTTCATATTTAGACTTTATTTGTTCATCCTTAATTTATGATAAAACGTGAAAATGTGGATGGAAATGGAATAACTATTTTTGCAAATTGGAGCGTATTCATTATAGACCGCTAGAAAATAACTCTTTATGAGATTTCATAATCATTTATAAACATTAAAAACTCATGCAATGACTGACCGATTTATATGAAGACAATAATATTATATTGATTTCCCTTACCTTTATTTAGTTCTGTAATATATAGATTAATGTAGTTTAGTTATTTTAATGTAAATTGGTTGTATATAATTTGAAATCAATATTAAAATGTTTAGATTTAATTCTAATTGTTTTCTTATCTACAAGAGCTGGCAAATGTATTGAAGTAGCTTAAGTATTATGGATGTAATGCATTTGCCTTGTTCTTATATAAATTTTATTGTTTGTTGAGAAACACTTCTATTTTTTTCTTATTATTATTATTATTTAATATGTAAATATGTTTTACTTGTAATTAGCGCTAAGCGTATTTAGATAAATTCTTCGTTTAATAATTATTTTGTTGAGTCTATAATTTTTATTCCTATTAAAGTACCTTTAACTTCTTTTTTGTTAGATATTTTTTCTTGTCTACTTACTTTAAAATTAAGTGATGTTTTACGTTTTAAATGATAAAATCATGATCTATAATATACCTTATAAGGCGTCGCCTGTGGTGTAAGTACAAGGAGTTATTTATATTTTAAAAATACTTATTGATATAAATGTTACGTGCTACTTAATTTTGTTTTACGGTAGCTACAAGCACGGGTTTTAGGCTGCAAAACAGATTAATAATATTTTTTAATAAAATAATTCACATTTTAAAAACTTTGAGTGTCAACCCTAATCGTGAATAGTGATAAATATTTTATAAAGCATTTTAAGCTGGACTTTGTAAAACAAGCATTAGGGTTGGCCATCATTGTAAAACGGGTCTTGGAACATGAAGTTACCAGAAATAATCCTACAATAATAATGAATGTAAGACAAATGATATCTACACACTGTGAAGCTTATACACAATTATGCAAAGTGCTAAGGTTTACTATAATAAGGTTTAGTACGTACAGATATTTTTATAATAAATATTTAATAAAAAAAATAGCGCAAAAATAGAGTAAGAACTATTTCGTGACTTCAGATTTTAGCTACAACACATGTTTTATGGTGTACGAATATAAATATAATAAAATAAATATGAATTATATTTTGTGTGTAGAAATCATATAATTGTTCAATCTACTCCGTCCCGTATACCTGCGTTTATTTAAATATACCTAAATATAAAAATATAAATTATTATTAAGAAAAACAATAAGCCTAAGCATACATATATGTTCAACTTAGACAATTAAAATGTGCTTTGAAAATCTGTTTGGCTTCAATTTGTACTAAATAGGTATTAAAATCGCGGAAAACAATAATAAAAACAAAAAGGCTAATATAAAAATAAAAATCAGTGCTAAAAAAAGTTGAAAGCAGTTTCTCGCGGTTTTATTAAAAGTCTTTATCATATGAAATTATTGAATGTATTTTATTTCTGCTTAAGTTTTTGAAATTTGTTTTTTTATTTTTAAACTGTTTGTTTTTTTTCTACGTCGTCCAGATGGTGCTACAAGATCAAATCTTTACTTAATCTTTATTTCTGAGCCAAAGACTTTTCCCTTATTATTTTGTTTATTAAATTCGTGTCGAACTATCAATTTATATATTTCTTAACATATTAATAATTATATGAAATAAACAAATAATAAAATAAATTTATAAAAATAAAATCAATAATTTTGTTATTATTAATATGCTAAGTTATATGTGAAAAGAATTTTCACATATTTTGGGAATTATTTTGTAAAAAAAACTATGTAAAATTTTATATTTTTTTATTGTTTTTATTTTGGTTATATTTATGATGTATGTATATGTTCGCTTAGTCCTATTTAGTGGGATTGAATGAGGCCTTGCTGTTTTCTCTGACAATAATGTTAGTGGTTAAGAAACCGCATAATGTCGATGTTATAGGTGCAATTAAATTTAATATATACCTATTTAATAGAAAAATAACTATTTGTTTTCTTTTGTCAACCCTACCGTCAGCACGAAACGTAACCACTATTGGCAATGGTGTACCCAACTTTTGGTTCAGAGGGTTCCAGAATTTTGGAGTCCAGACAAGCTGAATCTCACTCTCTACTGTACCAGAAAAGGGGTAGAAAGGAGAAAGCCTTAATATTCCTCCGTATGGCCTTACTAGTTGGATATGCAGCAGTTACTAGTCGCAGCAACTTGTAATTACAATCCATCTTGAAAAAGCTAGCGGATGATCGACGCCGATCGATCCGTGGCGCTGTGAGCTTAAATCGAATGATGTTAATTAAGTGAAAATATATCATAATGTTTATAAGTATTTGATGCAAACTGCCACAGTGTAAAAGTGTTATATAGTTCCACATGAGTGTCGATATACAACTGATCGATCAGTTTAAGATTAGTCATCATCTTACTGCCTGCCAAGCATGGTAATACTGGCAATATTCCGCAATGACCATACTAATATCAGTTAATCAGCATCAGCGGCTTAACTTATATTTTCCAAAACATGGATCAGCAAACACAGGTAGATGCTATATATACTGACTTTCAAAAAGCTTTCGATAAGATAGATCATGAATTGCTTCTCACAAAACTAGCCTACAATGGCATTCGTGGCGACTTACTTCGTTGGTTTACCTCTTATGTGACAAATAGAACTCAAAGAGTAGTAATCAAAGGGTTTCATTCTACCACTGAAGCTAGACGTGTTACATCTGGTGTGCCTCAGGGATCGATCCTGGGACCACTTTTATTTATTGTTTTCATAAACGACATTAATACTTGTTTCAAACATTCGAAATATTTACTTTACGCTGATGACTTAAAGGTATATAAATCAATAAAATCTCTTTCTGATTGCTATTCTCTTCAAGAAGACCTTCAACGTTTCTCTGCCTATTGTATAAAAAATAAACTATATCTCAACACTTCTAAATGAAACAATTTCATTCACAAAAAACAAATTTCTCATATCATACAATTATCAATTAAATAAGGTATTTCTAAACAAAGTTACTTCAGTTCGAGATCTCGGTGTTTTGCTCGATGAGAAAATGCATCTTGATCAACACATTCAAAATATAATCAATAACGCCTATCGTATGTACGGGTTTGTGATGAGGGCAACAACAGATTTTAAGCATGTCCGTAGCTACATTCACCTTTATAAAGCGCTTATTCGATCTCAACTAGAATACTGCGTTGTGGTGTGGAACCCACATTATAAGAAATATATCAACAGTCTGGAAAGGATACAACACAAGTTTCTTAGATCACTGCAGTACAGATGTTATCGGACCTACTTATCATCTATTAATTTAGTCGAAAAATACAACTTAATGACCATGAAGTCCAGAAGATTATATCTGGAAATGATGTTCCTGTTTGATTTATGTAATGATAAATATGATTGCTCCAGTATAACCAATCGATTATCCTTATTTGTTCCTAGAACCGTTAACAGACGAGGTGTACGCGCATCCCCACTTTTTGCAGTTAGTTTTTGCCGCACGAACGCTGGAGTCCGTGCACCCCTTCGCCGCATTACTAATAATTTCAATCATTATTTTACAGATTTAGATATATTTGCTACGCCATATTGCACGTTTCGTAAAAAATTACTACAAATTATTAACAATTTAGATCAATAAGAGTAAAATAAGAACATTAGTGCACTAACTATACTATTTTTTTATTAATTTTTTTCACTTTTGTATACTGTGGACAGCGTTGTGAGTTGCATATTTATATTATTATATATGTTTTACTAGATTTAAGAATAATATGTAACTGTTTGTTGTTCCTAATAAATAAATAAATAAATAAATAAACTTGCTGAATAGTGTAACAAAATAAAGTAGCGACCCTACCAATTCCCACTCACACTTACGCTGAACCCACATAGGGATGCACGTGCCCCGAGCATGTGAATGACGCGAACAACACTAGCGCCAAGTTCCCACTCCGTCACCCCGCTGCCCTTGACGACCACATGTGACATAACTTCGAAGAAAGCGCTCGTCCAATATGGGGTCAGCAATATACTAGAGTCTTGTAAAAGACACGCCTACACAAAATACCAGTCATTTAGCTCAAGACCATGCCGACAATTATAGGACGACAGTAGTCAGAGAGAGTCTGCCATAGTCTGCATAGCGGTGCAATGAATAATTGTGTATACATACGTCGATTCTATTCCTAGCTGATGCCAATTTGATGCGTCAATTGCAGTCTGGGCTTTACAAATGTTGGAACAAATCTATTTACACTTAATGCGTGTATTAATTAAGAAAAATCAGAGTCTGAACGATAATCATCATCATCAGCCACTATAACGTTTATTGCTGAACATGGGCCTCCTCCTGAGGGATGGTTTTGTCAGAGCCATCACTTTTTGGCTGGCTGTTTGGTGACTGCAGTATTATGTCATAACACATAGGGAACGCTGCTGCCCGTTCATTGGTATACGATTGTTATAGATGATATTATAATAATCGGCACCAAGGGCTCAACGTGCTTTCCGAGGCATGGAGGTCCCTCCAACCGACTGGATCAAACCCACGACTTCCGAGGCTTATAACACTAGTTACGTCACGGAGGCTGTGAAGGAAAATTATTTAGCAGTAGATATACCGTATGGATGTCAGATGTCAGTCATCACCAGGGCCCAAGTTGACTATTCAAATGGGAAAGACGTGGAACCATAACTAATATCTCGATGGACGGTTTGACTTGGTTGGTAATTCTAATGGAATTTAATCACAATGACGAAAAAGTGATACCACAAACTATATCAGCTGCTTCTCCTAACACCAGATAGACCCAAAGTCCGAGAGGCTCGCGAACTGTAAAATAGAGCAACAGTTGCACAAAACTCCCCTAAAATACTAAAAGTCATAATCCTTCAATAGCCTTTTCGCGGTATATATATCAATCGCTGAATCCGGTACATTTGCGGCACTACATGATATTCACTGATGTGAATGTGAAATTAGTAGACTACCAACAATTGCCTATATATATAAAAAATAATCCCTATTTCCCTTGGTCATGCGTCAACGGCTGGTCCGAATTATCTGAATCTGGTTCATAAGAAAAAATAAATAAGAATATTGCGCGAATCAACTGATCAGAATTTAGGCATGTTTCTATATATGTAAATCTGTGGGAGCTCTCCCTGTACTCGATACCTACTTGAAATTATCATTGTTGTCTTCACACTTTCCCGGTATGAGTGCCTACATATCGATGTATGGGGATCACTAACCTAGATAATAAAAATGTTTAAAAAATGTATAAAATTATTAATCAAAGACTTTAAAAGATGACTAAAAGAATGATCTCGGAGTTTCTTATAGTCTTTCTTCTCCGAGTGTCACACCGTATGTAGTTAGAGAAAGACTCGTAGGAAGCTAGGATAGAGTCCGGTTGTCCTCGCAAGGCGAGGCTCGCGACGCGTTCTATGCTTCAGACCCGATCCCAGCCCGCGCTGGTTGATCTTAATTATATTTTATAATAAGCGATTAATTACGAACATGCCATAACAATATTAATAAATTTTATTTAATAACATTATTGTTGAAATGTAAACTAATTTATTAGTTAAGTTTGTTTTTTTTTTTCATTATCATTGTATTTGACTTGTAATAAGAACGATCGATTCGTCTACATTATCAATAAACGTTATCAGTTTTTTTTCAGTCAATTAAATATAGCCTATGTCACTTAGGATGAATGTAGCTTTCCAATGGTGAAAGAATTTTTGATATCGGCACAGTTGTTTTTGAGTTAATTCATTACAAACTTACACATACACACAAAAATACAAATCTTTACTATTTATAATATTAGTATAGAAGTATAAATATAGAGGTAGATTGACATAATGCTGCTTTTAGAGCACATCAAAGTTAGTTCAAAGCTACCACGCCTTATATTGAAAAGTTTAGTTGAGACAGGAGAACGTCTGTCGGGTCAGTTAGTAATAATATAAGTCTTAAAGGACTTAAGACCGACTGTTATAATAAGGGAACGGGCAGCAGCGTTTCCTTGTGTGTTACAAAATATTGTAACACACAAGGAAACGCTGCTGCCCGTGCACTGTTTTGGTGAATATGGGATAACCATTCCGATCACCACGCAGCTCAAGCAATCTTTGTGTAAATCTAAGATTTAATTCCGTGGAAACACATTAAACCGTTTGTTCCGATTGTTATAACATTATCAATAACAATTATATAGCTGAGAGTGGGCAGCGGCGTATCGCTGCTTGTGTTATTGCTTAATACTGTGGTCGCCAGCTCGCTTGCCAAGCGTGGTGAATATAACACAACTCTTCCTCCGGATGCGGCCCATGTGCAGCAGTAAACGGCACACGGGCTGATGATGAATATTTGTTTTCATTTTAATCTTTTCTACTCTATCCCAAAAATAATTAAATCTTATGATTGGGTGATAAAATGTCCCGGTGAAACGTTGGCTCCAATCACCAATGTTTGACATACTTAAGTCAAACTTTTGTGATTGGAGCCAACGTTTGCACCTGGCCTGGCGCTGGTATTGGCAGGGCATCACTCCCGAAATACTGCATTGTCTCCCAATCACCTTGACTCGTGAATATTTATGTGTATTTGATTACGTATTTAATTATAGATTTTTTATTAACATGCAATATTTGCAGCGTGAATTTATAAAAGCGTGTGGCTGTGTGATTTTTGGCATTTCATTTCAGTTCATCCCATGGGAAGACATGGAATAATCTTCACCAGCCCGTATAACTTCCACTGCTGAATATGGGCCTCATCCCGGGGGAGGGTATTTGCCATAGTCACCACGCTTGGCAGGTGGGTTGGTGACCGCAGTATTATATTGTACCACACAAGGAAACGCTGCTGCCCGTCTCTTGATAGACGATTGTTATAGATGATGTTATAACAAGCGAGACCATCGGCTTGACGTGCTTTCCCAGGCACGGAGGGTAGTTACTCAGCCAACGAGACCCGGAAAGAAATCTTATAATTTACACAAATATTTCCTGTCCAGCGTGGGGATCGAACCCACGACCTCCGAGATTTAAAGTGAGCTAAATACGGAGGTTGTCAAAGTCTAAAGACTTAGAATATACCACCCCATGTCTTCCCATAGGAGTTGTGAGAGGCGACTAAAGGACATGCTGCTGATGGATGGGCAGCAGCATCTATCAGCTCAAGGATACTCACCATCTTACTGCTATCACCAATTCGCCTGACAAGCGTGGTTATGACAATATCCCTCGACGACCGTTTTTTTTTGTTGGCCGGGGGGAAATGCCTTTATTTTTCCCACCCCCGCTGCAGCGTATTGTGGGACTCGCCCCCTCCATAGCGTGGTATGCTAAACTCATACCACGAGGAGAGGACGCTACACCACTAAAACCCCCCGGACACTCCTTCGATCCGCCGTTGGCGGGAGCCGGGTACGCATGAGCAGTGGCCCATTTGCCCAATTGTAGGGACGCCCGGAGTGTAGAGGCGTCCCTACTCCTCATGGGTCAGCCTCGAAGGGAGCGGGGCCCATGTGCCCCACTCCCCGAGGCCGAGGCTAGGGCGGTATGCAGCGGGATACCTCGACGACCCTGGCTTGTTTGTCTATTAAGAAGAGTCCCATATTCAGCAGTAGACGTAAACCAGCTGATAAAGTTATGTTCTGTGTCAGTTTATTTCGCTAGCTGTAAATAAATATAAGTGTCTGCTGTCTGGAAAAATACCTGGTTTTTACTAAAGGCATAAGAACGTAATAAGGTATTTGGCTCGCTTTAAATCTCGGAGGCCGTGGGTTCGATCCCCACACACATTTTATAAAAATGTTTCTCTGTCTGTGTGTATGTTTGTTCCAGCAACGGCTGGACTGATTTTGTGAACTGGACTGAACTAATTTTAAAAAATATAACTAATTAAGGATTTTTATTTTGTCTGCATGTATGTTTGTCCGTGTATTCCGTATAATCTCCAAAGCGGTAGCAACGATTCATGCGGGACTTTTATTTGTAAGATAGCATAAAAAGTGTTTATTTTATGTAGGCAGTAATCAATATTTAATATTATAGGTATTAAAATTTATTCAAAAGTCGTAAAATAATATTATACTGATCTACACAATTCATTCTGTAAGTTGAAACCGCGATTGACATCAACAGCAATTTCTTTTAATTACCTGACTCAGTCATTTGATTATTCCTTACTCCAGCAATATTTAACAATGTTATTCAAATTCTGTATATATGAAGATTTGTTGTAAAAAAATACTGCAATGTATTTGATATTTTGGCGCCATTTTTTTGACTTCTCACCGTCTTGTGGAAAGACGGTGGGGACATGTGGGACTCCTTCACTTGCTCCCGGCTCTGTGTAGCTTGCGAGCCGGGCATCCGGTTACCCACTAAAACCACCACGGTAGCCTGCCTCGACGCGACGATGGCCCTGGGCACTCGGTTATAGGCCAATAAATTCTATAATAATCTTGATTAGACTGAAATCATTATTAGCATGTATACTATCTACTACTGGATACCTTACCTAGGCCCGTGGGAGGATTTTTTGTCATAGTCACTAAGCTTGATAGGCGGGTGGGTGACCACAGTATATGTATATGCTGTGTACCGCATATACGTAGGTAAACGCTGCTGCCCCTTACCTGGTATAAAATTTACAACTGCCAACGGCTTAACGTGTATTGCGCGGCACAGACGGGGCCTCAACCATATCTATACCCGGAAAAAATCTAAGATTTTACACACAATATTGCTTGTCCGGAGTGAATATCAAAGCCACAACCACTGACTCTTATATCGCTACGCCACAGAGGTTTCCCTGTATGACCAACTTGCTTCCCATGCGCGGTTTCATCCACATAGCTCTCATTCCCAGGTGAACTGGTAAGATATTCGTATTTTGTATAGATGTGACTAATACACTAACCTTATTAAATTTTGTGGTAAATGGCGATGGTATTATGAATTAACATATATTGCCATGCCGTGGTAAAGTAGAGCGACAGTTGCACAAAATCCCCCTTTTTTTGTTTTTACGGGGGAAATGCATTTACGCATTCCCACCGCCGCTGCAGCGTATTCGCGCGCTGGCGGTGGGATATGTGGGTCTCGCCCTCTCCATAGCGTGGTATGCTTAACTCATACCACGAGGAGAGGACACTACACCACTAAAACCCGCCGTTGGCGGGGTACGCATAAGCAATCCGGCCCCCCGACCGCACCTGCGGCCATTATGGCACCGCGGGATCTCCTGGGCCACACCTACAGTGGCCCATTTGCCCAATTATAGCACAAAATCCCCCTAACAATCTAAAGTCATAATTCATCAATTCCCACGCCTGCGACCGCTCTGAACCTGTCCCATAGGAGGCGTCCTCTTGCGCAGGTTGCTTAGTTTGTAGTATTTAAATCATTAATCGAGCTCTGCTTGCCTTTATGTCCGGTGAATTAGCAAAAGCCTCCTGGCTAACTACATAATGTCCGACCGAAAATAACAAAATGCCATGCCATGGTGTGGTAATCCATATCAACCACCCACCTTATTTGTTTTTTTCGGTTGGACTTACCTATGTAGCCTTTAGGCTTTTGCTACATCACCGGGCATAAAGGCGAGCTGAGCTCCAGTCTTTATAAATGATTTAAAAACTACAATCTAAGCAACCTGCGCAAGAGGGCGCCCCCTGTGGGGCTTGGACCTGGGCTCAAGGCGGTCGCTGGCGATGTGTTTGAGGGATTACGACTTTTAGTATATACATCTTGAAGGACATGTTGCGTCATACATGGCGTTATTTACCGATGATGCTGCGTCCGACTGACTTTGTGCGTCTGGAATACGGACGCAAGATTGACCGACCCTCATTTTTAGCCCAAGTGTCCCTTATGATCATTAGAAAGCAAGGGCGAAAAATTGGCATGGACGTAATTCCATCACTACAATGCCTTTTAGCGTATAATATAGTTCCGCCATCGTCCGACTGAAATTTGGAGGGCACTAGTGTTCAGCGTATAATTTACCACGTATACTTTGAGTTCAGTTCACCGATCTTATCGTGTCCATTGAATATCGTACTTAATATGTAAAGTTTTTATCATGTTTTCGTGACAACAATCTTGCGTCTCTTAAATATCCTTAAACGGGCACTAGGTACGGTGTCTGAGGGGCCCATTCGGGGTACACGAGGGACGCATGGCGCGGGGCGCGGGGCGGCGGGCTTCAGCGCTCTCGCGTGCCGAAGTTTGTTAACAAACAGACATGTGCCGGCCGTGATGTAAGCTTGTCACCAAAGTGAATTATTTGCAAGTGTGTTAAAAGTGCTTATTTATTCAAAGGTATTAACTTCAAAGAATTACAGTGCACGATTATTTAGAAAGCAACAAAATTAAAATTTAAATGTTTTATATTACGATATGCCTTTTATTCCGTATATTCACCTGCATAAATATGACTAGGTACTATTATATTATTCGTACCATGAAACTTCCTCTTTCTACCTTTGAACCTACATGTTCACACCAGCCTGTGCATCTGAGCTAACCTGTTTATACATACTTACCTGTCCAACTCCGAACTTACCTGTTCACACCAGTCTGTGCCTCTGAGCTTACCTGTTTATACATACTTACCTGTCCAACTCCGGACTTACCTGTTCACACCAGCCTGTGCCTCTGAGCTTACCTGTCCAACTCCGGACTTACCTGTTCACACCAGCCTGTGCCTCTGAGCTTACCTGTTTATACATACTTACCTGTCCAACTCCGAACTTACCTGTTCACACCAGCCTGTGCCTCTGAGCTTACTTGTTTATACATACTTACCTGTCCAACTCCGGACTTACCTCTTTCTAGGCTTGACACTAGACAAGAACTTCTATGGAGTCCCCATATTTCTTGTCTCGCTGGAAAATTGAGCTCAGCTGCTTACGCGGTTAGAAAAGTACGGGAACTCACTAATGTAGAAACTGCATGTTTAGTCTAGTTTAGGTATTTTCACAGTATTATGTCCTATGGCATTCTGCTTTGGGATAAAGCTGCTAATATTCAAAGCATTTTTATAGTACAAAAACGTGCAGTTCGTTCTATTTGTCAACTAAGTACGAGATTCTCCTTAAGAGACTTTTTTAAGGACATAGATATACTAACAGTCGCCAATATAATCTATGTCCGGCAAAATATTAACCTTTTAAACAAAAGAAGTGACATACACACAATAAACACTAGATATAAGCATAAACTTTGCGCCGAATACCATCGCCTACAAAAAGTACACTCATCTTTTGTGGGATTAGGAGTCCGTATGAATAACAGAATACCTGTACACCTACAAGAGTTACCTTATGATAGGTTCAAGTCAACTGTTAAGAGGATTCTAATAAAAAGGGCTTATTATTCAGTAAACTACTATTTAAACGACAATAACGCTTGGTTGATCAGAGAAACACAGACAACATTGTAAACTCAGTTATTGAAACAGTTTAAACATTGTTCAACTAAAGGTTTAATATTAATAGACTTGTAGATATCCCCACTTTAGTTCGTCATGCTCCCATTGTCTGTCATTGCTTGCGGTGTCGGTGTGGGGCGGGGCGGGTCGCCACCTTCCCTCTAATATGGCGAGGGAGGCGATGGCTGCGTCACACGTCATACTCATGAACGGGTGCTGCTTGTGGTGACTGGTCGGCTGTTGTCGGGGATATGTTATGTTAATTTTTATTTTATATTTTGTTAATTCTTTTGTTTATAATTATTATTATAGGTATATCCTTTGATTGACCTTGTGTAAATTGTTATATTGTAAATGTGTGTGAATGCATCCGCCATTAGGTTTCTTTGTAGATTGTCTGTGCCTGAGTAAACTTTAATATCTACATTATAGTATTTACTGTATTAATATTATTTCTTTCTTGTCTTATTGAACACCTGGTCGGTATAAATTGACCAGGTAATAAATGGTACTGTACGTGCATTCGCTTACATCATATACACGCTGAAATTTAAATGGTTGTTTTCCCGCAGCGAAAAGATTTGGTCTTAGTTAAACATTCAATTTATACAAAAACTAAATATTATAAACCAAAAATGGCCGATTAACAATCGTGAAAAACCAAACTCGAAAGTGACATCGAACCGATAGTAATACCTCGTGATACCTAGCGCTCGCGTCGATCGGTCGCGCGTTCGTTGACCCGGGTGTTAGTCAATCAGCTGATACCTACACCTTAGGTAATGTAACACAGTACCCAATCATAATAATAAGCTTTATCCAATACCTTTTTATTACCTCCAACCAAGTAAATAACTGATAAGTACACGTGCACACTCTGATAAGCTATGTTTCAGGTCATTGTGGACATATGCTGAAACTCCACCTCCTCTTGAATCGGTTCTGTAGTTGTAATAGTGTGAATAGTTGTTTATTTGTAGTTCCAGGGCTTGTGTTTCAGTTCTAATCCAAGTTTCAGTCAGTAAAATAACATGTATCGTATTAGGTAGCGATTTTAGAATGCACTTAAGCTCGTCTAATTTTCCTTTTTTGCGTATACTTCGAGCATTAAGGTAGAAAAATCTGAGCCGTGATTTGTTGGTTTCTATATTTTGGTAATTGTTGATTGATTGGTAGGTATTGCTAGTGATTGTCGTAGGTATTGTGGTTTCATTTATTGTTCGTAGTTTTTTGTAGGGATTTGTTTTATTGTAGGTGTGCCATTAATATACTTTATGGTAAGTCCATTCTCTCCGTCATTTTGACGACGTATTAGTTCTTCTTTTAGATTTTTAAAATATTTTTGCTGTGCTGGGGTTTGGTCTGAAAATATTTTAATGTTTTCTGGCAACTTTTCTTTATTGCGTAGGAGATGCTTTGCGGGTGCTGAAGTATCGTAACATACTTTGATCCTGCGGCTTTTTCCCGATGAGTATTTGCCTATTCTATAGATTTTAATCGGTTTCGGGAGGTCTTGGCTCACCAGTAGAGTAAGTTTGAGAATATCAGCGTCATCTTGAGATGTTCGATCCTCCGCACTAGCAGCGGACTGTTCTGGCAGGCCCACAACAATAATATTTTTTTCTCTGATATTTCGATTTGCCACTTCCTTAATTATTTGTTCGTTGAGGCATAGCTGGTTTTGAACGTTTGAAGACGTAAATTCAGAGGTGGGAGTTAACGTGTTAAGTTCTGACTCAAATGATTTCATTTTATGTTCACCTAATGTTAATTGTTTCTCCAATAGCGATACAGTTGATTTTAATTGTTTATGTTCAGTTATCATGCCAGATGTCGATGATTTAATCTCATTAATCTGCGCTGTATTTTCGCGAATCATGTCTGCAGTTTGTTCGTTACATGACTTCAATTCAGTGATCTCAGTTTTGACCTCTGCTATACTCTCCTGCATTTTAATCATAATCTGCTCATTAGATCCAACGTATTTTTCTAGCAACGAACCGATGCGGGACAATTCCGACCGCATTTCTTTAATTTCGGCGGCGCATTCACATTCATGTTTCCTTTTATTTCGAAAGGTAACTTGCGAATCCGCTGCTAACAAGCTTAACTTTGACAAATCTGGTTGCGATCCGGCGCCTGCGCCTGCGGCAGTGCCGGTAGCATGGCGCGGTGGCGATCTTTGTACACTCATAATATTATTCAATCAATCAGAATTCAATGCAAGCTCAACTTCAATGATCCTCATCATTAATCAAGAACTAATACGTCGTCAAAATGACGGAGAGAATGGACTTACCATAAAGTATATTAATGGCACACCTACAATAAAACAAATCCCTACAAAAAACTACGAACAATAAATGAAACCACAATACCTACGACAATCACTAGCAATACCTACCAATCAATCAACAATTACCAAAATATAGAAACCAACAAATCACGGCTCAGATTTTTCTACCTTAATGCTCGAAGTATACGCAAAAAAGGAAAATTAGACGAGCTTAAGTGCATTCTAAAATCGCTACCTAATACGATACATGTTATTTTACTGACTGAAACTTGGATTAGAACTGAAACACAAGCCCTGGAACTACAAATAAACAACTATTCACACTATTACAACTACAGAACCGATTCAAGAGGAGGTGGAGTTTCAGCATATGTCCACAATGACCTGAAACATAGCTTATCAGAGTCTAAGTACACAGGAGGAAACAACTATCTATGGATACGACTAGAGCGATATGCACTGGAAGTAGGAGTCGTATACAACCCCGGCGATACTAACTTCACAGATTTTCTTGAGGTTTATGAGTCCCAACTACAACAAAGAAACAGAGCAATAGTGTTCGGAGATTTTAACATTGATCTTTTAAACAAAGACAAAAAGACTAAACAATATAAAGAACTCTTGAAAGGAACTGGACATACATTACTAAATAAAATCAGTAAGAAATATTGTACAAGAGAATCGAATACTAGAAAATCTATTTTGGACCATGTCAGTTCTAACCTAAAAGACGATCACTTCCACATGGCATTAGCGGACTCTTCAATGTCAGATCACAAACAAATATATGTTGAACTCAAAAAAACGAAATCCCCTCGAAAAATATGGACCCAATACGAAGCAATAGATTTCACTAAACTACATGATATACTAGAAACAACAAACCTTGAAGAATTAGATGATGACTACGCACTACTAGAAAACAAAATAAAATCCATAATTGACAAAAGTAAAACAGCAAAGACCAAAATTCTGAACCTACCCCAAAAAGACTGGATAAATAGAAACATAATTGATGATATCAACCAAAGAAACGTATTGTGGACAGAACTAAAGAAGAATCCAAATAATACCACCCTGGAAACAGAATTTATCACACAAAGAAAACATGTTGCCAAACACATGCAAGATACAAAGAATATTTTCTATTATAAAAAGTTTAGCGATTGTATTAATAAACCCAAGAAAATGTGGAATTTGGTAAACATCTTAGCAAACAATAAAACTAAACAAAGTTGTGCTCCTTCAAAACTATTGATAGATTCAAAACAAATCACAAACCCAAACGAAATTTGCCAGATTTTCATCGAGTACTTTGCCACGATAGGACCCCTTTTAGCGAATAAAATACCTAGATCATTTCATGATGATCACATACATGCTTTACCAAAAACTCTTGCAGAAGAGACTCCAGTGTTATCAACTCTTGATCCATGTTCTGAAACTGAAATTACAAAAATTATATCTAATCTCGACCCTAACTGTAGTACAGGATTAGATGGAATTAGTACCAAAGCAATAAAATGTATAAACAATATAATAGCGAACTACCTGAGCAAATGCTTCAACAAACTGCTAGCTGAAGGTAATTTTCCCGATACCATGAAAATGGCGAAGGTAACTCCCATTTACAAATCGGGTTCAAAAATGGACCCAGGTAACTACCGACCTATTTCAGTGCTGCCTGTATTGTCAAAAATTTTAGAAAAAATCCTACACAACCGATTAGATAAACATTTAACTTCTATCAACTTTCTTTCAGACAGACAATACGGTTTTAGATCAAAAAGCAGCACACTAACAGCTACAGTTGACCTCGTTACTAAAATTAAGCAAAATGTAGATAAAAAACACATAGTCCTTGGAATCTTTATTGACCTTAAAAAAGCGTTTGACACCGTAAGTCATGAATTGCTACTTAAAAAGCTAGAAACCATAAAAATTACCGGGAGTGCCTTAAAAATGTTCGAATCTTATTTAAAAAACAGGTCGCAGTTAGTTAAAACCGATAGTAATTATCAAAGTGGCGCATTACCTATAACGTGTGGAATTCCCCAGGGTTCAATTTTGGGGCCCCTACTATTTTTAATCTATATAAATAATATTCAGGAAATTCAACTACATGGCCATCTTACTCTTTACGCAGATGACACTTGCTTATTTTATTTTGGATCTTCCATTCATGATATAATTTCCCAGGCTCAAGATGATTTAAACACCCTTTCTTCATGGTTCCAATATAACTTATTAACGATAAATATTTCCAAAACGTGCTACATCTTGTTTAAAGCAAAAAATAAAATAATACCTTCACATAATCCATTACTCATTAACAATGTTCCCTTACAGCAAAAATCATGTGAAAAATACCTTGGCTTAAGATTGGATAGTTCTCTATCGTGGACTCTTCACTTGGATCACATAAGAACTAAGCTTACGTCACTACTTGGATCCCTCCGAAAAATAGTTCGATGTATTCCACATAAACTGCGTCACACCATCTATAACGCCTTAGTAAAACCACACCTTCTATATCTGGTTGAAATTTGGGGTAGCGCGGCCAAGACGAAGCTAGCAAGTCTCCAAGTTGCACAAAACAAAATAATAAAAATGATTTTTAACTACCCGTATCTAACATCAACATGCAAAATTTATGAAGAAACCAAAATAATGAACATTAGACAATTATATATTTACAATACATGTATTTTCATTCGTAAGGTACTCAATAAAAGTATACAGACTAATTTATCGTTTACTAAAGTCAAACAAGTAACCCAACGTAGCACTCGCCGAGCTAGTTTTCTGATTTTACCGAAGATGAGAACTAAATTTGGCAAAAAAATGTTAACTTTTGAAGGAGCACAATTATACAACAATATACCCTCGTGTATAAGAAGGTTACACTCATTCAATGCATTCAAAACCCAATTAGCTGAATATTTCATCACAAATAACACCCTTCCTAAAAGCTGAATGGATTGGATGTGTGTTACATCATAATTGCTACAGTGACGACTGTGACGAACTTTATATTTATAATTTATTTAAGCATTGTTCTCATGTAAGTGACTTTGTGTCTTTTTTGAGAATAAAATATCTTTAAACCTTTAAACCTTTTTAGCTACAACTTACAGAAAACGAAACTTAAAACAAGTTTATTATCTAAGGACAATAATTTTCTGAATTAGATTATTAAGTAATTAAGGCGTATTTATAAAGTAAGAACGGCCGATCGACCTCTGCCCTGTGCACGTGGTGGCACCTGGAACTGCCCATGATCGAGTAGCCGTCGCCGCTACGATCGTCTGGTCCTGTATGACTTGAGGGTTCAGAACTCCGCGAAGACGGAGTGACGCCAAGTGTTGCAGCTCGGCGTAAAGACGCCAGGCAGTATGGGAATTATAATTAGCCCTAGCCTACAGTTGCACCATAGCGACGTACTCTAAATTACTAAAACTGTAATGTCGATCCATAATACTAATAAAGTAATAAGATAACGCGTGCTGCGCTTCCGACGTTCACGGGACAACTAAGGAAGGAGGGAGTCGAAGGAGAGCGCGGGGCGTTCCGGCGTCGGCGCCGCGCGGCGAAATACAAACGAAGCCGGCTCGTTTGTAATTCTTGCGTGCAGGCTATTTTATGCCGTATAACTACCATTGAGCTCTTATTTTGCTTTGAACGTTTATGGATCGTTCTTTACTTTGTCAGCAGCGCGTGCGATTCGAGTAGTACCTACAAGGTCCGTCTTGTGTTACTACTGTTTATCACGCTTTCGAGTTGTCTAATATTTTTTTTAATAATTTTATCTCCAAAACATGTAAAAAAAAAAAAAAAAATGTTTCGATAGTACTACCGACGGCAAGTTGTTCTGCTTCGGGAAAACAACCATTAAAATTTCACGGTGTATACATTGTTTGTACAATATTACATGATTGTGATAAAAGACATGACATAAAAAAGAAACAGAGCAAAAGAGACAAAAAAAATAGTCTCGGAGTTTCTTTCTTCCTTTCTTCTCCGGGTCGTCCACTTAGTTAGCTAGTGAAAGGTTGCAGGCTAGCTAGGGTAGGATCCTCGACGGCATGGCCGAGGACCGCGTTGTAGCTTATTCCCTGAACTGTGATCTCGTGCCAGCGATCATCACCACTGTTCGTAAATCTACTCTTTACTCCAGTGGCACCCTGAGCGTTGGTCCTAACCCCTTAAGGGTGCCCTCAGGTGGATGTCGCTTAGACTTTGGCCGGATTCTTGGAAGTTAATTTTAATTTTAGACCTGTTACCTTTAAGGCATCTTACTATACCTAATGTGTACATTTGTCATTTAGCGCTCGACAGACGGACAGACTGATTAAAAATTCTATAAGATCAAATAATTATAACAATGTTTTTAGCTACTTAAGTGATACTTTTGTTACACCAAAATTACACCGTATAAGATTTATAAGATAAAGTGTAATTTTGACAAGTACAAGTGTATGTAAATACCTAAGTGCTGAATAAATTTCATTATTTCATTATTTCGCACCAGCCTGTGCCTCAGAGCTTACCTGTTTATACATACTTACCTGTCCAACTCCAAAATTACCTGTTCAAACCAGCCAGTGCCTCTGAGCTTATCTGTTTATACATACTTACCTGTCCAACTCCGGACTTACCTGTTCACACCAGCCTGTGCCTCTGAGCGTACCTGTTTATACATACTTACCTGTCCAACTCCGAACTTACATGTTCACACCAGCCTGTGCCTCTGAGCTTACCTGTTTATACATACTTACCTGTCCAACTCCGAACTTACCTGTCCACACCAGCCTGTACCTCTGAGCTTACCTGTTTATACATACTTACCTGTTTAACTCCGGACTTACCTGTCCACGCCAGCCTGTGCCTCTGAACTTACCTGTTTATACATACAATCTTACCTGTCACTCGTCAAAAATGATTATATTGCTTTTTAAGATTTTGTAGACCACCAAAGTGAAAATACCTAAATACCTACGCTATACATAGGTATTGTCACTTTTGTATGCTAACTATTAATTATTTATTATCTGTGCCTGGAGTCATTATAAGACCTTATATAGGTGGAAGCCTCTTGGCTGATAAGCTGGATACAATAATTCAAAAACAGTATTCGGAACCAATCTGAATTCAATAGTAGATGGATGTCATTTAGTTATTATAATCATTATGATATATGCCCAGCATTATACGGAATTGATTTAAGTTGGATGGAGGCGGGAATGTGCATGCAGTGTTTTGAACGTATACGGAGATATTCAGTGTGCAAGAAAGATTTAAGAGTGAACGGACGCACTAATTCAGTTATTCGGAACCAATCTGAATTCAATAGTAGATGGAGGTAATTTTGTTATTATAATCATTATGATATATGCAGAGCATTATACGGAATTGATTTAAAAGTACATTCGGATGGAGGCGGAAATGTGCATGCAGTGTTTAGTAGGTATACGCAGGTATTCAGTGTGCAAGAAAGATTTAAGAGTGAACAGACGCACAAATTCAGCTAGAAATATTTAATTTGAATATCACCATTTAACGTTTAAATGAAATTTTACGTCGACTACTGATATGAAACTGATTAAAACATCTTACATACGCATTGAAAACATTAATAATCTCACTACATTCAGTGGACGCCGCAGGGTGGTAGTTTGTAAAGACGCAAGAAGTCCTTCGCGATTTATATATATATTTAAGGGGAGTATTGTGCTACTGTCGCTCTTCTTTACAGTTCGCGGGCCTCTCGGACTTCGGGTCTACAAAGGCATCGGATGGTTAACCACCCACCAAGAACTACAACAATAATTACAAATCTTACTTAACATTTATAAATACAAGTTTTATGATTAACTTCCATAAACATTGCGTGTTTATAAAAGGAAAAAAACTTAAGATTCTATTGTTTTACTAACATTCAATAGTCTAGAACTTATTATACTAAGTGAGTGATCGAGGCTGTTCGACCTTCCGGGTGTTATGAGTACACTTCCTACTCAAAATGTCCTTTAATTAACACGCCAGCACTTTTTTGCTTATGTCCTGTAAGTATACAGTCGCATCTATTATAAAATAACGAAAACGAAATAATTTATTCATCATCATCAGCCCGTACAACGTCTACCGCTGAACTATTATGTAATACACAAGGAAATGCTGCTGCCCGTTCCCTGTTATACCTTTGTTATAGATGATGTTATAACAATCGGTACCTACGGCTTCACGTGCTTTCCGAGGCACGGAGGGTAGTCCCTCAACCAACCAGACCCGGTAAGAAATCTTAGAATTTACACAAAGATTTATTGTCTGGTGTCGGGATCGTACCCACGACCTCCGAGACTTAAAGCGAGCCAAATACCGCTACGCTACGCAGGTTGTAATTTAATCAGCACTTAGGTATTTATTTTATGTCTAGGTACCTAGTTTGTTTTAAGATTAGATTCTGTATGTTTTCTTTACATTTTACATTTTTATCACGCAAACCATTAAGTAGATGTGTAGTATATCACCTTTATTCATTTTAACTGATTTCAAAAAAGGCGGAGACTGTCCATTTTGATTTATCTATGTATTTTTTTTGTACGTTGATGTTACGTGATTACTCCTTTAGTGATGTATTGATTTTGATGATACTTTTTGTATTAGGTAACTTATAACTCATAAGTATAGAAAATACACAAGTTTTAAGCTACCCTACGGAGTTTGTCCGAACTGGTAAGCGACCTCATAAAGGTCACAGGGAGTCTGTGGATGCAGGCCGTTAGCAATTGTTCCCGCATTAAATCGATGGGGGAGGCCTTTGTTCAGCAGTGGACGACAGCAGGTTGATATGATGATGGTGATGAATGAAGAAATCGTGAATATTAAGAGACGCCATTCAAGAATGTCCAAGATTTCTAGATTTTTTTTGAAACTACTTAAGATTTTCACGAAAATTCCTAATGTGTAATATACTACATTGCAGACCTACTGAGTCAGTAAGCAATTATTAAAAAAGTAAAAAAGGCTGACTTAATCAAAAAAATATAGACAGTCAGTCGATTACATATATTCAGTTAAGTCTGTCATTGCCTTTATATTCTCTCATAGGTCGTTTGAAACGATTTTCATTGGTAACCATAGTATATTGTAATTCCGAATCTTGATCATTGAATACATCACAAATCGTGACAACGAAATGAAAGAAATATCTATCGATATTCAATTATATTCATATCATCGTACCTTATAAGGTATCGACAAAGTGAAAGCGGCTATCGATTCGTCACCATAAAGTACCAGGCGACTATAATCATCTAGGAGTTATGAAATAATACATCGATACAGAGATGGTTCCAAATATAGTCAACAAAAGATATCGATTGAGGCTTGTCTTTTTTAACTTTATGGTTATGAAGATACTTTGCTTACATTAAAATATTAGCTCCTAACTAGGCCAAGCGTTGGACACCTGACTCAATATTTACAAAAATAACTTATATTCCTAAGACTTAAAATAAAGTAACTTCTTAATACCTTTTTATAAACAACTAAAGTTTTAAAATATAGTAATTATTATTAAATTAAGTTTTATTACTTTGTATATTAATAGTGATCGTTTAAAAATCTGAAATTTAACGAAATCGAGATGTATGCAAATATCAGTATTGTGTATTTTAAATCATGCTTAAGTAATAAGGGATTTAATATATATATTTGTAAGAAAAATGAATCCCCATTTTCCTTAGTTGAAAACTTGAGCACAAAGAGTTTTATTCGTGGAGTACGTTCATAATTATAAGGAAAATACAAGAATATTTAGGGAAAATTTAACAATAGCTGGTCAGGTGATGCTACGCCTCCGGTGAAGTCCGGTGCGACAATCTGGTAACATTGTATTAATAACATAATGGGTAAAATTGAATGCGCGACCCACTCGGTAAAATCAGTTTTTCTTTTTCAGAGGAACATAAATGTAGTAAGCCCACGAGGCTGTTTCCCCAGGCATAAAGGCGAGTAGTGCGCTAGCCTTAATGATAAAATCGGTATTATCTTTAAAATCTATCGATAAATCGTCTACGAGTACTAGGAGAGCAGTATACACGTAGCAGTGTACGGTCGTGCCGCTGAACGCAGGGCTGGCCCACAAACGCATCCCACTTTAGAATTTGGGCCGATATAAATACGCACTGCACTTGCACCGTCGTGTTGATTAGGGTTGTCAATTACGTGTATTTATTTAAATACGATAGAGTAGGCAATACAATCAATAATATAGCGTTTTAAGTAAAACATAATTATGTTGATTAATAATCATTGTTCCTTGCAAACAACCTAAATTATATATTTCTATAAATTACTAGCTGACCCGGCAAATAGATGTTGGCCGATTCTCAGACCTACTCAATATGCTCACAAAATTTCATGAGAATCGGTCAAGCCGTTTCGGAGGAGTACGGGAACGAACATTGTGACACGAGAATTTTATATATAAGATTAAAAAAATATTGATAGAATCTGTAAAAATAGTAAAATGTCATTATTAAAGATATGTGTACAATTTTTTTGGGAAACTCTTTGTAAATAATACGAAATAGAACTATACTAAAATAATAAACTTTTTATATTGAGAGAGAGCGACATTAAAATCGGTCCTCTTTGAGATTAATCGTTGCCAACAAAAGTAGTTAATATTATAAGTGTAGAAATGTAGATTTTATATGACGAAGATTTGTACATGACTAAGATTCTATTTTATAAAATATGGAATTATTATATGTTTTTTTTTATTATCACCATTTATATGATTTATGACTAACAATCTATTCATTTTATAGTATGAACTATAAAATAAATAGGTTGTTAATCATGAAAAAAATACAAGAATATTTTAAATGAATCTGAAATATCATTCTAGAACTGAAAAAGGATACTATTTTTTTTTTAAACAAACCGTAATTTGTTTGTTATGTAATGCACAGGTTTTAAGAAAGGCCAGGTTAAAAGTACTCTCAACTGAAGTACTGAGGAGATAAATGAATGTAGAATAGGCGAAATTTCCTTCCTTCCGCTTGCTACGATCTAGACATACCACATGTCTAGATCGTAGCAAGCGGATTAAAATGGTCTCTGCTTACCTCTATCGGAAGAGGTACAGATCTTATTTGTTTCAAGTGCATCTTAAGCTCATCAAAATTATTTCTTAAGCCACTTTTTACATCATCTTCTTAATTTGAGACGGAAGTGTTATTAAATTACTATGCTAATTCTATTTGAATTGCTTTTTAGTTACAGCAGAAGTAAATCTGAAATATCTGCTTATGGTCGACATTTTTTTTAAGTTTAGCCTTAAATAGTACTTTGACTGACCAACACAATTACACGGTAACATTTGTTTATTTTCTCTTTCGAATAAAATGCAACTCCAAATGTAGACATATATATATATACAAGTAAAAGCAGCTAATTTAAACTCGAACTAAATAAAATACTTAATTATCCAAATCTATGCTTACTAGGCAACGTTCTCAGAATAGCAATGGAAATGGAAGTTGAATAATAATGAGGAAAATTGCATTTGAAACTTAAAATTGAATATATTTAAATTGGGTTAAAAAATAACGCAATAATTAAAAAACGAATTACGCAATCTTTAAAAATCTATTCAGATACGTTCTAATTAAATAAATAATACACAGGGTTCACAGAATAGTATTATTATTTTTTTCTCCTTATTTTTCTATTTTTACATACATTTCACAAGGTGCCAACCCTGTACCCTCGGGCCGGACGTACGAGTAACATATGCGGTAACCGCGCTAGTTATACTGCTAATACTCTCTATTACTTACACACATTCACGTAAAAATATACGTATACATCATTCATTTATTTATTTAATTTAGTAATTTAATAGTATTTTAATAGCCTAATGAAAATAAACAAAGTTGGCGATAAAAAAATGTTTAAAAAAATAATATGTATGTGCTATAAATTGCTTATGGGTATCAGGATAACATAGAGGCTACATTAGAACATTTAGGCTATGGTTTTCATGGTTTTATCTACACACTAATATAGAATGCTGAAGAGTTCGTTTTAAGAGTTTTAAGCGGCCGTCGTCGGACGCAAACACAAGATCACAAGTCGGACGCTCGGACTTGTGATCTTGTGTTTGCCGGTCGCGACGATCCCCACCCATTGCACTACCGACGTGAAGCCACTCGTAACACAAGCAGTTTAGCTTAGCAAGAGGGGTTAACAAGAATAATAGTAGGCTGCAAAACTCTGCTAGAAATCTTTAAAAAAAAAGTATGATTAGTGAGTCTCTCTAAACTTCAGTGGTAGCTCTACTTTTTGGTACTGGCATCTGGTATTCTGGGTTCGATTCCTATCCTCTCCTTATATATGTATATTGACATTCACCAAAAATCTGATATAGTTGAGGTGTTTATACAAAAAAACATAAACAAGATAAACCACATGTTTTTAAAAACATGCATCACAAATAAGCGGTGCAGCGGAGACCTGAAGAAAATTAGCGAACCGGGAGATATGAAAATTATAAATGATTATGACAAAAACAAGAGACATAGTCCATTTCAACCGTGTGCAATTATAATCTTTAGATAATTAGCTAATAATTCTGACAGTAAACGTATTTATTCAGTTCCCTAGTTTTTTTCCATCTGGATACAAATAGGTCACACTATGCAGAGCGCATCAATGCTTCGTCACATTGCGCAGTTTATCTTCAGCAGACATTCTTAATGCCAATAGTAACGTTCAATGCATTCTGTACAATAAAAAAATGTCAGCTGTCTACGTCAAATTATTTGAAACAGTGGTGATCGATGTAGTGAGTATCGATATTATGAAGCAAACTTGTATGTAATGTACCCTACATCATTATCATCAGCCCGTATAACGTCCACTGCTGAACATGTTCCTTTACTCGGGAGGGGATTTGCCATAGTCACCAAGCTAGGCAGGCGGGTTGGTGACCGCTGTATAATGTTGTACCACACAAGGAAACGCTGTCTCCCGTTCCTAGATATACGATTACTATAGATGATGTTATAACAATCGGGACCAACAACTTAACGTGCTTTCTGATGCACGGAGGGTAGTCCCTCAACCAACCAGACCCGGAAGAAATCTAAGAATTTACACAAAGATTTTCTATCTGGCGTGGGGATCGAACCCACGTCCTCCGAGAGTTAAAGCGAGCCAAATACCGCTACGCTACGGAGGTTGTACCCTACACCACGCACCAAGAATTTTGAGATTTTACTTTGGAATTTTCTAAATATAAATACATTTGCTATAAATATCTCTATATCTAGTCTATGGCACTTACAAGTAAGGTGGCTTTTAATGGTAAAAGAATTTGCAAAATAGGTTCAGTAGATCCAGAGATTACCCCCTACCACCTCACAAATTCTACCTCTTTATAAAATAATAGTATAGATATGCAACAATAATATATAATAATATTATACTTTAACATTTTCTTACAAATTATGAATATAATAACAGAACCAGCCAAATTGATCGAGCTGTTCTCGAGCAACATATTTCACGATTAACTTTAAAGTAGTTTTATATAATTAAAAAAAACCGGACTAGTGCGAGTAGGACTCACGCACGAAGGGTTCCGTACTAGTTGCAAGTGCCTACCTATTTTTGATATCAAGAATACAATAAGTAAGATAGTATAAAAGTTCTTGTAGTTCGTTGTAACTTTGATCGATGTTAATAATAGTTGATTGAATGAAAGGTAAATTGCGGTTTACGGTTTATGACGCATTAAATTAAAACTACTTACTTGATCTCGTTCAAACCAATTTTCGGTGGAAGTTTGCATAGTTATGTACATAATATATTTTTTTTTAGTTTTATCATTCTCTTATTTTAGAAGTTACAGGGGGGGGGGGCGACACAAATTTAACCACTTCGGAAGTGTCTCTCGCGCAGTTCAGAAAAAAAAGACATTAGAAACCTCAATATCATTTTTGAAGACCTATCCATAGATACACCACACGTATGGGTTTGATGAAAAAAATATTTTGTAAGTTTCAGTTATAAGTATGGGGAACCCCAATTTTTTTTTATTTTTTTTTCTATTTTTGTGTGAAAATCTTAATGCGGTTCACAACATACATCTACTTGCCAAGTTTCAACATTATAGTTCTTATAGTTTTGGAAAAAAGTGGCTGTGACATACGGACGGACAGACAGACAGACAGACATGACGAATCTATAAGGGTTCCGTTTTTTGCCATTTGGCTACGGAACCCTAAAAACCAGTAGTTATAATGAGTGTGGATCTCCTCCAGATATCATTGGTATATCATCTCCATAACCAATCTATGCTAATATTATAAATATGAAAATTCGTATGGATTTTTGATACTCAGTCACTCCAGAACGGCCAATGTTGTTAAAGAAAGTGTGTGTAGGAATTGCACGAACTAATTCTCCCTCCGGTCAACTACACTTAGGCGGTTTTATCATCCATACGTCGCGTCGTTGATAGACCACCAAGTCGAGTGTGTTGATGAACAACAGAATCTTACAGTCTTCAAGTCCAGAGTGGGCATTTGCTGGGCTAACGTGTTCCATCATAATCCGCATCAAGAAATTCCATCGTGGTCGTCATTGCAGATAAACGCGTGCTTGTAAATTATATTTTTTTAAATAATTTTGCATATAGGAAGTTGTGGTCTACAATGACACATAGGCTTCTTACTGTTTACACTTTTCTGGAAAGATGTACAGTTACAATAGAATGGATAACTTTTCCCGTGAGCAACCCAGAAAGTGACAATCTCCGTAACGTAGCGGTATTTGCCTCGCTTTAAATCTCGGAGGTCGTGGGTTCGATCCCCACACCGGACAGGAAATCTTTGTGTAAATTCTAAGATTTCTTTCCAGTTCTAGTTGGTTGAGGGCCTACCCTCCGTGCCTCGGAAAGCACGTTGAGCCGTTGGTCCCCGGCCCGTTGGACCAGTGACTCAAGTGAGTAGTTACTTCTGCGACCTGGTGTTTTAGGTTCAATACCCACCCGGGATAACTATTTGTGTGAACTATAAATAGTTATTTTGAGTCTGGGTGTATTTTTGTCCGTGATATTTTTGTTTGCTAAGTCCTCCTCTCCAACAGTGGTAAAATAGATGACTTTTTCAAAAAAGGATACTGACAATCTGGGTCTCTAAAATCATACGAAATGTAACCAATCGGTATACATTTCGTAGTAAAACCACTATCTTCCCGTGTTCCGTCTAACTGCGCATCTTAACTGGGCCAGTTAAAAATAACTGCTACATTCTCGACTCAGTTAGCTTCTGCCAAATGGTTAACCCTGATCGGTTGAGGGTGTGAACCGTTGTTTGCCAGGTGCTTTTGTATATCAATTCGTTTTGTATAATTGCACCCCTTCTTCTATAAATATCAGGTATCATCATCATCACCATCAGCCCTTATACGGGCTGATGATGATATAACGTCCACTGCTGAACATGGGCCTCCTCCCGAGGGAGGGTATTTGCCATAGTCACCACGCTTGGCAGGCGGGTTGGTGACCGCAGTAATATGTTGTACCACACAAGGAAACGCTGCTGCCCGTTTCTTGATGTACGATTGTTATGCTCTCCGAGGCACGTAGGGTAGTCTCTCAACCAACCAGAACCGGAAAGAAATCTTAGAATTTACACAAAGATTTTCTGTCCGGCGTGGGGATCGAACCCGAAAGCGCGAAGCCCGAAGCGAGCCAAACACCGCTACGCTACGGAGGTAAATGATCAAAGCATATCTATTTTCACTTTAAGCGGTAATACAAATATTTTTCGTATCGAAACACGTATTTTTAGTCGACATTATGAAGCGCAGAACGTCTAATATGTGGCAGCATTTAACAACAACTTAAGGTGTATTCGTAATAAGGTCTGACCTTTTTATTACAATTACCGACACGTTAACAAAGGATACCGAATGCTTTCTATATTTGTACCGATTAGTTCCGCGGATATGGGAATTTTTTGCCGCGAATCAGGAATCAGATCGCAATTTTTTGTTCCGCGAAAAGAGAAAACGCGAATGAAGCAAGCGCGAATAAGGAGTTTACTGTAGGTATATCAACCCTCCGTAGAGTAGCAGTATTTGGCTCGCTTCAAATCTCAGAGGTCGTGGGTTCGATTCCCACGCCGGACAGAAAATCATTGTGTAAATTCTAAGATTTCTATCCGGGTCTGGTTGGTGGAGGGACTACCCTCCGTGCCTCGAAAAGCACGTTAAGCCGTTGGTCCTGATTGTTGTAACATCATCTGTTATAATCGTAAGTAATCGTCGTAAGAAGTGGACGGTGTACGGGCTGATGATGATGAACTACATTATTTGTAAGGGTTATATTTTAAGACACTTCACGTTCAAGTCTAGGATATCCCGGACATCAGCCTGTACGAGATAAGCATGGCCCTGAAACAGCTAAAGAACAACAAGGCGCCGGGTGAGGACGGAATCACATCAGAGCTCCTGAAAGCGGGTGGATCACCGGTACTTAAAGTCCTTCAGAAGCTCTTCAATTCCACTTTGCTCGGAGGCACCACGCCTAAAGCATGGAATAAGAGCGAGGTGGTGTTCTTTAAGAAAGGGGATAACACCTTACTAAAGAACTACAGGCCCATCTCGCTTTTGAGCCATGTCTATAAGCTGTTCTCCAGGGTTATTGCGAATCGTCTCGAACGAAGGCTTGATGACTTTCAGCCTCCCGAACAAGCCGGGTTTCGAAAAGGTTATAGTACCGTAGACCACATACATACGCTGCGGCAAGTTATACAGAAGACCGAAGAGTATAACTTGCCTCTCTGTTTAGCGTTTGTGGACTACGAGAAAGCCTTTGATTCGGTCGAAACATGGGCCGTACTTGAGTCTCTCCAGCGATGCCGTATTGACTATCGGTATATCGAAGTGTTGAAATGTTTGTATAGAAACGCCACTATGTCGGTCCGAGTACAAGAACAGAGTACGAAGGCAATTCCACTAAAAAGGGGCGTAAGACAGGGAGACGTTATTTCTCCGAAACTGTTTACGACCACTTTGGAAGACACCTTCAAACTTCTGAATTGGAAAGGACTAGGCATCAACATCAACGGTGAATACATCACTCACCTTCGATTCGCTGATGATATCGTGGTCATGGCAAAGTCGATGGAAGAACTCAGTACAATGCTCGAAGACCTCAACCGAGTCTCCCAGCGGGTAGGTCTTCAAATGAACATGGACAAGACAAAAATCATGTCTAATGTCCATGTTGTGCCTACCCCTATTATGGTTGAGAATACGGTTCTTGAAGTTGTTGACGCGTATGTATACCTAGGACAAACAGTCCAATTAGGTAGGTCCAACTTCGAGAAGGAGGTCAATCGCCGAATCCAACTCGGATGGGCAGCGTTCGGGAAACTTCGCAACGTTTTTTCCTCTAAAATACCTCAGTGCCTGAAGACGAAGGTCTTTAACCAGTGTGTGTTGCCAGTGATGACCTATGGATCTGAAACGTGGTCCTTCACTATAGGCCGTATGAACAGGCTCAGAATCGCTCAACGAGCTATGGAGAGGGCTATGCTCGGGGTTTCTCTACGAGATCAAATCAGAAATGAGGAGATACGTAGAAGAACGCGGGTTACCGACATAGCCCAACGGATTAGTTCGTTGAAGTGGCAATGGGCAGGCCATATAGCACGGAGAACAGATGGCCGTTGGGGCCGAAAAGTTCTCGAATGGAGACCGCGGATCGGAAAGCGTAGCGTAGGACGTCCACCTACTAGATGGACGGATGATCTGGTTAAGGCCGCGGGATCACGGTGGATGCAGGCCGCTTCTAACCGTAACAACTGGAGATCTATGAGGGAGGCCTATGTCCAGCTGTGGACGTCCTACGGCTGAAATGATGATGATGATGACGTTCAAGTTCCCGCTGGAACGGAAAGCTAGCAACGTGTTCTGTCGTAGTCTAGGTAACAAGAAAAGAAGTAATTTATTGTTAAAATGAAATATTTATTCCAAAGACAATAAAATTTTCCTATAAAACCAAATGTAATAAAAGTCTTAACCACTTTTATAGTATTGATGTAGGTAAGCTGATATTATATGATTTCATGTTCAATATCTTGTGCGCGAAAGCAGTTGCTTAAGGTCCTGGGTTCGATGCCCGTGCGTCGTTTTATTTTTTCGATTTAAGGACATTTCCCGCACTAGGGAAATGAATCCCTGTGTCGCGGGGGACTTTACAAACATTCATTTCATGGACACAAAGCACACCCAGACTCAAAACAACTTTTTGTGGTTCATACAAATAATTGTCGCGGGTGGGAATCAAACCCAGAATACCAGGTCTCAGAAGCAACTCCGGTCACCACTTAGCCACCGGTGCAGTCTTCTTCTTCTTCCTGCCATTATCCCATATTACTTGGGGTCGGCGCTGCACGTTTGTTTCTTTCTGTCCTGTCACCCGTCACAGTGTAACTAACTCCCTTTTCTTTCATATCACTCTTCACACAATCCATTCATTTTTTCTTTGGCCTTCCTCTCCCTCTCCATCCATCTACATGTGTAGGTCATGAAGTGTTAATAAGTTTTACCTTCAAGAAACATGTCGTAACATCACTATCCAATAAAATTAGTATCTTACCTCAGATGTATGTCCCATGTCCCGTTCCCTGATATGTGAGTGACATAGATGATGTCACAACCGGGACCAACAACTTAACGGAGTGCACCGGTGGCATAGTGGTTGGAACATTGACTTATGAGACCTGGTGTGTTTGGTTTCGATTCCCACTCGGGACAACAGTTTGTGTGAACTACGAATAGTTGTGATAGCCGTCGTGTTCGTGAATTATATTGTGTTTTTGCGAAGTACCCCGCAATACTGGGATTCAGTCCCTAGTGCGGGATTTGTCTTTAAAAAAAAGCGTACTTCGCGATGTATACAGGTAAGCATTTTTTTATATAGAAAAGATTACTAGCAGAGTTTTGCAGGCTACCAGTATTCTTGTTAACCCCTCGTGCTAAGTTAAAATGCTTGTGATACGAGTGGGTTCACGTCGGTAGTGCGATGAGTGGGGATCGAACCGGCGACCACAAGATCACAAGTCCAACGCCCTAGCCATTGGGCTAGGGCGCTAGGGCTACTTCGCTCCTCCCCGCGGTTTTACCCGCGTTACTCTGCGTCGAAGCGTGATTTTTTGCAGCCTATATGTTAATCGAGCTTATTATTGCGTTCTTTCAATAAACCATACAAGGAAAAAACTATATGATTTCTTTTTTTAATACTTTACGGAAACGTTAGACCACCGGCAGAACTCGAACCTGCATATTAGGTATAGCTACTAATTTTAACCCCTAATTCTAGCCTTTAATGTTAGCCCCTAATGTTAAGCCCAAAATGTCAATTAGGCTACGACGGAACACCACCCGATCATCGAAATTTATCAATTGAAACTTTTTTTTTTTTTTTTTTTTCTTGAAAACACAACTACCGCACTAGAGTAATAAATCTCTGTGTCGCGGTGGACTTTACAAACATACATTTCACGGACACAAAGTACACCCAGACTCAGAACAATTATTTGTGGTTCACACAAATAATTGTCCCGGGTGGGAATCGAACCCAGAACACCAGGTCCCAGAAGCAACTACCGTAACCACTGAGCTATATAGCTGATAATACGTTCCTAAGGGGAACTGGTAGAACTAAATTTGATTTTATCTAAAAGATTAAAACGGTTAGTAGGTAAAAATACGAAGTTTAATTGTTTATTATGTAGTTAGTTGTTTCTGCAATAATAATTATTAATATTATAAATGTGAGAAATTATTTTATGCACTGAAAAGTGAATTGAAATTATACTTTATCAGGTAAATTAAATTACTGTGATATAATACTGAAAGACTACAAAAATGAAACCATATTTATATTTGATTTCAACTAAGTTTATAGTTTACTACTTCCCCGCGCGCGGTTTCACCCGCATAAGTAGCGATCTCGTAGGAACTTCATAATAGGCATGAGGACTAAAAAAATCTATTTAGTCCGTCAGTTAGATTACAAAAAAATATTGGACTCATATTTTTTTCTTCCTCAAACAAAAAATGACGAATATACAGCGCATTGAAATTTTGTGTGGCGTCACTATTAGGTACAAATTTACCTAATAGTGACGTCACAATCCCCCCTCTCCTGAACTTTATAGTTTGTTTTTGCTCTGTATCTTTGTCAATATTTATTGATTTGATAAATAAAATATACGTGTCCAATATTTTTTAGTAATCTAACTGACGGACTAAATATATTTTTTTAGTCCTCATGCCCATTAAATATAGCCTATAGCCTTCCTCGATAAATGGGTTTTTTTCCAATCGGTCCAGTAGTTTCTGAGATTAGCGCGTTCAGGTTCAGCTTTATATATTAGTATAGATTTGAAATGTTTCTTTTTTTTAAGAAAGGTGCAACGTTCACACGTAAGGGCTTCCACACACGGGCCACCGGCCACAACCACAAAAACGCCGCCACCGGCATATTTTCTGTAGTTTTCATACATTTTATATGGACTCGCAGCACACGGTTGATGCCGGTGGCCGCCGCACGCTACACTGCTCGCTTCTTGTAAACTACAGGAAATATGCCGGTGGCGGCGTTTTGTGGCTGTGGCCTGTGGCCCGTGTGCGGCGACACTAAGTGATTTTTTAGAACGGACATCTTTGTAGTCAGCCTCGAGGCTTTTTCTACTTCACCGGACATAAAAGCGAACAGAGCATCAGGCTTATTAAATGGTTTACAAACTAAGCAACCTGCGCGATCATGTACATTTTTAGAAACGCTGTTATTTTTTTTTGTTTTCATACATAGATTACTAACAGAGTTTTGCAGTCTACTAGTACACTAGTTAACCCCTCGTGCTGAGCTAAAATGCTTGTGTAAAGAGTGGGTTCACGTCGGTAGTGCAATAGGTGGGCATCGAAACGGCAACGACAAGATCACAAGTCCGACATTAGCCTAAGTAATTGGGCTACGGCATTGTCTCGGAAAGCACATAAAGTCATTAATCCCGGTTTTGATTACATCATCTATGAAAATGGGCATAAAGGTTTTCAGCTCTTTTATATTCTTTTTTCTTTTTTTCTTTTCTTTTCTTTAAAAAGACAACTCCCGCACTAGGGAAATAAATCCCTGTGTCGCGGGGGACTTTACAAACATTCATTTCACGGACACAAAGTACACCCAGACTCAGAACAACTATTTGTGGTTCACACAAATAATTGTCCCGGGTGGGAATCGAACCCAGAACACCAGGTCTCAGAGGCAACTACCGTAACCACTGAGCTACCGGTGCAGTCATTAATATAGACATTCATACTGCGGTCTTCATTATGTTTGCCAAGCTCGGTGACGATGGCAAAACCCCTGCAAAGGAGGTCCATGAAGGAGTATTCCTCATTCAGCACAAATTGTTTGGGCACCAAACGTTTATGCATCAAAACAATGAAACTAGAAGTTTTGGTGCTCAAACCTCTGGTGCTCAAAAATGGTGTGAAAGAGGAAAACTCCTCCACGTCCAGCAGTGAACATTATACGGGCTGATGTTAATGACTTTCACTTTTATACAAAACGAATTATAAAAAAATTAACAAATCATCTTGTTTTTAAATACAAGCAAACTCACAGTAACAGTTCTGAGTTATATCACTCACACATACACAATGTTTACTCCAAATTTCACTCACATACACAACTGCATACTAATGCATTACTACTATTGTGTGTGCGTGTGTGTGTGCGGCCCACGCACACACGAACTGTGAGTGTAAGTGGGTCACAAAGATAGGAGAGACACGTGTTAGAGGGCTGGACCTTTATTAGTGTGGTTGTTGTATGTTACAGTGGGCTGGTGAAATTCGAAAATGTCTATTTAAATGTGAAAAAATTTGTTAATAATATAATAATATTATTAAAACTGAAATTATATGTAATTTTTAAAAGTTACATGTTGATTTCATAAACAATGTTGATATTGTTTGGTTATAAAATCTATACAAAATAGGCTATATTTAATGGGCATGAGGACTAAAAAAATCTATTTAGTCCGTCAGTGAGATTACTAAAAAATATTTGACACGTATTTTTTTATTTATCAAATCAATAAAAATTGACAAAGATACAGAGCAAACACAAACTATAACGTTTAGGAGAGTGGGGCTTGTGACGTCACTATTAGGTAAAATTGTGCCTAATAGTGACGTCACACAAAATTTCAACGCGCTGTATCGACGTAATTTTTTGTTTGAGGAACGAAAACAAAAATACGTGTCCAATATTTTTAGGTAATCTAACTGACGGACTAAATAGATTTTTTTAGTCCTTGACATGCCTTTTTTGAAGTTTCTACGGGAACGGGAGTTACGGGCGCGGGAATCTTGTTTATTTTGTATAGACTTTATAACCAAACAGTATTAATTTTTTTATGAAACCCGCCGCTTTATTGTCATTTAACCCTAAACAAAATGTGTAAATTTTTACAGTAAATCTAACTGTGTACGATATATTTAAACCGGACTAGTGGTTCTTGAAAATAGCGCGAACAAACAAACTCTTCAAGTTTATATATTAGTACATACATTAAGCAATAATCCTTGGAATAGGTTAGGAATCGATTACAGACAAATCTGAACTAAAGCAACTAAAATAAATTGAGTTATTTGAATAATTCAAAAAGTGGGCAAAAAATATGAAAAAGATTTTAAGATAGAATAAAAAAGTTTATTTTATTATTTTACACTACAGATCATCTCGTATATTTAAAATCATAATAATATCTATATCACTAGGTATATAATTCTTCCAAATTAAAATACCTATTCTTTATTTTTAGTATCCCATATATAACAAAAAATCGTATCTCATTAAACAAATATAGTGATAAAAAATGTTTCTCTACAAATACTATCAAAAATAATTATTAAACCAAGCCCTTCCCGCACACTAATAAAGTCCCTGCGCGTACGCATAGATGATAGCGCGCGGAGCAGAGAGCGTTCACCCGCCGCGCCCGGCCGCCGGAAAATCGGGTTTTCTCATAATTCAACCAGGAAGAGGGCCTTTGACCTCATTGCCATCTGATTTTGGTGATACCTGTACCTCTTACAGATGTATGTTCGCCTAGTACTGATTAAGTGAATATTACATAGAATATCGGGGCTGTTTCATATTTAAACCAAGAAGGGCTTTTGACCTCATTGTCATCTGATTTTTGGTGAAATCTGTACCTCTTATAGACTTATGTACTCCTGGTTATATGAATGTTACATAGAAATTTCGTTTATACTGTTTGTAATTAAATAAATTAGTTTATTGGTAGCGTAGACATTCAATGAGTTTATTATAATTAGGTTTCATGGTTGTAACAATTATATTATTGAAAACATTTGGTTTAATAGCTTTTTAAATTATTCGTTGAGCTTCCGTCCATATTGGTATTAGCTTGTTTAAAATATTACAATATATTTGTAGTCTAATAGGCTTACTGTTTTTACCTTTGACATGCATTTCGTTTTAACGTTCCATTTTGCAGTTTCAACTATTGAATCAACTCTAGTGTATGATAGTTTTTAAAATACTGAATCAATTTCACAGAATGATCGTTCTTGTTACATAGATAGACGGCGCTTTAGAAAAGAATGAGTGGATGAGACAAATTAAAAAAAAAACAAAAGAAAATAGAAAAAAAACTTTTTAGAAAATCTTAATCATGAATTTATTTCTAAAAGACACAGTTCATCTCACATAATATTTAATATTGTTATGTTGCATACCTACTAACTACGTCATAATATCATTGAACGATCCTTCAATTAAATTGTCCCGTACTGTTTAGAATACAATGTTGTATGCATTTAATAAATAAGGGCTACTTATTGCCTCAGGGAGCTGCTATTATCCATTTAAAAAAACCTCATTATTATCAGAACTTTGTATATTTTCTTAGGATTCTTTCTATATTCACTACGCTTAGCAGAACGACTGGTGACCACAGGATGTATATATCTATTTGTTATATATGACGATCTGGAGTCAATTTCGACTGCACTGGAAGCTTGATAGTTTTGCAGAACTGGTGATGGATGTGAATTCGACTTCCAGATGGAACAACTATTTATAAGAGACATGGGTAGCTGTTCTAAGTCCGTGCGAGGTTTATTTTCATGAATTACCTACGTATTCCAAAAACACACAGATTTATTCATCAATGTGACGTCTTTTTGAAGTAGTCGAAGAATATGTTAATAATTGTTTTCAAAAACTCCTAATGACGTTTAGGTAATTTAGTGGAAGTCCGCTAACTTAGCACTTAAATAGAGACCTATTGTTATTATTTATCCATACTGCTATTTATAAAAAGGTAAACTGTGGATCTACTGAACTGAACTGAACCGATTAAAAAAATTGCTTTCCCATAGAAAGCCACATTAGTTGTAATATTCATAGGACATAATATTTTCAGACGAGTTTTCCAATAGAATGCGATCTACAAGGGTAAAACCGTGTGAGACAGCTAGAATGTGTATAATTCGTATAAAAATAAGACTGATAGGATTCCAGTTAGTGTATTCAATTGACTAACAATAGGCATAACGACTAAAATAATCTATTTAGTCAGTAGATTACTAAAAATATTGGACAAGTATTTTTTTATTGGTCAAATCAATAAAAAATTACATAGATACAGAGCAAAAACAAACTATAAAGTTCAGTATAGGGGGCTTCTGATGTCACTATTAGGTAAAATTGTACATTGAAGTGACGTCACTCAAAATTTCAACGCTTCTACGCGCTGTCCTTTTTTAGGGTTCCGTAGCCAAATGGCAAAAAACGGAACCCTTATAGATTCGTCATGTCTGTCTGTCTGTCTGTCCGTCCGTATGTCACAGCCACTTTTTTCCGAAACTATAAGAACTATAATGTTGAAACTTGGCAAGTAGATGTATGTTGTGAACCGCATTAAGATTTTCACACAAAAAAAGAAAAAAACAATAAATTTTGGGGTTCCCCATACATAGAACTGAAACTCAAAAAATTTTTTTTCATCGTACCCATACGTATGGGGTATCTATGAATAGGTCTTCATAAATGATGTTGAGGTTTCTAATGTATTTTTTTTCTTAACTGAATAGTTTGCGCGAGAGACACTTCCAAAGTGGTAAAATGTGTGTCCCCCCCCCCTGTAACTTCTAAAATAAGAGAATGATAAATCAAAAAAAAATATATGATGTACATTACCATGCAAACTTCCACCGAAAATTGGTTTGAACGAGATCTTGTAAGTAGTTTTTTTTTTAATACGTCATAAATCGTAAACCGCAATTTACCTTTCATTCAATCAACTCGAATATAAAAATATAAAATAACATTTCATTTCATAAACATACGCTTTTTTATTCTTGATATCAAAAATAGGTACGCACTTGTAACTGATACGGAACCCTTCGTGCGCGAGTCCGACTCGCACTTGGCCGGTTTTTTGTTTGAGGGACGGAAACAAAATACGTGTCCAATATTTTTTGTTTAACTAACTGACGGACTTTATATAATTTTTTAGTCTTTATGCTCATTGCAATTGTTTTTTTATTTGACAGTTTTCTATGCCATTCGGTAATTTTTATTCTAGGATTAAGAAAAAGCAACACTATTCACTTTCCCTATAAAATGTATCAACAGTATTATAGACGAAAACCATAACACAAAAAAATCGACACACATCCTACCCAAACTCTTCTCAAGTTCCATAAACAACAAACATTTGTTTTGGTAAACAAAACGAGCAAGCCATACTTTTTTTGTGCATACTAAGTGGCTCGAGGTACCAGGCGCACAGATAATGAAGGTGTACAATGGAAAGCGCTGCGAAGGCCGACAGGTTAACTTAACGCCGAATTTCACTGCGGCCAACGCCCTCTGTGTAAGTTCTTGGCAGTCCTCCACTCCTGGTGACTTTACCAGTTTACGTTGACATATAGTTAAATTTAACTGGAACTTTATGTAATTGATTGTTCGTAAGTAGTTAAACAAGTTATTTTTGGTTCGGAAATAAACGATGTTTGAGTTGAGCCCTTTATTATTTTTCGTAAAAGAATGGTACTAAACTAGAATATACCTATTAAAATACTTTGAACTATAAGTTGACTTGAGAGTATAATTGCATAGGTAAGGTCTATTTTAACAGACAAAGGGATAATTTTCCAATCATCAGATAAAACATGTCAGAAGTATTCATTTTATTTTTGACAGATTGTAAAATTGGATTTTATCGGCCTCATACATTTTATTAGATGACTAAAAATGTTCCTATAAAAGTACGTCAATGTCTGTCTGCGAGGCACCTTTAAAGGGTGACTGGTAATTAGTGACCGATACCTAAACACATGATTGTGCTCATGATAACAAACACCTTTTACTATGGCACCAACCCTGAAATCGCGAAAAAAAATCAGCTGCTCCCTACCATGTTGACGAGTTATGTGAACATGAATGTATGGAACAGCTGTTTTTTTTTCGCGGTTTCAGTGTTGGTGCCATAGTAAAAGTTGTTTGTTATCATGAGCACAATGACGTGTTTAGCTATCGGTCACTAATTACCAGTCACCCTATATACTTGTATTTTTAGTACCTAAGCTAAGGTTCACGTAGAAAGTAAACCTTAACTTTGGGATAAAATATATTTTAACTTTCCTAACCTATTAACTCTAATGACCACGGATGTAGTAATAGGCGACTGAGGGACATATCAAGGCATTTTTTTTTCGGATGGACATATACCTAAAGCCCTGAGGCTTTTGCTACTTCACCGAGCATAAAAGGTGAGCAGAGCTCCAGCCTAGATAAATTATTTAAACACTACAAACTAAGCAACCTGCGCAAGAGGGCATCCGCTGTGGGGGTTGGACCTTGGCTTGGGGCGGTCGCTGGCGATGAGATTGAGGGATTATGACTTTTTAATTCTTCAGGGGAGTTTTGTGCAATTGTCGCGTACTTTACAGTTCGCGGGCCTCTCGGACTTCGGGTCTACGAGGGCATCTACAAAGGTAGTGGACAGTACAGAGCTATAGGTAAGTTGGTAAATAAAGTTATCACTGGTTTAATCCTAAGTTCATTAAGATTTCTCCAACAAAAAATAAAGATCTTATTGAATCTCAGCAGGAAAGTGAAGAGAATAAATAAAACGTTTTATTTAACGTCCTTAATTAATGAACAGATAAACGAGTAATTATTATTATTAATACAGGAAATGCATAAACTAAGGAAACTAGAGTACAATTATCGGTATGATAAAAAACCAATAGGTACTAAGGGAGGAATCTTCGAATTTCCGCATTATATTATTTTTACAACAACCTCCGTAGCGTAGCGGTATTTGGCTCGCTTTAAATTTCGGAGGTCGTGGGTTCGATCCCCACTCCGGACAAGTAATCTTTGTGTAAATTGTAAGATATCTGTCCGGGTCTGGTTGGTTGAGGCTACCCTCCGTGCCTCGGAAAGCACGTGAAGCCGTTGGTCCCGATTATTATTGCATCATTTATAAGAATCGTATATCAAGGAACGGGCAGCAGCGTTTCCTTTAGTGGCACAACATAATTCTGCGGTGACTAACCCTGCCTAGCGTGGTGACTATGGCAAAATACCCTGCCTCGGGAGGAGGCCCATGTACAGCAGTTGACGTTATGCGGGCTGATGATGATGATGATGATTACTTTTAGATCTAAAAAGTAACTCCTAGTTCTGAGGTGTCAATTTTAAAATGGCATCTGCTTTAAAATTCTTGAATTACAAAGTAGAAATGCAATATGGGAATTTAGATTTTATTACGAAGCGTTCTTTCCCAGCATCCCATAATGTCTAAAAACCCGATAAGTAGAATAACTCCCGATATAACCCGATAAGTAGGTAGTATTGTATCTGTAGTTTAGAAATTAACATTTAGCTAGCATCCGTTTAACTCGCGTAAGTCACACAGGAGGCGCCTTCTTGCGCAGGTTGCTTAGTTTGTAGTTTTAATACCATTTAATAAGGAAGAAGCTTTGCTTGCCATTAAATTCCAGGTGAAGTAACTGATTTTGATACGTTAACAAGTGTTTGTTAAGTAATGCTTTGGTTGAAAAAGAAACCGAGTATTGGTATCTCTCTCTTTTAATTTAATTAATCCCACCTCTTATCTCTTCTCAAATTGAAACCAAAATATTCATTACACACTTAACCTCAAAAACATGGAAACAAAAAGCCTCAATTACATAACAGCGTAAGTCGGTAATTATAAAAAACTGTATCAGCTAGTATAATTATAGCACAATAATTGCACAACGCCTCTCACCCACTGACACAGAGCTCCACGGTTATCGTACCAACGATCAAGTTATGCAATACGTAAAAAAGTGAGTGTGTATTTGAGTGGAAAATGACTTAGTTTTCTTGAGACAGTGCGGTAAATGAATGGAGTTGCGAATGTACTTGGCATATAAAATGTATCGAAGCAAGTGATTAGTGAGGAGATTGAAGCGTGGCGTGTATTGATCTAAAAGTTAAAAATTGTGCAGTCTTTTAACTTGAATGGTGCAAAATGAACTTCCTTCCGGGAGGCCCATTAAATACGACTGTATGTTTATAATGAGGAGGTTTTTATCGTAAGAACTATGTTTTAAACTACGAGCCTTTTTATACTTCACCAGACAAGCAGGGCTTTAGTTTTATTAAATAAGTAATCCCGCGGCCTTTACCAGGTCATCCGTTCATCAGTTATTATTATTATCATTGAATAATTAAATTTTTATTTAACATTTATGAGTTCAAAGTATATCTTTAATTAGTTTATTAAGTATTAATGCAACATCTCAAAGTTTTTTTAAAAGAAATTTAGTAAAAACATAATTACAATTTATATTAATATTCATATAGTGAATGAGACGTCATGCTATGACCCACATGAATAACGATAGAACAAGAGTAAAAGCAGTTTTATTTATATAATTTATTTCTTATGTATAAAATGTAGAACTTATATGTAAATGTTATTTGATATAAAAATTGACAGTTAACGATTGGATTTAACGGATATTACTTTGTCGGCTGGTTTAATGATATTGCGTAACGTTTCTGGTTTTTCACCACTCATATACCTACAAACTAAAATTTTATAGGCTCTGATACTACTTAGTGCACCTACCATGATATCTCTGCATCTCTGGTCAACTGATAGAAAATGCGTTAGTAATTAAGTCCACCAATGTACAATATAAATGTACTAAAGTATAAACAAATAAATAAATAAGTAGTAAATATTTATCGTAGGTATCTTATAATTTGTACCCATATTAACATTAGTTTTATAAAATTTCTATACATTTCTTTTTAGAAATGTATAGCCATAACGATATTTTTTATCGTTATGGCTTCTTTAACATTATATTAGATTTTTTATTTATGCTAGCTAGTGTATTAAACTGAGTTGTTTCCTTAAGAAACTAGCATAATCGCAGTTTTAATCCTGATTCTCTAATCTCATTGTAATCTCGGCCATGATGGTTAAGCTCTATTGAAATTGACCATCTGCACAAAATACATAAGTCTATTAAATTATTTTGTATTAAATGTGGTGCACTCTCTATTCATCTACTCCCAATATTCGGTAGTGTGTTCTGATAACTAATATAATACTAACTATTTTAAATACTATAATAATAATACTACTACTTGGAAACTTTTCCAGATTTTTTATTCGGGGCATATTTGCAACCTTGCCGGCCAATGCATTCAACGGGGCAATGCTGCCAGAACTATCATATTAGCTTATCTTATTATATTGATTGATTAAAGCATCAAAAGGACACTAAAAACTTAATACATATTATTAAATTGCCAGCACATAATGTAAGGCTAAGTAAATTATTGCAAATATTAATAATTATAATGTCGTGAAACATCGTTAGAAACACGATCAATTTCAGTGCAAATTAAACATAACATTAGATATAAAATCAATTGAGACCTAGATTAGTTGCTATCATAATTATTCATAATACTTACATTTATTGGCGCTGCTTTTAATATAGGTATATTATTATTGATTTATAATGAATATAATAGTGATTCAATTAATCATTCAAACACATCATACATCGGCTTGCAGTAAATTCATTAATTACAAGAATTAGGCATTAGGTATTTTTTGAAAATACTGTTTTCTTGACTTATATGTTTCTTTTTCAGGGTGATGATATTATATAGGGTGACTGGTAATTAGTGACCGATACCTAAACACATGATTGTGCTCATGATAACAAACAACTTTTACTATGGCACCAACCCTGAAATCGCGAAAAAGAATCAGCTGTTCCATACATTCATGTTCTCATAATTCGTCAACATGGTATGGGAGCAGCTGATTTTTTTTTGTGATTTCAGGTTTGGTTGTTGTTTGTTATCATGAGCACAATGATGTGTTTAGGTATCGGTCACTAATTACCAGTCACCCTATTATAGTAGAGTTTTTAGGGTCTGGCGGCTGGTGCGGTGGCGTAGCTAGGTGCATAGCTTCCGGAGCTAGCGAGTTGGCTGACCCTCTCTTTTTAAAGCTTCAGTTAGAAGGCCCCTGAGGTCCGGGGCCCTGGTGCACTGCACTACCTGGCCCAACGATAGCTACGCCACTGGGCTGGTGATTAGATTTTAGAATATTTGTAATTATTCCTCCTGCACATTATGCATAAAATCAGCGGGCAAGAGGATAGTGCACAAACTGCATCCCAATATAAAGCAATAGAGTTTTTGAGCGGAATTAACATAACATATTTTTAATTAAGATTAACGTATGGAGTTCTGGAAAGTAATTCCTAAATCTATTAATAAAAAAAAAAAAGTTGCTCAAATATGTCTTACTAGCTTTCCGAGCGCGGTTACAGCCGCTTAACTCCCGTTTCCGTAGGAACTTCATAATTAAATATAGCCTATAGTCTACCTTGGTAAATGGGCTATCTAACACTGAAAGAATAGGCATGAGGACTAAAAAAATCTATTTAGTCTATCAGTTAGATTATCAAAAAATATTGGACACATATTTTTTTTTCGTTCCTGAAACAAAAAATGACGAAGATACAGCGCGTTAAAATTTTGTGTGACGTCACTATTAGGTACAATTTTACCTATTATTATTTAATTTTTCTTCTGAACTTTATAGTTTGTGTTTGCTCTGTATCTTTGTAAATTTTTATTGATCTGGTAAATAAAAAAATATGTGTACAATATCTTTTTGTAATCTAACTTACGGACTAAATAGATTTTTTTAGTCCTCATGCCCATTTTTCAAATAAGTCCAGTAGTTCCTGACTAGTTGCCGTCGGGGGGTCGGATTGCTTATGCGTACCCGGCCCCCGCCAACGACGGATCGAAGGAGTGTCCGGGGGTTTTAGTGGTGTAGGGTCCTCTCCTCGTGGTATGAGTTTAGCATACCACGCTATGGAGAGGGCGAGTCCCACATATCCCACCGCCAGCGCGCGAATACGCAGCAGCGGCGGTGGGAATGTGTAAATGCATTTCGCCCCGGGCAACAAAAAAAAAGTTCCTGTGATTAGCGCGTTCGAAATAACTAATAAATAAACAACTAATCTGCTATTTCAAAATGATTGATTAACCCACATCCTTTCTCCTATATTCTCGTTCAAAATGCTAATAGCATGCACACTATGATTAATGTCATCAAGCCTAATTTAATATAATTGCAATAATTAAAAACGTTAAGCGAAATAGCTAGAACCGGTATGATCGCGGAATGGCCACAAAGGGGGGAACAAAGACTGGCGCAACCTACATACATCCCCCCTTCAAATCTTACCAGTGGAGAGTACGCGCAGACGTGGCGATAGGTAGAAAACTAAAGTGAACAGACACTTTCTAGGCAAGCGTGTATCATCTTAGGCCTTATCTTCGCCTTCCATCAAGCGAGGTTATGGTAATACGTAAGCCAAAATCGAGTAAAAAAAAAAAAAAAATTACTTCGACTTTATCAGCAACTAATTTCCCGCAAGCGGTTTCACCCGCGTACCTCCCGTCCCCGTGGGAACTTCATAATTAAATATAACCTATGTCATCCGGGGATAGTGTAGCTTCCCAACGGTGAAAGAATTTTTCAAATCGGTCTACCAGTTACGGAGCCTACTCAATACAGACAAACAATGAAAGCTGTCCTCTCTATAATATTAGTATACTTAGACTAACGGTCTGACCCGGCTTCGCACGGGTGGTGTTTACATAAACCTTCCTCTAGAATCACTCTATATATTAAAAGCCGCATCAGAATCCGTTGCGTCGTTTTAAAGAGCGAAGCATACATAGGGACAGACAGACAGCGGGAAGCGACTGAATTTGTTTTATATTATGTACTTAGTGACTAAGCATTCCCTTTTTTATTTGTTCAAAAGGAAGTGCCATACAAAATGAGTTGTAAAAAAAATCCTACAAAGATTTTTGCATTTGATCGCACTTTTAAATTCTGACATAATTTTTATTTTAGTCCTCAGCTGTTAGAATTAAGGTATATGATATTGTGTATTTTATGATGTTTAGTTATTGTATGTATGAATATCTACCTACACACTTCTAATTTCTTCTATATTTTGACTTCCCTCGCAGGTCTACTTGAAGAGATTTATTTTGAAATAAGAAAAGTTTGTATGTTTTGTGTTCATAAATAAATAAATAATGTTATTCGTTCATTTTGATGTAGTGGTGATGTATGTGCCTATAACAATGGTATAATAATTTAATGTATGACTCATAAATTCTAACTTAATAAGTTGTACCTTGCGAAAATGTGTAGCCGATGAAAACTAGTTACGGAAAGAGGAGGACCAAATGTTATGGACCCTTATAGTACCCTAGGTCCAGTAGTAATAGGCAGACGTATTGCCACCATCTTACCCGAATTCACATGTATAGCTCATGTTCTTATGGTAATCTCTTCATCATCACTACATAGTATAAAACAGTCGCTCTCTCTGTCCCTATGTATGCTTAAATATTTAAAACTACGCAACGGATTTTGATGCGGTTTTTTTTAATAGATAGAGGGATTCAAGAGGAAGGTTTATATGTACCTATAATACATCAGCATTGTACCCGTGCGGAGCCGGGGCGGGTCGCTAGTTATATATATAATGTATGTATATGTTGCCTGTAGTCTGTACTTTATAAACGAGCTCTGACATCCCCTAAAACTCGAATTAAAAAACCCTTTTTTACTTTTCAATTAGTCAAAATACGTGTATTAGAATACATAGAAAAAAAAACGATGTGTTCTAATATTTATGTCAATTTTTTCTATGTTTTCTATGTATTTATCTATGTAAGTATAGTATAATACTTAGCGTAGTTTTCTCAATTTAATATAAAAAAGCACTGACCGATAACATTGAAACATTACATTTATTAAACCGTTTGCCTTCCCATAAATTTGTAATAATATGCAGACAATAGCACTAAGGTATTTATTTCAATCTTAATTAGAAACCCTTAACAAATTAATTAAAAATCAGCCACCGTCGCATAATTCAGTGTAGCTTATTTCTCTCAAAAGACACGTAGTCTATTGCGCAGTGATAAGGAAAAAAATCGTGCGGTATCGTTCTTATGCAATCAAATTATAATTATTATCTATAACTTACGCAATCAAGGGAAATGTTGATAAACCATGAAACCTTTAGTCGTGGCAAAATGACGAAATTCTATGGGACAGGTATTTAACTGCGCAGAAAGTGATTATCATTTAAATCCATCGATGTTCCACATTTTTGGACTGAATCTATTAGTTCAAGGATAACGAATCAAGGTAGAAATAGATTTGAAGAAATAATATGATAGTTAGTAAATATTGGAAGAATGTCCGAAATTATATTAGACTAATAAGTATTAAGTACGACCTTTTCATTTTTGAGACTGGTTAGTTCAGTGACAACCCTCCGTGACTCGGAAAGTACTTTGAGCCATTAGTCGTGATTGTAATCACATAATTCAAGCAGTTGTAACCGGAGAACAGGCAGCAGCGTTTCCCTGTGTATTGTAAACTGTGGTGTGTGTGGCAAAACCCTACCTCGGGAGGTGGCCCATAACAATCGTTTAATTCTGGACCCCAATAAAAAAAACTTTTAATCCGAAATTGAACTGGAAAGGTCTCCCGCCTCCCGCCAAAGGCGAAGGCTTGTAAAAAAAACGAAATTATTCAAGAAGATTGCATAATGTGTGGTTACTTACCTACTTATATTTTGTAAATTATTTATTTTACAAAAGATTTGCTTTTAAGACAATAAAATATATATAAACATATAACAAAAAAACCCATATTTAGATATGGGATTTTCTGTTATATGTATACCTATATATATGTACTTATATATTTAACGGATCAAAGTTTATTTGGTTATCTTAATAATCTGATATGGATCTGTTAAGATGGTCTGGTATCTGGTAAATAAATATGAGTCTACCTAGCATATTTAGCAATTAGACTCTTTCGAGCGGTTTCACCAATTTAGCTCCGGTACCCATAAAAATTAAAATAATAAATCAAAATTCATTTTTATTTACGTAAACCGCACTTGCAAATAGTCAAAACGATAATTTTGTATTTATTATTACCTATTCATAATGATCATATTTTATAAATTTTCAAATTAAGTTTTTAATTTATTATTTAAATTATATTTTTGTATTAACGTCTTAGTTTATAATTTAACTATAGTGTGTCAAACGTGCCACACGGCAAAACATTTGCCGTGTGGTTTCCGGCTTAGAATAGACCACCCCATGTCTTCCCATGGGTGTCGTAAAAGGCGACTAAGGGACATATGGCTGATGGATGGGCAGCAGCATCTATTAGCTCAAGGTTAACATCTTACTGCGATCACCAATCCGTCTGCCAAGCGTGGTGATTATGGCAATATCCCTCTACGATCCTTTTTTTTTTTTTTTTTTGTTTTCCGAGGGGAAATGCATTGACGCATTCCCACCACCGTTGCAGCGTATTTGCGCGCTGGCGGTGGGATATGTGGGACTCACCCTCTCCATAGCGTGGTATGCTAAAGTCATACCACGAGGAGAGGACCCTACACCACTAAAACCTCCCGGACACTCCTTCGATCCGCCGTTGGCGGGGGTCGGGGACGCATGAGCAATCCGGCATCCCTCTACGATCCTGGCTTGACAAATCCGTTAAGAGGAGGCCCATGTTCAGCAGTGGACGTAAGCGGGCTGTTGATGATGATGATGATGTGTCAAATAACTTGTTCTGTCTATATAAGTTTAGAACAATTGTCATTATTTAGGTGAACCACCAACCAACGACGGACGCGCTTTAATGCTACCTCCGTATCAAAAACTGAGAAGACCCGGCGAAACAAATTTAGTGGGTTTTTCTACTGTCGGTTTCAACACGACCTACATGAGACAGTCGATAATTAAATATAATAATAATAAAATATTGATGAAATTTATTCAGCACCTGAGTTCATCAATCTGCGTATTTACATACCTACTCTTTTACTTTTCCGAATCACAATGTGAAAGACAAAATCTAACAAAAGTATCACTTTGTTGCTAAGAACTATTACATTATTTGATCTTTAGAGACACCACAATCCGTCCATCCGTCCGTCCAGCGATATATGATAATGTTAACATTATCGTAAAGTACTATACCTATGTTACTCCTGGATAATGCAAATTTCTATAGAGTAACAATTTTTGAAATTACCCTATTCAATGCAAAGAAACAATCAATTCTTTCCTTCTTTATTTTATAATATGAGTATAGAAAACACGTGATGCTGTTATCTCTAGATGTATCAAGTGGCTCATCTGTGTTACTCTATGGCAATACAGCCTCATCTCAACTCTAAGCCAGCTTATGCAACCTTTCACTCTTGCGAAACTTACTGACCGACATTCAACGATTTGCGCGTTACATAACGCAATTGTCTTTTTATGCCAACCCCTTTTAGAAGGCGGTTAACAACCGTTAAATAACAATTATAGGATTTTAAGCTGAAAAATTGGCTGAATTGGATACAGATGAGAGTAAAGTGCTTTTGTGGTGGGCATTTTATTGGTTGTATATTGACTTTTGTAAGTTGATGTTACGTATTATAATATGATTGTAAGACAATCGATATAAATAAAACGCTTTGTCCTAAATAAACAGCTGTTCTTAGAAATCTGAAACTTGGCGGGTTTATTCTCTATATGACGCAGGCATCCAATAAGAAAGGATTTTAACAAATGGCAATCCTAGGATGAAATCAAAATCTACGCAGATGAAGTCACAGGCAACATGTAGTATTTAATTACAATTTAACCTTTTTTACCTACACCTTCACCGGACTAAAATTTTGACAATTCCCATGTATTGCTTAAAAATTTTCTTTTATCAAACCTTGGCCTTATAATGACAAAGAAAATCATCCAAATTAGTCATGTCGTTTTCCAGTTATGTGCGTACATATATTTTCGTGATTCATTTGAATTTATATAGATTTATGAATAGATAAGTGATAATAATATGTAACTTATTTTTGGTCAGCTTTGTATTTCAATTTTCCTTTTTTTTGCAAACAACGGTTTGCAGTATTTTATCCATATTTTTTATTTATAATTTAATTTATCCAGATCTATCTGAAATCTGAGCTTAAAGGTCCGTTAATATCCGATATAAAATATTATTATATTTTCCCATTTTTTATGAAATTAGGTACAAGGAAAAAGCGAGATACACCGAAACGAAAGTAAGGATGCGCGATATCCTGAATCCGTGACGCTGATGATACATCCGCGAATATCGGCGCAGACGCACCGCATTTACATCGCAATGTAACCGGATACACCCATACCGAAAAGCGGCAGTAGCCTATTGGCTAGTTACATTGTTTTTTCACCAGTTGATAAGACAGAAGCGCTACTGGCCTTCTAACTCGTGTTCGCAATTAAGAGTATGGAGGCATAGTATGTTCATCAACATCTGTCTCCCTGAAACCTATATCAATTCGTCGGTCTTTGTGTAAATATTTCGAGAATATTTTGTGTAAATCTTAAATTTCTTTCCCTGCCTCAGAAAGCACATTAATCCCGATAGTTGTATTAACATCTATAACAATGTCAAGGAATTTCAAGGATACGGTGCAACGTTTCCAACACTGCTGTTACTAGCATGCCTGCTTGCGTGCTGACTATGGCAAAAATCCTCCCTCAAGAGTAGGTCGATGTACATTAGTGGAAGCCACACGAACTGATTCTTATCTTTAAAATGAAGTATATTTTTGCACAACGGTGTGACATAGGTTCACGGTATAACGGGTTTTTTTCTGACTCACTCATAAGTGGGACACGTTCGATTTCCGTTTAAAATTAACTCTCAAAAATGTGAAGATACAATTTTGATAAAACTTGCTAATTTACGGATGTGCTTGATTCCTGAAAATACCCTCAAGACTACTTATATCTTATTTTTTATTTCCTTTCCCGCTTTGCAATAGAGGAAAGTAAAAACGTAAGTCTTTCTTACTCCTAATTTCTTTCTGATTAAATTCTTTGCGGGTCCCAAGGCAGTTTAACTTTTCCCCAGTCCTTAGTGAGCCTCGGTGCTCATTGCCATTTCCAATGTGTGCCACTGTTGATCCTGGCTTACAGGAATTTTAGTGGTGCGACTGTGGGTGGGATTAGTTCTTATGATAATAGGAGGATCTTACTGTGGGGAGTAAACTATTACCTTAATTTTACGAACTGATAGAAAAGACCACCCTATTTCTGCTCATGGGTGTCCCATTAGTGAAGAGGCGAGTAAGGGACATATGCCTGATGGGCATAGCTGACAATTCCCGATTGTAATACTAGAAACAAGAAAACGCTGCTGCCCGTTCCCTGGTATACTAGGGATCGGGCAACAGCGTTTCCTTGTATGTTACAACATAATACTGCGGTCACCAACCCGCCTTCGAAGCGTGGTGACTATGGCAAAATATCTCCCTCGGGAAGAGGCCCTTATTCAGGGACATTGTACAGGCTGATGATGATGATAGCTGTAGATAACCTTGAGCTGATAGATATTGCTGGGCAGCAGCATCTTTCATCTCAAGGTTACTCTTACTGCGACTGGCAAGCATGGTTATAATGGCAATATTCCTCTACGATTCCTTAAGAGGTGGCCCATTTTCAGTAGCAGATAATTTGTTTATTTTAAAGGCTATTTCCATGCAAAGGAGATTGAAGAAAAACAACAAAAGTTCGTGTCAATTATTTCATAACATAAAACGTGGATCCGTCAAAGGCTCGGTATATCGGAACCCAGGCCTTGTCTATTTAAACATACTATATGCACTCTTCATTCAGATTAAATTCGACCATAACACAATGCATTAAGACTGTGATTTACTTAAAACTACAACCATCACTTTCGACATTTGTCATATAAAATTCGAATTTTATCAGAGTTCCAAACCCGTTTTTCAGAGCAAAGTAACTTCAGCTTTGTATTTTCTATATTAGAGTTGAATTTCTCTTGTACATGTTGCTACAAAAGCAACTCTGTCAAAGTAAAACCGTTGCCCTATAAATGAAAGTGAAAGTTTGTCAGCGCGGTGGTAGGGATGTGCGCACGCGCTGAATGTAAATGCGGATTTGTTTGAAGACCCGCTTCACGTAGCGTAGTGACGATGCACTTACTCATATTTAGAGCTATTTTTGGATATGCAGATGAAAGTTCAAAGATTATAGAAGTAAGCTGGAACGTTAAGTTGAAATTCAAATAAGGAGTACCAAATTTCAAAAGTAAATTGGTTGGCATATGTCTCGCCTCAAATTTCGAAGGTTGTGGGTTCGATTCCTTTGCCGGACAGAACTTTTTTGAGTAAAATCTAAAATTTATTTCCGAGTCTGATTGGTTGACTGGTTGATTATCCTCCGTTCCTCAGAAATTACGTTAAGCCGATTGTCCCATATTTTAGAACATCATCTATAACAGTCGCACTAGCCTTTCTCTGTGGGTTACTACACAATACTGTGGTCACCAACCCGTCTGTCAAGTGTGGTGACTATGGCAAAAACCCTCCAATGGAAGGAGGCTCATGTTCAGCAGTGAACGTTTTACGACTATATGACGATGGTCACTTTGTGGTACTTATATGTAAGTACATCATGGTCTCATCATTACCCAGACGGTGGACTGGAATGGTCTAATACAGAATGTCTACGTAGGAAGTTTTACCAACTTCACCACGAGAGGTAGGCGTGTTAATGACCACTGTATCATTTCTAATAAGGAACCTACGCTGTTACATGTCGCTCCCAGTGTATCTGGTACGCCAATATTGTAGATAATGCCGTTAAGCCGCTGGTTCTCGATACCAACGCAAAGGCCTAACGTAGATAAACTTTAATCAATCAGACCAACGCAAAACATAACATTCATGACACACATAATCTTTTTATTAAAAATAGGTACCAGGGTAAACTATGATATTTTTTTATGCTCAATAATGATAATTGCTTAACATACATTCCATATTCAAATAACTCTAACCAAAAGAAAATACAAACGTCAAAAATATTCTTAATTTGAATATAAAACCATTAACTGTCTTTCCACAAGAATCATTAAGCATAACGTTTCTTATATTAAAATCATATTAATAAAAAACATGCGAAAACCATAAAATACATGAGAATGAATACCATAAAACGATTTAACAAAAACACCATACGACTCCTAAAAAGAAAACTATCGATTCCGTATCATTACCTATCAATATATACGATCACACCTACCAGGGCTCCATACAAAGCGAAGAGGTGTCACGTGCAGTATGGCACATAGACTGGCGATGCCCAACTCGCACGTTCCCAATACAAACCACAAAAAATATTAAGAAAACACGTTCAACTAACATTTTCGCATGGGATTTTGCTTTATTTCGAATAAGAACATGGCGATTGGTTAATATATTGAAGAAACGTACTTTATCTAATTGCTTGGCGCCTCAACGCATATACTCTGTCTGTAGTGACGCCGCTGGGAGAACTCGACCTCTTCTGTATGAATAATTTATGTGAAGTGTCTGAATTTGTTTTGAAGTAAGGCTATTTTGTAGTTTTATTCGTTGAGGAAAGATTTTGATATAAAAACAAGTTTTAATTATATGAAAATCTTACTATAACAAGATACAGCGGGTGTCTTAAGTTTGTATTAATCAATCAGCTTATCTGTGTCCACTGCTAGAAAGGCATCTCCTATTTTACGCCATGACACCTTTGCCCTCCGCAACCAGTATACTCCGCCTACCCTGTTCATTTTTTTATTTTTTTATATATGTTTACGTTTGACCAATATCACGCTTGATGGAAGGCGAAGATAAGGCCTAAGATGATACACGCTTGCCTAGAAAGTGTCTGTTCACTGTATTCTTAAAGATGTCCAGATTATAGCGTTGCGGAAAAGCTGACCCTGGCAGAGAATTCCACTCCTTAGCCATACGCATTATGAAAGAAGAAGCAAATCGCTTCGTGCGTATTGAAGGAATGGCTAAGATAATCGGGCTATTTTGCCAGGGGGCATCCTACAACCTTAAGTTTGGTGAGACGAGGTCTCGACTCTAGGACTCGTCTGTTCCGACGACTGTCAGTTCTTCTACAGACATCGCCAGCCTATTTTCACTTCAATTTGCTTAATGCAGGGGCTACGACGGAAACTTGAATTTCATGTCAAATAACGTTATTGAGAAGATTATGTTTCAGAGAAATTTTAAGCATAGCTCGCGCTATAACTCGCTGAGTGACATTAACAACCAAAAGTAGATATAAACTGAAATACAATTTTTTTTCGTATAATGTAAGAATTATTTAATTTAATCATAAATCTCTTCCTTCTTGAGGTTGGCGTAATAATAGCAAATTCTAAACGAACATTACACAAAAATTGCAATTTAAGTAATTAAGGTCTTAATACTTAATACGATACATTTGTTACAGAAATCTATACTAATGTATAAAGCTTAAGAGTTTGTTTGTTTGCTTGAACGCGCTAATCTCAGGAACTACTAGTCCGATTTGGAAAATTATTACAGTGTTCGATAGTCAATTTATAGAGGAAGGCTATTTATCATCATGCATGTATATGCATGATGATAAATAGCCTTACCAATATTATCGGAGAATGCCGCTAAAGAATGTTTCAAAAATGGGGTTAGGATAAAGTAACTATTCAAAGTGGCGGCCACAAACTAGTTACTACATAGTATAAAACAAAGTCGCTTCCCATTGGATTTTGATGCGATTTTTAAAAGATAAATGAATTCAAGAGACACATTTTTATGGTAAAGTAGAGCGACAATTGCACAAAAATTCCCTAAAAAACTAAAAGCCATAATCCCTCAATCTCCCCGCCAGCGACCGCCCTGAGCCGAGGTCATCGAAGTCCCACAGGTCTTGCACATGTTGCTTAGTTTATAATTTTTAAACCATTTATTAAGGCTGAAGCTCTGCTCGCCTTTATGTTCATTGAAGTAGCAAAAGCCTCGTGGCTACATATCGCTCTTTAAAAGCTAAAGAGCCACAAATCAAAAACAAATAAAATGTACAAATTGTGCCAATGCTAGCGATTATTGAATATCATTTGTTTTTGATTTGTGGAAAAAAAAAAACCAAAAGCGTGCGAGGCCGCTAGTTATTAAATAACACCTCTCTAAATCGAGTTTTTCTATGCTCCTAATGCACTATTTAGTAAACTGTAGTTAACTTAAAATCTATTAGCAACGTCTATAACGAGTTAAAATCAATTTACTATGTTTTAGTCTTCATGTTACTACACTTTATTACTGTAAACTCATTTTTTGTGTAATTATAACGATGAAATATTCAATCACGTTGGTGTAAGCTTTTTCTATAATCATTTCTAGTGGTTGCACCATATTTTGTCATTTTCATATTGTGATAGAACCATTAATTTTTTTACTAGCACAATTTTTATCATTCTTAATTTCAACCGTTGGACGTCCACTGGTGGACTTAAGGCTCCCTCATAGATCTCCAGTTATTGCGGTTTTAGCAGCCTGCATCCACCGTGAGCCCGCGGCCTTAACCAGATGTTCCGTCCATATAGTTAGTGGACGTCCTACGCTACGCTTGACGTTCCGCGGTCTCCATTCGAAGACTTTTCGGCTCCAACGGCCATCTGTTATCTGTGGTATATAGCGTGCCTATTGCCACTTCAACGTACCTTCGGACGGACACTATGTAGTATAAAAAAATGAGTCGCAGATTTTTGCAGTCTACCAGTATTCTTGTTAACGTTAGTCCTAGGTGGCTTGTGATAGAGAAAAATTAAAAGGAGGAAGGGAGGCCTTTGCCCCGCAGTGGAACACATCAGGCTCATAATAATAAGGCCCGTACGTAGCTGTTTACCTACCTACTAAAAAGGGAATAAGCAATTAAAATAATGATAATTTCTACAAAATCTTGTATATTGAGCGAAGCTATGAGCCCAGGTGTTGTCATAACGGCTTGCACAAATGACTGGCCTACATCGTTTTTGTATGCCATTTTCCACGAAGTCAAGCTTGTCAAAGCGAATTTAGATGCAAAAGAAAATTACACAATTAATTCATTTTTTCTTCTGGAAAACTCTGCTGAAATGTATAAGACACTAGCTCCGCGCGTGGTTTTAACTGCATAACTGCCGTTCCCATGGTAACTTCATAATCAAATAAAGCCTATGTCATCCGGGAATAGAGTAGCTTCGCAATGGTGAAAGAATTTTTCAAATGGGTCTCGTAGTTGCGGAGAATATTCAATACAACAAACTATCAAATCTAGGAAGGAACTTTATAATATTAGAATTGATAATGTGATGTCTCTGGATACATATTAAACAAAAACAATTCGATTTGATTTAGTAATGATTATTTCTTTTTTGAATAACATAAGTATATAGGACAGAAAGTATATACTTACATACTTAGTCACGTGCTACTTGCTTTGCTACTTCACCGGTCATAAAGGCGAGCAGAGCTCCAGCCTTAATAAATGGTTTAAAAACTACAAACTAAGCAACCTACGCACGAGGGCGCTCCCTGTGGGGCTTGGACTTTGGCTCAGGGCGGACGCTGGCGATGAGATTGAGAGATTAAGACTTTTACTTTTAGTACTTTAGGGGAGTTTTTTGCAACTGTCGCTCTTCTTTACGGGACTCTTGGACTTCGGATTTACGAGGGCTATCGGATGGTTCTTTGCAGACTAAGGTTCAGGAGGACGAGTGCGTCGCGTTCGCGGGAGCACTCTTCTCCGGCGGGTCAGATAGAAGTGTGTCGCACAAGCGTGCATTCGATCTACTGTGAGTCTCAGTACAGTTTTGTCGCATAAGTGTTAATCGCACATACATTTGTCGAGTTCACGTAGTACACTCTCTTTTAATTTGTCAAAATCATTACTATGTTTTATTTATACCGAACTAAAGAATACATACAATGCTATTCCTAATAGGTTCGATGAGGAATATTTTGGTCAACTTTAACATATACAAACATGAGACATGACCTATCCTCCGCAAGTGAACTAATTCCATAAAAATGAGACAATAACCACACTCATAACATAACCGTTTTTATTACCAGGGTATAAGGTATAATATGTAGTTGAATATCGCAGTATTGCCCCACACGCAGTCGATCTCGTGGGATAGTTCCCAGAAGATAATGTTATAGAATTTATACTAGCGCCTTCTATCGCGTTATGTGTGCCTGGTACCTCAGTGATCACTGCGACCTTATGTGTTCGTAATTTAATTAATTACATTTTCAAGACGGTAAAAAGTCACCAGTATATTATACTGGTGACTTTTTCTTACCGTCTTGAAAATAAAAGGTAGGTATAGTTATTTTATCTTTTTTTATACTTGTGAAGACAATAAAAATCATTAACTAAAGACGACGTACAAAGGTACAACTTATTACTAAAGAAATCTCTTCTAGTAGACCTTGGAAAGAAGAGGATTAACTGATTACTTTGAAACGATTGAGGTGAAATTCAACAAATTTTGTTAAGATACTAGTGCTTATTTAGCTTGTTATTAAAACATATTTTTATTAGACAAGCTCCGTAGCGTAGCGGTATTTGGTTGGCCTTAAATATCGGAGGTCGTGGGTTCGATTCCTACGCCGGACAAGAAATCTTTGTGTAAATTCTAAAATTTATTTCGGGTCTGGATGATTTGGGACTACCCTCCGTGCCTCGGAAAGCACGTTAAGCCCTTGGTCCCGATTGTTATAACATCATCTATAACAAGCGTATACCAGCGAAACGGGCAGCAGCGTTTTCTTGTTTTTACATAATACTGCGGTGACTATGGCAAAAGCCTCCATTGGGAGGAGGCCCATATTCAGTAGTGGAAGTTGTACGGGCTGATGATGAGTTTTGGTATCCTATGATGTTCTTGCATCTTTATTAGTACCTAGGTAGGTATACTGAATAACTTGGATTTGCATAATACCTTTAGCTGCAGTTTATAATGTACCTAAGTAAACTATAATTATATATAAAACAATGAACCTATTAATCGAATACGTCACCGGTTAGGAAGTACGGTTTTTAATTAACATTAATGATTAGCAACGATAGCAACCTTTTGTTGACGGAATTCTAAGCCGGAATCTACATGGCATTTTTTAAACATGACGAAAGTTTGAGCAAAAGCAAATACTAAATGTCAAAATCAACATTTAGGTACCTAGGTATAACTAAATTTATTAATTTTATTTTATTTATGTACACACAAGAAATATAGTAAAAAAAAAAAACAAAAATGCAAACATAAGGCAATGTACAAAGATATCTACCTACTACTTATTTATAACGAAATCTCTTCCAGTAGACCTGCGAAAAAAGAGATGAAAATAAAGATAGCAATAATAGTGTGTAGGTAGATATACATACATAAAATAACTACATTTTTACTTAAATACAAACATACAAAGATGTTTGTATTTAAGAAAACGTGTAGTTTATAGTTATAATACATACACTTAAACCAGACCGTACAACGTCCACTACTGAACCTGGGCCTCCTCCCGAGGAAGGGTTTTTGCCATAGTCACCACGCTTGGCAGGCGGATTGGTGACAGCAGCGTTAGGTATGTTTTAATACGCAGGGGAAACGCAGCTGTCCGTTCCCTGAGATGATGTTATAACAATCGGGGCCAACGGCTTAACGTGCTTTCCGAAGTACGTAGGGTAATCTCTCAACCAACCCGACCCGGAAAGAAATCTTAAAATGAACACAGATTTCTTGTCCGGTGTGGGGATCGAACCCACGACCTCCGAGATTTAAGGTGAGCCAATTACCTCAACGTACACAAATATTAATATTATTACGAAGAGGAAAAGAGAAAGAGTATGGCAGTTACGGATATTAGCGGGTAGCGAATTCCACAATCTGACTGCATGGACTGTAAAAGAGTAGGAATAAAAATCGGATTTGTGGGAGGGGAATTTAAGTATGTAGGTATTACGAAATTATTTTTATAGGTAATAATGAAGTTTATTCAGCACTTAGGTATTAACATACACTTGTAGGTACTTGTCACTATCACAATGTTTAAGACTAAAACTAACAAAGCATCACTTATATATATGTATATCACAATCACAATTTAATTTATACACTACATACCTATTTTGCGTATATCGTATGCGTTCGTCTGTCTGTCCTAAAGTTTAATTCCGTTTTTTTTAAAAGATTACTAGCAGAGTTTTTCTCACTACAAATATTCTTGTTACTTACCACTAAGCTAAAATGATTGTGTTACGAGTGGGTTCACGTCGGAAGTGCAAGGGTGGGGATCGAAACAGCGACATGCAAACGCCCTAGCCATTAGGCTACGGGCGCTTCTGAATATACCTATGACAGACAGCTATATCTATTTTATAGAACACTAGCTGCGCCCCGCGGTTTTACCCGCGTTACTCTGCTCCAGTGGGTTGGAGCGTGATGTTTTGTAGCATATATTATTGTTAATCCAGCGTATAGCCAAATTTCAGCCATTCCGTTTAGTAGTTTTGGCGTGAAAGAGTTACAAACACCCATCCATCCATACTTACAAACTTTCGCGTTTATAATATTAGTAGGATTTATTAATGGCTTATGTTTAACTTACCACCACTGAAAAAATTGAAAATGATCACCAAAATTAATCCCGCATTTTAATGTAAAATTGTAACCAAAGTTTTAACATTTCGCTATCGTATTTAAGCAAAATGACTCCAAATAAATCATTTTTAACCCAAAAGTAGTAAATGATCACCAAAAGTACCTAAATGTTTTACTAATTTACTATTCGGTTCTGGCACTCGCCGGCCGCTGCCGCGGCACCGCTCGCTTCGCTCGCTCGGCTCGTGCGTTGTATGGCCGCAGCTCTAACCTAACCTAACCGATTGTCATTTTTCTTTGATTTTATTAAGGTAGAAATAGCGCAATAATTTGCTCGCTAAGATTTGGTGATCATTTACTACATTTGGTGTTCGAATACAATTTGAAGTGCAGTCGTGACTAAAATAGCTAGTACTATTATAATTTTAGACTTTATTTTTCTGGTGTCAAGTATATATTTTTGGTGGTCATTATATTTTATCCCTTTATTAATTACCTAAAAAATATCCTAAAATGAAAAAAAAAATGTTTGTTATTGAGCATTTAGTCGCTTATTAGTCCATGACGGCATAGTTTTATTATTCAAATCATGTATATATGTACATATATATCTTTATATCTAGTAAGTAGTAAAGGACTGAATGTTAGGTCAAGCTTGACTTAGGTAGTCGACCGGAAACCTTCAGCAGTTTGCGTTTTCAAGAGGTTTTTTCGGACGGATATTATGTAGTTAGCCAGAACGCTTTTGCTTCTTCACCGGGCTTAAAGGCGAGCAGAGCTCCAGCCTTAACAAATGGTTTAAAAACTTAAAATTTTTAGATTATTTCGTCACTTAGTTATAACAATATTTCTCTAACTTTATAATCTTACAATAACATTATTTTTTTGAATAATGCGTTCCAAATAGGTATGATGAGAGAATTCGATGACGACCGCAGATACCTACTGGTATAAATTGTGCTACAGTCGCCAGTACCTACCTTCCACTCTTATGTGACTTTTTTGTATTACATGAATAAAATACATTATATACAACTAAAAGTAGCTAATTTAAAATAAAACTAACTTATAAAATATAATATTCTAAATCTACTTTTCTACTTGGCAAGGTTCCCAGAATGCTGGCAGCATTACCCCGTTGAATGGCAATGCTTACCTGCTGTGCAAAGTAAATACCAGCACTCGTTTAACCCTTATGTTAAATATTACAAATAATAATTTATTTATCTAAATTAATAATTTTATTTTACGTAACATGTGCTAAACTTGATCTTAGAATTTTAGTATTTTTTTTCAAATGCAATTTCTGCACTAGGGAAATTAGTCCCAGTGTTGCGGGTCGCGGGGGACTTTACAAACACAAAACACGGACACAGAGCATACACATACTCAGAACAACTTGTTTTATCCGTGTTTCACGCAAATAATTGTCCTTGGTATTAATCGAACTACACCAGGTCTCAGAAGCAACTACCGTTTCCCCTGATTCATCATCAGCCCGTGCCATAGTCAAACCGTTTGGCAGGCGGGTTGGTGACCGCAGTATTATGTTGTAACACACAAGGAAACGCTGCTGCCCGTTCCTTGGTATACGATTATGATAGATGATGTTATAATAATCGGGACCAACGGCTTAACGTGCTTTCCGATGCACGGAGGGTAATCCCTCAACCAACCAGACCCAGAGAGAAATCTTAGAATTTACCGTCCGTTTGTTGTTATTTATATTTTCATACATTCACACATAATTTTTCCAATACCATTAACCTTTCGGCTATTCCGTTGTCACGTAAAAGTAAAAAAAAAACAAATCCTTAGCAAAGACAAACGTTTTCACTAAGCTGTTTATTTTTCGAACTTGAACATTAAAAAAAGAAATGGCCTGAAGGCGTTGCACTACCCCCCCCCCCCCTCCTCCCCTCCCCACCTCTTCTCTTCCCCTCCTGCGGGAGATGGCGCCGTAACATTCCACTGTCACTTTCCGAGCTTTCTTCCGACTCTAGCAGCCTTGAATATTTGGCGCAGGGAATGGAATAGAGTGTGTACTGAGTTGTTTATTTTTAGAATTCCAATGTGATACATGTATACAATTAAATGTAGCTTATTTAAACTGTAGCTTATTTAAACTGAAGCCAACTTGTAAGTTTTTTATTTGACACAATGATCTACGGTAAATTTTTCAGACGATTCATCTGGAAATTTTTATATCTGACGGTTGGCAAATTGGCTCTTAAATACTAAGGTCGAAGTATTTTAAACTAAACATTTTATTTATTTTAAGATCCTTTATACGTAGTTTGTATTTAAGTCTTCGTGCATAACTCCATAATAATATAATTTGATTTCGTATAAGTTACCCATGAAATTTCTCTTAGTCATTTACTTTCTTAGTAACATTATACATATATACAGACTTTGTTTATTTGAGTTTTTTTGTATAAAACACATATTATTGCCATATTACATTACAAATAAAATTTAATATTAATATTTTATTAGTAGTTTAACAGCTTTCATAAGGTAGTCAAGTACAAAAAATCTTATAACTTTATACTAGAACCAAACCCAACCATGTAACTTCCATTTTTAAAATATGTTTTTATTGTGAACAAAATAATGTAGTCAAAACATTCACCTTCACTCCATTGCCTCTACGATCCCTGTTCGTTCCAGAGTGAATGAACTAAATAAGCGAGATGGTCTAAAGTCGTACTTTCACCGAGGTTAAGGGCCTCCCACAGGCCCTTGGCCCTAAGGCCGATGCACTTATCTGCACCAGAAAAAAAAGAATGTTGAAAACGCTTGACAAATTAGAATTTGAGTACCAGGCATGCAAGAACAAGTGGAAAGTGATTTAGTCCATTAGTATTACAGTTTTTTTTTTATATTGAAATTTATGACTGATATTATCTTTAGCTATATTTTTATTTCCTTCAAGTAAACATTATTTATTAGTTGAAATTACCTACTAAAAGAAAATATTTAGTTTAGGTACGTATATACCTAATTTATTTACTAAAATGCTGAACTTTCTGTTACTCATTCCTATATACCTAGTTTATTTATTTAAAGGCAAATTTATCAATATAGAAAGGTACATTGGAAAATGATAGAAAATAAAACAAATGCCGATTTGTTTTTTTTTCTATTTTATGGCTATCTATTCTATCTATATGGCTTATTTTTATATTTATACTAATCTATACTAATATGATAAAGAGAAAAGATTTGTAGGTAAGTATGTTTGTAACGAATTGGCTCAAAAAGTACTGGACCGATTTTTAAAATTCTTTCACCATTCGAATGCTACATTATCACTGATTAATATAGGCTATATTTAATTATGAAGTTTCCACGGGAACGGGAGTTACGCGGAAGAAACCGCGCGTGGGAAGCTAGTATATTATAAAGCTGAAGAGTTTGTTTGCTTGAAAGAGCAAATCACAGGAACTACGGGTCGGTTAACTGAGGAAGGCTTTAGGCTATATTACATTATGAAGTTCCAACGTGGACTGGAGTTACGCGGGTGAAAAATAAAGCCTAATCTAAAGGCAGTGTTAGAACTATCGGTAATGCCCAAGGGCACACCGCGTGTTACCAAAACTGCATAGACAGGCGTCAATGCTCCGGTCGTTGTACGCACACGTACACACCAACGACAATATGGACATATAAAAAATATGGTTATGTTCATACAAAAAGTAGTTATAATAAAATTGAAAAAAAGGCTTCGATAGTTTTGTTAGAAATAATAAACATAAAAAAGTGCCAATTGTGATTTAAATAATAATGTAATACAAATGTGTAAGTAAGATTTTTAGTCATTTGTCGCGGTTAAAATAATATTTTTTGTAAATGTTAGACTTATCTAGTATTAATATAATTAATACTTATATTTTGTTTACATAATATGATTAGGTGTAGGTACCTACTACTTATATATATATCGATATACACGAACTTTATCCTTACTAATATTATAAATGTGAAAGTAACTTTGTCTGTCTGTCTGTTACGCAATCGCGCCTTAACTACTGAAGCGATTTAAATGAAATTTGGTACAGATATAGTCTAGAGCCTGATAAAGAACATAGGCTAAATTTTATTATGAATTTCCCACGGGAACGGGAGTTACGCGGGTGAAACCGCGCGCGAGAAGCTAGTTAAATATAAAGATAATTTTAAATTGGAAAGCAAGGTATGGTTAGCAAATGAAATAAAAAAATAAAAGTTGTATTGAAAAGAAGCCATTTATTTATACTAATAATAATTTAGAATATTTAAAGTAGGTACAATAAGTGTAACAAATGCAACGTAAGTTGAACTAAAATTATGTTTTACGAATAAAAATAGATACACATTCTGTTTCCACTTTCCCGTTCGCCTGTGTAAAACGCACGCGCAAGGCCGACCTGCAGCGGTCGCCGACTCCTGCGCAGCCTCCATAGACAAAAAACACTTTAATCAACCTCCGCACTTTCATTAGTTATTTTAAACCTTAGCGGGTAAATAATTGAACATAAGTTGAATTCGTGGGTAATTAGATATAGATTTTCAAAATACCTTTATCTATGCAAATAAATAAAAATCGAGTGTCTATTTGTTTTTGGAAAAAAAAACAGATGTATCCTACTTAACCTTATAAACGCGAAAGTTTGTAAGTATGGATGGATGGATGTTTGTTACTCTTTCACGTAAAAACTACTGAATGGATTTGGCTGAAAGTTTGCACGCGGTTAGTTTATAAACTGGATTAACATATTGGCTACAAAATATAATGCTCCGACCCACTGGTGCAGAGTGACGCGGGTAAAACCGCGGGGCGCAGCTAGTACTAAATACATATGAATGTTTATATGGTACAGTCAGCATCAAAAGTTGATGACCACATTTAGATTTCCAAAACCGCTGAACACTATATCACCCATAAATCGCTGAACGAAATAGGCGCCAGTATTGAATGAACATCATTAAAGTTCAAAATTAACTGAACTGCTCGTCAAAGGTCACTGAACACCATTTTGTCAAAAATCGCTGATCGTTATAATACCCAAAAATATCATAACATTCAGTTTTACAAAAGTCACTGAACAATATAAAATGCTTGTTTTAGTTATCTAGTATAATCACGGCAATGTCCAAAAATAACTTAACATAATAAAATAACAAAAGTTACTGAACTTTTTTATTTAACTTGCTTTGTATGTAATTTGTTCGGGTGGAATCTTGCAACTAAATTTTGAAGCACATACCCTCAACCGATTGAGCTGAAATTTTGCAAGCATATGTATATCGCGTGACAATGCAATAGTACCATGGAGCTGATCTGATGATGGAGTCGGAAGATGGCCATAGGAACTCCTGTACCTACTGAATAAGATAGTCGAGTTTGGGCTCGTTTGTTTTGGGTTTAAGAGCACTTTCTATTGCACATGATGACGAGGGTCTGATGAGGAGTAGGAACTTTACCACTGGTACGCCCTTAATGCAAGCGCTAAGATGGTCGAGTTTGGGCTCGTTTGTTTTTTAGTGAGTATTTTCCATTGCACATGATGACGGGGGTTTGATGAGGAGCAGAAACATCACCACTGGTACGCCCTTAATGCAAGCGCTAAGATAGTCGAGTTTGGGCTCGTTTGTTTTGTGTTTAGGAGTACTTTCCATTGCACATGATGACGAGGGTCTGATGAGGAGCAGGAACATTACCACTGGTACACCCTTAATGCAAGCGCTAAGATAGTCGAGTTCAGGATCGTTTGTTTTGTGTTAGTGAGTATTGCCCATTGCACATGATGAGGGGGGTCTAATGAGGAGCAGGCACTTTACCACTGGTGCTTGCGTACGTCGTAATCGGTCGTACACACGTGGTGTAAATCTTAACCTTGTTATCATGTGAAAGTTTGCTGCGTGAATTTAGAAGACAATGTAGTTGACTGAGCTCAAGTGCTTTACTAAGATGTGCGTGTCACTAAGATAAATGGAAAAGGAAATTAAACACATAAGTCCGAAGGCATAATTATTCGATAAAAAAAAATGGGAGTTTTGGCCAGTATAGTTTTCATTGATTCATTTTCATCGAAAATTAGTCCTAAACTGTCACCGCTGTCAACCCAGCTTATGTTATTTTATAATTATATACTTAGTGAAATTAGTGATAGCTTTGATTTCCAAATCAGATGTTTTTGATCTTCGATTTTTATAAGTCAACAGGAAATGCCCATCAGACCGAAAAACTTTTGCTAAGACGTCATTCCTATATGTTTTATAGTGTATGTGTATATGTATATGCGTAAATGCACTTCCAACGGATAACAAAAAAAAAATGCTGAACAACTTGCTAAGACGTCATTCCTATATATGTTATAGTGTAGCTGGGCTCTTGGAGTTCCACAGCAAGTGTTCCAGATCTTCAATTTTAATACGTCAACAGAGAGTGCTCATCAGTCTGAACAACTCTTGCAAAGATGTCATTCCTATGTATGTTATAGTGTAGCTGGGCTCTTGGAGTTCCACAGCAAGTGTTCCAGATCTTCAATTTTAATACGTCAACAGAGAGTGCTCATCAGTCTGAACAACTCTTGCAAAGACGTTATTCCTATATATGTTATAGTGTAGCTGGACTCTTGGAGTTCCACGTCAGGTGTTCCAGATCTTCAATTTTATTTTCTCAGCAGAAAATGCTCATCACGTGGAACAATTTTTGCTATGTACCATTTTTGTATCTCTTATAGTTTGGCTGGTCAGTTGCGTTTCTGCATCAGGTGTTCAAGTTTCCAAGATAAATTATAGCCTATATGTTACCCAGAATTAATACCTATACAACAAAAAAATCATTCAAATCCGTCGAGTAGTTCCGAAGATTAGCGTGTACAAACAAACAGACAGTTCTTTTTTTTTGGATTCGTGCTCAATTACTTTTTCTAAATATTGTTTAATTTTTATTTAATTTTTGACTTTTTAGACTTAAGCTTGTAACCCTATTTAAAGCGGGTCACGCACGGTCGATGCCATCCGGTCATCATATGCAATGGAAAGTAGGTACTCATAAACACAAAACAAACGAGCCCAAACTGGACTATTTTATTCAGTACAGAAGTGAGTTCCTATGACCACCTTCCGACTCCATCATCAGATAAGCTCAAGGTACCATATTATTGCATTGTCACGCAATATACATATGCTTGCAAGATTCCACCCGAACAAAATACATACCTACATACATTGCAAGTTAAATAAAAGCTTGTAAAATACACACACATATTAAACCCATTTTTTTTTTTCATTTTGTTCAGGGACTTATGAGATAAACGATGGTATGCTATTTTTGTCAAAAAGTTGTTCAGAGACTTTAGAGACGAAGAATGTTATGCTATTTTTACTATAATTTTGTTTAGCGACTTTTGAAAAGTGATGGTCACCTACTTATGGCCTTTTATGATAATCATTCATTTCTGGCGCTTGTCATGTTGAGTGATTTAGGTATAATACGGTGTTCAGCGGTTTTGGAAATCTAAATGTGGTCATCAACTTTTGATGCTGACTGTACTAATAAAAAAAAACCACAATTTCAAAAAATATGAATGTCTCTCTTTATGTCTGCCTGTTTGTTCCGGCAAATCTCAGTAACGGCTGGACCGATTTAAAAGGTTCTTTCATAGGTAGATGAGTCATTTTATATTGTATGTAGGTAACTATCTGGTTTACACAAATAATTGTCCCGGTGGGAGTTACTAATTCTTTCAGATTTAAAATGCTGCGTTATCCAGAAATTACAACGGCTGTATTTTATTAAGAGCTTCCCACGGGCATTGGAGTAATCTACTCAAACTGATTATTCAACACTAGCTTCCCACACGCGGTATTACTCGCGCTTCAAAACTATTCGCAGCGCACACGTCGCGCGACCTGTGGAATTTTTTAGGTATTTTTTTTACACCTTTGGGTTACATTATTGGCCTTTTAGTAAGGATCCCTAACTATTTTGAAAATATTATATAACATATGTTCACCGGAGATAGTGTAGCTTCCCAACGGTGAAAGAATTTTTCAAATTCGTCAAGTAGTTTCGGAGCCTATTCAACACAAACAAACAAACCAAAAAACAATCAATTTTTTCCTCTTTATACATTATTATTATACGATTAATATTACCGAGATTTAAAGCGAGCGTTACGCTACGGAGGTTCTCTAAAATTAATATGATTTTTTTCTCCACAGATTCCTATGGAACCTAACAGCGTGTTGTCTATTTACATCATATTGTACCTAACAATAGTGGCTATTAATATATTCCTTTAAGTGCCTTTCTACAAATAATTACACACGGTTCCTATAAATTTATTCGTTCCGGTTTTAAACATCATTATAAATTCGGTATCCGATAAATACATTGATATATCACGATACGCCCGTGATTCATACTAACCTGCATTATTGTGTTTAATGATCAAATCTTGATTTACTTTCGATTTCTTGAAAAAAAAAAACAAGATACCATCAGATTTTCATATTGTTTTTATGAATTCAGGAACGAGGCTTTTGCTTTTTCCCCGAGCATAAAGGCGAGTAGGGCTCCAGCATTAAATAATGGTTTAAAAACAAAGAACTAAGCAACCTGCGCAAGAGCACACGTGTAGGGAATAGGAATTTCCTATTCCTACTCACGTGGCAAGATTGCGCCCCCTGTGGCACTTGGACCTTGGCTCAGGGCAATTGCTTCTATGGACATATGTTATTAGGGTCTTGGCTTTTCCTACTTCATCATCATCAACCCGTTTTATGTTCAAATATCGTCGGCTTATTGAAAGAGGTTACATGTTACATATTCACTATTCTGAGATAAACGGTATTTTAGTGTGATTTAGGTATTTTAATTATTATCTATTTAATAAAATTAACTTGTGCAGCTTAGTGATTTATTGTAAAAGCCTGATTGCCAAAGTTGCAGTTATGGATTTAATAGCAAGGCCGTAACGCCTAAAAATTGACTAGATAGAAATTAGTGAGTTTTTGCCTTTTGAAGAATGTGTCAAAAGAAGTCCACTGCTAGATACGTATTTAGTACAAGATAAAACGTATTTTGTGATTTTTTGCAGTTATTGAGTTCGGCTTCGATAGCCTTCCTCGATAAATATGCTATCTGACACTCAAAGATTTCTCGAAAAGGACAGTTCCTGAGATAAGCGCGTTCAAGCAAACAAACAAACTCTTCAGCTTTATATATTAGTATAGATTTCGATTAGTACGGAATTCCGCAAAGTAACACCTGTATCTTTTAATTATTATTTATTAATAAGTGAGCTTATTTAGTATCCTCTAATATTTTCCTTTCCCTGTGTACACCCTATGCTACCTATTTCTTTTCCTACTACTTTTTGGTCCAACCTATGCATAAGGTTGCCTGGAAGAGATCGCTTTTAGCGATAAGGCCGCCGATTGCAAAATATTATTAGAATAATTTTCATATTATTATACCTTCTTCTTCTTCTTCTATTACAACCATTACAGTTATTTTCTATATCAAAGAACATTCGTCATACAAACAAAGCTAGAGCTCAGAAGCATAAAGACGGATGTACTATTCCTGAAACATTTGGTCGTAAGTGCTAGTCTATACTATAATATTACAAAGAGGAAAGATTTGTATGTAAGTATGTTTGTAACGGACTGGCTCAAAAAGTACTAGACCGATTTTTAAAATTCTTTCGCCATTTGAATGCTACATTATCACTGATTAATAAAGGCTATATTTAAATATGAAGTTCCCACGGGAACGGGAGTTACGCGGGTGAAACCGCGCGCGGGAAGCTAGGTTATAATAAAGGCACATACGATGAATGTTTCTGACGTATAATTGCACATCTGAGCTTATGATTCTGAGGTATAAAAATGTTGACTTAAAACACAGCTCACGTATGTACAGTACACAGATAACAATCTGTATGGCTTATTTTATATCCCTTTTGGTGAAAGCTGATGACAGACGACACCTGTATGTTTACAAGTAGTACACGCGTGCTCGTGAAAACCTTGACTTAAAATAATATACCCTATTATACCCAACGGATTAGTTCGTTGAAGTGGCAATGGGCAGGCCATATAGCACGGAGAACAGATGGCCGTTAGGGCCGAAAAGTTCTCGAATGGAGGATCGGCAAGCATAGCGTAGGACGTCCACCTAGGTACTAGATGGACAGATGATCTGGTTAAGGCCGCGGGATTACGGTGGATGCAGGCCGCTTCAACCGCAACGATTGGAGATCTATGAGGGAGGCCTATGTCCAGTAGTGGACGTCCCACGGCTGAAATGATTACACTCAAAAGCGGTCTTAGCCCAACGGCTAGGGCCGGACTGTGATCTACGTTTGTGTATGTGTGGCGCCGGTACGATCCGCATCCCATTGTTCTACTAATGTGAAGCCACTCATAACACAAGCATTTTAGCCTAGCTCGAGGTAGTAACTGCAAACCTCTGCTAGTAATCTTTGTCGTATTTTTTCCGCGCTTGTCTAATCACATGACAAAATAATGCCAAGTACTATACATTTTCGCTAGCGATCACATCGCTGCGCTGTAGTGTCATCATATAATATATAGGCCTAGACAACTAGGCCCTCAGTACTTTTATCAGAAGTCATTAGATCGAGGTGTCATGTTAACTCGCGCGGGTACTTGGTTATATCTTATAAAAACGTATCAAGTTTATATAATAATATGACATGTCAAATCGCAGGTGAGCAAATGACTCACAAATAATACAAAGTGTAATAAACTTAATTGGAACTAAATTTTCTGCGAAATAAACAATTGTTTGTAACATGCAAGGTGGTCGTCGTACATTCTGATGAGCAAACTATTTTATATATGTGAATGAGCTTCATTCATTGTAATATAACGCGAACATGATGACTATAGGTATTTGATACGTCCGGTTTTATGATTTTCATTGAAATCCCTACTCAAAGTCGAAGTCAAAGTCAAAAATTCTTTATTCATATACACACATAATTACACACATTAATATTTTAAATCATGTTCTTATGATGCGTCCCTTTCTTTTACTACCACCAGTTATGGACGTGGCAACTCTGAGATCTGGCAAGAAACTCAGAGGAATCAATCCTTCTTTAAATAAATTGGATGTTACAATTATTAATAAAGCAGTATTGTTTCAGAGCAACTCACTCCCAAGCATTGACATAATCAGAAATTTTGTAATAAGCTTTTTTATATTATCATTTATCTTTGACATGAAACTAATATTGTAACTTCAAAAGGACTAATAATAACATAACATCATTTTTTCTCTGCTCTACTCTAGACTGAGACTACCCTCCGTATCTTTAAGTCGTTAAGCCGTCAGTCCCGATTGTTATAACATCATCTATAACAAGCTCAATCCAGGGAACGGGTAGCAGCGTTTTCTTATGTGTTACAACACAATACTGTGGTCACCAAGTAAAGTAGAGCCAAAACTAGCACAAAACTCCCCTAAAATACTTAAAGTCATAATCCCTCAATCTCATCGCCAGTGACCGCCCTGAGCCGAGGTCCAAGCCCCACAGAGCGCCCTCTTGCGCAGGTTGCTTAGTTTGTAGTTTTTAAACCATTTATTAAGTCTGGAGCTCTGCTCGCCTTTATGCCCGGTAAAGTAGCAAAAGCCTTTAGGCTAAATACGAAAGTCAATCCGAAAAAAAAAACTGCGGTCACCAACCCGTTTGCCAAGCGTGGTGACTATGGAAAATCTCTTCTTCGGGAGGAGATCCATGTTCAGCAGGGGACATTATAAACTATATATATTTTTTTTTTTTTTGTAATTTAGCCATGAGGCTTTTGCTACTTCACCGGGCATATAAACTTATTCAGCTACCTACATAAAGTATGTACATTCCACAATAATAAAGATAAGCCTCTCATAAGGCCTTTTATTCATAACAGCTGACTTGTTTAAAGTACTAGGCTGTCATAAGTATGGAGGAGATAGAAACTAAATGTACGTTCTATTCTATTGTTGATTAATATCTGCCACGGAACTAAAGGTGGGATGTGAGAGAATTGAGTTTCTTACTTGATGTTAGGCATTTATTGAGGGTGGAGCTCTGCTCGCCTTTATGTCCGGTAAAGTAGCAAAAGCCTACTGGCTAACTAAATAAGGTCCGTCGAAAAAAAAACTTGATATTAGGTACTTTTATTTTTATATTTTTATTCGAAATAGCTGATGCCCGCGACTTTGTCCTCGTGGTGATTGTTATCCTTCGGTTTTTTAACTATTCCACGGGAAGTCATTAATTTTCTGTGATTAAAAGTATTTAAAATGTTGACCGGGGGTGTAAGGTGCCATGCAAAATTTCATTTAAATTGGTGCAACAGTTTCGGTGAGAAAGACAGAGAAACAAATAAATAAAAAAAAATCGGGTTGTGTTCTATTTTACTTCTAACTCACCCCTGACACGGTTTTTAGCGTTCATTGCTTAAAACCATAGCTCCGTAAATGCGGCATTTTTTTTCGCACTGACATATTTATTTTGCCACGAGGCTTTTGCTACTTCACCGGGCATAACGTAAATGCGGCAACTCAATATTGTAGTGTGTATAATACACTGTACCGATAGTATGTGATCCCGATGACTTTCTAACTATTTTTCACAGTTTACTACGCAAACTGGACTATTTATTTCATTGTAACAAAAATTTAATAAAACTTTCGACACGTAGGTGTTTTTCGCACAGAACGTGACTAGCTCGGGTACGCCAATTTTGGCGTATTATTACTGCATTTTTCGAGTAAGATACGACACGGTAGTATCCAGTCGGGAGCGAAATCAATTATTTATTTAAGATTATAAAAAAATATCATATTTATGCATTATTAACTTATCTTTAATGAAACTTCTTCAATTAAAGATATTATACATAATATAAAATATTAAAAAAAAAAGTTTACTTTAACGATAAAGTTTGTAAGTATATATGTTTGTTGCAAATTGTTTATAAGCTATGTTATGTTAGTTTAATGGATACATATAGGCTACAAAACATCACGGTCCAACCCACTGGAGCAGTGACGCGGGTCAAACCACGGGGTGCAAGTCTATACTAATAAAAATATATAAAGTTTGGGACGTTATAGGTGGTAATCTCTGGATCTACTGAACAGATTTTGAAAATTCTTTTACCAATAGAAAGCCACGTCACTTGTGAGTGTCATAGGCTTTATTTTAAGTTAAAGTTTCTACGGGAACGGGATCTACATGGGTGCAACCGCGTGGGACAGTGTTTTTTTTTTTTTTGGGAAAGACTTACCTTGTTAGCCACGAGCCTTTTGTTACTTCACCGGGCATAAAGGTGATCAGAGCTCCAGCCTAGATAAATGGTATAATCACTACAAACTAAGCAACCTGCGCAAGAGGGCGTGCCCTGTGGGACTTGGACCTCGGCTCAGGGCGGTCGTTGACGGGGAGATTGAGGGATTATGGCTTTTAGTTTAGGGGAGTTTTGTGCAACTGTCGCTCTACTTTACAGTTCGCGGGCCTCTCGGCCTTCGGGTATACGAGGGCATCGGAAGGTAAAGGGACAGCCAGTGTTACAATAAACCACAACCGAATTAGTTTAGTATAGATGGTGGTACCAATAAAAATGTCTAGCGGTTGCTACAGGGTGTTACATAACCGCGGCAGCGCCGACAACTGTGCAAGTAGACCGGAACGATACTGTATACAGGTTGTATTTTATAGCGGTGACTTTTACTTTATAACATTATTATTATGTTAGCGCATTAAATTAGGTATTTTAGTATTTAGTACTCACTCGGTTTGTTAATCATTATATGTTTGAAATGTATTTTAAACTTATCTATACTAATATATAAAGTGAAAGAGTTTGTTTGTTTCCTTGAATGCGCTATCTCAGGAAATGAAAGGGCCGGATTTAAAAGTTCTCCGGAGGCCCCGGGGCAACAAAGGGGAAGAGGCCGCCTGGTCACAAATTGGTATTTGTATAAAATTTTAAGTATACTACTTTTCAGGACGATTTGAATTGTGATATTTTACTGATTGTCTAATTTAAGTGAACACATATTTATGAATAACTGTTATTGCAATATTTAATAAGGTTATTACATTAATCATGATTCTACAAAGTAGGTACAGTATGTAAAGGAACAACACCGAAAAAAAGTTTATAATAATAAGATAACAGGAATAAAGGCTACAGGACAGACGGACGTACTATGTAGTTTGTTTGTAAGATTTCCTATTTCCTACTACTTTAAGTTACCTTTAGTCGGATATTTCATAGAGTAAGAATTATCTGTTAGTTAATTTTTTTATTTTATCTTATTACATTGTAATTCTAACAAGTACAAGTGTAAGTAAATACCTAAGTGCCGTAAAATATTCATTATTTCATTATAATTCCGTAAAAAACCGGAACAATCGAGCACAGGCAACCGTACAAAAAAAAACACGCTGTATACGAAAAATCTTAAAATTGCAACCAGTTTTACGCAACCGTGCAAAATGAGAAGAGGCATTGTTGATCGTTTCCTATTCCCTTATGTCACTGACATACTTGTCAAAAGATTAAAAAAAAAAACTGTTTTTTTTTTTGTTACATTTTAATCCGATTTCGTGCGTCAAATGCAGGTCAAGAGGTCTCTATATCTGGTTTTGTTTTCGTTGGTCTTTTAATTAATTATAACTAGTTTTAGAGCGGTTTCGCACTACCTACGTCCGATCCGAATCCGATCCGAACCCGTGAAAATATTGGTCTAGAAATTTGGAAAGAAATCGGATGACGGATCTCGGATCAAGTGCGTAAATTACCATAGAAATAGTCTTACGGCAACTACGGACCATATTTTCACGGGTTCGGATCGGATTCGGATCGGACGTAGTGCGAAACCGCTCTTAGTGTTAACGTTGAACTAGGTTTTAGCTTTTAAGAGGGGTAAATTGTAGTGTTTGTATACTAAACCACGCCAATGTAGGGTCAGCTTTATCGAGAAGCGGCTGAATTCCAATAGCTAGAGCAGAGGTCTCCAAACTACGGCCCGCGGGCCAAATCCGGCCCGCCAGTGCCAACAATCTGGCCCGCGATAGCTTAAGACTAGTATCATCAATCTGGCCCGCGACACCCAATGCCTCATTGCTGTTACTATTGCTGTGATAAGTTGAAAAAGAAAACATAAAATGATAACTACTCGGTCGCACACTTTGTGACTAGTCTAGAAATAAGAGTATAGTTAGGGACAGAAAAATAAAAACTGTTTCGGCCCTTCGAACATATTGAAAACATCGTTATGGCCCTAATGCTTTAAAGTTGGCGACCCCTGGGCTAGAACGTCGGACTTGTGATCTTGTGGTCGCCGGAACCCACTGGTAACACAAGCATTTTAGCTTAGCACGAGGAGTTAACAAGAATACTAGTAGACAGCAAAATCTCTGCTAGTAATCTTTTTAAGCACAACCTCCGTAGCGTAGCGGTTTTTGGCTCGCCTTGAATCTCGGAGGTCGTGGGTTCGATTCCCACATCAGACATGAAATCTTTGTGTAAATTCTAAGATTTCTTTCCGGGTCTGGTTGGTTGAGGGACTACCATCCGTGCCTCGGAAAGCACGTTAAGCCGTTGGTCCCGATTGTTATAATTAACATCATCTATAATAATCGTATATCAAGGAACGGGCAGCAGCATCTCCTTGTGTGGTACAACATAATACTGCGGACACCAACCCGCCTGCCAAACGTGGTGACTATGGCAAATACCCTCCCTCAGGAGGAGGCCCATGTTCAGCAGTGGACGTTATACGGGCTGATGATGATGAATCTTTTTAATAGAAGAAAAGGTATGTCAAGATCGCAGCAAGTGGAAGGTAGTAGACTCTGCCTTTTTTTTTGTTCTCCGGGGGTACATGCATTTACGCATTCCCACCGCCGCTGCAGCGTTTTCGCGCGCTGGCGGTGGGATATGTGGGACTCGCCGTCTCCATAGCGTGGTGTACTAAACTCATACCACGAGGAGAGGACCCTACAATAGTGGTATCTGCCTACCCCAATGAGAAAGAGACCTGAATGTACGCAAATGTGTGTAATAATAACAACATAGATATAAAAGATATCTCGTCGCCTTCTAATTTATTAGTCAAATAGACTTTCGCGCAAAAATTTACATCGTCCTACGCGATCATTACCGACCTGCGCGTGGGCAAGTCGCGATTGATTTCGCTTTTAGAACATAAGTATGAACAAGACTAATTTTAATAGTGTTTGAAGTTAACGGTGTTTTATTCTCTTAGTTTCATAAAATTTTACTTAATTCCGTAGTCCTTCTAACATTTTTAGCACGTTTTTTTTAAGACAAATCCCACACTAGGCAAATTAACCACTGTGTCGTGGGGCACTCACAAAGATTTATAAGTAGGTATACAGGGTTATTTTTAAAACATTAACAATCTTTCAGGGGGTGGAAGTATTGATGATTATAAGCAACTTTTACAATGGGAGCAACCCAGAAATGGCGTAAAAAAACAGCTGTTCCATACATTTTGTCGAGGTAAGTGAACATAAATGTATGGAACGCTGTTTTTTTGTAAAAATTGCTTATAATCATCAGTACTTTCACCCCTTAGGTTGTTAATGTTTTAAAAATAACCCTGTATAACATTGGGGGCTAATCACGTAACGATAGGTTACTTTAAGACTCAGATGATGATGATGTTATAACAATCGGGACCAAAGCCTATGCATGCAAAAAATATTTTAAATATGTCAATTTATTTAGTAAATGTAGCTTCAATAATACAGTGACAATAACATTGGAAATATTTTACAATAACCCTACAGTAATGAAGATAATGTTATCGAAGTCATAGACATATCGTTACATGATTAGCCTCCTGGTACCTGAGGATATACTATTAAGCAGGAGAGCCAGCGGCGCCAATTTGGCCGCTAGTAAGTACCTTTTTGTTTTGTCCGGGGGGAAATGCAGCGTATTCGCGCGCTGGCGGTGGGATATGTAGGCGCCGTTGGCGGGGGCCGGGTACGCATGAGCAATCCGGATCGAAGGAGTGTCCGGGGGGTTTTAGTGGTGTAGGGTCCTCTCCTCGTGGTATGAGTTAAGCATACCACGCTATGGAGAGGGCGAGTCCCACATATCCCGCCGCTAGCGCGCGAATACGCTGCAGCGGCGGGATATGTGGGAATGCATAAAAGCATTTCCCTCTGGATAACAAAAAAGAAAAATGGTACATATGTCTGGTACCTATATACTAGTATATCAATGTACACAAAGCTCATAAAATATGTCCATAATAAATATCCAACGCCAACATTTTCCCTGTCCATCGACCCTCTTTGATGAGTTCAACAAACATAAGTTTATCTTTATGCATTTCATGAAAAAAAAAACGGCGCATTCAGAGCAACGCACGATAAAACGCAACGGCTGATAAAAAATTGCAACGCTTATCATATTGAAGGTCGATAAACTGTCCTCCAGGTGAGTATCAAGGATTATTCATTTAAAAGATGATAGTGATGATGCGATAGTTTCATCAACAGCCCGTTCACGTCCACTGCTTAACGTGGGCCTCCTCTTAACAGACCTTGGCAAGCCAGGATCGTTGAGGGATATTGCCATAATCACCACGCTTGGCAGACGGATTGGTGATCGCAGTAAGATGTAAACCTTGAGCTAATAGATGCTGCTGCCCATCCATGCCCATCCATCAGCCATATGTCCCTTAGTCGCCTTTTATGACACCCATGGGAGGACATGGGGTACTGGTCTATTCAAAGCCGGAAACCACACGGCAACGGCATTCGATAGTTTAGACCTAAAAATCATCAGACCCGCTCCGCACTGGTGCAATGCAGATGCATTATACGTATCATCACTACATAGTATAAAACAAAGTCGCTTTCTCTATCCCTATATCCCTATGTATGCTTAAATCTTTAAAACCAAGTACGCAACGGATTTTGATGCGATTTTTTTTTAATAGATAGAGGAATTCCAGAGGAAGATTTATATGTATAATACATCAACATTGTACCCGTGTGGAGCCGGGGCGGGTCGCTAGTACCTAATAAACCTTCCTCTTGAATCACTCTATTTTTTTAAAACCGCAACAAAATCAGTTGCGAAGTTTACAAGATCTTAGCATACCTACATAGAGACACGCAGACAGCGGCAAGCGACTTTGTTTTATACTATGTAGTGATATGCGCTATAATTTTTATAAATTAATAGGCTAGTAATAAAGGCATGCCGTTTACTGCTTGTCTTAATTATCAGTATGCCGCTACGCCGCAGAGATTGTAAATACTGGATACAAACAGAATATAAGTAGTTAACTGTAACGAATCGAACCTATTTAGGGCATTGTCTATTATTAATGCACTTGTCATACTTTAAATTATGATTTGATTATTGTAAAAAAAATACAATATGCCATAGAAAAGAAAGCTATTTATGGCAGATACAAAAAAAAATAGAAATTGATAATTTCTACTACAGTTAGGTATATGCACCATAAATGGTAACTGGCTTCAGCATTAAGCTACTTAAATAATCTAAAAGAGCATTGCGGCAGCGCTGGTTTTCTAGCCAGTCCCAGTTTTGACGCCACGCATGCCAAACATCAAATTTAAATAAAAGTATACGGATAAAAATTGGCAATAATACATTCAGAACTTAAAATAGAAAGAATACAAGCACAACTAAGAACAGCCTTTAGTTTCAATATTATATCAGTGCGTAACAGTTAACTGTAGTCAAATGTCTAGAACATGACCTAGGTAGATAGGTACCTATATTGCTTATCAGATTTATATGAACCCCGTTTAGTCACAAAAGAAAGAATAGTACAAGTATAGTTAAAAATGCGATTATATCGTTTTCGAATTGCGAACAAAATTTACAAGATTAAGTGGAGCACTTAATATTTACTTCCTATAATACTTAATTACGTGATAGTTAATTATAATAATTAAATAGACAACAGGTAAAAAGTCTTGTGAAGTTATGAAATATTTAATTCAAAGTACCTACAATTAATTATATATTGAATTAATTAATGTATGAACACTTATGCAATCTCTACTGCTAACTTGCTTTATTTATACACATCTTAAGTCCTCATTTAAAAAGTTATCTCACTGTGCGTAACGATGAGAACGCGAGTAATGTAGTTTAGTTACCTAATATTTTCAGAAACTAGGTGAGTTTGAATTATTGTTTCTCCAAAATATAATAAAATTAATTAGTCGCGTTAATTGAAGCAACAACGAAGTTACTGAAATTAAACTACCAACTAAAAGTGACTATTACTGCTACCTAGTGACGAGTAGATAAATTACGTAGAAAGGTACGTGAGATATGAAACCATATGTGAAGTAAGTGTAACTACTCAGCAATAGATGGCGCTGTAATAAATACTTAAAAGTGTAGATGCCTGAAATAATAGAATGATTATACAGTTGTATAAGTCAATCAATAAAAACTGAGTAGGTATTGTGTACTATTGCAATAATTATTGTGTATAATCACTAATATATAAGTACTAATTTACAAAACTGATGAGTTTGTTTAGGAGCTATGTGGGCGAGGGTGAAACATTCCTAATCATTTCATTTATTTTTTCTCATACACAAGAAACGTTTTTCACATAAATACCTAAATTAATTAATTGAAATTTTTTGTTAAACTTTTACTTTTGGGAACATATAAAAAAAAATATAAAATGTGCGAAAATGTTATACAAAAAATATTTTCACCAATAGCAGACATTTTTATTATTTTAGAAATCATAGTCTAATCGTTAAAAGATTAGTCTGATTAGCTTCTAGATAGTAACAATAAGTTTAATGAAACGCAAAAAGATATGTTTCCGCCCGGGATCGAACCGGGGGCCTTCTGCGTGTTAGGCAGATGTGATAACCGCTACACCACGGAAACCGATGACAAAATTTACGAAATTATAGATAATATTTGAAAGACATTCATTTATAGTAACAGTCCTGCTGTACCTACATTTTGGTTTTCGATTTTACTTATCAAACATCTACATATATTTTGAACTAGTAAATTGACAGTCAAGTAATTTTTTTAAAGCAAGGAGGATGAAACCGAAATATTTTATGCCGGGGCTTAATCTAGGTATCTACTGTGTTTTCATAGGGAGTATTATTGAATTAAAGTTTCAAGGGGGTGGTAATGCATCTTTCAACTTCCTAAAACCTCTCTTGAGCACTAGCGTAGCAACCTTAGGGCTGGCCGAGGGCGAGGCAGTGCCTCGGAGCTCAAAATCTTAGAAGTAGTCCTCTTATTGCTTTTTTAAATAATGCGCTTATAATAAAACATGAACAGTTTAGTGCCACCAGGTTTCTTGCTCCTGGCCCCTTCATCACCTAGCTAGGGCACTGCTCTTGAGTATATGGGTCCTCCTCTCCGTTTCAATGGTTTGCTACTCATACCACGTGTGGTGCTATCTAGCAGAAGTAATTTTCAATCCTCTGATAATTTCTTAAATTAACAGAGGCGGATTAATGGCCTCGCGCCTCAAAGGCCCACCTTACAAACCAACCGCAAGCTGTAATACACAGATACCACTCTCTATCCGAACCTAATAATATGTAGTTGAGCCACGAGGCTTTTGCTTTTACGGCTTTAAAATACCGAACCACATAAACAAATACCATAACGGTTATCATCATCATCATCAGCCCGTACAACGTCCACTGCTGAACATGGGCCTCCTCCCGGGGGATTTGCCATAGTCACCACGCTTGGCAGACGAGTTGGTGACCGCAGTATTATGTTGTGCCACACAACGAAACGCTGCTGCCCGATATCCTTGATAAACGATTATTAAAGATGATGTTATAATAATCGGGACCAACGGCTTAACGTGTTTTCCGAGGCACGGAGGGTAGTCCCTCAACCAACCAGACCCGGAAAGATATTAGAATTGACACAAAGATTTCCTGTCCAGAGTTGGGATCGAATACACGACCTACGAGATTAAAAGCGAGCCAAATACTGCTACGCTACGGAGGTTGTCAATACCATAAAGTCTATCTATTCAAGTGTAAACAAATCCTTGTACCATTTCTCAAACAATATTAGTAACAAGTTATATAATATCGGTAACAACCTGCGTCACGCGTGACGTCACACGTCGCGCGTGACGCAGGTAAATGTTACGCACAAGCGTGCACGGTAGAATGGCGGCAATTTTTTGCGCTGATTTGCATGGTGATTTGAAAAAGATTTTATTTATGAATGCGGTCTACTGGATAATGAAAATCGACCGTAAGTCTTTTGAATTGAAATGAAATGAAAACGTTTATTGATAATGTAGAAGAATCGATCGTACTTATTATTTAAGTCAAATACAATGATAATAAGAACAAAAAAGAAAAAACAATCTTGACTAATAATTTTTTTGCAATTCTAAAGTTATAGTTAGTTTGTTTGACATTTACTTTATTACATTGTAATTCTGACAAGTACAAGTGTATGTAAATACTAAAGTGCTGAATAGAGGTAGTTCATTTATTTTATTTTGTGAAAGGAATATATTATAGATTTCATTAAATGAAAATGGGTATAAAGAATAAAAAAAACTATTTAACCCGTCAGTTAGATTACCAAAAACTATTGGACACGTATTTTTTGTCGCTTCTCAAACAAAAAATGTCGAAGATACAGCGCATTGAAATTTCGTGTGACGTCACTTCTAGGTACAATTTTACCTAGTAGTGACGTCACAAGGCCCCTTCTCCTGAACTTTATAGTTTGTTGTTGCTCTGTATCTTTATAATTTTATATTGATTTGATAAATAAAAAAATAGGTGTCCAATATTTTTTAGTAATCTCACTGACGGACTTAGGTATTAGAACTTTTTTGTGTTCATGCCTATTGGTGACAGCTGTACTATTTTTGGTGATGCAAGAGAAATTCTTGAACAAAGTAACTTATAAAATAAATAAAATTTACACTGACATATGTAGTTAGCCCTGAGGCTTTTGCTACTACACCGGGCATACAGGTAACCAGAGCTCTAGCCTAAATAAATGGTTTAAATACTACAAACTAAGCAACTTGCGCAAGAGGGCGTCCCCTGTGGGACTTGGACCTCGGCTCATGGCGGTCGCTGACGGGGAGATTGAGGGATTATGGCTTTTAGTTTCTTTAGGGGAGATTTGTGCAACTGTCGCTTTACTTTAAAAAATGTACACTACCTACTGGGTATCGTTGCTAGAATGCCAAGCTCAGTTGCACAGGTTGAATGGCAATGCTTAATTCGATGTGCAAACAAAGTAAATACCAGCTGTCAGGAAACGTGTCGGTTTAACTGAAGCCGCTGCTCTTTCTCATTATGCTTTTTTGTGTTTATATGGTAACGTAGTTATTCTATTTTTATATTATTTTATATTATAATATAGTATAATATATTATAATATAAAATAATAATATAGTATAAGGTAATCTTTCCCATAAAGAGTTCAAAACATTTAATAACGTTGTTATTCGTTATGATTGTTTCGAGAGAGAGCTTTGGTAACCCCAGACTGAGACATATTACGAGGCAAATCACATAACGATATTGCCTACTGTAATGTTTTTTTCTTTTTTATAATACAAGCAGAGTTTTGCAGTATAATATTTTTCTTGTTCCCTCGCGCCTCGCGCAATATTGGACGTATTAACAGACTTCAAACGTTCATCATTTTATTTAATTCCAGTCAGCCGTCTTTCTGCTTGTTTGTGTAATATATATCCATGTCCAGGCTAACAGAGGTATGTATGTAGTATTGTTCATCAATACTTGACTTAAGTATTTACTTGAGTAAGTAGTATCTCATTGTCTTGGTCCTGGTCTTTATTGATAGGGTGATTGAAACAATCAAAGTGACACCTGGCATTCGCAAGTAAACTTACAGTCTCTAGTGGTTCTCGTATGCAAGAATAATCTTGCATACGAGAACTTTCCGATGCTGAGATGCACAAAACTTCACAAAGAGAAACTAAAAGTCATAATACCTTTACCTCCGTGTGCCAGGAGAGACGTCCGCCTTTTTTTTTATTGCCGGTGGGAAATGCGTTTACGCATTCCTACCGCCACTGCAGCGTATTCGCGCGCTGGCGGTGGGATATGTGGGACTTGCCCTCTTCATAGCGTGGTATGCTAACTCATACGACGAGGAGAGGACCCTGCACCACTAAAACCCCCCCGGACACTCCTTCGATCCGCCGTTGGCGGTGGCCGGGCAAGCAATCCGGCCCATCAGCGACCGCTCTGAGCTGAGGTTCTAGTCCCACAGGGGGCGCCCTCTTGAACAGGTTGCTTAGTTTTTATTTTATCTATACCTACTCTATACTAATATATAACACGAAAGAGTTTGAATGTTTGATTGAACGCGAAAACTCAGGAACTTCTGTGTCCATTTGAAAAATTAATTCAGTTTTTTTTTCGGACGGACATTACGGCGAGATAAATGGTTTAAAAGCGCAAGAGGACGTCCCCTGTCGGACTTCGACCTCGGCTCAGGGCGGTCGCTGGCGATGACATTGAGGGATTTTGACTTTTTGTATTTAAGGGAGGTTTTGTGCAACTGTCGCTCTCCTTTACAGTTCGCGGGCCTCTCGGACTTCGGGTCTGCGAGGGCATCGGAAGGTTCTTTTTAATTCTTTCAGTGTTAGATAGCTCATTTATCGAGGAAGGCTGTAGGCTATATTTAATTTTGAAGTTCCTGTGAAAACGGGATTTATCCGGGTGAAACCGCGCGCGAAGTCTTATAAGCCATATAATATGGCAAAGCCGGCCAGTGAAGTAGCAAAAGCCTCACGGCTAACTACTTAAATGTCCATCATCATCATCATCAGCCCGTATAACGTCCACTGCTGAACATGGGCCTCCTCCCGGGGGATGGTATTTGCCATAGTCACCAGGCTTGATCGCAGTATTATGTTGTACCACACAAGGAAACGCTTCTGCCAGTTCCTTGCTATACGATTATTATAGATGATGTTAATATAACAATCGGGACCAACGCAACGGCTAAAGGTGCGAGTAACATCCGAGGCATAGAGTAGTCCCTCAACCATTCAGACCCGGATAGAAATCTTAGAATTAACACAAAGATTTCTTGTCCGGTGTGGGGATCGAACCCACGACCTCCAAGATTTAAAGCGAGCCAAATACCGCTACGCAATGGTGGCCCGTAAGCTCGTCCGAGAAAAAAAGTCTTGCATACGTAAGTATAAAGACTTTCATATAGGAGGAACATATTCTTCGAACTAAACAATTCTGCGCAATGCATCTACATAAGCATACAACTACGAATATGCAACATCAACAAAGCATCAACGATGCACCAATTAGGCACAATTTATTGACGATTAACTAATCGATGGACGCGGAACAAATTGACTGCCCCTGACGTTATGCTCTCCTGGTATCGCCTGTTCACGTGCGGCAGTTCCGCGTTGATTAGGCACACGGGAGCGTGTCAAGCCAAGTTCAATCCAAGAGAACTGGCGAGTTGTAACCGTATTTAATATTACACCAACAATTTGGTGCCACTTTTCACCCGTTCATAACTAAGACACCGTTAATTTGCATCATCATCATATCAGCCAGTTGTCGTCCACTGCCTTCCCCTTTGATTACCAGCGGCGGAAACGATTGCAAGCGGCCTGCATCCACTGACCCCCTGCGACCTTTATGAGCTCGTCAGTCCATCGTCCCGGCAGTCGTATCACACTGGGCTTGCCAGTTCGTGAATTCCACTCGAGAACCTTTCTGTTCCATTGGTCGTCAGTTTTTCGACCGATGTGTCCTGCCCATTGCCACTTCAGCTTGCTAATCCGTTGAGGTACGGCTGACCTTCATCCTACTGCGGATCACTTCATTTCTGTGCCGATCACGCAGGGAGAAGCCGAGCATAGCTCTATCTATAGCTCGCTGAGCGACTTTGAGTTTTCCTATGAGGCACACATTAAGAGACCACTTCTCAGATCCATATGACAGCATTACCAGTGATGGTAATGCTGTCACTGTCATTAATAAAATATAAGAACAAAACTCACTGCCAAGGAAAATATTCTACACTAGCTGCGCCCCGCAGTTTTACCCGCGTTACTCTGCTCCAGTGGGTCGGAGCGTGATTTTTTGTTGCCTATATTTTAATCGAGCTTATTAACTATCCACATGCAAAGTTTCAGCCAAATCCATTTAGTAGTTTTTGCGTAAAAGAGTAACAATCATCCAACCTTCCATACTCACAAACTTTCGCGTTTATAATATTAGTAAGGATAACTTGGCACCCATTTAAACCACAAGTCTTTCGTCGTTGAACTTGGCTCCCATTTCTACATTTATGTTTTCGGTGGGATTATAATGACAACAAGGGCTTTATTCAATCAACAACAAGACAACTCCCGCACTAGGGAAATTAATCCCAGTGTCACAAATTACAATCAGACAGGAACTAGTATTTATATACAGGTTCACACAAATCCCGGGTGGGAATCGAACTCAGAACAACAGGGTGCGTGTGGGATGCACGCTGATTAGTATACCTCCATGACCAGCTAGACTTATACTATAGTAATAATTACACGTGCTGAAATGTTTTTTTTTTATTTATATTTTTTTTACAAATATGTATGTACATTCAGATTCGCGTTCATTTGTCGTCTTCGTATTGACGTTTGTATACGTTCGTAGTACGTTGCTATAAACCTCAGTGATTTGTCTGTCTATACTAAGTTCAATCAATCGAAAACATAAATACATACATTCACCCTGAATAATAGGCTATATTATGATGTTACCACTGGACCGGGATCTACGCGATCTATAGCTATAGCAAGTTATTTGTAACTAGCCTCCCGCGCGCAGTTTCACCCGCGCAACTCCCGTTCCCGTGGGGTTTTCATAATATACCCTATGTCATTCAGGGTGAATGTAGCTTTCCAATGCTAAAATAATTTTTGAAATCGGCACAGTAGTTTTCATTACAAACATAAACACACACAAAAATTCAAATCTTTCTTCTTTATAATATGGGATAAAATATAATGACCACCAAAAATATATACTTGACACCAGAAAAATTAAGTCTAAAATTGTAATAGTACTAGCTATTTTAGTCACGACTGCACTTCAAATTGTATTCGAACACCAAATGTAGTAAATGATCACCAAATGTAGTAAATGATCACCAAATCTTAGCGAGCAAATGATTGCGCTATTCTACCTTAATAAAATCAATGAAAAATGACAATCGGTTAGGTTAGGTTAGAGCTGCGGCCATACAACGGCCAGAACCGAATAGTAAATTAGTAAAACATTTAGGTACTTTTGGTGATCATTTACTACTTTTGGTGATCATTTACTACTTTTGGGTTAACAATGATTTATTTGGAGTCATTTTGCTTAAATACGATAGCGAAATATTAAAACTTTGGTTACAATTTTACATTAAAATGCGGGTTTAATTTTGGTGATCATTTTTACTATATCTGATGGTAAGTTAAACATAAGCCTTATAATATTACTGGGGTGCAATGCTGATGTATCATACCTTCCTCTTGAATCACTATGTATTTAAAGAAACCAATATGTATCAAAATCTGTTGCGTAGTTTTAAAGATCTAAGCATACATAGGGATGGACAGACAGCGGCAAGCGACTTTGTTTTATACTATGTAGTGATAGTAAGTATAGATGAAGTACAATAGATACTAGATACATGTTAGCCAATCTGTCACCACGCTTGGTCGACGGCTAAGGTCTCGCACGCTCTGTCGCTCAGCATAGTACCTCAATTAGGTATGAGTTATGTTCACTTGAGCAATCATAACGCTTCAGATTTCGTCTTGTTGGGATAAGGATCTGAAACATAAACTTTGCCTTCCTATCACAACTGTCATCTTTACTGTCCTCCTCACCGCTATGACTTTTTACAATCCTCTTTCTTTCTCCAGTCCATATTACTTTGGAATGCGCTTCCTCTCGATATCAGAATGGCTAAGAATCGCTTTATATTTAAGAAAAAAGTTCGTGAACATATCACTAAAATGGTCACTTAGTCGTTACAACTTTTAGAAATATGCTAGCTATTATTGCTATGTATTTCTATGTAATAAACTTATTATAACTATATATTTACCACTGCGGTATCTATTCTCCATACAAATTTCTACTACCTTAGTGCACCTACCACAGTCTCTGCATCACCGAATGGTAGACTGGGAGAAAATGTCTCAAGCATTAAGTCCACCATGAAATATCTCAGTGCTAAAGTTATAAATAAATAAATAAAGGTTAATCCGGCATCGAGATTTCGCCAGATTTCGACGAGTACCTTAGCCCTGAGCCAAGGCCCAAGTCCCACAAGGGACGACCTCTTGTGCTTAGGTTGCGTATTATCAAGGCCGGGTTTAAGGGAGAGCAACCAGGGCAACTGCCCCGGGGCCTCCACAATAGAGGGGGCCCCCACAATAGAGATTTAAAACCTTTCCAATTTTGACGAGTAAACTCTACAACGTTTTTTTACATACAGTACTTTGTAGAAACCATTTATAAAAGGCATATAGGCGAGCACAGTGCTCGCCTTTATGCCCGGTGAAGTAGCAAAAGCCTCCTGGCTAACTACATAATGTCCATCAGAAAAAAAAGCAATCATAACGCTTTACATTTCGTCCTTTGGAGATAAGGATTTGAAAGGTTGGTTTTGTTAGTTTTTTTTTTATTCGAAATGCATTTGACAAATAATGACAATTGTTCTAACCTAATATAGACAGAACAAGCTATTTGACACAATATAGTTAAATAATTAACTAAGACGTTAAGACTAAAATATAATTAAAATAATATCTAAAAATTGTTGTTTAATTTGAAAATGTATAAAATATGATAATTATAGATAATTGACTGAATACTAAATTATTGTTTTGTCTATTTGCTAGTGCCTGTTATAGGTTAAAAAGTACATGATTATGACGAAGTTAACGATGCACTCTCTAAAGTAGTTCATTGGTTTCATGTTAATAATCTTTGTTTAAATGATAAGAAAACTAAAGTAATCAAGTTTTCAACACCCAATGTTAGACAGGTTTCCACTAATGTAAATATTAATGGAAATGGCTTGGACCCTGTGGAAACCACTGTGTTCTTAGGTATCACCATTGACTCCAAACTGCAATGGGGACCACACATTGAGAAAATGTCAGGAAAATTAAGTTCTGCAGCATATGCTGTAAAAACAATTAGACGGCTCACTGATGTTGATACGGCTAGAATAGTTTATTTCAGTTACTTTCACAGCCTTATGTCGTACGGGATTCTTCTTTGGGGTAACTGCGCGAATATAAATAGCATTTTCATATTGCAAAAAAGAGCCGTAAGGGCTATTTACAAACTGGGTCCCCGAGAAAGCTTGAGAGAAAAATTTAAAGAAATAAATATTCTAACCGTTGCATCACAATATATATATGAGAATGTGTTATATGTACATAAAAATATTGACTCATTTTGTAAAAAAAGCGACACACATAGTGTAAATACTAGATATAAGCATAATCTTGTGGCTCATGCTAGCCGTCTCCGCAAAATAAGTAACTCTTTTATGGGGCAATGTATACGGTTCTACAACAAACTTCCCAATAGTATAAGAGAATTGTCTATAAATAAGTTTAAAATGACTATTAAAGCCAAATTGTGCAGCAGGGCTTATTATAAACTTTCTGATTATCTTTGTGACAAAAATGCTTGGGATTAAATCGCTCTAATCTCAATGTAAAATAAAGTATATTGTAATTAGGTTAATAAAATATTGTGATATAACATAATTTTTTAAAAAAGAGGGTTCTACTGAGTTTTTTGGCAGTGTTTCTCAGTAGTCGCCACGTCACACACTGCACGGTAGGGAAAAAATATGACGATTCCAAACAAATGTAACCATTTTTACGGAATAAAAGAATTTTGAATTTGAATTTGAATTGAACGTAAATAAAAATGATTTTTATTTTTTTTATTACAGTTGCCATATAGCGACCAATTGCTATAGCAACGCGACAAGATCGCGATAAGATGGGAGTATCTTTGAGCTGGTAAATGCTGTTGCCTATCTGCTCTTACGACACCCATAGGAAGATATGGGGTGGTCTATTCTAAGAAACCACAAGGAAAATTCTCTAGTATCGTTGTGTCAATGAAAATCTTAAAAGACCACAAATATAAGGTTTAGACATAAATCAATCAATCAATCACATCACACCGTCAGCCCGTATAACGTCCACTGCTGAAAATGGGCTTCCTCCCGAGGGAGGGTATTTTTCATAGTCACCACACTTGGCAGGCGGGTTGGTGGCCGCAGTATTATGTGTACCACATAAACGATGCTGCCCGTTCCTTGCTATATGATATTTCTAGATGATATTATAATAATCGGGACCAATTGCTTAACGTGCTTTCCGAGGTACGGAGGGTAGTCCTTCAACCAACCAGGCCTGGAAAGAAATCTTAGACTTTACACAAAGATTTCTAGTCCAGTGAGGGGATCGAACCCACGACCTCCGAGATATAAAGCGAGCGAAATACCGCTACGCTACGGAGGTTGTCAAAAACAAATACTGACATTAAATTATTGTAATATTAATTCAAATAAGTTTAATGTACATTTATATTAATATTTGTCACATTGTCACGATTCCCCCCGCCGGCCGGTGCGCGTGATAACGTAAACTTATTGTGTCCACACATATTAATTCGCTGTAAGTTACTAAGCAGGACTTTACGTACAAAATAAACTTTGTTGTGAATATAAGTGAACGTTCTTCCTAGTGTAATAATCAGATTCTGATTCCGTGAAGTAATTACGAAGTAAACACAGTTTCTAATAACACGGGCTGTAAAAATTAACAAATCATCGTGACAACAAATTCAACTAGCGGCGTACCGCACGGGCACACACCGTCGCTGCAAGGACGATCGGCGGCGCTCGGGAACCGAAGATTAACGAAGGCGCACAACGGTACTAACACAGGACTAATACTTGTACGCAAATAAACAAGTTTACGACATCGCGCGTGTGAGTAAAGTGCTCATTTAGTAATGTAAACAGTGTACACGGCATGAAATTAACCGTTACTTGCTGATTTCTGAACCTATAACTAATAACAAAAATGATCCATACTCCTCCAAAACCCATATCATCGCCATTATCCAATTCTGAACCCGATTTAAATAAGAGTTCTACTAATGAACATAATACACACATTACTCAGAGAAAAAGAAAGCGAGGCGATGACGCCGAGTTGCAACGCCTAGAAACAATGATGTTAGAATTGAAGGGCATGTTCATTGATTTTGTCTCTGATCAAAAACAACACAATAATAAAATTGACTCTCTACACTCAGCCCTTGAAGATATAAGGTCTCAAAACAGTTCAATTCGCAGTCAAAACATAGAAATCCAAGCTCAAAATGATGAAATCCGTACCCAAAATGATCAGATCCAAAACTCAGTTCAATTCCTATCTGAAAAATATGATGTTGCCTTACTAGAGATAAATAACCTGCAGGAGGAATGTAAGAACAACCAAAAAATTATAAAAACACTTGAGCTTAAGGTGGACTATCTGGAGAGAAACTTAAAAGCTGCAACAATTGAAATAAAAAACATTCCTACCTCAAACCCTGAGAACAAAACAACACTAACAGGACTTGTTCAAACGCTCGGTAACATTGTTAACCAACCTGTTCCAGCATCTGACATCAAAAATATTTTCCGTTTGCGAGGCAAGAAAGAGACTGTCGGCACTGTCGTTGTAGAATTTTCAACCACTTCAATGAAGGAACAGTTCATTCAATCCACTAAAAACTACAATAGGCAACATACTGAAAATCGCCTCAACACCGCTCACCTACAAGCTACAGGTCCTCGGAAGCCTATATTCGTATCGGAAGCGCTAACTGCTGCAACAAAACGCCTCCACTATCTCACCAGAGAATTCATAAAAAGCAGCGAGTACGAGCAGTGCTGGACCGCAAATGGTAAAGTGTATTTACGAGAAAAAGAAGGGATGCCTAGTCATCTTATAAAATCTGAAGAAGATCTGGTAAAGCTACGCAGAGAGAAAAATAAATGACTAGTGTTCAGGGTTCGGCAGCGTCCCACATTGTTAAAAAATACTGTTTCCGTTTATGTTATGTTAAAATCTATGTTAAAACTTAATGCTAACACCACATTGTTTAAAAATATTATTTCTTGTATGTTAAAACATAATACTAATCTACTTATTTACATATACATACTTACCTGTCTTATCAACTTATTATGCACACATATTTTACCTACAACACAAACAAACACACAAACCGCTTACAAACTTCTACTGCTATTATTATCCATGAGCATAAATTATACACACCGAAAACACGCACAAAAACTTAAACTACAGACATACCTTATAAATAAAAGACTTTTAGTAGTATTTTCGTACCTGTTATGTACCAGTATATCAAACCGTATTGTTATACTAAGATGCGGCGCTCAAAACCTAAATGACAAAGTGGAAAATATTAACATAAACATTCGATAACACACTAATAAATCTAAACAACCTAGATGCCGTCTCGGTGTCCGACTCTTCAACTTGTTATCTGGAAAACTGTACTCCACCAAATTTGATACCTACTCAAACACTAAAAATCATTACACAAAACATAAGAAGTATAAATAAAAACATAGCGGGCTTTATGACTTCACTTGCGCGGACGAAACTTGACTGGGACATAATAGCATTAACTGAGTGTTGGCTCCCTAACACCCATAATATTCCCGAGTTGACTAACTATAACCATTATCTTACCTACAATAACCATACACAAAATGAAGGTGTGGTACTGTATGTGCATAAGAACCTGCAAGTTGTGGTTGAGGAGCCGTCATTCTTAGATGCTAATTGTCTGGAAGTAAAAATCGATAGAAATACCGTCCTTTTAGCCATGTACCGCCCGCCAGGTTACAAAGACTTAGATATTTTTTTAAATTACCTAGATATTACCTTGAGTAGGCTCTCCAAATATAGTACTGTAATTATAACGGGAGACATAAATATAAATATACACGAAGACTCCAGGGATTCAGCTAAGCATACCTATCTAAACTTACTGGCTAGCCATGGCCTTTTACCTGCACACACAATACCTACACGTCAACAAGCATGTCTTGATCACGTAATACTAAAAACTCAGCTACCCGCTTCTACGGCAGTCGCAAACTCGGCTCTAACTGACCATGAGACAGTAATGCTTTTCCTGTCGAAACGAATCCCTAAAATAAAAAATAAAAAATGTATTCGTTTTAATTATGCTAAGATAGATGAGGACCTAAAACAATTAGACTTTAGTGAAATATACAAGACACAAGATCCTCATGTTGCAGGTGAAATAATTATAAGGTTAATAAAACAAGTGATAGACTCAAACTCCAAATCTAGTAAGACTCCAAACCGAAAACAATTATTAAAGCCATGGATTACTCCCGGATTACTCCGATGTATGCGGCACCGAGACAAATTGCATAGAAAATTTAAACAATCGCCTAACAACGAGGTTTTAAAAATTACTTTTATTAGGTACAGAAACTTTTGTAATAAACTATTAAGGAAATTAAAAATGGAATTTGAAAAAAATGAGATTATATAAGCGGGAAAAAATACTAAACAGCTATGGTCGGCAATTTACAATATATCAAGCAGGTCGAAAACGAAAGCCAACACATCATCACAATTATTAGCCTCATCAGATACACCACAGAATTCTGTAAACCAAGTAAATGTTTTCTTTGCCAGAATAGGTGAAAAATTAGCAAAGAACATAAAGGGTACACAAACAGAAGCTACTACGGGCAACCTTACAAATGGGACGCAATCAATGGTAATGCTTCCAACAGACGAGGAAGAGATAACCAGAATATTAATGTCGCTCCGCAATAACTGTGCCGTGGGATGGGACGAAATATCCGGTGACCTCTTGAAAAAGCATGCAGCTTTGATTGCGCCTCCGTTAACATACATCTGTAACCTTGCTATTTCCATAGGTAAATTTCCTAACGTGTTCAAAAAAGCTATAATTCATCCGATCTACAAGGGTGGGGACGGGAGCCGTGTTGATAACTATAGACCCATTTCTGTGCTAACTGCATTTTCCAAAATACTAGAGCGCGTAATGAACAGCAGACTTGTAAGTTACTTGGAAAAAAATAACCTTATTGCTAAAACACAATTTGGGTTCCGCTCAGGAAAATCTACTTCTGACGCGGTCCACGAGTTAACCGACTATGTAGTCAAAAACATGGATAATGGGGATAAAGTTATGGCCATATTTCTGGATCTTGCCAAAGCCTTCGACACGGTTTCTGTCCCAATTCTTGTACGTAAAATGGAGGGCATGGGAATCAGAGGACTTCCACTGGAACTCTTTAAAGACTATCTGAGTGGGCGTACCCAGAGAGTAAAGATAGACGAGTTCATCAGTGACGAACAAAAAAATAATTACGGCACGCCCCAAGGTAGTGTACTTGGACCGTCACTCTTCCTTATTTATATCAACGACCTGGGTGCGCTCACTATCCCCAATGGAAAAGTTATTAGCTTTGCGGATGACACTGCCCTCCTGTTCAGCGCGAGCTCGTGGGAAAACGTCTATGAGTTTGCACAGCAAGGCTTTAATTCGGTATCCTATTGGTTACGCGACAATCTGTTGACTCTCAATACAACCAAGACTAACTACATAACGTTTTCCATTAAAAACGATAACTCCTCTCGAACTCAAACTGACACACATATTGTAGCTCACTCTTGCGTAAATCCACTCACCCGTAATTGTAACTGTGAACCACTTATCAAGGTTGAGAAAGTAAAATACTTGGGAATAACAATTGACAGAAACCTAAGATTCCAGGACCACATAACCACTCTTAGTGGCAGATTGCGGAAACTAATTTACGTGTTCAAAACGCTGCGACATGTAGTCGATAAAAGCATTATGAAAATGGTTTACTATTCTCTTGTACAATCTATTATATGCTACTGCATCACCTCTTGGGGTGGAGCTTCAAAAACTACCCTTATAGAAATTGAAAGAGCACAAAGGAGCATACTTAAAGTATCGCATTTTCGACCTTATCGCTATCCCACAGAACAGTTATACAAAGACACCGAAGTCTTGACAGTACGACAAATGTTTATACTGCACACTTTGTTAAAAAAGCACACTTGTTTGAAGTATAATCCAGCGCTGATCAGGGAGAAAAGGCGATATGACCCAGTGGAGCGCCATCAGCTACGTTATAAAACTGCTTTCGCAAAACGTTTTTTCTGCTATCTAGGTGGCTACTTATACAATAAAACGAATAAGGTGGTACATATCTTTAATCTCACAAAGAATGAATGCAAGAAGAGGCTAACAAATTGGCTACTAAATTTAAACTATACTGACACTGAAAACTTAATAAAATCCTAATCACATAATCACACACACGCATGCTCACACACTCAATACACACACCCATACTCACACACCCATACGCCCATGCATATTCACCCTTACTAAACACCTACTAACACTTGTTTCATAGTCTTTAAAAAAAAAAAATATATATATATATATATATAATTATGTAAACATAGCTTTAAATTGCCACGTATCGCACTACTCTCTCAGCGCGCTTAGCACATAATTCTTTACTTTTAAAATAAATGTAAAGGGGTGGGATCCTGGTGTCCTGAAACACAGGCCTCGAGCCTAGCTTAGGCACCAGTCTCTCACAATATATACTTAATTACCTGAATGTATCACTGTAAAATAAAAATTATGTAATGTATATTGTGGTGAGAAAAAATAAAGTTATTATTATTATTATTATTATTATTATTTATTAAGTATTTTCGTCACTGTATTGTATAATAATGCAATAATAGCAGATTATCATTATAATTTATATAATTTATAGCAGTGAGATTTTGATATTATAAAAGTTCACTGAAGTAAAGCATTACCATATAAATTGGCTGGTTCTGTTGACATTTTATGACAAATGGGTTAGAACTTAAACAATAATCTATACAAATAAATACGAATAAAATGTCTGTTTGTAATGGTAAAATAATAGGTTTTTACTAAATGTATTTGAATGTTTATACGGTACTTATACCAAAAACATTTTTTTTGTATGTCTCTATGTCTATTTGTTTCAGTAAATCTCAGTAAAGACTGCATCGGTTAAGACGGAACTTTCACGTCCTCTCCTCGTGGTAGCATACCACGCTATGGAGAGGGCGAGTCCCACATATCCCACCCATCCCAACGCGCGAATACGCTGCAGCGGCGCGGCGGTGGAAATGTGTAAATGCGTTTTATTCCCACCGGAAAAAAAAAACAAGGCGGCAATAGGTACCTAAGTATTAAATATTATTATATTATAGAACTGTTGTCCCTGTGGACAAAAAAGCATGCAAAGCCAGTTTTTAATTACATTAGTACAGGGCTGTCAACGTTGAAAACTGTTTTTTGTATAATATAATGAATCGCTCGGTAAATATAATAATAGTTATTACCAAGAGAAACTGGATGCAGTCTGGACTTTAGAGCTCCCCAATTGGGACAGGTTAGGTTAGAAGAAGTATATTCGCTCGCTCACACGACCCCACCATCCCCTTGGTTATTTTTATATAAACCACCCAGAAGTTGAAGCGGGACTCCGTCGACCAAGCCCACCCGTGACCATCGAATCCATTCGAGATTTCGTCGACAAATAAATAGCAAGTGATGCTCAATTTTAGGTATATTTACCATTTGATATTTAAAATGTGTGTGAATCTAACTTTGGTGTTAAAGCTATACACATTTTAGACATTAGATATTTAGTCCGAATAGTAATTATAAACGTTAGGAATATTAAAATTTAGGAATTATAAAAATAGGAGTAAAGATAAATCGGAGTTGTTATAGGTATTCGGAATTATGAAAATCGGTATTTTGAATTTTGTATTTGTGACTAACGGAGTAAAGCTTTTCGTATTTATGTAGTGTACCCTGGAAGGGTTAATTATCATGAATTATGAATATTATTTTTTGTAATAATTTGAAAAGTTTAAAAAATTGTCAAGTAGCAACCCTAATTATCCAAAACAAACGCATTAATTCGTCACGAACCGCACCTCTTGTAAAATTATATTAATATTTAGTCGACAGCGACGTGATGTTAGTTATGTGTACTCATATTTTATGTTAATACATAATTATATTTAATTGATTCGCAGAAAAGTTATGACGTATTATCATTTATGGCCAACTTTTGTTAAATTGATAACTAGAAATTTGCCGCGGCTTCTCCCATGAAGAAGACGAAAAAGAATTATGTCCATTCTTGAATGTAGAACAATTGTTTTCGTTTTCTGCAACTAGGGAATGAAATAACCTAAATTGCCGATGCCGGACAAACATGGTAAAAATCCAGGACATTTGGGCGAAATATGATTTTTCCCCGGTATCCGGAGTTCGAAAAAATATTTTTATCAACAAAAATAATATGTACAATTATACGTCAGAAACATACGTTGTATGTGGCTTTATCGTAAACTGTCAATTACCACCAAATGCTTCTAAAGTATAATAGTACAGTCAGCATCAAATAGATAGAGACTGTGAAGATCTCCAAATATATAGCAACATCCATAATGATCATAAGTATTGACGCATCTACAGTCATCAAATAGTTGAGAGCATCCTTCGCGTCCAAATATACCGCACCCACAACGCCTAATACTTCGTTACAACCAAGCCACCGAAAGCACGTAACAGCGAAAACGCCATTGGTATCTAATTATCCAAAGTATTCAAAATTACTGGACACACTAAATTAATTTTAACCTATGGATCCCAAACGTGCTCTTTCACTATAGGCCTTATGAACAGACTCAGAGTCGCACAACGAGCTATGGAGAGCTCGGGGTTTCTCTACGAGATCGAATCAAAAATGAAGAGATACGGAGAAGAACTCGGGTTACCGACATAGCCCAATAGATTAGTTTGTTGAAGTGGCAATGGTCAGGCCATAATTATAGCACGGAGAACAGATGGCCGTTAGGGCCGAAAAGTTCTCGAATGGAGACCGCGGATCGGCAAGCGTAGCGTAGGACGTCCACCTAGATGGACGGATGATCTGGTTAAGGCGCGGGATCACGGCAGATGCAGGCCTATGTCCAGCAGTGGACGTCTTACGGCTGAAATTATGATGAAGATGACTAGAAAAATGAACTCTATTTTGTATGGAACACCAAGGATGCTCTCAACTATTTCATCACTGTAGATGCGTCAATATTTATGATCATTTTGGATGTTGTATCTATCTATCTATCTTTTTGATGCTGACGGTACATTCGTGCTTATGATTTTGAGGTCTAGACATCTATTTAACATTCGTATGTTTCCACTTGAGCCTGTCAATCAAAAGGCAAAGTGGTTCACGATGATCTAAAAGTTTTAATATAATGACGCATTTGTATCGGATCATTGATTTAGCTTCTGTTAATCATCAAATTAATTGAACAACCTGTCATTTTTAATTTTTAGTAAAAACTGGATGACGTAACACCACATATAAAAATATTTATTCGTCATCGGCCCGTATAAACGCCTACTGCTAAACATGGGCTTTCTCATGATGGTTTTGCCATAATCACTACGTTTGGCAGGTTGGATGGTGACCGCAGTATTTTGTTGTAACATACAAGGAAAGGCTGCTGCCCGTTCCCTGATATACGCTTGTTATAGATGATGTTATAACAATCGGTACCACTGGCTTATGAGGCACGGAGATTAGTTCTCCAACCAATCAGGTAAGAAATCTTAGAGTTTACAAAAAGATTTCTTTTCGGAGCCTAACTTACGTCCTCTGAGACTAATACCACTACGTCACTGAGGTTGTTATATAAATATACATATATTCAACTTTCGTAAAATTGATCACGTCTTTCAATTTTGCAAGGACCTTAAAACGCTTCCTATTCGCATTTGCAGAAATATAAATAAAGAGATTTGAATGTAAGTTTTTTTTCAGATTGAATAGGCTCCGAAACTTCATCATCATCAGCCCGCATGACGTCCACTGCTGAACATGGCCTCCTCCCTGGGGAGGGTATTTGCCATAGTCGGATCGAAGCCGGATTTTTACCGCAGTATGATGTTGTACCACACAACGAAACGCTGCTGCTGTTCCATGATATACGATTATTATAGATGATGTTATAACAATCGGGACCAACTGCTTAACGTGCTTTCCGAGGCACGGAGGGTAGTCCCTCAACCAACCAGACCCGGAAAGAAATCTTAGAATTTACACAAAGATTTCCTGTCCGGTGTGGGAATCGAACCCACGACCTCCGAGATTTAAAATGAACCAAATATCGTTACGCTACGGAGGTAGTGTCCTGACTCCGAAACTGCTGGACTGATTTCAAAATTTCTTTCACCATTAGAAAGTTACGTTTCTCATGAGTAAAATAAGCTATTTTTAATAATGCAGTTCCCACGAGGACGGGAGGTATTCATGTGAAATCGCGGGAAGCAAGTATATACACGTTCTATAGGCATCATTCTTTCCCGCCATCTATTACAGAGCAAACAATGTTCAATACGGATGTTTGAGTACAATTTAGCAGCTCTCAAGCAATTGTGGAGTTCCTACGAGGGATTCAATTGAATTATTTATTGTCTTCACAGTTCTTATTAGCTTCAATATGTAGATGAGAAATGGTCATTGGGAGATATTTGGTGAAACTAACTTTAGATTTATCATATAGGTACCTTCACTTTTTGGTAGTTGCAAATTCTCAGCGATTTTTTTTATTTTTGATAGTACAATCGATCTAGGTACTTGTATTTATACTTATTCCATGAAAAACTACAGATTTAAATGACTGCGAGTGAAATTGGAATAAAATGACCTGTGTTAGGGGCGACCGTTCATAAAACCTAAATTATATTTTATTGCAAGGCTTTACAGCTAATTTTGCTATGTCCTCATTGCCGTCATAATAACAGCCTCCCGGAGGACTATGTACCATTTTTGTAAAAAAATACTGATGGCATATCTTCGTGCCAATAAATTATATATAGCAATGGTTGAAAAATCACGGCAGGTATATATAATACATATACTTCGCGAATGGTTACTGTCACCGCTGCCAAACTCTTAGAATATTGGTCTTCAGCAGTGCCGTAAATAGGGCGGTGCCACCGGTGCCCAGGCACAGCGCGTAGACTCTGGGGGGCGCAAAAATGGCTAGACCAGGCAGGACTATTGTTTTTTCGGTTTGCTCCTAATTGCTCATAAAAAAATTAGAATTTTAGTGAGTGAGACAGAGCGAGTCCAATATACCTATCTAAAGAAACAAGGGCGCAGTTGTAGAAGCTCGCACAGGGCGCAGAAAGGGCTATTTACGGCACTGCCTATAATATATCTAAAAAAATAAGGGCGCAGTTGTAGGAGGTCGCACAGGGCGCAGAAAGGGCTATTTACGGCACTGCCTATCATATATTTAAATACAAGGGTGCAGTTGTAGAAGCTCGCACTGGGCGCAGAAAGGGCTATTTACGGCACTGGTCTTCTGCACAGAACATATTACAATGCATAACACATGCACTCTCTTTGATTTAAGTCTCAATATCCAGTGGGATGGTGGAACTACTGATCCGATACACTTTACATTTTTCAGTGTTAGATTGCCCATTCAAGTTCCTACGGGAACAGGACTTACCCGGGAGAATATGCGCGCGGGAAGTTAGCATTATATGTTTTGTGACAATAATAACGAAACCGCAAGATTAACGGAAACTAAATAAAATAAATATAAAACGTTATTTTCACAATACAATCAACACAACGGACCGCAGCGATATCAGCGCTATAGTTTTATGTAGGTACACATTAAAATACTTACAGATTAAATAGAGCACAGTTATTATTTACCTGCTTTTACTAGTATACTTATATCGTGTTACGACATCAATATAAACTGCTATCGGTCACAATAGGTAAGTAAATAATGTACGATAAGATTATAGAAGAAAAATATACGTATTTTGCGTTTTTTAATATTAAAGAGCATTTACACTACATCAATGAATTAAATATGTCTAAAAAAAGTGTTTTGCAGGATTTTTGCGGGACGTGCTGATATTTATATCAAAGCTAGCTTCCCGCGTACGGTTTCACCCGTGAAGCTCCCGTTCCTGTAGAAACTTCACTATAAAAAATAGCCTATAACCTTTCTCGATAAATGGGCTATCTAATACTGAAAGATTTTTTCACATCGGACCAGTAGTTTCTGAGATTAGGGCGTTCAAGCAAACAAACTCTTCAACTTTATCTAGACACGCGGCAGCGTGTCAAGCCAAGTTCAAGCAAAGGAAATAGCTAGCCAGCGCCGAGTGTAATATTACACGAACCACTTGGTGCCACTTTTGACCCTTTATATTAATTACTAGCTGCGCGGTTTTACCCGTTACTCGGCTCCAGTGGGTCGGAGCGTGATGTATTGTAGCCTATATGTTAATCCATCGTTTAACCTATCCCGGTACATTTCAGCCAATTCCGTTCAGTAGTTTTGGCGTGAAAGAGTAACAAACATCCATCCATCCATCCTTCCATCCATACTTACAAACTTTCGCGTTTATAATATTAGTAGGATTAGTATAAGATTAAATGCGAATAAAGCCGAGGTCGCCGATTCGAACCCCACCCATTGCACTACCGACGTAAACCCACTCGTAACACAAGCATATTAGCTTAGCACGAGGGGTTAACAAGAATACTAGTAGATTGCAAAAATCTGCGTGCCAAATACCGCTACGCTACAGAGGTTGGTTTCATTCTTACGTAGTTATATACCTCTGAAGATACAATCGCCTAACTAAAGAGTAGCTCCGATATGCAGTAACATCACTTGAGACTATTGAGGGAATACCTATGACTTTTAGTTTTTGTGTAAGTTTTGTGCCAATGTCGCTCTACGTTACAGTTCGCGGGACTCCTTTTTTTTCGGATTGACATACGTAGGTAGCCACGAGGCTTTTGTTACCTCACCGGGCACAAAGGCGAGCAGAGCTCCAGCCTTAATAAATGGTTTAAAAACTACAAACTAAGCAACCTGCGCAAGAGCGCGCCCCCTGTGGGGCTTGGACCTCGGCTCAGGGGGTCGCTGGCGATGAGATTGAGGGATTATGACTTTTAGTATTTAAGAGGAGTTTTATGCAACTGTCTACTTTACAGACTTTGGATCTACGAGGGCATCGGATGGTTCTTTGCAAACTAAGGGTCAGAAGGACGAGGAGGGTGGACCACAACGTTAAAATCTACGGTGCAATGGGAAAACCGTATTCAAGTTGACAGTAAATTTATTACGTTACGTATAATTACGTTTGCTAGTAAATAGATTAATTACTTATATAATTATATAAGTGACAATACAGTTAAGTTATACCATTTACTGAAAACCTGTATACAATGTTAAAAATATTGTTCTTAATTAAGTAAATAAAAAAAATGTACTTAAGTATTATGTAAATATTGGTCTACGTTAATAATAAACTATTTCATTCCATTTCATAATGATTTCGCAAATCGCGTTATAAAACTCGGTTACTTCTTTTCACCTAAAAATACTTCTTTTTAATCCGCAAATATGACAGCGTCTTTTTGGAATTTATTCGGAAGATCTGCAGTCCCCTTAAAGTCGTAGATAGATAAAGTTGCTGTTGCTTATCATATACTACGTGCGATTTAATTGATATACTTTGATTGAATTCTACGCGAACTGATATTAATAATATCTACCTATAAGTACTCGTAAATAACTTGATCAGATTAAATTAAAAGGTTTTGTTGTAAGCTGTAAACATCGTCTTATCTTTACTACTACTCCATTATTCTTTTCTAACTGCGCCCCGCGGTTTTAGCCGCCACACTCTGCTCCAGTGGGTCGAAGCTTGATATTTTGTAGCCTATATGTGAATCCTTATGAATGTGAATGTTAAGCTTATAAACTTACAGCCAATTCAGGTTACATTACAAAATTTTATACGGTGGTTAAGTATTCCAAATTTAACTATTCTTAATTTTACTAATTTAACTATTTGCGCAATTTTTTTGACTGCACCGGTGGCTTAACGGTTACGGTAGCTGCTTCTGAGACCTGGTGTTTTGGGTTCAATTCCCACCTGGGACAATTATTCGTTTGAACCAAAATTTGTTTTTCTGAGTCTGGGTGTACTTTGTGTCCGTGAAATGTATGTTTGTAAAGTCCCCCGCGACACAGGGATTTATTGCCATAGTGCGGGAGTTGTCTCTTAAAAAAATAAAGAAAGAAAAGAAAAGAATTTTCTTTTTTTGTGTTTTTTTTCATAAGAACCTTTTTCTGTCAATGAAGCACGTTGTGTGCTTCATTGACAGAAAAAGAAGAATTAGCGAAATCTGTTCAGTGGGTCAGGCGTGATGCTGTGACCAAAGGAAATAGGGATCCATTTCTATGTATATTAGATTTATGAGCAAGCGGTAGATAGACTGCACCTTACAGAGTTACTGGAGGCACAGGTAGGAACAATACCTTGGTTGCTTAAGTCGATGACCTATCTATTAAATGTTTTGAGATAACTACGACGAAATTTACGATATAAAGTCGCAAGAGTCAGTCACGTAACCAAAAATAAAAAGCGAAATATAAATATTTATTTTAACTATAATAGTGACATGTACACTACACCTGCTTACATTCACCGCAATATCCACACACTATAGTTTAAGGTGTACATGAATCGTGAATCGTACCTTAAATTTTACACAAAAAATTAGGTCAACGAGACCCATACTAACACTAAAGATGAGATTTAGACTGCCTTTTTCCTTGGAAGTCGGTACCTAAAGCTAGTATGTAATACTATACATACATAATATATATACGAGTACCTAAACAAAGTACGTATATTTATATAGTCGCAAAACATGTAGGTTTCTATTAATAGATTTGCGAATGCTATCTAGCTGAAAACAGGTCTAAAACATAGATAAGAAGGCCCTCACTTGAATTGGGGTGTGGTGGCATTGTGAGCGAATTGTAGGTTACAATCGCATAAGCGATTTTTTTGAATACTGTGGTTTACATCATTGAAGTTTCAGTAAGAATTTCTTATATTTTCTAGTAAAAATAAAGCCTATGTTACTAATGTTACTACTAAGTTATCGGTGAAAAAATTATCAAACTCCCTCTACTAGTTTTTGAATTTATTTGTAACAAACATACATACATAAATACATAATGAGGTGGGAATATGAATTTGAAACATAAGTTCTATTGACACCAAGGGTCTTGACGCAGAATGTCACTTTCGCCAAATGTCATCGTGAAAAATTTGGTCACTTTAGCACAATGTCACTTTCGCAAAAAATGGCACTTTCTTAGAATGTCACTTTCTCAAAAATGACACTTTCGCAAAAATGACATTCAAAATAATTAATAAAAAATTCTATAAAAATCATAAACTTCTTTAATAATAGTAAAACTAATATAATATCATCATAACTTACTAAACACCTACTGTCTTTACTTAAATAATAATGTCTTGATGAACTTAACTAAAAATATGCGTTATTATTATAATATTACATAATAGAAACAACGATTTATTTATGTAGCCTCCAAATGATGAATTATGATTTAGTTTTGATAAGTATTTTATATGAAAGTAGCAAAAATAAAAAAATATCACAATCATATTATTATTATTTAACAAATCACATGAAATACATATCAATATATGCATAACTTACGGATTCGCTTAAATTAACAACTCTTTTAAAAAAAACAACCTTATTGTTACAACCTCATTCTTTTTGCTGCAGTTGTTGCTCTATGAATAAAAACAAGTAATGTTTATATGTCTAATATGTCGCATGTCATCTTATTAAAAAAGTATAATTATATATATGAATTAAAATGATTGGATGATGATGGATCAAAATCTGCAATTCGTTACAAATCAAATAGGACATTCCAGTTTAAAATTGAATGGATTAAGATACAATAAACACAAGAAAAATAAGGATGGGAGTAGTTCATGGCGTTGTGTTGCAAGGAAGATATGTAGTGTGATAATAACACTAGATAAAACAAGGAAAATTATTTTAGGGAAAAACAGAGAGCTTAATCACACTTGCCTTCCCAAGAAAATGAATGACGAGTAAAACGAATGCGAAGATTTTCGATCAATTCAGGTTATTTTTGAAGAACGAACTCAAAACATAATGGAAATACATCCCGAATGTGTTGATTTACCGTCGTTCAGATCCATAAAGGACAGTTTGTACCGTGCACGCAAAAAGTTCTTCAATACAAATATACTAAAACATTCTTCCCCTGCTACCGTAAGAATACCGCATTCACTTGGTCAGAATTTTTTAGTATGCGAAGATGGAGACACGCAAAAGATAAAAGTGTTTGCAACAAAATTAGGTAAAAAACTCTGAAAATCGTCGAATTTTTTTTTTTTGCAGATGGAACATTTTATGCTGCACCCGATCCATTTTATCAACTGTACGTCGTACATGTTGACCTGAATTCGGACAAATCTACGAGTAATATCATACCCTTAGTTTATGGCCTGCTTCCCAACAAAACGCAAGAAACATACGAGCGTTTTTACCGTATTTTACAAGAAAAGTTGGGTGTAACAATAAAGCATTTTAAAAGTGATTACGAATTGGCGCAGTTAAACGCAGTTCAAACTATATATCCTGACGCTCAAATATCAGGTTGCTACCGCCATTATAATGCAGCCATATGGAAGCAGTCGAAAAAGTTGAACATACTCAACACTGCACAAGGTCGCAATATAACAAGATTGTGTGCGATATTACCATTGGTGCCAGCCCATGCAATTCCAGAAGCATGGCGATATATTGCAGAAAAAATACCAAATACTCCTGAAATGCTACGATTTCAGAGATATTTTGAGAAACAATGGTACCCAAACATTGCACCAAGAGTACTAAGCTGTGCAGGGGAACGGCACCGGACGACGAATGGGCTTGAGGGCTGGCATCATCGGCTAAATGTTCGTTTACCAAAAAAATGCGGTCTGTATTTATTTCTATTCAAATTAAAAAAGGAAAGTCTCTATTGGGATAATCTAATCAAAGGAAGTTTATTTCATAAATACCGCGGATACAGAAGACCGACAGATATACATTTTGACAAGCAATATAAAAAACTTTTGAAGAAATTTGACCGCGAATCATTGACATTAGGTACCTGAATTAATGCGTAAAATAATTTTTTTGCAAGTTTTTAAATAAACAACTTATTAATAATAAACGAACGAACAAATGAATAATAAAAGTATTATTATTCATTTGGAGGATTATGATTATATGATAATAAATCGTTGTTTTTATTATGTAATATTATAATAATGACACATATTATTAGTTAAGTTGATTGTTTTTTTAAAGTTAGTTAAGTTGATTGTTTTTTTTAAAGTTAGTTAAGTTAATTGTTTTCTTTAAAGTTGGTTAAGTTGATTGTTTTTTAAAAAGTTAATTAAGTCAATTGTTTTTTTTAAAGTTAGTTAAGTTCATCAAGACATTATTATTTAAGTAATAGACAGTAGGTATTTAGTAAGTTATGATGATATTATATTAGTAGTACTATTATTAAAAAAGTTTATGATTTTTATATATTTTTTTATTAATTACTTTGAATGACATTTATGCGAAAGTGACATTTTTGCGAAAGTGACATTTCTGAGTCAGTGACATTCTAAGAAAGTGACATTCTAAGAGTGACATTTTTGAGAAAGTGACATTCTAAGAAAGTGACATTTTTGAGAAAGTGACATTCTAAGAAAGTGACATTTTTGCGAAAGTGACAATCTTGAGAAAGTGACATTCTAAGAAAGTGACATTTTTGAGAAAGTGACATTCTAAGAAAGTGACATTTTTGCGAAAGTGACATTTTTGAGTAAGGGACATTCTAAGAAAGTGACATTTTTGAGAAAGTGACATTCTAAGAAAGTGACATTTTTGAGAAAGTGACATTCTAAGAAAGTGACATTTTTGCGAAAGTGGCATTCTAAGAAAGTGACATTTTTGCGAAAGTGACATTCTAAGAAAGTGTCATTTTTGCGAATGTGACATTGTGCTAAAGTGACCAAATTTTTCACGATGACATTTTGCGAAAGTGACATTCAGCGTCAAGACCACACCAAGACAGGGAATTCATCTTTGCACTTTAGACTCTTAAGTTTATATAACAGGATAATTTCAGATAAACTTATTCCCACTAACGCTGACGCTGTGATAGGCAAACCTTGTCGATGTTTTTTTTATAATCGACCTTCTTAATTAACCACGAGGCTTTTACTACTTCACTGGGCATAAAGGCGAGCAGAGCTCCAGCCTTAAAAATTCTACTCGAGGTTTCAACCAAAAATAGGGTCTTTGAAGAATTGAGTGAGGTAGATAAGAGTCAAATAATAGTATTACTAGAAATTTTCCATTTACAAAATTAAGTACCAGCCCAAAGTCTGGAAGTGGGAGGTGTTTCATCCGTGCCGTTTAAGCTGTATGACCTGAGCTTAATCTCTCGTCGGTCGTGTTGGTAAAATCGACCCGTCGTCGGTTTTTCAGAGTAAAGGAATAGATATGTGCATCTGGATTGAGGGCAAATTTTTTGAACCCTTGCTAAACGAAATAAGACTTAGCTGCGACTGCGAAGGAAATTAGTTAAATAGTGCATCTATATGCACATACACTTGTTTAACTACTATAATATGTTTTGCCCATATGGCCAAATCCGTCGGGAGACTATAAAGAAAGGAAACTCACGCCCTGGGTCGCCTGGGCACCACTTTAGGTAAAACAAAACTCGACAAAATGGTTAATTCCACGTATTTTGGCCAATATGAATTATATTCTTCATACATACATAAATATATTCACGCCTCTCTCACATGGGGGTAGGCAGAAACTACAGAACGCCACCTACTACGATCCTTACATACTCCCTTTGCCTCGTCCACGTTCATACATCTGGTCATACACGCACGCCGGTTGCGAGTACTACGCACCTGACCTTTCTGAAGTACATCACCTATGAGGTCAGTGTATGTCCTTCTAGGGCATCCCCTCACGGCGTTTCCACTCACATCTGCCTTGTAAATACCTTTTGTTACTCGCCTTTCATTCATCCGAATTATATTCTAATTAAACCCAAATGAGTCCAATATATATAGAAAGCACCATGAGCTTACATTATCGCTATTATACGCAATGCACCCTTATGGAATTGCTTTGATATGGCATTATTTACTACAGAAACTCGAATGAAAACATTTATTATTTATTAAGAAATTTAGGGTAATTTTTTGAAAATTGAATTGAATTTGAATTTAAAAAAATAAATAAACTTTTTCTATTTGTACCTATATTTTACATGCTTTAAGATATATTAAAGCATTATATTAATATATGTATCTTACATATTGCTTTTGCATACATATATTATTATTAAATGACAAAAATCGCAATGTCTACGCTAATAACCTGTGGTAACTTTACTCATACAAGAATAAATAAAATATTATTGCTTTCCTCCCGATCCCTAGATTGCAAAGAACCATTACGAGAGGCTGGCGAACTGTAAAGTAGAGCGACAATTGCACAAAATCCCTTAAATTACTAAAAGTCATAATCCCTCAATCTTATCGCCAGCGACCGCCCTGAGCCGAGGTCCAAGCCACACAAGGGGCGCCCTCTTGCGCAGGCTGCTTAGTTTGTAGTTTTTGAACCATTCGGAGATCTGCTCGCCTTTATGCCCGGTGAAGTAGTAAAAGCTTCGGGCTAAATACGTAGGTTCGTCAGAAAAAAAAAATGCTTGTGATATTTTGTAAGATATTCGTAGGTAATTCCCCAGTCATCATAATATCAGACTATAGACGTCCACTGTTGGACCCTCATCGATTTCCAACGGGAAAGTGTGTCAGTTCGTGTTCTCCACTCGAAAACCATGTCGCCCGATGCCTTCAGTTCTTCGAGCTAAGTAACCACCCCATATCTTCCCATGCGTTTCGTAAGACGCGACTAAGGGACATATAGCTGATGAATTGGTAGCAGCATCTATCAGCTCCAGGATACTAATCATCTTACTGCGATATTATCAATGAAGCGGCCATAGCCCAATGGCAAGGGCGTCGGACTTGAGAAGTTGCGGTCGCCTATTGCAATACCGACTCGTAACGCAAGCATTTTAGCTTAGCACGAGGGGTTAGCAAGAATACTATTTAGATGCATTGCTAAATTGTTAGTTTTAAGTGAATATTTGTATGTCATGTCCTTGAAGTGGCAAATGTGAGAGACAGCAACTGTTTTTTTTAAGATCTTATCTTAAAAAAAACAGTTGCTTACGTGTACATATAGATGTACACGTACTCCTCATTTAAACAAATAAATAAATTTAGTTGAATTGATCACTCATCCGCCTTTTTTTTTCGTTGTCCGGGGGTAATGCATTTACGCATTCTCACCGCCGCGCGCCGCCGCCACAGCGTATTCGCGCGCTGGTGGTGGGATATGTGGAACTCGCCTTCTGCATAGCGTGGAATGCTAAACTCATACCACGGGGAGAGGACCCTACACCACTAAACCCCCCGGACACTCCTTCGATCCGCCATTGGCGTGGGCCGGGTACACATTAGCAACCCGACCCCCCGACGGCACCCGCAGCCAATGTTGCACCGCGGGATCTTCTGGGCCACACTTACAGTGGCCCATTTGCCCAATTATAGGGACGCCCGGAGAGTAGAGGCGTCCCTACTCCTCATGGGTCAGCCTCAAAGGGAGCGGGGCCCATGTATCACCCATCCGCCTGCCAAACATGGTGATTATGGCAATATCCTCATCGACTGCTTGCCAAGGTAAGGTATGTTAAGACGAGGCCCATGTTCTATAGTGGATGTGAATGGTTTGATATAGGTGTACCTAGTCTACTCAAGAAATCATAGTATGGGATAATATTGACAAAAGCCAGATGCCTTTAATCCTACCAATATTCAAACATTGAAAAACAAATTCATCCTATTACTTAAAAGTGAAATGAATCACGATCATATCCAATGGTACTTCATAAAACTGCTTTACGATATAACCCGACTAAATTAAAACTAAGAACCATATTTTATAGTAGTTATGAAAAGATGGGTTGCTTAAATCGGTCGGGTTATCAACCTTACTACGAACATTGGTTGTGCGTATATTTAGTACGAAATTGATTCATAGCGAGACGGTCGTATGGACTTTGGTATTTTTAATGATTATTTGCGTTCACGTAATTATTTTTTTTGTGGCTTTAAAGTTATTTTGTGTTAATAAGTTTTATTATAAAAGGTTTGGGAAAGTGTTATAAAAAAAAAACTTATTGCATAAATAGATTGCGAGGTACACTAATGTTACTTGGTTTTAAGTAATAGTGCACTGAAATAAGTCAAAACAATCATATTCTGTTACACAATATCATACTTTGAATATTAAGGCATTCAAATAAATAAAAATAATTATCATTTAATACAATAATACGTAATAAAAATCATAAATAAACTTTCTTAAAATAACATTTATAAAGAAAACAAAACAAAAACACATCCAAGTTCCAAAAATAAAACTTAAAAAAAACAAAAACAAGTTTAAAAAAGGAATGAAAAGTCAGCGTCGCGCAAGATGATGACAGTGTTGACAATAAAAACGCGGTATCTGACATTAAAACAAGTGACTGTGAGGTGACAATGACGTGGACTAAGGAGTTAGATGAAGCAGCAGTCCTGGCCACTAGGTCGGGACAATGGCATGTGGTGCTATTCTATTTTTTGTGTGCTCTAGCAGCAATACCTACGTCGTTTTTGGTGTTTTCTCAGGTAGGTTCTCGGTTTCTCACTATGCAACTTAGATTCAAAACATTCATGTTAATATGGTTGTTACTGAATCACGAAAAAATATCGTAAGGAATTGTATATGCTTATTATCATATTAGCCGTAATACGTCCACTGCTGGATATTGGCCTGCCTCATAGAACTCAAGATATTGCGGTTGGATGCGGCCTGCATCCACCGTATAGCTTATCACCTGTATTAAAATAGAACATACGTTTTGTCCCACAAAACTGGTGGGTTAGGAAATAGCTTTCCTAAGTCAACTAATAATAATAGAGACAGTCGATAGGTACTAAAAGAATACGGTTTTTGACATTAAAACAAGTGACAGTCACAATAACGTGGATTAAAGAATTAGGTCTATCAGGAGTCCTGACCATGAAATGGGAATTGGCATTTTTTTCCTGACAAGCAAATGGGCCCTTTCCTACATCTTACCTGATGATATTGAGTGGCATAGAGGTCAAAATACTCAAAATACCTTTTCCCTTTCCCCCTTTCAGCTCTGGCGTTCTTACTCACGCACAGGAACACAACATTAAACAATATTGATATTTGACTGTGGTATTCTGCAAACTAGCCCAGTTCCCCAGAGCAGCTTTTTTATTAAATATAGGCTTACGTTTGACCATAATCTCGCTTGATGGAAGGCGAAGATAAGGCCTAAGATTATACACGCTTGCCTAGAAAGTGTCTGTTCACTTAAGTCTTAAATATGTCCAGATTATAGCGTTCCGGAAAAACTGACCCCGGCAGAGAATTCCACTCTTTAGCCGTCCGCATTATGAAAGAACTAGCAAATCGCTTTGTGCGTATTGAAGGAATGTCTACAACACAAGTCGTTCGGTGATAGAAGGGTGAAGGGGGTATCAGATTATGTAGAACCTTTGCACACTCCCCGAAATGTATCGATAAAAAACCAATAGGCAGGCTACTCGTCTACGGTGTTCAAGGCTCTGAACACTTGCCTCCACAAGTGAGTTATTGCCTATGACTCTTTTCGCTCGGCGCTCCAATGAGTCCAGCTTATTGATCGTATTAACGCTATGCTCGATTATATTTGTTATGTGCTCTAGCGGCTATACCTGACCACAGTGAGCGCCTTCTTGCGCAGGATGCTGACTTTGTAGTTAATAAACCTTTTAATAAGGCCCGCCTTTACGCCTGGTGAAGTAGAAAAAGCCTCGTAGCTGACGACACAAAAGTCTGTCCGAATAAAAAGAGCTTTACCGTTACCTAATGTATCTACGAAGCTCTAGCTAACCGATTATTGATAAGACAAATTAACAAAAAGGATGCAACCATCCATACTGACGTCAGAATGGCTGGTCAAAATATATTTAAACTTTTCCAAAAGTATCTAAAGTAACAATTACTGAAGATATGTAGCATTTGTTAGATACGCAACTAGCTTCACGCAGTTTCCTTCGTGTAGTTACTGTTCTCGTGGGAACTTCCTCATTAAATATAGCTGTTATCCGGGAATAATAAATATTCCCGGATAATGGATAGCTATGTAATGGTGAAATTATTTTGGAAATCGGTCTAGTAGTTTAGGAGCTTATTCCATGCATTCATGCATCATTTTTTTCCTTTTTATAATATTATTGTAGCTAGAGATTGGGCAGCAATTCTTAAATTTACTCTCAGAGCTGCCTTGCACTAGACGACCAGCCATACTGATAGTGACCATATAATGTACAATATGGAAATGTTGTTAAACCAGAAATGGCTACGACTAAATTATTCTTTATAATCCTTCTTAATTTATTGCATATCATGTAACGGTTTTACTTATGTAATCAAACCGCACATAAGATATGTCAATGAACGAACTGTTTTTGCGAATCGTTTGAGACAAAAAAGACATGTAGGTAAATTAAACAATAATGATAAAGTATTGAGCTCCTTAACTCGGCATTTGATCATATATACTGATATAATAACGAGGAGATATTAAATTCTTTGTTTTTGAACTAGGTTCCCTCAAGCGGTTATTATTATATTTAAAAGCATTTTTTCTGAAAACCCAAATCTAATTATTCGTGTTCTTGAAAAATAGAAAGAGAGAAAAAAATATATTTTAAAATTCATAAGATGAGTACATTTTATTTTTGTCCGCTGGGAAATGTGTTTGAGGTTACCGGCGACTGGGACCGCAATTAACTAGGACCGCGGTCCCAGTCGACGGATCCGTAAAAAATAAATTATTTTCTTCCGGCGACTGGGACCACTCATAAATGATAACTGAAATCAAAAAATGTACAGTCAAACAAACATTTTTTAGATGTAATAATTGAAGGAAGATCATTTTTATTCATCATTAAATTTTAAAAAAAACAGCCTTTGAATACAGTTCTGTTATTTAAAACTTTCGTAATAAAAACATATACATAAATCATGCTAACAATAATCAACAAAAAAAAAACACATCAATCGTGCTTAAGTATAATAATAATCAACAATTTTCAAACAATTAACATTCAGAAAGTAATTATTTATGACAAAATCAGCCTTTAAGTGGTACCGTAAATATAATAAAAAAATAACATAAATCACAATAAAAATAATAAACGTAGGTACTATCTATGTCAATCACAATTCCTTTAAAATGGCTTAACACACAATCAGTCAAATAAGTAATTCATAGCCAGCTCTTCGCAAAAGTTCACGTCCTCTTTGTGTGACATCAATATAAAATGACTGTTCACCACGGGAAGTTGAAGGACTATTTACATCCATTTTGATAATTCTAAAATCGAAAAAAAAAAATTAAATATCAGATAATCTTAACAGATGACAATTTTCTTTGTGATATTAAAAAGTCTCATTAAAGATGAGAAGCGTTCTAAAGTAAAAATATTTGTAAACACGTCGTTTAACCCCCTTATTAGCTCGTTTTGTTTATAAATAATTTAACAAAACATTGTTTTACATACCTGAAGACTATTAAATGAAGTCACTACACCACCACTCACATCACACAATTTGCAACAAAAACTGCCTAATGCAAAACTTGACTTTCTTAAATTGATAAGCTTCTTGTCAGTGATTGGCCGAGCCAGTCATCGGGCGATGCAAAATTTCCCGTTTATAACAAAAGGTCTACCTGACCTTGAAATTGACAGGCAAAATGGACTCGAGCTAGAGAGGGATAGTATTATACAATCATTTATTTATTTATTTTACTTTAACATAAAAACCATGCCATGGGCCATGGGCCCATGGCCAATTACTTTAGTTAAAGATAAAGAATTTACAATAATAATATACTATAGTAAAAACAGACGTATAACATAAATTACTAACAATAAATTAAATACTATTATTTTCACAAAAGTGCAGGCACATCACCATCAAATCAACAAACTTGTCTGCGAATAAATCGCAGTCCAGGTTGGCTTCCACAAGCTTATTTAGCGCGGTCAATACGCGCGGTACGGGAGACGCAGCACGGGCTGCAGTCCGGCGCGGCGGTAAGCTTAGCAGCTGATGCTTTCTACTACGGAGATAATTATCCGGTGTGTGGAGTCGAATCAGCTCATTATGGATGTCAGGAGCATCCGTTATCCCTCTGCAAATTTTGAGCATCATACAATGCTATTCCCTTTGTGTGTTTACCTGCATGTGTGAATTATGTAAAAACGGGCTAGCTTAATCTATTACTAAGCGCATAGGATAAAATCATGTCTAGAACGAGTCAATGATATTCATATAAATAATTTAGATTATTTTTCGTTTGACTGTACCGATTTTGACTTGAATAATAGTTTTTTTTTAAGTTATCTATGAGTGGTCCCAGTCGCTGGAAGAAAAATATTTAATTTTTCGAATCCGTCGACTGGGACCGCGGTTCCAGTTAATTGCGGTCCCAGAAGCCGGAAACCTCATGTGTTTACCCATTCTCACCGCCGCTGCAACGTATTCCCGCGCTGGCGGTGGTATATGAGGGACTCGCACTCTAATAGCGTGGTATGCTATACTCATACCACGAAGAGAGGACCCTACACCACTTAAATCCCCCGGACACTCCTTCGATCCGCCGTTGGCGGGGGCCGGGTACGCATAAGCGTTACGAATAGGTCACTGAAAAAAAAGGATGCACTTCTTGTGGCCATCAAAATAATAGTAATAATAAAAATCAAAAGGTCAATTTGGTCCAAAAAGCGGTCCTTTTGGAGACGGCGCGTATTGTGCGAAGGTTCCTCTTTCTGGGGACCTAACCACCGATAGCATGGATCTCACTCCCGCTGCTGGTGGGCCCCTATTTTATGCATTTATAATTGTATTTTTCTAATGTATATATTTATTAGAAATATAAAAAAATGGAGAGTTTTAATAAATAAAGTAAATAAATAAATATGAAAAATCATTTCAATCAGTCTTACATCAGTTTTTTTCACGATTTATCCATAATATCAGCCCGTATAACGTCCACTGCAACGAGGGCCTTCTTCCGAGACAGGGTTTTGCCAAAATCTCCTCGCTTAGCAAGTGGGTTGCTTATGCAATTGGTATAGCAATATTATGTTAAGGAAGCGCTGATGCCCGTTACCTGGTATACGCTTGTCTTCAAGGGAGATGAACACCTCTTTGTCGCATAGGCTGTATCTGTTTGATTATTAACTTAATGTTATGTTTAATATTTTTTATTTCTAGGTTATCCAAACCATCTACTGCGAGTATTGAAATTTCCAATCACAATTTAGTTTTTCCTCTTGAACTGTAATCGTTGTAGTAAATGCTTTTACGATAAGATAATTTGAAGTCTTTACTACTTCGAAGTGATTACATATGACATTATTTTACAGACAGTCATTATCGCACTGTGTCACTGATACAGTGGCAGTATTGATTATGTTGACTAGTTCTAGATTTTTAATATAGTCTTTTGGTTCTATATCGGTATGGTTTTCGGTTTGGAATAGACCACCCCATCTTCCCATTGATGTTGTAAGAAGCAACTAAGGGACATACAGCTTAAGGATGTGCAGCAGCATCTTTGAACTGAAGGTTATCTGCCATCTTACTACATTTATCCGTCTGCCAAGCAATATCCCTTAACAACCCTTAAAAAATAAAATAAAATAATATATTAAAATAAAAATCATTTTTATTTACGTAAACCAATTACAGGCACTTGTAAATCGTCAAACATTATTTGAGAATATATTATTATTTATCTTAAATTACATTTGTAGTATATTTATAACCCTATTATAATTATTTATAATGAAATTAATAATTATAATTAATGTATATTGTCACTAGAGACGAAAAATGCTTGATATGTCTATGTTATGCCAAAAGAATTGTCATTATTTGGGTGGACCATGAGCATATAACGACGGACGCGCTTTAATGCTACCACCGGATCCAATGCGCTCCAACTGAATAGATCCGACGAAACAAACTCAGTGGGTTACTCTACCACCGGTTTCATCACGGCCCACATGAGGCGGTCCGGCAAAAATCTTCGCGCTTCTCCATTGTCTCACTCAATGGTTTAAATAACTATCTAAATTAATTTTAGTAACATTACTAAAGTATTTTAAAAATAAAGTCTTTGTCATACTATGTATGACTGTGTTAATATGAGTTGCTAACAAAGTAGCAATTACTTTTAATGACTTTTTCAGGACATACACTGTATTCCTGGTCACCTTACAACTAAGCTTAAAGCTATTTATATAAAAAATATAAAATTTTCACTCTAATGACTGACCAAAAATTGCATGTGGTTATTCAACATAAGAATATAGTAATTAGTACTGTCAGCCATGCTATCTATATAAGGGAAGACACACAATACTATCTTACTGCAATTCAAATCTAACATCCTAGTAAAACTGTCTGTAATGTCTTTCTTTGTGAGGTTTTTGCAATTTCTTACTAGTAATGTTACGCAGGACTTATCACTATGTTTTTTATTAATTATTTTATCTACTTAATCTTTGAAGTGCAATCCCGGAATACAACAATTATATGAGGGGAGACTTAGCTTGTTATTTAGCAGTGACCCCAGGCCTTTACCTATGTTATCTGTATACAAAACTGATGTGTAATCACATTCAGTATGTACCGGAGAGGTACAGTTTGAGTTAGTTTGACGTATACACTCTAGGTTTGTACATAATTCTAATGATACTTCACTGTTGTTAATGGATATTGAACAACTTGTTAATTTAACAGAGTTACAACTACACACATTAGCCAAATCTTGCATTTTACTTTCAAAAGATTTGTATTTGCTGTATGTGACCGCCAGGGATTTTTCCAATGTTTTTATCTTAGTCAGTAAGTCCTTAGTGTCCTTTTCATATATATTTTTACTGTCCTCTAATTTAATTTGATAATTTTTAAGTTTACTAAGTCAAGTCCTGCGTTCTTTTGATATTTTTAGTATATAATTTTTTAATTGGTTATTATTTAAGGATCTAATGTTTGGCTGCTAGTCAACAGAGTCATCCCCAGTCAAATCTATTGTAAAAGTTGTTTGAACAGGAATATGCTCCGAATCACAACCTGCCATATCTTTGTATTTTGTTTGTTTTACCGAAGACTCATTCTTTATACTACTTGATTGTGTACTTCTATAATTTATCAGTTCAATCTCAAATTCATTAATTTTATTTAGTGCCTGTTCATAGAGCGATCTACATTTATCAAAGGACTCCGCCTCTACCCGCAGTCTGACACACTCTTCAGAGGTAGCTTCTAAGTCTTGAGTCATTTTGACTAATTCTCTTTTTAGGGTTCCGTAGCCAAATGGCAAAAAACGGAACCCTTATAGATTCGTCATGTCTGTCTGTCTGTCTGTCTGTCCGTCCGTATGTCACAGCCACTTTTTTCCGAAACTATATAAACTATAATGGTGAAACTTGGCAAGTAGATGTATGTTTTGAACCGCATTAAGATTTTCACACAAAAATAGAAAAAATACAATAAATTTTGGGGTTCCCCATACATAGAACTGAAACTCAAAAAATTTTTTTTCATCGAACCCATACGTGTGGGGTATCTATGAATAGGTCTTCAAAAATGATGTTGAGGTTTCTAATGTAATTTTTTTCTAAACTGAATAGTTTGCGCGAGTGACACTTCCAAAGTGGTAAAATGTGTGTCCCCCCCCCCCCTGTAACTTCTAAAATAAGAGAATGATAAATCTAAAAAAAACATATGATGTGCATTACCATGCAAACTTCCACCGAAAATTGGTTTGAACGAGATCTTGTAAGTAGTTTTTTTTTTATACGTCAAAAATCGTAAACCTTAACAGAATAATAAAGCTTTCATTCAATCAAATCGAATATAAAAATATATAAATAACATTTCATTTCATAAACATATGCTTTTTTATTTATTCTTGATATCAAAAATAGGTACGCTCTTGTAACTGAAACGGAACCCTTCGTGCGCGAGTCCGACTCGCACTTGGCCGGTTTTTAATAATGTGTTGTTATGACTAATAATCTTAATTTCCACTTCATTGTCCTCACGCTCTTGTTCTAGTTTTTGACATTGGTCTTTGTATGTCTGTAAGTCCTTGGACTGACTTGCCAAGATCTGTTAAGAGGAGGCCCTTTCAGGAGTGGATGTAAAACAAATTGGACGAACTCCGGCTAACCTTAACTTTCTTTCGCCCAAGGCAATCAGATCGTTTACTTACTAGTATTTTGCAAAATAAACAATACGTTTTTGTCTAGACTATTTCGGATTTTATTTATCAACCAATGGTTTTAATTGAGCTGGACACGTCAGCCACACATCCTATGACCATTGAACCAAATGCTAGATACAATGGGTCTAGCATCACATGGGTCGCCTACACACGGAAACTAATAATATTGCAGACCTAGACGGAGATTGCGATATGAACTTGTGTCCTTCGATTGGGACTGATTTCGGTTGGCCCTTTGCAGGGATTTATGGAAGGAGATTAGGCAGGCCTTTGCTGTGGGAAAGTTTAGGCTAGTGATGAAAACCATTGTTTTAATTCAACATCAGCAGCCTGTTGTCGTCCACTGCTGGACATAGCCCCCCCCCATCGATTTCCAGTGGCAACGATTGCTAGCGGCCTGCATCCACTGACTCCCAGCGGCCTTAATGATGTCGTCGGTCCATCGTGCAGGCGGTCGTGCCAAGCTGCGCTTTAATTACGTCTATCAAAAGTTAGTTTAAAGCTTTTCTATGCAGATGACTTGCAGCTTTATAGTCACTTCGAGGCTGACCCATGAGGAGTAGGGACGCCTCTACACTCCGGGCGTCCCTATAATTGGGCAAATGGGCCACTGTGTGTGGCCCTGGAGATCCCGCGGTACCATATTGGCCGCGGGTGCCGTCGGGGGGCCGGATTGCTCATGAGTACCCGACCCCCGCCAACGGCGGATCGTAGGAGTGTCCGGGTGGTTTTAGTGGTGTAGGGTCCTCTCCTCGTGGTATGACTTTAGCATACCACGCTATGGAGAGGGCGAGTCCCACATATCCTACCGCCAGCGCGCGAATACTCTGCAGCGGTGGTGGGAATGCGTGAATGCATATCACCCGGACAAAAAAATAAGTTCTATCCATCATCGACCATCTTACTGCGATAAACGCGTGAAGCGACCAAGTGTGGTGAAATATATTGATTAGTAGAGAATATATATATATATATATTTTTTTTTTTGTTATGAGGATAATGACCCCGATGCTAGGAAAATCCTGTGTTATCGGGGCCACAATTATATTGCATGAATAAAATACATAATAAACAACTGAAAGTTGCTAATTTAAAAACTAACTTTTAAAATACTAGGTACTATTCTAAATCTATTCTACTTGGCAAGGATCCCAGAATGCTGGCGAATAAGTTATAGCGGAAAACTAAACGATGCTTTTATTGTTATTTATTAATTTATTACACTTTGACAATATTATTTGAGCATAGTGCTCCACATTACCGGTTAACGGTTTAACTGTGGATGGGTCGCAGTTTCATAACTGTCATTTGTACATAATTTATATTTTTAACAATACAGGTATTAGATATGCATATAGTGGGACAAGTGTATAAAATAGCCAATGATATTCTTACACAGTAGCTACCTCATACACCTGTTTTACATATTATTTAACATATTTTTTTATGTTTCTGCTTAAAATTTTGTTTATTGGTTTCGTGTCTGATGTCCGCTGGTAAACTGTTCAACAGTTATGGTCGACGTTTTTTTAATGTTCTGTCACTGTAGTAGTTTGTCTCTCTGGGAACATTAAATTTACCAGCGTTCATCAGTCGTATGTTATTGCTATTGGTGACCAGTGATAGGCTATGCTCTTGTTTGCCATGTTGATTTAATAAAAAAAGATTGCCAAGGCATGTTAACAAGAGGCCCATGTTCAGCAGTGGATGTCAACAGACTGTTCTCGAGAAGAAGAACTCCATTTTACCTTTTTGCAGTCAGGGTTTATATATCACCTATCAGCTATTTTATTAATCTGAAAAACATATATCGGTTTCGATTAATTTACTTATCGAAAGTAATTTACATAATTACTTGTTTATCATTTATTTATCATCAATAATTTTAGATATATGCTATTATCTAAATTGAAATGCGGTTTATAAAAAATATTATCTAATTAATCATCTATTATTTGCCAATGGTCTCGACAAACAACTTTATTATCTGACCCTACACAGTTATAAAGAGATCCTCGTGAAGATATAAGAACGATAATGTTAGTTAGGCACCGAAATCATCAGCGTAATTATGCTGCGTGGTGGGGGCATAACCCTGGAGTGCTGCGGCACCTGGAACTTTGCGTGAATGATCGGTACGTGTGGAGGCGGCGCCGTCCGCCCCTGCTTGCTGTGCTTGCAGCCAGAACCAACCTATTGGCGAGGACTCCTCGTAGGTTAAGATTTAGGATAAAGAATTAAATTTTATAAGATGTATGTAGATTAAGGATTTGGCATGTAAGGCCTCTCTATAGCATTGGATCGCAGATCTCTAATGGTAGTTGTTGGTAAGTTGGTTTACGTAAATAAATAAATAAATCAGTAAACCATCAATGATACCTTACAGGAGGCGCCCTCTTGTGCATGTTTGCTTGCGTCAAGCAGCAACCTAACTAAGGTTGCTGTGTAGTTTTTGGACTATGTAATAAGGCGGGGGCATTTTTTTCCGGGGCAAATGCATAAATAAGGCTTAACCATCGCCGCAGCAGTAGGGTATGTAGATCTCCCCTCTCCATAGCGATGATGTGCTAAAGTTTACTTACTCAAACCCCTCGGGTGCTTATCCAAATGCCAATAATGAGGGCATCGGGAACTGCTAATGCATGATATGTGATGGCCCCTGGCGGAGCTCACCTGGGCCTTTCATTTATCGCCCGTTTAATGCAGGCTTAGCACCAATGCGTCCCTACTTCTCATGGCAATGTGGCTATTCTCCATTCCCAGGCTGAGCCTAGATTGGCAGACGGTGAGATTATCTATTCTACCTGGGGCCAGTGCACTTGCGGAGAAACGGGTGGAGGGGTCATTCTCCCGTTTCAGCGAAAGTCACCGCATCCCACGACACACATACGTTTACACATAGAAATTCAATCAAATTTTCAACTGCACAGATCCCATTCCAAATTAATCTGCTTTCTAATTTCTAATTCTATTGCTAAATAATTTGCAAAATCAGTTAAGTGGATCCCGAGATTACCCCGTACAACCTCCCATAGAATTCACAAACTTTATAATATTATTACCATTAGTACCTACCTATAGATTACCCGAACATAAATCTTTGGTTTTCTATTTTTGCACCAATCATTGGAATAATTGAATATGCAAACATACTTTATTATTATACCGTATTTCTTAATTCAGTACAAGAATAGAACACTACTTATGACGAAACCACTTCATTATATTTCAAACTGCGTCTCCCTTCATTTCTCATACAATTTACTTAGATTACCTCATCAAGTGCACGATTTATTATATGTCTCTTTGTGTGTCTTTATGTTAATGTTTATGTAAACAAGAATATTGTTGAAGAGCACGTTCAGGCTTTTGTCAAACAAATTATTTTGCGCAATACTCCCAAGCGTTTTAAGCGTACTCGATAGGTGAATAGCGTCGCAAATAAAACTAGTTGTTTTTTTTAAAATTTTTATAAATAATTACTGTAGTGACGCAAAACGTCGATTTTAGGGTCAAAGTTTGAGCGTACATATGCTGTCCCTGGCAAAGGCCAGCACACAGAATCGTCATCTGACATTGTGGCCCTGATGGGGACCAATCCACAGTTGAGATAATATAGGTATATATACAAAGAAATAAAATTTAAGTGTCTGTTAGTAATGGACGAATATCAGGTCTATAACAAGTGCATATGAACGTTTATAGGACTAACAACAAAAATATTATAAAATGTTTCTTCAATGTTATATGTGTACATAAATAAATAGCAATAAATAAGTATATTATCAAAATAACAAACAATATTAAAATTAATATCTCTACCATGATCCACAACAGCAGTGTTTATTTTTTGTCAACCAATCAAGTTGATTAATGAGTTAGTACTTAAAAATATATTACAATCCTAAAAACCGAAATAAAAACGTTGACAGACGATGTACACTTATAAATATAATGAACAAATCATTTAGGTGAAGCAAAAAAACTTAGACGCAAATCTATTAACAGTGTGGACGCTTAGTTAAAGTATTTGACATTATGAAAGTCAAAATCCTATCCTTAATATCAGCAAAAAACGGGCATTATCCACCACGTACCAAATGGTGATACTGTAACGCCCGCGATTTAACAGGTTACCTGGGCTAAAAAATCAACCGTCCTCCCGCTACCCCGCGTCATACCCCGCCCTCGTCCTGCAGTAGCGTTAGCATGACAGGCATGCAATTCTGGGTTTGTTTGCGGATTGTAGATTTTTGTTAAGTTTTAACGACAACCACCATGTAGCTGTAATTGGCTTGCTTTAAATTTCGGAGGTCGGGAGTTCGATCTCCACGCCAGATAACAAATCTTTGTAAAATAAAAATTCTTCAAAATACTTCCGTACTTTGGTCACGATTGTTATATCTTCATCTATAACCGTAGACCAGGAAGCAGGCAGCAGAGTTTCCTGTTGTACACGACACCAATGCGGTCATCAACCCGCCTGCCAAGCGTAGTGGGACCACCCTAAGAGAGGCCCATGTTCTTTTTCAATAGTGGACGTTATACGGGCTGATGATGATAATATATAAATACATACAATAAGTTTGAACATTTTGTTCAGTTCCCATAATAAAAATAAATAACCACTGTATTAAACCATGATATTTGTTTCCAGGTCTTCACAAACGCAACTCCAAACCATTGGTGTGCTCCGCCCCCAGAGTTAGAAAGTCTAGGTCTTTCCAATGACCTGCTTCAGTCCCTCACAATACCGAAAGAAAATGGAGTGTACGAGTCGTGTAAAGCTTACGATATTGACCCAGAGGAACTGCGAGAAGCCATCAGCAAATTTATTGAGGAGAGGTAACTAAAATGTACACTAGCTTATGTAAACACCGCGCGCGGTTTCACCTGCGTAACTCCCGTTCCCGTGGGAACTTTATAATAAAATAGCTTGTAGCCTTCTTCGATAAATGCGCTATCTTTCTATTTATTATTATTAGTGATCAATTAGGGTTCTAAATTCGAATATATTTAAAAAAAATGCATTCTGAAGGAGTGCACAATGCAATTTTAGTTTTGATAGATTGTAGATTTAGCTATAAGTGTTTTCATACTCACAATTTCATACTCGTCCATTAAAATGAGTACACCGTTTATGCTTCACGTTTTAATATCTAGACCTCAGAAGCAGGACAGATGTATTATTATACTTCAAAAGCATTTGGTCGTAAGTGACAGTTTACGATGAAGGCACATACTGAAGCTGACGTATAATGGCACATCTGACCTTTTTTTTGTAGTCCGTGGGGAAATGCATTTACGCATTCCCACCGCCGCTGCAGCGTATTCGCGCGCTGACGGTGGGATATGTGGGACTCGCCCTATCCATAGCGTGGTATGCTAACTCATACCACGAAGCTCTCCTCGTGGTATGAGTTAGCATACCACGCCACACCACTAAAACTCCCCGGACACTCCTTCGATCCGCCGTTGGCGGGGGCCGGGTATGCATAAGCAATCTGACCCTAGCATAACCGACCTTAGGCACCTGAGCTCTAAATAATATATTTAATAATATATCATATGTCATAATAGGTATATAGGTAAAACATGTTGTTGTGACCCAGATAAATATAAATTTAGTAACTAATCATAGTAATGATAAAGTCTAACAACTCAATTATAACGCCATTCATCAAGTGGAGCAAAAAATTGGACTTGAGTTAGTTGAACACACATATTAATTACGTAATTCATTTATATTGCCAGTGGCGTTGGTTATTTTAAACCTTTATATTTTAGGTTCGATTTTTGTTTTGTCCATTATTAGTTTAGTTTTTAGATATGATTTGAACAACCTCTTAAAGGTAAATACGCCTACACTGAAAGCATCAGGTAATGATTTGTAAACTCCAACCAAACCTGGTGTTATTGGAGTTTACCTATTAAGTGTTTGCTACACTTTTACACTATAATTTCATTATGTTTTAATGTAAGTGAGTATTGGTGAATTAAATTAATTAATTAATTAACTTGCAATTGACTACAAAATTCAAGTTACGGCAGTTGCTTATGATTCTTCTGATTTTTTCGTGCAAAATACCTCAGTTCTTTAAGTCTTCAATCAGTAATGTCATTACTGGATCTGAGACGTGGTCTCTCTCTGTGTTTTTCATAAGAAAGTTTAAAGTCACTCAAGGAGCTATGGAAAGTGCCACGTGATCGAATCAGAAACGAAAAAATCCGCCGGAGAACCGGAGGTAATGGACAGCTCGAAGAGCTGACAGCCAATGGGGCAGCAATGTCCTCGAATCTAGACCATGACCTGGCAAGCGCGGAGTGGGACGACCGCCTAGCGATAGACCGACCGCTAGCATTTGTTCTCGTAGTAAATCAATGGGAGACGCCTAAGCTCAGCAGTGGACGACCACAGGCTGCTATGATGATGATGAATTTTTAAATAAGTAAGGATTTCCGCAAAGTAGCGACTGATTCTATGTGTTGAGTTACACATGGTATCACGTTAGGCACTGTAATTCGCAACTCAGTAATGTTATATTACAGGCAAAAGTACTCTTTAAGGAAAATACTTAACGATACTAACAAAGTGCTTGCGGTCAATGAGGTAAATTTAGGTTTCAATGTTACAACAGCTTACATCCAAATTCTAAGTAACTGTTAATATAACATGACCAACAATTGACAGCCAAGAAATATACATAACAGATGATGCATTCATTTATAAACATTCATAAGCACTTAAAAAAAATAATGACGATAATTTTGATGAACCTCATCATCATCATCATCAACCCGTATAACGTCCACTGCTGAACATGGGCCTCCTCCCGAGGGAGGGTATTGCCATAGTCACTACGCTTAGCAGGCGGGTTGGTGACCGCAGTATTATGTTGTAACACACTAGGAAACGCTGCTGCCCGTTCCTTTATATACGATTATTATACATGATGTTATAATAATCGGTACCAACCAACCAGACCCGGAAAGAAATCTTTGTGAATGTGAATTTACACAAAGATTTCTTGTCCGGTGTGGGAATCGAACCGACGACCTCTGCGATTTACCGCCAATTACCGCTACGCTACGGAGGTTGTTGTTGATGGACCTAATGATCCAAAATATAGTTTTAATAAGATTAGTCGAAATACGAGAGCGTCTGGTAGAATATTATGATAATTTTTGTGTTTTTTTGTAAATCTATACTTATTTATAACGACGAAAGATTTTATTGTGTGTTTATTTGCATTGAATTAACTCCGAAAATATGTGACCGATTTCATAAATTCTTCATTAGAAAGCGTTATCTTTAAACGTTATCTAGGTGTACCATATTTAATTATGAACGTCCCATGGGAACGGGAGATCTGCGGAGTATTTCAATAGGAAATAATGAATTTATTCAGCACTTAGGTATTTACATACACTCGTACTTGTCAAAATCACAATGAAAAAGAACTGTAATTAATAGGTTATTATTTTTATTCTATGAATAAAATACTTAGGTATAACTAGCAAGTGCAAACTGTGAGTGCTGCTAACTGTAGGACATTACAGACAATGTACTTCGTCTGTCCGTTTGTCATTAATTCCTCTACTCATAATAAGTTCATATTTAGGTACATTAATTATTATAGGTATATATTGAAAATTTATAAAATCATACAATTAAGTGTGACACACCCTTATGGGGTTAGGATCACAACCCAGAGGTGCCACTGAGGAGGACTGCTTAGGATTAATAAGTCCAGAGTTTGTTTTTTTTAACATTAGCTCCTTATTCTTATTATATAACTAGCTGATCCGGCAGACTTTGTACTGCCTCAATCGACAAATAAAAGACCTACACATTTGTATAAAATAAACTGGCCCGGAGACACTTTGTTTATGCGGTGTCCTAAATCTACCCTACTCCTACCCCTACCCTACAGATATCGCCATCTGTTAGAATGCTTTGGAGCTAAAAGATAATTATGACTGTCAAGTAATAGACAAATAATTTGCAATAAAATAATATTGCGACTATAAATTAAAATGTAAGCTAATAAATGAGATATTAATTAACGAGTCATGAACTTATACGATAATCCAATCGTAAATATATTCTTTCATGAATTTCAGCGCCCTTTATCCATTGCAAAAATACGATTTGAACCAACACTTATTGGTTTCGTTATGTGTATTGTTTGTGTTCGTTTAAGATAAAAGCTCAATAAAAAAACAAAAATTATGCTCTTTATTCTCCTCAGGATATTTTTATTTAATTAAGGGAAAAGTACAGTTAATGTTATTATTTTCAGAGCAGTCACAGTTAAAGAAGGCAATACTTTTCAAACGGTGACAATATACCAGCTTCTGCCTACAAAGAACAAGGAAGCCCAAACAAATCTAGTAAGTTTTAAACTTCTCAATTATCTTTTTCATCAATAGTCGCATTATTGCTGAATTATTTAATAAAAAGATTTCAAAAATTTTATTTAAAGTTACTTACGAGTAGATAAGTATAACTTTTGGAATAAAAAATATGCCTCCGAATTTCTTTTGGGAATAATAAATGATTTGAAATTTTTTGGATGGTTAATAAATTTTAATTAAATTAGGAACAGTTCATTTTCCATATTGTTTGAGTATAATTAATCCAACAGTACAAGGAGGTTTCACCTGCTACTCTGCCTATCTTGGGTCAAACCTTAAAATTCCGCCTTAGATCCACTCGCCAGAACTTCCACCAACATCACCTGGATGAATGGTTGTCCTCCACCGTGCGTTTCTCGAGAAACTTTTTACCGCGCACGACCTCTCTGTGGAATCAATTAAAAGCGGAGGTATTTCCGATCCGGTATGACATGGCAACCTTCAAGAAGCGAGCCTATTCCTTTCTTAAAGGCCGGCAACGCACTTGCGACTCCTCCGGTGTTGCGAGTGTACATGGGCGGCGGTGATCACTTACCATCAGGTGACCCACTTGCTAGTTTGCCTCCCTCTTCAATAAAAAAAAAAAAAAAAAAAAAAAAATGCCTTAGAAGTTAGGTCATATTTATACGGAAAAGACTCACCATGGCTATGCGAAAATTTTCAATTATTTCTTGATATTTAGCGAACATTATGATATTTTTCAGATATCTAACATAAGTGATGCTATACTGTCAGTGAGGAGTAACACCACGTCACCTTGCAGTCATGGATGGAGGTTCAGTTCCGACCAGTATGACAACACTTTAGTTACTGAGGTATACTATACGCATTATGATTCCGTCTTGTATCAGCTTTGGCGTCATCATCATCATCATCATCATCATCAGCCCGTATAACGTCCACTGCTGAACATGGGCCTTCTCCCGGGGGAGGGTATTTGCCATAGCCAAGCGTGTTGAACGCTTGGCAGGCGGGTTGGTGACCGCAGACTATGTTGTACCACACAAGGAAACTTTGCTACCCGTTCCTTGATATACGATTATTATAGATGATGTTATAACAATAGGGACCAACGACTTAACGTGCTTTCCGAAGCACGGAGGGTAGTCCCTCAACCAACCAGACCCGGAAAGATATCTTAGAATTTACATAAATATTTCCTGTCCGGTGTGGGGATTGAACCCACGACCTTCGAGATTAAAAGCGAGCCAAATACCGCTAAGCATCGGAGGTTGTTCTGCTGTAACAGTTACTTAAAATACTTTAAATGAATATGTTACTGTCATCTGATTGATTCACTCATATTATTAATTTATTGAAATTTAAGTATAAAATAAGTAGCATTCATAATAGTTTAGAATTATTATTGCAAATGCGTCAGAATAGTTTATATTTACCAAAAATCGAACAGTATATTGTTAATCTGACTTGAATGACAACCTTACAGTTTGCCAACATATAGACCTTGCCATGCCATTTCCATGCAAAAATGCCATGGAAATGGCATGCCATTTTTGTAAAATCCTTGACTGTATATCTTAAATTAAAATTCATATGATACATATAACATCTTTATCGTTATTATATTAACCTTTATATTTTTATTCCATTTCAGTTTTCGCTTGTATGTGATCAGGAATGGATACCTCGAATGAGCAATACCCTCTTCTGGGTTGGCTCTGTATTTGGTAACTTATTCTTTGGATGGATGTCCGATAGGTAAGATTTTCAACATACACCTCTAACTTTTTTTCCAATGTACCTCTAACTTTTTTCCCAACGGCAATCAGATTTGGAGGATTCTTCAACCTTGGTTCTTATAGGAATTTTATACATAAGCTACTAAGGCACACAAAATCGAATAAAAGCCCGAAACAAGCTCCGGAAAAATGAACAAAACTGCTTTAGAAGCTACTATCAATTAGAAGTAAAATAATGTCATGCTTTGTCACTTTAATAATAATCACTTTCAAGAAAGACAATAACCAATGACCGTAGGCCCCATATTCCCTACTAGCTGTACCACGCAGTTTTTCACACGCGTAGATCCTGTTCCCGTAATCTTGACTTAAAATATAGCCTATGACACTCAAAAATAATGTGGCTTTCTATAGGTAAAAGAATTTGCAATAATCGGTTCAGTTGATCAAGAGAACGTAGGTCTGGCCGAGTCTCAGATGCAAAGCCTTGAGCACCGACGAAGGGTTGCCAGTTTGTCGGTTTTTATCGGATACATTTCGGAGAGTGTGCTGAGGCACTGCACAACTTAGTTCTGCCTTCCCCTTACTTCTATCGGACAACGCGACACTCGGAGAGGCGCCATCATAGCATGGTCGATATTCCCAAAATACGTACGCAGCGCTTCGAGTCCACGTTTTTTGTACGTACTGCGAAGATGTGGAACTCTCTGCCGGGGTCTATATTTCCCGATAAGTACAATATGGGTCTCTTCAAATCAAGAGTAAACCGGATCCTTCTAGGTTAGCGTGCTCCATCCTAGGCTATGCCGATGCTTAACATCAGGCAGGGTCAAACGATAACCAATTTCTCATAAAAAAAGAGATTACTCCTACGACGTCACAAACTGTACCACTTTATAAAATTAGTATTAGATATGTTCTTAAGGCTTATATTATTTTGTAACAACGTCAGAAAAGTCATCGTTATTTGTGTGTCCCTCGGTTTCAGGTATGGCCGTCGTCCAACCATCCTCTTAATGATCCTACTGGAAGTACCTTTAGCAATAGCAGCAAGCTTCATCAGCTCTTACTGGACATACGTAGGATTGAGGGTGGTTGGAGGTCTGTTCTTCCCTGCGCTATACCAGCAACCGTTTATTTTGGCTTTGGAGCTTATGCCACCGGGCCAGAGGAATTATACAGGTAAATTCTTTACTTCGAGAAATTATGTTCACTAAAATGCTAAGAGAATGCACTTCTTGAATTTAAAGTTTGTCACTGCCGTCGGATTTAAAAAAATTGCGGCTATTACTTAAATATGCGAAAAAAAATAATGTATTCTGGTTACTTATATGTTTTTATGAATGCAATTATATAAAGATATGGAAAAGCGGTATAATGGATGTTAGTGATGACAGAGGCTCCGGGATTGATTTCCGAAACAATCGTGAATAAGTTATATGCCTGGAAACAAAAATGGAAATCCTTAAAAATATAAACTGTAAGAGATTTACTCTTAGCATTATTCATTTTCTAATTTTTAAAAATGTCATTATCACATTCATTTCACGATAAAATTATCAAGTATCAATTGCCTTGACAAACGCTATCTTTCTGTCGGAAGTCGGATATTCGACAAAAGTTTAATCAAATTATATTAAAATAAACTTATTTCGATTTCAGGTATAGCAGTTGGCATGTTATTTGCGGGTGGCATGTGTTTGCTATCGCTATTAGCGTACGCTGTCCCAGATTGGTATCGGCTGTCTTTAGTCACCAGTCTGCCTTTTATAATGTTATTCGGGTAAGTAAATGAAATAAAACTTTGTGGGCAACTCCACAACAACCTATGCGTAATCGGGCAATTCTAGCAATCACTTCTATACTACTAAAAATATTAAATGATGGAACTGCCACGAACAGAGTCACTCTATATTTTGTCCCAAAATCGTATATGCAACGCCGCTTACAGCTCTGAAGCGATACACTGCGATAACTCAACGTTATTCTCTCCTCCTTGAAACTATAGTTACATAAGTTTATTCCTTTGCAGATGTTTTTGGTTAATACCGGAGTCTCCACGGTGGCTAGTCGGCAGGGGTCGAATAGCGGATGCTGAAAAGATCTTCAGGAATCTCGCAAGAAAAAATAGTATACATTTACAAAGAGGCTTTCTATTAGAAATACACGTAAGTGAAGATAAATCATAATTATAATCATAATCAAAATTTGCGTAAAAATATCAGTCATTGAAAAATATAAATTTTCTACTAAAGCCTTAGCTATATAATATATAATAATGAGTTAGTAGGAATTAAGATTTCCTCAGCGTAAAATGATTTTCTATACCTATGTAATTTACATAAATTCGTTGCATAACAACAATGACCAGCATTTTTATAATATTGATATGATTACGATATAAAAGATTGAAGCAATATCCTTTATTACAGAAAAAGATCAAAGATGAGGAAACTATACAAGAAGAGTTAGCTGTATTAGCAAATATGAATGGTCATGTAGCTAGCTACACAGAACTACCAGAAAAAGAAGAACATTTAGATCGAAGAATAAGCAACATGTTGACATTCAAGCCTGACTTAACTAAAATATCTGAAAACGAAGAATCAAGCAAAGATAGCTTAGAAAAAATAATTGCTTTAGAAGTAGCAGAAATAGTAAATAAGAAATCGAAAATTAAAAATGAAGAAAGTGAACAAGAAGCTAAAGATCAAATTATTACTGAAACAACTAACTTAAACTCTGAACATCAGCAAAAAGCTACACAAACAGATTATGCGAAATCTCCAGCGAATACACTGAGAAGGAAATCATTACAATTAATGAGTAAGATATTTATTCAAGAAGATGGAGAAGAAGATATAATGGAAAACAAAAGAATGGATGATCAGAATTCTGAAGGAGATTGTAAAGCATCACCATTGGACGTCTTCAGATATCCTAATATAAGAAAGAAGTTTTTCATTATAACCTTTGATTGGGTTGCGCTGGGCATTGTCTATAATAGTTTAAGTTATAATACACCAAATTTAGGTGTAAATGATTTTTTAGCTTTTTTCATCGGTGAGTTTTAAATTATATTTAAAATATATAATAATCTAACGATAAATAAAAATATTTACCTTTAGATCGCGTTGTTTCGCGCGTGTATCTCCAGTTTTCATGCAAACCTAACCATAAAATATAGCGAATGTCTCTAAGTTTAAATAAAGTTTTTTGCTGAAGAAAGAATTTTCAAAATTGGTCATGTTCTTAGATTACTTACTACAAACAAACTAATATTATTCAGCGGTAACGTTTGTTTATAGGAAGTAAACTGGAACTACAGAAACGATTTTGTGCGTGTTTGTATGTTTTTAACAACATTTTAATCAATGTTACACTATTAAGACCACTTATTTCCAGATTTGGGTTGGTACTTAGAATTTTCTGAATAGAAAAAAGAAAAAAAACTATAAATGATCATAATCATCAAATAAAAAAAAACAGTAGCTTAATAGATATTAGTTATTTTTTTTAAATCAAAGTACGCTAAAATTTACACTACAATTCACATTTTCAGGTGGAGCAGTGGAGTTGCCCTCGTACTTCATAGCTTGGCGGTGTATAGAGAGGTTCGGAAGACGATGGGTTCTTTGTATCTTCATGTGCGTAGGTGGCGTCGCCTGCCTCAGCTGTGTACTAGTGCCTGAATGTAAGTTCTTTCTATTTCAAATACAATATAGTAGAATTTTATGTCATTACACTAATTCAGCTTCAGGAAGTATGAGGCAGGGTACATAATTTGAAAGATTGACTGCCGATGGAACTGAAATGTTTTCGAGTAAAACCACTGACTGCCAGAGATGGTCGCCTGAACCTAATAAAGGTTGCAGGGAGTCTGTAAATGCCGCTGGAAATCGATGAGGGAGGTCTACGTTCATTGGTGGACTACCACAGGCTGATATAATATTATGATGATGACTCATCATATTGACGCATTTCGCTTAAAGTAATACAATCATCTTAAATAACTTGTTTTATTTTTCAGCGTGGCCTTGGATAACTGTAGCCTTATCGATGTTAGGCAGACTATTTGCTGCAGCTGCCTTTGCGGTATTCTACGTATTGATAGGCGAGCTTCTGCCAACTGTGCTAAGAGCTCAGGCAATAGGAGCTGCGTCATTCATAGCGGGACTTGGGCTTCTATCGTGTCCCTATATCGTGCATTTGGTAAGGATTAGTTTGATCATATGTTTTACGAGAAACGTTATGCCTTTATCGTTTTGTCATAAACGTCGTAGTTTTTGAAAATTTTATTCTTATTAGATACGACTCAGACGAACCGGCTCAAATTAATACAGGAATTGCAGTTCATATGTCTGTTACAGTCACATTCTGGGACGACTATGTTCAACAGTAGACTTTATAAGGGCTGATCATGATTATTCAATATCTGATATAAATAAATATAAAATTCTCTATGTTTCCATCCAAAATTTCAGAAAAAGAAAGAACAAATTCAATAGAACAGCTTCTTCTTAGAAGTAGATTGTTATATTAATTAACCTTCTTCTATTTTCAACAGGCTATCTACTCAAGGGCACTACCACTAATAATAACGGGAGCATTAAGCGTAATAGGTGGTGTCACCTCATTATTTTTACCAGAAACTCTGAACCAGCCTCTTCCTCAAACTCTTGGAGATGGAGAACTGTTTGGGAGAGACTTCAAGATACTAAGTTGTGTTGAGAAGCAAACAAAAGACTAAGTTAAAAGCCTAAAAATATGAGAATTCATAAGTAAATGAAGATAATAATTATGGTGATGAAATTAATCGCAAACATGAAGCACATGAGTCTTATTGTAACATGAAAAAAGAAAATAATGTTTTGTACACATAATTTATTGAGAGTCATATAGTACATGTACACTCAGTACATGATTCTCAAATTTAAAGGCGAATCATTACCGTCATTTTGACTTGGGTTAAACCAGTCGTAGTCACGGTTAGACGATGGATGAAAAGGTAATTTGCCTTAAAATTGTTCCGCGATCTTTTTCTTCTTCGATCTTCGATCTGGCGTTCAAATTTGAGAAGACTGTACACGGCCACTGACATAGCATTATCAGTGACGTTGCACAGGTCCTCGAATAGAAGGTGCACCATTGTCTGGGGGGAGATACCACACGGACACGCAACCTCTGAGCCGTGTCTCCTATAAACATTGTAAATTAATGGGAGACTCATGCTGTAAGCGAGCGAATAGACTATTCTTTAAGAGTAATAAAATAATAAGATGATGATTTGAAAAAAAATCAAATCGCAACGCAAAACGCATAAAACCTTGGCTGGAAACAAACATGACATAATAATATAAATAAAAAAGATACGAATTTAAAAATAAATATTATCGAAGAAGGCTCGTTACCCAGCCAACACATGTTTCAGTATAGAGATACAATAAACGCGTAATGATAAAAAAAAATGTGTAAATACTAATTAACTTGAAATTACCAAGTGCCTTATGAGGAAAATATTTCTCATTACTGATAATTATTTAATATACACAATATATGTTACAAAAATAGTTTTAACTATATGTTTGTATCGTGTTAGTGGAGTAAATAATAATAAAAATAATAAATGTTATAGAAATGTGCACAAATTAGACTAGTCAAGTTTTATACATGTGCAAAATCACAAATATATGTATAAGTATATGGATAAGATCCGAAAGAACGGATATCTACAAAAAAAGAGAATGATGATTTAGTAGTATTTATAAATCTACAACAAGAAATACTATCAAAGTCAAAATATAAGATACGAACTACACTGAATATAATTCGGTGGAGTTCGTATCTTTTTTTTCCCCTTTTTTAAAACAATGACTACTTTCACTAAAAGTAGCTAAATTAAAATAAAACTAACTTAAGAAATACTACTACTTCTTGGCAAGGTTCCCAGAATGCTGGCAGCATTACCTCGTTGAATGGCAATGCTTACCTGCTGCGCAAAGTAAAAACCAGCACTCGGAGAACGTGCCGTACCAGTTCGTATCTTGTATTTTGACTTTACAAGTGGGGCTTACTTCAAACAACTTATATATGTCGCAGGGAAATGAGGATATCAGAGATTTCACGAAATCCCTAGGGATATCACGAAATCCCAGTAGACGTCGAATATTCTTGTTTATTACGTCTTGTTGCTAAAAGTATCTAGTTATATGACAAAATACTAATATAAAGTCGGGGATATGTAACTTCACTAAACTAAATGTAGTGAAATAAAGGGAATCCCTTTTTTCGTCTAATGCTTTTTGTCATAATATAGTTTGGCATAAAGTTTTCGCATAACTTTTATTATGCAAAGGTTAGCATAACTATTATTCAGTCTTATGTGTTTTGGCTTATGTTGGATTTGCATAAATTTTATAAGCATAATATTTATTCGTCTAATAATCATAACAAATGACAATCGGTTAGGTTAGGTTAGAACTGCGGCCATACAACCGAACCGACTTTTTGAACCGACAGAACTGACATTTTACTAGATTTAGTTTAGTGTAGTGACATATTACTGACAATAAATTGGTGTTTTGTCATATCACTAAATACTTTTAGTAAGAAGACGTAATAAACAAGAATATTCAACATCCACCGGGATTTCGTGATATCCCTAGGGATTTCGTGAAATTCCTGATATCCTCATTTCCCTGCGACATATATCGACACCGTAATTTTTTTTAATGGCTGCTTATATTAAATAAAATTTATTATTGTTATTTTTATTTAATAATTTATGTAGATACACACAAACAATATGAGACAAGACAAATAAGGATATAATTGCACTAAAGTACAGCTTATTTCAATAGAAATTTCTTCCAGGTGACCCGCGATAGGAAACAGTTAAATGAAGAAGAATATATCGTGTATGTTAGTAAAATCGATCTACGAATATACTTTTTTAATAGCATAAAAATACATCAGTGTTTGATGTACCCATTCATACAACCTATATTATCAGAATTTATTTATGATGTAACCTGTAACCTTTTCTCCGGCAAAATTGCTAAAGCTACACTACATAATATGCGTTCGAATAGAAAAGTTTCATTGAAGAATGCCATTATTTTAAAAAAATGTATGTTTATTACAATTTTTCATTTTGCTAGACTGATGGTAAAATTAGGTGCCTGCCAAGTATTAGCGACCAATAAAAACACGGGTTCAAACCACTTAAACAAAGTGTCATAGATTTTATTCAATTCTTGTTAAAATTGTAGATGGACCGTTACTAAAATTTGCAAAAGCATTTTTAATATTATTATTTTGCGTTAACAATTTTGTAAGGCGAATTAAAACATTTTGGTACTATGTAACTTTTTTTATTAAATGTTTTTTTATGTAAATTTTCATGGACATTAATTTAAATTATATTGTTAATACGTATATTTCTGTATAGAAACAGTACCAACATAGTAATTACAGTACAAAAACTACTAAAGCATTTACTTTTAATAAATTAACATTTATTTGTGTTTAATAAACGTTTTACATAAAGTATTATATATAATTGTGTACATAAAAGATGTAAATATATATAATTTTGGTTTTATTACAATACACTTTTTAAATGATTATGCTATAGCTACATACCGGACATACTTAAAAACATACCTATATAATTTATCTACTAACTGGTTTCCAAACAAAAAATTTAATATAGTTAATACTAAAATAAAGACAGACGACTTTGGTGCATTCGAGTTTAGCAAAACTCCTTACGGTTTTGATAACGCACTTCAACTGCTTGCGTGAAACCTAAAAAAAAAACAAAATTCCAGCTTAGGTTGTTAGAAAGGTAGACCAAGTAAGAGATGATTAAGCTGTGGACGTAATTAAACGACAACGATAATTTGCAAGTCATATACATAACATCTAAGCAAATAATCGTTTCGGACATCGGAATTTATTTATTACTAGCTAACCCGACAGACATTGTCCTGTATTAACTAAAACTTAATTAGGTGTGATAGCTCTGAACTAACCGTGATTTGCACTAAGAGCAGCACGCATTTTGTCAATGTTATGTCAAACGCCATACGATTACATTAAAAAGTGTATATTGTCAAAAGCGTAAGCGAAAATTTCATATGGTGGTTAAGAAAATATTCTAAAATTTTCAAATTTTTGCGAATTATACTTATTTTTTTTTTCATAAAGCCGTTCTTCTGATAGTAACAAACACAACAAAAAAATAATTAACGATGTCGGTCTATAGGGTAGGGGTAGGGTAGGGGTAGGGTAGGGGTAGGGTAGGGGTAGGGTAGGGGTAGGGTAGGGTAGGGGTAGAGTAGGGGTAGGGTAGGGGTAGGGGTAGGGTAGGGTAGGGTAGGGGTAGGGTAGGGCAGGGGTAGGGTATAACAGTCCACCCGTGCGAAGCCGGGGCGGGCCGCTAGTTATATATATAGATAACACTGATGGTGTTATAAAATTTGCATTTAAAAAAAAGCTTGAATACTGTAGGAGTGTTTCGGTTTCCTATATAAATCAATAAATATAAAAATAATACTATGCTTTGGTGGACGCAGTATTTCCTCCTCCTGCCAAGCATGATATTTTTGGCAAAAGCCCATTCAGGATAGATATTCAGCAGTGGTTCACGACAATTCTTTCCCACATTCAGCAGTGATTATGATACGATGATTTCTCGCTGATGATTCAGATGATATTATTTACAATAGTATCCACTAAAAAATTGGTAATAAATAAAGTGTTTTTTTTACTCCAAAGCTACGCTAAACAAATATAACACGCATTACTTAAGTTACTTTATTGCCACTTTCATCAACTTAATGGTATCAACACACAACACTTACTAGTATGCTACAGTTAATAGCTTTTGTGACACTACACCACAAAAATATTATAGTTATAGTTACCTATTATAGTTAATATGAATTTGAAGATTAAGAATTATCTTTATTGTATACTAGCGACCCGACCGATACTTATACTACAGAATATCTTTAAACCTCTAACAAACGGGCGAAATTTGGTCAAAACAAACAGAAACAAATGAATATAGGTACCTACTAAAACTCAGTGAAATAAGTAGGTGGGTATACTTTTATCGTATGAAATACCTATACTCTTCAGGACTAACAATACAACAAACACTAAATAAAAAGGTATTCAAGTATCTATCCATCATAGTTACAACGAACACAAAACAAAAAAATTGCCCAATAATTCTTAAGGATCGAGCGCGCATAATCGCATTCGGCCTAACTCACTCGCTGCGTTGCAAAAACACGCTCTGTTATTTTGCGATAACTTCTAAGTTATTAATTTAAAGTATATAGTGTAGGGGTAAAATAATCTGCATTTCGCTTAAGAATATTAACTCATTTAAAATGATAAGGATAAATACTGAATCCGTCTGATTAGCTTTACAATTACCGCATTAGAAATGATCATTTTTCTAAAAGATATAATGGATATAGCAAGTTAACCTTGAAAGATAGACATATGCTATTAAGGATTTTTTTGTAGATCTAAAAGAGAAGAATATTTCAGTTTAGGCAGCGTTTTCTTTGAAAGCTCCCAAATGGCTTAATTTTTTCCGACACCTCTGACAAATATCAATATATATTAGACAAATGTACACATAAACTAAACAAATCATATACGTAAACCTTCCGGAAGAATTGTTCTATCGATTGGTAATAACCGCATGAAAATTCATGTAATAGTTTTTGAAATTATCGCGAACAGACAGACAGACAGACAGACGCGGCCGGGGACTTTGTTTTATAATATGTAGTGATGTAGTGATAGCGGTCGCCCGCGGCTCCGTGCGGATGTCGGTTACCGCTGCAAAAAGCCTACCCAGGAAAGACACGGTCAGCAAAATGATTCCCAGGTCAATTCACAAGCACCGACACAAACATCGACGACGCAGTCATTATCCGCAGGCTGCACAGATTATCTTTCTATGGATGTTAAAGTTGTTAATGATGAAAATATTTAAATGTAATTAATAGGCATTTTAGGCTTTAGACATTTTAGGTATTTACAAATGTTCAAGAAAATATTAATAGCGTGTAATATTCAAGCTCTGAAAAGAACTGTTGTTTAGCCCTGAAAAGAACTGTTGGTTAGCCCTGAAAATAACTGTTAGTTAGCCCTGAAAAGAACTGTTGGTTAGCCCTGAAAAGAACTGTTGTTTAGCTCTGGGAAGAACTTTTGCGTAGGTGTAGTTTTAAGAACGAAATCTAAAAAAAATCGGACGAAAATTATTAGACTTCGCAACGGGCCGTGCAGCAGCAATCGTAATATTTTAATTTCGCCATAACTTCAAAACCAAACGTCCAATTTTAATCATTCAAAGACCAAATATTATCTACATAAACTGTTCTTAGTGATAAAATAATTTATTTTGATAAGGATTAATAGCATGAGTAAAATAAACGCGTTTAAATGTAGTCCAAAAAAAATTCAAATATCTTACGGAAGCCTATTTTTTTCCAAAATAAAATTTACCCTATGTTACTTGTGGATAATGTAGCTTTCGAATGGTGAAAGAATTTTTGAAATCGGTGCAGTACTTTTTGAGCCTATGCATTACAACCAAACAAACAAACAAACAAAGTTGTCCTCTTTATAATATTAGTATAGACAAATAGAAAAAAATGACAAAGACACAAGAAAAAAAACTATGATGAAGCACTGTTAAACGGCGGTCTTATCGCGATTTCTTTTTCGATTTCTCCCAGACGTCCTTTGGATGAATAATGGAATTTAATAAGTATGCAATTTTAAATCAATATAATTGAATGGATACCAACAATACGAAATGTAGAGATAAATACAATTATAATATTTAACATAAATTACACATGATATAGTAGAATAAATGTTATATATAATATATTTTATTACATTAACCTACTAATATTAAAAACGCGAAAGTTTGTAAGTATGGATGGATGCTTGTTACTCTTTCACGTACAAACTACTGAATGGATTTGGATGAAACTTTGCACGGGGATAGTTAATAAGGTCGATTAATATATAGGGTACAAAAAATCACGCTCCGACCCACTAGAGCAGAGTGACGCGGGTAAAGCCGCGGGGCGCAGCCAATAACTTATAAATTATGTTTAATTTTAAACACTAATTTTTTTCCGGTAGTAAATATCGTTTAATTCGTTTACATATCAAGACTCCAGAAATTATATAATACTTAATTGTTGCAAACAGACGAAATCTACAATCAGTTTGTAAAATGTTTGAAACGTACGTTAAATTTATCGCAAGAAAAAGAACTAAGTTATGATAAAACAAAAATATCTACTTCAGGAAAATAAATTAACTTAAAGAAAAATAAGGTATTACTTATAAAATTATTCTTCCTTTTACTTTTTACGTCAAACACCTTTTACTGTCAATAATTGTAATTAGAAAATTGTATTTACTCAATGTAATGTAATGTAAATATAATGTAAAAAATGAAATTTTTCATGGCTTACATGAAAAATTTAAATAGGATCGACTTACTATGCAGTCGACAATTCCAATTACAGTCAAAGTGACATCGACGATGAATCGAAACGAACCGAATTTAAAACTTGTGTTGAAATTATCTTGAATAATCTCGTGGACAAAGATATTCAGACCATGTTGCGTCCTTTAAATCTAATACAAAATATTTTTCTGTGTCCGAAGTATTTAATAAGAAACAATTTTATTACACCTATTAAATTACATTAAAACGAACTTTTAGCATTGTATCTTTATGCGGCATTTTGCTTTATATTTTTCTTTATATATCGCGTATGGTATATGTGTACATGGATGAGTTGGTTAAAATCTACTTGAATTTTTCTTTCGTGATGTCTTGCTGCGATGTGTTTTACTACAGTGTCGCGTTTACTTTAAGTTACGTAAACAGCGTCATTTGGAATTTAAGAAATATGACATTTGTCTTAAAATTACAAAATGTGCATCGAATACTTAATGACATTGATCAGTTTAAGATTTATATTGCTGTGAATTAGCTAGTCACTGGCATAATTATTAGCTGTTATATATTCGTTTTGTTTATTGTGTCTTTTTTGGAAAGAGTTGATTTCTTGAATATTGTTTGCGGCACTTTGCTGATATTTATTGATATGAATATGATCTACGCTATAAGATTCATGACGTTTTTAAAATATTGTGGAATATTCGAGTGAAACAATTTGATAAAGTTGCTTGCTGTGATAAAAATACATTTGTTCATCAGATGCTCCAATCATATTTTGATATATTAGAATGCTACAAGATATATAATATTAATTTTCAATATTCCGTAAGTAAATAATTGAAATAAAATGTTAATTAATTTAAATGTTACGTAATAATTGGAAACGAAATTTCTTGCTTTGCCTTGATTCTCCATACTTTTTCAAGTTGATTAGGATTGTTTTTCATTTGTGGTCCCACGTCTTAGGCCGCCCCTAAGACTACCCAATGACCCGTTTCAGTTTAAAATCTATGGCACAAAAAAATATACTCTAACTTGAATAAATTTAAATTATTAAACTTAAATTGGAAATTTTAGATTTTTCATCATGGTGTAGAACTATTAACTCACTGATTACTGTATACAGGGTGTCCGGTAATTAATGGATAACCTTAAAATGGGTAATGGTAAAACTAATTACCATTCAGAAAAAAAATACAAATAAAAAAAAATACAGTTGGTACCAAAGATATGATTTTTTTAATAATAATCGGTGTTTTTTGTTACCTTATTTCACATTTTTATACACCACGGCCACAAATTAAGGAATTCTATCGGTTTTTTTTTGTTATAGTAATTTACGTTAACTGAGCTGATAGATAGGTAATAAATAGTATGACTACTATTACACGGTTTTTTTTTTAAACAACTTGAATGTTTGTTCTGGGGAAAATTTGTGAAAAATATTCAATTTGACAAAGTTTGAGCAACCGTAACTTAAAAAAAAAGTATCCAGACACAAGTGACCAATTATTTTAAAATATTATGTGCTTCAAGCCAATTTCAAAATGGTATCATTCATTATTGTATCTAATGTAAATTCTGAATTATGGCTATTTGTGTAGAAAAGGTGTGAATTTTGGATAAACATCAAAATTTGCAATATTGGAATATTTATTTACATTGAATGTACCTGACCATTGGAGTTTAATAAAAAACAACATTTGACATTAGTAAAACTGTATTCGTTATTAATTACAATAAATGTTCAAATTGTCTGCCACCCACTCTGATACAGGCTCTACATCTACGAATGAATGCTCTCCTGAGCAGTCGCGTATAGCGTCGATCGCTTATTTTCGATGCGGCTGCCCGGACACGGCTACGTAAATCTTCCAAGGAACGGATCGGCTTTGCGTAAACTTCTTCCTTAAGACAACCCCAGTAAAAAAAATCAAGTGGATTTAGATCTGGTGAACGTGGGGGCCACAAAATTGGCCCCAGGCGGCCAATCCATCTGTTTGGGTATGTTCTATTTAAGTATGCACGAACAGATACAGCATAATGCGCAGGACAGCCGTCATTTTGCAACCAATATGATTCTCTCTCCACCTCGGGCACCTCTTGCAATAAGTTTGGAAGATCATTTTCAAGGAATTCTAAATAACTTTGGCCAGTTAGGTTCCCCGGTAATTCAAATGGGCCTATTATTTTTCCGTTTAATATTCCAGTCCAATAATTTATTTTAAATTGGTACTGTGACCTGTCTTCACGCATAGCACGAGGGTTCGTTAGTTGCCAGCTATGGAGATTGTGTAAATTCATGTAGCCATCTCTTTTCAATGTTGATTCATCACTCCATAGAATTTTATTAAAAAACTGCGGGTCTGCTTCCATCTTCCCCAGCATTTTCCGGCAGAAACGCAATCTTGCATTATAATCTCTTGGTTGAAGGGTCTGCACGCGCGTAACGTGGAACGGGTGAAATTTGTTCTTTTTTAAGATATCATGCACAGTCGATTTCCCTATACCCGTGCGTCGAGCTATTGATCGCGTAGAAATTGAAGGATCTTGCGCAATTTCCTCAAGTACCACGTCTTCTACATCAGCACGAGCGCTTCTCCCACCACTAGTACCACCAACACCAGTACCAGGGATTCTTCCTTCTGAGTAACAACCGTGGACTCTTATAAATACGCGGTAATCTGGATGACGCGCATTAGGGTATCTTTCCCTATAAAGAGCTGCGGCTGCGTTTCCATTGCCTCTGCATTCCCCATAAATAAAATGCATGTTTGCATATTCTTGTGGCGTATACTCAACACGTGGCATGTTGATTCACAAAATAAACAATCCAGTTACAAGCCAAGTCGTCGCAAATATCACCACACAAAACAAGTCCAAATCGGTAAACAAAACGAATAGTCCAGTAAAATAGCCAGGTCGTCGTTTTAACACTGATTCACAGTAACTAGCAACAATTGCAACCGGAAACGAAATAAACACATGCGAAGTCGAGCAAGTCGAGTGACGCACTGAGTCTAAGTCCCTGTTCCTGTAAGTTCTGTTAGTCCCCTACCGGTTTTTTTACATTTACTATCTCGCTCGCACTCATCCAACTCATATCCTCTTTGTCTAACATAATACTTACCGAAAATATGAAATTCCATCCTTTTTTAGCGTCCTTGGTGTGTGATTTTTACAATATTTAAACGAGCACGGCATGTTTACCGTCGGAACGTTCGAATGCTACTAGATTAAAAGCGCAACCCAAATGTTCGAGTGGGCGCTCATTCGGTGAGGACATTTTTTGTCACCGATTGTGTAGGTATCTAGTTTTTTATTAGTGATCGATGAGTTAAATAAATAAATAACTTACCACAATCATTCTTTTCTTTGTTGGTTTTTTCTCCAAATTCTGCATTAAATAATTCATTTATCTCTTCCCATGCCTTCCTTTTTGCAATCTTATTCGAATACTCAGGAAGACGTGAGTCCCATATTACAGGACGCTCCTGAATTGCCGTAATAAACGTTTCAGTGTCAAATGACTCCATTTTACGCCTGTGACGGACAATAGCATGCACTCTGGACCTGTCTGTGTTGCACGTTGCACTGATGCCGATTCTCATTTCCCAATCACGCGCCGCGCCACACTCCCTCCCCCCTCCGTTCTCTCTACCGATGTCGTCCGACGCGGTCGATACAATCGCGATGCAGTAGCGCGTTAGTAACGCGACGCGGTCGCGCGTTTGTATCGATACAATCGCGATGCAGTAGCGCGTTAGTAGCGCGACGCGGTCGCGCGTTTGTATCGATACAATCGCGATGCAGTAGCGCGTTAGTAGCGCGACGCGGTCGCGCTTTTGTATCGATACAATCGCAATGCAGTAGCGCGTTAGTAGCGCGACGCGGTCGCGCTTTTGGCCCCTCGCCCACGGCGACTTTTTGCAGCGATGCAGTCGCGCGTTTCGTAAACGCGCAACAGCATCGCGACTGAATCGTGGTTTTGTGGGCGATAGCACACAGCTAATGACCGCATCGCGACTGTATCCATGCAAACGCGCGACATCATCGCTACTGTATCGCTGCAAAAAGTCGCCGTGGGCGAGGGGCCTTTGTATCGATACAATCGCGATGCAGTAGCGCGTTAGTAGCGCGACGCGGTCGCGCTTTTGTATCGATACAATCGCGATGCAGTAGCACGTTAGTAGCGCGACGCGGTCGCGCTTTTGTATCGATACAATCGCGATGCAATAGCGCGTTAGTAGCGCGACGCGGTCGCGTTTTTGTATCGATACAATCGCGATGCAGTAGCGCGTTAGTAGCGCGACGCGGTCGCGCTTTTGTATCGATACAATCGCGATGCAGTAGCGCGTTAGTAGCGCGACGCGGTCGCGCTTTTGTATCGATACAATCGCGATGCAGTAGCGCGTTAGTAGCGCGACGCGGTCGCGCGTTTGTATCGATACAATCGCGATGCAGTAGCGCGTTAGTAGCGCGACGCGGTCGCGAGTTTGTATCGATACAATCGCGATGCAGTAGCGCGTTAGTAGCGCGACGAGGTCGCGCTTTTGTATCGATACAATCGCGATGCAGTAGCGCGTTAGTAGCGCGACGCGGTCGCGCTTTTGTATCGATACAATCGCAATGCAGTAGCGCGTTAGTAGCGCGACGCGGTCGCGCTTTTGGCCCCTCGCCCACGGCGACTTTTTGCAGCGATGCAGTCGCGCGTTTCGTAAACGCGCAACAGCATCGCGACTGAATCGTGGTTTTGTGGGCGATAGCACACAGCTAATGACCGCATCGCGACTGTATCCATGCAAACGCGCGACATCATCGCTACTGTATCGCTGCAAAAAGTCGCCGTGGGCGAGGGGCCTTTGTATCGATACAATCGCGATGCAGTAGCGCGTTAGTAGCGCGACGCGGTCGCGCGTTTGTATCGATACAATCGCGATGCAGTAGCGCGTTAGTAGCGCGACGCGGTCGCGCTTTTGTATCGATACAATCGCGATGCAGTAGCGCGTTAGTAGCGCGACGCGGTCGCGCTTTTGTATCGATACAATCGCAATGCAGTAGCGCGTTAGTAGCGCGACGCGGTCGCGCGTTTGTATCGATACAATCGCGATGCAGTAGCGCGTTAGTAGCGCGACGCGGTCGCGCTTTTGTATCGATACAATCGCAATGCAGTAGCGCGTTAGTAGCGCGACGCGGTCGCGCTTTTGGCCCCTCGCCCACGGCGACTTTTTGCAGCGATGCAGTCGCGCGTTTCTATCGATACAATCGCGATGCAGTAGCGCGTTAGTAGCGCGACGCGGTCGCGCGTTTGTATCGATACAATCGCGATGCAGTAGCGCGTTAGTAGCGCGACGCGGTCGCGCGTTTGTATCGATACAATCGCGATGCAGTAGCGCGTTAGTAGCGCGACGCGGTCGCGCGTTTGTATCGATACAATCGCGATGCAGTAGCGCGTTAGTAGCGCGACGCGGTCGCGCGTTTGTATCGATACAATCGCGATGCAGAAGCGCGTTAGTAGCGCGACGCGGTCGCGCTTTTGTATCGATACAATCGCGATGCAGTAGCGCGTTAGTAGCGCGACGCGGTCGCGCGTTTGGCCCCTCGCCCACGGCGACTTTTTGCAGCGATGCAGTGGCGCGTTTCGTAAACGCGCAACAGCATCGCGACTGAATCGTGGTTTTGTGGGCGATAACACACAGCTAATGACCGCATCGCGACTGTATCCATGCAAACGCGCGACATCATCGCTACTGTATCGCTGCAAAAAGTCGCCGTGGGCGAGGGGCCTTTGTATCGATACAATCGCGATGCAGTAGCGCGTTAGTAGCGCGACGCGGTCGCGCGTTTGTATCGATACAATCGCGATGCAGTAGCGCGTTAGTAGCGCGACGCGGTCGCGCGTTTGTATCGATACAATCGCGATGCAGAAGCGCGTTAGTAGCGCGACGCGGTCGCGCTTTTGTATCGATACAATCGCGATGCAGTAGCGCGTTAGTAGCGCGACGCGGTCGCGCGTTTGTATCGATACAATCGCGATTCAGTAGCGCGTTAGTAGCGCGACGCGGTCGCGCGTTTGTATCGATACAATCGCGATGCAGTAGCGCGTTAGTAGCGCGACGCGGTCGCACGTTTGTATCGATACAATCGCGATGCAGTAGCGCGTTAGTAGCGCGACGCGGTCGCGCTTTTGTATCGATACAATCGCGATGCAATAGCGCGTTAGTAGCGCGACGCGGTCGCGTTTTTGTATCGATACAATCGCGATGCAGTAGCGCGTTAGTAGCGCGACGCGGTCGCGCTTTTGTATCGATACAATCGCGATGCAGTAGCGCGTTAGTAGCGCGACGCGGTCGCGCTTTTGTATCGATACAATCGCGATGCAATAGCGCGTTAGTAGCGCGACGCGGTCGCGTTTTTGTATCGATACAATCGCGATGCAGTAGCGCGTTAGTAGCGCGACGCGGTCGCGCTTTTGGCCCCTCGCCCACGGCGACTTTTTGCAGCGATGCAGTCGCGCGTTTCGTAAACGCGCAACAGCATCGCGACTGAATGCGGACAGTCGCGCATCACGTTCCGCACTTGTCTCTAGAGACCTAGAAGCAGATTCGTCGATACGCTGAGAACTCAAGCGCAATTCTCTATCCGTGAACGTCTCTGACTCGCGAGACAATGCGTGACGTTCACGATTAGCGGCCAGTCGCGCATCACGTTCCGCACTTGTCTCTAGAGACCTCGAAGCAGATGCGTAGATACGCTGAGATCTCAAGCGCAATTCTCTATCAGCGAACGTCTCCGACTCGCGAGACAATGCGTGACGTTCACGATCAGCGGACAGTTGCGCATCACGTTCCGCACTGGCCTCTAGACACCTAGCAGCAGATGCGTATATACGCTGAGAACTCAAGCGCCATTCTCTATCAGTCAACGTCTCCGACTCGCGAGGACCTAGAAGCAGATGCGTAAATACGATGAGAACTCAAGCGCAATTCTCTATCCGTGAACGTCTCCGACTCGGTCTGCGTGACGTTCACGATCAGCGGACAGTCGCGCATCACGTTCCGCACTTGTCTCTAGAGACCTAGAAGCAGATTCGTCGATACGCTGAGAACTCAAGCGCAATTCTCTATCCGTGAACGTCTGCAACTCGCGAGACAATGTATGATGTTCACGATCAGCAGTCAGTCGCCCATTATATTCTTCACTGGTCTCTAGAGACCTGGATATACGTAAATACGCTGAGAACGCAGACGTGCTTTGCAATCCGAAGAGGTTTCCATGGAGCGAGTTGCAGCCTGATGTTTTCGAACAGCATCAAGTCTCTCCTGACGCTCTTCGGGAGATTCTTGAGATCTTGATGATCCTCAATCGTTTAGTTCCTTTGGAACATTGGGAAAAATTTGACCTATTTCTAAGCATGATTAAAGTTTTATTCTGAAGATACCTGATCAATTAAAATCTAAGTGACTGCTCCCCTGCGTTGCCGGGTAGGCTACCGTGTCACGAAGATAAATGGAAAAGGAAATTAAACACTCAAATAACATAGGCCCGAAGGCATATTTATTCGACAAAATAAAAAATGAATGGGAGTTTTGGTCAGAAGAGTCAAATTTTCAATGATTCATCGAAAATCAGTCCTAAACTGTTACCGCCTTCACCGCGTTGAGGTACTCCCAGCTTGTGTTATTTCATAATTATACAGTGAAATTAGTGATAGGTTTGATTTCCTGATGTGGAAATCATGTTTCTGATCTTCGATTTTTATAAGTCAACAGGAAATGCCCATCAGACCAAACAAAGTTTTGCTAAGAAGTCATTCTTATATGTGTTATGGTGTAGCTGGGCGCTTCGAATTCCACAACAGGTGTTCCAGATCTTCAATTTTTATACGTCTACAGAGAGTGCTCATCAGACTGAACAACTCTTGCTAAGACGTCATTCCTATAAATGTTATAGTGTAGCTGGGCGCTTGGAATTCCACAGCAGGTGTTCCAGAACTTAAATTTTTATGCGTCAACAGAGAGTGCTCATCAGGCTGAACAACTCTTGCTAAGACGTCATTCTTATATATGTTATAGTATAGCTGGGCTCTTGGAGTTCAACATCGGGTATTCCAGATCTTCAAATTTATTCTCTCAGCAGAAATTGCTCATCACATGGAACAATTTTTGCTATGGTACCATTTTTGTATCTCTTATAGTTTAGCTGGTCTGTTACGGTTCTGCATCAGGTGCTCAAGCGACCAAGATAAATTATAGCCTATATGTTGCCCAGACTTAATACCTATACAACAAAAAAAAAATCATTCAAATCCGTTCAGTAGTTCCGAAGATTAGCGTGTACAAACAAACAGACAGATTTTTTTTTGGATTCGTGCTCTATTACTGTTTCTAAACCCCCCTCAATTTTTTTTTTAATATATTCTATGTACAGACACAGTATTTTTACTGTTTTATTTCATTGTTAAATACGCACAAACACAACCAAGGTACTAAAGTATCTTTAATATGAAGGAAAATAAACGAACTTGGCCTAAGCGTCCGGCGTCCTCAGTAAACAAGCGCATCAGGATGAATGATAGAATCAAATCAAATAAGCTTAAATAAACACGTCAACCTAGAGCGTACGCCGCTCGCGGCGCATGCCATACGGCTTGCGCGGGGCGGTGCGGAATAAACCGGTTTTCGATAACGTTCTCATTTCGTTTTCGTTCGAACACAATGAAGTGCAAGTAACGGTTGGAAACGTTTTAAGAACGTTATTTTAAATAACGTTTCCGAGCCCTGCTAACATGAACAAAAGACGGGTGGTGCAGGGTGCGCGCAGGTAGCTAGTATGGCGGTCACACGACTTACACACACGACATTTATTGCAAAGCCAATTTGTATTTGTTAAAATATTTCTGGTTTTAAAGAGACTTTATTTAATTATTACTATTCATTACTTACGTCTATTAATGTTTTTATTAACCCCGAATGGTCAGGTACATTCAATGTAAATAAATATTCCAATATTGCAAATTTTGTTGTTTATCCAAAATTCACACATTTTCTACACTAATAGCAATAATTCAGAATTTACATTAGATACAATAATGAATGATACCATTTTGAAATTGGCTTGAAGCACATAATATTTTAAAATAATTGGTCACTTGTGTCTGGATACTTTTTTTTAAAGTTACGGTTGCTCAAACTTTGTCAAATTGAATATTTTTCACAAATTTTCCCCAGAACAAACATTCAAATTGTTTAAAAAAAAAACCGTGTAATAATAGTCATACTATTTATTGCCTATCTATCAGCTTAGTTAACGTTAATTACTATAACAAAAAAAAACCGATAGAATTCCTTAATTTGTGGCCGTGGTGTATAAAAATGTGAAATATGGTAACAAAAAACACCGATTATTATTAAAAAAATAATATCTTTGGTACCAACTGTATTTTTTTTTATTTGTATTTTTTTTCTGAATGGCCATTAGTTTTACCATGACCCATTTTAAGGTTATCCATTAATTACCGGACACCCTGTATAAAATTAGGCTTCGAGCTAATAAAAGCAATTTCAAAATACGAAATAGAAGTAAGTATCAATGTTATTAATAATAAAGACCCAATTTCTGTTTGACAAGAAATAAATGTATTAGGTATTAACTCTGGAAAACAATTTTATGGTTATAAATTCAATGTTGTCCGAAATAATATTATAGATTTCCTAAAAGCGAGTCAGTAAAAAGTAAATTAAAATTGGAGTTCATGAATCGTCCAACCAAGCATCTTTTTCTTCTCACAAAATATCAACATCCAAATTTGAGGTATCATAAATATATTTTTTTTTTAGAAAATTCGAGATGTATCTCGTAATTAAATTTATTTTTACAGAGAAATGCCATTGTATCAGGATGGGGTTCATGTCTATGGGTTTTCAAAATTTGGATATTGCAATTGTGTCAAATTGTAATTTGTGAGAAATTTTATATGGTGGTCAGGAATATTCAAGATGTATTAGTTATAATGGAAACAAGTCCATCAGGTGATTAATTTAATTTAATTGTAAGGAGGTATGTCTTAAAAGAAATAAAAGAAAAACACACACAAGAAATACAAAAATGATTTAATTAGAAAAAAAGAAGGTACACGATAAAACTAATGCACGGATTTACAAGTTAATGGTACAAAATGTAGTATGTTCAAATGGCTAGCAGCTCAGCCTATAATTGTAGTAACGCGGATTTTCAGCTGCCTGCCCAAGTTAGTCACAGCTTAACATAATGACGGTGATAAAAACTAGTAATGAAACTTAATCATCTTTAACACTTATACTAATTTAGATTTAAAAAATCTGACGCTGCTAATTCAATCTAACAATTTCTAACAAATAATAGCAGTTACTATTCTGGTTTATAATATTCATATAAATTTACTCCATTTCTAACAAACGGATTCCTTTAATTTATTTTTGACAACCTCCGGTAGCGTAGCGGTATTTGGCTCGCTTTGGATCTCGGAGGTCGAGGGTTCGATCCACACGCCGGACAAGAAATCTTTGTGTAAATACTAAGATTTCTTTCCGGATCTGGTTGGTTGAGAGACAACCCTCCGTGCCTCGGAAAGCATGTAAAGCCGCTGGTCCCGATTATTATAAAATCATCTATAATAATCGTATATCAAGGAAAGGGCAGCAGCGTTTCGTTGTGTGGTTCAACATAATACCAACCCACCTGCCAAGCGTGGTGAGTATGGCAAATACCTTCCCTCGGGAGTCGGCCCATGTTCAGCAGTGGACGTTATACGGGCTGATAATGATGCTGATATATCTTATTTTAGATGAAATGAAGAGGTTATGTAAAAATCTTCGAAGATACCACCGAGCTACGTTTAGCAAGCTAAATTATTATAGATTCTACAAGGTGGACGCAAAACTTTTTTGTGTTTATCTTTAACACAATTATTGACTTAAAATGTAGTTGTACTTTTGCAATTTGCTTTTTTGTAATGATGTGAATATACTGCCGTGGGGTGCTGCCATAGAATGTTACCTCCCTATCTCTTCTAGTGGGTATCGTTAAAGGCTTCTAGGAGGAATTCCAGTGAACGATTTTTAGTGATGATGAAACAAAAAAAAACATCGTGCACTGTGCTCGCGTGGCGATAATTGGCAAACATAGCCCTGATGGTGACACATACCAAGATCAGACCCCTAGCTCCGGCCGCCCCGCTAGTCCAGGCCACGGTATCAGCCATGGAAACGGCGGGGCAGGGAGTGCTAAAAATCCCGGAATAAACAGTATAATATAATAATGGATAGAAAGGTAGGAGAAATATAAAAAGAAGACAAGAATATGTTTAAAAAAGATAAAAAGTATTTTGAGGACGATCAACAGAATTGGGTGGGTGGCACGTTATGTTTAGATTCAATAGTTTACTGAACATTTGTTGCAGGTTTCCCTGTAATTCAAATTCTAAAGGCTTATATAATAGTGTGTTTTGATATAGATATTATATGCAATGAGTATACATTTGTTGTCTAAGCCAGTTGAACTTTGGCCTGAAAATATTCGAGTACCTAATAAAAGTATGTTTGATAATTAAGTGTTCTAAAGGCATCGAATCAAGGAAAATTCATCCGAGCAAAAAAAAACGAAAAAAGAAGAAATCTATTCTAATATTATAAAGAGGAAAGATTTGACTATTTGTATTGAATAGGCTCTGAAACTTCAGGTCCGATTTGAAAAATTCTTTCACTATTGAAAAGCTACACTATCCCCGGATGACAAGGGCTATATTTAATTGTGTAGTTCCCACGGGAACGGGAGTTACTCGGGTTAAACCGTGAGCGGAAAGCTAGTTTTAAATAAAACTTTGGAAGAAAACAGGCGGATCGACGAATTATAAAATTGGCAGAAATCTTCTTTTGTACAGTATTTTATTAAATAAAATTTTACATTATTGAATAAAATAAATACAACTAAAAGTAAATAACTAATTTAAAATAAAATTAACTTAAAAAACTAAGGTTAGGTTAAATTTTGGCATATACATTGTAATTCTGAATAGTAAAAATGTATGTAAATATCTAAGTGCTGAATTATGATTCTGCTCTTACTACGTAATTAAGCGCTTTAGATTACATTTATAGCCCCTGACATCAATTGAAAATATACAGTACACAAATATTTTTCTAGCTTTTTTTCGTTACGATGAATTGTTTATTAAATAGGCGCAAAAATGTCTTGGAGGTAAATTATAATATATATAGGTGTAGTAATTAAATTAAGAATTATTCAGAACCTAAAAAAATTTAACTTAATTTTTATGCATGATATTTTTAACAACTCTTGGCTCCAAGCCAGACTCTTGGAGTCCAAGAGTTGTTAAAAACATCATCGGGCCTTCTACAACTAAGTAAGCGACGAGTGCCGATAAACGTAGTTTTATTTTGTATTTATTACCATAGCAACTAATATACTTCTGTTTGTTTACTGGTGACTATTCCTAATCTTTTTGATCAGCCATTAAATAAATGAAATTAAGTTTTTTCTATTGTTGAATTTAGTTAATCCGTGATCATCGATTTCATTGCTTCGTTTGTGTCTAGCAAGAAAGTTCAAAATGGAAAATAATAAATTACTCATTCCATCAACCGAAACTGTTAATAAAAATAAGGAATTTTTACTCAATAATTTTATTCACAAAGATATACAATGTTGGTTGTGGCCACTACATTGCATTCAAAGATTTGTTCTCACATCAAAATTTAGGATCCGAGATAATTTTATCACAGCAAATAATTTACTCGACTATGTATTATCAACCTTTCACGTTATTTTAATCTTTTCACTATATGTTAATCGTGCTACTTCTGTGAGAGAAGGTGATTGGGAGACTCTTGATGTGTTCATCTACCTCGCCTTTTGGTTTGATTTTATTTTTTATACTATGGGATTGCTCTCACGTTGCTTTACAAATTTTACACATAGCAATACTAACATCTTTTTAATTTTGACAATACAAAGCATAAATCAAGCACTCAAGATTGATAAAGGAATGATTAAATGGCAAACATATTCCAACTATATATGGCTGATTATTTGTAACACTATTTTTATGAGTGCGCTGATTTACTTTTGTGTGTTTTTTGGAACATTTCCCGTTAATGATATAATACTTTATTATGTATTGATTTGTTTTGACATCGATATCATTTATATTGCTGGAATATTAGATTTACTGTGTAGATATCTTGAAATATGGATCGAAAAACATCACTTGCCTGAAAAAATATTATCAGATGTTTATTTAAATATTTTAAAAGCTTTCAATCACATAACGGTTATTTCTCGACCCATGGTAATTTATTTTTCTTGACTGTAATATTCGTTATAGGATATCGATTTATTAGAATTGTAATCTATGCTTATTTTTCAGATTTTGTTCTATTGTATTCATATTTTTTGTCACACAATGATATCCATTGGTATAGTGTTAAGACTGGCTTCGCTGAAATTTGCTACTACTGCTATAGCTGTAAGTATGATAATAAGTATTGCATGAAATAATTAATTTTATTCAGCACTTAGGTATTTACATACACTTATACTTGTCAGAATTACTATGTTAAAAGATAAATTAATAAAAATAAAAAAACATAACTAACAGATAATTCTTACTCTATAAAATATCCGACTATGTAACTTACAGTAGTAGGTAGGCAATAGCAAATCTACAGATTGTGTAGTCCGTCCGTCTGTTCTATGACATTTTTTGCAATTAACCAATCATTATTATTATAAGAAGAAATTAAAACCGCATCCAAATTGCAAGTGGTCACATTATATCTAAGTGGCACACACCTGAGGGCACCCTTATAGGGTTTAGGACCACGATCCAGGGTGCCACTGAAGTAAAAGAGGTAGATATAAGGAAGATATGATCACAGGCACCGACTACAGGCGCTCAATTACAGGGCAGGGGTAGGGGCGCAACGCGATCCTCGCCGGCGAGAATCCTACCCTAGCTAACCTCCAACCTTTCACTAGCTACCTAAGTGGACGACCCGGAGAAGAAAGGAAGAAAGAAACTCCGGGGTTGTTCTTTTTCGTCATCTTTTGTTGTGTTTTAGTATCTTCCATTTTTTTAATTTTTTTATCAAACTCTTTAAATACGTTTGGTTTATTATGATTTTTTGAGGATTATTGCCTCCAACGGTAACTGGTTTTCTTACAATGCTCAGTTATTCTGGAAAAGGATTTAAGACTTTACGACACTATATCTATGTATACACTTACATGTAATATTCTTTTTTTTTACAGTCTATATTTTGTCTGCACGCCATGATCTTATCAAAAAATGTAATTATTTTGATACACTTGTGCGTTTCTTGTGAGAAATTCTCAATCAAGATGGAGGAAATTAAGATCTTATGTGGACAAAAGATGAATTCAACGTTTAGTTTTGGTAATTATGTTTGTTATAATTTCATGGATTTTGAACAAGAACTTTTTTTTTTGTAAATTAAACATTTATCAGATATATACGATTTTTTTATTACTGATTAAGTAGTTGTTTATTATGTATGAGAGAACTCTCGTGTGTTTATATTATTTATCTCCTTCTCCTTAAAGGACAAGTACCTAGTCTTTAACAATAATAATAACAAATAATGAGTTAATTTAAAGATATTTAACCTTTTTTAATTGCAGATTTAATTTACTTCGAAGCTGTGTTAATTATTATTATGTAAATTAATTATTGACAGTTAATTTTATTGAATAAAGATTTTTTTCCTTTACAGGCAAAAAGAGACAGTTCTACAAAAATATCAGACGCATCCACGACGCCTCATATAGCAATTTGAATGTATATAGAATGTTCTCCGTTAATAGTATGTTAGTAATACATGTCGCAAACCTTACTGCAAACTATTCTATCGTTATGATGCAATTCATGATTTTAGAAACATTAAAATTGTGATGGGAAGGAAGGAATAGTGTGATAAGAGAATGGTTTGGAGTGAAAGAGGACGTGATTACAAAGATAGAGAAGGGAATGTAGTAATGGTTTGGTCACGTGGAAAGAATGGATGAAGACAGATTGACAAAACAGGTATACATGGCAAGTGTGAGTGGCGCAGTTGGAAGGGGAAGACCTCGACGAACGTTATTGAACGAAATCGGAGACATCATTGCAAAAGGTCAAATAAGATCCACCCTAAACCGACGTGCTTGTATAAGGAATGTTATGAGAGTAAATGAAGCGAAAGTTGTGTGTAGGGGTCGTAGCAAGTGGAGGTCCATTGTCTCTGCCTACCCCGCTGGGAAACAGGCGTGAGCTTATGTATGTAAAATTGTGATCGTTTCCTCAATTTTCTATTGAAGTAGATAATCGCTTGTGCTGATGCCCAAAAATGTTTTTTTTTCTATATAAAATAGTAATGATTGTGTAGCAATATCTACAGTTGCCGCATAAACTACAAGAATACTAATAGCGCCATCTAGCACCTCACGAAATACAATTTCGAAAGATAATTCGAACATAAACAAGTTCTGAATAATATCAATCGGTCGTTGGCTGCCGGGCATACCATCTTCATCAAAGGTCTTGATTTTCCGTGAAGAAACGCCACCAACTATTCTTCTAGAATTGCGAACTGTGCTGAAACTTGTACCTCTATTACATGATGGTGATTCTTAATAAAACAAAATATAATTATTAAGTTATTTTCATTAATTCTCTAAATTTTCGTAAGGCATCGAATTTCATCCGAGCAAAGAATGTAAGTTTTTTAATTATTGAACATAGTGATCATTAATTTAATTGTTTCGTTTGTGTCTAACAAGGAAAATAATTAAATAATCATTCGATATACCGTAAAAGTAAATTAAAACCAACAATTATAACTCAAGACGGAGTTAAACAGCTTCCGAAGGACTTTAATTAAATGTTCAACACGCATTCTTAAGCTTGGATGTATTCTTTTTAAGAGAAAACCAACAAGCTGTGAGGTCAGCTTTGCTCAGTGATCTTCGGCTAAGCTTTTGACGCCTTCGACTATAAAAGCCTTCAGCTGACTAAATAATCTTTCTAACATCCCTTAAACCGCTTTTATACTGGCCGTTACTATCCCATCCTGGTTATTTAGCTTTGTCAACTCGCTTTGATCAATAAGCGCGTCTTTTGCAAACACTGTGGAGTCTTTATCTCGTTTTAGGGTCTCCTTGTTGTCTATTGTTTGATTTTGTAGTATCAAGAGTCTGGTGCATCATCGTACACGTCACATTTTTGTCATTAAAATTAAAGTAAAATCATATGATTACTATAAAATGTTAAGAAAATATTGATTCATGAAATCAAATAACTTTCATAAATTGTGGAAGAAAATAAGTGATGTGAACTACTCTAATTTACTTTTATTCTTTTGTTATGTCTTGGTGTATTTAATGTGTTATGCTGATTTCCCACCACCAGTGGCGAGACGAGACGAGGCGAGGAGAGAATTGAAATTTGTATGGCAAATTTTCAATCCTCTCCCAGCGCATCTTTGGAGGAAGCAGTGTGGCGAGACGACACAAGGCGAGGTGTCAATTGAAATATTTGTTTGTATAAAAATGAACCGTATTGCTTCCGGTATAGAGTATAAAATAACTTTGCAACAGAAACACGCTTCTCGCGAAAGGCTTATTGTTGTTTATTGCTACTTATTACCTGAGAATACCGTCAAGATATTACAAGCCTACGGGCGGCATAATTCGCTCCTCGAATTATAAAAGACCCGTTTTCAATGACAGTGAACAATATAAAAGTAAACCAAGTGCGAGTCGGACTCGCGTACGAAGGGTTCCGTACCATTTTTGATATCGACCAAAAGGGCAAAAAGAAAAAAAAAAAGTTGTATAATTATTAAGGGGGGCACCCCCCTTAATAATTATATATATCATTACTTGAGACCCAAAAACTATAAAGTTAGCGATGATTGTTTGAAGGTGGCGTGATATTTTTCGGTCTATAATAAACTATAAGAGAAAAAACCAATCTTTGACTACAAATTTTGAATGAAATCATAATTACTATCAATCTATAAAAGGTTAGGCACTTGAATAGTTTAAGAGGCTTCTATCAAAATGTGTATTTTAACGTTAGATATTTTATGCTTCGTCATTTTTCCTTTTGAAACCATTTTTTTTTAATAACGCGATGATACCAAATTACTTTGTTAAGTAATTGAACAAGTAAAACATAAAATGCAAAGTAATTTCACACACACAATAATAAAAATATTTAATATGCATTACTTACATCAATGTAAGTAATTTTATTTATTTTGACGTTTTTATACAACAGCTCCTGTATAACACAACTTTCTTATGGTTTTGTGAGAATAATATTTTTTGAAATCGGTCCCTTAGTTCTGGGGCCTATTCAATGCAATCAAACTAATCTTCCCTTTTTATAATCCTACTAATATTATCTACATTATTAATATTATAAAGAGGAAAACTTTGTTTGTATGTTTGTTTGTAATGAATAGGCTCAAAAAGTACTGGACCAATTTAAAAATTCTTTCACCATTCGAAAGCTACATTATCCACGAGTAACATAGGCTAAATTTTATTTTGGAAAAAAATAGGGTTCCGTAAGATATTTGGGTTTTTTGGACACAAGGTGTAAAAAATTAACCAGAAAAGTTACTTATTTTGCGTACGCTGCCTAAACTATAAAAGATAGAACCATAAAATGTTCTAATTAATTGTAGATCTTATAAATATCTACAAAAAAAACCGCGACACACTATACCTATCTGTGTCGAGTGAGGCACAACAACCATTTTTTTATTTAGAAATCTTAATTTTTTTTGGACTACATTTAAACGCGTTTATTTTACTCATGCTATTAATCTTTATCATCAATAAATTATTTCATCACTAAGTACAGTTTATGTAGATAATATTTGTTCTTCAAATGATTAAAATTGGACGTTTGGTTTTGAAGTTATGGCGAAATTAAAATATTAAGCGCAATACACACTGAGCCCGCCGGGCCGCCGACAAAGCCCGGCGACACAACCCGGCGGCCTGTATGAAAAGAATCATGTCGGCAACATGCGCCCGCGCGTGTTGCCCGCCGACATGTTGGCGGCTTGGGTACGCCTGCGCTTAGTTGCCCGGCGACGCTCGACCTGTAGAGTGACGTGCTTGTATTTTTTTTACTACATGGAGTGGGACGACGAAAAATGTCTTACGTTAATTAATCTTTATCATGAGAAGGAGGTATTGTGGAATCCAAATCACCCCGATCATAAAAGTCGACCAAAGCCATTCGACTCATTGAATGAAATAGCAAACCATTTTAATACAAATTAATGTATCAGAAATAGAAAGAAAAATTAAAAACTTAACAAGTCAGTATTATAGAGAGAAAAAAAAGTGACTGACTCAAAAAAGTCGGGTAGCGGCACAGATTGTGTTTATCAGAGCAAGTGGTTTGCATATAAATCATTTAGTTTTTTGCAAAACAAGAATACTCCCACTGCCACGATCGATTCTGTAAGTAAAAATGCATTTATTATTTTTAACCGACTTCAAAAAAAGGAGGAGGTTCTCAATTCGTCGTAATCTTTTTTAGGGTTCCGTACCCAAAGGGTAAAACGGGACCCTATTACTAAGCCTCCGCTGTCTGTCTGTCTATCTGTCTGTCTGCTGCTGTCTGTCTGTCTCCAGGCTGTATCTCATAAACCGTGATAGCTAGAAAGCTGAAATTTTCACAAATGATGTATTTCCGTTGCCGCTATAACAACAAATACTAAAATATTAAGATGATAGTACGGAACCCTTCGTGCGCGAGTCCAACTCGCATTTGGCCGGTTTTTTTTTATTTTTTTTATGTATGTTCCTCGATTTCTCATAGACGTCTGGACCGATTTTGAAAATTCTTCTTTTGATTGAAAGAGTATACCTTCCAATTGGTCCCATAAAAATGTCATCCAATTTGGTTCAGTACTTTTCTTTTTATTTTGTGAGCATTTTTTTTATTACTGCTATGTGGATTATGTAATTATCTTTTTATGTTTGTTACCTCATAACTTTCGACTGGGTGAACCGATTTTGATAATTCTTTTTTTATTCGAAAGCTGGTGTTTTCCTTGTGGTCCCATTGTCACCATGTGAATGTCTGATGATGGGATCTTGGAGAAATCGAGGGAACTCTTCAAATAATAACAGCAGATCAACCGGGATAGCTGCTATCGCATATCTCGCTTTGTTTACGCTACATAATACGTTCTATTCTCACCATGTCAATTTCTGATGATGAAATCTTGGAGAAATCAAGGGAAATCTTCAAATAATAACAGCAGATTAACCGGGATTGCTGCTATCGCATATCTATATAATATCACGACTGTACTCACTATAAAGGGTAAAATAAAAAACTAAAAAAAAAATGAAACCGACTTCTAAAAAAACACAAAAAAGTATAAAATAACTTTTCTTTCGGAAGTCGGTGACAAAAAAGCAAAGGAAATAAGAAAAAAGTCACCGACTTCTGAAAGAAAAGTTATTTTAAACTTTTTTGTGTTTTTTTAGAAGTCCGTTTCATTAGTTTTAAGTTTTTTTCCAAAATGTTTTATTGTACATAACAAAACAAGTTCAAAAGTGCTGACCGTGCATTATCTTTACTTTCTATGTAACACAATACAACAGATTAAAAAAATTTTAATTTCAGGAGACAAACGAGAGCAGTGCTGTACAACCCCAGCAAAATGATTCATCTCATTCATTTGCCGATGACACAATTAAACGTCCCAGAAAAAATCTAAACAATGAAATGATTTCACAAGCTCTGAATATTATGAAATCTGTCTCCGATCGACAAAATCAAACACAAGAAAAAGATGAAGACACTCTTTTTGGAGAATATATTGCAGCAAAACTTAGAAAAATGGATAAATCAACAAATGCAATAGTAAAACATCGAATTAATAACATTATTTTTGAAACCGAAATTGGATATCAGACAGATATGCAGATTACGCAAGACCCTCTAGCTCCCGTAGTCATCCAGGGTACTATACAGGTTCTCCAAATGATCAGCCAAATGCATATCCTTCTAACCGCTCATCGTCTGTATATTCTTCTATTACGAGCCCGGATCATCAGCATTCTACCACCACAAATCCTGATAATCAGCCAAATACAATCCCTTCATCTCTATATCCCATCAACAGCCCTCATCCGCAACTTCCTGGAGTTGAATCTTCGGTACCAGTAGCGCTTGATGAAAGTTTTAACAGTGAACGTATAAGCAGCCAAGATAAAGAGAACGTTTTTAAATCCCTAAATGAAAAATAATTTACTTTCTTTAAGATCTTTATTATATTGTTATAATTTGAAATAAATATAGCTTAGCATGAGAAAAGTTATCACGAAATAAATCTGTCTTTTGAACTGTTATGATTTAGTAAGAGTCACTAATTGTAAACACAAATTAAAATATAAGTAACTATCATTATTATGTTTTTTTATTAAATCTTTAAATTTAGATTTTGATTAAATTGATCATACTGCCATTCTAAGCTTCCGACATCTGAGAGAAAATATTTAACCAACTCGTTCCTTGTATCTTCAGGACCCAGATTTGTATTGACCTCTCTTGGCAAGGCAACAAAACAATCATTTTCAGGAGTTACTGTGCGCCATTCACCTGGTATGATTTCTCCGTTATTATTTTCAGAATCATATTCGTTTCGCTGTATATATTTTTTTTATATAATTAAACAAATGTACACAGGCCAATGTCACAATAGCAGTTGTTATTTAACATTCTACATAACGCAGAGTTATTAAAAACACCGCCATCTGAAATGCGACCCTGACATCCCACATTAGCGTATAAAAACTTGTTATCTGCATCCACTAATGCAAATAGTACAATACTGAAATAAGTTTTATAGTTAAAATATTCACTTCCACCTCTTGGTGGACATTGATTTTTTACGTGTTTTCCGTCCATTGATCCAAGGCAATTAGCAACATTCCATCTATCCAGATATCGATCTGCAACGTTTTTCCATTCTTTGAAGTTCTCGGAATCTAAAATAAGAACATTAACTAAATTATACTTCGAACTAAATCAAACAGCACAAAAAATATACATCTATTTAAAATTTACATTTATATTTATTAACATTTTGATTTATTTACAAAAGATAAACATTTAATGTTACCTTTACATACTCCGAAAGGCCATCGATTATAGCTTGGCATACTTCTGGGACATAGACATAGACATAGACATATATTTATTTGTGACCATAGGTATAACAGGATGACATAAATATTTTGTGTATCACTATGTTCTGCCATATATATATGGCGTACAAATAATTAATTTTAATACATTAATTACATTATCTAAAATTAAATTGAATTAAATTTCATAAAAATATTATTATATTAAATTGTAGTTATTAAATTAAAACATTACATTCATTATTGCACATATTTAGAAAAACATAACAGTTACTTTATATTTTCATCATTTAAAAAATTAACAATAGAATAGTATGCTTTTTGAACTAAGAATATTAACAATTTGTTTTTAAAGCTATTAACAGTCTCTGAGGTTCTAATACATTTTGGTAATTTATTATATATCTTAGGAGCCATTACAAATACGGTTTTGTGATATAATGCAGTCTTACTCGGTAAAATTTTTAACATTCCTTCTCTACGTGAATTCGTAACCTGTGCAATTTTTTCCATATTACGTCGAACAAACATAGCAGTTTCATAAATATACAAAGAAGGCATTGTAAGTATTTTCAATTTTTTAAAATACGGTTCACAGCTATCAGTTCTCCGCAAATTACAGATTGCCCTTATACATCTTTTTTGTGCTTTAAACACCTTTTCTTTTCCTGTTGCATTACCCCAAAATATAATCCCTTACGTTAAAGTTGAAGAGACAAGACCATGATAGGAAGTTAGAAGAGCAGCTTGATTTACTGTTTTTCTTAGCAAATATAAGTTATATGAATATTGATGTAATTTATTGCAAACGAAGTCAATTTGTTCATTCCAACTCAATTTACTGTCTATGTGAAGACCAAGAAATTTTGTAATGTTAGTGCCGTTAATTATTGTACCTTTATATTTAATGTTTAAATCTGAACTTCTATCAACTCTTTGGTAAAATTTCATAATTGTTGTTTTATCCAAATTTATTTTTAAGTTATTTGCTGTCAACCACTGAATTGTAGATATCATATTTTGATTAATATCTTTTTCAAGAATACTATTTTCTGTCCCGCTGAAAAGTAAACTGCTATCATCAGCAAACATTGTCATTGGATATGTTGCAGATGATGGAAAATCATTAATGTAGATAATGAATAGTAGAGGGCCCAGGACGCTGCCCTGTGGGACTCCATACATAGTAGTCCTTAGGTTCGATTGGAAACACATATCAGTCTTATTCATTATTCTGTTAATTATAGTGATTTGTTTTCTGTTACAGAGATACGATTCTATTAGTTTAGCTATATTACCTCGAATACCATAGCAGTGCAGTTTGTGTAATAAAATTTTATGATCAACACAGTCGAATGCCTTTGTCATATCCATGAAAAGTCCTACAACTGGTAACCTATTATCAACACCCTTAGTGACTAGACTTAAAAAGTCATAAATTGCCTTATCAATAGACTTATTTTTTCTAAAACCTTTTTGGTTGTCAACAAATAAATTATTACTTTCAAAATATGTATTTAAATTATGATATATGACTTTTTCAAAAAATTTTGAGAATATAGGTACTAAAGCAAAAAAATATAGGTACTAAAGCTGGGATAATGTATGAAATAATTTGAGGAGATACTTTAAACACGTCACAAAGGCTAATGAATGATTCGCCCGTACTCAGGTATTTTAATGTTATTGCTAATCTGTCTTGTGGCAAAATTGCAATTCTGCAATTTGTATCTTTTTAAACTATTCTCGGCCCAACAATATTCAATAAATATTCAAAGTCGGTATTAGTTAATTTCATGAATGTTTTAAAATGTATGGGATTTTGTACAATCAAGTCATCTGCTTTCAAATCTCTTAATCTGTCATAATTGCTATAACAATTGCGACTCAGTAAACTAGGTCTAACCCAACAGCTTCGTTCCCTTTGGTGCGATCCAGCAATAAACATTCCACAAGCTGCTATCAACAGATCACAGCCATCGTCCATTTTTAAGATTATTTCTATTTGCTGAATTATCGAAGATACACCACCAAAATTATATAACACAATCACACAACCTTTATCGACACGCGGCAATCACTGACTGCCAAATAAATTTCTCATCTCAAGCCGCCGACATGCCGCCGACCAAATTTTCCGACTTGTATTAAGTGAAGCCGCCAACTAGACCGCCGACAAAAAGTTGCCGACATAATATGTCGGCGGCCCCTTCAAAAGGCTCCGATTTCCAGTCAAAATTTCTTTCGCACTAACGATAAACAAATCCCGGGGCCAAACATTCAAATTAGTAGGAATTGATTTACGAAAAGAATGTTTTACGCATGGGCAACTTTACGTTGCCCTATCACGGGGTGGGCGCTATCAGTATATTTTATTACCTGAAAATAATCTAACGTCAAATGTTGTTTATAGAGAAGCTCTACAATAATCGCTTTAGTTATCTATCCTAAAACAACGGGTTGCACTCCGGGACTGCCGGCAGAAGTGAAAACTTAGTATTAATCACATTTAAATATTTTCATCATTAACAACTTTAACATCCACATAAAGACAATCTGTGCAGCCTGCGGATAATGACTGCGTCGTCGATGTTAGTGTCGGTGTCTGTGAATTGACCTGGGAATCATTTTGCTGACCGTGTCTTTCCTGGGTAGGCTTTTTGCAGCGGTAACCGACATCCGCACGGAGCCGCGGGCGAAAGCTATCATACATACATCACTACATATTATAAAACAAAGTCCCCGGCCGCGTCTGTCTGTCTGTTCGCGATAAACTCAAAAACTACTACATGGATTTTCATGCAGTTGTCACCAATCGATAGAACGATTCTTCCGGAAGGTTTACGTATATAATTTGTTTAGTTTTTGTGTACATTTGACAAATATATATTGATATTTGTCAGAGGTGTCGGAAAAAATTAAGCCATTTCGAAGCTTTCAACGAAAACGCTGCCTAAACCCTATGAGAAATAACAAAACAATGTATGGCGGAAATATTTTTCTCTTTTAGATCTACAAAAATGTCCGCGATAGCATATGTTTATCTTTGGAGCAGAGTGACGCGGGTAAAACCGCGCGGCGCAGCTAGTATTTGAATAAGGTTAGAGCTGATAGCGTTTTAAATCGATTTTAAAACTTTTTACACATACTTAATCTAGTTTATCAACGTATGAATAACTTATGGACTAAGAGCTGACAACCGAAAAGGCAAGGTAATTTGATCATTCATAAAAATGATTTATCAGCTTACCTGGAGCATTCTAAGCATAAAGACGTCGACCTGGCAGGATTCGCGTGGTGGATGTGGGAGTTATGGGGTGGGAAAAAAATAAAAAAAAGGTAATGTGATCAGGATTACTTTTTATGCCAAATGGTTTGCCTACCTCCCCGAAGCACACAAAAAAAATCTGGCGTCATTTGGTTGGTGGAAAGGTATCGCCAGGCTTAATAAAGTGAGGAAAAAAAAAATTATTTTTAGGTAATAAGAACAAGACTGGCTTTTTTTGTGCTTAAAGTTTATTATTCCCAGAGGCTAGGAAAAAAAAGCCAGCCAATAATAGTGGTGGGAACATGTCGAAAAAAATAATTGAAAATTTATATTTTAAATTGTATTTTGCTCGAGAAAGAGCTAAGGGGCATGAAAAAGAGCGCGTGGAGGGGATACACGTGACTACGGCGTCACGTGTATCCCCTCCAGCCTCTGGGAATAATAAACTTTAAGCACAAAAAAAGCCAGCCTTGTTCTTATTACCTAAAAATATATTTTTTTTCCTCACTTTAATTAAGCCCGGCGATACCTTTCCACCAACCAAATGACGCCAGATTTTTTTGTGTGCTTTGGGCAGGTAGGCAAACCATTTGGCATTAAAAGTAATTCTGATCACATTACCTTTTTTTTATTTTTTTCCCACCCCATAACTCCCACATCTACCACGCGAATCCTGCCAGGTCGACGTCTTTATGCTTAGAATGCTCCAGGTAAGCTGATAAATCATTTTTATGAATGATCAAATTACCTTGCCTTTTCGGTTGTCAGCTCTCCGTCCATTAGGCTATATTTTATGGACGACATTATTTTTTATAAATTTTTATCAACGAAAATTAATACACAGTCATTTTCATATTTAAATTGATTTGCTAAATTGCATTTTATTTTATACTCGGGTAAAAAAAACAAATGGAAAATAAAAACAATTATTTCACATGAAATGTCTACGCTAAAGTAATCACTATACTTGTTGACGCGAACATTATCATATTAATATTTGATTATTACCTACATGTACCGCCATCTATCACTTCCTTTATGAATGAATAACATTAGTTGTCCCAAATAAATGCTACTTTTCAATGTCATTTGGGCGACAAAGAAACATATGGTACATTTTTTTTTTTTTTTTTGTTGTCTCGGGGGAAATGCATTTACGCATTCCCACCGCCGCTGCAGCGTATTCGCGCGCTGGCGGTGGGATATGTGGGACTCGCCCTCTCCATAGCGTGGTATGCTAAACTCATACCACGAGAAGAGGACCCTACCAACCACTAAAACCTCCCGGACACTCCTTCGATCCGCCGTTGGTGGGGGCCGGGTACGCATGAGCAATCCGGCCCAACATATGGTACCTAAGAACCTATGAAAGCTTGTTATGAGTTCTGACGATTTACCCTAACATAGGAACACAACATTATTTAATAATGGTATTTAGTTTTAGTAGTAGTGCTTGGTATTGTCAGAGGTAATTTCCGAGTCAAGCCGTTGATCAAACTAATTCTCCACCATTTTGTACAAAAAGATGAGAATTAAGGTAAGCCAATTTCAAGATAAATAATAATTCACAATCAGATCTAAATTAACTTTGGCCGATACCATTATAATAACGTTATTATAATGGTATCGGCCAAAGTCAATTCTCTAGACTCTTTATACGAATAAATAGTAAATTGTGTTAAAATAATGATATATTTATGACATCGGATGACAATTCTTTGCAAACTAATTTCTCGAGATTTATTTACACAACAAATTCTCAAAACCATCACTTATTGCGGCGGCAAACTATAAATTGAAGGAGAAGAGGTAAATTATGAACAGTAAAACTTTAAGTACATTTGATAAACTCTCGATTATATATCAACTAGATTCTCAAATTTCAAATAGGTTTCAAAGCAAATCGTTACCGTTAAGTATAACCAAGGAATTCAAGAACGGCGATACTGAAAGTTCATAGTAATCTTTCAGTATAGCCGTTCTTGGATGTCTATTTAATATGGACTATTAAAATACTAAACGTTTTGTAATTTGTATAGTTGATGTCACTTGGTCGGGCAGATATTGCAAAGCGACCACCACACCTTGAACTTTATGAGCTTATAATTAAATTTAAAACTGCTTGATTAAGGCTTAATTAATTTCCCAACATATGCAGTGTCTTAAAAAATTCGAGACGGTAATAGTACATTACGTGCCAAGGGAGGAAAGTATGACTTTTCAACCCACGCGATATTGACAACATTGACAATTGACAAAAGCGTGGGTTGAAATGTCCTGCTATCCTCCCTTGGCGCGTATACTATTTTTCATCATACCAGGACCGAAAGTTTAATGACATTATATATAAGAAAAACGAATGTAGTTCAAACTATTAACTGACGGGGTCCGGGGCGCAGCAGCGGTGGGGGGCCCGGGAGCGAAGCCCCCTCTACGGGGTACGGGGCGAAGCCCCGGTGGGGGGCTGCCCCAGACGATAAAAAAACAAATTAATAGATTTAATTGTCTTATACTTAATAGATATTATTATTAATATTCGAGATATTAGATAATTAAATATTGTTTTTTTTACTAAGAAAAATAGTATTTACTATCGAACGCAAAAAAAAACATTGAACGTTGAACAGGAAATAACAATAACAAATAAAAACTGCACGGTTACCATGGTAATGAGTTATTTCAAATAACGTAACGAGTAGAAAATTAAAACAAAAAAAGACTAAATTTTAAACTGTCACTAATTGTGAGCAGTCTGAAATATGCATCTTTCCGTCCCAAGGGAAGAAAATTAAACTTTCGGCTCGGGTGGGTAGTCTAAAATATGCATCTTTCTTCCCGCAAACAAGGGAAGAAAGTCGAACTTTCGACCTCGGGATTTATAATTAGGCTATGAGCCAATCCAAATTAGCTAGTCTGATAATATTAACATTATTTCAGAAGGCTATGGAAAAAGAGGCTTTATTTCACAAATGCATAATTTTGAATAAACATCTTCATAATGAAACGAATATATACCTGATGTGATTTTCATTATACACAAAATTGTGACGCCAATTATGTAGGAATTATGAGTCACCGAAACAATAAGGAAATAAATTTATAGTTGTTCTTAAATTTGAATTAGTATAAGCTGATTTTATCATCAATAGCTTCAGGCATCATGGTGTTATTTATTTCCTTTTGGTCGTAATAACTATAAATATCACGATGCATGACAATAAAAGTAATTTATTAACTCGCTTCTAACATAGAGTTGTGCGTAGTTAATATTATGTTATTTATTTCACATTTGGACGCCACCAGAGTCGTAAACACGGAATAAAACAATGAAGACGGTTTATTCACTGACTGAAAATGATACTCCTTACTGGAGAAGACATTTATTCTTATGCGTTGTACTAGAAAAAGATATTCAAAGAATGTTTTACCCTTTAAACTTAACGTCAAAAATAGTTTTCGCGACGAAATACAACATACGCGCAGATTATATCACTCCAATAGGGAAAAAAATGATCCTTTTCACATTGTTACGTGTTGCAGCTTTGGTGATTTATCGTTGTTTCTATGTGATAAACGTGCACGGTGTTGATTTAAATGATAAGCTTGTAGCAACAAGTATGGGTTTTAGTTTCTCATTTCTATATTGCTTAGGTTTAATAATGATTGGCTACACAAACGTTTCAGGAAGGTACAATAATATCAAATTTATTGTTACAATTCAAAAAATTCACATCAGTATTGGATTCAAAAAATATATTAAAAGTTACATCATTATGACTTGGATTACAGTTGGACTGGTATTATGTATTCACACTTCAATGCTATTTACGGCGTACTTTAAAATCAAGTCCAGTAATGTTAGTTATTTAAAATTGTTTTCTGACATAATGTTCGTCTATTTTGATATTAACATGGTTTATGCCATTCGGTCTTTGATACTGCTTCGCATGTATCTCGAAATATGGAACAATAATATTCAAAACACGACAGCCAAATACACGAGTTATAATTACTGTAAGAAAATGTTCAGTATTTATCAAAACATTGTAAAGGCTTACAAGTTATATAAAGAGATATTTCAAACAGTGGTAAGTTGGTAAAATCTATAAAAGTTTAATTAATTTAATTATTAAATTTATTGACACTTTTCTTAAATTTCCTAAGAGCAAAAATGTTCTTAATCTTTGTAATATTTTACGAAATAATTGATGAATGTTTGCATATAATTTAGTGATGGGACTCGAATCGAAAATAAATATTCGAATCAATTCGAATAACCTGGCGAAAATTCGTACCATGATTTCGTCGTTCGTTTAATAGATAAAAATATACTTATATACGTTTTCGAACACTTTATAGACCTAATTGCTGTGCTTCGCGGTTTCACCCGCGCAAATCTCATTCCGATGGGAATACCGCAATATTAAGTATTCTTTGTGATAATCCTAGTTATAAATGTTATGATCTACCTATGTTCCAAGTTTCAGCCACATCCATTCAGTAGTTTTCGCGTACATTATTACAAACTTTCAGTAAAAACCACACTTTTTTTGAGCGGTGCATTAATTTTCAAATTGATAGGTAGTTACTTTGTCTTCGCTGCGAAACACAAACATCGAACAATATACAAAAGTTCTCTATATGATGCGCCTATCTCACTTTATTAACACGCTTACAAACTTGTTTTATTTATAAATTGTTTACACCAAAAATACAGTCCTTCACTATCAAAACTGATTTTTTTCAAATATAATAATATTTGAAAAAAATTTTTAAAGTCACCAGGAACGAATTCTATAAGGTAAGCTTACCGCGCAATATAAGAATCGATTCATAAATATTAATTCTAATCATCAATCTGATTCGAATTGTTAAGATGATTTGAATCAACTCGACAATCGAATCTCATTCGAATCATCGAAATTTTCACCGTCATCATTCGAATCATTCGAACCAAATGTGATTCGAATCCCACCCCATCATCATTCTAATATAGTCAACAGTCAACTGTTGAGGATCTTATATCAACTAGCTTGCCGCGCGCGGTTCCACCCGTACAACTTCCGTTCTCTGAGTTAACTTCATGAAACCTTCGATAAATGGGCTATATAACACTGAAAGACTTTTTCAAGTCAGACCTTTAGCTTTATGTATCAGTTTTTTTTTCAAGCTTTTATTTTTCATTACAAGAATCTTGTAATTTAAGATTGCAACTCTTATATTAAAATGATGATAGCAGAAACTTAGCAGTAAATATAATAATAATCCAAATTCTTTTCCAGATATTTTTTTATATTTTGGACTCATTTCTGCGTGCTTTGTATTTAATAGAGTTTGCAATATTAATATTACAAATGCCGGTGAATTCAGTAGCAGGAAACACTACAGTAAGATTTATTTTATGACCTCGATTTTTTTTCCCATGAACCGGAACGAAAAAATACTCATCAAGAAACATATATAAGAGTGTGTTTTTTAGACAGAAAAGTGGGCCATCAAATTGCTAGAGTAGGTGTTCAACTGACATCAAACTCTGCGACCGTTGGAACGATAGCACTGGCACGTTCGAAATGTTCCAATACATACATACTTTACAATTAATATACATTCATAATGGTTGTGAATAACAAAACTACGCCAGTACCTGCGCTTGCTGACGCTTAGCGAAATAGCGACTAACAATTCGATCGCAAAGTGACAGTTTTATTCAATGCGGGTTTTGTATGCAAAGCTCGTTATATTAAGAATATGAAAAGCTCATTGGACGATGCACAGATGTGAAATTGCGATGTGATTGCTGATCGTTAAGTATACGTGCACACTATAGGGGTCAGGACGCTAAACCCGACATGTAGCAAATGCAACTCTGATGATTTTAATAAGATGCTTAAATTTTCATTACTTTATTGCATTCAAAAGTGTGTTTCAGGTGTTCTTTATATATTTATTCAATCATCGTAATAAAATTTTCATTTTCAGTTACAGAAACCAGAACAGATTGTAATTTATGTAGCGATATGGATGTTTAAAAATTTTATGTGGATCTTCATTATTAGTATACAATGTGAAAAATTCTATACGGCTATTGAGACAGCTGAAACGGCATGTACATTGCGAGTAAAAGACACGTTTTGTTCAGGTAAATTAATATGAGCATTAGGTGAATCTTTTTAGCACTACTTATCGTTCTTCCTTAGCTGGCACTAAAACTCTTGTCACCATTCGCCCCATTTTCGGGATTACAAAAGGAAAACATAATCTGACCATAATTTATTTTCACAGAAAATGAAATGGGACTATTATACAACGTGATCCTGATCAACAGGACATCATTCAGGAAACTCAAAGTCTTCGGCCTAGTTCATGTTGGTGCTACGCTGGTGATCCGTTTCGCAAGCCTCATAAGCAATTACACTATTATATTGACAGAATTCACCTTTTCTAGTAGCACTTAAGAAAAATAAGACAGCATCTGGATAATCTCCGAACTGACAATGAGTCACAATCCAATTTATGGCATCATTACTCGTGGTGCGTCAACTAAACGCTGCTTTGCTAACTGTTAAAGTTTTTTATACTTCAGTGAATGAGACAATGGGCAGGTTGAATAATAATGTTAAAATAACAGGTTTTTAATGGGATGTTTATATACATACATACATAAGCTCACGCCTGTTTCCCAGTGAGGTAGACAGAGACAATGGACCTCCACTTGCTACGATCCCTACACACATCTTTCGCTTCATTCACTCTCATAACATTCTTCATACAAGCACGTCGGTTTAGGGTGGATCTTATTTGACCTTTTGGGAGGATGTCTCCGATTTGGTCAGAGAACGTTCGTCGAGGTCTTCCCCTTCCGATTGTGCCACTCACACTTGCCATGTATACCTGTTTTGTCAATCTTTCTTCATCCATTCTTTCCACGTGACCAAACCATCTCAACATTCCCTTCTCTATCTTCGTAATCACGTCCTCTTTCACTCCACACCGTTCTTTTATCACGCTATTCCTTATTCGATTGTCTTATATGTGGGAATGTAAGTTAGGTATGTCCGAAGGTAAGTGAAGATGTTTGTTTGTAAACGAAAGATGTGACAAATGTTAAGATGATTTATGAACGGAATGCGGAAGTTGAAAATTAACCAATGAGAAAGTAGTGAACGATAATTGAGATTTACGATGACTGATTGGTTTATGAACAATGTACGGAAGTGGTTTATTAGCCAATAAGAAAGCGATGAATGAACAATGATTGAATGAGATAAGACTCGCTTTCACTCATTGCAATCACTCATCGCTTTCAATCCTTCAGATTACGAATACCGGAATGAGTGAAAGCGAGTTTGGAAAGGAAGCTGCTAGAGAAGGACGTGCGCATAAATAAGAAGTATCTAGAAGAAAAGAAAGAAAATAAAACACGATCTAACGGACAACCATCTTTTATTTTCTGGATTAGCTCTCCTCCTGATAATATCCCACATATATATTCTGATTGTCTAGTGATTAGGCTGGTAAATGCTAATATTTTTTTAAGATACAATTTTAATATGTACTACGGAAAATGAAAATTGTTGATATCCTATTTAGTTTAAAATACTTATAGGTTTTGTACTTTTGACATGTCATATTAATGAAAGTCCTAGCAAAAGAATTCTTAAAAGAATCGATGAGGTTTCAGGTCTATAAGTACACTAATGACGACAAGGCGTTCCGACTTTCTCGATATGAGCATGCATTAATTGAAATAGGCTGACTATAACAAAGTACACACGATTCTTAAGCATATGTTAAGGTGTTGTTTTAGCATAGACCACTCCTTATCTATCCATGGGTCGTAAGAGAAAACTAATACACATCATGGATGGGCAGCAATGGCAGAACCTTGTCTTGTCAATGTCTCTAAAACGGAAGCTTATGTTCAGCTGTGGACGTAAACAGGTTTTTCAAGAAAAAAGCTGGCTCATACTTGCTCTGATATATTACACGTGTGGTGCAAAATAATACTGCGGTCACTAATCCGCCTGCCAAGCGTGGTGACTGTGACAAATACCCTCCCCTGGGAGGAGGCCCATGTTCAGACGATGATGATATCTATTACAAACTAATCAACAGTCACGATATTATCACTATCCCCTTATCAATAAATTTGGGTGGTGATAGATCATATATAATCATATATAATTATCAATGACAATTATATTCAAAAAGTGTCCAAAACAAATCTTATCTTTGGGGTTCTGATGTGTTTACTAATCACAATAATGTACAGTTTGGTGGTTAAATATGCTTATTTCGGTGTTGAATCGTACAGCTTCATTTGTTTCATATTTTTTGGTAACTACACCTTCATGATTTTCAATAATTTGTACTACAGCAAACTTGCATTCAAATACTGAATAATCTACAGAAAATTAATAGATGCCTTGAAACTGGCATAAACGTTGAAAAACTTAAAATAAACGTATTTGCTATAATGTTTGGATTTTTTGTCTGTACTAGCATTCCGATGATTTGAAACGCAATTTTCGATGAACAGTTCAGTTATACAAGATCGCTTTTGAAAGAAATATACAGCGTTTATGAAATAGAAATAATTCAAATAACATTCATAGTTTATTTGTTGGCAACAAAAACTGTACAATGGAATAAAGAGCTAATATACATTTTGAAGAAGATGATGATGAAGGGAACATGCAAGCAGCTATTAAAGAATTACATCAATTGTTGACAAGTATTATAAATACTTGTCAACAATTTATTCACATTTAGTGAAAATGTATTCAAAAGTCATGGTGAGTTTAATTATAGTATAAATTACAAGAAGGGTGGTTAATGTTGAAATAATTTATGTTGGTTTAGTTGACATTAATTTTCTAAAGTCTGCAAATAATTATCCTTATTTTTTATTTTCAGATAGGATTACATTAAATAACTACATTTACACAAACATTAGCCTACGTGCAAATAATGAAAGTGTTTTCACAAAATTTCGTAAGTATTTTATTACAATATTTTTTTTAATAGAAGCTAAATAGGATTCTATTAAAGCAGAGTTCAATTATAAGCAAAATGGAATAAAATATAGCATTGTAATCAGTAGTAAGATTAGCCACAAATATATTTTTTTTCAAAGGTTTTTAATAAATTTATTTGAATAAGATCTAGATTAATATAGTTGCTTCAGGCACAATAATAATAATTTTATCATTTACAGGATATGTTCCTAAATGTCATGTAGGTGGTATGGTGGCATGGTTGATCAAAATGTTTGCTGTAGAGGCATCTTTATGTTTTATCTGCCAGAAGTTTTAAGAAGAAATGGCGAGAGCCAAACAAAATGTGATCATGAAACATAGCCAACACCGTAAGAATAAATTAAAAAATGTCGATTTTAAATTCAAATGTTGTATAACAGCAGTATAACAGCATTTTACTATAATTTGATTAAATTACTTCTATTAATATTATATGATAATAAGGAAAGATTTGATCGTTTGTATAGAATAGTGTCCGGAACTACTGGGCTGATTTAAATAAATCTTTCACCATTAGAATGCTACGTTATCTAGGCGTAACATAGGCTATATTTAATTATGAATTCCCACGGGAACGGGAGAATTTCACCCGTTTCACAGTTTCACCCGTGTGGGTGAAACTGTGCGCGGGAAGCTGGTTTTAAGTCAGAAACAGCGTTACCAGCTCAAAATTCGGTTTTCAATTTCTGTCAAGGGAAATAACAAAATACCTTTCCTATATATATATGTTGAGCAATGAATATATGAATAATGAATGAATGAGTGTAACAAAATCTGTTTTTATTTAAATATATCTTTTTGTTTCCAGCGCTATTGAAAACAAAGTGGAAGAACATATTAACGTTAATAAACCCAAACTTTCAGAAGATGGACATATTTAATATATTTACAGTTAATGCGAATATATTTTCATAGTTTTGTTACCTTATCGCTTTATATAGTTTAGTTTTATTGCAACTCGAATATTATTGGAACTACTTCCAATAATATTCATACAAAAGCGAGTTCGACACGCTGTGGTAAATAAATATAAATAAACCGTAAAATAATTGTTTATGATCGAAAATAGGTATGATGACTAAACAAAAAGATTTATTTGATAACCTAACTATATTCATAAAAAATTACAAAGATACAGAGCAACAAAGTTCAGGTGGCTTCTGAAGTCACTTTTTAGTAAAACTGTATGTAGAAGTTACGTCACATGAAATTTCAGCGCGTTGTATATTCTTCATTTTTAGGTACGGAAGGAAAAAACGGAACCCCTATAGGGTCACCTTGTTGTCCATCCGTCCATCTGTCTGTCTGTCAACCCCCTTTTTATCAGGAACGTGTGGAGGTATCAAGCTGAAGAAATTTTTATCAAATAATCAGGTCTACTCTCCCTTAGAGTTGTCAAAGATGAGATAAGTTGAGCTTATGCCGCAAATTTCCCCAAATGTTTGACATCTGAAAGCGAATCAAAACCTACAGGTTACGTCCCGTGAACTCAGAATCTTAAAATTTGGTACGAAGCAACGTTATAGCACAGATAAAGGCAAAATTGCGAAAACCGTAATTTTTTGTAACATCATATAATAAAAACAGGTGTGTACGGAACTCTCGGTGCGCGAGTCCGACTCGGACTTGGCCGGTTTTTGTTTACGGAACTAAACAAAAATACATGTCCTATAGTTTTTAGTAGTATTATTGACGGACCAACATATTTTTTTTATCGTCATCTCTATTAAGCACCTCTCCTAAGTACCTACTCATAACCTATGATAGCCAAGCTGCACCTGCCAGCCTGTCTGCATTGGGGTTCATGGCAGGGTCTGCCGTCCAGCAATAAATCCGGCATATTTACTGGTAATACGGCAGATCCAGTGACGACCTCCTACTTGGCTGATAGGAATCATTTAACGTTTTATTTAAATCTATGCTTTACAACGCGCCATCGTCTAACAAGAGACAGAGTTCTAGGTCGCGGCCTAGGTAATTGTATGAACTAACTAAGTAGGTAGGGTTTTAGTATACTGCAAATTAAGTGAAATAATTATTATTTTAGTGATGCTCTGGCATTTGTAATAAAATAAAAATATAAACTAAATGAAATAAAACAAAACATGAATTAAAGCAATGGGTGTATTTTAAAATAACATACCTACAAAGTAAACATTAGCGACACTTAATTATAAGCTTTACATAGACTTACTTACTTTACTTTTTTTTTGTTTATAATATAAAATTTATCACTTGATCATTTAATAACTTGCTCATTACAAAAAAAGTTAAGGAAAAGCAAATTGAAGCATAATGATGATATGATTGCTTAGAAATAATGCCATATTTATTGGCAACACAGCATCAAAGTCTACGATCCCACACGCCCTCATCTTGCTGAAAGATACGCGATTTGTTTCAACAATATTTAAACAAAGTCGCTTCTGACTGTCTGAAACAATTAAAATAATCACTTTTATAAAACTGGTATAAATAATGGGTTTGCGTATTTTTTCAATTATTATTTATTAATGTACACACATAACACACACACAATTAAAGAAAATTCATAAAATGAGACAAATGACACAAAGCTAGATAATTTCACAAAACGCATCATAAGAACATGATACAATTTTTTGAATTGTGCCTACATGAACAGAGAAAATTGTTGACTTTGACTTTCACTAGCAGACCCGTAAAAGGAAAATATATAAAAACCGACCGCCGACCGTTGAAACTTGATTATTTTTGTTGTAAAGAATTCTTTTGTTTCGCGAAAAACACACAAACATTAAAACAATTATATCTATGCAATTTGTTTCTTTTCAATTCCGATGATATAAATTTAAAAATCACTTGCAGTGCACGTTTACTTCCTTATTACTGTTAAGACAATGATGACTAAATCAATAGAATTCTTCAGCATACTAATGAATGCATATTCATCATTTTCTTTAATTCACACCTTGTTTTAACTGGTATTATTACATTGGAAGACCATGGGAATTTTAAGGCGACTTAGGGATATACAGCTGATGCTTGGGCAGCAGCATTTATCAGCTAGAAGATTCTCACCATCATACTGCAATCACCAATTTGCCTGCCAGGCGTGGTGACTATGGCAATATCCATCAACAACCCTGACTTGCTAAGTTATGTTAAAAAGAGGCCCATGTTCAGCAGTGGAAGTAAACGGGCTGTTTGAGTAAAGTTGAAAATACCAATGGAAAAAAAAGTTTATTAACCAAGTTTTTTATTAAACCTTTTTGGATGTCATACCTGTGCAATTAACATCCTTCATTTTTTCTATACATACAGATTCAGCATCGCCAATTGCATCGTAGAACATTTCACATTGGTAGCTCTGTATGAATATCCACAATAAATCTTTTGACATCCATATCAATGTACTTATAGCAATCTCGTATAATAATATATCCTGTAAATATAAAAACTTAAACTGTAATTGTGAAGGAATTTCCTACTTGTAGGAATTGGCACTTGCTACAATTTTGTCAAGTGTATTTAGAAATATTATATTTATCTGAAAACGAATTCTCATAAATTCCAGCAAAGACGGAGCAGGCAAATATCAATCCTAACTCCTAGATATCGATGAACGAGGCTTATGTTCAGCACTGGACGTCTAAAGGCTAACATGATAATGATGATGATAATCAGCATGAATAGGGTTTACTGCTTGATATAAGCCTCACCGATAGAGTTCTGGCTATAGTTACTATCAGCTCCTTATTCTAGATACAAGACTAAGGTTTCGTCATCTGTAATGATTGTTAAGTGTCATCTCTATCCTCGGAAAGCACGTAAAACTAATGGTCCCGATTATCATAACATCTTCTATATGAATCGTATATCAAGGAACAGGAGCAGCAGCGTTTCCTTGTGTGGAAAAACAGTGTTCTACGGTAACCAACTCGCCTTCGAAGCATGGTGACTATGGCAAATACCCTTCCCCGTACACTCCTTGCCTCAGCTGTGTCTTCAATTATGTTTTTTATTAAAATAATAATAGTCATTTATTTGTCTCGATTATTTATCAAATATTATGAATTGAGGTTCCATGTCGTATATTTCCAGCATTTTACTCCGACTATTTTCTATAACTCAAATTCGATCTTTTTTTGTGTACATTTCCAACTTCAACAACTTCTTCATTTGTTTTTTCTTTTTGTCAGTTAGTCATTCAGTTACTTTACTGTTTTATGTATACATCATCATCACCCCGTATAGCGTCCACTGTTGTCGGTTTGCAATAGTCACCACGCCTGGGAGGCGGGTTGGTGACCGCAGTGTTATGCTAAACAAGGAAATGCTGCTGCGTGTTTCTTGGCATATGCTTGTTACAGTTGATGTTATAATAATTGGGACCAACTTGCATCATCTCTCAACCAACGATGCAAGATTTATTGTCCGGCGCGGGACTTGGGCGATCGAACCCTCAACCTCCGAGATTTAAATTGAGAGTCACACCGCAACGCACAGAGGTTTTTTATACAGAAGTACCAAAATTCGAATTATAAAGAAAATATTTAGATTTTAATTCAGAAGAAAGTACTAATGACCTTGTTTAATTTCTAAAATACTATTTCGATTTTTATTTAATTTGTTAACAATACGTACGATTGCTTGAACGTCGTCCATTCGGCACACTTCTAACAGCATTTGAATATAATATATAGTACTAAATAATGTCTCAAATAGATGATTTACTACCTGGAATAATTGAAATTGCTATGAATTGTATTGATATTATTTGAAACAAATATATATATATTACAATTATTATAATATTTTTATAGTGACAAACTATCCTAGAAATCGAGACATAGTGACAGTATCGTAAGTAACTAAGGTGGGGTTAGTAATAAATTAATATATTTTACTTACTAAAACTTGAAATATATTTTTATAAAGACTGTAACCTTCCAGTATATGTTGATAGACATTAAACATTTTATTGCAATATGATTCAGTGGCATCCTCGTAGCTATTTTTTGAAATAATTGAATTCCAATTTTTAATATAAATTTTGAACAACGTAATAATTCGAATAGCAAATATTAAGTTTACATCGACAACAATAGCCAAAATGTCACAGACAAAATCAAAAACGTTAGTATAGCCTTCACCAATTTGAAATATAATAAATGCGAAAAAATTAATAAAAAGAACGTATATTATAAAACACCAATTACCAATAACATAAGATCGAATCGAATTAGTAGAACACAATTCTTTAAACAGTTTCTGAATGTACAGAATCAAAAACACGTGATTGTTGTTATTAGAAAAGTTAATAAAAAAAATGCATGTAAACACAATAAAGCGATACACATAGAAAAGAATTGGCATAATATATTTAAGAATAATACTATTATTATTCAAAGCAATAAGTTCGTTGCCTTGTTGAATAAAATACATATAATTCCATAAAGCATACGCAGTCAAAGATAGTTGTATTAAAACCGTTAAAATATATCCACACAATCCTTTGGGCGTCACAATATTGCGGCTGATATTATATTTTGATGAAAAAAAAATTTTCAACAATAAATTCAATGGGAATAACATTGTTTTAACACTATTATCTATTGTATTATCTAGTAATGTTTCAGATGGAGAAAATATTGGATTAATAATATTTTCTTTTGGCGTGAACATGATGATGGCGAAATCAATATGTTATGATAGATTCATGTATTTTGAAATAATTGAATTACCATAGCTTGTAGTAAAATGTTATTAAATTAATAACAAGGATTGGGTGGTAATTGAATATAAATCATGAAACAATTTGATCTTTCTACATTTTAATTTGTGGAATTGGAGTTAGTGATTGTATTATCATGATTATTAGTAATTCGGTAATACAAGGCGTTTTTAAAGAAAACTTGGGTACAATCGTAAGCTGACTATGTCAAAGCTTCGCATCTGATTTATAAAAGCTAATATATATGTATTTTTGTATACCCCGCTCCCTTCAGATTCATTGCGTATAAGTTAGCTAAAAAAAATAACTTTACTTTGTAACACCTTATACAATAAAACATTTTGTTTTTATACGTTCTCACTTAAAAAAATTGATGATCCTCCTCTTTCCGTCATATTCCTCAGTGCTGAGGGTAGTGTGCAACTTTTCGCATCGCTTTTTCTTGTATGGTATTTCTCCATCTGTTTCGGTCTCCAGCGGCAGTGTGGAGAGCATTATGAACTGTGGAATCAAGAGCGGTGCGGATCTGGTCGGAAATGTTAGGATATCTTTAGACTTTTTAAACCTGAGACATGGCGCATTTTTCTGGCACGAACCGTCGTTGCTGACGTTGACACTGCATTTGACGATACCCGATTGAAAATAAGAATGTGTAAAGATGTTAAATGAGATTTACATTGAGATGTTTGAGACAAATTAAATAAAAATATTGTATATAGATTTTGAATTTATACTTGACATGAAAGCTTTCATCTTAATAAAGTTACCTATCACCTTTTGATTATTACATGGATACATCTCCCTGGAATATTAATGTTACCAAACCCTAATATTTGGGTATGATTAAAAAGATAACAAGTCTACAATTATTTTTAAAATCCATTGTGAATGTTCGCTCTAGTCATTGTAATGATAAGTAATATTCACTACGATAAAAAATGAATCCAATAGTTGACGACTCATCGCAAGATGAAATTTTTTTAGAAAAAGATATTCAAAAAATGTTTTATTCTCTAAACTTAACTTTAAATTTATTATTCGCATCAAACTTTAATATCCGCAAAAATTATGTGACACATGTGCGTAAAAATATGTATGTAGTAATAATGATATTTCTAGCAATTTTCGTATATAATAGTGTGCATCGCTACTTTTTTTAAAGCCTAGTAAAGGAAATTGGCGTCAGTCGAAATGGTGTCGTCATTGTTAATGTTATGGTCTCATTGAAAAATTTATTGTTTTTCATAGGATTTGCATTGATTGATTATATTAACGTGTCTGGCAGTAATTATAACGTAATGTTTATCATGATCATTCAGAAGATACACAAGAGTATTGATTTCAGTAATGATATAAAACTATTTATCATTTGGAGCTGGATAGCAGTAGGTTGTATCCTCTTCATTTATGTACTTGTTGCGTTTAGTTTGTCATATTCTAATTTTAGTGTTACAAATTTTTTAGCTAGTCTCATGTTCTTGGTAATTGATTTTAACATTATTTATGCTATTCGGTCAATAACGTTTTTGCGAATGTATGTCCAAAAGTGGTGTAAGAATATTTAATTGATGGAAAATAAAAAATTCTGACGACTTAGACTGCCAGAAAATGTTCATTGTGTACGTAGATATTTTAGACGCATACAAATTATATAAAAAGATTTTTCAAGCTACAGTAAGTTGATTTCACTCTTATCAATTCATAGCAATGTAAAATCTGAATGTTTTACTTTATTTTGAAGTTATGTTGAAAGTTTCATTGAGAGATTTATAGTAATTCACTTGAATTATTATTGGGCAGGACACATAGCTCGAAGGACTGACGGCCGATGGAGCATAAAGGTTCTAGTGTGGAGACCACGAACTGGCAAGCGCAGCGTGGGACGACCGCCTGCACGATGGACCGACGACCTCATAAAGGTTGCAGGGAGTTAGGGGATGCAGGCCGCTAGCAATCGTTCCCGCTGGAAATCGATGGGGGAGGCCTATGTTCAGCAGTGGACGACTACAGGCTGATGATGATGAAGTAAAGAACACAACTTTAATTGAATATCTAAATAAATCGTATGACTGTATGTGGGTTTTGTAGTACCAAGGTAGACAAATACCTGTATTATTTGAAAACCAAGGATAACTATTTATTTTCAGAATATTATCACACTTAAACTCGTAATTTAACTTAGTGATATTTCATTAATTATGTGTTCCTTATATATGACTATTTTTTGTTTATATTTCAGATTCTTTTTTTTGTCGTTTATTCATTCGCCCGCATCTTAATTTCTACAGAACTTGTAATTTTAACATTGCAAACAGCACACAATTCCAATAAAAGCCTAATGATAGTACGTATTATTTAGTAAAATATTTTCGTTTATATTAAGTGTTATTTATGTTCCTTGTCACTTGTATGTTTAAATTGTTGTTGTTCTTAATTTTTTTTTTTTTTCTAAGAAAACATCGATTTCTAAAGCATTAAATTCTAAAATACATTGCGATAATTCAATGGTTGTGAAGAATTTATGTTTTGACGTAAATGTTATAAAATTAAAATATTTACAATTATTTTTATTTGGGATATTATAAGTCAAGCCACAAAATTATTTATTGGCCACTTGATTAAACTTCTAATTTTATAACTAAGCAACGGGAATATGACATAGCCTCTAATAAACTAATTCACCTTTATTACAACGCTAACTAAATATTCTATAAAAAGCGTAAATTCAAGATCAACAATTATCTAAACTTGTCCTTCTTATTTATACATTGCCACCTAACTTACTAGCTCAGCCAGGGAATTTATATCTTATCACCATTTTACGTTTTGAGGATTTTTGAGGATCTTGAGATCCTCAAAAAAATATAATTCAAGCTTCCATAGACAACATCATTTATTATAAATTAGCATGTAAAATAATGCATCATATTCTTTTATCGTGAAAATCGTTACTGTAATATTTGGCGCGAGTGCGTGAGACGATAGCGACCGGCCGTTTGCACCAATCAGAGAGCGTCATTCGATTCATACCAAACTGAAACGGTTTACCAACCGTCGATTGATCCATGAACCGTTGGTCAACATTAACTTTAAACCATTAACTCATCCAAAGGACTTTTCATCCACGAACATTACGGCAACATAACTCTACATCAGTGAATGCTTAAGTTAACAACCCGACTCGGATAGGTTAGGTTAGAAGGCTAAGGCGGGAACGAAGCGGAGCGGAGCTCCGGTCTTAGCCTTCGTGCAAAACTTTCGTCGATAAAAAGTCCTTTTGATGAAAAGATAATGATGACCAATGGTCCATGGACCGTTGGTAAACCGTTTCAGTTTCCATTTGTAATTAATTTCAAGCTTTTGAAGAGTTTTAATTCGTTCTGATCAGGACGTCTAAGTAAAAATGAAGTACCTTTCTTTTGATAAGATACCTATAACTACTATAATGTTTCTATTAAATATCTACTATAACTGGATGGTATTTCAATAAACGAATAGATTTCTCAAAAATAACGTTATTTATTTTGTATCCCCTCAATAGTTTCTACTTGGAGTAGCCATTATTTACTATTTGATGACAATTTCAGCAAAATTTTAGTTACATTTAAACGTACTGAGTAGAAAAATTAGAAGTCAATAGAAATTATTTTTTGATGTCATTTATCAATATTTTAGAAGTCTACTGCTTGAATGCATGTTATAAATTTAGATGCTAAAAAATAACCATCATGCTGAGTTGTATTTAGAGTGGCTTATATAGGAGACATCTAGTGGCTAAGATAGTATCATTCAGACGCTCGTTAATTGTGGCTGACTTAGTAATTTAGAAGGCAATGTAGATTTTTAGAGGCGATTATTGCTATTAAAAATAAGTCTGTTTAAATAGCACCCTTTTAATTTTAATATTAAAACATCTGTTATTTATTCGTTATAATATGGTTTTTATAACACTAAAGTAATGTTTTCAAATCGGACCGGAGATAAGAGCTTTAAAGCAAACAAACCCTTCAACTTTACATATAAGTATAAATATTTATGTATTTGTAACTTTTGGTGTCGAAACATTGGGGCCGTGGGGACCGGGAGCCAAATCTTATATATAAAATTCTCGTGTCACAATGTTCGTTCCCGTACTCCTCCGAAACCGCTTGACCGATTCTCATGATATTTTGTGAGCATATTGAGTAGGTCTGAGAATCGGCCAACATCTATTTGCCGGGTCAGCTAGTTAATTTATAAATACCTCGCAGCGGCCCTCTTAAGTGTGGCATGTTCTCCGAGTGCTGGTTTCTACTTTGCACAGCAGGTAAGCATTGCCATTCAACGGGGTAATGCTGCCAGCATTCTGGGAACCTTGCCAAGTAGAATATATTTAGAATAGTAGTATTTTATAAGTTAGTTTTATTTTTTATTAGTTACTTTTAGTTATGTATTTTATTCATGTTTAGTATATCTATTTTTTTCTAGTAAACATTTAAAGCTTTTAATATAAATCGTTTTTAGAATACTCCTGATGCGGCTAGAAGATGCAGCAGGCGTCTTGTTGGCCAAGAATTTATTTTTGATATTTCTTGCCAGTTTGGAATGTGAAAATTTCTACATAGCTATTGAATAAGCTGGAACAGCATGCATAATGCTCATGAAAGATACTTATTTTCTCTCAGGTTCTCTCAGGTATTTAAAAATAAATCATACTTCAATCTACATTAAAACCTTTTTAATTTCTGATGATATTAAAATTTTTTGATATTTGATATTTAATACCATAAAAATATTAAACGAAATACTGAATCTTAATTTCAATTTGATTAATCAGTTATATGTTTTTTCGATTCGCAGAAGGCGAAAAGGATCTTTGTTGGAGAACAATCTACTCAAATAGGACGACATTCGGGAAGCTAAAAGTCTTTGGATTGTTCTATACTGATGCTTCATTACCACTTAATATGTCTGAAATACTTAGCAGTTACATGATAGCGATACTGCAGTTTGCATTTTCTTAAGAATTAAATTCTATAAAAATGAGCATTATGATATTAAATGCAATTATTCTTTGTTAGTTAAAATATTTAAATGTATTTTATAATTTATTTGCCAATGTATATTATTGGACATATATAAGAAACGATTACAATGCACAAGATCATTTAACATAACGATACACTTTAAAGGTTTGCTAAGTGACAAAGGTCTCAACCGCCATACAGTTTTAAAACAAATCATGAATTTTTAATTATTCCGACGTGGATAACTCCAACCGTGGAGTGGTGTACCCCATATCGAAATGTCAGATTATTAGAAAGGTTATGATTTGCCTTAAAATAGTAGGCACTGTCAGGTTTTCTACTAGGTTTACAAGGAACAATTGAAATACGTAGTTTTGTTGTATTATCTACTTCCATACAAAAGTGCAAATAAAACTGTTGAGGTTGAGTAAATTATAAAAAAAATATGTTTTGTAATGTCCATAAATTTATATTGAGATAAGGCTCAAGATAAATTAAAAAAAAATAAAGTATAAAACCAAATATAGTATTTTGTTTAAGAATATAACATGGAAGGATACCAATATTACTAATTCTTCGTAGAGAAACGGATTGAATAATAGTAGCTTTGAATTTTATTACTTAAATAAAAATAATACCTAGCCTATATCTAATCACGCAATCACAGTATGTAAGGGTATTAGATTATTGAAAGTACTCAATGATATATCACCGAAATTAAATTTTAATTAATTAAAGTACCATGAAATCGAATTATCGCATACTCATAGTACCGTTTAAATATTTTATGATACTAAGTTATTGTTATTGGTCGACGATCGACGTCAGTCGTAAATTACACGTAGATATAAATACAAATCCTATTCAGATCGAAAATGAATCGAGTATCTGAAAAATCAAATAAAGTTGAAGTACTACTGGAAAATCATTTAGAAAAAGATATTCAGAAAATGTTCTGACCATTAAATATAATATTGTAAATATTATTGGTATCAAAGTACAAGATTCAAGCTGATTTCGTAACTCCTGTAAAAAGAAAAATGCATTGTATCGTGTTGTTTTTCATAATTGTCATATTATTGGGTTTCATTTATCGTACCTTTACAACCAGTTATATTTCTGATCTAGGTTTCCAAGCCAACGTGATAAATGATTACTTAACCGCAGTTTTATTAATATTATATATGTTAGGATATATTATAATGGCTAGTAATAACATTTGGTGTAGTAATAGTAACGTGATTTTCATTTTAACAGTTCAAAAGATACACAATTGACTTGACTTGTGCAATATTAATAAATATTACATTTGGAATTGGGTATCCGTTGGATTAGCACTTGGTGTCAATTGTTTGTTGTATAATTGTTATTATATCTTCATTGTATTCAACATATTTCAATAATTTAGAAAACTTGTTTGATTGTTTAGCTGATGTTCGATTCATTGCGATCGATATTAATGTAGTTTATGCTATAAGAAGCAATAATAGTGCTGCGACTGTACCTTGAGAAATGGAGTTCAGATATTTTAAAGATGGAAACAAAACATGACGAATTATCCAGTAATTTGTTTTATCAGAATATGCTAAATATGTTTAAATATATTATCAAGGCTTATAATACATATAAAAAGATTTTTCAAACAGTGGTAAGTTTAGAATATTATTACTAAACTGGGATGCGCTCATTTAGGAATTCAATTGAATTTCGTCGGCAAATCGAAGATTTACCTACGTAACTAGTTCATTGATTTAAAAATCTCCTCTAGCGTGCTAGTTAAGAATTGGGGAGAAGTATTAAACCCCTCCGCAGCTCAGTCGGATCAGAAAATTGGTCTTGCGAGTCATTATAGTGGGCATATCTACACTTCTCTAATCTAATTCTCTCTCCAATTATCTTTACTATCTACGGAACAGTATGAAAATGGCCTACTGTAATGAAACTTTTTCGAAACTCAGTTTGATCCGGCGGCTAGAACTTGTTGAGTTTTTACTTTAGCGAATTTTAATAACTGTCGAAAATAATTATTAGTTGTACCTTAGGAGTAAGATGGGTCTGGGTGTGTAATATTTGCCATAATAACTTGAACTAACGTTCACATGATATAATTTTCATATGCTATAAAAACAAATAACCTTATTTCATGTGATCTAATATTACATTTCATTTAAACTTCTTTTGCTCTAATAACATTAAGTGTAACGTTCATCTCATATAATTTTCAATTAGTATATTGCTCTTTTTACCTATATAACGTTCGGTCGACCTAATTTTCATTTGACCTTATTTTCATATTTACTCATTTTCTGTATCTCAAATTCTGTAGTGAATAAGTAAATATCAGAAAACATCAAACTGTTATAACCTCATCTAACACAAATGACCAACAATAGAAGGGATTTGGGACTCGGCGGCCGCTGCCGTGGCATGCTCGCTTCGCTCGCTCGCCTTCGCGCGCTAATGGTCATGGTTCTAACGTAACCTAGCCCAGATGGTTTACCAACAATATTGGGGTTCTGACACTCGGCGGCCGCTGCCGCGGCACGCTCGCTACGCACGCTCGCTTTTGTGCGCTAATGGTCATGGTTCTAACCTAACCTAACCCACATGATTCACCAACCATAGAGGGGATCTAACTGAATATTAGTTCAAATGTGCATTATAGAAAATGTTTACTAAACCATATAAAGTTAGGTAAACTGAAATTATATCAATAAATCATTATTTCATTTCATCATTGTACTAAAAAAAAAAATTAAATGAAATAAGGTCATGTGATCGTTAGAACTTTTTTTATTATGTCAAATGGTACGCAGCCGATGGGTCTATAATGAAATAATGAGTTTAAGTTTCTTTTGAATAAAATATACTATACCATATTATATGGATGTTGTGATGATGTGGCATATCACCATTTTTTCTTATAGTGTACTTTAAAATATAAAGGTATGTAAATTAATTACCGAAAGCATATTTTTGTTGTAACATACAAATAAATGCTGTTTAATATATATTCGTAATAAAAGACGCGTGTGATATTATATTTCTTCATTACAAAGATTGAAGCTTTAACCGCTAATCTGGAAATAAATTGAACTCAAATTTCTTTTTTACAGATCCTTTATCATTTAGTAGACTCGTTTATACGAACTTTTGATTTATACCGAACTTTTGATTGTGATGTGTGCATACAGAAAGTAGAAAATCAGTTCCATCTAATGTAAGTTTTTTTTAATACAAATTTTTCTGCGTCTTGATCATGCCATTTGTTATATGAAATGTACCTATTTAAATTGATATACTTATTAATAACGGGTAGGTATCGGTAAATCTACTCAGCGTCATAGCAATGATGTGGTTGGTTAAAAATTTGGTTTGTGAATTCTATATGGCTATTGAAAAAGCTGAAACTGCAAGTATACTGCTGGTTAAAATTACACTGGTTTGGGTGAATATAAAGTCTACGTATACGAATGCAGAATTTTCTGTTGTAGTTTAATTCATCTTGAAATTTAGATTGACATCATCATTAAAATTTTTGGCCATATAAGTCGCATATTTTGCAAGTAATTCAAGTAAGTCAGAAATAAAGCAATCGATCAATTTACCTAAATTAAATTGAGAAATACCGGTTTTTGGGAAAAGCAAGGTCTTTTTTCATTTTTTTAACCAAATTAAAATAAGACTTTCAAATTTAGTATTTACGACATTTTTCTCAGTATTTGTGACAAGGATAATCTTTAATTCGTATACTAATCGTAACTACACTATACGTTTTTTTATGTAGTAGTATAAATGTTAAAATAAGTTGGCAACCTCTCACTCAGTCACAACTTCAGTGGAGCATAGTCCTTTTAAATAAACAGTCTGGAGTACCGCAAGGCTTTCACATGGAGCCTACATTATTCAAATATCATTGTTTTTTAAAAAAAATATTGATTGAGGTATATAGGACGGAAATATTTCTATGATTTTTTTTTTATTATTGTAACAAGTTTACGGTGTTTAATTTTTAATAATCCAGTCGTTACTTTACTACTACTAACATTTATGATTTCAGATTTAGCAGCAAAAGATGTATGCCAAATGATGGCTCAATCGAATCGAACATTCAGAAAAAGAAAAATTCAGAAATAAGTTGCACGCCTTCAGGGTGTGCAACTTATTTCGTATAGATGTCTTTGTGCTACTACTGTTTGCATTTCTCTAAAAATAACTTACACGTAAATTAAATTAAAATTAAAATTAGATGTGTCTCTTGAAACATAAATGATGGTTAAAATAAGAAAGACTATACACGATTGGAATTATGTCTTCATTACTATATATTTTAGATACATTCACGTGTGTGGTATTTATTTGGCATGGTTTTGGCATAATTTCATCTGGTATTTCGGTACAGATAAGAGCGGTCGTCCAAATAATAGAAAGTAAGAAGGAGTTGCAGAACAGAGAAGCGCTAAAGTGTATCATATTTATTGTTACTTCTGTATACAGAATATTTTGAGAAATGGAGTTCAGATATTTTAAAGATGGAAACAAAACATGACGAATTATCCAGTAATTTGTTTTATCAGAATATGCTAAATATGTTTAAATATATTATCAAGGCTTATAATACATATAAAAAGATTTTTCAAACAGTGGTAAGTTTAGAATATTATTACTAAACTGGGATGCGCTCATTTAGGAATTCAATTGAATTTCGTCGGCAAATCGAAGATTTACCTACGTAACTAGTTCATTGATTTAAAAATCTCCTCTAGCGTGCTAGTTAAGAATTGGGGAGAAGTATTAAACCCCTCCGCAGCTCAGTCGGATCAGAAAATTGGTCTTGCGAGTCATTATAGTGGGCATATCTACACTTCTCTAATCTAATTCTCTCTCCAATTATCTTTACTATCTACGGAACAGTATGAAAATGGCCTACTGTAATGAAACTTTTTCGAAACTCAGTTTGATCCGGCGGCTAGAACTTGTTGAGTTTTTACTTTAGCGAATTTTAATAACTGTCGAAAATAATTATTAGTTGTACCTTAGGAGTAAGATGGGTCTGGGTGTGTAATATTTGCCATAATAACTTGAACTAACGTTCACATGATATAATTTTCATATGCTATAAAAACAAATAACCTTATTTCATGTGATCTAATATTACATTTCATTTAAACTTCTTTTGCTCTAATAACATTAAGTGTAACGTTCATCTCATATAATTTTCAATTAGTATATTGCTCTTTTTACCTATATAACGTTCGGTCGACCTAATTTTCATTTGACCTTATTTTCATATTTACTCATTTTCTGTATCTCAAATTCTGTAGTGAATAAGTAAATATCAGAAAACATCAAACTGTTATAACCTCATCTAACACAAATGACCAACAATAGAAGGGATTTGGGACTCGGCGGCCGCTGCCGTGGCATGCTCGCTTCGCTCGCTCGCCTTCGCGCGCTAATGGTCATGGTTCTAACGTAACCTAGCCCAGATGGTTTACCAACAATATTGGGGTTCTGACACTCGGCGGCCGCTGCCGCGGCACGCTCGCTACGCACGCTCGCTTTTGTGCGCTAATGGTCATGGTTCTAACCTAACCTAACCCACATGATTCACCAACCATAGAGGGGATCTAACTGAATATTAGTTCAAATGTGCATTATAGAAAATGTTTACTAAACCATATAAAGTTAGGTAAACTGAAATTATATCAATAAATCATTATTTCATTTCATCATTGTACTAAAAAAAAAAATTAAATGAAATAAGGTCATGTGATCGTTAGAACTTTTTTTATTATGTCAAATGGTACGCAGCCGATGGGTCTATAATGAAATAATGAGTTTAAGTTTCTTTTGAATAAAATATACTATACCATATTATATGGATGTTGTGATGATGTGGCATATCACCATTTTTTCTTATAGTGTACTTTAAAATATAAAGGTATGTAAATTAATTACCGAAAGCATATTTTTGTTGTAACATACAAATAAATGCTGTTTAATATATATTCGTAATAAAAGACGCGTGTGATATTATATTTCTTCATTACAAAGATTGAAGCTTTAACCGCTAATCTGGAAATAAATTGAACTCAAATTTCTTTTTTACAGATCCTTTATCATTTAGTAGACTCGTTTATACGAACTTTTGATTTATACCGAACTTTTGATTGTGATGTGTGCATACAGAAAGTAGAAAATCAGTTCCATCTAATGTAAGTTTTTTTTAATACAAATTTTTCTGCGTCTTGATCATGCCATTTGTTATATGAAATGTACCTATTTAAATTGATATACTTATTAATAACGGGTAGGTATCGGTAAATCTACTCAGCGTCATAGCAATGATGTGGTTGGTTAAAAATTTGGTTTGTGAATTCTATATGGCTATTGAAAAAGCTGAAACTGCAAGTATACTGCTGGTTAAAATTACACTGGTTTGGGTGAATATAAAGTCTACGTATACGAATGCAGAATTTTCTGTTGTAGTTTAATTCATCTTGAAATTTAGATTGACATCATCATTAAAATTTTTGGCCATATAAGTCGCATATTTTGCAAGTAATTCAAGTAAGTCAGAAATAAAGCAATCGATCAATTTACCTAAATTAAATTGAGAAATACCGGTTTTTGGGAAAAGCAAGGTCTTTTTTCATTTTTTTAACCAAATTAAAATAAGACTTTCAAATTTAGTATTTACGACATTTTTCTCAGTATTTGTGACAAGGATAATCTTTAATTCGTATACTAATCGTAACTACACTATACGTTTTTTTATGTAGTAGTATAAATGTTAAAATAAGTTGGCAACCTCTCACTCAGTCACAACTTCAGTGGAGCATAGTCCTTTTAAATAAACAGTCTGGAGTACCGCAAGGCTTTCACATGGAGCCTACATTATTCAAATATCATTGTTTTTTAAAAAAAATATTGATTGAGGTATATAGGACGGAAATATTTCTATGATTTTTTTTTTATTATTGTAACAAGTTTACGGTGTTTAATTTTTAATAATCCAGTCGTTACTTTACTACTACTAACATTTATGATTTCAGATTTAGCAGCAAAAGATGTATGCCAAATGATGGCTCAATCGAATCGAACATTCAGAAAAAGAAAAATTCAGAAATAAGTTGCACGCCTTCAGGGTGTGCAACTTATTTCGTATAGATGTCTTTGTGCTACTACTGTTTGCATTTCTCTAAAAATAACTTACACGTAAATTAAATTAAAATTAAAATTAGATGTGTCTCTTGAAACATAAATGATGGTTAAAATAAGAAAGACTATACACGATTGGAATTATGTCTTCATTACTATATATTTTAGATACATTCACGTGTGTGGTATTTATTTGGCATGGTTTTGGCATAATTTCATCTGGTATTTCGGTACAGATAAGAGCGGTCGTCCAAATAATAGAAAGTAAGAAGGAGTTGCAGAACAGAGAAGCGCTAAAGTGTATCATATTTATTGTTACTTCTGTATACAGAATATTTTAATTCGTATTTATGCTTAGTCAATCGGTTTCCTAACAAAAACATCTCCTAAAATAAGCAGTTTAATTTTGCCTAAAAGGAGGCTTCAATTATTTTGGGATAAGGAAAAACATTGTGAAACAACAGACTGTTTTCATTTTTTTCATACTTAAATTCTGGCTAAAGCCGACAAAGTACACAAAATATTTACCATCCAAATTAAGAAAGCTGACTGTTTTTATGTAGCTGTTTTTTGTATAAATATAATATCATGAATAATTTGTTAGTAAGCGTCTTTGTAAATTCTAGAGACGTATTTCATCATGGAATCCTAGAAATAAGTATGTGTTCAAAAAAGAATATTTAGGCATTTTCTATCTAAATTATTTCTTCAACACATTGTCATAAGTCATAAAGTGCAATATTTGTGGCTCATCCGTTGATTCAGTTTCTAGAAAGAATCACATGCGTTGTCATTGGATTTATTATTATGTGTGCTATATATTCGATGATTTTAATGAATAATGTATCTGTGACAGGTACGAATGGTACGTTTGTGTCACTTTATTATTTACTCATTTTACTTCATTAATTTCTCTTTTATGAGTTATAATAATTTGTTGTACAGTAACATGTTTGTCGAATTGTTACGTGTAACCCAAGAGATTTAAATATTCTTGTTTCCCGTAAAAATATGAGGCAACTTAAACTTTTATCGTAATACTTAAATCATCATTATCAACATCCACTGTTGAACATGGGCCTCCTTCCGAGAGAGGGTTTTTGCCATAGCATGGCAGACGGGTTGGTGACCGCAATATTATGTTGTACCACTCAAGAAAACGCTGCTGCCCGTTCCTTGATATATGATTATTCTAGATGATGTTATAACCGGGACCAACGGCTTAACGTGCTTTCCAAGGCACGGAGGGTACTCCCTCAACCAACCAGACCCGTAAAGAAATCTTAGAATTAACACAAAGATTTCCTGTCTGGTGTGGGGATCAAACCCAAGACCTCCGAGATTTAATATGCTTCAGAAGTAGCGTTGGCTAGCCTTTAATTAAAAAAAAAACATAATAAACAAAAAAACCGATTTCACTTATTGCGAAATAAACAGTTATTTCAATTTTTTTTTGAACCCAAATCTGACAAAATTTCTATTACAGCACTTTAGGCAGAGTTGGGCAGTGTTCATCTTTTGTCGCTAGTCTTTTATCCCTAGCTTCCCGCGCACACTTACCACCTTCGTATCTTCCATTCCCGTATATTCTTAGAAATTAGTAATTACTGGTATTAGTACTAGGAATTACGGGTAATCAGAGCGTTCATGTAAATAAACAAACTCTTCAGCTTTATAATATTAGTACAGATTATTGCTTATGTAATGGTATGTCGATAGTTGGTTATGTTATACATTACCGTCCTTTGATATCGATGGAATAAATACTTTAGATTTTATAATATGTGTTAAAATAGTTATTTATTCAAATTGAAATGACACACACTTATTATCTTGCATCACCATTTGCTATTAAAGAAATCGGAATTGTAAAATAACAATTATATACTGAGAAATCAGTCCAACCACAAGCAAAGGTAACGAAGCATCTATTTGTACTAGACCACATGCACAAAATTTTCTAAATGTCATGCGGTTATACTGGATTACTTTGACGCACAGCTCCTTTTGCTTTTCTGAAAATTAGCAAAATGGTATTAGTAGGCATCAAGAAAACAAGATATTTATGATGATATGGTTTTGCATTATTGATTAAATATTTCGTCAAAAGCCTATTTAACGTCCACAGCTTAAAATAGTGTTGCCATACAGTGCCGTAAATAAGGCGGTGCCGCCGGTGCCCAGGCACAGAGCGTAGGCTCTGGGGGAGCGCAAGAATGGCTATCGCTAGACCAGGCAAAACCATTGTTTTATCGGTTTGCTACTAATTGATCATAAAAAAAATAGAGTTTTAGTGAGTGAGATACAGTGGGTCCAATATACCTATCTTAAAAACTAGTTCACAGTTACAGACACAGTGCCTAAAATATATCTAAAAAAAAACAAGGAAACTAGGGCGAAGTTATAGAAGATCGCACAGGGCGCAGATTGTGTACAGCATATATGGGCAACAACCGGCTTGCTGTAAGATATGATCCGGCCCGCGAGAAAAAACCCAAGCATGCTCGATCAAATTCTTTTAGGTTTGCGGCCTCACGGGCAACACATCAAAAGATTTATTGCTTTTCAATTATTCTAAACTAGTTTATTCCAGATTATTCCTTTATTTTGCCTATATAAGCGGGTCATCAGCCCAAACGTTAGTTCAGTTCTATTTGAGCTATCGAGGTGATAACTTGGACAAGCGAAATGCTCAGTCGTCAACTTGCTTTGTGACTTTGTGTGCATCTTGAGTGGTTACTAACTATAGTTTGTTATTAAGTTTATTGAACGAAAAGTAAACAAAAATTATGTCTGGCGGAAAGAAACGAAAAATAAATACAGAGGGTCGCCAGTTTTAAGAAAAATGGACTTTAGAATTCTTTTTTATCTTGGTAAAATGGTAAGCCTATTTGTTTGCTGTGTAATTAATGCATTTCAGTAATGAAAAAAATTAATATAAAGAGGCATTCCTCAACAAAGCATGCTACGCTGCACTCACTGACAGGACAATTAAGAACAGACAAAATCCGGAAGCTTACTGCAAATTTGGAAAAACGGCAACAAATGTTTCATATACAAAGAACACAACTTGATTATGTTGTGAAAGCTAGTTTTATAGTTAGCTCAAAATTGGCAAAGACATTAAAACCATTTGCCGAAGGAGAATTTATCAAGGAGTGTTTGTTAGAAGTTTGCAGTATTTTGTGTACTGAAAAGAAAAATAAATTTGAAAAAAATAGTTTGTCAAGACGAACTGTTGTTCGACGTATAGAAATGATGGCTAATGATATAAAAACAACATTGACTAACCGTATGGCTGGTTTTAAATCATTTTCCATAACATTAGACGAGAGCACCGACACCGACATAGCTCAACGGGCTATATTTATTCTAGGTGTTGATAAGGAGTTCACTGTTACTGAGAAATTGATTGCTTCACAGCCGCTTAACCCGCCAGCACTCGCGCCTCAAGAAATTACATCAGTTCTCGCGCGTGGAGCATTTTGCTCACGTTTATGAATGTCAATAAATGCAAGTTTAACACTAAAATATTAATAAAAACATATTTTATCAAATAAAATACACATTATTTATTCTAAAAAATATATATTCAAAATGTTAACAATATTAATCTTTTTTATTTTAATTAACAATCATAGGAACTAAATTGCCAGTCTTCTAAGGCAGTCTTACGGAAAAAATTAAACAAAAAAAAAAACATAAAAAAAAACTTAACTAAGTATAAATAATTAATCTTCATCATATACGCGAGCTTTACACATATCACATAGTGTACGACTATGCTCGGTACATAAAAATTTTTGGCAGTAAATGCAACTCTTTTTGGTTTTGCGATTTTTGCGTCTTGGGCAAACCGCGCAAATACCACTTGGTTTTTCTTCTTCTGGTAACTCAGAATCTGGTGCAAAACGTTTCAGCACTTGCTGGAGAGGATATGAAATATTTTGTAACTGGCTTCTTCTTTGGATATGTGGCTGTGTTAGTTGCAGAGCTAGTTGTTTCAAGTAGTCTCTGCGCGTGATGATTATACCCGTATTTTCTTTATAAATTATTTGACTGTTGATTCCGGCTATGTTTAGGATCGTGAAAAATAATCTCAGTGGCCATCTACATGCTACTCTTATCACAGAATACTCTTCTTTTAGTCGATCCACAACATCAACACCTCCTTTCGTTTTATTATAAAAGGTGATAATTTCTGGTTTCGCAGCAGTTCCAGTAGTTGGATCGATTCGGTCGTCGTTATGAAGTGTACTTATCATAAGAACATTTTTTTTATTCTTTTTGTTTGGTACGTAAGATACCAGAACCTTATTCTTGTGAAAACCAAAGATACTACTAGGTTTTGGTCTTTGTTTGATGTCCAGAAAAAATGGTGAAATTTCCCTTTTATTCTTTCTAAGTGTACCAACGATAGTAGTCCGTGCAGCTAATAATTCATCGGCCAATGGAATCGAAGTAAAATAATTATCAGCCGTAATATTTCTGCCTGTATTCAAAATATCTTGTGATAAACGTTTTACAACTGCAGATGCAGTATTATCATATTTGTGTGGACCGTTCGGTTGCTTTCCCGGGTAAATTTCTAAGTTACTTGTATAAAAATTATTTGAATCACACAAAGCATATACTTTTATACCATACTTAACTGGTTTGTTTGCAATATACATGCGGAATTTGCATCGTCCTCGGAACGATTCCAGCATTACATCTATAGTCACGTTCTCTCCTACTTGGTAATTGGCTCGACACTTTGCTATAAAAGATTCGAATAATTCACGAATTGGAGCAATATTGTCATACTTTGACCTTTCGGAGCGGGAGTTTATGTCATCGAACCTTATAGCTCTCATCAACAAAAGAAACCTATTGCGACTCATAGCAGCTCTAAAAATGTCAGGTGCCGTGCCATCTTCGTCCCACATTTCTTTCAAATTTAAGTGATTCATCTTTTTTATACCAGCCATGTACAAAATACCAATAAAGGCTTTCAGTTCTACAATATCTATCTCTTTGCAATCTCTCTCTCTTGAGAATTGGTCCCTGATTTTATTGATATGGATATTTGTAAAGCGAACTATATCAGTCAACATTTCTTCACTCACAAAGAGGAGAAAACAGTCCATTATAGTGTTAGCATTTTTAGCCACTGGTTTTACCCCTGGTTGTTTTTCGACAATGTTATGAGCTCTTGTTCTCACATTGGAACGAAGTGGATTATAGTTCCATTTTGTACACCCATCTTTGCCTACGTAACACAGCTGATTTCCCGGTGAAATTGAAGAAACCTCACCTTCTACTTCCGATGACGATTGCTCGGTGTTAGTGGAATGATGACTATGTTCACTGCCTCGATCGCTTTCAATATCATCGGCTCTAAAAGACGGGTCCTCAATGTCTTCCAAACCTTTCTCCATCAACCATGCCAAAATTTGTTCATCCCCTCGATTACGATCCATCTATAATAGAAATAAATAATAGATCATTATATCAGTAATTTAAAATCATAATATTACATAAAAGTAGCAGTAAAACTGTCGCTAAGATAAAAAATAAATAAATCATGAGTAAAAAAAAGTACTTACGTCGATACACGCGCGATGAGCAAAACGCCGCCTGATGGTACACGGCACAACCAAACACCTCGTCCGGGTTACCGGCGCGCACTAGCGAGAAGCGAACTGCATACAGGGGTGGGGGACGGAACAAAACTCAGCTACCAAATGAACGATGTACGTACGAATGATTTTGACAAAATGGCGCGTGTTTTAAATTTACTGTGAGCAAAATGCTCATAGCGCGAGTGCTCGCGGGTTAAAGGAACCACTACAGGAGAGGATATTTTTATTGAAGTTCTAAAGGTATTCACAAGTTTTGGCTTGCCATGGTCAAAATTAATTGAAGTATGCACTGATGGTGCACCTTCTATGGTCGGCTTACGTAAAGGTTTGATCAGAATTTTGAATGAAAAAGCAACGGAATTAATTGTGCAATTTATTCCGTTGCTTAGTTAGTTAGATAGTCCTTCATTGCATTATCCACCAACAGAACTTGAATTCTAAGTCCATTCGAATACAGAGTGTTATGAATGTAGTAGCAAAAACCATCAACTTTATTCGATCCCGAGGGCTTAACCGTCGTCAGTTCAAGGCGTTTTTGGATGAAATGTCAGCTGAATATTACGACGTAACATATAATTGTGAAATCAGATGGCTGAGCAAAGGAAAAATGTTGAAACGTTTTTACGAGCTTAGAAATGAGATAGCAGACTTTATGAAAATAAAAGATAAACCACTATCTGAATTAAGTGACCCAAAATGGTTATGTGACTTAGCATTTCTGGTCGATCTTACAGGCTATTTGAATGAAATTTAAATTTGAAACTTCAAAAAAAGGACAGTTAGTAAATGATTAGTACAGCCATTTGAAAGCATTTCAGATCAAACTACGCTTGTGGGAGTCACAGATGCTGTCTGGTAACAGTTACCATTTCAACACGCTCTATGCGTATGAAAATATTGCTTATGCTCAATATGCTGAAGAACTCAAGTTACTGTCGAAATAATTTTTGAACAGATTTAGCGACAACATGGGAGACTGTTTCAGTTCCTACAAAATGTAATGTACAAAATGCTCCAATACACTTACAAATGGAGTTGATCGAGATTCAAGAAAACACACTCCTAAAATCCAAATTTGAAGACGCGTCGTAGAGTTGTGCGATTTCTACAAAAATTACCTAGAAGAAGACAATTTTCCACAGAAAATTCGCAAGAAGATTGATTTGTCCATTTGGTAGTACTTCTAAATGCGAACAGTTCTTTTCATTGATGAAAGTTAATAAATCAACACATCGTACAAGACTGACTGACGATAATTCTTTACGTCTTTGTATCAGATTAGTTTCCCAAATTCAAGCTCAAGTGTCTCAGATTTAATTATAATTTACCATTTTTTTTAATTTCATTTTGTTGTTTTTATAAATTGTACTAAAATAACATTGTCGTATTATTTCATGTCTAATATCTATCGCAAAAAATATTATCACTACTTTAAAATGCACTAAGTCCTTTTAAACGCGGCCCGCGAACCTATTTGCAAGCTAAAGTTTGGCACCTGGTGTACAGTATACACACAGGTAAAAGCAGCTGACCGTTATCTAGTATAGTATTGTTATAGATGATGAAATGACAATCGAGAACAACTTAAAGAATTTTGCAGAGACACTAAGGGTAATCCTTCAATCAATCACACCCGAAAAGTAATCTATGATTTTGACGCTATGCTAGGGTACGAAATAAGAAGAAATATCTTCAGTCAAACGGTTATTATCTTTTTAATTTAGGTAGTTGAAAAACACACTTTTCCAGTATTTACGTATAGTTTTTAGTCTGACTAATAAAAACTGGCCAAGTGCGAGTCGGACTCGCGCACGAACGGTTCCGTACCATTTTCAAGTGCCTGCCGGCTGCCGTTATTGATAACGAGTAAAAATTAGAAAAAAAATAATTTGTTGTATGGGAGCCCCCCTTAAATATTTATTTTATTTTATTTTTTATATAGCGGCAACGGAACTACATCATTTGTGAGAATTTCACTGTATCGCGGTTCTACAGATACAGCCTGGTGACAGACAGACAGACATACAGACAGCGAAGTCTTAGTAATGAAAAATGATACGTAAATCATGGGAAAATTATATACATATGATAAAGATACGAAAAATATGAATTCCAAAAGGATTTGATATAACCAAAAGAATTTATTTTACCCAAACAATATAAATTGGGTAAATAACTTATTAATTAGACAATTACCTGGAAAGTTAAATTTCTTCATCTGTTGTATGCATACATTTTCAGCTTCTTCTATTGCCATATAAAATTTCTCACATTGCACACTTTGCAAAATAATAGTTGTACAATCTTTCACTAACAAAGTAATAGAAATTCCAGTCATAATGAAGTATGGAGTGCTCTGCAAACAATAATTAATAAATTTAATAAGAAATAAGATAAGTGTGCGTTCACAACCTTAGTTGCAAAGAACTTTCCAATTCACTCGTAGTCCGAGAGGCCCGCGAACTGAAACGTAGAGCAACTAATAAGGCATAGAAGACAAAAAATATATATTTAGTCCGACAGTTATACTAAAAAATATTGAACACGTATTTTTTTATTTAATCATTAAAAATGTACAAAGATACAGAGCAACAACGAACTATAAAGTTCAGGACTTGCTTGTGACTATAAAATTGTACCTTAAGGTCGCAACGGTTAATTTATCGTCGGACGACTATCGTTTCTAGCTGTTCCCATTGGATCGCGAAGACATTTTATTAATCGATTGAGTCGTAACGATTTTTATCGTTTTACGACTGTCGTGCTATCCGTTCCCACAGTTATGACAATCTGTCGTTACCGCAAAAAATATAGTAGAGGACAGTAAATCGTGTCGTTTTATATCTGAACACCTCCATTTAAACATACAAGCTATGACACTTAAAACTACATGATTATCTGTCTACACGACAAATAATCGACACAGTCGTCACGACAAATTGGGAACGCGGCCTAACGTAACGTAACATGAAATATCAATGCTCTGTATCTTCGTCACTTTTTATTTGAGGAACGAAAACAAATAGGTTCGTGTCTAATATTTTTTGGTAATCTAACTGACGCGACGGACTAAATATATATATTTTTTTGTCTTCATGTCTATTGCACAAAACTCCCCTAAACAACTAAAAGTCCCCTTCCTTAATACCTCCGTCACCGACCGCCTTGAGCCGAGTTCTTAGTACTACAGTTGCTTAGTTTGTAGTTTAGAAATAAACAAATTATTAAGGCCGGAGCACCGCTCGCTTTTATGCCCGGTAAAGTAGCAAAAGTCTCGTGTCTAAATACATAAATGTCCGCCTGAAAAAAAAGTGTTACAACTTAAAAATAAAATATTGTTACTGTAGAAATAAGTACCTATGAATTAATCTGTATAATGTTTTTTTTATGATATCACCTGCCTGACAGCACCGAAAGATGCAACATTTATTTAGTTCATTGTCATATCAAACTGGGAAATCTTTTTATCTTATATTTTTGATGTTTTATTTTTTGTTGTATTTATCTTATAATGAAATATAACATTTATGTTATCATCATCACATGGGCATGCTCCTGAGGGAGTGTTTTTTGCCTTAGTCACCACGCTTGGCAGATTGGTTGGTGAACGCAGTATTATGTTGTATCATACAAGGAAACGCTGCTGCCCGTTCCCTGGTATACAATTGTTATAGATGATATTATAACGATCAGGACCAATGGCTTAATGTGCTTTCCAAAGCAGTGAAAGACAAAGAGAAGTTCTTACTATTATTATATTTTAAGTAAATAAATTTGGACGGACGAATAATACTTACATAATCATCAGTTTTTCGGAGAGCTATTTCTACATAATATAATGTACGAAAAAATGTGTCCACTAGATGAAAGTATACCTGCAAAAATAATTATAAATGTTGTTCTAAACAAATCGTAAATATTATATTATTTAACCAGCGAACATAAACGCGACTGTTTCCTTTTCTTACAAAAAAAAAGAGTGAAATCGGACTACGAGCTCAGGAGTAAACACTTAATATTATCCTCACTCCCAAGTGGACAATGCAACTTTCTATCCCAGATTTATGAATAGTTCAGTAATGCGTGAAAAGATTCATATAGTATGCTTTATAGCACCATCAGCGCCAAGCTTTAATAGCCCCCGTATATACATTAATGCTTGCGCATCTGTGCGCTACAGTCATAGCTTACCCCCGTGCCTACGACAGTATTTGCCCCACCCGTACGTACTGCAATACATAAGTCTCCGTTCATACGTTCCCTTTAAAACTTTAAAAAATAAAAATAAATCCATTTAAAGTTACTCCTTCTACATCCATCTACATGTATACTTATGAACTCTTTTAGTAACATTATTAATATACATTTTAATTTTATTTACTTGTATAGATATGTATTAAATATTTCATTTTATTTAAAAAAAACTTTCTTACCACCCACTGATGCATACTTTTATAATGTTTATACGCTTCCAAAATATGTTCATAAGCAACAAACATTTTCCGATGATATGCAAGGCAGGCATCTTCAACTGTCGCTGTCAACACATTGGTATTCCAACAGTCCAGATATAAAGTTAACAGATTCATGATACGAATACCGTAAATTATATTAACATCAAACATAATAAACAAAAGATTACAAAAACAGTCTAACGTGTCAAAATAGTTCAATATAATATAGAACAAACTAAAACTAATGAAATCTACGCTAATAATACAAATAACGGAAATCCAGTTACATTTAGTGAAGGTGGACACATTATTATTGATGGAGATAATATTATGTATCTTTTGTATCCTTAAAATAAACTCAACGTTACTATTGCTGTGATAAATGTTGCTGAAATTGACTGTAGTGCTATAAACAATACAACACAAGATAATTTCTATAAGACTGTCAATTACTTGTTTGTCAGAATTCAATCCATATTTCATTATTTTATCGTAAAAACTGTAGACAGCACACAAAATCAATACGACCGTAACAGAAAAATTGCAAAGATGTTCTCTAAAGCTTTTGGATGTTATATAATTATTTTTAATATCGTATTTTGAAGAAACAAATATATATAATATTAAATTTAAGGGATACAACATTTTTTGAATGTCATCTTCTAGTATATTGTCTAACAATATTTCAACTGGAGTCGCCGTAACTAAAGGTAAAGTCATATTGTAACAATATAATCATCACAAGCTGCCTGTCCTTGTTTTACTGTAGATCATCGAATGAACTATATACATGCTCAATTGACATAGAATCTTCAAGTAACATTATTGATTTCTTTACATATTTTCCAAAGAATACTCTAACTCTTGCAGAATTCATATTTCAAGTAAGATTATTGGTTTATTCACTTTTCCTTTTAATAAACTTTTTTATTTTTTCAAATGTTATTTGAAAAGTTCGGTTTTCATTTTCCAAATATACACTCTACTGAGACTACTCTTCAAGAGTTCCACTTCACGTATCGATTATACAGATGTCACTACAACCGTGCTAGTGACAAACAATAACTTAACGGCTTTAATATTCCATAGTTTGTTTTATGGCATTTAATCTAATGAATTAAATACGAAAAACGTACTTGGTTATTAATTTATTTAAAAATAACCTTTTCACCTAATAACTTTTGTTTATCGTCATTTGACCGATTAGTGACAGAGAACGTTTTTAGAAACTTATTTGGGTCTACCTTATTATTTACAATATTTTTATTCGGAATAACTCCCACTAAGGAGCTTGGTTCTCCATAGTTTTGTAACTAAAATTATGCGATGCAGTTGCTTAGTCACCACGCCTGGCAGCCTTGGTTTCTTTTTTAAATCAAATTGCTATCATAGAATTTATAAATCCGTTAAGCTAAACATAAAATGTGTTCTTAAAAAATGCAAGACTTCAAAAATGAATTATAAAAAAAAATTGATTTGTGATTTTCGTATCTTATTATTGCGCATTTATTAAGAAAGAGTGAACGTTTACTACATTGTCACTATTGACTACACCTTACTGATTGGAATGTATTTTTATTATACCTATTTTGTTTGTTTCTACTTATTAATTTGATCAAGTTGTTCATAATCATCAGCCCGTGTAACATCCACTGCTGACAAAAGCGAGAATTTTATTCTTAAGTCCCTGGCGCGACATTTTGCAAAAGAGACATTCTGCAAAAGAGACATTCTGCGAAAGATACATTTTACGAAAGAGATATTCTGCGAAAAATACATTTTACGAAAGAGACATTCTGCGAAAGATACATTTTACGAAAGAGACATTCTGCGAAAGAGACATTTTACGAAAGAGTAATTGTGCGAAAGAGACGTTTTACGACCAGGGGACATTTTGCGAAAGAGACGTTTTGCGCCTGAGCCATCGGGACAAATGGCTTGATAATCACATCTGCTTAAGCGCTTACACATTAAAGTATCAAGAAAGATTTGATTTGTCAATTTTATTTTGAACAAACTTCACAAAAAATATTACAACATCTGATAAGTCCGTATCATGATTTTAATAAACATTATAATTGATAGATAATAATTATATCGTGATTAATTGATAAATTATATGATTTTATTGATAATAACATATTCCGAGTTTGATACTCTAGTTCGAATGACGTTACCTCGATGGTCATTACCTCGATGGTCATTACCTCGATGTCTCTAGCTCGACGGTACACTTCACCGATGGGTCGCTACCTCGAAAGGTCAATACCTCGAAGGATCTCTTCCTCGACGAGTCTTTTCTTCGATGATACATTTGATCGATGGGTTGTTACCTCAAAACAACATTTGCTGTACAAATTTTAAGTATTTGTGTGTGTAACTGAAAGGTGTAAAAATACAAGTGAATTGAAAGGAATATCGATATAATCATAGAGGCAACATAATATTGTGATCATTAATATAAGTAGGTACGCGTATTTTTAACATTTAAACAACAAGCTGTAATCAACTACATGTATTAATTATTTAAACAAAAATCATCAAAAAATTAAATTAATATTCTTCTGTGTTTTAAAACACTTGTCTTCTTTTTATCAAACTAATTAACTTAAATAACCTAATAATTATTATTACCTATTTATTTATATCAAATAGAATGCGATCAACTACATCGTCATAATTATAACGCTGCGCTGTGCAATTTGCAATAGAACGCAAAAAGTCTTTTAATTCCATTTGTTCTCTGTTCTTAGTCATTTGTGCAATTGCTGATTGCAATTTCTTGCTTCATTTATTGATGATTTTTGTTTAAATAATTAATCATCAACAGCCCGTTGACATCCACTGCTGAACATGGGCCTCCTCTTAACAGACCTTGGCAAGCCAGGATCGTAGAGGGATTTTGCCATAATCACCACGCTTGGCAGACGGATTGGTGATCGCAGTAAGATGTAAACCTTGAGCTAATAGATGCTTCTGCCCATCCATCAGCCATATGTCTCTTAGTCGCCTTTTACGACACCCATGGGAGGACATGGGGTGGTCTATTCTAAGCCGGAAAACACACGGCAAATAATTAATACATGTAGTTGATTACAGCTTGTTGTTTAAATGTTAAAAATACGCGTACCTACTTATATTAATGATCACAATATTATGTTGCCTCTATGATTATATCGTTTTCATTTCAATTCACTTGTAGTTTTACACCTTTCAGTTACACACACAAATACTTAAAATTTGTACAGCAAATGTTGTTTCGAGGTAACAACGCATCGATCAAATGTACCATCGAAGAAAAGACCCGTCGAGGAAGAGATCCTTCGAGGTATTGACCTTTCGAGGTAACGACCCATCGGTGAAGTGTACCGTCGAGCTAGAGACATCGAGGTAATGACCATCGAGGTAACGTCATTCGAACTAGAGTATCAAACTCACATATTCCTGTAGTTTTACTTGCTGTATTCCAATGCTAGTAATAATAATATCGGTATATATCAATGAAAAGACCATAGATGCAATTATCTTTCTTTTATATTAAAACTAGCTATCCCGGCAGACGCTGTTCTGTCTCAACCGAAACTCTAAATTAAATTTAACTTTTAATATTAGGCGTGATGGCACAGAACTAACCGCGATATGCACTAAGAACAGCACGCGTTCTGTCTATATTATGTCAAACGCCAAACATAAGGTTACAATAAATAAGTTTATATTGTCAAAAACGCTAAGGTTACATTAGAAAATGTTACAATTATGGTCGTAAAGTATTCTTAATTTGTATAATAATTATCCGCGCAATATTTCTTATTTTTTTCATAAGAACTTTCTACTGACAATAACAAACACAACAAAAAAAGAATTTGCGAAATCGACTTTGCCGTTCAGGGGGTCTACTCTCTAAGTCCGTCAACGAAAGTACAGGCCCGTCCGAAAGTAGCTCGAAACTTAGAATAGAACCCTTCGATCAAGTATATAGATACTCTCGTTTAATTTTTTACTAACGAGTTTCGAACGGAATCATAGACAATTTTCGTGAACGAATGATCCTTGACGATAGAGTTGCGATACTTTAATGGTCTTTACCGGTTTTCTTATTTTGTGTTTTATAGCTTATTTAAACCAAAATTTCTATGTTTATTATTAGTAAATGATCCAATTTTTCGCAGTGTACTTATATTGTGCCCTAAAATGCAGTATGGTAATTTTTGTTTATTAAAGCACAGTGGCTTCGTACTTTTGCCTGTTTTATTTGTCAATGTCAATTATTTATGGTACCTATCCCTAATTCCCTATACAGTCTATGGAAATGTCATTTAGGCGGTTTTATACGAAAATCTTATTCAATTCTTGCAAAATGCCTCCAACCACACCGGCGGCAACTCCAGCTCAAATTGAGGCCCTCCTAAATTTCATGGAGGCACATCAAGATCTAGCTCGCGGGCTATTGAGAGGTGCCGATGGAAGAATACGGGCAAAATGGCTTTGGGAAAGCTTTTGTAACTCGCTAAATTCTATGGGTAGTTGTATGAAGACCGTAGAGCAATGGCAAAGGGTGAGTCTAAATATACCGTCAATAATATAAATAGGTACTTGGTTTTAGGGTTTTGCAATCACTAAACAAACACCTAATTGAAATGCTTAATGATTTGTAATAATAATAAAAAACCCATCTTTATAAAAGGTCTTTAATTTAAGGTGTGGGCAGACAAAAAGCATTTAGCGAAAAAAGCTGCTGGAGCTTCAAAACGATCAGCATGTGCTACAGGTGGAGGCCCGTCGGAAGCACCAACCCTCTCTCAAGTTAAGTTAAAAATACTATCAATTATGGGAGAGGGTTTTGGAGAACCACAAACTGAGGCAAGAGTGCCAGCTTTCCCATTGGTAAATATAACTATGAGAATAAGTTTATTTAATTGGAAACAACAACGGATATATACTTTAATTGTGTGAAGCCTTTCCCTTGATTGTATCATTTGATTTTTTTTCTACAGTGCCCGCTTGTAGAACCACTGATCGATCTTAGCCACCTTACCCGCTCTCACTTCTGGCGATAACCCACCTGCCCACGCAGCTAACGCGCAATCCCAGGGGCATCCCTCAACATCGCATACTGAGGAGCTGGAGTTACCGGTTAACTCATCGGCTCAACAGCAAAGTCAGCGAAGTAAGTATGATTGTTTAGCAGAGAAGAGAATAAGTAAATCATGTTTTCAAAACATCATATAAATCTGACCAATGATGATTTCTTTTGTTTACAGCAATTAATTCTCGCCGTGCACGTGCTCGTGTTCGCCGACACCTCAGTGCTGTCTCTGCTAGAAGCAGAATAATTGAGTTAGAAGAGCAGCGACTCCAAGCTCAGATTACGAACAATGAGGAGCTTAGGGAAATAAGGGCTGCAATTACAACGCTGTGTATTTGCAGCCCTGTACAACTGCCCAACAGTAAATTACCAGAAGTTAATAATTACAACCTTTATTTTATTGTAGCACACTAGATTATAGCTGTAGTGTCCTTAATATATTATTTTTAAAGTTGAGTTATTATTGCAGGTAGCTTGATTGTTAAGTTTATTAATATTATTATTTGAGACTGATGTAGACAGTAAGAGAAACTGTATGTCCCTAGAAATTATTTGAGATCAAAATAGAAAAGTAACGGAAAATGTATGATCCTAGCAATTATTTGAGACTGAAATAGACGAAAGAGAAAATGTGTCTTATCTAGTTGATACTCTTTATTGCACACTCTACACAGTAACTACAGTAGATTTTAGAATTATGTACAATATTACTTACACGAAGCTATACAAATTTGGACTGTGATGATTTATAATAATGTTAAAAGTAATTGTTGAGTTTTAATATTTTTATTATTTCCATGAAGCTGTACGAATTTGGAATGTGATGATTTATAATAGTAATATTGAAGTAATTGTTGAGTTTGATTATTTACTTATACTATTACTAATGTGTGCTGTGATGATTTTAAATAATATTAAGGTAGTTGTTGATTTTTAATATTTTTATTATGTACTACATACAGGTGCTAAATATCATTCAAATTTGTTCAATCGTTAATGAGTGATTGCGCAAAAAACATACAAATATCAAAACTTTAACATCCTATTAATATTATGAGTAAGTTTCTGTCCCCATCGCATCCTCACCTAACAGATTTCAATTAAATTTTGCACAATGTATATAGACGTTGAAGTCGGGCTACTTTCTACAGTTGAAAGATAATTAATTGTTGAAATAAATAAAAAGAATATCTAGTATGAATGCAATGTTTTTATTTTCAAATAATTTTATTCTGGCCTCCAGGTGTTAACTCCTACTATGTCCTGTAAGCAAAATTATAAACAAAAGGTTACAACACTAAACACCCTAATAATATCAAATGCACATAATAATTATAGACATGTTTTATTTTTAAAAGTTGGTAAGTGAGAACTAGGGCTTTCAGTCTCGATGCATTACTGAGTCCCGGGAAAAAAAAACGAGACTAGGTGTGTCCCGAAATTCCCGGGGAAAACGCGACTTTCGAGACTATTTCAAAACTAGGTTTTCTTACTTATAAGCCTATAAGTAAGAAAACTTAGTTTTGAAATAGTCTGCAATTGGAATGCAATTAGAAAGTCAAAACATGATATTTTGTGTACTTCAGGTGGACGGGTGTACCTCAAAAAATAGTGATTCTATACACGTGAAAGCAATGTTCTAGCAATGTGACGAATGTGCTCTCTGACTCTTGCCGCTTAGAGGCACCTCCATCTGCCTTTTAAAATTCCAAAAGTACGCTATAGTAGAGCGAGCACTTTTTTGAATTTTATTGTATCTCCCCTCTGGAGAGCCTTCGGCAGCACGGTCCATTGGAGTCATCATGAATTCCCGAAGAGGGTACCCTGAGTCCCCTATAATGTAAAGTGGTTATAAATCAGAATATGAAGATTTGCAGAAGTACATGGGCAACTCCTACAGTATCATTAAAATAGGGAAACACAATTCCACTGTTGAATGAAAACATTAATTGTACCTAAAACAAAATAATAGCCAGCTATGAAGAAATGTTGATAAAATAAGAACCCAATAAATATACTGCTTTTATTTCATGGTGTGACCAAATAAAATAATTGTGGGTCGCTCCACCATACGATGCATCCACATTCAGGATGGAGCATTTCTCATCACATATCTATAAATACATCTATAATATAAAAATGAATCGCAAAATGTGTTGGTAAGCGCATAACTCTACAAAGCCTGGACCAATTTGGCCAATTCTTTTTTTTTAATGTTCGTGGAAGTTCAAGGATGGTTTTTACGGCGAGAAAAAATCGAACAATTGCCTGAAAACCCCTTAAAACAGCCTTTTTCTTTTTCCCATACAAACGTTTTCTAACTAAAATGTAGAGTCAATTTGAGCTTTATTTTGTTAATTAAAAAGGGTAGGGGTAGTGTAGGGTAGGGGTAGTGTAGGGTAGTTGTAGTGTAGGGTAGTTGTAGTGTAGGGTAGGGGTAGTGTAGGGTAGGGGTAGTGTAGGGTAGGGGTAGTGTAGGGTAGGGGTAGTGTAGGGTAGGGGTAGTGTAGGGTAGGGGTAGTATAGGGTAGGGGTAGGGTAGGGGTAGTGTAGGGTAGGGGTAGTATAGGGTAGGGGTAGTGTAGGGTAGGGGTAGTGTAGGGTAGGGGTAGTGTAGGGTAGGGGTAGTGTAGGGTAGGGGTAGTGTAGGGTAGGGGTAGTGTAGGGTAGGGGTAGTGTAGGGTAGTTGTAGTGTAGGGTAGTTGTAGTGTAGGGTAGTTGTAGTGTAGGGTAGGGGTAGTGTAGGGTAGGGGTAGTGTAGGGTAGGGGTAGTGTAGGGTAGGGGTAGTATAGGGTAGGGGTAAGAGTACCGCATAAACGAAGTCTCTACGGCCCAGTTTATTTTATACAAATGTTTAGGTCTTTTATGTATCGATTGAGGCAGTACGAAGTCTGCCGGGTCAGCTAGTTTAAAATAAAATATTATGAGAACTTACTCTATTAACAAGTTAGGTACTCAATCACATTTATATAAGTAACTTATACCGGACCGGGATGAGATTGGAGTCAGACCTCGGATGCTAGAGACTGTGCACTTTTAGTGCGAGGAAGTGCAACCGCTGTTTTACCAGTTTCCTATTTTTTGATTTCATTTATGTTTGATGGCGAACAGACAGGAGCAGGAAAGGGACAGTTGGGCGAGGCGTAACAAGAGCGAGTACCACGCAATACACTCGTAATGCTGCACCGGCGGGAGACTGATTTGGAGCGCGCGGGGACGCCCTAACCACCCCAGAGATGTTCACCGGGCCCTTGCATCCGGTCGCCAACTGGCACGGTGACGCATCCTGGGATTTTTCGCTAGTTGGCGGGGCAGCCTTTCATAGGTGGCTTTCCTACTATTTGGGCCCTCTACTACCTGCGGTCGGCCAGCGGAAGACCGTGCTTAGGATCCCGCTACCCTCCGCGAACAGTCACCCAGCACAGAAACCACGTAGCACCGGAACCGGTTTGCAAAGCCACACGACTGCCCAGACTCCACGATGGCTACTCAAAGCAACATGCCGGAACGTGACAAAAATCACTTGGCGGCAAGGCTTTGCCTTGAGGGTGGTGTCAAACCGCGGTCGAAATCTTCCACCAGATGTGCTGTTCATTTGGCGCTACCCAGGGGACACGTGTGGGTGACTAGAGCTAAAGCCTACGGACGCGAACAGCATTATCCCACAAAATAATAGTGTGATAGCTAAAGGATGCCAGTCTGCCGCAATGAGACCGATGGTTTCAATCCGCCAAACATTGCCATCATCCATATATTCCTTAACTAGCAACCCGCCCCGGCTCCGCACAATGTTAATGTATTATACATATAAACCTTCCTCTTGAATCCCTCTATCTATTAAAAAAAACCGCATCAAAATCCGTTGCGTAGTTTTAAAGATTTAAGCGTACATAGGGATATAGGGACGGAGAAAGCGACTTTGTTATAGACTATGTAGTGATATTATAGTAGCCTCGAGTCATAAGGACCGTTTTTACATACTTTTTGAATTTATGATCTGGCAAAGCTGTCACATTTAAAGGAAGTTTATTATAGGATCTTAAACAATTTCCAAGACGCAATTTACTTGACTTAGTTACTCTGTAAAAAGGTGTAATGATCTTTGTTCTTAGTATTAAAATTATGTTTGTACTTGTTCTTGCTGATTTATTTATATTTTTACGGGCGTAAACTATATTTTGTGTATGTATTCGGAAGGCATTCGGATTCGGAGGAATTCGGTTATACTAATAGACGACGAAGAGAAACGCAGCTTACTTTTTTATAAATAGTACGGATTGCTCTTTTTTGTAATATAAAATTATACAAAAAATATATCTGCGGCCGATCCCCATAATAGAATCCATTATGACATTACACTATGAAAGAGATCAAAGTAAACTAATCTAGCTGTTTCTTTATCAGTCATTTGTCTTTCTATATATTGTGGTCCCCAATGCAAGTTGGATTCCAGAGTAATTCCTAAAAAATATTGTTGATGGAATTAAGCTTAATGGCTCTCCATTTAGTTCTACATTAGGAATAAACCGATGTCGGTTGATATATGAATTGGTTAGCACCGCATGGAATTAGAATTAAAATAAACAATATCAATGATACAATAATTTTATAACAACAAATCTTATACAACATATCAATTGTAGGATTCGATGACAGAAATGATATCCTTGACATTGCGGTTGATATACGTGATGGCATCTTGCATAGCGTTACGGATGTTGATCTCGACAACCTTAATGATGATAGTGTCGAAGATACGGACGAACACGTTGAGCACAGGGTTGATCAACCAATCAGTCAACAGATTGCCAGTGAAACGGACACGCAGGCGGCTGTAAGAAATAAAATATTTTATTGACGAATGCTAGACATATATCGAGGGGTGAAAGGCTATTTGTTTGAAGCGACACTTTACGAACTTTACAGGAGAGCCATTTAAAGATTCAAAATTTGGAAAAAAAATCGTTATGAAAAAACTAGTGCTCTTTCTATAATGGGGATCGCAATTTTTTAATGAAAAAAAAATCCTTGAATGTTTTGGTATAATTTTCAATTAAAAAACAGTTATGAGTATAAGATAAATGTCGCTTAATACAAAATGATCTGTATCGCCTTATTTTTAAAGTAAAGAAAAATGATTCAACTTCCAACATTGTCACTAATCTGCAGCAGGCAAAATGGTTTAAGTGACTTTACAGTACTTAAAATAAATAAAATAAAATAAATAAAATAAAAATCATTTTTATTTACGTAAACCAATTACAGGCACTTGTAAATAGTCAAACATTAATTAGAAAAATTTAATTAATTATATTTGTTATTTATTTATATCTATAAAATTAATAATTTTTATATTATCATATATTTATATGTTATTATTATAATTTATTTATTTATATTGTTCTTAGCGACACAAAATGCTTGTTCTGTCTATATTATGTCAAAACAATTGTCATTATTTGGGTGGACCATGAGCATATAACGACGGACGCGCTTTAATGCTACCACCGGATCCAATGCGCCCCAACTGAGAAGATCCGGCGAAACAAACTCAGTGGGTTACTTTACTACCGGTTTCAACACGGCCCACATGAGACGGTCCGGCGAAACATACTCAAATGGACAAATACGCGGGGTTTTGGTCCAATTATTATCATTTATTTTTAGTAGGCATACACATTTATTGCCCAAACGGTTGTCTTGTTATAATTTATTTTAGTTTTACTCAATAAGATTAAATGATATTGAGACAGAACTAGCGGTATTTATAATTAAAGTACACCATGTATGAAATCAATTACAGACAGTTCACAGAATAAGATACAGTTCTAATTACAACTACTGTACTTGGCTGTATGGTCCTCAGGGAGGTAGGTGCAAGATGGTTCCGATAGCCAAACGTCTTTATCTTCAATATAATCCTGAATACTATAGTAACCTTTCGATATGAGAACAGTTTTAACATGAGTTTTAAATCTAGTATCAGGCAAGTCTGTGACATAACTAGGGAGTTTATTATAGAACCTAATACCATTTCCCATAAATGTCTTATTAGTTTTGCTAACTCTAAATCCTGGAACAGCAAGTTTGTGCTTATTTCTTGTGTTAATATTATGAATGTCACTTTTTTTACTATATTTATCAATATTTTTTCTAATAAAAATTATATTTTGGTAAATATATTCAGAGGGCACGGTAAGTATATTTATATTTTTAAAAAGGTTACGTAGGGAGTCGCGACTACCTAATCCATATATGGCCCTGACCGCTCGTTTTTGTAATACGAATATAGTATTTACATCGGCGGCTGACCCCCACAGCAGAATTCCATAAGACATAATGCTATGAAAGTACGCGAAATACACTAGCTTAGCCGTGGCTTCATCGGACAACTGTCTAATTTTCCACACAGCATACGAAGCTGAACTTAATCTACCAGCGAGTTTTTCAATATGAGGGCCCCATTGTAGTTTAAAATCTAAGGTAATTCCTAAAAATACGGTGGACGTGACTAATTCTAATGTTTCTCCATTTAATGAAACTTTAGGCGTAGAATTGATGACATTAGGTAGTACAAATTTAACACATTTGGTTTTTCCCGCATTTAGTAAAAGATTATTTGCGGAAAACCAGTTTGCAATTAAACCGAGTGTTCTATTATGGTCAGTTAAATCGGTAACTTTTCTTTTAACTCTAAAAATCAATGAAGTGTCATCGGCAAACAGAACAATGTCTGATAGTTCATTAATTAGGTATGGGAGATCATTTATATAAACAAGAAACAGGAAAGGACCTAAGATTGATCCCTGGGGCACCCCCATTTTAACAAAATGTCCCTCAGAATTCACGCCGTCTATAGATACTATCTGTTTCCTATCTGATAAATAGGATACTACAAGATCAAGTGATTTATCACAAATACCATAATATTTTAACTTTAGCAAAAGCGTTTCATGATCTACACAATCGAATGCCTTGGAGAGGTCACAGAAGACTCCTAGGGCATCCTGCGATCCCTCCCAAGCCTCCAATATGGACTTAATCAAAACGCATCCCGCATCTTGAGTTGAACGACCCTTTGTGAATCCGAACTGCTTGTCGTGCAATATCCCATTCGTATTAAAATGAGCTAACATTTGGCCGAGCATAATTTTTTCAAAGATTTTGCTCAAAGTTGGTAGTATAGAAATAGGCCTATAATTAGTCGCGTTATTAGAGCTACCCGATTTAAATATAGGAACAATTTTACTTAATTTCATAAGGTCAGGAAAAACTCCATCAGTTATAGACTTATTGAAGATAGCCGCTAGAATTGGAGCAATATTTTGTATAACTGTGTCTATAGCTTTTACTGAGAGTCCCCATAAGTCTTCAGTACCCTTCATTTTAATTGTCCGAAACGCCTTTATGATGTCTATATCATTAACTTGTTGATAACTAAATTTGGAAATTTTTAAACTAATATTTGTTCTAAGAAGATTTTCAGCATCCTTCGGTGATGATGAAAGATACTTGGTAGTATCTATAGGAATGTCAGTAAAAAAATTAGCGAGGAAATTGGCAACCGTATGCTTATCTGAAACCAGATTATCGTTAATATCTAGCGTTATTGATCTATCTCTAATTTTATTTTTACCAGTTTCAGTATTTATCATTTGCCACGTAGACTTTATTTTATTATCCGATTTTTGTATTTTATCTCTTATATATAGTGACTTAGCCTGTATACATACTTCTTTAAAAATACTTGAATATTTCCTTACATAGTTTGGAAAGTTTTCATCAAGTGTAAAGGACCTTATGTCATATAGTTCATATAAAACATCTCTACTCCGCTTTATGCCTTTAGTCGCCCAAGTATTAAATTTCAACTTATTTGGGTCAATCTCTATATGTTTAATTTTGCAAACCCTCTCAAATTCCTCATGTATACATTGGAATAAGGTATTATACATAATATTACAGCTACTTGAATCTAAAGTAATATTGCATAGTCTTAATTTTAAATTTTTGCTAAACTGGTCTAGATTTTTCTTTGATACTGATCTGAAACGAATTATAGACTTCTCTAATGTAATTTTATTATTTAATTTAACAATTTGACATTTGTGGTCAGAACGAACACCAGATACCAAGCATTTATCAATTACTTCAAAGTTTGTGACTATGTTATCGATGCAGGTAGCTGTTGTCGATGTGACTCTAGTGGGCTCAGAATATAAACAGCTAAGATTAAAAGACCTAAACAGACACAGAAGATTATTTTTATCCTGTGAATCAGATAGTAAATTGATATTAAAATCGCCACATATAATGACTTTTTTATTGCTTTTAACTAACTTTTTAAGAATATCTTCCATACTTTTAATAAATAACTGAAAATCTGATGATGGAGGTCTATATACACATATAATATAATAAGACTGTATTTCAGTACAGGCTACCTCGCAAATTCGTTCCACAGATAAATTACTAATATCTTTCCGTTCCTTAAATTTTATACTGTTCCGCATTAGAATGAGTGCACCCCCACCCTCAGCCGAAACTCTATTATAAAAGCTAGCAACTGTATAACCATTTACACTAAAAGCCATTTTGTGTGCCTTCAACCAAGTTTCAGTAAAACATAAAATATCATTATTAAATTTTTCACTAAAAAGTTCTATATCTAGTATTTTGCCAGAGAAGCGGTTAATGTTCTGGTGAGATAAGACCAAAAAATTTTCACACTTCTCCATTGTCTCACTTAATGGTTTAAATTACTATCTAAATTAATTTTAGTAACATTACTAAAATATTGTAAAAAAAATGGCTTTGTCATACTTATGCAGGAGAAAGCAAAATGATTGAATCGACGTTACTCAATAATATTAGGAATAGGATATTTTGTTTAACTACCAATTTGGGTTTGGGTTTTGGGTTTTGTTAACGATACAGGAAAGTTGGCTTAAGCAACGATGAACATTCTTAAAGAGTTGTTTCTCTCTATGTCTCAAATTTTGAAAGGAGTTATATAACTTGGTTGTTCTAAACAGAGTGAAAAACAGTTGTAGCGAAAAGGGTTGAACCGACATGTCTTAATGAATTTGGCTGACGGCAAATTGGTTGAAGCGACATTGCACAGAGTAAGTAGTCGTTAGCAAAATGTATGAAGGGACTTTTCATCTAAAGATAGCTACATCGAAAAAAGATTTATCTGCCATCGAACTAAAATTTTAGGAAGGGAATAACGGCTTATGATCCGATTCTCTGTTTTTGTATACAGCTTAAATGACATACTAAAAATTTATGGCAAATTTGAAGTCGGATCATACATCATGTTTGAGAATTATGCACTAAAATGGCATTGTTTTAAGCGCCATAAAAGTGCTCAGAATTGTACGAAACCCGGCTCAGACGACGCAGAAAAATTCGTTGAATCCGAATATGTATATAACTTCATATCGTCCAAAATGTCGCTTCAAACAAATAACCTTTCACCCCTCGATATTATATCTTAGGTTTTGTTGCTCATTGAAAAACATAGCACTAACATACTGAAATGTATTACTTTTTCAAGAGTTAAAGTCAAAGGAAGCCAGAAGTTTTTTTACACTGCCAGATTTAGGGTGGCTTGACCTTTAATGTATTGTATCCACAATGTAGAAAATGAAAATAAGAGTTTAGATCCTTTGTCTACAAATAAATATCGTACCCTAGAGATTGAATGATTAAAGTGACCGCTCGCTTTAAAATAATATTTCCAATCATATAACGTAGAGTTCAATATAATACAAACCCAATGTCGGTGAGCCTAAACTGTTGCAGGTGAATTTCATCGTTGTTGAAGTCTAAAAGAACGTCAGCAATAACACGGAAGCGGTCGAGGGTAGCAACAATACCACCAGTGGGCCCGATGTTCATCGCCTTGACTAAGTATTTGTAGACGATCTGTAATTTATCAAAACAGACGGTAGAAATAAAATGTTAATATTTAACGTTTCTAATAATTTCATTCTTCATTGTACCTAAGATATTGAACCCAAGCATTTAGGTGCCATGTTCATCAAATCTAAAAAAACCTACCCGAAGGTCAGTGAACTGCAGTTGTACGCGGACACGTAGCATTTTAGCGAAGTAGTGGACCTCCTGATCACCATCACGTGCAACGTTGACGAGACCAGTCATGTAACCATCGTAGATCTTCAACCACGCGCTGTAGGTGATCAGTATGGGTCTCTGGAAAAACAAGTAAATTTAAATAGTACAACATATTGAGTAGCGTTGATAAAAATCGGCGCTAATAGAAACACAAATTGGTGACCGAATTTATCTATAGTTTTAAATTTTTCCACAACAATAAATAAATGTAAATTTCATTCTTAATAGTAACAGTTTATAAGTATTTAGTTTCAGTTTACAGTTATCAGTATTCAGATTATTATATATGTTAACATTTGTATGAATACTACTTAAAGCTTGTTTTGACTTGTTTTAAGTTAAACTTTAACACGTGAAACGAATACTTACAGAAGTAGCGGATCGAATTATGATCACAATCTTTGTATAGGTAGTACTCAAAGATTATTATAATATTATTATCGTAACTGAAAATCTTGATATCTATTCATTGACAGATTATAAACATATCATTTCCTAGGTAAGTTGATAAGGACTAATTATTTATTTTAAGCAGCTCTAGCCACGTTTAGGCCGTCCTTCGCTGGAATTTAGTTCCATTAAATACATGTGGATAGGATATAATCATATACTTAACCCGTTATTTCATCCAACATGCTTATTTTATGTTACTGATTTAAATTTATGGAATACTGAAACTGAACTAAAGAAGAAATTTGATTTTTGATCCAAAATAAAATATCAATTAGAAAACAAAGTAGGTACTGAAAAATTAAATGACAATATACAAAAATAAAAAAAATGTTTATTCTCAATTTTGATATATATATAAATAAATATAAGGTAAACTTTTCTATAAAGTATTCAAAACATTACAAAAATGTGAAAAACGGGTGGTGCCATCGTTTAATACCAAATGTAACTTTGTAGATATTTGTCGAAGTAATGCGGATCATTACCGATAGATGGCATTAATGTCCCCCTTAGAGACGTGTTACAAAGAGATATAAATTTCAATGACCGGTTGTGGTTCCACCGTAGCGTAATTGGTAGGTAACCTAAGATGCAGGTTCGATTCCTGCTGGTGGTCTAAATTTATGAATCTCAATTTTGAAATATAAAGAACGATATTAAATGTTACAAAATATCTGTAATTCTATCTCATTTCTAAGCCAAGATTGAGTTAAAATTACAAAAACAGGTAAAACTTACAACTTCAAAGCCTTCAATCACTTCAGGCAAGTCCATAGGGTCGAGACCGAACTTCTCGATGAAAGGGACGATCATGCCAATGGTGTCATCCACGTAGTCGTTGACGGTAGCTGACAGACCCAGACCATCCCAGTTGCGGCTGTGAACCAAGAGAAATTTAACTTACTTAATTTAATTCCGGAGTAAACTAATAATAATCTTAAGCTTAACATTGTTTCACGTGACGGCTTTAAAAGTGATTATTATTCAGTTATTATGATACTTTTAGGTATTAACACTATTAACCAAGAAGAAAAATGACTAAACGATTACATAAGTTATTTTGGCAAGCTTCAAAACATTCTTTAACCAAAGCGTTATCGATAACAAAGCGGTCGCTCCACACTAATGTCGGTTTGTCTAAGTCAAAAGTAGTTGGATGAAATATGTACTGGTGGTTACGGTAATATAAGGTCAATTAACTTCCGCATGCGATTTTACCTACGCACCTGCCGTTCCCGTTCACTCTTCAGCTTTATAAATTAGTAACTATAAATATAGTCTGTTACTGTTGCTGTTGATTCACTGTTACTTGCTAAAAATCGAATAAAGCATTTCAATTATAGCAAAACACCCAACGAGGGAGGTTCATTTCAAAACTATAGAAAAAGTTGACAGAAATAACATTATTGGAAATTAATTATTAAAGTTATTAAAATAGCACTGGTTACGCTAGGTAGTTGCTTCTGCCTCCGTGGGAACTCGAGGCGAGGGAGCTGGCCGAGGCATACCGTCGGAGGTGCGACGGAGTTTTAAACGGCCGTGATCCGTTTCCGGAGGGCATGGCGACGTGGCGTATTGAATCGCGGCGTCGTGTTCTCCGTGAATGGAAAGACCGGCTGATAACCGACCCGCCATTGAGCGGATTACGTACGGTAGATGCGATCCGGCCTCACTTGCTTGAGTGGGCCGGACGTAAAAGGGGCGAGATAACCTTCCGCATTGCGCAGGTCATGACGGGGCACGGATGCTTCGGTCATTACCTGTGCAAAGTGGCAAGGAGAGAGCCGGACACTCGTTGTCACCACTGTGATTGCGCCGATGATACGGCGCAACACACACTGGTCGAGTGTCCGGCTTGGGCGGCAGAGCGCGGTACGCTCGTCGCACATGTAGGTAATGACCTCTCGCTTTCGACCATCATTAAGAGGATGCTCGAGAGCGAGGGAGCATGGGAGTCGATGGCCTCTTTCTGTGAGACTGTAGTTTCACAGAAGGAGGCCGCGGAGCGGGTAAGAGAAGATGATTCCAGCTCTCATCCGCTTCGTAGACGTCGCGTTGGCCGGAGGCGGAGGGCCGAAATCCGTCGTCTCCCGCCATAAGGGGTGACCCTGGGGAGCAGATAACATGAATCTGCTCCCTAGGGTCACATTCATGTAGTAGGTCGGGGATGCCACTGTGTTCTGGCAATCCCTGTAGGAGTAGGAAGGTATCCATCGCGGGTGCTTAACACTCGCGATTGAGCCATAGGGGGCGGAAACTCTAGTCCTTTCACCGGGGCGAGAGTTTATAGTTGTACTCTGTCCGAGAGATAACCAAAGGCCTATACCGGTACTTGGGTCTCTCACTACAAACGACAGAAGGAGGAACACCCGGGGGCTTTTTTAGTGGGTACATCCTCTCTGTGGTGCGACAGCGCACCATGTTCTATAGAGGATGAGCCCCACATGCCCCTCACTGGCGCAGGGATCACGTATATAGTGATCCCTGCGCCAGGGAGGAAGTGCGGTTGCGCATTTTTACACCGGCAAAAAAAAAAAAAAAAAAATGTGGTATATGTGGGAATCGTCATCTCCATAGCATGGTATGCTAACTTATATCACGAGGAGAGGACCCTACATCACTTAAACCCCCCGGACACTCCTTCGATCCGCCGTTGGCGGGGCCGGGTACGCATGAGCAATCTGGTGGGGGGGGGGCCACCTGGAACTACTCTTATCTTGACCATCGTCGGCACTTTTGTAATTTTGAGATCGGTGAATTTAGAGTTTTAAAGGCATTTAATTAAATATATTTTTTTAAATAATGAAGCCAGTGTTTTTTTTTTTACTTTTGTAAACAATTAAAATCTATATTTCATAATTGAGATAATAAAATTCGACCACCGGCAGGACTCGAACCTGCATCCTGGGTAAAGCCCCCAATGCCTTAACCAATTAGGCTACGATGGAACCCTACCGATCATCGAAATTTATTAATCTCTTTGTAACACGTCTCTAAGGGGGACGGTAGCGCCATCTATCGGTAATGATCCGCATTACTTCGATAAATATCTCCAAAGTTACATTTGGTATTAAATATTAAACGATGACACCGCCCGTTTTTCACATTATTTGCCTAATTGGTTAAGGCATTGGGGGCTTTACCCAGGATGCAGGTTCGAGTCCTGCCGGTGGTCGAATTTTATTATCTCAATTTTGAAATATAGTATAAGGTAATCTTTTCCATAAAGAGTTCAAAACATTTAAATTAAAATCTCTTTCAATTTTAAGATTAATTCGAATAACTGGTTCTGCAAGGTCTATTTTGCCATTACTACAACACTAATTGTTATATTGAGTAATAACAATGAATTTTGCAATATCTAGCATTTTTACTATGATTAAACATATTTGAGCCAGATTAAAACGATAAAAGATGATAAACTCTAGCGATTTCTCAATATGTTAAATACTTATTCATTGATTATAAGTAATTGAGAAATGTATGACCTGATTTGACAAGCCATTTCAAAGTGTTATACGGAGCTATAATATATTTTTACCCTCTTATAATTTTACTAAGCTTCAATGAACAAAACCGTTGTAACAAAGCACTTGTTACTCATCAACTTCCCACTAGCATTAATAATATGTATTGTCATGTGGGAATATGTTTATAGTTATACACAAAGCCTGCCTCTTCAATTCCTACGCATTAGTGAAAATAATATGCACACCCATCACTTTCTGAGTGAACCGCTTTTAGATAGACAAAATAAAAACTAGGTATTTAAAGATCTTCTTGTTTTAATTAAGATTTAGTGTTTATGATAATTTCCGCATCAGTATTCGACTCACCTTAAATCTCGAAGATTGTAGGTTTGGTACATAAAAATCTTTGTGTAAAATCAAGGATTTGTTTCCAGGTATCATTAGTTGAGGGACTAACCTCCGTGCCTCCTTGGTGATAAGCCAATGGTTCCATTTGTTATGATATCATTTAAAAGAATCGTTTGCCAAGTAACCGGCAGTACCAACAGTTTACTTGAGTATATCTGTAATCGATACTGCAATCCCCAACCCGTCTACCAGCATGGCGACCAGTCCAACACCTCCTTCCCGTGATTAGCAGAAGACGTTATACGGGCTGATGATGATGACGTTTTTGATACTGATTGCTATGATTCAATGGTTATTTCATCATCATCATCAGCCTGTTGTCGTCCACTTCTGCTAGCGGTCTATACCCACTGACTCCCTGCGACATTTATGAGGTCGTCGGTTCATCGTATTTTATCAATTGTAAAAAAATATATACTAACATAGATATTGTCATAAAAAAATCTTACCCATCTTCTAACGAAGGAATCGTTTCAGGAAGACTCTTTGAAGTAATAGCATTAGCGTCTGCTGCGGCGACCAAAACCGCCAGCAAAAGCGCTGTGTATTTTTTATTCATGTTGATAATTTAAACGTCTATTCAACTCTAAACTCAGGAACACTCTGGCACTTCTAATTAGAATTAGAAGTTATTAAAGATACCACATGTTAGTATTATCAGTTATCGTAGTATTAAAAAATCAATGTTGATAATTCTTTGCTTATAGACATTAATTATAATTGATGAGGTTATGTTATTAAATCTGTTTACAAATTTTATATTATCAGCATCTTATCTGAATTGTTTTTTGTAGCATTTCATTTTACAAATGACGAATAATTTTATACGTTGATTTTCCTGGTGTCTAAGACTACTATCGCAGTGCAGGTTTGTCGCAATTGTCATATCGACAGTCGATGGGTAATCTTGAAAAAAAAAATGAAATTTTGATGACGTCGTGTTGATATCAGTGGTGACAACAGATGCACATTAAATTTTTTGGCAAATACTGTCACAATTGCTATGATTTGTGGCAAAATTTCATTGTGCATCCGCTATGAAGTAGTAAAGTCGTAATTTAGTATTTACGCTTACACTTCACCTTCTACAATAGAACTTGCCTCAGTAGTTTTAGGTAAACTTTGTTCTATTGAATCTTTGGTTTCATTATCATAGTTAATTCTTTTATTTCTAGTAGTGAGACAACTGACAATTGTGAAGCTGACATTTTTGTTGTAAAAATAACTACTAGTTAAATCATACCTTATTTTGTTTTATTCTAAAATTATGAGACCGCATTTAAGCTCTCAGACAGCAAGAAGAAATATCAGAAGAAAAAGAAGAAGCAAGATTTCTTCCAACAAACAAAATAATAAACTGTTTCTCAATTTGCGTCTTCAATTCACTATTTTTTAGTATTTTGTTTTGTTAAAGTTGAATGTAATACTACGTGTGTACAATAAATAGTTTATTATTATTCAACATCATCGTCATCAGCCCATACGATGTCCAACAATGAGCATAGGCCTCCTCTCGAGGTAGGATTTTACCTTAGTCACCACGCTTGGCAGGCGGGTTGGTGACCACAGTATTATGTTTTTACACACAAAGAAATTCTAATGCCTGTTTCCTGGTATACGATAATTAAAGACGATATTATAACAATTGGGACCAACGGTTTAATGTGCTTTCCGAGGCAAGAAGGATAGTCCCTCAGCCGACCGAAAAATTTTAAAATCTACTGTCATATGTTAATGTTGGTAGTTTATTTCTCAAGATACATTTGGTTAGTGTGAAGGTACATCTTTGCTTTATTAATTAACTAGCGACCCGCCCCGGCTTCGCACGGGTACAATACTGATACTTATACTACGGAATGTCTTTAAATCTTTAACAAACGGGCGAAATTTGGTCAAAACAAACAGAAACAAATTAATATTATCTACTAAAACTCAGTGATTGGGTGGGTATACTTTTATCGTATGAAATACCTATCTATACTCTTCAGGACTAACAATACAACAAACACTAAATAAATAGGTATTCAAGTAGATACTTGAATACCTATTTATTTTTTGTTTTGTGTTCGTTGTAACTATGATGGCTAGATATGCCTCATAGTTACAACGAACACAAACCAAAAATTTGCCTTATAATTCTTAAGGATCGAGCGCGCATCATCGCATTCGGCCTACCTCACTCGCTGCGCTGCGAAAACACTCGCTGTTATTTTGCGATAACTTCGAAGTTATTCATTTAAAGTATATAGTGTAGGGGTAAAATAATCTGCATGAAATGCTTAAGAATATTAACATTTAAAATGATAAGGATAAATACTGAATCCGTCTGATTAGCTTTACAATTACCGCATTAGAAATGATCATGGATCAGATCAATGGATATAGCTGCATCGGTCTGCATAGCATATGTCTATCTTTCAAGGTTAACTAACTTAAAAGATAGACATATGCTATGCAGACTTTTTTGTAGATCTAAAAGGGAAGAATATTTCCGCCATACATTGTTTTGTTATATCTCATAGGGTTTATTCAGCGTTTTCGATGAAAGCTCCCAAACGGCTTAATCTTTTACGACACCTCTGACAAATATCAATATATATTAGTCAAATGTACACATAAACTAAACAAATCATAAACGTAAACCTTCCGGAAGAATCGTTCTTCGACTTTTCGTTCTATGACTGCACCGGTGGCTCAGTGGTTACGATAGTTGCTTCTGAGACCTGGTGTTCTGGGTTCGATTCCCACCCGGGACAATTATTTGTGTGAACCACAAATAGTTGTTCTGAGTCTGGGTGTTCTTTGTGTCCGTGAAATGAATGTTTGTAAAGTCCCCCGCGACACAGGGATTTATTTCCCTAGTGCGGGAGTTGTCTTTTTAAAAAAGAAAAGAAAAAAAAAAAAAACAGAAAGAGTTCTATAGATTGGCAACAACCGCATGAAGATCCAAGTAGTAGTTTTTGAGTTTATCGCGAACAGACAGACAGCCAGACAGACGCGGCCGGGGAATTTGTTTTATAATATGTAGTGATGTAGTGATAGCGGTCGCTCGCGGCTCCGTGCGGATGTCGGTTACCGCTGCAAAAAGCCTACCCAGGAAAGACACGGTCAGCAAAATGATTCCCAGGTCAATTCACAGACACCGACACAAACATCGACGACGCAGTCATTATCCGCAGGCCGCTCAGATTGTCTTTCTGTGGATGTTAAAGTTGTTAATGATGAAAATATTTAAATGTAATTAATACTAAGTTTTCACTTCTGCCGGCAGTCCCGGAGTGCAAAACGTTGTTTTAGGATAGATAACTAAAGCGATTATTGTAGAGCTTCTCTATAAACAACATTTGACGGTAAATTATTTTCAGGTAACAAAATATACTGATGGTCGGGAGCCCCGACCCGTGATATGGCAACGTAAAGTTACCCATGCGTAAAATATTCTTTGCGTAAATCATTTCCTACTAATTTGAATGTTTGGCCCTGGGATTTGTTTATCGTAAGTGCGAAAGAAATTTTACTGGAAATAGGAGCCTTATTAAGGGTATAGGCAAATCAGTAGGGATCATGGGTATTCTTGGTATATGAGCTAATTCACTAGCTGCAGGGCCGGTGATAATCTTCGCTACTATTAAATTATCTTCTAGCTTCTTTATGAGAAGTCTCGTGCCATGTTGGGGGGGCTTAAATTTCTGAGAAGCATTATCGGCGTGCCATGACAACTTTTAACGACAGTTCATGAGGTGGTCGCCCAGCGGGGTTCAGAGAATTTAAAAATTCCTGGGGGTTAGTGCCGGTGTCAATGGATTTAACAGAAATCGTAATATTTTAATTTCGCGATATCTTTAAAACCAAACGTCCAATTTTAACCATTCAATGACCAAATACTATCTACATAAACTGTTTTTTGATAAGGATTAATAGCATGAGTAAAATAAACGCGTTTAAATGTAGTCCAAAAAAAATTCAAGATTTCTAAATAAGAAATTGGTTGTTGTGCCTCACTCGACATAGATAGGTATAGTGTGTCGCGGAATTTTTTGTAGATATTTATAAAATCTACAATTCATTATAACATTTTATGGTTCTATCTTTTATAGTTTAGGCAGCGTACGCAAAATAAGTAACTTTTCTGGTTGATTTTTTACACCTTGTGTCCGAAAAACCCAAATATCTTCGGAACCCTATTTTTTTCCAAAATAAAATTTAGCCTATGTTACTTGTGGATAATGTAGCTTTCGAATGGTGAAAGAATTTTTGAAATCGGTCCAGTACTTTTTGGGCCTATTCATTACAACCAAACAAACAAACAAACAAACAAACAAAGTTTTCCTCTTTATAATATTATAAGTATAGATAAATAATAATCTACCTTAGATTATGTGGGTAGCTAGAGATCTATATGACTTCCTCACTTTTTCTTGTAATGGCTACCTAGCTCAATACACGATTTACATTTCACAATGTGTTTAATTTAACTTCTGGACTTAATATCTACACAAAGATTTCTTGTCATTATTATTAAGTTGGTATATTATTATTCCGAGTTCATGGGTACCGGGTTATTTGAAAAGCATTCATGGGGCCGAAGTCAACATTGAAGAGGTCTCTCTTAATATAAAAGGAAGTTGATGCATCTATGGTATTTTCATTGATGTATACCAATATTATCATTATAACCATTGGAATAAAGCAAGTAAACCGCAGGATTTATGTAATTATCTTTACATAATTATAATAAAACAGTAAAAAAACTGTGCCTGTACATTGAATATATTAAAAAAATAATAATTGAGGGGTTTAAAAACAGTAATAGAGCACGAATCCCAAAAAAAAACTGTCTGTTTGTCTGTTTGTTTATACACGCTAATCTTCGGAACTACTGGACGGATTTGCATGATTTTTTTTGTTGTTGTATAAGTATTAAGTCTGGGCAACATATAGGCTATAATTTATCTTGGTAACACCAGATACAGAACCGCAACAGACCAGCTAAACTATAAGAGATACAAAAATGGTACCATAGCAAAAATTGTTCCATGTGATGAGCATTTTCTGCTGAGAGAATAAATTTGAAGATCTGATGTTGAACTCCAAGAGCCCAGCTATACTATAACATATATAAGAATGACATCTTAGCAAGAGTTGTTCAGCCTGATGAGCACTCTCTGTTGACGTATAAAAATTAAAGATCTGGAACACCTGCTGTGAAATTCCAAGCGCCCAGCTACACTATAACATATATAGGAATGACGTCTTAGCAAGAGTTGTTTAGTCTGATGAGCACTCTCTGTAGACGTGTAACAATTGAAGATCTAGAACACCTGCTGTGGAATTTCAAGCGCCCAGCTACACCATAACACATATAGGAATGACGTCTTAGCAAAAGTTGTTCGGTCTGATGGGCATTTCCTGTTGACTTATAAAAATCGAAGATCACAAACATGATTTCTACATCAGGATATCAAACCGATCACTAATTCCACTGTATAATTATAAAATAACACTAGCTGGGAGTACCTCGACGCTGTAAAGGCGGTAACAGGTTAGGACTGATTTTCGATGAATCATTGAAAATTTGACTCTACTACTCCCATTTATTTTTTTATTTTATCGAATAAATACGCCTTCGGGCTTATGTTATTAGAGAGTTTAATTTCCTTTTCCATTTATCTTCGTGACACGGTAGCCTACTTGGCAACGCAGGGGAGCAGTCACTTAGATTTTAATTTATCAGGTATCTTCAGAATAAAACTATAACAAATCAAATCAAATCTTTCCCAATGTTCCAAAGGAGTTAAAAGATTGAGGATCATAAGATCCCAAGAATCTACCAAAGAGCGTCAGGAGAGACTTGATGCTTATCGATAACATCAGGCTGCAACTCGCTCCGTGGAAACCTGTTCGGATCGCGAAGCACGTCTGCGTTCTGAGCATATTTACGTATCTATATCCAGGTCTCTAGAGACCAGTGAAGAATATGATGGGCGACTGACTGCTGATCGTGAACATCATACATTGTCTCGCGAGTTGCAGATGTTCACGGATACAGAATTGCGCTTGAGTTCTCAGCGTATCTACGCTTCTGCTTTTAGGTCTCTAGAGACAAGTGCGGAACGTGATGCGCGACTGTCCGCTGATCGTGAACGTCACGCATTGTCTCGAAAGTCGAAAACGTTTACCGATATTCTGTATCGGTCACGCTGTGTTAAAGTGTTTAATTTCCATATTGAGTTCCTTTCTTTATTTGCACATCTACAAACAGGTCTTTAGTCTTCAGGCGACTAACTGCTGATCGAGATTACCATACATTGTCCCGAACTCGGACACAACAAAATAATCATAATCCGTTAGAAAGTGAGAGAGAAAGAATTTCTGGAGTACGGCATGAAGAGACAGAAGAAGAGCGCAACGAACGTTAACTGTCCCGGGCCTTTGAATTCGACATCAGACGTTTCAGATCTTCGATTTTGACGACTCCGCTGTCGCTGGCATAAGCAACAGGATCCGCGTACGAAGTCGCGGGCGGAAGCTAGTTATCAATAAAACCATATAATGTCTCAATTGATCACGTTATTATTATTATCTATCAATTATAATGATTATTAAAATCATGATACGGACTTATCAGATGTTGTTATATTTTTTGTGATGTTTTTGCTAAAAAAAAATCACAAATCAAATCTTAATACTTAAGCAAATGCGATTATCAAGCCATTGGTCCCGATTGTTATAACGTCATCATTAACAATCATGGGTCTCCCAGGAAACGGACAGAAGCGTTTCCCTTTGGCTTGCAACGTAATCACACCTGCGGTCACCAACTCGCCTGCCAAACATAGTGACTGGCAAAAACCCCTCTCGCATTTGTCAGCAGTGGACGTTATACGGGCTTATGATGATAAACATCATCATCATCAGCCTGTTGTAGTCCACTGCTGAACATAGGCCTCCCCCATTGATTTCCATCGGGAACGATCGCTAGCGGCCTGCATCCACCGACTCCCCGCGACTTTTATGAGATCGTCGGTCCATGTTGCAGGCGGTCGTCCTACGCTGCGCTTGCCAGTTCGTGGTCTCCACTCGAGAACCTTTTTGCTACATCGGCCGTCAGTTCTTTGAGCTATGTGTCCTGCCCATTGCCACTTCAGCTTGCTAATCCGTTGAGCTATGTCAGTGACCTTCGTTCTCCTGCGGATCTCTTTCATTTCTGATTCGATCACGCAGGGAAACGCCGAGCATAGCTCTTTCCATAGCTCACTGAGCGACTTTGAGCTTAGAGCTATGAGGCACATAGTAAGAGACCACGTCTGAGATCCATATGTCATCACTGGTAACACACATTGATTGAAGACTTTGGTCTTCAGGCACTGAGGTATTTTGGACGAGAAGATTTTCCGCAGCTTCCCAAACGCTGCCCAGAGTCAGATTCGACGATTGACCTCTTTCTCTAAGTTGGTCCTACTTAGTTGGATCGTTTGACCTAGATATATGTATTCGGTCACAACTTAGAGAATGGAGTTCCCAACGGCTATAGAGTTGGGCACTACATGGGCGTTATGCATGACTTTCGTCTTTTCCATGTTCATTCTACGCCCAACTTGTTGAGAAACTCCATCGAGGTCATTGAGCATCTGTCCAAGGTCCTCCAGCGATTCTGCCATGATCACTATGTCGTCGGCAAATCGAAGGTGAGTGATGTACTCGCCATTTATGTTGATGCCGTGTCCTTGACATTCCAGGAGCTTGAAGGCGTCCTCCAGAGCAGCCGTAAAAAGTTTGGGAGATATAACATCTCCCTGTCTTACGCCTCTTCGTAGCGGGATTGCCTTCGTACATTGGCCCTGTACTCGGACCGACATTGTGGCGTTTTTGTACAAGCACTTCAGCACTTCAATATAGCGATAGTCGATACGACACCGCTGAAGAGACCTTAGAACCGCCCAAATTTCGACCGAATCAAAGGATTTCTCATAGTCCAAAACGCCAAGCATAGGGGCTGATTAAACTCCTCGGTATGATGATGAACAACATGATCAAATGAATATGTAGAAGCGAACGTGTTATAGGAATAACGTCCTACCGATGTAAAAATAGTATAATAATACATTTAAAACAGTAAGGTGTACCCAATAATGATTAAGAAAAGCATTATTAATCGACAAGTCAAACTATAAATTGTGTCAATGTAATAGTAAATGTACACTCTTTCGTTATAAATGCGCCATACAAAGGTACGAAAATCAGAAATAAACTTTGTTGTCATCAGAAATAAACTTAGTTGCTACTTCGTTTTTGAAGTCTTGCATTTTTGAAGGACACATTTTATGTTTAGCTTAAGCGATTGATAAAAAATGATAGCAATTTTATTTAATAAAGCAGAAACCGAACCGCTAATCTGCCTGCCAGTGACAACACTATGAAGAACCAAGCTCCTTAGTGAGAGTTATCCCAAATAAAAATATTGTAAATAATAAGATAGACCCAAATAAGTTTCTAAAAACTTTCTTTGTCACTCATCGGTCAAATAACGATAAACAAAAGTTATTAGGTGAAAAGGCTATTTTTAATTAAACTAATAACCGTAGTAACCGTAACGTTTTTTGTATTTCATTCATTAGATCAAATGCCATAAAACGAGCTATGGAATATTAAAGCCATTAAGTTATTGTTACTAGCACAGTTATAGTGACGTCTGTATAATCGATACGTGAATTAGAACTCTTGATCAGTAAAGTGTATATTTAGAAAATAAAAAATGAACTTTTCAAATTACATTTGAAAAAATAATTAAAATTAAGAGAAAAAGTGGAGTAACCAATAACGTGAAATATGAATTCTGCTAGACTTAGAGTATTCTTCAGAAAATATGTAAAGAAATCAATAATGTTATTTGAAGTTTCTATGCCAATTGAGCTATATACATTATAACTCATTCGATGGTATACAGTAAACAAGGACAGGCAGCGTGTGATGATTATATTGTTACAATATGACATTATCTTTAGTTACGGCGGCTCCAGTCGAAATATTGTTAGACAATATACTAGAAGAGGACATTCAAAAAATGTTGTATCCCTTAAATTTAATATTATATATATTTGTTTCTTCAAAATACGATATTAAAAACAATTATATAACATCCAAAAGCTTTATAAAACATCTTTGCAATTTTTCTGTTACGGTCGTATTGATTTTGTGTGCTGTCTACAGTTTGTACGATAAAATAATGAAATATGGATTGAATTCGTACCAGCAAGTAATTACCAGTCTTATAGAAATTATCTTGTGTTGTATTGGATATAGCACTACAGTCTATTTCAGCAACATTTATCACAGCAATAGTAACGTTGAGTTCGTTTTAAGGATACAAAAGATACATAATATTATCTCCATCAATAATAATGTGTCCACCTTCACTATCTTTAACTGGATTTCGGTCATTTGTGTTATTAGCGTAGATTTAATTAGTTTTAGTTTGTTCTACATTATATTGAACTATTTTGAGACGTTTGAATGTGTTTGCAATCTTTTGTTTATTATGTTTGATGTTAATATAATTTACGGTATTCGTATCATGAATCTGTTAACTGTATATCTGGACTGTTGGAATACCAATGTGTTGACAGCGACAGTTGAAGATGCCTGCTTTGCATATCATCAGAAAATGTTTGTTGTTTATGAACATATTTTGGAAGCGTATAAACATTACAAAAGTATGCATCAGTGGGTGGTAAGAAAGTTTTTTTTTTTTTAATAAAATATTTAATACATCTTTATCCAAACAAGTAAATAAAATTAAAATGTAATATTAATAATGTTACTAAAAGAGATCTAAGTATACATGTAGATGGATGGAGAAGGAGAGGAAGGCCAAAGAATATGTGAAGAGCGATATGAAAGAAAAGGGAGTTAGTGATAGTGTGACGGGTGACATGACAGAATGGAAAAAAGCAAACGTGTTGCGCACCCAAGTAATATTGGATAAGGGCAGGAAGAAGAAAAAGAAATAACTGGTTTTTAGTGAATGCATATGAACGTTAATAGGGTACTAGTAACAAAAACACAATTAAAAATAATTGTCCATTTCTTACTGCAAATCGCAGTAATGATGTCTGGCCTGAGCTGATTATGACGGGACCCTCACTGGTACTTTTATAACGTATAATAGACACTACTTTTTAAAGGCAAAGTTAGTAAGAAGCTCTTTCTAATTACGCTTACAAAGGAGTAATAAATAAAATAGGAGAGGGGGTTTTAATGGATTTATTTTTTATTTTTAAAGTTTAACGGGAACATATGAACGGAGACTAAAATATTGCAGTACGTACGGGTGGGGAAAACACGTGTAGGCACGGGGGTAAGCTATGACTGTAGCGCACAGAAGTAGCATGAGTGAATATATGGGGGCTATTAAAGCTTGGCGCTGATGGTGCTTTAAAGCATGCAATATGAATCCTTTCACGCATTACCGAACTATTCATAAATCTGGGATATAAAGTTGCATTGTTCTCTTCGGAGTGAGGATAAAATTAAGTGTTTACTCCTGAGCTCCTAGTCCGATTTCATTCGTTTATTTTTTGTAAGTGAAGGTAAATTCTAAGTCGCGTTTCTACATGTATTATGTTTGCTGGTTAAATTGTATAATAGAATTTGTTAAGAACAACATTTATAATTATTTTTACAGGTATACTTTCATCTAGTGGATACATTTTTTCGTACATTATATTATGTAGAAATAGCTCTCCAAAAAATTGATGATTATGTAAGTACCTACTATTCTTCCGTCCAAATTTCTGTACTTAATCTATAATCATAATAAAAAAAAACCTCTTCGTCTTCTACTGCCTCGAAAAGCACATTAAGCCGTTGGCCCCGATTGTTATAACATCATCAATAACACTTGTATACCAGGGAACAGGTAGCAGCCTTTCCTTGTATGATACAACATAATACTGCATTCACCAGCCAATCTAACAAGCGTGGTGACTAAAGTAAATAACCCTCGGGAGGAGGCCCATGTTCAGCAGTGGACGTTGTACGGGCTGATGATGAACATATATGTTACATTTCATTATTAGATGAATACAACTATGAATACAACAAAACAAGATAAAACTTATGCCCTGTGGAAGGTACCTACATAAACACAAAAGAAGATTAAAAGATTTCTCAGTTTGATATGACAATAAACAAATGTCGTATCTTTCAGTGCTGCCAGGTGATTTCATAAAAAAAACATTTCATATGTTAACTTATATGCAGGTACTAATTTTAGTTAATTTACCTAAAGTACACTGCTTCGTAAGTGATTACTATATTTTTTAAGTTACCACATTTTTTTTTCGGGCAGACATTTAATAAATGCGGCATAAAGCCGAATAGCCTTCATATCTGGGCTTGGTGGGCTAGTAGGGCTGCCATTTTTTTTGACTAAAAAAAATATATATTTAGTCCGTCGCGTCGGTTAGATTACCAAAAAATATTGGACACGTACCTATTTGTTTTCGTTTCACAAACAAAAAGTGACGAAGATACAGCGCATTGATATTTCATGTAACGTCACGTTAGGCCGCGTTCCCAATTTGTCGTGACGACTGTGTTTTGTCGTGTAGACAGATAATCGTGTAGTTTTAAGTGTCATAGCTTGTATGTTTAAATGGAGGTGTTCAGATATAAAACGACACGATTTAGTATATTTTCTACTATATTTTTTGCGTTGACGACGGATTACCATGACTGTGAATGGATAGCACGACAGTCGTAAAACGATAAAAAATCGTTATGACTAAATCGAATAATAAAATGTCGTCGCAATCCAATGGGAACAGCTAGATACGATAGTCAATAAACGATCAAAAAATTGACGAAAACAGTCGTTATAATAAGATAGTCGTGCGACGATAAATTACACATGGTTACAAAATTTTAATTTTTAAAATTTACCGTATGTTTTTTTCACTTTTCTTTTATCTTTTGATACAGTGAATTTAAATCTACCAGCCGTTTCTATCTATCAGCTTTAAATAAATATTTTTATAGTATTATTTTTTGTATTTTTGTACAAAATAACATACATGTCCATCTCCAAATTAAAATCCAAATTATAAAGTTTCTACGGGAACAGGAGTTACGCGGGTGAAACCGCGCGCGGAAAGCTAGTTTCTTATAAAATTTATTAATTCTTTGTTTACAGAGCACTACATACTTCACTATCACTGGAATATCGATTACTTTGTTAGTTAAAGATTGTACAACTATTATTTTGCAAAGTGTGCAATGTGAGAAATTTTACATGGCAATAGAAGAAGCCGAAAATGTATGCATACAACAGATGAAGAAATTTAACTTTCCAGGTAAATTGTCTGATTAATAAATAAGACAAAAGTTATTTTACCAAAATAGTATATTAATATCTAGATATTGTTTGGGTAAAATAAATGCTTTTCGTTATTTCAAATGTTTTAGGAATTCGTATTTCTCGTATCTTTATCGTATGTATATCATTTTTCCATGATTAACGTATCATAGGGTATTAGGGTTCCGTACCCGAAGGATAAAAACGGGACCCTATTACTATGACTTCGGTGTTTGTCTGTTTTTCACAAATGATATATTTCCGATGCCGCTATATAAAAAGTAAAATAAAATGAATATTGAAGGGGGGCTCCCATACAATGAACTATTTTTTGCCATTTTTTGCTCGTTATCAATAACGGCAGCAGGCAGGCGCTTGAAAATGGTACGGACGGAGTCCTTTGAGCGCGGGTCCGACTCGCACTTGGCCGGTTTTTATTAGTCCTATCAACTAGACTTAGAATGATACGTAAATTCTGAAAAATGTGTCTTACAACTACCTAAATTAAAAAGATAATAACCGTTTGGCTGAAGATATTTCTTCTTATTTTCAACCTACGTGGAGTAGCGGTATTAGGCTCGCCTTAAATGTCGGAGATCGTCAAAATCAAAGATTACTTTTCGGGTGTGATTGAATGAGGGATTACCCTTTGTGTCTCTGCAAAATTCTTTGAAGTTGTTCTCGATTGTCATTTCATGATCTATAACAATCGTAGATACTAGATAACGGTCAGCTGTTTTTACCTGTGTATATACTGTCCACAATACTACAGTCATCAAACCTCCAAGCATGGTGACATTTTTTTCTCGGAATATCTTACGTTATTAGCCACGAGGCATTTGCTACTTCCCCGGGTATAAAGACGAGCAGAGCTCCAGCCTTAATAAATGTTTTAAAAACTACAATAGTTTGTAAGAGCAAGAGGGCGCCCCCTGTGGGGCTTGGACCTCAGCTCAGGGCGGTCGCTGGAAATGAGATTGAGGGATTATGACTTTTAGTATTTTAGGTTAGGTTAGGTTAGAGTTTGTGCAACTGTCGCTCTACTTTACAGTTCGCGGGCCTATCGGACTTCGGGGCTACGAGGGCATCGGATGTTTCTTTGCGAATTAAGGGTCGAGAGGAAGCATGGTGACTATAACAACACAGACCTATGCTAAGCTGTGGACAATAAATAGGCTTGTTACGAAATATATTATTTTATCAATAATGCAAACATAAATAAAATTCTAAATTTAAAATTAATAAATTTCTTGTTTTCTTAAATTTGTTACCATTTTGCTCATTTTCAGAAAACCAAAAGGAGCTGTGCGTCAAAGTGATCCAGTATAACCGCATGACGTTTAGCAAATTTTGTGCATGTGGTCTAGTACAAATAGATGCTTCGTTACCTTTGCTTATGGTTGGATTGATTTCTCAGTATATAATTGTTATTTTACAATTCCGATTTCTTTAATAGCAAAGTCTATCAATGGTAATGCAAGATAATAAGTGTGTGTCATTTCAATTTGAATAAATAGCTATTTTTACACATATTAAAAAATCTCAATTATTTTATCCATCGACATCACGGGACGGTAATGTATTAGATAACCAAATCTCGACGTACCATTACATAAGCAATTATCTGTACTAATATTAAAAAGCTGATACCCGTAATTCCTAGTACTACAACCCGTAATTCCTAATTCCTAAGAATACGGGAATGGAAGATACGAAGGTAGTAAGTGTGTGCGGGATGCTAGTGATAAAAGACTAGCGACAAAAAATGAATACTGCCCAACTCTGCCTAAAGTGCAGTAATAGACATTTCGTAAGATTTGGGTTAAAAAAATTGAAATATCTGTTTATTTCGCAATTAGTGAAATCGGTTTTTTTGTTTATGATGTTTTTTTTAATTAAAGGCCAGCCAACGCTACTTTCGTTGCATATTAAATCTCGGAGGTCTTGGGTTTGATCCCCACACTAGACAGGAATTCTTTGTGTAAATTCTAAGATTTCTTTGCGGGTCTGGTTGGTTGAGGGAGAACCCTCCGTGCCTTGGAAAGCACGTTAAGTCGTTGGTCCCGATTGTTATAACATCATCTATAATAATCATATATCAAAGAACGGGTAGCAGCGTTTTCTTGTGTGGTACAACATAATACTGCGGTCACCAACCCGTCTGCCAAGCGTACTATGGCAAAAACCCTCCCTCGAGAGGAGGCCCATGTTCAGCAGTGGACGTTGTACGGGCTGAAGGTAATTGATGATGATGTTTTAAATACCACAATAAAAGTTTAAGTTGCCTCATATTTTTACGGTAGAACAAGAATGTTTTAATCTCTTGGGTTACATATAACAATTCGACAAACATATTACTGTAAAACAAGTTGTTATAACTCATAACAGAGAAATTAATGAAGTAAAATGAGTTTATAATAAAGTGACACAAACGTATGGTCCTGTCACAGATACATTATTCATTAAAGTCATCGAATATATAGCACACATAATAATAAATCCAATGACAACGCATATGATTCTTTTTTAGAAACTTAATCAACGGATGAACAAATAATCTATAATCTTTCTGACTAATAACAATGTATTGAAGAAATAATTTGCATAGAAAATGCCTAAATATTCTTTGTTGAACACATACTTATTTCTAGGTGCCATGATGATATACGACTCGTAAATTTACAAAACGCTTACGAACAAATTATTCATGATATTATATTTATACAAATAACAGCTACATAAAAACAGTCAGCTTTCATATTTTGTGTACTTTGCCAGCTTTAGCCAGAATTAAAGTGCTGGGCTGCATGAAAAAAATGAAAACAGTCTGTTGTTTCACATTGTTTTTCCCTATCCCAAAATAATTGAAGCCTCCTTTTAGGCAAAATTAAACTGCTTGTGTTAGAAGACGTTTTTGTTAGGAAACAGATTGACTAAGCCTAAATAAAAATAAAAATATTCTGTATACAGACGTAACAATAAATATGATACGTGTTAGCGCTTCTCTATTCTGCAACTCCTTCTAACTTTCTATTATTTGGACGACCGCTCTTATCTGTACCGTAATATTAGATGAACTGATGCCAAAACCACGCCAAATTAAATAAGACGATACACACGTGAATATATTCAAAATAGTATTGAAGAGATTATTTCAATGGCGAATAGTCTTTCTTATTTGAACCATCATTTATGTTTCAAGAGATACATCTAATTTTAATCATATTTCCGTGTAAGATAGTTCTAGAGAAATGCAAACTGTAGTAGTACAATGACATAATTGCTGAGTAGTCCCCCCAGTTGGATTGGCAACGTTGCATCTATACGAAATAAGTTGCACACCTTCAGTTTTCTGAATGTTCGGTTCGATTGAGTCACCATTTGGCATAAATCTTTTGCTGCTAAATCTGAAATCATAAATGTTAAGGGCTATTTAAGTAACGACTGTATTATTAAAAAAAATCACACCGTTAACTTGTAAAAATAATAGGCTTTCTATCTGATTGGCTCATAGAAACAATTCCATCTTACCTGAAACTACATCAATAATAGAAAAAAAAAACAATTATATTTGAATAATCTAGGCTCCATGTGAAAGCTTTGCGGTACTCCAGACTGTTTATTTAAAAGTACTATGCTCCACTGAAGTTGTGACTGAGTGAGAGGTTACCAATTTATTTTAACATAAAATTAAGCGTATGGTGTAGTGATACGAATTTAAGATTATACGGATCGCGCGATCAGATAGGACCAACCCCATAAATACTGAGAAAAATGTGGTAAGTAAATACTTAATTTATAAATCTTTCTATAATTTAACTCAAATATGTGAAAACAGCCTTACTACTTTCTCCAAAACCGGTAACACTCAATTTAATTAAGGTATATTGATCGATTACCGGTTTCCGGTCAAAGAACAAGCAATTGAACTCGAACAAAATAATTCGAAATAATTATGCTACTTTATATTTGACTTACTTGAATAACTTGCAAAATATGTTACATAAGTGGCCGAAAATACTAACCATTTAATTAATATCGTGTTTATCTTTCATGTCAATCAAAACTTCTAGATGTACAACTACAACAGAAATTCTGCATTCGTATTAGTAGACTAATTATAGGTAATAGTAAGAAATATTTAAAAATATAAACTATGAATATGACATTAAAGACGCATTGCAACAATCAATTAATTGGCTTGAACATAATAATTTAAAATTAAATTTAAATAAAACCTTTTTCGGCTGTGGGTAGTTGCGAAATACTGACGTAAATATATCTGCTCGTAAATTTAAATATATTTTATTTAATTTTTATTTGTTTAAATAGTTTTATTAATTTTTTATGCGTATTTTAAATTGACAAATCCAACCCACCTGTCAGTCACTAATAAATTTCCACATCATCACAATAAATCACTATGGCAGTCACCATCTGGATTCATTGTCCAGTTTGAGAGACGAATTCTACAGGAAGTGTGCTAGTGTGGAAGCTGATCTGAAGAAGGCTGCAAATTCCGGTAATCCATCAGTCTCTTCACTAGCCGATGACTTTGCTGCATATAAGCGGAATCTTATGCAGACTATTGATCTCCTCCAGAAGCAGGTTGATGCCTTAGCTCGCAGTGTTGACAACTTGGAGATGAGAAGCCGTAGAAAGATTCTTATGTTTCATGGCATCGCTGAAGATGCTCGGCAGGATGTATTGCAGACTGTGGTTACAGTTATCCGCAATCAATTGGGTATAGATAACTTTACAACCAAGGACATCAGGCGCTGTCATCGTATGGGTCGCATGAGTTCTTCAAGACCTCGGCCTATCCTACGCAAGTTTGAAGTGACAACTCTCCGGGATAAAATATGGTCCTCTAAAACGTCACTTAAAGGATCTGGGGTGACTATTTCCGAGTTTCTGACGAAGTCAAGGCACATAACATTCATGGCTGCCCGGAAGAAATTTGGTGTTTCTCAAGCGTACACCATGATGGGGTAATGTTTTTGTTGTCGATGCTGGAGGTAAAAGGCATCGGGTAGTGACCGTTAACGATGTCCAGAACTTGTGTGTGGAGTCAGTAAGCTGCGCCAAGGTGGATGCCCCAAACCCGAATGACACTGTAAATGTGAATAGCTCGGGCACATCTTCGCAAAGAAGTAGGCGCAATGCGAATCTTAGAAAATTAACTTTCTAATAGTAAGTTGGTTATCTTGTATCGCTTACTTTTGCGCTTATTTCTATATATATTCATCTCTTCCACCTGCCGGTCATCCTTCTTTCTCTTTTAAGCAATTTTCCGTCTGTGATGTTAAGAAGAGCATATTGTCAGTTTCTTCCAACGCAATTGGAAGTGATAATATCAGCCGTAATATGGTCATTCCTATCCTTGATGAAATCCTACCCATAATTACCCATATTCTGAACTTTTCCATAAAACCATGGTTCCTTTCCTTCGTTATGGAAAGATGCCGAAGTTATTCCCTTACCTAAAACTAGATCTCCTACTTCCTTTTCCGATTACCGTCCTATTTCCATTCTTCCATTTTTATCCAAAGTCCTTGAACGCTTTATCCACACTCAACTTCATTCATTGATTTGCAAAAATAATCTCCTCAATCCTCTGCAATCCGGTTTCCGACCTGGCCATAGCACTGTCACAGCCCTGGTCCATACTACGGAAGATATCAGAGGTGCCATGGAGGAGGGAAAACTCACTGTTCTTCTCCTTTTAGACTTTAGCAATGCTTTCAACACTGTGGACTTTGACATCCTTCTTGGCACTCTCAGCTCCCTTAACATATCTCCAACGGCAATTGATTGGTTTCGTTCGTACCTGTCAGGCCGCCGGCAAAGAATCTGTATTGAAGACTTGTTCTCAACATGGTCTAACACACTGGCTGGCGTGCCGCAGTGTGGTGTGCTATCTCCATTGCTATTCGCTATTTTTATAAATACTATTTCCAATAATCTTACTTCCTCCTACCATCTTTACGCAGACGATCTGCAAATTTATAACCATGCAACGGTAACGTACTTATCACAAGCCGTCTTGACTATTAACGATGATCTAGCTCGCATAGGGGAGTGGAGTCGTGCGTTCGGTCTTAAAATCAACCCCTCTAAGACTCAGGCCATAGTAATTGGTAGCTCACGTATGCTATCTAGAGTGAACTGGGCCCTGATCCCACAAGTTACTTTTGATGGTACTATTATACCTTTTCGAGACAGCGTTAAGAATCTGGGTCTTATATTCGATAATAAATTGTCTTGGGATGTTCAACTAAAGACTGTCAGTCAAAAGCTTTTCGCAGCTGCAGGTTCTCTGAGACGGCTTCAGAACTTTCTACCCATTACCACTAAAACTGCGCTTGCACAGTCTCTCCTGTTACCAATTCTCGACTATGCCGATGCCAGCTATCTTGATCTCACTGAAGAGCAACTCAATAAACTTGATCGACTCCAAAATCTTTGCATAAGATTCATATTTGGTCTCCGAAAATATGATCACGTTTCTTTATTTCGCACAAAGCTCAAGTGGTTGCCAATTCGCCTTCGTCGGAATGCTCATATTGTATCTTTACTTTATAATATTATTTTTAATCCTTCTACACCCATATATTTTAAAAGCCACTTTCGTTTCTTTTTGATTCACATTCGCGATTCCTAAGATCATCACAAAACTTGAAGCTGCAAATTCCCTCTCACTCATCTAACTTCTTGGACAATTCTTTTTCGGTTCGAGCAACGCGTCTATGGAACACCTTACCAGTGACAATTAGAAGCGCCCAAACTCATTCTACGTTCAAAAAACTAGTAAAAGAACGCTTTTTGCGTGTATGAATTACTCACAATACTTTTTATGAGGTATGTATGTATTTTTGTAGTATTTATTTAGGTATTTATGTATGTATTTTATTATGTATATGGCATTTATTATTTATTGATTTTTCATTATTTATTATTATTATTTTAATTTCTATTTTATTAAATTTTGTGCGCATGAGTTAATATTATAGATTTCGAGTAAATTTATGGTTTGATTGATTGCACACCTACTGCTGCTAATTTGCACTTTACTCCTATCCATCCAAAGGTTGTCTGGAAGAAATCGCTTTATGCGATAAGACCGCCCATTGTACCTACTTTTGTTTTTTTTAATGTTCCAAATTTGTATTCTATATATTTGTGTGTGTACAATAAAGAATTTTATTATTATTATTATTATAAAACTAAAATTATGCAATTTCAACAAAGATTGACTCCTGACATAAATATATCTTTTGACGATTACAGAATTGATGAAGTAGGACATATACATTTTTTAAGGTTGACAATTGACTCAAAACTGACTTGGAAACAACATGCATCAATTATTATAAGAAGATTAAGTAGGTTCGCCTGTGCTTTATATAAACTTAGGACAATAGTTTATCAGGCAGCTGTTGTAGCTACGTATTATGGCTATGTAGATTCCACATTACGTTACGGAGTAATTTTTTGGGCAAATTCCTTCGAAAAAGAGAACACTTTTAAAGCACAGAAGAGGTGCATTAGATCAATATGCAGTCTCAAATCAACGGAAAGTTGCAAACCGCATTTCAAACAACTTAAAATACTAACATTACCGTGTATTTACATTTACGAGACAGCATTGTTTGTCAAGAAAAATAGCGAACTGTTTAAGAAAGCTTCAGAGCAATGATATAGATCGACAAGACAAGAATATCGTCATGAATTATGTCTAAGACTCTCAAAGACCGCCCTTATGCACAAAAGCATCCTCTGTATGGCCCCGAAGATATTCAACAAAATAACAAATAATATTAAAGATCTTAACTTGACACAATTTAAACGGTGATTAAATAACTTATTGACTGAAAAATGCTATTATACTATTGACGAATTCCTTTTTGACAAAATATAATAAGTTAACTAAATGATAATTATGTATTTATGCTTGACAATTCAAAAACCTGACTTATTAATTGTATTCAAAATGGTTATTATAAAAATAGATTGTATTCGAAGTAGCTATTAAAATTTATGTTAATTTGTATGTAATTTTGAGTTACCATATCCTAATTATAAGACCTAATGTATCACCAAAAAACACACTAATAAATACTTTGACTTTGACTTGACTTTATATTTACCCGAACCATGTGTAATTTTAACCAGCAGTATACTTGCAGTTTCAGCTTCTTCAATAGCCATATAGAATTTTTCACATTCTATGCTCATGATAATTACACAAACCAAATTTTTAACCAACCACATCAATGCTATGACGCTGATTATATCTGCCGATACCTGTAATTAATAAGCATATCAATTTAAATAGGTATATTTCATATTACACATAGCATGATCGCACGCAAAAATAAATAATGTATTAAAAAAACTTACATTAGATGGAACTGATTTTCTACTTTCTGTTTGCAACATCACAATCAAAAGTTCTGTATAAATTAAAGTTCGTATGAACGAGTCTACTAGATGATAAAGTATCTGTAAAAATAAATAAATTTTTGGAGTTTAATTTATTTTCAGATTAGCGGTAAAAGCTTAAAACTTTGTAATGCAGAATATAATATCACACGCGTATTTTATTACGAATATATATTAAACAGCATTTATTTCACTTCTACCCCACCGACCAACTAGCATGCACAACTAGTTTTGCGGTCGAGAATGCTAATCTGACATCCTTCACCATGGCATAACCAGTTGTGCAGTTAAAAACAATGTTTAACTTAGTACTCCTTCGACCATCCCTGCTAACTACCGACCAATCGCAATCACCTCCATACTCTGTAAGGTTATGGAGCGCGTTTTAAACAACCGTCTCCTAGCATACCTGGAAGACAATGACCTCCTCTGTAACCGTCAATTCGGATTCCGTCGAGGCCGGTCTACTGGGGATCTTCTTGTCTATGCTACTCACTTCTAGAGCGAAGCCATTGAGAGACACGGTGAGGCTCTTGCCGTGTCTCTTGATATCTCTAAGGCTTTTGACAGTCGACTTTTTGTATAAATGCCGGTGTCCCTCAGGATCTGTTCTCGCCGCGACTCTTTTTTTGCTGCACATAAACGACCTGCTAGTTACTCCCGGTATCTTTGGGTATGCAGACGACAGCACAGTCTCGGTGAGATACTTGACTGATGCGAAGTCTGGGTCAAAGGTCCAGTCGTTCAGGGAGTCGATGATTGAGGGGGTGAACTCTATCTTGGAGGCTGTCTCCTTATGGGGTGTTGCCAACCTGGTTGGGTTTAACCCCTCAAAAACACAGGCGTGTCTTTTTTCGGCGAAACGGAGTCCATTCCAACTGACTCCGACTTTCCGGAATGTCTCCGTTCCGATCAGCGACCATCTTGACCTCTTAGGGCTTAATCTCTCTTCTAATCTAAACTTTGGTCGCTACATCGAGGCCATTGCAAACACTGCAGCCAAAAAACTTGGCATTCTCTCCAAGGTGAGGCGGTACTTCACATCGGAGCAGCTCTTAAGTCTTTACAGAGCTCCTCAATGGAATACTGTTCTCATCTTTGGGATGGGTCTGCTAGATATCAGCTGGATGCTCTCGACTCATTGGAGCGCCGAGCGAAGAGAGTCATAGGCAATAAGTCACTTGTAGAGGCAAGTCTTCAGAGCCTCGAACACCGTAGACGACTAGCATGCCTATCGGTTTTTTATCGGTTACATTTCGGGGAGTGTGCGGAGGTTCTACATAACCTGATACCCCCTTCACCCTTTCATCACCGGACGACTAGGAGCGGCGAGCGGTTTCACCCTTTTGTTGTTGAAATTCCTTCAATACGCACGAAGCGATTTGCTTCTTCTTACATAATGCGGACGGCTAAGGAGTGGAATTCTCTGCCGAGGTCAGTTTTTCCGGAACGCTATAATCTGGACATCTTTAAGGCTAAAGTGAACAGACACTTTCTAGGCAAGCGTGTATCATCTTAGGTCTTATCTTCGCCTTCCATCAAGCGAGATTATGGTCAAACGCAAGCCTATATTTAATTAAAAAAAAAAACAATTACTCAATGAAATGTACCACGTATACTTTTTCATTTATTTATTTTTGTATTGTATCCGACTTGGACTAGATACAAGCAAATAAACCTTTTTAATGAACTTAAGAATGTCACTGGCCACTATTATTTATTATTTCCTTAAAGTGATGTTTTTACTGTTACTTTCACATGTGTCACAACTTTGCTTAATGCTTTACATTTAAATTAAAAATGTGTGACGAGATATTTTACACTGAAAGTAATGGTGGTCAGATTGTTCTTCATGACAAATATCAATACCACCTAATAAGAAAATATAAATGTGGTTCCTCGTTTATGAGATGCTCCAAGTACAGGAAAACGAATTGCCGAGGTAGCATTACCATCAAAGTGAGTATTTATATTATTTATTTTTTCGTTAATGTATCAATAAATTTAAAAAGACATAATATCCTTAAAGTAGGTAGGTATACGCTACAATAATAATACTTCAAAAAAGTGATTACATTATATTAATAATATTTGTATTTTTTTTAGGATGACCAAGAAGTAAAACGTAAAGAACACTTTTGCAACGCGGATGAATCGACGAGGTTTATACTAAAAGAAAAGGCTGCTTTAAAAGAAAGCGAGCAAAGAAAAGCGATGACCCGTTGCCTAAAATTTATAAGGAGACTCTTGTACGCAATATGCAGGACAAGGGTCTTGATTTTGTAGCTGTTATTCCTTCTTTTTCGAGTATCACAGTTTATATGACGCCAGGAACAAAGCGATTGGAGCAAAAAAACTGTTTTTTAAACGTGTCGAAGATGTCGAAATACCAACGCAATTTTACGATTTCCTTTTGGGTAACTCGAATGGTAAGACACGTATTATTGTCTCTTGTACCGAACAATCGAAAAAGATCCTAACTGAAGTACGGGAAGGCTTTGCAGATTCAACCTTCAAGAGTTGCCCTAAACTGTTTGTACAACTACTAAGTTTACATGGTGACTGCGGTAGTACGTCCGAAATTGTAAATGTAAAACCATTGGTTTTTGCTTTAATGTCAGACAAAAAGCAAAGTCGTTATTTTGCGTTACTAGAGATTATAAAATTACGAAACTACATTGTGATTTTGAAGCAGCGTTCATTAACGCTGTTATTTAAATATTTCCTGAAACATCAATTGTGGGATGCTTCTATCATTGGGTAAACAACATATGGCGTAAGGCAAATACATTAAAGCATATAACCAAAGAGGAAAAAAGAATAATTGGAATGAGTGCAGTATTGCCCCTTTTTCCTGGTAACGTGATGTTAGATATGCATCTAACATCATGGGGCTTATATCAATAATGAACGTGAAGAAGCTAACCTGGAAATGCCGAAATTTACGAATTATATAAATTCATTGCTCAAGAAAAAACATTACATCAACATTCTGAGCGTGTTCGGTCAACGTCATCGCACCAATAACAACGTAGAAAAATGGCACTCGAGTCTGAATCGACGTTTGAATAAAAACACGGTGACTTTACATCGTTTATTAAATGTCCTTTTGATCATTGACAAATACCGTGATATTGTATTGATGAAGGATGAAAAACAAAAACGTAAGAAAAGGTACAAAATAAAAGATGACTTGATAATCTGCCCCTAAGATTACCCACTGACCGATAAGGCGTGTTTAAATGCAATATTTACATAATGAGATTACCCTAGGCCACGCAATTGAAAAATTAAGATAAAATAGGGTAAGTGTTACAAAATTAGAGACTAAAAATATCCCTGAAAAGTTAATTATGACTGTAAACGAAGGAAAAAATGTTACAGCCGAAAAATAAATGAAAATGTATACGAGGTACATTTCATTGAGTAGTTGGTCGAAGGAGTACTAAGTTAAACATTTTTTTTAACTGCACAATTGGTTTTACTGTGGGGAAGGATGTCAGATTAGCATTCTCGACCGCACAACTAGTTGTGCATGCTAGTTGGTCGGTGGGGTAGAAGTGATTTATTTGTATGTTGCAACAAAAATATGTTTTCGGTAAATAATTTCAATTGTTAGTATTTTTCGAAATTCAATTGAATTGTTGTTTAGTTTAGTAATAATATTCTAAACTCACCACTGTTTGAAAAATCTTTTTATATGTATTATAAGCTCTGATAATATATTGATACACATTTATCATCTTCTGATAAAACAAATTACTGGATATTTCGTCATATTTTGTTCCCATCTTTAAAATATCTAAACTCCATTTCTCAAGGTACAGGCGCAACAATATTATTGTTCTTATAGCATAAACTACATTAATATCGATCGCAATGAATGTAACATCAGCTAAACAATCAAACAAATTTTCTAAATTACTGAAATATGTTGAATACAATGAAGATACAATAGCTACATTGACACCAAGTGCTAATCCAACGGATACCCAATTCCAAATGTAATATTTATTAATACTATTGCACAAGTCAATACAATTGTGTATCTTTTGAACTGTTAAAATGAAAATCACGTTACTATTACTACACCAAATGTTATTACTAGCCATTATAATATATCCTAACATATATAATATTAATAACACTGCGGTTAAGTAATCGTTCATCACGTTGGCTTGAAACCCTAGATCAGATAGATAACTGGTTATAAAAGTACGATAAATAAAACCCAATAATATGACAATCATGAACAAAAACACGATACAATGCATTTTTCTGTTTACAGGAGTTACAAAATCATCTTGAATATTGTACTTTGATACCAATAATATTTTCAATATTATATTTAATGGATAGAAAATTTTCTGAATATCTTTTTCTAAATGATTTACTAGTAGTACTTCAACTTTATTTGTTTTTTGAGATACTCGATTCATTTTTGATCTAAATAGATTTTATATTTATATCTACGTGTAAGTTACGACTGTCGTCGATCTTCGACCAATAACAACTACTTATTATCATAAAATATTTAAACGGTACTATGAGTATAATAGGCAAAGCGATTTCATGTTACATTAATTTCAAGCATTAGAATAATTTCGGTGATATATCATTGAGTGCTTTCAATAATCTAATATGAGATAAAGGCTAGTTATTATATTTATGTAAGTAATGTAATTCAGAGCCTTATTCAATCGGTTTTTTTTACGAAGATTTAGTAATATTGGTATCCTTCCATGTTATAGTCTTAAACAAAATACTATATTTGGCTTTATACTTTATTTTTTTAAATTTATCTGGAGCCTTATCTCAATATAAATTTATGGACGATATAAAACATTTTTCAACATCAACAGTTTTATTTGCACTCTTGTATGGAAGTGGATAATATAATAAAATTACGTATTTCAATTGTTCATTTTTATTAAGAAAACTTTGTAGCAAACTTACTATTTTAAGGCAAATCATAACCTTTTTAATATTCTGACATTTAGATATGGGGTACACCACTCCACGGTTGGAGTAATCCACGTCGGAATAATTAAAAGTTAATGATTTGTTTTAAAATTGTACGGCGGTTGAGACCTTTGTCACTTTGCAAACCTTTAAAGTGTATCGTTATGTTAAACGATCTTGTGCATTGTAATCATTTCTTATATATGTCCAATAATATACATTGGCAAATAATTACAAAATACATATTTTAACTAACAAAGAATAATTGCATTTCATATCATAATGCTCATTTTTATAGAATTTAAATCTTAACAAAATGCAAACTGCAGTATCGCTATCATATAAATGCTAAGTATTTCAGACATATTAAGTGGTAATGAAGCATCAGTATAGAACAATCTAAAGACTTTTAGCTTCCCGAATGTCGTCCTATGTATTTGAGTAGATTATTCTCCAACTAAGATCCTTTTCACCTTCTTTGAATCGAAAAGACATATAACTGATTAATCAATTTGAAATACAGATTCAGTATTTCGTTTAATATTTTTATGGTATTAAATATCAAATATTATTATCTAAAAAATTTAATATCATCAGATTTTTTCTTTTTAAATATTATTAAAGAGGAAATAACGATGAGAATAAATAAAGATTTTAGTGTAGATTGAAGTATGATTTATTGTCAATTACCTGAGCAATAAGTATCTTTCATGAGCATTATGCATGCTGTTTCAGCTTCATCAATAGCTATGTAGAAATTTTCACATTCCAAACTGGCAAGAAATATCAAAAAAAAAACTTGGCCAACAAGACGCCTGCTGCAATTTTAGCCGCATCAGGAGTATTCTGAAAACGATTTAAATATTAAAAGCTTTAAATGTACACTAGTAAAATATTATTTATACTTATGTATTAAGCTGATGAGTTTGTTTGCTTCAGAGCACTTATCTCAGGTCCAATTTCAAAACATTATTCTAGTGTTAAAAAAACCGTATAGCAAATAAATAACACATGTTTTTACATTAAAATGAAAATAATTCCAAATATTTTAATTTACGTCAAAACATAAATTCTTCACAACGACTGAATTATCGCATTGTATTTTAGAACTTAATGCTTAAAAAACGATGTTTTGTAAGAAAAAAATATATTAAGAGCAACATCAATTCTTACGGGTCTGCTAGTGAAAGTCAATAATTATCTTTATTTATGTAGGCACAATTCAAAAAATTGTATCATGTTCTTATGATGCGTTGTAAATTTCTTTTTTTGAAATTAGCTAGCTTTGTGTCATGTGTCTCATTTTATGTATTTTCTTCAATTGTGTGTGTTATGTGTGTACATCAATAAAAAATAATTTTAAGAAATACGCATAACCATTATTTATGCTTGTTTTGTATAAGACAACCTACGTAGCGTAGCGGTATTTGGTTCGCTTTAAATCTCGGAGGTTGTGGGTTCGATTCCCATGCTGGACAGGAAATCTTTGTGTAGATTCTAAGATTTCTTTCCGGGTCTGGTAGACTGACGGACGACCCTCCGTGCCTCGGAAAGCACGTTAAGCCGTTGGTCCCGATTGTTATTAACATCATCTATAACCATAGTATACCAGGAAACGGGCAGCAGCGTTTCCTTGTATGTTACAACATAACAATGCGGTCACCAACCCGCCTGCCAAGCGTGGTGACTATGGCAAAACCCTCCCCTGGGAGGAGGCTCATGTTCAGCAGTGGACGTTATACGGGCTGATGATGATGATGATGTTTTGTATAAGTGATCATTTTAATTGTTTCAGAAAGTCAGAGGCGACTTTGTAAAAATATTGTTTGAAAGAAATCGCGTATCTTTCAGCAAGATGATTGCGTGTGGAATCGTAGACTAAGATGCTGTGTTGCCAATAAATATGGTATTATTTCTAAGCAATAATATCATCATTATGCTTTAATTTGCTTTTCCTTAACTTTGTTTGTTATGCGCAAGTTATTAAATGATCAAGTGTAATTTTTTTTAATTTAAAAAAAACATCTAATAGTGAAGTAAGTAAGTCTATGTAAAGCTTTTAATTAAGTGTCGCAAATGTTTACTTTGTAGGTATATTATTTTAAAATACACCCATTGCTTTTATTAATATTTTGTGTTTTTTTTTCCTTTTGTTTATATTTTTATTTTATTACAAATGCCAAAATATTCAACTAGCATCACTAAAATAATAGTTAGGTACTTCAATTAATTAGCAGTATACCCTGCCTACTAAGCTGGTTCATACAATTACCTAGGCCGCGACCTCGAACCCTGCTTCTTGTTAGATGATAGCGCGTTGTAAAGTATAGATTTAAATAAAATATCCTATCAGCCAAGTTGAAGTTCTTGAACGGATCTGCCGTATTACCAGTAAATATGTCGGATTTATTGCTGGACGGCAGGCCCTGCCATGAACCCCAATGCAGACACCCAGGTGCAGCTTGGCTATTATAGGTTATGAGGTACTTAGGAGAGGTGCATAATAGGGATGACGACTTATAAATTCTGTAAGTCCGTCAGTAATATTACCAAAAGCTATCGGACTTGTATTTTTGTTTAGTTCCGTAAACAAAAACCAGCCAAGTGCGAGTCGGACTCGCGCACCGAGAGTTCCGTACAAACCTGTTGACTGAAACATTACGGTTTTCGCATTTTTTTCTTTATCTGTGCTATAAGATGTTGCTTCGTACCAAATTTTAAGATTCTTGAGTTCACGGGAAAACCTGTAGGTTTTTATTCTCTTTCGGATGTAAAAAAATTGTAGAAATTTGCGGCTTGAGCTCTCCCTTAGAGCTGTCAAAGTGCCATCTTGGACATTTCTAAGGGAGAGTAGACCTGATAATTTGATATAAATTTTTTCAGCTTGATACCTCCACACGTTCCTGATAAAAAGGGGGTTGACAGACAGACAGATGGACAACAAAGTGACCCTATAAGGGTTCCGTTTTATTCTTTCGAGGTACTTCCGTACCTAAAAATGACGAATATACAACGCGCAAAAATATCATGTGACATAACTTCTACATACAGTTTTACTAAGAAGTGACTTCAGAAGCCACCTGAACTTTGTTGCTCTGTATGTTCGTAATTTTTTGTTGATATAGGGTAGGTAATCAAATAAATCTATTTGTTTAGTCATCATACCTATTTTCAATCATAAACAATTATTTTACGGTTTATTTATATTTATTTACCACAGCGTAGTCTACTTCCAATAATATTCATACAAAAGCGAGTTGCAGTAAAACTAAACTATATAAAGCGATAAGGTAACAAAACTGTGGAAATACATTCGCATTAACTGTAAATATATTAAATATGTCCATCTTCTGAAAATTTGCGTTTATCAACCTTAATATGTTTTTCCACTTTGTTTTCAATAGCGCTGTAAACAAAAATATATATAAATAAAAACAGATTTTGTTACACTCATTCATTCATCTATACTAATATTATAAAGCTGCAGAGTTTGTTTGTTTGTTTGAACGCGCTAATCTCAGGTACTACTGGTCCGATTTCAAAAAATCTTCCAGTGTTGGAAAGTCCATTTATCCAGGAAGGTTATAAGCTATAATTTTACGAACTTCCCACGGGCACGGGAGCTACGCCGGTGAAACCGCGCGCGGGAAGCTCGTCATTCATATATTCATTGCTCAACATAAATATAGGAAAAGCGTTTTGTTATTCCTCTTGGCAGAAATTGATAACCGAGTTTTGAGCTGGTAAAGCTGCTTCTAACTTAAAGCCAGCTTTCCGCGCACAGTTTCACCCGCGTGGCTCCCGTTCCCGTGGGATATCATAATTAAATAAAGCCTAAGTTACGCCTAGATAATGTAGCTTTCTAATGGTGAGAGATTTATTAAAATCAGCCCAGTAGTTCCGGACACTATTCTAATCAAATCTTTCCTCTTTATCAAATACTAGCGACCCGCCCCGGCTTCGCACGGGTACAATACTGATACTTATACTACAGAATGTCTTTAAACCTCTAACAAACGGGCGAAATTTGGTCAAAACAAACAGAAACAAATGAATATAGGTACCTACTAAAACTCAGTGAAATAAGTAGGTGGGTATACTTTTATCGTATGAAATACCTATACTCTTCAGGACTAACAATACAACAAACACTAAATAAATAGGTATTCAAGTATCTATCCATCATAGTTACAACGAACACAAAACATAAAAATTGCCCAATAATTCTTAAGGATCGAGCGCGCATAATCGCATTCGGCCTAACTTACTCGCTGCGTTGCGAAAACACGCTCTGTTATTTTGCGATAGCTTCTAAGTTATTCATTTAAAGTATATAGTGTAGGGGTAAAATAATTTGCATTGTGCTTAAGAATATTAACTCATTTAAAATGATAAGGATAAATACTGAATCCGTCTGATTAGCTTTACAATTACCGCATTAGAAATGATCATTTTTCTAAAAGATATAATGGATATAGCAAGTTAACCTTGAAAGATAGACATATGCTATTAAGGATTTTTTTGTAGATCTAAAAGAGAAGAATATTTCCGCCATACATTGTTTTGTTATATCTCATAGGGTTTAGGCAGCGTTTTCTTTGAAAGCTCCCAAATGGCTTAATTTTTTCCGACACCTCTGACAAATATCAATATATATTAGACAAATGTACACATAAACTAAACAAATCATATACGTAAACCTTCCGGAAGAATCGTTCTATCGATTGGTAATAACCGCATGAAAATCCATGTAATAGTTTTTGAGTTTATCGCGAACAGACAGACAGACAGACAGACGCGGCCGGGGACTTTGTTTTATAATATGTAGTGATGTAGTGATAGCGGTCGCCCGCGGCTCCGTGCGGATGTCGGTTACCGCTGCAAAAAGCCTACCCAGGAAAGACACGGTCAGCAAAATGATTCCCAGGTCAATTCACAGGCACCGACACAAACATCGACGACGCAGTCATTATCCGCAGGCTGCACAGATTATCTTTCTGTGGATGTTAAAGTTGTTAATGATGAAAATATTTAAATGTAATTAATAGGCATTTTAGGCATTAGACATTTTAGGCATTTACAAATGTTCAAGAAAATATTAATAGCGTGTAATATTCAAGCCCTGAAAAGAACTGTTGGTTAGCCCTGAAAAGAACTGTTGTTTAGCTCTGAGAAGAACTGTTGATTAGCTCTGGGAAGAACTTTTGCGTAGGTGTAGTTTTAAGAACGAAATCTAAAAAAAACGCACGAAAATTATTAGACTTCGCAACGGGCCGTGCAGCAGCAATCGTAATATTTTAATTTCGCCATAACTTCAAAACCAAACGTTCAATTTTAATCATTCAAAGACCAAATATTATCTACATAAACTGTTCTTAGTGATGAGTTTATTTTGATAAGGATTAATAGCATGAGTAAAATAAACGCGTTTAAATGTAGTCCAAAAAAAATTCAAGATTTCTAAATAAAAAAATGGTTGTTGTGCCTCACTCGACATAGATAGGTATAGTGTGTTGCTGACTTTTTTGTAGATATTTATAACATCTACAATTAATCAGAACATTTTATGGTTCTATCTTTTATAGTTTAGGCAGCGTACGCAAAATAAGTAACTTTTCTGATTGTTTTTTTACACCTTGTGTCCGAACAACCCAAATATCTTACAGAAGCCTATTTTTTTCCAATATAAAATTTACCCTATGTTACTCGTGGATAATGTAGCTTTCGAATGGTGAAAGAATTTTTGAAATCGGTGCAGTACTTTTTGAGCCTATTCATTACAACCAAACAAACAAAGTTTTCCTCTTTATAATATTATAGTATAGATTAATAAAAGTAATTTTATCAAATTATAGTTAAATGCTGAAACACTGGCCAGCTTCAACCAGCCAACCTCAGGTTTATGATTTCGGTAACTTTTATTAAATTTATATAGGTAATTTAATTATTTAATCAATCAAGTACAACATTTGAATTTAAAATCGTATTTTTTTTTAAATTTATTCTTACGGTGTTGGCTATGTTTCATGATCACATTTTGTTTGGCTCTCGCCATTTCTTCATAAAACTTCTCACAGATGAAACATAAAGATGCCTCTACAGCAACCATTTTGATCAACCATGCCACCATACCACCTACATGACATTTTAGGAACATATCCTGCAAATGATAAAATTAATATTATTGTGCATGAAGTAACAATATTAATCTAGATCCTATTCAAATAAATTCATCCAAAAGCTTTAATAGTTTATATCGAAGATGTCTGAAGAAAAAATGTTTGTGGCTAATCTTACTACTAATAACAGTGCTATATTTTATTCCATTTTCCTAATAATTGAACTCTGCATTAATATAATCAGCTCTATAAAGTTAGCACAGCCATGATGGCACAATCGATTATAAAATATGAAAAATAATGCTTGAATTTGTTGCTAATTTGTTACGGCAATCCGACATTTTTTGCTAGTTTTTTTCAAAGTGATGTGGCTGTGCCAGCCTAATTATCCTAGGCACAGCTGCATGATTCACTATGAAAAAAAACCAGCAAAAAATGTCGGATTGCCGTAACAAATTAGCAACAAATTCAAGCAGTATTTTCCATTTTTTTTTAATCGATTTTGCCATCTTGGCTATGCTAACTTTATAGAGCTAATAGAATCCTATTTAGCTTCTATAAAAATAATACTGTAATAAAATACTTACGAAATTTTGTGAAAACACTATCATTATTTGCACGTAGGCTAATGTTTGTGTAAATGTAGTTATTAAATGTAATCCTATCTGAAAATTAAAAATAAGGATAATTATTTGCAGTCTTTAGAAAATCAATTTCAATTAAACCAACATAAATTATTTCAACTTTAACCACCCTTCTTGTAATCAATGCTATAATAATTAAACTTACCATGACTTTTGAATACTTTTTCACTAAATCCCACGTATTGATAATACTTGTCAACAATTGATGTAATTTTTTAATAGCAGCTTGCATGTTCCCTTCATTATCATCTTCTTCAAAATGTATCATTACCAGCTCTTTATTCATTTGTACAGTTTTCTTTGTCAACAAATAAACTATGAATGTTATTTGAATTATTTCTATTTCATAAACGCTGTATATTTCTTTCAAAATCGATCTTGTATAACTGAACTGTTCATCGAAAATTGCGTTTAAAATCATCGGAATGCTAGTACAGACAAAAAATCCAAACATAATAGCATATACGTTTATTTTAAGTTTTTCAACGTTTATGCCAGTTTCAAGGCATCTATTAATTTTCTGTAGATTATTCAGTATTTGAATGCAAGTTTTGCTGTAGTACAAATTATTGAAAATCATGAAGGTGTAGTTAGCAAAAAATATGAAATAAATAATAAAATAGATGAAGCTGTACGATCCAACACCGAAATAAGCATATTTAACCACCAAACTGTACAATATTGTCATTAGTAAACACATCAGAACCCCAAAGATAAGATTTGTTTTGGTCACTTTTTGAACATAATTGTCATTGTTAATTTTATATTTTGGAACACCACATAGTAGATTAATAAAGTGAAAGAAGCAGATAATGCTTCTAAAATCTTGGTTTAATAATATTTTTGTCTTCACTTTCATGGTGCTACTTTGGTACTGTAGAGTAGGGCAATTAAGTGTTAATTATTATTTACAATGAGGTATGACCTTATAAGATTGCGTTGTCAAAGACTTTGATTTATGGCCTGTAACAATGATAGAATCAAATCGTAATTATAAAAACGTAGTAAAAGATTAACGAAAGCGTTATGTTTATTAGGTTTGATTCGTGTATAAATTAAATATAAAAAATATTAAAACCGGCCAAGTGCGAGTCGGACTCTCGCACGAAGGGTTCCGTACCAGTTGCAACTTTGATCGATGTTAATAATAGTTGATTGAATGAAAGGTAAATTGTGGTTTACGGTTTCTGACGTATTCAAAAAAAACTACTTACTTGATTTCGTTCAAACCAATTTTTGATGGAAGTTTGCATGGTTATGTATATTATATACTTTTTTTAGCTTTATTATTCTCTTATTTTAGAAGTTACAGGGGGGGGGGGACACACCTTTTACCACTTTGGAAGTGTCTCTCGCGCAAACTATTAAGTTAAGAAAAAAATAACATTAGAAACCTCAATATCATTTTTGAAGACCTATCCATAGATAGAAACCTCAATATCATTTTTGAAGACCTATACGTATGGGTGCGATGAAATTTTTTTTTTTGAGTTTCAGTTCTAAGTATGGGGAACCCCAAATTTTTTGTATTTTTGCTATTTTTGTGTGAAAATCTTAATGCGGTTCACATCATCATCACATTTATTTATATTTTAAAATAATTGAATTACCAAACATTGTAGTGAAATAATACTTAAAGGAGGACTAGGTGGTAATTAAATATGAATCAAGAAATAATTTGATCTATCCACCACCAAATTTATTCATAAGGGGCAACTGATAATATCGTGAATGTTGATAACTCGGTAATAGATATGTAATAACACCAAAACTTATTTGAGTTTAAACTAAGAACTTTAATTATTCAACATAAATTGGTAATACCTGATTAAAATTAAGAACATGAAAATATCAGGGCAAGTAGGAGTCAGCATTTTACTTGAAAAGCTAGTTTACGTCCACAGCTAAACATAAGTAAGACAAGGTAGATCTCTGCTAGCCAATGTGCACGTGATCGCAGTAAGATGTTTGGCACCTTAGAGCTGATGTTGTGGCCCATCTATGATATGTATTAGCTTTCTCTTACGACCCAAAGGGAGATAATAAATAAATTGCATTTGCTAGCCTAAAATAATAATTTTCAATACCGTTGTAAAGAATGTCACGTTGTGTAATAGTTCCATTTCATTTTCTGTAAAAATAAATTATGGTCAGATTATGTTTTCCTTTTGAAATCGCGAAAATGGGGCAAATGTTGACAAGAGTTTTAGTGCCAGCTAAGGAAGAAAGACAAGTAGTGCTAAAAAGATTCACCTAAATGCTCATATTTATTTACCTGAACAAAACGTGTTTTTACCCGCAATATACATGCCGTTTCAGCTGTCTAGAATTATATAGATCAATAGCCGTATAGAATTTTTCACATTGTATACTCACAATGACGATCCACATAAAAGTTTTAAGCAACCATATCACTACAAAAATTACAATCTGTTCTGGTTTCTGTAACTTAAAATGAAAAATTAATTACGATGAATGAATAAAGAATACCTGAAACACACTTTTGAATACAACAAAGCAATGAAAATTTAAGCATCTTATTAAAATCATCAGAGCTGCATTTGCTACACGTCGGGTTTAGCGTCCTGACCCCTATTGTGTTCACGTATACATAACGTAGTCAGTCGGTTGCGATGCGCGGTCGAATACAGGTCGCGTTTGCGTTGCTCCGTGTAAATATTCGCGAATTGCGCGGCTTTAGCCGCTGCCCGGATTCCGCTATGAGTACTCAAACTCTCATAGCCAATGAAGTTCTGGCATTTATCAAACATGCCATCGACTACATGGACGAGGTCAGCATCTTGCAGATCTGCAAGTCATCTTTTAAGGAGGATGAGATTAGCAGTGCCAAGTTGCTGCTGTTCACGATGCTCGGGAAACTCAGCCAGATGCCGTCTTGGCCAAGGGATGGCACCGAGAAGAGTATCCAGGACATCGTAACGCTGATGAAGGAGACCGATCCGGACGACGTGCCTGAATTTGTGGCGAAGGATTTGCACAAGCTGCCTCCCGTCACGTTTGACCACGTAGATGTCACCAGGCTGCTGAAGGATATCACACTCCTGAAGCAAAGCCAGGTCGAGATGCAGCATCAGCTGGAGGTGTCCAACAACACCATCAGTGAACTACGGGCAGAGGTAGTGTTATTGCGCAATGCAATTTCTGCAAGTAGGTCACCTATCGACGCCGCAAAAGTAAACACGCGTCTGGGGGCACAAAACGCCTCCATCTGCAGTTTCGAACCGGCGGGCTCGAAAGCGTCACCAGCTGCCGAGAATGCATGCGTTGCAACGTGTGCCGCGGCCGTCCCTGCCTCGACACTGGTGGAGGCGACGACATGCTGCAATACTAGCCGCCGCTAAAAAGCCTGTTGAGCCACTAAACTCACAGGTTAAAATAGCGGACAAAGTGAAAGGGGGTAAACGGAGCCTGCCAAAACCAAAACAGGTTCTGAAAAGGCAGGCTCCAGTGAAGGACACGGGCGACAGCGATGGTTTCATCAAGGTGGAGAAGAGGACGAAGAAGAAGCCTCCTTGTCGGAACCAGTGTGGTACTGCGCTGGCAGGACTCAACATGCTGTTGCGTCCAGCCGTACCGACAACGCTGATGTACGTGTCAAGACTGCATCATTCCACGAAAGTTGAAGAGGTCGTGAAGTACATGCAGGTGAAGACCAACTGGACTTTGAGGGTCGAGATGTTGGAGCTGCGTCACAAAACGAACTTCAAGTCGTTCGTGGTGCGTGTTCCGACGCAGTATCTCGAGAAGGTCCTCAAAGAAGAGTTTTGGCTGAAGGGTGTTATGTTCCGCCGGTTTCGTGGCCAGCTACGTGACACCAGTCAGCGAAACACGACGCCGACACTTCGTGTACATTAGTATTAAGTTTTTGTTTTTAAAATATGTATTAGTTTATTACTGTTTAAGATTATTGTATGTATTTTATTCTATGGGCCTCCGATGCCTGAAATAAAAGGATTATTATTATTATTATAACGATCAGCAATCCCGTCGTAATTTGACTTATGTGCATCGTCCAACGAAATTTTTGTATTCTTAATATAACGAGTTTTGCATACAAAACCCGCAATGAATAAAACTGTCAGTTTGCGATCGAATTGTGGTCGCTATTTCGCAAAGCCTCTGCAAGCGTAGGTATTTCCCGCATATCGTTTGGCACTGAAGTGGCGTAGTTTTGTAGTTCACTACCATTTTGAATGTATATTAATTGTACGCGCCGGTGCCATCGCATCGCTCCAACGGTCGCAGAGTTCAATGCCAGCTGAACACCTAATCTAGCAATTTGATGGCCCACTTTTGTGCCTAAAAACACACTTTTATTTATGTTTCTTGATGAGTATTTTTTATTACCCTTATTATAAGTATATAGCCCATTTTACTCCTAGACAGTTTAACAATCCGTTTTGTAGTTGTTACAAACAATTTATTTTTTATAACATACTTAAGTAAGCATTAGTCAATTTAGACATTCGAAGGTACATATATTTCCAACAAGCTGAAAGTGAGTCAAATTGTTCAAAACATAATTAAAAACAACATTTCAAAATTTCCCATCGTTCCGGTACCTACATGGGAAAAAAATCGAGGTCATAAAATAAATCTTACTTTAGTGTTTCCTACTACTGAATTCTCCGGCATTTGTAATATTGCAAACTCTATTAAATACAAAGCTCGCACAAAAGAGTCGAAAGGTAAAAAAAATCCTGGAAAAAAAATTGGATTATTAGTATTTTTTACTGCTAAGTTTCTGCTATCTTCGTCATCATTCTAATACAAGAGTTGCAATGGTAAATTACAAGAATCCTGTACTGAAAAATAAAAAAATAAAAACGAATACATAAAGTTGCAGAATTTGTTTGATTAAACGCGCTAATGTCAATACCTACAGGTCTGACTTGAAAAAATCTTTTAGTGTTATACATCCCATTTATCGAGGGTTATATTTAATTATAAAGTTGACTATGAAAACGGAAATTGAACGGGTGATACCGCGTTTGGTATAAAATCCTGAACAATTGACTGTTGACCGTAAATTATAAGCTAATTTAAGTATGCATAGTAGAAATCAAGTTTCTTACCATTATTAGACCAATTATATTAGTGATGGGCCTCGAATCACATTTGGTTCGAATGATTCAAAAACTTCAGGTGAAAACTTCGATGATTCGAATGAGATTCAATGTTGATTCGAATTGTCGAGTTGAGACGAATCATCTTTGACTGCACCAGTGGCTCAGTGGTTACGGAAGTTACTTCTGAGACCTGGTGTTCTGGGTTCGATTCCCACCCGGGACAATTATTTGTGTGAACCACAAATAGTTGTTCTGAGTCTGGGTGTTCTTTGTGTCCGTGAAATGAATGTTTGTAAAGTCCCCCGCGACACAGGGATTTATTTCCCTAGTGCGGGAGTTGTCTTTTTAAAAAAATAAATAAAATAAAAAAATCTTTACAATTCGAATCAGATTGATGATTCGAATTAATATTTATGATTCGATTCTTATATTGCGCGGTAAGCTTACCTTATCAAGTTATTCAGTTATTTTTTCGTAAAATTTTACACAGATTAGGAACATTTGCGCTCGTAGGAAATTTTAGAAGAGTGTCAATTAATAAGACTTTCATACATTATACCAACTTACCACTGTTTGAAATATCTCTTTATATAACTTGTAAGCTTTTACAATGTTTTGATAAGCATTGAACATTTCCTTACAGTAATTATAACTCGTGTATTTGACTGTCGTGTTTTGGATATTATTGTTCCATACTTCGAGATATATGCGAAGCAGTATCAAAGACCGAATTGCATAAATCATGTTCATATCAAAGTAGACGCACATTATGTCAGAAAACAATTTTAACCCGCCACCGGGTTTTTCAACCTAAGATTTTCTTAATAAGCAATACTCCATGCTACTTTTACTCGGCCAAATATTAAAAAGACATGTTTTTTTTATCAGTAAAAATCTTTACTGTATTACACTTATAACACTGAAAATAATCGATGTTTTTTCTAGACTTACGTTAAAATATATAAATTGTAACAAAAAAATATTTTTTATTTCTAAATCAGCCTTTGGCAGTCTTATGACAATAGGAACTATAAAATTAAAACAAAAAACAAACTCCTTCCAACAAAAAAATACAAAAAAAGAGTCCCCTCAGAAATGTATCTGTTTCAAGAGCCAAGCAGCTAGTGCATTTTTGCACTACATGCTCTAAACATAAATATTTCCTGCAATGGTACCTGGTAAGTATACCTTGTTTTTCGGGTTTTCTGCATGTTTTCTGCATCTAGTAGGTATAAGAGCATAGACAAGCTAAAACAAAGTTATAAATTAAAAAATAAATTCCAAAAATATTAAGTATTTTAGTGAAAAATTGATAGAATTATGCAAAAAGTTTACTGATTACAGAATAATAATAATCACAATAATTATATTATCAAAATAAATACATAAACTTAGCAAAAAGTCACAATTCAAAAAATTAAGCTATGACTATTTGACTTACGTAGTCAGTAACCCCGCTCTCACGCACCGGGTTGGCGCCAAAACTCAGAAACGTGCGCCCGCGTCGTGGTCGCGGGGTGGACTAATTGTAGCGGGCGTGCTTTCAGGCAGCTACTCGAAATCGCAACGCAATTCGATAAAGGGTATAAAAATATTCTTTGTTTTGGAACTAACCGGTCTCACAGACATATACGACACCAATGGCGGGTTAAATAACTAACGCTAGACTTGATTTTAAAGTACTACGTAAATAACACTGAAGTCTGAATACATAATCCCACCAAAAACATAAATGTAAAAAAGGGAAGCCAAGTTCACTACAAAAATTAAGCTTGGCTGTGGGCTTAGCCGCAAAAAGAATGAAGATCTGAATGAGTGCCAAGTTCTATGCAAAATTGAAATATGTATTTATAGGAACAAAATAACATTATGAACAAGTATTAAACTCTAATTCTTTGCTTTGGATACCTATAACAATTGCTGTTATTTAAAAATGTGAGATCTTAAAGTAGGTAAGATTTGAATTGGCCAAAAACAAATTTATACCTTAAAATATTATTAATTAAATATTAAAAAATATTATATATTAAATATTATTATGACGTCAGCATAACGTTTTCTTACTGGAACTAGAACTGAGCGAGTGAGACAACGCTAAACGCGTAACAGTTGACAGCGGCAAACTTATAGCGAACGGGTTGTAGGTATAAATAAAGTATTTATTTATTCATTGAATCTCATCTATGTACTCTTTTATACCGTTATTGGTTTAGGCACGAAGAACGTTTGTGGTTATAGTATGACAATCATTTCATTCACCGTTAAGAAAGAAGCAGGATGAACATAAATGTAATAAAACAATAAATAACTAAATCGGTATTCGTAAGCGATGCCTATGTTTATGTGTTGCTCGGGAGCTCTTTTATGTAGATTTACTTCTGTTCTATGTATAATCATGTGGTGCCGCGCGCCGCCGACGACACACCGTTGGTCGGTTTTTTTAGAGCGTATTAAAAGTTTTTTCTATGGGAACAACACTTCTTTTTTTTTAACTTTTTTTTTGTTTTTTTAATTTTTTCCTGGGCTTACACACAATTACTGAGCTGGATACCAAATTTCATCCTTCTAGGTCATCTGGAAGTAGGTTAGAATTAGGTACTATATGTCAGTCAGTCAGTTTAGTCATCAGTGCTAAAATTTACGACTTTTTGACCTTCATATCTTTATAACCGTTTGAGCTAGCTTCATAAAATTTGGGCTTCTATATGTCCTTATGGATATAATTAAACACACGTTTTATGTGTTTACGTTAAAGAGGTTTTGAGTTATAGAAGGGTCAAAAGTGGCACCAAGTGGTTCGTGTAATATTACACTTGGCGCTGGCTAGCCAGTTCTTTGCTTGAACTTGGCTTTGACACGCTGCTGCGTGTCTAGATACCAGTCCAACTGTAATCCAATTCATAATGATGTAACTTTTAAAATATTTTTGGAATCCCATACTAATGTGTATTTTCTGAATTATAACAATAAATTTGATATTATTGTACCTTCCTGAAACGTTTGTGTAGCCAATCATTATTTAACCTAAGCAAAATAGAAATGCGAAACTAAAACCCATACTTGTTGCGACAGGCTTATCATTTAAATCAACACCGTACACGTTTATCACATAAAAACAACGACAAATCACCAAAGCTGCAACACGTAACAATGTGAAAAGGATCACTTTTTTCCCTATCGGAGTGATATAATCTGCGCGTATGTTGTATTTCGTCGCAAAAACTATTTTTGACGTTAAGTTTAAAGGGTAAAACATTCTTTGAATATCTTTTTCTAGTGTTTACGACTCTGGTAGCATCCAAATGTGAAATAAATTACATAATATTAACTACGCACAACTCTTTGTTAGTAACAAGTTAATAAATTACTTTCATCGTCATGATGCCTGAAGCTACTGAGAAATCAGCTTATAATAATTAAAATTCAACAACAACCATTTTATTTCCTTATTGTGTCGGTGACTCATAATTCCTACATAATTGGGGGGGGGGGGGGTGTATGAAGAAATTCACATTAGGTATATATTCGTTTCATTATCAAGATGTTTATTCAAAATGATGTATTTGTGAAATATAGTCTCATTTTGTCCATAGCCTTCTGTAATAATGTAAATATTTTAAGACTAGCTAATTTGGATTGGCTTATAGCCTAATTATGAAATAAATAACATTATTTTACCGTCTCGAAATTTTTAAGACACTTGTTAGGATGTTGGGAAATTAGTTAAGCCTTAGTCAAGCAGTTTTGAATTTAATAATAAGCTCATAAAGTTCAAGGTGTGGTGGTCGCTTTGCAATATCTGCCTGATCAAGTGACATCAACTATACAAATTACAAAACGTTTAGTATTTTAATAGCCATATTAAATAGACATCCAAGAACAGCTATACTGAAAGATTACTATGATCTTTCAGTATCGCCGTTCTTGAATGTATTGGTAACGGTAACGATTCGCTTTGAAACCTAGTCCAAATTTGAGAATCTAGTCGGAATATAATCGAGAGTTTAACAAATGTCCCTAAAGTTTTACTGTTCAGAATTTACCTCTTCTTCGTCAATTAATAGTTTGCCGCCGCAATAAGTGATGCTTTTGAGAATTTGTTGTGTAAAGAAATCTCGTGAAATTGGTTTGCAAAAAATTGTCAGCCGGTGTGTAATTTGTACTCGTTATACGTTAATATAATACTCTTTATACGATATTTAGATCTGATTGTGAATTATTATTTATCCTGAAATCGGCTTAGCTCATAATGCTCATGTTTTTGTACAAAATGGTGGAGAATTAGTATGATCAAAGAGTGGCTTGACACGGAAATTACCTCTGACAATACCAAGCACTACTACTAAAACCAAATATCATTATTAATAATTAATGTTGTGTAAATAGTCAGAACTCATAACAAGCTTTTATAGCATACGGTTATTAACAACACAAAGACATACGACCTTTAACATCATACTGTTGTAAAGGAAGTCGTGGCATTATTATCAAATGGTTTAACATCAAACCTTTTTATGTTTTTACTGAGAACGCTGAACACGAAGTTCCTATAAAGGCACATAGATGGCAGTATCATCAAAAAATGTTACGCGTAGCAGCGGTTATCCATTTTTTTGGTAGTTTTTATTACGAAAACATACTACACCTACCTTAGGTTAGGCGTTGAATAATGATGTTTAATAGCATTAATGAAACTGTTCCAGCGTTTCGTAAACAATAACCAATATTTTGCAACTACTATTGTTCGTTTTTCTAAAGCTGTAACCATAAGTTGAATCCAATTTTGAATTATAGTAGCCCAATGGCTAGAGCGTCGGACTTGTGATCTTGAGGTCGCTGGTTCGAACCTCACCCATTGCACTACCGACGTGAACCCACTCGTAACACAAGCATTTTAGCTTAGCACGAGGGGTTAACAATAATACTAGTAGACTGCAAAATTCAGCTAGTAATCTTTTTTTTTTGAAAGAGATATTAACAATTTTAATAAGAACCTTAGAAATTGAACCTTTGAAAGTTACCTCTATATATTTTTACATATTGAATAAACTATCACATTAAATATATAAACTACTACTATTCCATGTGCGGTTTCACCCGCGTAACTCCCGTTCCCATAGAACCTTCACAATTAAAATATGGGCTATCTAAAACTGAAAGAATTTTTCAAATCGGACTAGTAGTTCCTGATATTAGCGCGTTCAAGTAATCAAACTCTTACGCTTATTAGTATAGATATAATGATGATCAATTTAATTATACCAACAGATAAACAATTGTCTACTCTAGGGCCTTTTAAACGCGCCGTCGACACGTATGTAACACGTTGTATGGGTACAAAAGTCAGTACTTTGTTTCTAAAACGCTTGTCGACGGCGCGTTAAAAAAACGTGGTGTGCTTAGGCCCTAAAAGTTAATATAGAAAATTATTTGAAGATAATTAATTTGGATTGATGATTTAATGTTTCTGAGAATCATAAATTTCTGCCAAAGTATCTTTGGCAGAAATTCATGATAAATAAAATTTCCACACTGAAACCATATAAATACGTTTTTCAAACAATAGAAAACTTACTTGCTTCTAATCACTTATTGATATATATGATTTTAAAATACAATGCAAGTATTGAAATATTTTTTTAACACCGTTGCTCGTAAAGCTGATGTAATTCCACCGGTTTTAAATATGAAAAGCGGGTCATAAAAAACGCGTGTGTTACCCAAGCAAATAGTTAAGTTATAGTCCATACAAATTCCATAACAGTATTATTTGCCATTTCGCGCGCTGTTGCTATTCAAATTTCGAACTAATCGCCGCGCGGCGCCAGGCAGTAGGCAGCGCTAGCGCGATGTTAAAATGGCGGGAAAGCAACAGTGTGCATTCACAGATTCAGTTTATTTAAAATAAAAAAAAATCTGTTTATTCGGTAATTTAAAAACTTGGCTGCATGCTCTAACTACTTTGCCAACATTTTCACGCAGCTAAAAGAAAAATGTTTATTTTTTTCTGTTTCCTCGCAAATGTGTTAAAAAACGTCGTACGATATACGTGCGTATTATCGCCTTCGGCTCGGGCTGAAATTCCGCCTCGCATGTTATAATTCAATCAAACATTACTGGACATTATAAATTGAATCGTGTTACGATAAAAAGACATCTAGTAATGTCAACTACTAATAATAAAAATACATAGCAAATAATGATATTCATATTGACTGCTGTGTTTGTAACGGCGCCTTACCTTCTTATCAATGTGGACCGTAAGTCGGAACATTTTTCTTTTTTCTTAATTTTAACGCTACTAAACTGCTGTGGGTATTAACCGTTACGATTACCTAAACATTTCGTCGAGTCATTAGCATATTTAAAAAAATAATTTTCTATTATTTGTCTTTAAAATTATTTGAATATTTATATCAGAAATCTAAATAAATACAAATTTAATGAGTACTTTAATTGCTGTATTGAAATTCGTTATTTCACATTAAAACAACATTTAAGATGGAAAAAATGATGTACCTAAACATAATACTTACAATTACAATACTGAATTTTGCCAATGGAATAGAAAGGCAACTTCTATCTAAAGAAATGAATTATAATACTAATTTAGATGAACACACTATAGTTACTGATAGTAATGTATTTCCGTATGTAGTGGCTATATTAAAAGCTGCTACGTATGTAAGTTCTGGTACTTTAATTAATTCAAACTGGGTATTAACTGCTGCTGATTCATTGTATTTGTAAGTAATGATTCTTTGTATTAGATGCTAACATTTTTGTTTCATCATTATCATCATCATCATCATTGGCCCATCTAACGCCTACTGCTAAGCATGGGCCTTCTCCTATCTTAGAATTTATACGAAAATATCTAGTCCGGCGTGAAGATCGAACCCACGACCCCCAAGAATTATACTACAACACCACATATGTTGTCAATGATGCTGACTATAGACAGAGACAGAATAGCAGAGTAATTCCAAGACACTCTTCGCCATCAATAAATATGAGGAACTGGTTAAAATGCTATCTTGGTTCAACATATCCTAAGGAGGATCTCTCCCAGGAGTCCTCCCAGCGATCAACCCCGTACTAAGGTTTTTTTTATTACGGTCCATTATTTTCCTATTATCTGTAACGTTAATAAAGTAAATATGTGAGCCCTAAATTCAAATTTATTCAATTAATATTTTTCTTAATAGGGCATAGATTTATTATTAATTCTCAACTGTTTTACTGTATATATTTTTTTTGTTACAACCGTAATAACATGAATTACCATGAAATTGTTGTATATATATAATAATGCTTGCATTAAACATCTATTTATTTTCATTTCAGCCTAAGAGAAGCATCAAGGATGCTCCGAGTCCGTTTAGGAAGCATCAATTACAGAAAAGGAGGCCTTCTCCTTCCTATAAAGTTTTATCTAATTCATCCAGACTTTAATTACAATAATCCTGTATACGACGTAGCACTTATAAAGTTATCCGATCCAGTGAGGTATACTCCAACTATTAGACCTATAAGTTTACAAAAGATTTATAAAGAAGTTGATGCTGCACATTTCGTTGTACCAGCCTGGCTTTTTCCAATAGTAAGTAATTGTAATACTCATTTGTGTAACTTCAAATGACCTCGTGGACTCGTGGACTGCGAACTGTAAAGTAGAGCGACAGTGGCATAAAACTTCCTTAAAATACAAAAAGTCAAAATCCCTCAATCTCATCGCCAGCCGCCCCTAGCCGAGGGCCAAGTCCCACAGGGGACGCCCTCTTGCGCAGGATGATTAGTTTGTAGTGTTTAAAACATTTATCTAGGCTGGAACTATGCTTACCTTTATGCCCGGTGAAGTAGCAAAAGGCTCGTGGATAACAAAATATGTCGGTCCGAAAATAAAACTCATTTGTGTACATTAATTGATAGTAATTTATCATTGTATGAGCGTGCAAGTGGAATACTATATTAAAATAGGTAGAGCTTAGCGTTAATAACCAAAACGAGTTCTCTCTTACTCGACCAGGAAAGTACCTCAATATTACAGAATACATAAGTCAAATGACATTATTAATTCATATTGTAAGTAATGTAGCCAAAACTCACGCAACGTAAACATTATAAGGGGGAACTAAGGCAATAGCATTAGCTATCCTTGCTCTTATGCCACTTAACATCAGGTGGATAGGGTCATGTGTCTGTTGTGACATTATAATTCGTCAGTAACAATTTTTTACTTTTTATTATTGCAGAAATACTCTGATGAATCGAAATTTTTAGAATCTTTGGAGAATATTAAACGACGGCGTCTTCTCTCAGTCACACACGTTCATCCTTCAGACCATGAAGACTGTACCGAAGAACTTAACGACATTGATATCAACATTACTGAAAGTATTATGTGCTTGGATACTGGAATCATGGCGGACCCGTGTATGGTGAGTAAATATTATAGGAACCATCAACAATCATAGTGTTTTGCAGAATTAAAACAAAAAAAAAGCCGTGTTGCGTCCGGCTTAGAATAGAACACCAATGGTCTTCCCAAGGGTGTCATAAGAGACGTCTAAGGAACATGCAGCTGATAGATGGGCAGCAGAATCTATCAGCTCAATGTTACTAATTAATCGATGCGATCATTAATCCGCCTACAAACGTGATGATTATGGCAATATCCCGCAGAGACCCTGTCTAGCCAAGGTCTGTTAAGTAGAGGCCCACGTTCAGCAGTGGATGTAAGCTACTGTTGATTGATTGATTGAATTAAAAAATATATTTTCTGTCTTATATTAGTGTAAGTAAATATATTTTTGTAAAGGTACTTTGAGTAAGACGAATTCATTGGAGAACGCATCGTTGCGTGAGGAGAACACGTTTATATATTCCGAATAATGATTACAGGGAGCTAGCAAATTTAGACCACCGTTAGTCGTACTCACTAAAGATTAATAAAGCAGGTAAATGTTGGTAAATTTTTCATCAACACAACTTAAAATGATTTTATTCTATTAATTTCAGAGGAATATTGGAGCCCCAGTAGTACTAAATGACGTGTTATGGGGGATCATTTCATCATGGAAGCCAATGAATTGCCAAAATGATCTTGTAGGGCCGAGTTTCGCTAACTTGGTTGCAACGCCTAATATTAGTACTTGGATTCATGAAACTATAAGTGAAAGTGATGAGGGACATAACCAGGAAAACCTTAAAATTAAAACAGAATTGTATAGAAGAGGAAATTATATAACACCTAGAAGATATAAAATTGGAACAGGGCTAGAAAAAGAAGAAACAGATACAATTAACGTTTTAGGAACTTAATTGTGTTGTTATCCACTGCGTATTACATATAAATAATTGCTCTCTTCGTATGTTGTGGGTTAATCACCATATTGAACCATTGTTATTGATTAATCTAAGGTAACGGTTAAAATTCTAAGTTTACTTAGCGCTTTAGTGACTAAAGTGAAAAATGATATACGTATACGTACATATTCATATTCATTTATTTCGTAAAGCCAATTTACATGTCAAAATTATATTATTATATTATAAATCCAAAGTGCAAGTACATATTAATTCAATTGCTTACATATTAATACAGTTTGTGGTCAATAATAATTGTCTCAAAAGTTATATAAACATTATCAGAGATGTCAGCTAAAGTTATATTAAATCCATAATAATAATTACTTATTTGAGAGCCAGAGGTACATAAAGTGGTAAATTATGTATCTCAGACTTTTATTATTATTCGTATTATTTTAAAATATTGTCTTGTGTATTTTTTGATTGTGTACAAAATGCCACCACCTTATAGGTAAATAAATAAAAATCAAGTTCTTAAATATTTAAATATATGTTGACACCTTGAAGTCATAACAATAAATTATTTGCGAACGTATAGCCACTGTTAGATCTTGTTAAGTTGGTATAAATAAACATAACACAAATCTTTAACTGTTTTGCTAATGCATTAGTGGTCTAGTAGGTACTCGAATTTATACTCTACTAATTGCAATTACTTTACGTCGACATTGCTGTATTATACAAATGTTACTGTCCCTATAAAAAAGTGAACCAAGATTACAAAATTGAGTAAGTTTCTTTTGTGATAATATCTTAATTTAAAACAAGGAAATAAATAGCAACCATATATGGCTTTCTATAAGTAGGTAATATTATATGAAAAGTAGTAACTATCAAATTACATTCTGAAAGAAATAATGATATGTAAATAGCCACGAGGTTTTTGCTGCTTCACTGGGCAGAAATTCGAAAAGAATTTCAGCCTTACTTATCATATGTCTCACTCTTTGAGAAATATCATGAGGAAGGAAAGAATTTACTTTATTTGACACTAGCGGCCCGCCCCGGCTTCGCACGGGTGGACTTTTATAGCCCATGTTACTCGGGGATAATGTAGCATTCTAATAGTGAAAGAATTATCAAAAAACGTTCAGTAGTTTCTGAGTTTATTTCAAACAAAAATACAAACTTTTCGTCTTTATAATATTAGTATATGTAGATAGAAAAAACGAAATAGTAACGAGTACAAATATTAGCATGTTCTGCCGAATTGGTAAGTAGTAAGCCATCATGGGTGTCCCATCATGGTCTTTAGTTGGCAGCGAGTCCTTACTTTACTACTACTATTCAGATAATTATTTCTGGAAGGTAATACGCCACGGCAGTACACACATGACATCCAACCACAAATAATCTCGGAGTTTCTTTCTTCCTTTCTTATCCGGGTCGTCCACTCAGGTGGCTAGTAAAAGGTTGCAGGTTGCTAGAGTAGGATCCTCGACTGCATGACCGAGGACCGCATTGTTGCTTATTCCCCGAACTGTGATCTCGTGCCAGCGATCATCGCCACTGTTCGTTAATTTACTCTTTACTCCAGTGGCACCCTGAGCTTTGGTCCTAATCCCTTAAGGGTGCTGGTTATTAAATTATGTAATATATAAAGAGGAAGGTCCAATCCGTCTCGATAGGACCAAACAAATTATGGTGGTGAAAATATATAATATATAAAGATTCAAATCCGGTTTAATATTACCAGCAATGAATGGTGATGCGGACTGTAAGTAAAATGTGATGTCTGGGTAGAATGCGGAGCGGGAATGCAGGATTAGCCGTGTTCACACCAATTATACAATCTAGCCAAATCAAGGAAGCATGCAATCACCAGTAAGCCAGTTAATCAGACTCCAAAGCAGTGCTACAGCCTCGTGGTTCAGCGCGGCGATGACGTGAAGTAGCAGGATCCAAGCACTTAATGTTTATGGGTACACCAGACACCAAGCGTTATCACACACACACGGTTAGAGTCCAAAATGTGAGGATAAAAGTAAAATGCGGTTAGAATGCAGTCGTAAGCTCGACCACACCCGTATGAGGTTATATAAGAACAGCGCGGGCGTTCGGCCCAGTGTTACACCTTGCAATCAGTGTTGCCAGTATCACCGAACTTAAAGGTTCGCGCAATGCGTCCCCAGGTGGCGCGCTTATACAATTGGTATGATAAAAACGGCGTAAGCAGGTTCCCTCAGGTGGATGTCGCTTAGACTTTGGCCGGAATCTTGGAAGATAATCTTAGACCTTTAAGGCATTTTACTATAATGTGTACTTTTGTCATTTATTGCACGACAGACGGTCAGACTGATAAAAAAATCTGTAAGATTAAATAATTTTAACAATGTTTTTAGCTGCTTAAGTAACACTTTTGTTAGATTTCGTTTTAAACAGTGTAATTTTGACAAGTTCAAGTGTATGTAAATACCTACGTGCTGAATAAATTTCATTATTTAATCTAGTGACTGTATTCTTTTATATTTCGTAGCTTGCGCTCATTACTTGGAAATTACAATTTTCACGGCATCCTGTATCTGTAAGTGTAGCTGTAGGTAACATAAAGTAATTCCATACTTTTGTCAATAAATTACTAGGTTCCGTGCGCGGTTTTACCCTCGTTACTCCTGTCCCAGTACGAATTTCATAATTAAATTTAGCCTATAGCCTTCCTCGATAAATGGGCTATCTAACACTGAAATATTTTTTCAAAACTGAGGAGTAGTTCCTACGATTAGCATTCAAGCAAACAAATAAGCTCTTCAGCTTGAACGACTGATGAGTTTAGTTTCAAGAGAAGTAATTTATTCACCTGGCAGGTTTATTTAAGCAATACGCTAGTGAAACCACACTACATCATCACATATAGGGTGCACTCATTCATTCAAATTAGTAACTGTATTCTTTTATATTCCAATAAAAATTACAATTTCTACGGCATCTTGTCTAGCTGTTGGTGTCATAAAGTAATTCCATACTTCTGTCAATAAATTATTAAGGTCACACTCGTCATTTGTATTATTAATCAATTAATATTGAAACGACTGATGAGTTTAGTTTCAAGGGAGGTGAACAATATTGGAGTACTCCATACATTTTAATAATAAAAAATAGAAGACAAACAAAGTAACAATGAAGAATCTTACTAAAGAACGCATTAATAAACAGTTTTTAAATATTTACAATATATTTTACTATATCAATACTATTGCGTGTGTTAGACAGTTTAACATATTTGATAATAACTTATTAAAAATATCCAGGAAAAACGTTATGTGTAGTGCTTTAGCTGCAACCGTTGTCGGTTTGTTGTATTATTATACCTTGACGACAACAATTTTTACTCTAGACACTTACAGAGTCATATACTTCTGTATTTATTTTCAGTATTTAGCTTGCTTTGTCATTGTTTGTATCAATAACATTTATTACAGTTCTACATTCATAAAGTTGATGATTATTGTAATGGAAATTAACAAACATCTTTGTAACCGAGTACATATGAAAGTAATTCAAAGATTCATCTTATTTGTTATCGGCTCACTGATCTTAATATATACTGCATTAGTTGGTTTTAAACTATACTACGATTCTCGTTGGAGTGCCCTCAGAGCCTTGTATGTTTTTACATCTATCATTTTTGATTTACAAATAGTTCAAGCAATATTTTTTATTTATGTCATCGCTATGAAAATCAGATATTGGAACGAGAAAGTTAAACAAATTAACTGTGGTGTAATTGACGTAGAATTATTAATGGACACAGAAAAAATGGTTGAAGATCTATATATACATTTGAAGTTAGTTATAAAAGCGTGGGATTTAGTGAAACAAACTTCAAAATTATTGGTAAGTACCTATACATAAATTTGTATATATTATACATATTCGAGTACAGTTAAACTTACATATTCAATTGCAAGTTTAGGTAAATTGCATAAGTTGATCATAGATTACAATAAAGAAATGGGTGACGAGGGCAGAAATATGCTGAACAAAGATCTTGAAAACTCGAATATTATATGAGGTCAAATGATCTAAGATTTAGGACATGTTAATCATCTATGAAAGTAAGTGATTGATAGAAACATTACTAAAAAGTGTACACTGTGCTAAGAATATGTATAATTAGATTTTTTTAAATCTTTAATTAGAAATTATAATTAAATCAATTAAAAATCTTAAACCATTTGGACTTAAATCCGACGACGACCCAATGCAGAACAAGTTGATGAAAATTGATTATAAGAGCCGACCCCAATTAAACATGGGATAGGGCCGGAAAGAAGAAGAACAAATCTTTTTCACTGAATTGAATTTACAAAAAAAAAAATCAACATATGTGGTTACTTTTTGCATTGGCTATTCCTTATTGTTACATTTTAGTAAATTGATTATTTTATTTTTTAATAAACGTAAATTTATCTTAACATAATAATGCATATTTAAAATGATTCCAGATAACGATACATTTCGTGATGACATTCACACAGATATTAGTGTATGTTCAGGTTTGGGCGATGTGGGCGAGTCATTATTTTGTAAGTATAAAATTAAACTTATAAAAATGATTAAAATTTAATTAGATACCTATTGTTATGGAAATGATTAAGTAAGACAACCTCTGTGGCGTAGCGGTATAAGCCCCGATTTAAGTCTCGGAGGTCGTAGGTTCGATGCCCACACCGGACAATAAATCTTTGTGTAAATTGTAAGATTTCTTTTCGAGTCTGGTTAGTTGAGGGACGGCACGGCGTGCCCGCCGTGCCTCGGATAGCATGTTAAGCCGTTGGTCCCGATAGTTATAATATCATCTATAACCAGCGTATACCAGGGAACGGGCAGCAGCGTTTCCCTGTGTATTACCGCTTAATACTGCGGTCACCAACCCGCCTGCCAAGCGTGGTGACTATGGCAAAATCTCTCCCTCAGGAGGAGGCCCATGTTCAGCGGTAAATGTTATACGGGCTGATAACGATGATGATGAATAGAAATGATTAATTTAGAGTTACTCCTTCCAACATTCCGTACAAATTTTTTTTGGATGCATTTCAAAAAATCACTTTTTTCAGGCACACATGTATCATATGATTGGTGTTATCTGCTGGGTAGTAAAAGTATTTGCTGTGGAAGTTGCACTATGTTTTGTTTGTGAAGAAATATACAAACAAGTAGAGAATGCAGAGTTCAACATAAAAGAAAAAATATTCCAAGAATGTTAGTTGATATATTATTATTATTATTTTTAATTACTAGCAGAGTTTTGCAGTCTATTAGTATTCTTGTTAACCCTTCGTGCTATAATGTTTGTGTTACGAGTGGGACTCTACGCAGGAAAAAGTTTCGGATGCCTCCAACAGTATTTCCTTGTTTGTTAATATATACAAGGAAATTATTTAAACATAAAATTGCGGTTACTGCCGGCCAAGCGTGGTGACTATGGCAAAACCCCTCCTCGGGAGGAGGTCCATGTTCAACAGTGGACGTTATATGGGCTGATAATGATGACGATGAAATGTTCTTAGAAACTTATTTCGTGTCATTCGTCATCGTTTTGAGAAATTCTTCATCTTTTTAGAAAATATTCCATGCAATACTGACGTTTTGCACAATTCATTTGTTTCTATTTTAATTGCTGATAACGAAATAATTAATAGTTATTGTCTATGTGTTTATGAAGATATTTTGATTTCAGCAACATCGGTAATTATTTGGAAAAATATGCGTAGGATGATAAATACAAAATTTAGGAAGATGGACACGTTTGGGCTTTTTTCAATCGACGCCTGTCTTTTACTTCGGTATACTGGTGTTATTGCTACATACACCATCGTTATACTTCAATTTGCATTTTTATAATAGAATTGTAGGTAAAAAAGCAGCAATAAAAATATTTTACAAAACTAGTCTTTAGTTCATATGATAAAATTACCCAAAGTGATAATAATGAAATATGAGCGGCCTTATCGCGATTTCTCAAACAACTAAAAAGAATTGTATGGAATTCAAAATCAGGTAAAAAGGTAAGGAAACAATTTAGTAAAGAAACATATCGTCACTGATACTGCAATAGCACGTTAGTGATAATAGCTAATAAGGTTTAAAATCAGATGTAGAAAATTGATTGAGTGTGTGTTGTCATTGTTTACAATATATAAAAAGAAAATATTTCTAGATGAAATTGCACCTTATTAGCAACATCTACTTTCGCGATATTGCAGTATCAGTGACGATATGTAATAGGATGATGCCCAGCCAGTCTTCCAATAGTCTTCCAATGGGTGTCGTAAGACGCTACTAAGGGATATAAAGCTAATGGATGGACAGCATCATCTATCAGCTCAAGGCTAGTTACCATCTTACTGCTATCAATCCATCTGCCAAGCGTGGTGCTTATATCAAAATTCCTCAGAGAAGGGTCTTTGAGGAATTTTGCTTGATAAACGGGTTGGTGAAGTGAAGGTCTAGTACATCAGAAGTAATAAAAGAGGGTATACTGAGACAGATCTGGCAACAAAGAATATTTTCTGTATAGATAAATCTGTAGATAATTAGTTATCTACAGATTTATATAATGAGAAATGATTAGATTATTATATGCTTCGTAACGAAAATAGTTGAACTAATCCATATATTATACTTACAACTGTATAATACCTTATGCCTACCGTATTTTATGCAAATAAATTATATTATTATTATTATTATATTAATTTAAATCTACGGCTTAATTTTACACTAACAAGAGACAGTACATACGTAAATAAATGACAGCCATGGAAACTAAAAAAGAAAAAAAATCCAACACAAAAAAGTTTTAGTGGCTATTTTCGAATGTATTTATATTTTTACGAGCTATATGTTAATCGAGCTTATTAACTATCCCCGTGCAAAGTTTCAGCCAAGTAAATACATACATCCACACATATAAACTTTAGCATTTATAATATTATTCGGAAATATTATTTAGGGTGGGATATAAAGATTAACCCTTATAAAAAGTCTTAAACAAAATTTACTATAATGTCTACATTATAATTAGTTGCACTGCCAACTTTAACTATCTGGGCGAAAACAAATTGGATATGAAGTTTAACTTTTTAAATTTACGTCTCCATGTCTAACTTTAGGGCTTTTATATTAATCAAAACCACAAAAACTAATATAAAATAAAATAAAAAATGAACGTATAACATTACGAGCCCATCTCATAATTTCATTTCTCAAAGTTTATCTTTACGAAATGAGAGTTTTTGTTAGAATAAGAGCTCTTTAATACGCATAAGCACGTAGGCATGGTGGTAAGTAAGTACCTGGCCTACACTATTTAAAAAGAACATGCATTCAAATATCTAATTTTCCAGAAGGGGATCAAAAGAAGCCTACATGTGTACATATGTAACTGATTTCAATCGCGTGGTTTTGTTGTATTATAAAGTACCTATCTATTTCTGTAACGGGTTTGTATGTATTCAAACCTGTAAACCGTTGAATTTTTGCAAAGATTTTTCGCAACGTTAGAATACATCCCTCTGGGACTTGAGACGAGTATTAATTTTCTAGGCAAAAAAGTTGCAAGTTTATGGGAGATAATTATCTTGATTATTTACTGTTGCTAATAATTGGTAGGCCATGGCATTCGGCTATGGTGGATGACTCACACCCATGACCCATACTCCTGACCTATACCCGTGACCCATACCCGTAACCAATACACATGAGCCATACCCGTGGTCCATACCCATGCCCCATATCCATAACTGTGACCTTATAACCGTTACCCAAACCTGCGAACCGAAGTCTTTACAAATAGCCGTTACTCTTAAACTACCTATGACACATACCCATGACCCATACCCATACCCATAACCTAAACCCATACCCATCATCAATAACCATATACATGATCCAAGATAATCAAGGCTGTACAAACGGGTGCCCCCAACACATGTTCGAAATCATGTTAATCTGTAATTTTTAATGCTATGGATATAGTATAAGACCTGTGCTATCGACACGAAGAAAAAGAAGAACTCCTAGGCACGTAAAGGAAGGAGATTTATTATTTTATTAATGTAATGCTATAAAACTAATAACTACAGCTAATACTGGAGCACAAAACGTGAAACTTAATAATCTCTTTATCATACGCGACGTTTATTGCAGAGCTGAAATACATTATCTTATAGCGAACACTTGCACATTTCGAGCTAACTTTCGAAATATTAATAAGCTGTTTGACCTAATTCTTGTCTTACAATAATCTTATAGTTCGTGTACTTGATATTCATTGGAAAAGGCATTAGAGGACTTCATTTATTGCATACTATAATATGTAAGATAAAATATGTTGTTTCAAACAAAGAATGACTTAAGTGTATTTTCAATGGAGATTCATCCATGGCCTAACGCGTATGAGTCACGGGCTTGATTCCCACGCCAGATAAAAAATATTTGTATAAAATCAAAGATTTCTATCTTCGGTCTTTTGCTTAAGGGAATGCTATTGATACTGATTGTCTTAACATTATCTAAGACTCATGTTTAACAATGGACTTTATACGAGCTTATGACGTAGATAAAGATGTAGCTATGTTAAAAGTCACCAGGCAGGAGATATTAATCAGGTTCGGATCCGACAACCAAAAAAACTTTCTTATACTCAAAAATTATTTATCTTCTTCTGGCTTTTTCAGGGCGTCGGTTCCATTGAATGTTGCCTGTTGTTATAATTTTTCATATACTAAACTCCGAGTTCCAATAAATGAATGAATAATGTAATAAATTACCATATATTGCCAATCGAGGATAATCCTTGTGATACACACGATTTTTTTTTATATAATATTTCGGAAAAGTGCAATAAAGCAGATTTTAACGCGTGGTAGATACTTCAGATATAAATACAGTATAAAAGAACCTGTGCCGCCTATTATTGACTTTAATATGCGTGCCGTTTTAGTGTCTAATGGCCTTATGCGCGACGGCGGTAAGAGGCCCGACGGAATGACTCTGGTGCCCTAGAGGATGGGACGGCCTTTGGTGTGGGATGCTACGTGCGTCGACACGCTCGCGCCGTCTCGTATTTCTGGGACTCAGAGTAGGGCTGGCATGACGGCTGAATCCGCAGAGAATCTCATGAGGCGCAAATATACCTTTGATATTGGTTATGTATTTGTGCCTTTTGGTGTCGAAACCTCGCAGCGGCGTTCTTAAGTGCGGCACGTTCTCCGAGTGCTGATTTTTACTTTGCACAGCAGGTAAGCATTGCCATTCAACGGGGTAATACTGCCAGCATTCTGGGAACCTTGCCAAGTAAAATAGATTTAGAATAATCTTAAAAAAGTAGTATTTTATAAGTTAGTTTTATTTTAAATTAGCTACTTTTAGTTTTATATGTGTATTTTATTCATGGAATAAAATTTCCTTGTATTTAAAAAAAAACTTTAATTAAAAACAACAATTTAACATAAAGACTACTAAAATGAATATGACATCTTCAAAAGCAGCCTGCATTCCTGTCATACACAGTCCATTTTTACCATTACTCCTTACTTCTCTGATTATTTAATAAGATTTTCTGAATCGTGCCAAGTACAATCGTCTCAATAAATATTCCCCAAGATTTAATAAGGTGGTACTCTGAAGTGAATAACAATCTGAAGAATTTAACGTCAACCTGAATAGAATTTAATATATTCAAAATATTTTACCGTATTTGAGCGGCATATTGTAAGCGTAAATCAGGTTAACATAAAGTGCGCATTATATTTCGTATGTCTATTGAATGAGTATTAAAAAGGGAATGTTTTGAATACCTTATTACACACGAATGATGAATATGTAAGGGCATTTTGTTTACGTTTATAAGTATTTCTGGGTAAAAGCTGCTTTCTAGTTGATTTAGAGCGTAAAATATTTTGAGCTGTTCAGAATTTTTTTAGTAATTTTAGCGGCTTTGATCAGCATGTTTCAGCTAATTTTGCCGCGTGCAACTTATTTGCTTGAAGAGATTTCTTTCGTTTCATCGAAACGTACTTCGAAGGAATGTTAGGATTCAAACAAATATTTTTCATGGGTTTTTTTCATATGAAAATCAATAACTTCCAAGCACTTACACTTAGTCCCAATTTAGTTTGCAATTATACTTGTAAGTTAAAATTTTTTTAACAACATTTTAGTTACTATCAAGATATAATTAGCCCTATTTATATTTACTTAGCAAAAATATGGGGGCGAACCAGATGCTCTTAGTACAGGCATGCCTAGTTCAGATAAGCAAATAAACTGTACCTATAAACTGTCACTTTTCACTTCCACCGTAACTTATAGGATTTTTTGTGAAGAGAACATAAATACGTATTTAGGGTTCCGTACTCTAAGGGTAAAAACGGGACCCTATTACTAAGACTTCACTGTCTGTCTGTCTGTCTGCCACCAGGCTGTATCTTAAGAACCGCGAATGCTAGACAGTTTAAATTTTCACAAATTATGTATTTCTGTTGCCGCTATAGCAACAAATACTAAAAATAAAATAAAATAAATATTTAAGGTTTTCGCCCTTTTTCCTTGATATCAATAATGGCAACAGGTAGGTTGAAACTTGAAAAAGGTACGGAACCCTTCGTGTACGAGTCCGACTCGCACTTGGCTGGTTTTTTATATCTTATTTAATATCAATGCGATAAATATACACTCGGTTCCAAAAATAACGGGTCAGTCACAAAAATTGAAATACCTCCAGAACTGTAAAAGTTAGATCAATGATATAAAAAACAGAATAAAGACTTTTTAGTTGCACTTCTAATAGCATATTATTTAAACTGGTTGATGAAAAAAACTTCATTAGAAAAACAAAATTAAAAAAATGACTATTTTTAAAAACAATATTTTTGTTTCATGTCATTATGGATGCTTTCCATTTCTATTCTGTCACAAAAAATATCGTGAACGTCTTCCACGTGCATAATTATTATTCTGCAAGGTGAAGCATGGCAGTCACGCTAGAGGAATGTATCAGAATCCTAACTTTTTTGGAACTTGGGCGGAGCCAGAAAAATTGGTGTATCTTTGTCGACTCTTCAGCGGGTAGTCCAGCGGTACCAAGAGACCGGATCACACCTTAGAAGATGCGCGTCCCCATACCGCCAGAATTGTACATGACTACCTTGAAGAGGTCGGTATCGAACTCATGCAGTGGCCAGCGCGAAGCCGAAGCTTCAGAGATGCGTGAAAGGTCGAAACCCCCCACCAATCACGCTTCCCGAGCTCAAACAAGCACTGGTGGAGGAATGGGAAGGTATTCCTCAGCACCGGCTCCGAAATTTAGTGTACAGCATGCCTAATCGCCTGGAAGCTGTCAGAAGAGCTCGTGGAGGCAATACAAAGTATTAAATGAAGAAAGTGATGAAAAACAGCAAAAAAACAATCATAAAAAAATGTAATCTTAAGAAGAATATGACTACTTTAGTTTTTTTTAAATTTAGAGATTAATATTATGGGTGCAACTAAGTTTTATTTTATTTTTTATCTGTATAATTAAATTCTCAATAGAACAGTCTTCGTAATTCGGGAGATATTCGGATTTATGTGACTGACCCGTTATTTTTGGAACCGAGTGTAGATGAAAAATTAAATCTAGGTATACCTAGGTATACCTAGGTATACCTAGGGGATTTTTCATATTGACTAGTTGAAGTTCAAATAGTTTAGTTGTACCAAAGAGCCGCTTTAACAAAATTCAAAGGCCCGACTACACAGGCAACGGATACAAAAATGTTACGTAACATGTGTGTTCGTAGAATGTGCTTTGACACAAAATCGGCACTTTTTATTCTATCTATTTGAAAATCTTGTATTTACTTGAATTAGTTTATATTTTATTCTTATTTTAACGCTTCACAGCGATCTCGAGGTTACAGCATCTTAAGTGGCAGGTAGGTAATGGTGACAACGTCAGTAGCGTAGCGGTATTTGGCTCGCTTTAAATCTCGGAGGTCGTGGGTTCGACCCCTACGCCGGACAGAAAATCTTCGTGTTAATTCTAAGATTTCTTTCCAGGTCTGGTTAGTTGAGGGTATACCCGCCGTGCCTCGGAAAGCACGTTAAGCCGTTCGTCCTGTTTGCAATAACATCATCTATAATAATCGTAAATAAAGGAACGGGCAGCAACGTTTCCTTGTCTGGTACAACCTAATACTGCGGTCACCAACCCGCCTGCCAAGCGTGGTGACTCTGGCAAATACCCTCCCCCGGGAAGAGGCCTATGTTCAGCAGTGGACGTTATACAGGCTGATAATGATGATGATGATGATAAAGCGGTACGTAGTAGAGTACCAGGGTAGTGGTCATCATCATCATTATCGGCCAGTATAACTTCCACTGCTGTATTTGAGCTTCCACGAGGGGAGTCACCACGCTTGGCTGCCAGTTCCCTGGTAAACTATTGTTATAGCTGATGTTATGATGATGTTAACAGGCTTTCCGAGGGACAGAGTTCTTGAACTCAACCAGACCGGGAAATTTTATACAAAGATTTCTTGTTCCGTGCCGCGATGGGACAAACGACCTCAAAGATTTGAAACTTATTTTTAACGGTACGCGTTGGAGGTTGCTTTTCAAGAAAACTTACAGAAAATACAGTCTGTTTTAAGAACGAAATGTAATTAAAAGTAAGCGCAATGTAATTATATAACGCACGGTAGGTGAGCTGATTTATGCGCTCTCGCGTAGTTTTACAGAGCAAATATTATAAAGAGTAACCGAATTTTAGGTATTTGGGCTTTAGGGTAAATACATTCAATAAATGACTGAGGGCTCTGCAGTTTTTTTTTCTATTTGTACCTACAGGTGTGTTTAAAAAATTCAATGATACGAACTAAAGGCGCAACGTTCGCACCTGAGGTATTTAACAGAGAAATGGTCAGAAAGTGGCATTTATTATCTGATATATTTAAAGATTATTTATTTTGCGAAAGTAAGTGGCAATAACTGACCTATGTTAAGTCATCATAATCTGTAATCTAAATTGTATACTTTTATCATTGTATTGAAATTCCTTGGCCTACTGATGCTATTAACTTTTAAAGCTTATTAACAATAGACCCTTTGTTGATTTTTATATTCGCAAAATAAACAGTTAATTTTAGTATAACAGTTCAAAATGCCATATTCCGACATATTCATCAATAAATACTTAAAGCTTGCACTTCAAGTATTCATTTAATTTTTCGAAGCGCCTTAAAGTTTCAATCGAGTAAATCATAAAACTTGAGTCAAAAATATGAAAGGTAACTGGCTAAAACCCACGGCGCGCACTGTACTCAAATCAAATCAAATCAAATCATTTATTCGCATAAATATGTGTTCACAGAGTTCTTACAAAAAATACAGTCCATTTCAATTATATAAACTTAAAAGTGGTCATTAAAATATTCATCTAAGGTATAATACGCTTTTTTAACTAAAATACCTTTTAATATAGCTTTGAAAACGCTATGTTTTTCTGTATTCTGTAGTTTTGTAGGTAGTTTGTTATAAACCCTTGGGGCCATACAGAATACACTTTTGTCATACAGTGCAGTTTTATGTGGAGGCATGCATACTTTATTTTGATGTCGTCTACTATTTAATTTCTCAAACATGTCTTTATTAAACCTGACGAATACAATTAATTCATAAATAAGATTATCATAATCAAGAAAGGTGTTAGTCAGTTTACTTTGCAATTTTCAGATTCTTCGAGACATTTGATATTCACGTATGAACTGCTGGACCGCTAATTCTTTTTTAATGTGTTTTTTATTGTCAGGAGATGGATTGACCGAATGCGTTCTGCTCTTAGTGCACATCACGGTTAGATCGGACCTATCAAGCCTATTTAATATAGAGTTTTGGTTAAGACAGAATAACGTCTGTCAGGTCAGATAGTATTGTATAATATAAACCGAAATTGTAGTGACAAACAAAAAATCTCGCTCTCCTTCCGATGAATACCTACGTGGTAGCGTAGCCCACTGAGGCTAATATTTTATATTGTTTATTTTTATTTATTTATTTATGTACAAATACACAAAAGAAACAAAATGAAAAAACTTTATGTATAAGGAAATAAATTGTACAAAGGTACTGCTTATTTCAAAAGCTTCCAGCAGACTCGCAAGAGAAAATGTGAAAAAGAAAAGATAAATAGTGTGCGTAGGTCTCAAATAAATAAACATACTAATATTTACAATATACTTAGACACATAAATATTATCTACATAATATAACTGCATTGTATAATATATATAAACTTAGGATGAGATAGAGAGATACTATCCTTGATTCGCTTTTTTGTATTGTCTGTGTTCATTCTTTTCATCATTGTTTGATTTGGTCAATGTATTGTTTTTTATTTGTGAATATCAGTGCATTTTGATTACATTTCGGTATTTTTCTTTATTACAAATTCATGATTATTATTGGATTAGAAAACACATGGAGTCTTTTATTAATACTTTAAACGCACGCGGTTTAACCCACCTAGCTTCTGTTCAGGTGGGAACTTCATGATTAAATATAGCTTATGGTACCCCTAACCTAGGTTTCTAATGGGAAAATCTTTTTTTTTATTAAATATAGGCTTACGTTTGACCATAATCTCATTTGATGGAAAGCGAAGATAAGGCCTAAGATGTTACACGCGTGCCTTTTAAGTGTCTGTTATAAAATTGTTCCAAAATTTCCGGAGTCTTTTCAATGCAAACAAACAAACAATCATATCTTTCCTCTTAATCATATTAGTGTAGATATGTAGTAATATAATGATTTTTATTAATACATAAAGAAATATTGGTCTCTCTCTGTTTTTACATCACAGATCTGAAGAAACAGAGGTGTCTTGAAGTGGTTTTAAATCTTCTACATAAACTGTAGGATCAAGATATTTCAGGCAAACGGTACGAACGTTTCGTGGCATTTTATTTTGCTGAAACCCAGCAGCTTTCCATTTAGTACACAAACGTAGTTCACAGAATAACGCTTACGTTTATTGCAGCTTTTACCTGGCTTCAGTCGCATTGAAGCCTTTTTTATTTTTAATAAAAATGCTATAAATATCCTATGTTACTTTTTAATACATCCAAATATATATGTTCAAAGTTTCATGATGATCAGCTAAGTAGTTTTTGCGTTAAAACTTATAATATTGAAGTAGGGATGACTATCACAAATACTTAATGTGGTTTTGTATTGGTAAAATAATTTGAAAATCGTCTTTGTAGATGTAGAAAAATGACGCAATTCAAAAATAGAAACATTGAGAAAACTGTTCTTAAGATTCAGGCATTCAAGTTTTATTTCCCAAACTTTCTCTTTTTGAATTGTGCCGTTATTCTCGCAAAGCAGCGTATTAGTATGACAACCGATTTGTTTTTGACACAAGAGCGGCTTAAGTTTGTTTCAGGTTGATTTTCATGGTTGATAACCTTAGTTTGAGTACTGAATTACAAAAAAGTACTTAATGAAGTTATTTGCACTAGTAGTTACGGTAGTTGCTTCTGGTTTTTTGGGTTCAATTCCCACCGAGGATCACGAGTTGTGTGATTTTTTTTTTCGGATGTACATAACTTGTGGTTAGATCTGAGGCTTTTGCTATTTCATCGGGCTTAAAGGCGAGCAGAGATCGCCGCGATCGCGAGGATTAATTTTAAAAGTGCCGGAGTGAATGCTGGGAGCTATCAATAAAGTGAAAAAGTTTGGTCTTAGCCGTTTCAGACGAAATTAAATAAGTCAAACATTGAGTTGGTGGTCTCAATTTTTGACTTATTTAACTGTTAAGACATAGTACCGTAATCTCCACGCTTAACAGGCGGATTGGTGATTGCAGTAAGATTACTGATAATATCTATAAGATTACTGCAATCACCAATCCGCCTGTTATCCACATGTTCAGCCTCCGTAGCGTAGCGGTATTTGGCTCGCTTTAAATCTCGGAGGTCGTGGGTTCGATCCCCACACCAGACAAGAAATCTTTGTGTAAATTCTATGATTTCTTTCCGGGTCTATTTGGTTGAGGGACTACACTCCGTGCCTCGGAAAGCACGTTAAGCCGTTGGTCCTGATTATTATAACATCATCTATAATAATCGTATATCAAGTATCAAGGAACGGGCAGCAGCGTTTCCTTGTGTGTTACAACATAATACTGCGGTCACCAACCCGCAAACCAAGCGTGGTGACTATGGCAACTACCCTCCCTCGGGAGGAGGCCCATTTTCAGCAGTGGACGTTATACGGGCTGATTATGATGATGACGATGACATGTTCAACAATAGATGTCAACAAGATGATAAAGTAAAGTAGGTAATTAAGTTAAAATCTGACATAAACAATATGACCTAAAGACCCACCGAGTTAATACCAAAGGGCGCAGCTAATTCTGAAATAAAAAGACCGTATTTTACCACACTGTAGTTCAAGCTTAGTATTCTCACCACAATTTTATGTCAGCTTGTAAACCTAAAACAACATAAAACTATCTCATGCGTAAACAAATGTCAACCAAAAATGCTTTAGCGGTTCAAACGACTTTTTGGATTAGAGCCAAACGGGCGACTCGTCGGTCGTGTCGGCAAAAGTCAGACAGTGATTGCGTTTTAAATTGTTGGTAGGGACAGCAATAAAATAATAAATAAATAATAAAAAAATATATATATAGACCTAGGCACTTGCAAATAGACAAATCAATAATTTATTTTCGGTTCGTGCGGTTTCACCCGCGTAAGACTAGTTTCGTAGGAACTTCATAATAGAATATATCATATAGCCTTCCTCGATATTTAAAATCTGACCTAGTTATTGAGATTGCCGCGTTCAAAATAATACACAAACTCTTCAGCTTTATATGTTAGTATAGATTACATTTAATACATTTTAAAATTGAGGAGGCTTTTGAGTAATTATTTATAAAAGTTGCCTACCCGTTAAAGCTATTAGAAACTGTATATGATATCTTTTGTAAGCCAATCCAAGGGACATCGCACAGCTTGACAGACGGATTGGCGACCGCATTCAGATAGAGAATTTTTGTGTTGATAGGGTCAGCCCGTGGGTGTAAACCTCCAGGGCTCCGTGGGTAAGCCTTCAGTTAGTAAAATTTATATTACGAGTAAACAGTGGTATTAATACTTGAAATAATTTTAGTATCATTCCCATCGTTCGCGTTTTAACGAAGCATTTTAATTTAGCACTCTTTAATGGTTGTAGTTAATCTTTGAATAACATTTTAAGGGCGTGATATTCTACTTTTTTATGCTTTAATAAAGCTTTCCTTTTTCTAGAACTTAATTATATTCTTTTATTAACCGATTTATTTTGCTAACCGTACTAAAATATTGCTTTTTCTGTTACTGTGACATTGTAAACAACACTCATTTGTTTCCAGATGGTCGCTGTAATTTGTTTAAGTTGTCTAAGGACACTGTTTTTGCAATAACTATGGACTATAAGGTCGCGGATACGAATTTAGAGGGCTGCAGGACGGTGGCGATAGTAGTAGTTAATGTTCCCGAGGACGAGACCCCTCAATTTTACCCCACCTAGAAATAAATATTCCACTATAGATTGTATCGGCATGAAAGTCAGGGGTATTCTTTGAAGCGCAATAAAACTTTTCCTCAAAACGCACCAACGATAAAACATTGAGAAAAGTGTGAAGGATTAGTGAATAATAATATATAACATTATCCATCGGTCTTTTGCATCTACCAACTGCCCAGCCATTTTGGAACCAAACGGCCTTATGCGGGTTGACGGCAAGAGACCTGACGGTATGACTCTCGTTCCCTGGAAGATGGGACGGCCTTTGGTGTGGGACGCTACGTGCGTCGATACCCTCGCGCCGTCTCATCTTTCTGGAACCCAAAGTAGGGCTGGCGTGGCGGCTGAATCGGAAAACCTCAAAAGGCGCAAATATCGCCTCCCTCGATAGTGGCTATATGTTTGTGCCTTTTGGGGTCGAAACGTTGGGGCCGTGGGGACCTGGTGCAAAATTAATAATAATATATAAAGAACTCGCAGCGGCACTTAACAATGTGACGTGTTCCCAGAATGCTGGTATATACTTTGCCCAACAAATAAGCATTGCTATTCAGCGTGGCAATGCTGCCAGCATTCTGGGAACGCTTCCCAGTGACTTTTTAGAATAGTATTTAGTTTTACGTTAGTTTTTTAACTTTTGGTATTTTTTAATTCTTAGTTAGGTTTTAATTATAGGTTATTTTTATTTGTAAAGTTTAGTATTACAAACATAACTAAATTAAACAAATATATTAATACAAAAAAAATATCAATAGAAGAATAGGACGGAAGATTTTTTCCAAAACTCAGCGTTATTGCGTTAGTTTTGATTCGGAGTATGAGATGTTCTCGTTAAATTATGTGTCTGAAAACTCCCACAAAACAAGGTTTTATTTCTCTACAGCGAAAGTTTTTTTAACCAAAAGAAAAGAAAAAAAAACTTGGTATATGAAATAAGAGTAAAATCAAATCATAGCAAAACACTTGAAGAGTCTTTATAACAGAAAAATAAATAACAAAAATAAAATAAACCACTTCTTCAACACAAAACAATTTAGATAGAAATTCTTTGTTTCGACGCGTAATTGACGCTGACTAGGATAGTAGGTATATGAACTAATGAGTATAACGTGAAAAGGGTCCGCTATATTTCAGGTTGTACGTTATTACCTATAAAGAGAATGGCTTTTTTACTAAGCTAATTAACGGCTTACATATTTCATACGAAAGTGCAAAATATCACCTAAAGTTTTGTAACGGGAATTGGTGTCAGAGTAAGTGACGAAAAACAAATACACAAATAAGTTAGACGGAGACAAAACTAGTGGCCATAATTAAAAGTATACGCGGGTCTCAATCGCGGTACGATTTTAAGGCATATCATTACCTTTTTAATAATCCGACGTTTCGACATGGGTTGCACCAGTCGTGGTCACGGATAGACTGATGAGTGTCAGCAACGGCGTCTTCGAACAGCGCGGGTTTTGGTTATCTAGGCTGGAGCTCTGCTCGCCTTTATGCCCGGTGAAGTAGCAAAAGCCTCAGGGTTAACTACATATGTCGGTCAGAAAAAAAAAGCTCGGGTTTCGGCCACAGACGCCGTTGCTGACACTCATCAGTCAATCCGTGACCACGACTGGTGTAACCCATGTAGAAACGTCGTATATACTTTTAATTGTGTGTACAAATCGCGAAAGTTTAATAACATTTAAAAGTAGTGGACTTATAAGATACCAAAAAGGAGTTAAAACCGACAATATCAATTTATTCATTTATGCGAACCATGAAATTAGTAAGCTGGCCTTTTTATTAGTCATTTTATCACACCCCAATAACAATGCTATTATCTTCATCTTCATGAAAGAGGCTATCAATTTAATCGGTTTCCTCCATCTTCAAGATTTAACTTTTTTTATTAGGTTTTAGCAAAAAAGCTAAGCTAGCATTTATTGAGAAACCAATTTAATGCTTGCTAAATATGTAGTAACTATACTGCCCTGCTAATTGTACTTGCAGTTATCGTCATTTTTGGGATCTTCCCTTTTTGCGAAAATGACATTTCAGGACCCTCATCTGTACATAAAGATTGTTTTTTTTTCTTATTTTTAAGGTTCACTTTAAAAGTCATGTAATATAGACTTCTTGTTTAGATATAAAAAAATGTGTTTACCGCGTTTATCTTGAAATCGCGATTTTGCAATTATTGCGTTTGCATTAAGGATAGCAGTATATTGGGATACAAGTGAAACTATTGACAGCCATCACTGCAGCAGCACACTGTTTTATTCTTCTTTATCAAAGAGAGGGCAATATGACATAAGGCCTTTTACTTTACATTATACTTTTGGCGGGAACGCAGCCTGCACTTGCCATAAATAATTATGAGTTTATACAGGGTGTCCAAGAACCTGGCGTCCAACTGGATTCCCACGATGCCCCAAGTTCTAACAGTACTCAGAAAAATATTTTAAAAAATCCACCCCATGTACTTACAGAATTATACTGATTTAAAAAAAAAAGGGGAAATGAGCACCCTGTGACATACTTTTGAATGCTGTGACTGCTAATGCTGATAATTTCGATATTTCTTGGAGGTTTTGTAATCTAGGGTATTGCTGTGTCTAAATAGAATGTAAAAATAAAGTACTTATTGTACCATTTTAAAATAAAATATTATTTTAACTAAAGGTGATATGGAAAACTATTGAATTTCGCAACTTTGACCGACTGTAGTGTAAAAAAAATGTACCAAAATAGTATGGCAAGTGACGTCAAATTTTGACGCGTTTATTCCTCTTTTTAAAAAGGTATAATACTTACACATTAATTTGAAAAAAAAAATTTTGATAATATTTTTACTCAACAACCCAATTTTTACGAAGTGCCTACCTACTAACGGTAACTGTCGGACCCTTTCTTATCTTAGAAACTGTTATGTTACTACTATTATTTACTTCGGTTCCAAGAGTGAGCAAGAAGGAAATACACACAGGTAGATGGGTTCCCAGTAGAATAAAAGCAAAGAATGTTAGTTTAAAGATATTTTATTACAATAAATGTTCAAAATGTTGACCACCCGCGGCAATACAAGCTCTCACTCTCCTTAAAAAGGACCGCTTTATGTTTCGCGAGTAACTTTTTTGACGTATCACCTGCACTGCTTGTGTTATCTTCTCACGAAGGTCAGCGATGTCATTAATGGGCTTCGCATAAACGAGCTCCTTCATAGTTCCCCAGAAAAAAAATCCAGCGGATTTAAGTCAGGTGAGCGGGCTGGCCACGGGATTGTTCCTGATCGCCCAATCCACCTGTTCGGGTATTGCTCGTCCAAAAACTCTCTAACGGATACGCGAAAATGTGCTGGACAGCCGTCGTGTTGGAACCACATATCTGGTGGGGTCTCTTCTAGTAAGTTTGGCAAATCATTTTGAAGAAAATTTAAATATGATTCGCCAGTCAAATTCTCGGGCATCTCAAATGGACCAATAATATTCCCACAGAGAATACCGGTCCACATGTTCACTTTGAACCGGTACTGGGATCTATCTTCTCGCATCAAGTGCGGATTTTCCACATGCCACTCGTGCAAGTTGTGTAGGTTCATGTAGCCATCCTTCTTAAATGTTGATTCATCTGACCACAAAATTTTGTCGATAAAGTTTTCGTCTTCTCGATGTTTTTGCAGGATTGTTTCACAAAACGCGACTCGGCTCGGATAGTCTCGAGGTAAAAGACTTTGCACTCGCTGTACGTGGTACGGATGATATTCTTCTTTTTGGAGAATACTGTGTGCTGTGCTCTTCGGTATCCCCGTATCAGCTTCTATTCCTCGCACAGAGATGCTTGGATTTGCCGACACCGCCTCTAAAACTTCATCGCGTATGAAGTCATTTACGGGTCGTCCTTCACCAGCTACTTGATTGGGGAACCGCCCGTCACATAGTGATCTGTGCACATTAATGAAAACTCGATGGTCGGGATATCGCGTAGCCCTCGGATACCTTTCTCTGTAAAGTCTCGCTGCAGCTCGTCCATTACCTCTACATTCTCCATAAATGTAGTGCATATTTGCGTATTCTTGCGGAGTGTAGGTCGCCATGGTAGCACACACAAAACACAAACTGTCCAAACACAGGCAAAGGTCGTCGTAAAGAGTTCGTTTCAAAGTCCAGAGCACAAAGAGTAATCGAGTCCAATAAACAAAGCTTTAAATCGTAGTACGTGATCAATGGTAACAATAAGAGAGAGGTGCGTAGTAACGGCAGGAGGCAGTGACGCGTACTGACCGTACTGTTATCCTAAATAGCACGATCCCAGATAGCGTCACTATCTATCTCACTCGCACCTCTAACCTTTTTCTCCCTCACTCTTACCTGAATAATGGGGTACCATAAAGAAGAACCAGCAAATCGCAAAGATAGTTTCTGTCTTGCTCCCTCCTGTTGTAATAACGAATCACTATGGTGAGATGCATGCACATACCGTCCCTTACGGTCTAACCTGTTTTTTGAGAGGCCTGTTGTTATTTTTATGAGCATACAATAGTAATTCTTTAGAGGTTAGATTCAATTCGTCGTAAATTTTTCTTTCTAAGAATTCTGTAAGACATCGTAAAAATTGGGTTGTTGAGTAAAAATATTATCAAAATTTTTTTTTTCAAATTAATGTGTAAGTATTATACCTTTTTAAAAAGAGGAATAAACGCGTCAAAATTTGACGTCACTTGCCATACTATTTTGGTACATTTTTTTTACACTACAGTCGGTCAAAGTTGCGAAATTCAATAGTTTTCCATATCACCTTTAGTTAAAATAATATTTTATTTTAAAATGGTACAATAAGTACTTTATTTTTACATTCTATTTAGACACAGCAATACCCTAGATTACAAAACCTCCAAGAAATATCGAAATTATCAGCATTAGCAGTCACAGCATTCAAAAGTATGTCACAGGGTGCTCATTTCCCCTTTTTTTTTAAATCAGTATAATTCTGTAAGTACATGGGGTGGATTTTTTAAAATATTTTTCTGAGTACTGTTAGAACTTGGGGCATCGTGGGAATCCAGTTGGACGCCAGGTTCTTGGACACCCTGTATATGAGTACGTAGACAAAGTACTGGTGACCATGTGTGACCATGTTCACACTCATAATATACATAAAAATATCTATACAAATAAATAAAATTAAAGTATCACCGCGTGGTCATACTTTAATTTTATTTGCGCCTTATAAACGACACATCACCTACTTAAATTTTGAAGCAACATCATATTTGTGCTGCGTTAGTGCACGTTCTTGCTTTACGTCGTTTCTGTATAATTCTGTATATAAGGGAGGAATTTTAGAAATCAAAAAGACTTGTATAAGACGCCAACTTTTTTTAAAGAATAGATCCTCAGAGGTCTATTCTTTTAAGGCCTGTATCATTAGCGGCTGTGTTTTAGCCATCAACCAGTCCGGTCACAGCGTTTTGTTAATGCTAGTGGTCGTCCACTGGTCTAAATTTGACCAAAAAAATAAAACCATTAGCATTCTGCACTCCTTAACTATATAAACTATACGTGTGCGAAATTTCTTACTCCACCGTCCGCGCAATTTTCGTAAAAAAGGGGTAAAAAGTTTTGCTTTACGTTTTAATATAGGTATAGATAGATAATATAGATCCAGTTTATATTTGCCCCTAAATTACCGCCGCAATGTTCACGCGGTTGACAAAACATATTTTTCTGACGTTTTGCCATTGCAAAATGATTGTCATCTTTTTTAAATAATTGGCCTGTCGAGGTCTTGCAAATGGTACTAAAGAAATTATTTATCATGCATTGGTGTCGTGTTGGGTGTTATCGTTATCAAAAGTACGTGAGTATTCATGGACTTCAAAGGTAATGTTCATCCCTTTTCCTTAATACTGCATCATCGATTCCCTTAATCTAACTACAGTCGTATTTACCTTAAGGTAAAACTCAGAAGGGTTATACTACTGCCGGTAGTAGCGCAGCCTCATCGAGACGATTATGTCCAAGAAGTTCAGTTACTTTTATTATTTAGTTGGCATTCACAATTATCAATCGGCTGTCTTCTTACGAATATAGAACACGAACGAAAAAATGCGAATTAGTTCATATTTCGTTCCATCTTGCAATAGGCATGGAGAATAAAAAAATCTATTTAGTCCGTCAGTAAGATAGCCAACAAATATTGGACATGTATGTATGTAAATGACAAAGATACACGCGTTGAAATTTCGAGTGACGTCACTTCTAGGTACAATTTTACCTAGTAGTGATGTCACAAGCCTCCCTTAACTTTATAGTTTGTTGCCGCTCTGTATCTTTGTAATTTTTTGTTGTAAATTTTTGAAATCTAGTTGGCGGACAATTTATACTTTTTTATTCTTCATGACTATATTACGAATTGTCGTATACCTACACATCAATATAATACCTATTACTTATTTAACGTCATTTATGTACAAGCTTTCGATGAAATGCTTACATAATGAACTATGTAATTGCGTGATACAACATTAGCTTAAAATGTATTACACTAGGTTAGGTTACGTTTATGAAATTGAAATTTGGACCAATCATTCGCTACGTCAAACAACATTTGGGCAAATCGGAAACGCGAAAATAGGAAGAAATTAAAATTTCCTAACAAATTGTTAAATAGCAAGTGCCTGTTATTGGGAACCAGAGATAATTGACCATTATATTAGTATTTCACCCGTGTAACTCTCGTTCTCGTGGGAACTTCATAATAAAAAATTGCTGATAGCGTTCCTCAATAAATGGACTAGCTATCTAACACTAAAGATTTTTTCAAATCGGGCCCGTAGTTCCTAATATTTGTGCGTTCAAGCAAACAAACAAACTCTTCAGCTTTATATATTAGTATAATAGCTTCCCGCGTGCGGTTTCACCCGCGTAACTCCCGTTCCGTTGAAACTTTATAATAAAATATAGTTTATAGCCTTCCTCGATAAATGAGCTAACAAACACTGAAAGAATTTTTCAATTTACGGACCAGTAGTTGCTGAGATTAGCGCGTTGAAGCAAACAATCTCTTCAGCATTATCTATTACGACCCGCGCCGGCTCCGCACGGGTACAATGCTGATGTATTATACATATAAACCTTCCTCTTTAATCCCTCTATCTATTAAAAAAACCCGCATCAAAATCTGTTACGTAGTTTTAAATATTTAAGCATACATAGGGACATAGTGATATAGGGACAGAGAAAGCGACTTTGATTTATACTATGTAGTGATAAGATTATCATCAACAACCTCCAGGGTGCAACGGTTGGGTTCATGGATTAAGAGAAAACTCTATATGCTGGTCCCGATTCTTATAACATTATCTAAAGCAATAATGTACCCAGGAAGGGGCAGCGGTGATTCCCTCTGTGAGTTAATAGAGCGTGGTTATTATGGCAAAATTCTGTAGGATGTTCAGCAGTAGACGTTATATCCACTATAAGACAGACGTCTATTTGGTTAAGCCGAATTTAAAGGAGCCCCCTTTAAATTCGGCTTAACCAAATAGACTATGTTTGGAAGACCAGAGATGGAGGTTGCAGCATCATGCCTTAAGATTAGCTTGAATGAGCCAAACGCAATACAATATAATTCAGACCTACCGGTTCGACCCAGCAAATACATACAGCTAATGCCAGTGCACACCTCCGTAGCGTAGCGGTATTTGGCTCGTTTTAAAGTCGTGGGTTCAATCCTCACGCCGTACAGGAAATCATTGTCTAAATTCTAAGATTTATTTCTAGGTCTGGTTGCTTAAGGGACTACCCTTCGTGCCTCGGAAAGCGCGTGAAACCGTTGCAACACTATCTATAATAATCGTATATCAAGGAACGGGCAGCAGCGTTGCCTTGTGTGGTACAACATTCTACTGCGGTCACTAGTCCGCGTGCCAAGCGTGGTGACTATGGCCTCGCTCCCTAGGGAGAAGGCCCATGTTCAGCAGTGGACATTATAATTATTCAGATGATGATGAATGCCAGCGCAGTAGAAGTACTGCACTAACCGCTTTTATCCGCCGGCCTTTTCCCCTTTCCTCTCGTAAGCTCAGGACTGCCAGGCTACCTTACTAAGGTGAAGATCCGTCAAGTAGTTCATTAAAAGTATTAACGCTACGCTCTCATATTCTAATGTCGAAAGTATAAAACACGGTCTTCAGAAGAATTATACAAATTGGAGAGAACCGGTCTGTCTTGAAGAAAGATTATCGATTTCTGCGCATTTTTCTGCACCTACTGTATAAACAAAAGTCGTGCTGCTAGCGCCTCTCCAGTTGCGACTGCTAGCGACGTGGAACATGCGACGAAACGACGTTGCAAAACGCCTGCACCACGCCGCTTGAGTATAATTCACATCGTGTCGCCTACTTACATTTTGTATTGAAACGTTTTGAAGCGGCAAGATGCCTGTGTCGCGCCTTCACCTTACGCCGTTGACTAATGTGATCACTGTGATCTTTTAAGAAGGAACTACGTTCCAAAGTAACGTGTGTCGTTCCGTGTTACAGCTATTGCGCGGCAAGTCTCTTTACTTCTTGTATCTAGTATTTAGACTTTTAAGACAAAGCTTAGCAAAGTGCAAACCATTGGCGAAAGACAACCTTTAATTAAATCCCATCCAATCGTGATCGTCGTGACAACTGTGACGATAACTACCTAAATGAAAGGAACTTTTAACATCGGAAGCATGTATTTGTGATGTGAGTGACAGACGTGACAAAGACATGTTTATTTTTTAACAGTTACTTTCGAGTCACTGGAACGACAGTCACGGTGACGGAAAAGTAACAACTTTGCACACCTCTTTCAAGCATTATATACAAGGTGTAACGGAAAGGGTTTATACATAGAAAGAGCAAGGCTTTTTTGGATGATAACAAACGATATGGCAAGGGTTATATAAGTAATGATTTTTTTAAATTCATAGATACCAGAAACCAAACTTTTTAAATTGAAACAAATACATCACTAGCACTCAATCAGCTGATCGATGTCAACGAACTATTTGCAAGTAAAAATAAACCTCATACTCCTGGTATTTCTGAATAAAGGGTACCGCATTTTTATTTTTTGTTTGCAAAATAATACAGACTTTATTTTAATTTTATTTTGAGTTGAAACCCTTGCCATATCGTTTGTTATGATCCAAAGCAGTCTTGCTCTTTCTATGCATATACCCTTTCCGTTACACCTTGTATATGCTCACTTAATCTATAAGTACATACTGGTACATACGTTAGTGTCAGCTATTGTATGCTGACACTAACGTAATTACAGATTAACATTCAATTACCAATGGGCTTAAGTAAGATTATACGTGTTGTGATAATTGCAGTGATTGTATTGAACATTCACTGTGATTTGTCGATGCAAATAATTTGATATTTATAAAAAAACGTCGCCTTTTAGCGGCAGACAGACATTAATATATTTCATAAAAAACATAGACTAAATAACAAAGGATGTATGAAAGCTTATTTTGATACCAACAGTAAAAACTGTAACAGACATTAAGGCGGGAAATTGTTAAATAAATTACATAACTTTAAACTCCGCTCTATGTCTGTCCGTATGTGTGACACCAGGCTGTATCTCATAAGCCATCTTACCACCTAGACAGTTGACATTCAGAAATCTTCACAAATTGTATATTTTTCTTGCCATTATAATAACTATTAACAAAATAAAGTAAGCATTTAAGGGGGTCCATAAAACTAATGTGATTTTACTGCCGTATTTTGCTTTGAAATTCACGGAGCCCTTCGTGGGCGAGTCCAACTCGCACTTGTTCGGTTTTTGATATTTAGTATTCTCATTTTGGCAAACCGGATAGAGGCTTAGAGACAAATCTTCCGTTAACTCCACTGATATTTCACCATTTATCGCTAGAAGGGCTGATGGGAAGTATGAAATATAAGAAAGCAAGACAAATGGCCCTACATTAATATTTGGCGCACCACAGGCTCGCCTTTTGACAACTTTATCTGATAAAATAATGTTGGCCGTTACCCAGTAATGATACATAGTACAGTTATCCTGCTGGTTTAAGCAACAAGTGATATAGTGATATGAACACATTTGATTTTCTACTAATACACGCACAAACTATAATGTAAAGAAACTCAAATAATTACAAATGCGTTATTTAATAAAAGCTTAGAAATATACAATTTTAAGTAGATTCCACAGTAACCTTTTATAACTATATTGATTTCAATAGTAAACTATATTTTTATATATTTACTAGCGACCCGCCCCAGCTTCGCACGGGTGCAATGCTGATGTATTATACATATAAACCTTTCTCTTGAATCACTCTATCTATTAAAAGAAGCCGAATCAAAATCCGTTGCGTAGTTTTAAAGGAATACATAGGGACAGACAGACTATGAAGCGACTTTGGTTAATAAATTGTAGTGATTTTAATGCTAAACTTGTTTAGAATATAAGTAGTTTTTCGTCTTTTTAAATGTCATTACATATTGTATTAAATTATTACAAAAACTTGAAAAGCTAATTAAAAAGTGCTTTGCTATCTACAAGGTGCCGTATAACCGAAATCGGAACGATCGAATCGCTCGTTTCAAAGAAGAATCAACTAATAAATCTTCTTCTTCTACTTCTTCCTGCACTTATCCCATATTACTTGGGGACTTTTTAGGACATCGCCCTAAGTGGTCACCCAAAAATCAAAATCCTTTTTGGATTAAAACATCAACAAACACCGTAAAACCGAATACAATGTTTAGAATCGTAAACTAAAAGTTTTACCTGAGTCATACATGCAGTACCTACTGTGCAAGACCGCACAACCTTTTTGTATTTATATTGGCTATGTTTTTATACCTTTTCTTTTACTTGTAATTTTGATATAATATAATTTAATTAAACTTTTGTTTCCATCGAAACCAACAGCGTTTTAATCTTACAGTCTCATATTCAAATTTCACATTACACATTGTAGGTATTAAGTACAATATGTTATGTGAAATTTGATGTATATGAAGCATATTTTTCGTATTATAAAATATTAGCTTCCTAAAGTATTTTTAATATAGAGTTTATATAACAGTTTACCAGAAACGATTTTAAATACTTTAGGAAAAATATTACCGCTAACTTAATTTTAAAATTGAAATTAATACATTTTTCAATTAAAAAAAAATCGGAAAACTTAAGTGTCTGAACCGCTTTCATAGTCGGAGGACTATGAAAGCGGTTCAAGGCATACAAAGTATTTCCTTCAATGCACATCCCACATATTTGTACCCATAGCCATACAAAATCAATCACCAACCGATAGAAGGTCAATTAACTTAAATCCATTAACCCAAATTAATGCACTCAGACCAATCATATTTTGCGGTCACAAGAATATATTTATTTAGTGCAAATTTTGTTTACTTGTAAAGTGTGTTAAATTTCAAGAGTAGCTTGCATAATTTATTCATGTAATTTCAGTATTGTGGTCTGGTTTCCGGCTTACAATAGACCACCCCATGACTTCCCATAGGTGTCGTAACATGCGACTAAGGAATATACAACTGATGGATTGGGCACTAATCTCACCTACACTCCCACCACTGCAACTCCTGTAAGCCAGGATCAACAGTGGCATACACTGGAAATGGCAATGAGCACCGAGGCTTACCAAGTCCTGGGAAAAAGTTAAACTGCCTTAGGACCCGAAACGAATTTAATCAGAAAGAGAATAGGAGGAGTAAGAAAGACTTAAGTTTTCACTGATGGATTGGGCAGCAGCATCTATCAGTTCAAGGTTACTTATCATATTACTGCGATCGCCAATCCGCCTTATCCCAAGCCTGGTGATTATGGCAACATCCCTCTCCAGCTCTGCCTTGCCAAAGTCTGATAAGAAGAGGTCCATGTTCAGCAGTGAACGTCCACAAATGTGCTGACAAAGTGGAAAAAGTCAGAATTTACAAGCTTTTTTATTTTGCAGTAATATATACTCCGTGTGGACCACTCCATCCTCCCCATTTTACTATAGGTGTCGCTAAGCGACTAAGGGATATTATCAGGCCGTTTATCAGCCACAGCTGAAAATAGGACTCCTCTTCAACAGACCTTGGCAAGCGTGGGTTATCGAGGGATAATGCCGTAATCACCACGCATGACAGGTAGATTGGTGATCTCAGACAGATAGTAGTATTCTTGAGCTGATAGATGCTGATGCTAATCCATCAAATGTTTGACCCTTAGAGCCTATGCACACCACGTTTTTAAACAACCAACGGCTCTGTAGGATAAAAGCGCGTCGACGCGACGGCGCGTTTAAAATCGTGGTGTGCATAGGCCCTTAGTCACCTCTTATGACGCTCAGAGGAAGATATGGAGAGGAGGCTTTTAAGCCGGATATCACACGGTCGTATTGAATGGATTGAGATGGAGACTTTTTAACTATTAGCTATACAATCTAAACTATGTATAAAATATAAGGCACACACATCTTTTCATAAAAAAATGTAAGAACGAACAGAACAGAACATAAACAAGATATATTTAGTATAGTGATACCAACCTAAATGTGTACTTAGTACCAAGTCTAAATGGTTGCGTTCAAATTACTAACATAAGTGTTCATTATCTTAATATTTTTTTTGTGAAACGGTCTGACGGTCACCCCTAACAATATGACGCAACATCAATGTTGACATGCAATGATTGATGATATATGTATAATCTCACTAATATTTGTGCAGTATCACCAACACAATTTATATCCGATAATGAGTGCCAGTTAGTTTTGGGGAGATTATTATTAATTGGTAGAATATTTCCCTTGTATTCGGGAGTTTGATTAGTATGTGGTATGTGGTGATATTTATGTGGTGATATGTATCAAAATTTATACTAATACTAGCTGACCCGGCAGACTTCGTACTGCCTCAATCGATACATACCCTACACTACCCCTACCCTACACTACCCCCACCCTACACTACCCCTACCCTACACTACCCCTACCCTACACTACCCCTACGCTACACTACCCCTACCCTACACTACCCCTACCCTACACTACCCCTACCCTACACTACCCCTATCCTACACTACCCCTACCCTACACTACCCCTACCATACACTACCCCTACCCTACACTACCCCTACCCTACACTACCCCTACCCTACACTACCCCTACCCTACCTCTACCCTACCCCTACCCTACACCTGCCTCTAATCTACCCCTAACTTTGTCTGAAAAATAAAAATTTAGGGGTGGACTACCCCTAACATTTAGGGGGATGAAAAATAGATGTTGGCCGATTCTCATAGATACCGGATAAGCACAAAAAATTTCATCAAAATCGGTTAAGCCGTTTCGGAGGAGTATGGCAACGAAAACTGTGACACGAGAATTTTATATATTAGATAAAAGCTGAAAAGTTTGTTTGCTTGAATGCACTAATCCCAGGAACTGAACTGGACTGGTCTGATAAAAAAAGATCTTTCAGTGTTCGATATAGCCCATTTATTGAGGAATCATAATCAAATATAGCCCCCATGGGCTTTACCTATATTTCATTATAAAGTTCTAACGGTAAGCTAGAATAGTAAAAATTAGGACGCAAATTTCACGATGACAGCGGACTAAAGAGATGGACAGCGGAGTAAAGAGATGGACAGCGGAGTTTAAGTACTAGTAGGAACCCGTTTCTACCATTTGGGTACACTGAAAAGTAATTTACTTTAGATTTCGGCACCATCCATCAAGTTATTCTTATAACGTTTCTTTATATATATAATTCTACTGTACCTGTGTATGTTACTTAACTCCTCCTAAACGGCTGGACCGATTTGAATGATTTTTTGTAAGCGTTTGGGTGGCGCTCTGCATGGTTTAGATTCACAAATCACATATAATATATATATTAATATATTATCGTGCAGGACAACGTCTGTCGGGTCCGCTAGAAGTTTTATATAATATCAGCGTCGGACTTGTGATCTTGTGGTCGCTGGTTCGATCCCCACTGTTGCATTACCGACGTGAACCCACTACTAACACAAGCATTTTAGCCTAGCACGAGGGATTAACAAGAATACTAGTAGACAGCAAATCTGCTAGTAATCCTTTACAAAAAAATAGAACACGTATTTGTATCGTCAAATTAATTTGCCTTTCAAATTTCAGCAAGGTTATTTTTGTGATATCACAGTGAATAACAAAGAGTCACTTTCGTTTTTATAACATTGATATTAATTTTCACGATGAATATTCATCACAATTCGTAATATCACGATTAAAATTAACATAACGCAAGGAAAATCGCGTGTGTAAGTGTTACACGGTTTTATTATTGCTATTTCAGTTCAATACTAGCTCGCCCCGCAATTATACTTGCTTAATAAATTTTCACCCTTTTTTGTCCCGAAGGCTTTAATGTTACGCATCCCCTCCACCGCTGCGGCGGCGTTCCCAAGCCGGCGAAGGTATTTGGACTTCGTTCTCTCCATAGCGTTGATATTCTAGCATACGTACCACGATAAAAAGAACATTTTTTCTTTTTTTTTTGTACGGGTGGAAAAGCATTTAAGTATTCCCACCGCCGCCGCTACGACGTATCCGCGCGCTGGCGGCAGTATATGTGGGACTCGCCCTCTCCATAGCGGTGGTATGCTTACTCATACCACGAGGAGAGGACCCTACACCACTAAAACCCCCCGAACACTCCTTCGATCCGTCGTGGGCGGGGACCGGGTACGCACGAAGCAATCCGGTCCTGAAGATGAAAGGACCCTACCCACTAAAACTCCCCGGGTACCTACTCCTCCGTCCGCCGTTGCTGAGGCGCCCAGGGACCCATGGCTTTTTGGGAAACCCTCTTTTTATTCTGAGACAACTTGTCCTTTCTCCACCAAACGCCAGAAAAAAGTAAAAACTAGTTTTATTTCAGTTCTGTAAAGTAAAACGTTCACACTTTAGGTATTTAATGGATTATATTATTTGAGCATGGCTTTCTTTTCTCTAGTATTAATAGATTATTTTCTTTCTGAATCTGTTTTTAGTCATGAGTAGGTACACATTTTGGAAAAGGAATCTTTCATCAAAATGTTATACTGTTAGGATTGTATTCAAATTCCTTGGTCTAATATATAAACAATCTTTTATGAATTACTAAACATAGACCTTTTTTTTGTCCGAGGGGAATTGCATTTACGCATTCCCACCGCCGCTGCAGCGTGCTTTTGCAATTTAAATTGAGATAATAAAGAACTTATGATTTTAACAGAAAAAAATGAACTTTTCCTTCAAATTGTCCGTTAAATACCTTAAGTACAAACCATGTACGTTCTAGTTTTGTAGATAGCCTTACAGACAAACAAACATCCATTTTTTTACGTTTATTATATAGTTTATTATTCATTTCTTTCATGTGAATTTTACTACATGTTAGTAAAACAACAGAACAGACGTCTGACATGCAATGACCTGCATGAGAAAAAAGTATACTTTTGTGGTTGGGTTGGGTTTATTTAATTGTAGGTACTTAAGGGACTACACAATCGTTAAATAAAGAATTTGTATGAAGACATTTAGTTATTCAAAAATGGATTCCTCAGAGTTGCCACGTTCAGAACTGGTGTAAGTAAAAAAAGGGATAGTTCCTCTTTTCTTTGCAAGAACATGGTTTACAAAAATGTTAATGTGTCTACAGCTTGGCAAAAAAGTCTAGAAACGGAACTAATTTTATGTCTGTTGGCAACATTCCCAAAATAATGTCATTTCATAACCACCAAAATTAAAATCAATAAGTAGAAGTTACTTATTGATTTGAAAAAATAATACATAAATAAAATAGAAATAAATATATGTCTAAAAAAAACCAGGTAAGTATCAAGATTAGGTTTATATGCTATTCGGTTGCAACGGGCTGCCACACAAACAACACAGTGGCGCCCCCATTATTTTCTACTCTTTTTTGCCAAGCTGTATGTAGACTTAATAGAGACGACAAAAGATTATTTTAATTATAAATATACTATTTTTTTATTTCATTTTAGTATCACAGTTTTTAAGGGGAAATTATGACATTTAATCAATAAGCTCAAAGAGTGTTAATAAAAACTATTAAAATTTTCGCCACCTTAGCGCATATATCGCCTTGTCTTTGAACCACTCCGGGTTTAATGAGAGAAAATGCATGAGATATTAAGTCTACCATACAACTTAAGTTAAATAAATTGAACTAAAAAAATGTTAACAATGTCGGAATATGGCATTTTTTATATATAATATACGGGTATATTGTTAATAAGCCTTAAAAGTTGATAGCATCAGTAAACCAAAAAAAAATCAATACAATGATAAAAGTATAAAACTTAAATTAGAGATTCACAAGGCTTTTTCTATGTTTTTGAGCTAATGATCACTTAACATAGTTCTGTTATTGCCACTTACTTTCGCAAAATAAATAATCTTTAAATATATCAGAAAAAATGCCAATTTCCGACAATTTCCGTTAAATACCTGAAGTACGAACATTGTAGCTTAAAAAAGAACTAATATGAAATGTAAACGTTAAATACATCAGTAAAATGTTCGACTGTTACATAGATAAAAAGATACGTTATCTGCATTTAAATAAATAGCTTTCAAATGGATAAAATGTGAAACACACCATTTAAAACCTTTGATGTTCGAAGTGTCTAACGATCGTTCAATATTGGTTGTTTGTACAAAGCACGACGCCGACGACGCTTTGATCTCTTGTTAACATCATAAGTTTTTAGAATTTTCCTACATTATCACTAAAATTATTTGATTGAAAGAGTTTAGTTTAGACAAACTTCATGGGCTAGGTTAACTCTCAGATTGAGCCTCCGAAGTAGGAGGTTCCATTTTGGTACCAGACAAACATATTTATGTAAAATGAAAGACAAGTCTTAACACACTATCTGCTTTAAATTTACTACTCCAAAATACATCAATCATATTTTCAGCCATTACTTACTATCACGAACCACTTACTGATGACAAGTGGTCAATAAACGATCTCCTAAAGTAGACTAGACGAGCAATAAGCGTGGCGTCGCAACGCGCCACCTAATGCCTCATTTATGAAGACAAAGGCTGTCGTGCGTGGCGCTGGGCGGCGCGATCCGCTTTTAAATTCAAACACTTGGCGTTGTATGAGTGTGTTTACAGAAAAGCGATTTTATTTTCACAATGAATTCTAATGTAGGCCGCGCTGCCCAACGCCACGCGCGACAGCTTGCATCTCTGTAAACGAGCCCTAAGCGTTAACAAGCGCGGTAGCGAAGTCGGCTCATCAACATGTAGACATGACGATAATAATAATAATAGGTGATTGATTTTTATTGATTGAGGTTTATTACCATAATCATCAAGCTTGACAGGCGGATTAGTGATCGCAGTAAGATGGTAGTAATCTTGAGCTGATAAAGGCTACCCATCCATCAGCTATATGCCTATGGTGGTCTTTTCTCAACTGGAATCCGGTATCTTTTTACTTGACAATATCGCAGAATTTGCATATTTACTGAGTACCTAGTTCAAAAAATGTAAGGAATACTTTAAACGAAAAAAAACGTTCCTTTAATCTTACCAAGCTTTCTATTCATTTCTTTTTCACAAAGATTTTTATTATTTCGTACATTAAATTAACATACGAACTCTTGGAATTCCATTCATTATACTAACGCACTAAAACATTCCCTTATTTGGCGCCATTTGCAATGTAGATTATCATAACAAGATGGCGTTTTAACGTTACCTACTAAAATGATGTAAACAGCCATTATGAACATTAACAAAAGAATTACAACCTTAAGCTTTAAGCGTATGGTTGAGTTTTGCTTGGTGATAGATATTTACATTTTTCAGGATAAAAAGTGCATCTGTGTATTTTAGTTGAGCCACAGAGTTATTGTTAAGTTGATGCTAATTTTATGATAATGGCAGAGTAGGTACAATAGATACTAAAAAAATATTTTCAAGAACATTAAGACAAAATGGCAGTCATCATTATGAACCCCTATAATTTCTGCTAATGAGCATACGCGTACAGAGAGTTTTGTCATAGCCACCACGCACGGCAGGCGTGTTGGTGACCTCAACCAACCAGACCCGGAAATAAATCAAAGATTTTAAACAAAAAATTCTAGTCCGGTGTGAGGATGGAACCCACGGTCTCCAAGACTTAAATTGAAAGGAAAAATACAGTAATTATGATGATCTATCCGACAGATTTCGGTCATGGCGACCACTTCGACTCCTAGTCGGTTTGGCGCGCATGCGCTCGAAGATGGCTTATGATCTGTAAGAATCTGCAAAATGCAGTAAATTACCTATAATAAACCTTGCAAATAAATATGATTTGATTTGATTTTATATATTCGATATAAAACTTGTAGATGTTGGCGATTATTTTGTTTATTAAATAAGTCATTAGATACGTTTTATTTGACTCAATGTCTTAGATAAATAAAGATTTGTGTCAAGGACAAATGATAATGTTTGTTATGACAGTTAAGACTCGCGCACGAAGTCAGCGAGTTGCAGGGCGGTGGCGTGACGGTAGCGTACGATCGATGCAGTAAAAAAATGTCGAAGAAACAACACAGGATTTTACCGCTCAAATGTCGCCTGTACCCTCGCTTTGCCACTTACTTCGTTGCCTAGGTTTGCATTACCACGCAGTGCCGCACCACTAACCCGCTGATTTCGAGTCCGAGGCCTAACGAAAAACTAAACTATAGTTCTCAAGTTAGCATTACCGAATATGTACCTTGATTAATGAATATTTGAAAGCACTATACAATCTGCTTCATGATTTTGACAAACTGAACATGTTTTTCAGAACTAATGTACCAACTATCTAAGTTGGTGCCAATTTTTGTTAAACCGCGCGGTACAGCAACAGCAGCGGAATTGTACGGGCAGCAGCAATTCCTTGTGTGGTACAACTTAATACTGCGGTCACCAATCTAACTATGGCAACTACCCTCTCTAGGGAGGATGCCCATGTTTAGCTGTAGTCTAGCTATTGAACTACGGCCGCTTAGTAATTAAGATTGCCTTCGTTATGTAAGACTATCATATTTTACAAATGACGTAGAAATACTTAATACGTTTTCTGTGAACTTGTATTGCTTCGTTACACCGGATATTAAAGTGGCGAACCAGTTTCTAGACTGACGAATTCAGTGGGTTTTCATTTCCGTCTTATTTTACTTCACTTCAATAACTTTGTACACAGCTTAACCCATTTATAGGAGTCCCATCTCTTTACAAACCCAAATAATTAATGGTCTTTGTAGAGAAAAATCTAGAGGACATCCCTGTACAGAAATGGGTGTTATACGGGCTAATGTTGAGTGTAGGTTGATTTCTGAACTAAAATTGATAAATTTATTGAATAAAAAAGTAAATAAAAAAAGTTTATTGTAAAATAAATAAAATAAAATAAATAAAAATCAGTTTTATTTACGTAAACCAAGGCACTTCTAAATAGTTAAAAGAATAATTTATTATTAATCCATGTTCCTACATACATTTTATAAATTAGCATTATAATCAATTATTTTAGTTATTATTTTTAATAATGTTTAGTTTTAACTTTATTATTCAAGTATATTGTGTGCAATAGCTTGCTCTGTTTATATTAAATTATATTAAAAACAATTTTCATTATTTTGTACAATTGTTTTACGATGTTTTTCCTTATCCACTAGTAATTGAAGCCGTCTTAGAGCCGTAGAATATCAAACTTCACCCATCTAATAACCAGATGAGACATACTTTTTGTCAAATATTATTCATTAACAAACACACCTATGATAACTTGCCTATCAAAAAGTGAGCATGGATAATTTTCATTTAATAAATTTTAATCAATTTAGAGAAAGTACAGTGTCGGACGTTGATGTGATTGAACAGGATACAACATACCAGCTGCACCCTACCTGACCGAATGTGCACTCCGAGTGCTGGTTTTCTACTTTGCACAGCAGGTAAGCATTGCCATTCAACGTGGTAATGCTGCCAGCATTCTGGGAACCTTGCCAAGTAGAATATATTTAGAATAGTAGTATATAAGTTAGTTTTATTTTTAATTAGTCACTTTTAGTTTGTATTTTATTCATGTTTGTTAATTATAATAAATTTATGTGCACTTGTACTTGTTAGAATTACAATGTTATATTTAAAAAAAACTATAACTAACAGATCATTTTTTTACAGTATGAAATATCCGACTAGGTAATTAACTGTAGTAGACAATAGCAAATTTTGCAAATGTCCTGTGACATTTGTTTCTGTAATGGTATTAATATTGTGAGATTCATTGATAGTTTTTCTGAGTCCGAGACTCCGTGCCCCATTAATGGCGTTCGAAAAAGCACCCAGTAGGCTTTAGTTGGTAGACCATACAAAGTGGTATGATAATGATGATATATTTATTTCTCATCATAGATTGGTTTGAGTCCTAGACCTCAAGGGATACCGTGTGTTGTGAGCTTCGGGCTTTTTCGTTTCGTACACATGAAATAATGTTATATATTATGTTTCGCATATCATCGCTAATGAAAGGGGAGTCCTAGATTCCCTTCCACTGAAGCGTTTGATTTCTTCTTCATTTTTCCCCGGAAAAAAAGAAAGGAGCCCTTAGAAGACGCTCTTCTTAAGATTTTTTTTTCGGACGGACAATTGAAGACAGCCTCGAGGTTTTTGCTATTTCACCCGGGCCTTTATAAAGGCAAACAGAGCTCCAGCCTAGATAAATGGTTTAAACACTACAAACTAAGCAACCTGCGCAAGAGGGTGTCCCCTGTGGGACTAGGACCTCGGCTCAGGGGGGTAGCTGGCGATGAGAATGAACTACCCAAAAAAAAATTTTAGGGAAGTTTTTATTGTTCGCGGGCCTCTTGGACTTTGAAACCTAAGGGTCGGGAGGACGAGGGGCTCTTCTTAAGAAGTAAGCTGCGAATCCATGAAAATCGAGAAGAAAAGTTCGTGTTTTATAGTTTTACAAAGTTAAATTGATTTAGCTCTAGATAAATGATTGGTCTTGCGCGCTCGCCTAGACACCGCGCTTACTTATAAATATAGCTTAGTAAATGCGGTAACTCAATATTGTAGAGCGTATAAGACAATGTACCTCTTATTGCTTGTAGTATTATTTTTACACAGTTTACTACGCAAACTGGCATAGGTATTACTTCGATTATAGCCGAAATGAAATAAAAATTTCAACATGTATTCCTTGCACAGAGCGACTGGCTTGTATTTTTAGTTTTAGTTATTTAGTCGAGCGCAATAATTTATCTAAGAATTCAACTATAAACTTAATAATGACACCGCAATATTTACTCTGTCATCCATGACTCATAAATATAAGAAGCCTTTTGACTTAATAACTTATTAAAATTATAATTTGAAACATTGCTTTAAGGGTTAATACCTTTTTAGGAGCCTCTGAGAATTATCTACAGCAATGGTTCTCAAACTTTTATATTAAGGGATTGTTTGTCAAAATTTTAGTCTTGGTCTATGGACCATTAAGGGGGTGGAAGAAATGTATTATAGTAAAAATAAAACAGTCTGCACTCCGCTAAAAAGAGAAAATTAGTATAGGTTTAGAACAGTTTTTCTACAGTAATTTTATGGAGAGGAACATTTGATTATTTGCATTGAATAGACTCTGAAATTAGTGGACCGATTTCAAAAAATCTTTCTTTATTATAAAGCTACGTTTTCCAAGAGTCTATATTTAATTATGAAGTTTATACGGGGGCTAGTATTTTATTATTTGTTTAATTTTTACGAGGGGATTGGATTTAAGTATTTATTTATGTATCTTGTCAATCAGCTATATAATAAAGTATTAGCATATTTATTATTGTTTTCTTTGCCTCGTTGGTCTATATGTAATATGTAAGATCGTAACTAGCTAAGATCCCAGGATCGATGTACGGGTTGGTCAAAAAAAAAAGTACCCGTGCCTCGGAGAGCGCGTTAAGGGAGGACCGTCTTATCAGATTTTGAGAGTAAAGGAATAATAATAAAAAGTTTACAGTGATTTGATTTCACAAGTCCGAACCAATTTAAGATAACTCTCTCAATCCTTGGCACTATATCTACTTTCATACCACAACGTTCTCTTACTCACTCTGTTTTTAATTTTGTCACTCAATTTCATATCAATAATGCACCTTAGTATTTTAAAACTTGCATGTTAACATCGCCTCGTATACTTTAAAGTGTATAAAGTGAATAGTGTTACTGCTAAGAGCGTTATTTTGTACTGAATTCTCTACACCAGCGAGCGTCACACTTTTAACAAGGGCCACATAAAATAATGTAGGGTACCTTTCAAATTGGCAATATTATATTGTTTACCGCGTGCTTCTGCGGCTGCATTATAGAAAACGTTAGTCCGAGGGCCGCACTAATAATGACCACGGGCCTCACCACAGTTTGACGACCACGGCTCTACAAATTATGTATCTACACAAAACAAATGAAAAAAAAGTCAAATTATTTTAATTTTGAAAGAGCAACTTATGTTAAATACGTTTTTAAAAATAGATCACTTATATATTTAATTTGCGTTCGTCTGAATACAAATTAAATAGAAATGATTCTGAGAAAAATTGGCTCAGATGGAAAAACTTTAATAGACTCTACTTATTAACTTACTGTATTTTAATTTAAATGTCTGGAATCAAAGAATCAAAATATAAAAATACCAATAAAAAATCTTATTCACCATCATATTCACGGTAACTAGACTAGGTTCTAGAAGGTACTCATTGGTTATTTGATGGCTCATGATTCTAATCAAAATAGCTAATTAAATAAATAAATGAATAGATGGATGGAGAGCAAGAGGAAAAGGTGGGTGGATTGTGTGAGAAGTGATAATGAAGGAAAAGAGAGTTAGTGATAGCGTGACGGCTGACAGGACAAATTGGAAGAAAAAAACGCGTTGAGCCAACCACAAGTAACTTGTTATAAGGGCAGGAAGATGATAAGGGCCGGATTGCTTATATGTGCCCGGTCCCTGCCAACGACGGATCGAAGGAGTGGTTTTAGTGGTGTAGGGTATGAGTTAGCATACCACGCTATGGAGAGGGCGAGTCCCACATATCCCACCGCCAGCGCGCGAATACGCTGCAGTGGCGGTGGGAATGCGTAAATGCATTTCCCCCTCTACAACAAAAAAAAAAGAGATGATGATGATAAAGTTAGCTAGCAATTATTACATTTTTTTATACTTTACTGAAAAGTTTACCTATAATTTCAAAACTGAGATCATAAATTTAGCCCACCGGCAGTTTAATTATTTCATTCCACATGCAACTTTGAAGATATTTGTCTAGTTAATGTGTATCATTACCGTTAGATGTCACTAACGTCCCCCTAAGAGACGTGTTATAAAGGGATTGATAAATTTCGTTGACCGGTTGGGGTTCCACCGTGGCCGAAATGTTAAGGCATTAGTGACTATCCCTTAAAATGCAGGTTTGAGTTCTGCCGGTGGTCTAAATTTATTAATCTCGATTTTGAAAAAATGATAATTAGAAATTTTTAACATGAACAAGTTATTAGTACATATTTGATTATTATCATTTCTTACAGGCTAAACACCACATGCATAATTACAAAATGAAAACTCCTTTGTCTTTCTATCATAAAACTCTGACATTGGCAAAATTGTGGTAGGCCACGAAGGACACGCCAGAAGAAATGTACTAAACAAAACGAAAACTGTCAAAATCACGTAAAATTAATTTTGACCCAAAACTTATTAAACTAAATTAACATACCTAATATGTATAACAATTTAGATTTGCAAAACAATAACAATAATCAAGCCCAATGGCCAGCGGGTCGGACTTGTGAACTTTAGGTCGCCGGTTCGAACTCCACCCATTGCACTACCGACGTGAACCCACTCGTAACACAGGCATTTAGCTTAGTACGAGGGGTTAACAAGAATACTAGTAGACAACAAAACAGACTGCATATTATCATTAAAAAAGGGGAGAAGAGAAGAATAATAAATTATTAGATATTTGATTTGCTCAATCTACTGACACTTTTGGAGAATTTTGTTCAGTTATCATGAATATTTAACCGATCACTACATCTATTTATTATTTTGCATTATGTACATAATAATACCTCCACCAATATATATATATATATATATATATATGTATATGAGATAAACATCTCAACAAACATCCCACATAATGTATACTTGATATGATGTCGCTCGAGGGCGAACAAAAGATGGATGAAGCATTTTAAAGATATTTACAGACTTTTACGCATCCGCACTTAGAGTAATGGCTTCGATCCATCGGAGTGTAGTTAAGTGGTTTTAATAAGAGCTTTAAAATCGATGAATCAAAGTGTTTAGGATAAAGGAAGGTAAGGGTTTAGATAAAACCGACTGCACCGGTGGCTCAGTGGTTGCTTAGTTGTTGCTTAGTAGTTGTAGTTATTGTACGGTAGTTGCTTCTGAGACCTGATTATTTGTGTGAACCAAAAATAGTTGTTCCGAGTCTGGATGTGCTTTGTGAACGTGAATTTAAAGTGTTTTTAAAGTCCTCCGCAATGTAGGGATTGATTTTCCGACTGCGGGAGTTGTCTTTTGTAAAAAAAATATACTGTTGAATGTCATAGTACTATTCTCTACAGAAAGTACACCTACCATGTTTTTCTCTGCTTCACCCAATGGTTGACTGATAGAAAATGCCTTTGGCATTAAGTCCGCCACTGTACAACTTTGTGCAAGAAGTTTTAAATAAAAAAATATTATATATATACTTCTACGAACGTCGCTTGTAACCAATAGAAAACATTTGCCTAGTTGTTGCCTGTGGCAATAATTGGGAGAAAATAGTACTATTTGTTACAATTGCGGAAAAATAGGTTAAAGCTCTTCTGTTTCTTATCAGACTAAGGATATTTTATTTGTGTTAATCAATTTGTTTCTGGCATCAACGTATAGTCGCGGTTCTAACCTAACTCACTTACTTTCCTACTAGATTTCTAAATTAATTTTCTAACGTTGCATACCACTGTGAACATCTGGGGTTATAAAATCCCATTTATCTCCATTAGCAAAAACTGCGGTTGTTTTTTTCTATTTATCACCACTGGCAATAAATGGGAAATAAATCCTACCCAAAATGATAGTATTATACATTATGAACTGCAGACATGGGCGGATCGTGCATGGGCTGATATTTAGGGGCCCACCTAATTACTCAATGAATTGCCATTTTGGTAGGGAAAATATACGACGATTCCAAACAAATGTACCCATTTTTACGGAATAAATGAAATTTGAATTTGAATCAGAAAACACTCACATCGGTTGTTTTTTTTATTCAAAATATCGCCCATTGTTTATAGAAGAGGCTGTGGACCCTAAGTATCCACGAGGTCCTTAGCTGTAGCCAAAAAAGCCCTTAAGTAGATTCGACCGTTTTTTTTTTTTCGCTGGCGGCGGGATATGTGGGACTCGCCCTCTCCATAGCGTGGTATGCTTAACTCATACCACGAGGAGAGGACCCTACGCCACTAAAACCTCCCGGACACTCCTTCAATCCGCCGTTGGCGGGGGCCGGGTACGCATGAGCAATCCGGCCCCCCGACGGCACCCGCGGCCAATATGGTACCGCAGGATCTCCAGGGCCACACTTATAGTGGCCCATTTGCCCAATTATCTCCACCGTACGCAATCCGCTCCGCGGCGCGGCCTCTAGCCGCTCCTGCCATTTCCGGAGGGTTTGGCGACGGATCTCAGTCCGCCACCGTGCAACACCCTCCGGGAAGGGGTCGCGGCTAGAACGCGCCCCCTCACACCTCCGCCGGTACGCGGCGGCCAAAACCTCTGCCCCCAGGTCCCACGGAGGGGACCCCGAGGTGAGGTGGGCGAAAACAAAGGGCCTCGGTTTTACCGAGCGCCACCTGCAGGCCCAAACGGCGTATACGGGCGATCATCTGTGCCACGGCTGCTGTGGCCAAGATGGTCGCACGCCGATGATCGGGCGCGCGGGCGGTCACCAGTGTGTCGTCAGCGTACGCTATCATGCTGACCCCCCGGAGACCGCACATCCGCAGCGCCCAATCAAACCCGATGTTCCACAGGAGCGGCCCCAATACCGACCCCTGCGGAACACCGCGCGAGACCGCCCTCCGGCCAGTCTCGCCGCCGGACGTCGGGTACACTACCTCCCTGCTTTGGAGGTAGTGTCCCACCAGTGCCCGGAGGTACCTGGGCACCCCATGGTGCCTGAGGCCCTCCTCAATGCACGCCCAGGGGAGGGTGTTGAATGCGTTGCGGATGTCCAACGACACCGCTAACAACACCTCTCCTCGGCTGGTCGCCTCCTGCGAAAGTTCCCGCACCCTCGCGATCGCGTCTATGGTTGACCGACCCTGGCGGAACCCGTATTGGTCCGCGTACAGGTCGGGACCAACCTCACCAAGATGTGTGGTGAGGCGAGACGCGATCACCCTCTCCATCAGCTTGCCCAACTCGTTCAAGAGAACGATTGGGCGGTAAGCCGATGGAGACTCCGCCGGTCGCCCGTCCTTACGGAGAAGGACGAGTCGACCGAGCTTCCAGGCTGCGGGAAAGCGACCCTGCTGAAGGCCCGCATTGAAGAGGGCGAGCACTCTGGGCTCCAGCTCCTCCATGGCGAGTACCCAGACGCGTCCAGGCACTCCGTCCGGCCCAGGGGCGGTATTTTTGATGGCCATTTTTGCCACCGCCGCCCCCAACTCCGCCGGTGTGACATCCGGCGGAGTTTCCTCATCGTCACCGTCGTCGGTCGGCATCACGGTGTCAGCTGGCATGGCCATAGCTGGCGGTGAATATTCATCCTGACTGGGGAAGAGCTCCTCTACAACTGATTGGAGGAGCCCTGGCTGGAGGCTCTCCGTCACCGGGGGAGCCCAGGGGCGTAGTTTATTACGCACCCCTTTATAGGGTCGTCCCCATCTATCTCTATCGAGGGCCAGCCATCGTCTTTCGCCTGTGCTATGGCCACACTCAGCTGACGCCGACTCTCCCTGTAGTCGGCGTAGGCCGCGGCAACACGAGCCTCGTCCCGAGGTCTCCGACGAAAGTAGATTCGACCCTGGCTGCAGGTGCATGACGACTAGTGCCCCCTGAATCTGACTGCACCGGTGGCTCAGTGGTTACGATAGTTGCCTCTGAGACCTGGTGTTCTGGGTTCGATTCCTACCCGGGACAATTATTTGTGTGAACCACAAATAGTTGTTCTGAGTCTGGGTCTTCTTAGTGTCCGTGAAATGTATGTTTGTAAAGTCCCCGCGACACAGATTTATTTCCCTAGAGCGGGAGTTGCCTTTAAAAAAAATAAAAATGTCACAGGCACCACTATGTTGTGAGCAATAGCTAACATGAAATATATGTTTTGTAGCGTTATTAAAAAGTAGCCGTTCATCGTAAACTGCTGAGCACATAGAAACGACAATAAACATAGCAACGTCACAAAAGTTCCATTAAGTGTCAAAAGTCACAGTACAGGAAAATAACAGAGAGGAAAGTCATAACATTTTGTTGTTTGAAAGTTTGAAATTCAACAGAAAGGTAAAAAAAATGGCAATTGGCAAAACGTGGCCCGATACTCGTATTTACACCTCCGTAGAATAGCGGTTTTAGAAGGTCTTTTTTTATTCCTGACCCTGCAAATGATCCACCTGATATTAACTAGTAGGTATGTATAGCACTTATATTGTAAAAAATAATTACTAGACTTTTTTTTTTATTTTGGTTTCATGAGTCACTTAAGCCAACTTAGACATACTAGACTGAAAATTTTTCATTCATTAATATCACAAAATATTTTAAAAAAAGTAAGGTTTTTTTTTCTTAAAAAAAAACTACAATCAGGACCCGGCACTTTTTCATCGAATTACCTCTGTTAATGGGACTTTTCGAACCTGGTTAAATGAGATTTGATTTCTAGGAACTTTATATTTGGGACTCTGGAGCTCAATTCCCTTCATAAGTGAGACAATCTATCAGATTGGGACAGGTTTAGACACGATTATTTACAAAAATTTAAATTGCTTTCGCACATGCTTTGTTTATCAGTAGGTACTATATCAAATTTTGACCTCTATAAATAAGACAACTAAATTTTAAACCTGCGTAATTGGAAAAATGGATTAATAAACCTCTTTAAAATGTACAAAATCCTTGGTCCCTTGAGATCTCAATTAACCAAGTTTCACTGTATATTTATATTCAAAGGTGTGTCAAGCGCATTAATAATTGCCAATATCTTCTTCGAAAACCAATTTTTAGCAGCACCTTAAGTTGAGTGTATTTAGTTAGTTTATTTTTAATACTGTTTTCAGTTAGAGAGTTAAATCAGTTGTCTTATACTAATTCTACTTAATATGTTTTATGGGTTATGACCTTTACTTAGATACTGTACTTTTATTTATTATCTGAAGTTGATTACATTCTTAGTGATATTGATTTTGATGTCATTAACTTTGAACACATTAATTATTTTGTAACAATCAATTAAAGGGTACATTACATGAACAATTTACGACTTTAGTATAAAGAAACTAGAATTTATTCTGCCATTTTGAAAAAAACGGGGTGATTAAAATAAAGGGATAAAGTAATTTAAAATTTAAAAGCTTAGACTTTGCTTAACAATAAAAAATGAAATTTGCTGAGGTCAAACAATTAGCAAGTAGATTAATTAATCCTATTTAAAATGTTAAACTGCTGAATGCCCTCATTCAGCAGTTTAACGTTTTAAATAGTATTCATTCTTTCTTATTTTATCTTATACTAGATTTTATGCATGGTTTTACCTGCTAAAATCCAGTTGCAGGAGTTTTCTCTTCATTCGCTTGCCACCCTAGGCTCGGCCTCGGGAAGTGGGAAGCGCTCCGCTAGAGGCCGACCCATTAGGAGTACTTGTGCTTGTACTCCGGGCGTCCCTATAACTGGTTTTTTGGGCCACATTGGTAGCTAAGGAAAACTACCGCGGGCGCCGCTTGAGCGTGACCCAGATTGCTACAAAATAGTATGTGGGCCCCTCACCAATGGTGGATGGAGGAGTACCCAGGGGATTTTAGTGGTAGGATCCTTTACTAGTGGTATGATTAGGTTACCACCGCTAAAGGAGAGGGCGAGTCCCACATAAACCACCGCCAGCGGCCCCCAGCGGGGGAAAGCCGCAGCAGCGGAGAGGATGCGAAAAAAGTATTCTCTTTTCAAATAACACAGTAGTACATTTAGATTGGTTAGTATAGGCATGTCTGTAACTAAAAGATATATTAAGATTTGTTCTTGGGTCATCGATTTTAGAGAAAAGAAAAACTGCATACTTTGATTTAAAAAAAATAACTTGTAGGGGAGAGGGTAAGATGGGGTACTTAAGCTTTAAAGGTCAATAATATAAAAAATTACATAGTGAAACAATCATATTTATTTTTGAATTAACAACTAATTATAATTATTGTGATATATGGTGTCATTAGGAACTTTTAGTAACACATTTAAGTGAAAAAAAAAAAAAAAAACAGTTGTTTTGCCCCGTCTTGCCCCATGGTGCTGGTAAGATGGGGTGATGAGAATGATCTTAGATAAAGATGATTATTTTGGATGGCAGAACTTGCAGACATGGATGGTTTCATCATCCTCATTATTATAATCTATTCCTGCGCAACTATTATGAGCCCATCTTCCACATACTGAGCATGATAACCACTCTTCAATGGAAACGGAATATACTTCCTCACAATACATACATGGCTTTGACTTTGACTTCTTCACTTTCATCTCCAGATGATGAAACTCTTCGTCGTTTTGCTGTTTTCGCTGATCGGCTATTCATTTTTGATTTTGAGCTTTTGTAGTAGTTTTCTTCTGTTTAAAAAAAAAAAAAAAAACCAAGAAAAGACAGCAATCTTAAGAAAACACAAGGCTTGCCTTATTATAGGTTACTTTAAGCGTCAATCACAGCAACACCTCACCAGCTAACCTTATTTAACAAATCACAGCCACGTGTCAAACCAGAAGAAAATATGATAAGCAATTTGCAGTAATACCATTTTTTTGATTTTTTTTCGACACTGCGATGAATAAACGAGCGTTATTGGTCAATTTGAACTGTGAATTTCGCTGGGTACCTCGTCTTACCCGCTACCCCGTCTTACCTTCTCCCCTACTCAGTTCATGCAATGAATATAATCTAAAATTTTACTACGAAACACGATATCTAGAATGAAATAAAATAAAATGCATTTTATTCGATATTTTTTAATTTAAATAAGAAAGAAAAAATGGTCGTTATTTCAATCATGTACCTACTTAATGAAATTATAGAATATGAAGTACAATGTCATTCATTCAATCAATATAATAATATCGTGATTTATAGTAACATTTCGAATCAGTTAGAAAAACATGCTGTTACAGCAGGTGGGGCATGGGGTGGGGCCCTTGTAGGCTTCACTAGAGGGTGGCGCGGCTAGTGCAGTCCAGTTCTTACGGAAGTTCCGTACTTTTTGATAACTTGCATATATTATTATAGCCTCAAGTCGCGAGCGAACTTCTCTTGAGCGATTTAGGATTCGTGACGTCATCTCACACTCGACGTCTGTCCCTACATGATCATCATCGTTTTCTCGATGTCATATATCTCTGAACTACAGTTAACTACAACGTTATATCGTTCAATAGCTACGGTCCCGCTATAAAATTTTATTGTCTCACTCAATTGTTCGGCTAAAGGAAATTAGCTGAGGCTTAATGTTGCAATGTTTGCAGCTTTTTAATTGTGTTGCTCAGTGCCTGAAGATGAAAGTTTTTAACCAGTGTGTGTTGCCAGTGATGACCTATGGATCCGAAACGTGGTCTTTGACTATAGGCCTTATGAACAGGCTCAGAGTCGCTCAACGAGCTATGGAGAGGGCTACGATCGGGGTTTCTCTACGAGATCGAAAATGAAGACATACATAGAAGAACGCGGGATACCGACATAGCCCAACGGATTAGTTCGTTGAAGTGGCAATGGGCAGGACATATAGCACGGAGAACACAGATGGCCGTTGGGGCCGAAAAGTTCTCGAATGGAGACCGCGGATCGGAAAGCGTTGCGTAGGATGTCCACCTACTAGATGGACGGATGATCTGGTTAAGGCCGCGGGATCACGGTGGATGCAGGCCGCTTCTAACCGTAACAACTGGAGATCTATGAAGAAGGCTTATGTGCAGCAGTGGACGTCCTACGGCTGAAATGATAATTGTGTTGCTAACTGAAAATATTGTTACAAAATAATGTATCTATCTCCTGCTTCTCCGTCACCGTGTCACCGACTGAAAAACAAAGTGACAATTTTATCTATATGCCACCCAATCTACTTTAGGTCTTTTTTCTCGGACCGCCATCAGTAGTTAATCACCGGGCATAAAGGTGAACTGCAAACCTGCGCAAGATTATTGTCATTTTCTATTGTTTTAGAGAATTTTCGTGCAAATATTGTCCCTCTTCGCAGATTTATTAAAGACTAAGGCCGAGGCCGAACTGATACGACCTTACCCTACGAACCAATAATTTTCGCTTGTCGCACTTGGAGTGAAAATTTAATGATGAAAAACATAATTAATTTGTAGTAAAAAATATATTAAACTAGTTGCGCCCCGCGGTATTACCCGCGTTACTCTGCTCCAGTGGGTCGGAGCATTATGTTTTGTAGCCTATATGTTAATCCAGCGTATAACCTATCCCGGTGCAAAATTCAGCCAATTCCGTTCAGTAGTTTTTACGTGAAAGAGTAACAAACATCCATTCATACTTACAAACTTTCGCGTTTATGATATGAGTAGGATACTAAAAAAATAAAATACTTAAAGAGACAAAACGAAATTAACTATGAACTGTAAATAAAATATACCTACCTTACACTTTAGAAGTTATTTTTGGAGGTTTTATTAGCGAAAGTCTGGATTATCACACGGTCCAAAGCTTAATCTGATTAGGATCTGGAATAAATTATTATCAACTTAACACTAATGAAAACCTTAACTAGCACAAAAAACAGACCACCACTTTGATACTTAGGCCGTAGTCATTGCGGCCGTCGGTTGACGGTTTCGGGCTTGGCGCTTGCATGTTTTGGGCTTGCATTAGGCGTTCGCGTAAAAAACGCCAAAAATGCAATCTCCAATCTCACTAAACCGTCAACCGTCGTCCGCAATGACTATATAACATACGCTTGCAGCCTATGAGAATACAAATAAATACTCCATACTCAATATTTTATTGCATTTCAAAATGTTTTTACAGATATGTTTTAACATTATAATAAAATGTGGAACCAATCATGAATCCTGTTAGGCACAGCAACATAGTTAAAATAAACTTTAAAAGGTTCGAAAAGTTTTTAAGGCTATTACTAAGCAAGCTTTGTTCGTCCGTCTGGCAGTTCGATCTTCACAAAACTGAATATTAAAAGCTTCGTAGAATGGTCAAACTCTGCACCATAGAGGTATTAGTCTCATTTTAAGACTCAAAGGTATTGGGTTCAATAACCCACCAGACAATAATTGTTAATTGGGCTGATGATGACAGTTGAGTGACGATCAATGAGCATAGCGAGTGGCAGGCGGATTTGTGACCGCAGTATTGTTGTAACAAACAGAGGAACGCTGCTGCGTGTTACCTAGTATATAGAGATGGGCCGACTATAGTATTTGCCGACTAACCGACTAGCCGACTAATCGGTTTTCAAAATGCCGATTAGTCGGTCGACTAACCTACTTGTCGCAGGTGTTTTGGCTTTTTCGTCATCCCTCGGCTTAGTCATTGCGCGGCCGCTGAGCTTAATTACCGACTGATTAATAGGTTCCTATGTTGTAAAGACTGTAACTGTAACTTTAGATAACTACTCTAAGTAATGTTTAGAAATTATAAAACAAGTACAACGATTTGTTTTATTTGATTTGTTATGCGCCGATCATAATCGGCATATTTTCCCGACTAGTCGGCGGCTCGTCGGCCCATCTCTATTAGTATGCAATACGCTTGTTACATAGGGTTATTATTAAAACATTAAAAACCTTTAATTGGGTGAAAGTTCTGATGTATGGAACAGCTGATTTTATTTTTCGCTATTTCAGGTTTGATCCCACAGTAAAAGTTGCTTAAAATCATCAGTACTTTCATCCCCTGAAAGGTTGTTAAAGTTTTAAAAATAACCCTGTATATGATGTAATATCATTCAGGATCAACGGCTTAACGTTCTTGTCGAAGCCCGCAACGTAGTTCCTCAACCAATCGGTCTCGGAAAGAAATCTTTGAATTCCCATAAAGATTACTTCTCAATCGTGGGGGTCCAGCCCACGACCTCAGACAATTGTACCCTACGCCATAGGGGTTTAAAAATAGAGCTATGTATTAAACTCATACAGTTTTAATCCTTATCAATAATTAGTAGTGATTACAACCTCCGTAGCGTAGCGCTATTTGGCTCGCTTTAAATGTCGGAGGTCGTGGGTCCGATCCCCACACCGTACAAGAAATCTTTGTGTAAATTCTAAGATTTCTTTCCCTCTGTGCCTCGGAAAGCACGTTAGGCCCGGTCCCGATTGTTTTATCATCATCTTTAATAATCGTATATCAAGGAACGGGCTGAAGCGTTTCCCAGTGTGGTACAACATAATACTGCGGTCACTAACCCGCCTGCCAAGCGTGGTGACTTTGGCAAATACCCTCCCCGGGGGGAGGCCTATGTTCAGAATACGGGCTGATGATGATTAACTAGTGGTAAAATGCTTTGAAAGTCATATTTGTAATAAATACATGACCTTTTAATTGCAGATAATTCGAGACGAATTTGATTTCTAAACGAAATTCAATTTGAATACCTAATCTGAAGACGATATTAAAAGCCTCAAAACGCTAAAGTAAAACATACTTTAATTAAGCTAAGATAACATAAGATTTTTAGTAAAATGTCAACTTTCGTCCTTCATTTATATCCCCTTTTGGTGGATAATATGAGTACCTAGTTAAATTATTTTAACGAGACTTTTCTAAATGACACAACATTTTGTTAGTAAACGTGATTCTATTATTTTTATTATAAGGTGCCTCAAAATATATGCCACTTCTTTAAAAGAAGATAGTATGATATGTAGTACTTAATAACTTTAATGCATAAATTTCTGTAAAATAATAACGTTTACTTTAATTATTTTATTATAACAAACAAGCCCACGAAGTTTCACTAGTTTCCATAGGAACATCATAATTTAATATAGTCTTCCCCAATACATGGGCTATCTGACACTGATATAATTTTTCAAATAGGACAAATAGTTCCTGAGATTAACGCTTTCAAGTAAACAAAAACTTTAGCTCTTTATATGTCACCGGAAAATAATACGAATCGTAAGTTGATGAACTTCCGTGGCACTTATATTGTTAAATTTTCCCTCCCCTTGGTCCCATCGCGGCTATTAGGCACCCGCGATGGGTCCCGTCCTACTACACTTGATCTAACCTAATCAAATGAGACTATGCTACTGTTGAAACAAAACAAAAACATCAACTTCAATTAATCCTGTTGCCCCATTGGTTTAGGTTTACATTACTTATTTTTAGCCACCCGAAACGTCGTTAGTTTATCAACTAAATAGAAAGTTGATTAATTAACGTTACTTACGCATCTTATTTTTTTCCAGTGGCATAGACCGATACTACACAGGATATCATATATTGTTGAAGGGATGGCATATATTTTGGAAATACCTTTTGTTTTTTATTTTATCATCGTATTGTTAGTAAGTAACTTTGTACTTTTTTTAATTTGGTTCGCCTTTCGGTGTGCCTTTTAGTATTTTTTTTTAGTTTGATGTTGCCTAATTATAAATGTTTATTAGTAGATTGTTTATCTAGGGAGCAAACAACTATTTTAAAGGCGAGAGTGTTTTTTTTTAATCCAGAGCGGAGCGAAGGATTCTAGTGTAGAATCCCGAGCGGAGCGAGGGAGGGAAATGATTTAAAAGTATGTCACTCGAGCTTAAAATAGTGTTGCTCCCGAGGTGGACACTCTACTTTTTATCACCCTCTACGAGAAAATAAGTTAGTGCAACTTATGAACAAGAATTTATTTACGTAAAATGAAGAACCATAAGACATAATAATACTTTCACTTGAGGAAGACGCACTCATTTTTTATAATTCTAAAATCTGAATATGAATCAACTACGAACGAAAGCAGAATGCATTTAATTTCGCGCGTTGTTTATTTTTCATCAACTTTTTTTAAATTTGGCGCGCTCGCAGTTTTTCTGCCAGTCACATATTCAATACATTGTTCCCGCATGGTTTGTGATTCACCTCTTTGCTGAGTGAAAAATTATTAACAATATCCACATTCCAAATTCAAATCAATTTTGGTCCCTAAGGGATTAATGAGCTATTTTGGTCCCTGTTTACGAGGAATAAACTAGCTCTTTTTGAATAGATGTGATAAAAAAATGTTTTGGTACCTTCAGATTACATTAAACACATAACACTCGAATAAAAGAAAAGAGTAACAAATAAGTAAAGGAATACTTATTTGTCATTCTTTTCTTTTATTCGAGTGTTTTTATAACCTACTACCTGACCCGAAAGACGTTGTCCTGTCTTAACTAAAACTATATATTAAATTGAACTTTTAATATTAGTCGTGATAGCTCTGAACTAACCGTGATGTGCACTAAGAGCAGCATGCATTTTGCCATTGTTAAGTCAAACGCCATAAGGTCACATTAAAAAAAAAAGTTAATTTTGCTAAATAAGTTTTAATAGGGAGATTGCCATATATTAAAAAAAAGTTCATTTTGTCAAAAGCAAAGTACATTAGAAAATTTTATATTGAGGTTAAGTATTCTTAAATGTTCTAATTTTCCGCGCAATTTTCTTATTTTTTTCTTACATAAGAACCTTCTCCTGACAATAACAAACAAAGAATTAGCGAAATTAGTTCAGCAGTTCTCGGGATTTATAATAAAGAGGAAAAATTTGATTGTTTGTTTGTATTGAATAGGCTCTGAAACTAATGGGCCTATTTGAAAAATCCTTAACCGTTGGAAAGCTACACTGTCCCCGGATGACATATATAGACTAGGTTATTTATACTATATTTAATTACAAAGCTCCCGCGGGAACGAGAGTTACGCGGGTGAAATCGCGCGCGGGGAGATAGTTTTTTATACATAATAATATAGGAAAAACAAACACTATATTTTGCTTTAGTTTTACTAAATCTTTTTTGAGCTAGGTATTAACGAAACGCTGTATTTCTTATCTTCTGCAGCTGGTTAAAACCATGTACTCAACAGTACATAACTCAATTTGGTAGAATTACCCTAAGGCACGAAATTACACTCTGTAATATAATTGAGTGTGAGCGCTTGAGTAATAGACACCGCTCTGATATCATAACAATTTATTTAAAAATCATCAGCCCGTATAACATCCACTACTGAAAATGGATCTCCTTCCGAGAGAGTTCCCTGACTATCCTACTAATATAATAAACGCGATAGTTTGTAAGTATGGATGGTTGGATGGATGGATGTTTTTACACTTTCACGCCAAAACTACTGAACGGAATTTGCAGAAATTCCGTTCAGTAGCACCGGGGTGGGTTATACGCTGGATTAACATATAGGCTACAAAACATTGGAGCAGAATAACGCGGGTAAAACCGCGGGGCGCAGCTAGTAGTTATAAATAGTAGTGACTATAGTCACAACGCTTGGCTGGCGGATTGGCTATCGCAGTGTTATTTAACACACAGGGAAACGCTACTGCCCACAGGAGGTGCCCAGGCATACAATTGCTATAGGTGATCTTAAAACATTCAAGACCAACGGAAACGTCATACTGAGTCACAAAAAGGAAATAACATATTAAGGTGCGTACATATTATAACTATAACATAACATGTTATAAACCATGTTTCAGCAAATTTGTAGACTGAATGTTATAAAGTTATTTAATAGGTTATTTTCTGTTATTTTATAATACAACAGTTGCTGCAGAAGCTAGCAACGTCCTCTTGTGTCGACATTGTGAATAGCACTGCAGAACGAACAACGAAAATGTCATACAACATTGTTATATGACATTGTTCTTCTAATGTGTACAGTATTGTTATATGTTCCAAAGTTGTAAAACAATGTTAGACAATGTGGACATGTTATATACCACAATTATACAACATGTTACTTAATGTGTAGGCACGCACCTTTATAAAACAAAGTACTTCGCTGCGTCTGTCTGTTCGCGATAAAACTCAATAACGACTGCACAGTTTTCGCAAGCAGGTTTCATCAATAGATAGATGGATTTTGAGGGAAGTTTTATGTTTATTAAGCTTTAGCTGTCCCTAGGGACAGGGACAAATCGCTAGAAGTAGATTAATCAAGTCAGGCTTATGTTGAAATGTGTTATTCATTAAAAACAGATTAGCAGACATCATTTTGTACATACGGAGCTAAGCTAGTCAAGAGTAATTTGTGCTGTCAAATCACACCACAGTAACCAAGAAAACCAGTGTCAGATTCGTAAATCAAACCCACCTTGGATTTGATTTACGAATCGGAAAGAAACTTCGTCACAACATTTATTTCTTACAGTTTTTTTTTTTTTTTTTTCTTTAAGAAGACAACTCCCGCACTAGGGAAATAAATCCCTGTGTCGCGGGGGACTTTACAAACATTCATTTCACGGACACAAAGAACACCCAGACTCAGAACAACTATTTGTGGTTCACACAAATAATTGCCCCGGGTGGGAATCGAACCCAGAACACCAGGTCTCAGAAGCAACTTCCGTAACCACTGAGCCACCGGTGCAGTCGTAAGTAGTTTCTGGTACTTTGATAATAAATACGAAGTCTATTTATGATCTACTTGTCTTTATTACGCTGATTTTTATTGCCAATTTTCATTCCGAGTTTTGGCACCTTTTTGCCAATTTGATAACCTTGGCTTGGTTTAATGGCCTATTCGTCATACTTTCTTCAAAAACATTATACGCTATAACTATGCTATGAGTAGTAGGATGATAAGAAAAAAGAAATGATGAACGAATCTTAGATGAATGGGATACGGTATATTTGGTAAGGACCCCCATTTAAGCAAAATATCAGTCCACGGGGCGCTACTTTATAATTTTGCATAAAAGTCATCTACATACATATAAATAAATACCTATTTCCCTTGGTCACGGCATCATGCGTGAACGGCTGGACCGATTTCGCTAATTCTTTTTTTGTTGCGTTTGTTTTTGTCCGAAGAAGGTTCTTAAGAATGATAGAAAAAAATAAGCAAAAAAAAGTGGAAAATTAAAAAAAAACACTGGTTTGTTAAATTATAGTACTATAAATTAATACTTTTTGATAGCAAAAAAAGCCGGCCAAGTGCGAGTCGGACTCTCGCACGAAGGGTTCCGTACTAGTTGCAAGTGCCTACCTATTGAATGAAAGGTAAATTGCGGTTTACGGTTTATGACGTATTAAAAAAAAACTATTTACTTGATCTCGTTCAAACCAATTTTCGGTGGAAGTTTGCATGGTTATGTACATCATATATTTTTTTTAGTTTTATCATTCTCTTATTTTAGAAGTTAAAGGGGGGGGGACACACATTTTACCACTTTGGAAGGGTCTCTCGCGCAAACTATTCAGTTTAGAAAAAAAATACATTAGAAACCTCAATATCATTTTTGAAGACCTATCCATAGATGGGTATGGGTTTGGCACACGTATGGGTTTGTTGAAATTTTTTTTTTGCCTTTCAGTTCTAAGTATGGGGAACCCCATTTTTTTTGTTTTTTTTTTCTATTTTTGTGTTAAAATCTTAATGCGGTTCACAACATACATCTATTTGCCAAGTTTCAACATTATAGTTCTTATAGTTTCGGAAAAAAGTGGCTGTGACATACGGACGGACAGACAGACAGACACACATGACGAATCTATAAGGGTTCCGTTTTTTGCCATTTGGCTACGGAACCCTAAAAAAGTGTAAAAAAACCATATAAGATTAAAATTACATAGAAAAAGTAAATATTGATATTTATACCTACTTAATATAATAAAGAGGAAAAATTTGATTGTTTGTTTGTTTGTATAGAATAGCCTCCGGAACGACAGGACCAATTTTTCTCTCACCATTAGAAAGCTACCTTATCCAGGAGTAACATGACTTTTAATAATGAAGTTTCCACGGAAACGGAAGCTACGCGGTTAAAACTGCGCAGGTGAAGCTAGTGTTATTTAATTTATTTATTCTTTATTGCACACAGTAAATCATCATCATCATCATCATCAGCCCGTATAACATCCACTGCTGAACATGGGCCTCCCGAGAGAGGGTAGTTGCCATAGCCACCACGCTTGGCAGGTGGATTGGTGACCGCAGTATTATGTTGTACCACATAAGGAAACGCTGCTGCCCGTTCCTTGATATACGATTATTATAGATGATGTTATCATAATCGGGAGTAACGGCTTATCGTGCTTTCCGAAGCACGGTGGATAGTCCCTCAACCAATAAGACCCGGAAAGAAATCTTTCAATTTACACATAGATTTTCTGTCCGGCGCGGCGTGGGGATCGAACCCACGACCTCCGAGATTTAAAGCGAGCCAAATACCACTACGCTACGGAGGTTGTCACACAGTAAATACTTCACATTAAACATTATATACAACGGAAACAACATGTACAAAGGCGAGCTTAATTCAATAATGAATTTACTGGAAGTAAATTCAATAATTAATTTACTTCCAGTAGGTTTACTGGAAGTAAATTATTATTGAATTCTGGTTAAAAACATTTAATTCTCATAAAGAAATTAACATTTCACTTACATGAGAATACATTTAATCTTAATATTAATATCCTTCGACACTCGTACTTACAATATAAATTCAAAATAAAAATTAAATTAGTTGCACAATTTTAATTAGTTTTAACTACCGTTACTAATTTCTGGTTGTAGGTAGGTACTTCCAAAAAAATGAATTCCTGAATTTACTTACGAAAGATGTATTTGACCAAAACTTCATAGCTAGTGTACAACGGACGAATCTTATAACAATTAATTTATACCAAGTTTGTAAATACATATCAGGTGTTAGGATATAGGTTGGATTCGTTACACGGTAGTTAAACTATGTAAATTAACTTAACAAAGTAATTAAGCGATAAGTACAAGTGTTAGGATAATACAACTTCTAACTGCAGTTGGTAATTAAGATGTTACTGCTACATTAGTTATTTTCACCTCGTTAGCTTGGAATGTGCGCGTATCAAGCTGTTTTTAATTAGTAGTGATGTTACGGATATAACTTAATTGCAACCGGATGTAGATTCGGAAATAGAGTTCCAAATTTAAATAAAAATAAAATAATGATACACTAGTTTCACGCATATAATCTTTATTACTCCTCGATAACGATTATATATAATAATACAAGCTTCCGCGCGTGGTTTCATCCGAGTATCTCCCGTTACCATAGGACTTCATAATTAAATATAGCCTATAGCCATCCTCAATAAATGGGCTATCTGACACTGAAAGTTTTTTTTCAAATCGGATATCCTTCCTGTTAATGCAAAAACCATTAACACAATTAAAAAGTAATCAACCACATTTTTAAAAGAAACACAAACCATAGAGCCAACCGAAAAGCGCGCGAAACGCAAAAGAAATTAAGAAAAAAACAAATGATGAGAGAATCGTCCGTCCCGACCGCGTGCAACACTTTTTGTATATTTTAAATAATTAGATAAATGTGCTACCGGCAATAAACCTATATATACAGTCCACTATTTCTTTCTACCTGGGCCTTAACACTTCCTGAGGTTAGCGCGTTCAAGTAAACGAATAAACAAACTTTTCAACTTGATGCATTAGGATAGATAAGATTAATATTTGTTTTTATCACTAATCCGCCAATGCCAAAGTGTTGCAAAAATGACCCTGACTTGCCAAGGTCTGCTAAGAAGAGGCCCATGTTCGGCAGTGGACGTAAATATTAAAAAGTAAGGCGATACTTTATTATTTGTTTTTTTTTACGGACCAGATTCTTAAAAGTAAAAAGGTAAGTAGTAAAAGGTAGGTAATGAAAATAAATAAAGTTGCTCAATTCGGTACACTATGCGCACATTGAGACCTCTTCTAGTGTACTTAAATTTATCGTCTGATTGAAAACTATCAGAACCGGAGTTAGAACCGTATTCGGGTCCGGATGTAAACCTTAGTAACATCTCTAATTGTACATACACAATTGTATAATGTATCTAATTGCTGAATTGGCACGCCAATTCAGAAATGTGGGAACTGCGAATACTTATTATATTGATAAATTTATTTTTCATAAATTAACGTTCTTGGCAGAATTACGTTTTATGATAAATAATAAAAACAAAAGATATTCATAGATAGCTACTATTGTTGTGTACACTGTTCTTGCCCGTTTATCACAAATCTCACTCTGAATATGGTTTACTGTAAGAAAACTCATAAATGAGTTAAGCTCGCCATTGTACATCATCTTTAATTGTTGAACTTTCATAACTTGTATCTTTTCATGTGTACAATAAATAATAAATAAATAAATAAAATAAATTTATAGATAGCACTTTTCGCCGTATTATTAATTCATAGAAATCACTGATCCCAGATATCTTGATTCACACAAAACGATTTTTGGAGAAGAAGCTGCCAATAATTATATTAATAAATTTCGCGTTTCTGGCACTGGCAGATGTTAGTTTATTTCTTGCTAAATTTATTTATGAAAAATAAATGCGAAATTTATTAATATAATAATTTAATAATATAATACATATGTAATAAATATTCGCAGTTCAAATAACCTATATAGGTATATACGTAAGTGCTGAATAAAATTAATTTATTTTAATCTAATTTTTAATAACCAGTAGCTTATTTCTCAAAAAAATTAAATGATTCGCAAAAGAAAAAAAAAGCAATATATTTAGAAGCGTTAGCCATTAAAGAAGCAATACGGTAGGTACTGGCAATACTGGCTAATAGGCAAATCATTCACGGTATTTTCCGATCACAAACCGTTGGAAAACATGCATATTAAATCGAGAACAGATGAGGAATTAGGGGAATTAATGTATTATATGTCACAATATGATTTTAAAATAAAATATGCTCCAGGGAAAGAAAATTTAGAAGCTGACTGCTTAAGCAGAAACCCTGTGTTGGACGCAAATCATGACTTAGACGACCAATTTAAAATAGTAAATTTCATAAAGTTACAGGATATAGTAACAGATCAAGAAAAAAATGAAGAGTTACAAAAAAGTAAGAATAAATTAATACATAAAAACAATATATATTATAAAAAATTAAAGAACCAAGAAAAAATTGTAATATCGGAAGAATATAGTTTGATACTTATAAAACAAATACATGAAAATATGTGCCACATTGGTATAAAACAGATGCAAAAGAAAATTGGAAAAGTATATACAGCAAAACAGTTGACAAAAAATATAAATAAAATTTGTAGAACATGTGAGACATGCATAAGGAATAAAATAAGAGGACAAATTAAATATGGTTTAATGTCACATTTAGGACCCGCCACAAAACCCTTTGAAATTTATATTTTTAATAGAGACATCTATTGATACAATTGGGGGTTTTGGAAGCTCTCGATCCACAAAGAGATATTTACACCTTCTGGTGGATCATTTCACTCGATATGCATATATAGTAACATCAAAGACACAGAATGCTAAAGACTTCATTAAATTAATCAATAAGGTGGCAAATGATAATGAAATTGGCATGATACTCACAGATCAATATCCAGGAATAAATTCGAAGGAACTAAAAACCTTTTTAAACGGAAAGTCTATACTGCTTGTTTTCACCGCAGTAAATGCACCATTTTCAAATGGTTTAAATGAAAGATTGAATCAAACTCTGGTAAATAAAATCAGATGCAAATTAAATGAAAATGGAAGAAGAAAAGCATGGACAACAATTGCCCATGACTGCATAATCAAATACAATGATACGGATCATACTGTCACTGGCTTTGCACCAAGATAACTCCTGGATGGGATAGATGTGTCACTCGTACCAAATGAATTAAAACAGGAGATGATAGTAGATAATTGGATTAAAGACCGAAAAACTGCATTTGAAAATTCAATTAAGTCACATAATTACAATAAAATAGTAATTGATAAAAATAGAATGCACCATAATTTCAAAATAGGTGATAAAGTATATGAAGAAAATGGACACAAGCTGAATAGAAGAAAATTAGATGAAGTAAGGATTGGTCCCTACAGAATTGAAGAAAAAATTTCAAATTCTATATATAGAGTGGATACCGGTCATAGAAAATTGGAGTCAAATCTTTTTCACATCACAAAACTCATTCCAGCACCATAGTAGGACAATTCGGATGAATGATGAAATGGATGAACACTGATCTGGGAAAAATTTCTGGAAAATTTTTCCTCTCTGGCGGGGGAGATGTAAAGAGATTACATTTCTTTATTAATCTAAACACACCTTCATTGTCTACGGAACTGCAAAAGTCAATGTCAAGAGTTTTGTTTTAATATGACGAGAATGATTAATGAAAACCAAAAGCTGTGAATAAAAATTATCGTGTGCAGGGAATCGACAAACTAATTAAATTACTTTAAATGTCGTTTCTTTGTCTTTTCAGATATTGTATAAAAACTATAGAGTGATTGTATATAGCGTAAAATGTAAAATTATTTTAAAATAAAATCTTTGTCTTTTCAGAGCAACACATTTGTTTAATTTGCCGATTCCTTATAAATCCGGACGAAATTGTCTTATATCTATATAATGTCACGACAACCGGGATCAACATTTTAACATAGAGGACAGACTATCTAACCAGACTTATAAATAAATATTTAACTATACACAAAGTTTTACCCAGTCCGGTAATTAAACCCACGGCCTTCAAAACTCCAAGCGAGACTTCTCTAGGCTATAGGTTTGGTGGCATAAATTACATGAAGTTATATGTTTTTGCATAATTTGGAGACGCATACATATATTATCATTTTATCTTATATATTTACATACTATATACAAATAACTAAGATAGAAGTGTCTGTTGGTTGTAACAAAATATAAGCTTAATTTGTTTATATATAGCCTACATAAAAAAAATAAACTTTTTTTGTTTTAACATATACCTACAGGAAAATACCATATTTTATTATGTAATAATTATAATTACAAGATACAAAAAAGAAACAACATAAAGAACTGTACAAAGGTAGGTAGGTAAAGAAATCTCTTCCAGTAGATCTGCGAGTAGAGAGGAGAAGTCGAAAGATAGAAGAATTTAGAAGTGTGTAGGTAAATATACCTATGTTTAGTTATTGTATGTAATTTTTACATACAATAACTAAACATATACATAAAAACAAAATCAGAATAAACTTCATACTAATACATACTTATATGTAAATTATGTCAAAGAGGAGAGATAAAATTCTTTCACTTTACTCTTAAATAACGAAAGAGAATTGCAAATGCGGATGTGAGCGGGCAACGAATTCCATAATCTAACCTCATGCACATTAGTTTTGCATGATTTGGATCATTCTTTCACCATTAGAATGCTACATTATCCCTGAGTAGGCTATAAAAGTCCACAGTGCGAAGTCGGGGCGAGCCACTAGTATTTTATATTAAAGTATCTATACATATAATAAAACTGCAGAAGTCGAATGTCTGTACATAGAAAAAAGCCGGCCAAAAGCGGGCATATCTAAAATGCGTATTTGTTTTAATTAATAAAGTCAAATTACATTTTGCGGTCGACTCCATACATTTTGGACCATAGATTACTTAGAGGTAAATATTACATTTTTTTCAGAATTATTAAATTAATTTTTCAAAAGTTAAGGGGCAGGACGCTCTAATTTTAACTTTGTATTAGGTTATCTCGAGACTGGGGGGTTTGATCTACATAGTTTGAAGGCAGATTTTGTTGTATTTCAAGAGACCTTACCAACGATACGCTACACGATGGGTTTAGTCGACAATTTTTTTAAATTCACTTTCTGCTGAATGGGGCGGTAGCTGAAAAAATTTTTTTTTTCATAATTTTAAAAACCAAGTTTTGGATCTTCAATATACACCTCTCCACCAAGTTTCGTGACAATCGGTGCAGTAACGGCGGAGTACGTGTTCTGACGGACGGACGGATAGAAGGACGGACATGACGAAACTATAAGGGTTCCTTGTGGAAAACGGAACCCTAAAAACGCTATAAACATAGTCAGGGGAATGTTATTAGTAAAATAGAACACACCAGTTTTTTTTCTTTGTTGATCTGTCTGTTTGTACGGGCTAATCAGGGAAATTGTAGCACCGATTTAAATGAAATTTTGCATGGTGGCACCCGGTCCACATTTAAAATACTTTTAATCACAGAAAATTAATCAGTACCCGTAAAACCTTAAAAAACTGAAGGAATTACAAACAGCACGCGTGCATAGTCGCGGGCATCAGCTATTAAAGGCAATGAGTTTAGGCAATCAATAGCAAACATAATTGAAGTAAAAAAAACGGTATGTTTTTTCGCGTAAATACCGTTTTGACACAAAACGGTCCGATTTTTATCATTGGAAGATAGATGAAAATAGTTCGACTATAAAAAAAAAGGTTCATGTTTATATGAAAAAAGTTTATCATACAAACATGAACCGCCAACCAAGCTTAAAATAAAAAAAAAAAGGTCAAGTGCGAGTCGGTTCCGTACCATTTTTAAACGTCTACCTGTTGCCATTATTGATATCGAGCAAAAAGGACAAAACAAAAACGTTGTTTTATAGGAGCTCCCCTTAAATATTTATTTAATTTTATTTATAGTATTTGTTGTTATAATAATATTATAATAATAAAAATTTATTTCAGACCATTAGTCCATAAACAAACACACATTAAACATTTTTATACACAAAACATCAATACATACATGAAAACACATAACAACTTATTTTAAATATTGGAATGACGCACGATGACTGGTCATCCATTGCCACATCATTGGCCTATCCATCCTGTCGGCCACTATAGCCACCAAGCTGTTGGAGCTGTCGCACACTCGCCGCATCAGGGATGCTATCCGTGTCCTCATCAGTGCGTAAAAATCTGGCACGCCATTCTCCGCGAACATCCCCGATGCACTGCAAAAGCGCGGCAGCCCCAACATAACTCTGAAGGCGTTATTGTATTGGACTCGCAGAGCATTGTACGAGCTTTTTGTATAGCTGACCCATAGGGCACACGTGTACATAGATTGGCAATACGCTCTAAAGAGTGTAATTTTCACCTCCCTAGTACAACGTGCAAACCTACGAGCCAGCATGTTACATCGAAATGCAGCATGCTACATGTTATCAGCATGTTACATCTGTAAAAAATTCAATTGTCTAGCTATCGCGGTTCTTGGGATGCAGCCTGGTGACAGAGACAGACAGCGAAGTCTTAGTAATAGGGTACCGTTTTTAGCCTACGGGTACGGTACCCTAATGATACGCATATACGGAATCACCTTCATTCGATCCGGTAGACGTATATTGATGTCGGATCCGCCGGATTACCGGATCCGGTTTTCCGGATTGCAATCCCAAGCCGGAACACAAGCGCTATATAGATGACTAGCTTCCCGTGCGTGGTTTTACCCGCGTAGCTTGCGTTCCCTTAGGCTGGAGCTCTGATGTACCCGGCCCTCTCCAACGGCGGACGGAGGAGTGTCCGGGGGGTTTTAGTGGTGTAGGGTCCTCTCCTCGTGGTATGACTAGCATACCACGCTATGGAGAGGGCGAGTCCCACATACCCCTTCGCTGGCGCGGGAACGCTGCAGTGACCGCCCAAAAAAAAAGCTTGAGCTCTGGTCGCCTTTATGCCCAGTGAAGTAGCAAAAGCTGACATAAAGTCCATAAAAAAATAGCTTCCGTTGCTGTATCAATTTTATAATTAAATATAGCCTATCGTCTGTGATACTGTGCGGTGATACGAAGCCCAATGGCTAGAGCGTCGGACTTGTGATTTAAGGTCGCCTGTTGTAACCCCACCCATTGCACTACTGACGTGAACCCACTCGTAACACAAGCATTTTAGCTTAGCACGAGGGGTTAACAAGAATACTAGTAGAATGCAAATCTCGGTTAGTAACGTTTATAAAAAAAAACTTAATGGTGTCGTGGGACACCAGGTAGGAACGAAGTTCCTTCGGCTAATGAAGAATCGACGGTACCAATTCTTTTTATACTCGTGATAATTTCTCAACGAAATGTCCGATTGGAATAAAACAAAAAGTATTTTACTTCTACATAAATACCCTTGATAACATAATGCTTAATTTGGATAAGGATTAATATTATGATATACATTTAACATAGTTTCTTTCTTCAGACGATTTAATATTTTTTTATGTACATAAAAACGGTTATTGTGACTAAACTATGATAGTTAGATATATGCTCTCGCGGACTTTTTTGTAGATCTTAATAAGACCTACAAACTCGTAGTACATCATTTTGTTCTATTGTCAATAGTTTTTGCAGCGCACGCATAAATAGGTTTTCGCTTTTACACCTTGGGTTACAAAATCGCAATTTTCTTACGGATCCCTAATTTTTTTTTAATAAAATATAGCCTATAACCTTCCTCGATAAATGGACTATCCAACACTGAAAGAATTTTTGAAATCGGACCAGTGGTTCCTGAGATTGGCGTGTTCAAACAAACATTTAACGGTTTTATTCCACGGTTTTCACTATCACATTTTTTTCAGTTCGGTCACGCAGCAAAATCCCTATCTCCTCCAAGCCTGCCGTAAGGAACTTCGTTACAAAAAAACCTGTAATAACAGTGGCTACTAAGTACTAAGGTGTAATTTCATCTGTCAAGAAATATTTTCTTTATATACGTTTTAAAGGGCAGCAATCAATTTGATACATTAGATTTTCAACCTTATCAGCTATTGTCTTACGCGGTATTGCAGTAACAGTGACGCTTTGTGTAAGCTACATTAACAACGCCAAGTTTTTACGTGAATGCGTAACTAACATCCATCCATCCATACATATACTCACAAACTTTCGCGTTTATAATATTATTAAAAAGGATTCCTATACGGAGATACTTGAATTTAACATTGTTATGTAAAATTATTCGTTTTGATGCGGAAAGTTTTAATGATATGTAAATATAAGATAAGAGTCTGTAATTCTAAAGCTCAGAAGCATTAGGTCGGATGTGCCATTACACGTCAGAAACATTCGTCGTATGAGCCTTTATTATAAACTGACGAAAAAAATACTTGTCTAATATTTTTTGGTAATCTAACTGATGGACGAAATTACGACACGAATTTCGTTCTAATCGACGACGACGACGGTGCAGCGACGACGTCGTCGTCCACGGTCGTCAGCAAGGCGACTACGCCGCAGCGCTCGTCGTCGATCGAGTAACGTTGGTCTGTAAGCGCCCTAACTCAACGAGGCAGTCTGCTCAAAAGTTGTACAGTTTTAAAGTACTCAGTACATGAAAGTTTTTTTTTTTTCGTTTGTACTATATTGCCATAGATTTTTTTTATGTACATAAAAATACATTATGTATTTTTATGTACAATATATATATATATATATCCAACTATATATATAGTTGGATAGAAGAGGCTTTTGCTCCTTCACCGGCCATAAAGGCGAGCAGAGCTCCAGTCTTAATAAATGGTTTAAAAACTACAAACTAACCAACCTGCGCAAGCGGACGGTCGCTGGCGGTGAGATTGAGGGATTATGACTTTTAGTAGTTGAAACAAAGTTTATAGACAAATCAAAATCTACAATAACGAAGTATACTTATGAGATTCATGACTAGTGCAGCATCTATAAGGTTTTAGTAAATTTTTGAGTGACATGTTCTTCCCCTAGTTTAGGAGTTATTTCCCTCAGGAAATGACTTGTAAATAACATAGGAGTGAGTTACTCTTCGACTTGTATCAGTTGCAGTTCCATGTTGCATATTTCATGTGTTTTAACTACTTTGATTATGCGATCGTATCAGGATGACGCGTAATATATTAAAACTTCAGTTGATTCTTGACATACAGACTTTTAAGGCGGAAACATATTGTTAAAACGCGATGCCACTCGATGAAACGCGATGCGTGTTGAGTCGAATCAAATGTATTGTTTTCTAGATACGCGACGCGACGCGACGTGCTCATAGTGTGATTTTTTATTTTAAAATAATGACACATACATTAGAACAGTTTATAGATGGCTTGTAGCAAAAATGTTAAATTGTGTGTTATTATAACATCATATAGTGACGATATATACGTATAGCGGTGATATGTCTGGCTCGCTTTAAATCTCGGCGGTCGTGGGTTCGATCCCTACAAGAAATCTTTGTGTAAATTCTATGATTTCTTTCCGGGTCTGGTTGGTTGAGGGACTACCCTTCGTTCCTCGGAAAGCACGGTAAGCCGTCTGTTCCGATTGTTATAACATCATCTATCTATATAAATATAATGATACCGTAAAAAAACTGTGTCTGTACATTGAAAATATTAAAAAAAATAATTGAGGGGGGTTTAGAAACAGTAAAAGATAACAAATCCAAAAAAAAAAATCTGTCTGTTTGTTTGTACACGCTAATCTTCGGAACTACTCAACGGATTTGAATGATTTTTTTTTGTAGAATAGGTATTAAGTCCGGGCAACATATTATAGGCTTTAATTTATCTTGGAAACTTGAACATCTGATGCAGAACCGCAACAGACCAGCTAAACTATAAGAGATACAAAAATGGTACAATAGCAAAAAATATTTCATGTGATGGGCATTTTCTGCTGACAGAATAAATTTGAAGATCTGGAACACCTGATGTGGAACTCCAAGAGCATAGCTTAAGTATAACATATATAAGAATGATGTCCTAGCAAGAGTTGTTCAGCCTGATGAGCACTCTCTGCTGACGTATAAAAATTGAAGATCTGGAACACCTGCTGTGGAATTCCAAGCGCCCAGCCAGTCCAGCCACACTATAATATATATAGAAATGACGTCTTAGCAAGACTTGTTTAGCCTGATGAGCACTCTCTGTTGACTTATAAAAATTAAAGATCTGGAACACCTGTTGTGGAATTCCGAGCGCCCAGCTACACCATAACACATAAAGGAATGACGTCTTAGCAAAAGTACCCTACCCTACCAGGAAATACCCATCAGACCGAACTGGTCTGATGGGTATTTCCTGTTGACTTATAAAAATCGAAGATCAGAAACATCTGATGTGGAAATCAAAGCTATCACTAATTTCACTGTATAATTATAAAATAACATAATCTGGGAGTACCCCGAAGACGGTAACAGTTTAGGACTGATTTTCGATGAATCACTGATTTTTTTTTATTTTATCAAATAAATATGCCTTCGGGCTAATGTTATTTGAGTGTTTAATTTCCTTTTTCATTTATATTCGTGACACGGTAGCCTACCCGTTAACGCAGGGGAGCAGTCACTTAGATTTTAATTGATAAGGTATCTTCTGAATAAAGCTGTAACCATGCCTAGAAAGAGGTCAAATCTTTCCCAATGTTCCAAAGGAGCTAAAAGATTGAGGATCATAAGATCCCAAGAATCTACCGAAGCGCGTCAGGAGAGACTTGATGCTGTTCGAGAACAGGCTGCAACTCGCTCGTTAGAAACTTCTTCGGATCGCGAGACCAGTGAAGAATATGATGCTCGACTGACTGCTGATCGTGAACGTCATGCATTGTCTCGCGAGTTGCAGACGTTCACGTATAGAGAATTGCGCTTGAGTTCTCAGCGTATCTACGCATCTGCTTTTAGGTCTCTAGAGACAAGTGCGGAACGTGATGCGCGACTATCTATTAAAAAAAACCGCATCAAAATCCGTTGCGTAGTTGTCCCCCATATCGTGAACCCCATCTGCCATATGTATCAATATTGAACAATGAATAAATTAAGATGAAAATTTCGTATCACGCACGTAAAATAAAGATATTAAAAATATGAGAAAATGTCAAATACAATGGTGCCTTTGTTACACTTCGTAACATATTTTATAGATACCTACATACATGTATATAATCTTTGTATAAATTCTAAGATTATTTTACGGGTTTGGTTGGTTGAGGGTCTACCCTCCATGCCTCGGAAAGCACGTTAAGCCGTTGGTCCCGTATAACATCATCTATAACAAGCGTAAACCAGGGAACGGGCAGCAGCGTTTCCCTGTGTATTACAACATAATACTGCGGTCATCAATCCGTCTGCCAAGCGTGGTGACTACGGCAAATACCCTCCATCGGGAGGAGGCCCACGTTCAGCAGTGGACATTATACGGGCTGATGATCATGATGTATGATCTAGCTGATGCCCGTAAATTTGTCCGCATGGCGTTTGTTATTCCTTCGGTTTGTTAACTATACCACAGAAACTCATTAATTTTCTGTGATTAAAAGACCTCAATAGTTTTATTATATGTATATAGATAGATATGGATATGTGTGTTATCATTACCATCATCCCTCGTCCGTATAAAGTCCACCGCTGAACATGGGCCTCCCCCCGAGAGTGTTTTGCCATAGTCACCACGCTTGGCAGGCGGGTTGGTGACCGCAGTTTAATGATGTAGCACACAGGAAAACGCTGCTGACTATTACATGGTATACGCTTGTTATATAATTCATTCAATTATGATGTTATAACAATCGGGACAAATGGCTTAACGTACTTTCCGAGGCACGGGTTGTAGTCCATATCCAACAGCAGTGGATGTTGTACTTGCTTATGATGATTAATAAATTCTGCCCTGCTCATTGTACTTGCAGTAATCGTCATTTTTCGGATATTCCTTTTTTTGCGAAAATGACATTTCAGGACCCTAATCTATACATAAAGTTTACACACATTATAACTTCTATATCACATTACTTTTTTTTTCCCACCCCATAACTCCCACATCCACCACGCGAACCCTGTCAGGTCGACGTCTTTATGCTTAGAATGCTCCAGGTAAGCTGATAAATAATTTTTATGAATGATCAAATTACCTTGCCGTTTCGGTTGTCAGCTCTCAGTCCATATATATTGAAAGTGATGTAAATGATTTATTATTATCTTGTATAAATTATTCAAGTATATTATGTTGAAAGCACCAGACTTAATATAATCCTCTTTAAGCTGAAGCTTCATTGGTTTTCAGCTGACGATACACCCTTGAATTATGCATAAGTAATGCATACACATACCTTCATATGTACATTACCATTTACAGGTATTTTAGGGTTTAGGCCTAAGATAAATGAAATACATGATTACCTAGTTCAAGCAAATAAATACTTAATTTATTGTACTAGATTAGTTACATTGTATACATAAAAAATGATGAAACACATTTATTATTATTATATTATAAATAATTGGTCTCGAATGCTCGAATACACACCGCCGTCGTAATTGACAAATGCGGCAAAAAAGGTACGCCGAAATCGCGTGAAAATAATAATAATAATAATAATAATCTTTATTACACAAGAGAGTGGTTACAAAAAAGTGTGAAGTCCCTGACTCCTGTGCTAGGTGATAGACCTGTGTTACAGGAGCCAGTGCCTTCTCCCAGTCGGAGATAGTACAGAATCTTATGCAAAAGGATTAACAAAATAAAAATTATATGGTAACAACAAAGAAGTAAGATAAACTAAATTAATACGGTTAAAAGAAGCCTGTATTTAGTATGTGTGTGTGTGTGTTTGTGTGTGTGTGTGTGTGTGTGTGTGTGTGTGTGTGTGGGTGTGTGTGTACTAACTACGAAATAGATATAATAACTTCCTCTGTTTCGTCATAGTTCAGCGACAGTAGCCATGGCTTAAGAGTCTGCTTGACTTTATATAGGGTTAGTTTATAAATGGAAAGTTTTTTGTTTATTTTATTATACATTAGTGCGCTTTGGGCACGATAGTGTCGTCGCGCAAGTGCACTACGATGTTGGACAAAATCACAGATAGAAAAGCCAATCCGCCGATTACATAGCTTGCCGTCTAGTGGCATCGTGGAATGTCGGCGCAAGATAGAGCGAAGGACGTATAATTTTCTCACCGTTAGAACTTGGGCTTCTGAGTACAACTGAGCTGTGGGGTAGTCCCTTTTACGGAAATGCATCATTTTGAGAACAGCCCGCTGAGCTCGTTCCACCATCAAAAATATAGTCCCCCTCGTCTTCCTGACCCTTAGTTTGGAAAGAACCATCCGATGCTCTCGTAGACCCGAAGTCCGAGAGGCCCGCGAACTGTGAAATAGAGCGACATTTGCACAAAACTTTCCTAAAATACTAAAAGTCACAATGCCTCAATTTCATCGCCACGGCGACCGCCCTGAGCCGAGGTCCAAGCCCGACAGGGAGTGCCCTCTTACGCAGGTTGCTTAGTTTGTAGTTTTTAAACCAATTATTAAGGCTGGAGCTCTACTCGCCTTTATGCCCGGTGAAGTAGCAAAAGCCTCGTGGCTACCCACGTAAGTCCATAATAAAAAAGCTCTGTATAAGGAAAACGTATCGAAAGTTTTATAAAATTTTAGTTAGATTTGAAGTAATATGCCAGTTTGTGTAGTAAGCTGTGCAAAAATAGTGCACTACAAGAAATAAGAAGGACTTAAGAATCTGGTCTGGTTGGTTGAGGGACTACCCTCTGTGCCCCGGTAAGCACGTTAAGCCGTTGGTCCCGTCATCCCCCCATCATCTATAATAATCGTATATCCAGGAACGGGCAGCAGCGTTTCCTTGTGTGTTGCAACATATTCTGCGGTCAACAATCCGACTGCCAAGCATGGTGACTATGGCAAATACCCTCCCTCGGGAGGAGGCCCATATTCAGCAGTGGTTTTTATACGGGCTGATGATGGTGATTTTTAAGAAAAGCCAGGTTAAAAGTACCCTAAACCGAAAAACATGCATGAGCAGATTAATTAATGTAGAAGAGGCGAAAGGGGTATATCAAGGTCGTAGCAAGTGGTCTCTTCCTGTGGAAAAGAGGTGTGAATGTGCCTATATATGCCTAGTTGAGTGCGCGAGACCAGTCATTTATGTAAGGTTAGGCCTTATATATGGAGGTGCCGAGCATTAAGCGGCACGGCGACGTGGCCAGCTTAAAATCCAATCATATGGCGTTGTATGAGTGCGTTTACAGACGCAATTTTTATTTAAATAAGAATTCAAATGTGCGCCGCGCCGCCTAACGAGTGACGCACCGCGTCGTCTCCATAGACGAGGCCTTAGAAGTGCGGCTGCCATTAGGCTAACATTGTCATTTTTAATTTAACGCCTAACGCTTGCTCTCCGTATGTCACTGTATAGCATCGTTTACATAAAATACGGTCACCAGCCCGCCTGTCAAGCGTGAAAAAATCCTTTGCGGAAGGTGCGTTGTTCAGTAGTGGAGCTAATACAGACTAATCAAAGTCAAAGTCAAAAATTCTTTATTCTTATAGACACGTTTAAATATTTTAAATCATGTTCTTATGATCCGTCCCTTTCTTTTTCTACCACCAGTTCTGGACGTGACAACTCTGAGAAGAACTGGCGAGAAACTCAGGGGAACGACTAATGATGATGGTAAAAGCATAACGTATTTTTTTTTAATTCCGGATTGTATGTTATTAACAAAACGGATGCTGGAGTCCTCGTGTTAATTGAATTTAACCCCGCTGTCAGCGACAGTACTGAAATCACCAGAGGCTTAAGGTCATTGTTATCGTAATAAAGGATAAAGGTCAAATATTCAGTCAGTAGATAAACACGACTCAGGCCACTTTTAAAAATATTGAAGCAGATAAAAGTTTAACAGGAAACTCATTGACTGAAAATAATGTGGAATCGACAAGTACCGCGACTAAATTTACCTTCCTTAAGGTTCCGTACTATAATGTACTGTACCAGGCGGATATGTCCACAACTGAACATTGGCCTCCTATTAACAGGCCTTGGAAAATAGTTGGAACAGTTTAGGCAAGCCCTGATTTTCATACATTCGTTATTGGTCTTAGCGTGATGATTTAATTTTTATTGCCTTCCTCGATAAATGAGCTATCTAACATTTAAAGATTTTTTTAAATTGTTGAAGCCAACCAACAAACTCTTCAGCTTTATAATATCTTATCGTATCTTGAAATTAGCATAGATAGGTACCTACCGTTAAAATTAAATTGTTCATTGGAATGCAATATAAGATTGCAGACAAATTGATCGCATTTGTTATGCGTCAGTACATTCAAATATGTTTAGATTCTAAATTAAATTAGAACTATTTAAAATGTTGTTTATCAAGTGCTTCTTTTAATTGTATTTATTTAGAAATAAATAAATAAAAAGAAAACATTAATCACATATAACTTAATCTATATTTAATATAACAGTATACAATGCATATTTAAAACCAATAAACATAATTAAAACTAAAATAAGATAAAAAGGAAGAATGAAAATTAGAGGGCGTCAAAAAACGCCCCGCATCAATATCCATCGGAAGAGTGCCCAGAAGGCTGGGAGCATTGTCACGTTGAATGGCAATGCCAATTCGTGTTGCTAAATAGAAGCCAGCCCTCCCTGGTCACGGGTGGCGTCGACCACTCGTTTCGAAAGTTCTTTAAAAAGTGTGTGAGCGCTGAGACCCTTGGCCCCAATGTTTCGACCCCAAAAGGCTCAAATACGTAGCCTACAATAAGGCAATATATAGTCTTTGTAATAATCAAATATTATATATAAAGCTCAATAATTTGTTTGTTTGCTAAAACGCGCTTAGTTCAGGCACTGTTGGTTCAAATTGAAATTTCAGCGTGAGATAGCCCATTTATCGAGGAAGGTTATTAATTAAGAAGTTCTTACAAGAATGAACGTTCTTCAATCAATCTCACGAACTACTGGACCGATTTGAAAACTTCTTTCAGTGTTAGATAGCTGATTTATTTAGGAAGGCTATAGGCTATATTTGATTCTGAAGTTCCTACGGGGACGGGAGTTATGCGGATGAATATGAAATGCAGTGAAAAGTGATTCTGACAAGTGCAAGTGTATGTAGGTATAAGTATAATGGGGTAAATTAAAGTAGGTAGATTATTTCTTTTAGTAGCAGATTTAAGGCCTAGTTCCTACAACAGTTTGAATAAAAAATATGAACGAAATATTGAATAATATGAAAGAAATGAATAAAAGGTAGCAGTATGACTCAAATTTAGCTGTCACTTGTCAGCTAAAAGAACGAATGCTGAGTGCACTTAGCACTTTTCGTAGAGAGTCCAACTTTGAAAAGTAAATACACTAGGGGACAAATGTCGTGCGACACGTGTCGCCAGCGACGTTGGCTGAAGTAACACGACATTGTCGGACTTTGGTCGACATGTCTGGCAACATCGAAAGACACGTGTCGCCAACTACATCGAATGAAGTAGCGCGACGTTGCCGGACTTCGCTCGACATGTCTAGCAACATCGCACCGCAGCCAACAACACTACCTCGGTGGGTGTAATGATATCGATTGCCTTGTGAAACAAAACTTCGTGATGTCGCCAGATATGTCCGGCGAAGCTTCGCGAAGTTGCACGACGTCGCCTGACGTCGCTACGGACATAAGTCGCGCGATGTCGCCAGATAAGTCAGGCGAAATCGGCTGGCTTCGCTTGACATGTCGCCGATACATGTCGTGGCACATTTGTCTCCTAGTGTAAAATTTCTTTCATCTTCCTAAAAATTGTGACTAACGTATAATATTAAAGATCATGCTACTACACTGCGGTGCGAAGCATAAATATCATAAGAAAGAAGCTTATGCTACCTATGTAGAGGAACGGTCGGTGAATTAAACGAATTAAACGATATTTATTCAGCACTTAGGTATTTACATAAACTTGCACTTGTCAGTTATACACAATTAAATATGATTAATATAATTAACTACAAAATATCGCAACTAAAATCTATTGCGGATTAGCTAATAGTCTGTCGGTCAGCCTAGTATCACGTTATATGTATAGTAATAACAATAATAATTTTTTAAATTAAAATCTTAATATAATTTAGCTCTATAGGAAGAGGCACGTCTTAAAACAATATTTATACGTATAAGCGACACACGCCTCAGGGCACCCTTAATGGGCTAGGACCACGGCTCAGGGCATCGCTAATGCTATGAGGACTATTACTGTGACAATCATCATAATTATTTTAAAAAGAGGGAGTGATCACTGGCACTGTTGGTGTTCCCCCACAGAAAATGAAGATCTTCTATGCCGGGCGAGGTGGTGTACCCGGCGGCTGACGACCATTTGTTACTGTTTGGAACTTGTATATGTTCGAATTGGCTTGCGAAATTGTATTGCGTGATACAGGTTAGTTGCGATGCTAGGTGCTAGATGGCGCTACTCGTCTTCTTGTAGTTTTTGTATGGCTACTGTAGATGTCGCTACAGCTAAAACAATATTTATGATTTCTCTATTAAGTTAATCTATAAAATCCTTACTAATATTATACACGCAAAAGTTTGTTAGTATGTGTGGATGGATATTTGTTACTCTTATAAACACGGATTTTGGCGAAATTTTGCATGGAGGTAGTTTATAAAGTGGATTAAGTTATAAATTGCAATGCCCTTGACCCTTTGTAGCAGAGGAGCAGTCCGGGTTGCTTCTAGTCTAGAATATTACTATTAAGAATTTATAAAAAATGAAAACTTTTCTTAATTTTGTTCGCACATTTGACCCACGGCGTCCAAAAACAAATTAAGACAAACTATTTAGATAATTTATATAGATAATTATGGAGACCGTTTTAAAAAATTACTTGATATATAAAGGTAACAAAAATAATGTATTTTATGTCCACCTTTGTATGACTAGGCGTAGTAATAGTAATAATTAGTTGCGCCCCGCGATTTTACGCGCATCACTCTACTCCAGTGGGTCGGAGCTTGATAGTTCGTAGCCTATATGTTAATCCAGCTTATAAACTATCCGCGTGCAAACTTTCAGCCAAATCCATTCAGTAGTTTTTGCGAGAAAGAGTAACACACATCCATGCATCCATACTTACAAACTTTCGCGTTTAGTATACATACATGTAAGTATATTAGTAGGATAATAAGATTTAATTATTAATACCTACTTTAATTATAAGAACCTAATGTTATTGGGATAAACAAACTTTGGTTACTCGTAAAACAAATCGAAATAAACAATAAATCAACTTTGCGATTGATTTTGATCAAGTTGAATTAAAATCATTCAAAATTTCCGGTGAAGAGAAAATTGATTTAAAGAGGATGACTCAAGGAGTAAAAAACAAAAAAAAACGGTTTTTGTTTCAATGCAAATCGGAAGTTTTTAAATGCTAAATATAATTTTATTCCCGGTTATTTAAAAAAATATATATATTATTGAATTATTAGTGAGATTTAACTTTTAATTATAAAACTTATTTGTACGAAAACTTTCATTCACCAGTTTTTTATTACATATAAATAAAAAACATCTGTTTAGGTTTGTGTTTGCCGCCACCCGCAGACAGTGTGTTAAAAAAAAGTTGTAAAGTTACTTAAACCTGCTTTATAACAATATCAAAACTTTAGCCGTCTTATTAATAAACGTGGACTAACTTTACTCTAAGCATTAACCCGGTACTAACAAATTTCACTATTAATAAACACGGACTAAGGAGTGATTAAGCTAATTCGACTCTAGTCTCGGTGTACGGGCGGACGGATTAAGCATAGAGTAACTATCTTTGACAGCTGTTTTTACTTTTTAGGTTAGATTGTAATATTGTTTGGTAAAAGTTAATTAAAATGAATAGACTATTTAGAGACGACTTATGGCTGATAGACGAAATTAATGAGGTTCAGAATCAGATGGACTACATTCCAACAATAAGGCGTGTTAAATTATAGAAAATTCATCCACTTGAAGAACTTGAAGCTGAATTTAAATCGAAATATAGGTTTTCTCGATCTACGGCTGTTTTTATCATTGATATGATAAAAAATGATTTAGCTGGTGATGCGACAGGTGGTTTCATACCGCCCCATATGAAAGTTTTAAGTGCAATAAGATTGGGCACGCGGAGAGGTAAGAATTTGACAATCAATAAAATGATATTCAACAATCTTTGCTTCTTCTGGGTATTTGTTTTGATATAAATCTTTTATATTTTGTGAATTCAACAGATTCCAGATGACGCAGAAGATATAAGTGGTAAGGGGTATGAGCCAACAATATCACTTGTATGCAAACAAGTTGCTTTAGCATAGGTGGCAAAAAGTGCTCAATGGATCAAAATTCCACAAAATGATGCAGAACAGAGCAATGTGATAGAAGATTTTTATTCGCTTTGTGGATTTAGACAAGTGATTGGAGCCATTGACTGCACACATATTAGAATACCAAAAGTGAGTCGAAATATTAGACAATATTTAGGATATAGTTCAATTAATGTACAAGTTGTGTGGTATGAAGCCCCAACTGTAGCAATATATGTATTAAGTTTCTATATAATTTGTGTATTAATAAAGTTTACTCATATTATATGTCTCATATTATAAGTTTACTCTTATCATTTGTTCTTATTTAAGTAGGTATTATACCTATATTATTATTACTTTGTAACAAAATAATCGAAATCTCACAATTCACATCCAAACGTCCATATCATAGATAATAGAAACAAACATCGTCTGTCATCTGTCACTGTCATTTGTTTTATTTCATTCTTTTTATTTTTAACTAGCGGCCCGCCCCGGCTTCGCACAGGTGGACTTTTATACCCTACCCCTGCCCTACCCTACCCCTGCCCTACCCTACCCCTGCCCTACCCTACCCCTACCCTAACCCTACCCTACCCCTACCCTACCCCTACCCTACTCTACCCCTACCCTACCCCTACCATACCCCTACCCTACCCCTACCCTACCCCTACCCTAACCCTACCCTACCCCTACCCTACCCCTACCCTACCCCTACCCTACCCCTACCCTACCCCTACCCTACCCCTACCCTACCCCTACCCTACCCCTACCCTACCCCTACCCTACCCTACCCCTACCCTACCCCTACCCCTACCCTACCCTACCCTACCCTACCCTACCCCTACCCAAAAGTATCCTATGTCCTTCTCCCAGTTCTTAGCTACCACCCTGCCAATTTTCAGCCAAATCGGTTCAGCCGTTCTTGAGTTATAAATAGTGTAACTAACACGACTTTCTTTTGTTTTTAAAATGTATTCTGCTATTCGGGACGGAAACAAATCCAACAAATCAAAAACCATGGCAATCGGTCCAGCCGTTCTCGAGTTATAAGTGTTGTAACAAACACGACTTTCTTTTATATATATAGACTAGCGGCCCGCCCCGGCTTCGCACGGGTGGACTTTTATACCCTACCCCTGCCCTACCCTACCCCTACCCTAACCCTACCCTACTCCTACCCCTACCCTACCCCTAACCCTACCCCTACCCTACACCTACCCTACCCTACCCCTACCATACCCCTACCCTACCCCTACCCTACCCCTACCCTACCCTACCCTACCCTACCCTAACCTACCCTACCCTACCCTACCCCTACCCAAAAGTATCCTATGTCCTTCTCCCAGTTCTTATCTACCTCCCTACCAATTTTCAGCCAAATCGGTTCAGCCGTTCTTGAGTTATAAATAGTGTAACTAACACGACTTTCTTTTGTTTTTAAAATGTATTCTGCTATTCGGGACGGAAACAAATCCAACAAATCAAAAACCATGGCAATCGGTCCAGCCGTTCTCCAGTTATAAGTGTTGTAACAAACACGACTTTCTTTTATATATATAGATTTCAACGGTGTTGCCATAGCTTGTCCGTTAAACCTGGCGTAACGAATGTTTAGTTAGTCCGAGTTTAGTCCACGTTTATTAATAACGTTATGAAAACGAAGTTAATACTTAGTTACACCAGAATTAGCTAAACCAAACGTAACTTCGGATTAAGCAAGAACTAGGCCATTTTTATTAATAAGACGGTAGTAGTAAAGCCCTTCTTCGTCGAAAAATCTTAACAAAGAAATAAAAATATCAACCCGTCAATCAAATGCCGTGGTAATACATAAAATATGCTTTCGTCGTAAGTTATATAAGACGTTTATAGTTGGCGAAATTGTCTTGACCACCATTAAGGAGGGATGTTCGCATCTATTAGGCTCACCGTAATCTATTTCCGGGGACTGTCACGATGAAATATCTCGCCTCGAATCGGCATGCTTTATGTTTGGCTATTTTAAGCTAACTTATGAAGCCTTGACCTGATTATCTATAGTATAAAAATGAACCGCTGTGTTGCTAAGCGCAAATCTCGAGAACAGCTGAACCGATTTCGATATAATTTTTTTAGGTGTTTGTTATTGTCAGGAGAAGTTTCTTATGTAAGAAAAAAAATAGAAAATTGCGCGGAAAATTTGAAAATGTAAGAATACTAAACTTCAATATAAAATTTTCGAATGTAACCGCTTTCGACAATATGACCTTTAGGCTTTATGGTGTATGATATAACTGGAGTATATTCTGGTGCATGGTCAGCCCGCCAAACAAACTCCGATATTCAATTGAATGCCTAGGCCAATCGTTGATTAAACTAACATCACTTGACGTTTAACTAGTTGGCTTATAGTAAGCTTGCATGGAATGCATTAAAATATTTGAGTTTGCTCTTTGAGTTGGGCTGACGTAAAATCAGGCAGGTGATTTTAATTTAGTTTAGGTTAAGGTAAGCGGCGTTAGCCAATAGCTAGGACTTCGGACTTGTAATCTTGGGGTCGCCGGTTCGATCCCCACCTATTGCACTACCGACGTGAACCCAATCGTAACACAAGTATTTTTGGCTTAGCACGGGGGGTTAACAAGAATACTAGTAGAATGCAAAATTAAGTCAGTAATCTTTAAAAACAAAGATTAGGCTAGTGGTCCTTCAACCAATTTATTGAATTTCGGCGTATATTTGACGGGCTAGTCATCCCGTTGAATGGCCGATCCATCTAGATGACTGCGACATATATATTTTAAGCTTATTACAAGCTAATAATGCCCGACGAACCACGTCAAAAACTTCTAATAAATTCCTAGCATTATTCCAAAATGTTGTTCTTTTAATACTTTTTCCATACAGCAGACTTTTTGCACACTGCTAGTATTCTTGTTAACTCCTCGTTATAAGCTCAAATGTTTGTGTTACGAGTGGATTCATGTCAGTAGTGAAATGGGTCGGGATCGAACCAGCGACCATCGCAAGCCCTACGCCCCTAACTATTGGGCTACGGCCGCTTTTTTTAATAATGTATTTAAATTGTATTTGTAATTACAAATATAAGTCTCTAGCACTTCTATTATTTGGTCAGATCTTCGCTTAGGCATGTTCTAGATCTTTTGACATATATTTTGCCCGTCACCATCCTTCAATATTTTTTTATTTTTTCGGAAGGAATTTTGTAGTTAGCCACGAGGCTTTTGCTACTTCACCGGGCATAAAGGTGAGCAGAGCTCCAGCTTAGACAAATTGTTTAAACACTAAAAATTAAGCAACCTGCGCAAGAGGGCGTCCCCTGTCGGACTTGGACCTCGGCTCAGGGCGGTCGCTGGCGATGAGATTGAAGGATTTTGACTTTTTGTATTTTAGGGAAGTTTTGTGAACTGTCGTTCTACTTTACAGTTCGCGGGCCTCTCAGACTTCGGGTCTACGAGGGCATCGGAAGCTACCATCCTTCAAGCATTCTGATCATATTTTCTGATAACTTGGCTATCTCTGGAGGCACGGTTGTCAAAATATCGGACTATCATACATTACTAAATTAACACTTTCTACGTAATATTGTCCTAACCTTGGCCTATTGTTTCTGTAGAAGGGCCTTATTATTCGTCCATTAAGAATCTTAACAGACAAGTTAACGGGTAACACGTTAACTGCCACAAATTAAGGTCTAATGTCTCATTAAAGTTGTATAAACAGAATGCACTATGTGATGCTAATTTCGGGCTAGCAAGAAGGTATGATTGTACTTATACCATTACTAGTTGCGCCCCGCGGTTTTACCCGCGTTACTCTGCTCCATTGGGTCGGAGCGTGTTTTTTTGGAGCCTATATGTTTATCGAGCTGATTAACTGGATAGTTAAACTTTGCATGCGGATCCATGCAAAGTTTCAGCGAAATCCAAACAGTTAGTATTACGTGAACGAGTAACAGACATACATGTATCCATTCATTCATACTTTAAAATTTTCGCGTTTTCAATGGTATTATTAATTATAGTATGATACGTATGAAGACACTAACCTTAGACATTTCGACACTTAACGAAGCCCAATGGCCAGGAAGTCGGTCGTCCATTCCAATCGGTCACCCATTGCACTACCGACGTGAGCGTACTCGTAACACAAGCATTTTAACTTAGCATGGGAGATTAACAATAATACTAGTTGTCGCAAGTAGCAACTAAGGGACATACAGCTGATGGATTGGCAACATCTTTCAGCTCGCTCAAGGTTAGTTTCTAACTTACTGTAGAGACCTAAACGGGCTGGTGAAGACGAAGATACACCTACATAACATAAAGTATTGATATGTATATGTCACCGGAACAATAAGAATCATACATGCATCAATTTTCTAGTTAGTTGATAAACAAACGAGGTATTGGATGATTGAAAAGAATAACCTTAACCTAAACCAATGGGGTTCAACAGGACTTATTGAAGTTGAAGTTTTTTTGTTTTCTTACACCAGTAGTATAGTCTCGTGGGATCCCTTTTTTTGACGTATTTTTTTTTTGTCATAATTTAATTTGTCATAATGAGTTACGCATATTTTTCTTTGGCATAATAATAATGTTCCATAATTGGTTTTTGGCATACTGTTTTATTTAGCATAAATATAGTTTATCCTATTTTTTTTTATTCATAACTTTGATATGCATAAAGTTGTAAGGCATATTGTTTATTCGTCTAATGGTTATTTAGCATAATGATGAAGCGGCCGGCGAGTATGTCACGAACCGCAGAACTGAATCGTGGGCAAATGACAATCGGTTAGGTTAGGTTAGAACTGCGGCTATACAACGCCAGAACCGAATTGCCGAACCGCCGCTCTTCGTAGCCACGCAGCCCTGGAGCCGTGACAGATACGCTGCATGCTTACATGCAAGCAGCATGCTTTTTACGGGGAAATAAAAACCACATAATACTTAAGAAGTAAATTTTCGGTGTATAGATCATTATGCGAAAGTAAATTTATGCTTTGAGACAGTATGCTTAATAATTGTTATGCTTATAGTAGTTATGACTTAAAAAATTGTGGTTAAAAAGTTATGGCAAATTAGTATTATGCGTAACAAATGTTAGGACAAGTAGCAGTATGCCATGTTAAATTATGACATAAAATAGAGAACCTAGTCTCGTTGAATTAGGTTAGGTCAAGTGTCAGAACACTTCGTGAATAATATAATAATATGCGCGAAACTTCACTGAAACCTCAATGTGTCTGGCAAGGTGTAAAAACCATTGAAACTGTCCAGCTTTTGTGGTAACAGTTTTTCATAGGTCCCCAAGTAAGCTTTTATACTATAATGAAATTTTAACTATAATTTATTCAACTATAGGGGTGTCTGGCAGGGGGTAGCAACTGTCATAAGTGTCCGGCAATGGATGACGAGATTTCTAAAGTTATCCATAATAAAATATAAAAAAATTGAGCTTTATACTTTAACGAATTTAAGGTACTATTTTATGCACCTTTACTACCTGTTACCTGCCCAAGTAACCACAACCCAAACTCTATAGTCCCTGGTCGTTCTTACCTGTATAGGGGACATGCACAGAAGAAGTTTCAGCTTTTATAAAATAACGAAGGTCTGGCCGTCGTGGGCTCTTAGGCCATAAATTAAATGACATAATAACATGGCTCAATGAAAACAATCTAAAAATTATTCTAAACAACCACTTAATTTTTTTTTACATGAAATGGAAACACATATTGAAAATATATGCAAAAAACTTAGCCAGTGTTCCCATGCCCTCTATAACTTAAGAAAAAATTCGAATCGAGCAACATTATTAATACATACCACGGATATGTATTATCAACTTTACGCTACGGAATTATATTTTGGGGAAACTCTCCAGATAGAGAAACAGCGTTCAAAGCACAGAAGAAATGCATTAGAGCAATATGTGGCATTCAGAGCACAGATAGTTGTAAGCCACATTTCGTAAAGCTTCAACTACTAACACTCCCCCGTCTTTACATAATTATATGAAATAGCAAGCTATGTTAAAACAAATATGCACTTATATAACCACCCAGAAAGTACTCGCTGCCAAAATAAACTATGCCCAGCACAACACAAAAAAGCATTTTTAATAAAAATATTTTAGGTATGGCGCCGAAAATTTACAATAACCTAAACATATAATAGATATAAAATATATAGGGTTATTTAAAAAGGAATTACATGATTTTAGCTATGAAATGTTATTACCAGATTAATCATTATTTTAAGAGCGCCTTCAGCGTTTGTCCAGCCTAGGTGTTCGATAAACGTATGCGTAGCGCAGACGCCGCAGGTGCGCGACACATGCGTCAAATACAATCCTGTACACATTCGACCTCTCCCCGCCACCCGGAGCCCCGCGCCCCCTTACGTCTGCACCGCGTTAGCGCAGCGTTCATGAATGACTCCAGAGGAAACACCGCAACAACGCGGCGTCTGCGATGCGCATACGTACGCAAGTTTATCGAACGCCTACGCTGGACAAACGCTAGTGTGAAGGCGCTCTAATGAGAGATGCTAAACCTGCTACATCCGATTTATTTAGGTATAACTGCATTATTTTTTAATTTTATTGTCATATGTTTTATATTGACTTGAATTACTCCAGAATTACTCTATTGTTAACTTGTTTTAATTTAGTTTTGGTTTTTGAAATTGTAAATTTTATTTTATTTTTATTGTCATTTATTGACTTTATTTCTATCCTATTATGTTTTTATATTTGTTATTGACACTGTTATGTACTATTTTGAATTTGATAAGGGGCTTACATGTAGTTTTTTGTTTAAATCTTAGTGTATTCAATGATGTCGTCAAAAAATACTATTTTGCATAGGTATGTGACGGTGAAATATGGAGAACTTACCATTTTATAAGAAAAACATCTATACCTTATATAGACACACTTTGCCGTGTGGTTTCCGGCTTAGAATCGACCACCCCATGTCCTCCCATGGGTGTCGTAAAAGGCGACTAAGGGCCATATGGCTGATGGATGGGCAGCAGCATCTATTAGCTCAATGTTTACATCTTACTGCGATCACCAGTCCGTCTGCCAAGCGTGGTGATTATGGCAATATCCCTCAACGACCCTGGCTTGCCAAGGTCTGTTAACAGGAGGCCCATGTCCAGCAGTGGACGTTAACGGGCTGTTGATGATGATGATGATATACTTAAATATCTGCAGTTTTAGCGTGACCATAATTTTGAACAAACATAATATATATTTCGTGAAAAGCAAAGCTCTTTAATATTATTACTCATAGCTCTACAGTAAAATAAAATATTTATAAACTTTAAAGGCGAAGAAGAGGCTAGAAATTTTCATTTTCATTTTCATACTCCCTTCAATCTCTTACACCATTCACAAACTTTATCTCTCTTTAGTATAGATAAAGGTATCTTAATAAATAGCACAATAACTTGTAATTTTTTCATTTTTCTCAGATCTATCTACCGTAACCCTTGAGCCCTGAGCCACCGGTGCACCTGCCCTATAACATTTAAGGTAGACAATTGAAAATGCGAAGAACATAATACGACAAAAGTTCCGAGCTCGTCCAACTGGAATACAATGTTGTTAAATGTCAACTAGCATAATTATGTAAGTATTATACATAAGCTAATGCCAACAAGTAAACAGCGTACTGTGGCAAATTCTACACATATTGGCATTTTATATTTCCCGTCTTTTGTTTCAACCGTCACTATACAAACTACGCAACAAATACATACGAAATAACATTCACGAGCTTTCCTGTTTCATTACGTGTATAAAAGACTGTGTGTATGACTTTTAATTTTTTGGGAGAGTTGTGTGCCGCGCGTCATTAGCATCAATATGAAGATGAAGCAAAATGAATATATTACGAGCGCGAGCGATGGAGCGCAGTATCAGCAGGGTTTGAATTTCTGACCGTATAAGGAACACAATACTGCGCGCCAAAACCAAGATAACAGCCGTTCCCCAGAAAGCCGGTAAACTTAGATTAGACTGGGCTGGACACGTCTGCCGCATGTCAGATGACAATTGGGCTAAAACAGGGTTTCTCAAAGTGGGATACGCGAACCCCTAGGGGTTCGCCATTCGACGGCAGGGGGTTCGCGACAAGATTTACGTAATGGTGGCTTAATAACTGATAGGCGATCGAACGCCTTTTTTTTTTTTCATTGCCGCATCCCTACCGCCACTACAGCGCATTCGCGCGCTGGCGGTGGGATATGTGGGACTAGCCCTATCCATAGCGTGGTATGCTAAACTCATACCACGAGGAGAGGACCCTACACCACTAAAACCTCCCGGACACTCCTCCGATCCGCCGTTGGCGGGGGCCGGGTACGCATGAGCAATCCGGCCCCCCATATGGGAGTGGGAGTTCGAACCCCACGTCGTCCAAGCTTAAAAGCATGCAATTGACTATTGAGCATCCATAAGTTTATCAGTTAAGCGCAACAATGTCGTAAGATAGACAATCTTACTCGTATGGTTCATTCTTTATTCTGTATCAAAATTATTCATGCACGTCCCAGAGGAACTCTGCTTGACCTTTCATTCAGAGCACAGGATTCTAATTAGCAAAGCAAAGCAATCTAAGTTTTAAAGAAATGAAACATAAATGTGTCACTTATTCTTTTAAATAGCTCGTTGTAACGGTATTTTCTTTTGCTAATTTATTTTTGTTGTTATAGTGCAGGGGTTTCAAATTAACAAAACAAAATAACTGGTCAAGTGTGAGCGGACTCGCACACGAAGGCTTCCGTAGGTACCATTTCAAGCGTCTACCTGCTGCAGTTAATGATATCGAGCAAAAAAAAGTTTGTTTTATTGGAGCCCCCCTTCATCTATATTTTATTTTATTGAGTATTTGTTGTTATAGTGGCAATAGCAATACATCATCTGTGAAAATTTCATCTGTCTAGCTATCGCGGTTCATGAGCTAGTCTGGTGACAGACATATAGACAGACCCGGTTTTACCCTTCGGGTACGATACCCTAAAATTAAATTAAATAAATGCCTGAAGGGTGAAAATTAAGGCTTTACGTTTGCCAGCAAACACTTTTCCGTTTATAGATTTTAATATTAGACTTAAAAACTTGAAATTAATACGGCTCAAGTGATAGGAAGGCTCTCTTAAGATTCAAGAGCAATTCACGTCTATGTAACGAATATTGGCATATCGCCTGATGGGATAACTGAAACAAACAGTTATTGAGTGATCAGTATAAGTTAATTAATATTATGAAGCCCACCATTGAGTACAGTTCAATTATGCTAATAAATTCATTGTCAAATGCAATCATTTGTTCATCTGTGATTATTGTTTTATTTCGATATAATAATTTCATAATTCAATTGTGACATAATGATTGTGTACTTGTTGGTTTCAATTTCATACATTAATAATATTTTTTCAAATTAATTCATAATATTATACTCATATTGTTACTCTTTTTTAATAAGCAATTCTTCTAAAGGGCAAGGTAAGTATACGCTTTTACAACGTAGATACTTCCTAATAATGTAAGAGATCTTTCTATTAACAAATATAAACGATATATAAAAGATACTCGTAAACTATGTAAAAAAGCTTATTTAATTTTTTTAATGACAAAACTGTTTTGGGAGAGCCGATCAGCCGTAATTTCTTAGTCATTGTATTTTAATTGATGCCTTTCTTCACACAATCGTTCTTTGTTCGTTGTTCTTAGTCATATGTCAACTTTTATATATTAATTATTGCCTTCAACTTCTGTTTACGTCCACTTCTGAACATAGGACTGCTCTTTCTAGATTTAGCTAGAGAGAGCTAGAGTCCTTTGTTCAGATATCCATCAACAAACCTGGCTAGCTAAGTAAGCCTAGGTAAGCCTAGACTTACTTAGCTAGACAGGTTCGTTGATGGATATTGTACCCAAATAAAATAGTAGTAAGCATAATAGTGTGATGCTCTGTGAACTATCTGTAATTGACCTATTTACATATATTATATTCATAGACCGCTAGTTCTGTCTCAAATTCTTTTATTTTTCTATTAGTGTAAAAACGCAATAAACAAATATTACAAAGACAACTGTTTGGGCAAAAAATGTGTATGCCAATGAATAGTTAAAGTAACTGGACCAAAACCTACGTTCTGCCCATTTGAGTATGTTTCGCCGGACCGTCTCATGTGGGTCGTGTTAAAACCGGCAGTAGAAAAACCCACTGAGTTTGTTTCGCCGGATCTTCTCAGTTGGGGCGTATTGGATCCGGTGTAAGCATTAAAGCGCGTTCGTCGTTATATACTCATGGTCCACCTAAATAATGACAATTGTTCTAACCTAATATAGACAGAACAAGCTATTTGACACAATATAGTTAAATATTAAACTAAGACGTTAGGACTAAAATATAAATTTATTAAAATAATAACTAAAATACTTGTTTAATTAGAAAATTTATAAAATATGATAATTATAGATAATAATACTAAATACTAAATTATTGTTTTGACTATTTGCAAGTGCCTGTAATAGTTTTAGGTAAATAAAAATGTTTTTTTTTTTTTATCACCTCACACCAATCATTTTACTACACCTAGGAAAACAATAGGGTGGTATATTATAATCCAGAAGTCTTTTAATTTATTTGAATTAGTACATTATTAGTAATATATGATATAAGTCATATAACACAACGTAGCACAGCATGCACAAAATTCGTCTGCCAATCCCTTCCGGGTAAATGACGTGATAAAGCATCAGATTAAGAGAAGCTCTGTAGATAAATCACATTATAAATCATTGTTCTAAATTGAGCGAGATAATTCAAATCACGCACAATGCTTTTCTTGTTTCATACGGATGGATAAAAATCGAAAGTGTGAGTTGGGGTCGTAAAGAAAGGGTTCCATACCACATTAAATTCACTTTAACAGCCCTTTGACGTCCACAGCTGGACATGGACCTCGTGAGTGAGTCTTTGGGTGTTACTGCCTTAATCAATCAAATCAAATGATAGGAGGGTTGGTAATCGCAATAAGATGATAGATTGTTTTGATAGGTGCTACTGCTTATTCATGAGTTGTATGTCAGCAACACCCATTTGAAAACATGGAGGGGTCTATTAGAAACCAGAAACTACACGGCATTCCATATCTTGAAATATTGAAAACATTAAGCATTCTCTAAATTATAGAATAAAATGATTTGGGAAAATGAGTTCTAGAAGATCGCAATCCAATCCTATGTAAAGCGACAGAAGAATGAAAAGAGTGTGAGAAGAGAGAAGAGAATTGAGCATAATGAACCTAACCTAACTGTACTGTAAAGGCAACTAGTGCTAGATTTTTTCTAAAGTTATTTTCTAATAGGTATGTTTTGTTTTGGTCGGCCCAGTTTATCCTTTATTAGTACGGTTGAGTATGTAACGCTACAGCCTCCGTAGCGTAGAAGTATTTGGCTCGCTTTAAATCTCGAAGGTCGTGGGTTCGATCCACGCTGGAAGTTTTCATTCCGGGTCTAGTTGGTTGAGGGAATACCCTCCGTGCTTCGGAAAGCACGTTAAGCTGTTGGTCCCGATTGTTATAACATCATCTATAATAATCGTACATCAAGGAACGGGCAGCAGCGTTTCCTTATCTTCCGTCTCCTACCCGCCTGCCAAGCGTGGTGACTATGGCAAATACCTCCCTCGGGACTCCTTCCGTGTTCAGCCCATGTTCAGCAGTGGACGTTTTACGGGCTGATGATGATGTTACCGCTACTCTAAAGATGTAGTATCTACATTGACTACTATAGCGCCTTTATTCTGGTAAATAATAACCCCCAATACTCTCTATATGATATGACTTTTTTACATAATAATATATTGATATATAAATATTATGTAAAAATATAGTTCCTGTGCGCTGTTTCACTTGCGTAACTCCCGTTCCCGGAGGAATTTCATCATTAAATAAAGCCGATGTTACTTCTGAATTACGTGGCTTTTTACATACATACATAAGCTCACACCTGTTTACCAGCGGAGTAGGCAGAGACTATGGACCTCCACTTGCTATACACACATGTTTCGCTTCATTCACTCTCATAACATTCTTCATACAAGCACGTCGGTTTAGGGTGGATCTTATTTGACCTTTTGATCTTATTTGAACGTGTCTTTCTAATGGTGAATTTTTTTTACAAATCGGATCTTGAGATTTCCTGAGATTGCCGCGTTCAATCAAACTCTTCAACTTTATATATTAGAACTGATAGAAACGGTCGGAGAACGCATTAAACTCCATTATACGTTACCCCAAAAACACGATCTCTCAGTTAAATCTATTCTCCTCAATTTTTTTATTTTATTTTCATTATTGAATTGTACGGAATTACATTCGGAGTGCTTTTACTGTGTCAAGAAAATTTGTACCTATAGTAATTCGGGCAGTTATTTGTTAACAAGTAAAATTGAATCTTAACTCGTGAATGGTATGTATTATTTTTAGATGGTAACACTTTGGGTTTTTGTAATAGAATTTATTGTAACGTAACATGGTTTCGAACGCCTTTTCCCAAAACGTTTTATTGTGCTTTCATCTTGTTTGTCTAAGTATTTTACTTTTAGTATCTATTAGATATGAAGCTTGTTGGCGAATAAAATAACATTAAAAAAAACGGAGCAGTAGCTTAATATGTGACAACCTGCGTAGCGTAGCGGTATTTGGCTCGCTTTAAACGGAGGTTGTGAATTCCCAACATAGGACAAGAAATCTTTAAATTATAATATTTATTTCCGGGTTGGTTGAGGGACTATCCTCCATGCCTTGGAAAATACGTTAAAGGGTTGGTCCCAATTGTTTTATTGTCATCTATAACAATCATATACCAGGGAACGGGCAGCAGAATTTCCTTGTATGCTGCTTACATAATACTGCGGTCACCAACCCGCCTGCCAAGCGTGGAGACTATGACAAAAACCCGCCCTCGGAAGGAGGCCCATGTTAAGCAGTGGACGTTGTACGGGCCAATGATGATGCGTAAGATGGAAGTTCTTATGTAGACCAAATCAACGGATATTTTCGTTGCTGGAGATTTTTAAATGAGGTTGGGCCTCATTACCCTCACACGATCCTACTAATGTTATAAACGCGAAAGTTTGTAAGTACCTATGGATGGATGGATGGATGGATGTTGTTACTCTTTCACGTAAAAACGACGGAATTGGCTGAAATTTTGAACCGGGATTGGTTATACGCTGGATTAACATATAGGCTATATCACATAAACATCACGCTCCAACCTACTGGAGCAGATTAACGCGGGTAAAACGACGGAGCAGCTAGTATTCAGTATTTATGATAGGTACGTGTGACGTTAACCATTTTATTATGACACCTTTTATGGTAAAATCGTGTATATTTTATAGTTGCCGTCATAGATATATTGTCTAAGTGCTCCATTGTCTAAAAGCTTCTGCAAACTCATAACACATTCATATATTTATAAGCCGAGAACTTTGCTTTGTTTTATTATTATTGTTTTATATGATATTTCTAATTATAAGTATTATTATTACTAATTCCAAGCAGTTTAATATTATATAGTAAACTAGCGACCCGCCCCAGCTCCGCACGGGTACAATGTTGATGTATTATAACCGCATCAAAATCCGTTGCGTAGTTTTACAGATTTAAGCATACATAGGGATATAGGGACAGAGAAAGCGACTTTTTTATACTACTTATGTAGTGATTATAATATAGTTTGAAGGTCTGTCTAAGTAAAAGTCGTTAACCTTTTGGATGCCAATGTCAGCCATACTCGAGAACTGCAACCGTATGATATACTCGACAGTAAACTTGCTTAAGTTACTTAATTAATCAGCCCATTTAAGTCTACTGCTGAACATAGGCCTCCTCATAACACGTCTTCGCAAGCCAGGGTCGTTAAGGGAGGGCCGGATTGCTTATGCGTGCCCGGCCCCCGCCAACGGCGGATCGAAGGTGTGTCCAGGGGGTTTTAGTGGTGTAGGGTCCTCTCTTCGTGGTATGAGTTTAGCATACCACGCTATGGAGAGGGCGAGTCCCACATATCCCATCGCCAGCGCGCTCATACGCTGCAGCGGCGGTGGGAATGCGTAAATAAATTGACACCAGGACTACAATAAAATAGGTCGTTGAGGGATGTTGCCATAATCACCACGGTTGGTAGGCGGATTGATGATCGTAGTAATTTGGTAACTAACCTTGACCTAATAGGTGCTGCTGCCCATCCATCTTCCATCCATGCTGCCCGTTCATTTACTGTCGCCTGTCGACAGTAGATGAAGTCACAGAAAAACACATTGTTAAAAACATATTATGTTGTAATACACAGGGACACGCTGCTGCCCATTCCCTGGTATACGCTTGTTATAGATGATGTTATAACAATCGGGACCAACGGTTTAACGTGCTTTGCGAGGCACGGAGGGTAGTCCCTCCACCAAAAAGGCCGGAAAGAAATCTTAGAATTTACACAAAGACTTCTTGTCCGGTGTGGGGATCGAACCCACGACCTCCGAGACTTAAAGCGAGCCAAATACCTACTGCTACGCTACGGAGGTTGTCTAAACTTATATGATACTATTTAAACGCATGGTTTTCCTCACCTTTGTACTATGTGTTTGTATGTAAGTTTTTATTTAGTAAAAAAACAATATTCGTTATCGTAATCAATACACACGATACTATCTACTTAACTTTAATTACCTTCCTTATAGGATGGCATATATTTAAGGAGCTCCTTATACATATCTACCTACTATTATACTGTCATAATGCGAATTCTATATTATAACGAACAAATTGTATTCTAACAGCCCGCTTTGTACTGCGTAAAATAACTACAGACTGAATTGCACGACTTCGCCGCATAAAAGGAAATTGTATTGAAAATTATGTATTATATATACTTTTAAACATACATTGAACTTTTAGAAGAGGCTTTGATGTTTTATTTTTTGTTAATTCTCACGGGGGACGTTACAAATTTTTAACTGGATACAAAAACATTCAGATTCAAAATACTTTTCAATGTACACACAAGTAATTGAAAAGAGTACTTGTAAAGTGACTCAGTGGTAAAAGGTTACTGTAGATTGCGTTTCGATTCCTATCCTAGATTAGCGCAGGCACTAGTGTCTCGGAAGCAGCTAAAACACTTACATCAAGGTTACTATATCTGGAAAAAAGCTAATTACTAGATGCTAAATTAAAAAAAATGTTTATTAGTGAGTGTTAACTTTGATAGCCTCCTTGGGGTAGCAATATATGTCTTGCTTTAAGCTTTGGAGGTCGTGGGCACACCGGACAAGAACAATTATGTGAATTCAAAAATTTCTTACCGGGTCTGATTAGTTGAGGGACTTTCGTCCGTGCCTCGGAAGGCACGTTAAGCCGTTGGTCCTGATTGTTATAACATCATCAATAATAATCGTTTATCAAGGAACGGGAAGCTGCGTTTCCTTGTGTGATACAACATAATACAGTGGAATCCGTTTATAATGACATCGAAAGGAATTGACAAACACGTCATAATAAGCGGACGTCATTCAAAGCGTTTTGTGAAAATACAATCCTTTTTTATGTAAATATGTACTTAAGTACTTTAACAGAGAAACAAAGTATGTATACATACATATTAAATCAAAATAAAAATTGCCAAATGACCCACGCCATATTCCTTTGCAAGAGATGAGTTTGATTCTTCATTTTCTAGTCTGCATATTATTGCACCTTTCTCCTCAAACGTAAGTGCTTTACGGCGTTGAGATGTCATTTTTTTCACAGTGCAATGAAAAACACAAACGACAAACGAAAAACAATGCGTGATCTTCAAGTATTAATTACTCACTCAGATTCAAAACAAAAACGAGTCACGTGCCGAACGTCGTCGGGAATCAACGAACATTACCGAAGATGTAAAGAATCATGTCGGTCATTATAACCGGATATAATTTATAAAAAATGGGTCATTATAAGCGACATGTCACTGTAAGGGAAGTCATTATATCCGACTTTTTTATAAAGAATTTTATATGAAAACCAAACTTCGTAGTGTTATTACGTCATAGTAAACGGTTGGTCAATATAGGCGGAGTCATAATAAACGGATTCTACTGTACTGCGATCACCAACCCTCCTGCGAAGCGTGGTGACTTTATCCCTCCTAGCAGTGGACGTTATACGGGCTGACGATGATGAAGTGGTAACTTGAAGTAATTGTCTTAATTAAGAATGTTACGGATTGAACAACCTTTTTTATTTATAGTTTTTATATCTTACATTTTTTGTTAAATTATTGCCTTCACAAGTTGTTTTGAACGTAGTGTACCTAGTAGTAGTGTTATAACGCATCATAATAATTTTATTGAATTTATTTCATTTAATTGGTATAAAAACTTTTTGCATCGCGCGCTGCATGGAGGCGGAGGCTCTGAATCAGTGCGCGAGAATCACAGTGTCTTTTGTTTTTTATCACAATTTTTTTCTCAATTATTAAAAAACTATCTGACGCGACATACGCTGTCCTGTCTAAACTAAAACTCTATATTAAATTGAACTTTGATGTGCACTAAGAGCAGCACGCATTCCGTCAATGTTATGTCAAACGCCATAAGATTACATTAAAAAGTTTAAACTGCAAAAGCGCTGAGATTATAAGGTATAATGTTGTGACCAATCGAAATAGGGATTCATTTATATAATAATATATTATTATATAGATGTATATTAATTATTTTAAATGAATTTGTAACCGTATATAATATTAATTTCCCCGTGCTAATAAATTTGTATTGTGGCCTGGTCCTCAACAAACACATTCATAATTCATTCACTTTCATAATTTGAACACGTCGTATTCCTTCTACAGTCTGTGGTACTGCACATAACATAGGGGTTTCAGAAACTGTTACCGGCTTAGTGTCTGAGGTAGAAAATATTATTTGCGATTCGATTGCATTGAAATTGCATTCTCTAAGACCTGTTATAACATAACATACATATTTCATGTTATGGAGTTGAAGAGGTTATTGACGGATATATTAATGTATACTTAAAATCGGACTTACTTTGTTCATGTGGTCGCCGGTTCGATCCCCGCCCATTGCACTATCGACGTTAAACCACTCATAACACAAGTATTTTAGCTTAGCACGATGGGTTCACAAGAGTAATCTTGTGAACCCATCATACTATTAGTATTAATTAATTATGTGGTATTTACCATAGTCACCACGCTTGGCAGTTGGCAGGCGGATTGGTGACCGCAGTATTATGTGCTGCTGCCCGTTCCTTGATATACGATTATATAGAGTATGTTATAACAATCGGGACCAATGGCTTAACGTGCTATCCGAGGCACGAAGGGTAGTTCCTCAACCAACCAGACCCGGAAAGAAATCTTAGAAATTACACAAAGATTTCCTATCCGGCGTGGGGATCGAACCCACGACCTTTTTATCATAATTCTTCAACCTCCGTAGCGTACGGAGGTTTTACGGAGTTTGGAGAATTTTTACGATTGATTAATTTTCCAATGAATATTGGACTATTTACATATACATACGTATTTGGGCTTTGAATTTAACAATATAACAACCGTGGACTATTGGTTCGAACACACAGCACACAAAATTTTAATATAAGCAGGTCAAATAGAGATTTGCAGAGGCACGAACTCGAAAAAAGTCCTTGTTCCTATTAATATAATAATGGATAATGACAATCTAGCTAAATGCAGAAAATATTTAGCTACATTGGCACAATATGAGGTTCAATTTCATTCGACCTCAACCCAAATTTTATTTAACATAACAACATCGCAATCAATAAAGTTTTGCTGATGTTTCAACTAAAACCATAACATTCGCAAATTGCATTCGTCGTTTCATATGATTCGTTTTATTGTCGACGAGGTTATATTGAATATTTGTTTTCGGTATTTCGGTTAAATAATCGCCTTAGAAGTCTTCTTTTTTATTTTATTTTTTTGTTTAAGGCAGCTCTCGCATTTGTTTAATAGATGTAGGAATGGAACACCACACCAGGAACAGACCAGAACACCAGGTCTCTTCTCTTATAAATAATAACGAAAAAATTGAGAGAGAGAGAAGAATAAAGAAGAAGGGTGAGATGAGAAAGTTGACTTACAATGACTAATTGCTGCTGCCAGAGGCATTGGAGTTTGTCTTGAAAGAAATAAAAAGTTTCCAAAACGAGTCAAAGTGCCTTTACGTCCACCCGACCAAAATAATAATTTAAGTTCATTAACTATATAAAGAATAACAAAAATAATTAATGCTGACACGTAAAATTTAAAACTACAAAGATAATAATGAAAAAGTTGACACAAAGGTTACTAAGACTTAGTTGATTATTCTTTGTTTTTTATTCACGAAAATACACCTTGTAAACTTCAATGCCGAATTGATAATAGCTTAGCAAAAAAAGGCGATTCGGACTGGTTCCATTTTGGTACTACAAAATACCATTGCTAGAATGGTTTACCCTCATCACAAGCCCGCATAATGCCAACTACTGAGTATGAACCTTTCTCGGAGGGCGTTTGGCAGACGGTTTGCCGACAGTTGCACAAAAGTCCCCTATAAAACTAAAAAGATTTGTGATTCCTCAATATGTGCCAGCAACCGTCCTAAGCTGAGAATCCAAGTTCTGGCAGGTGGCGGCTTTTTTATAGGTTGCTTAGTTTGTAATTTTAACCCAGTTAGTTGGAGCTGGCTGGGACCCTGGTCGCTTTTATGCCTTGTAAAGTCACAAAAGTTCCTTGGCTAACTACATGGGTCCGTCCTAAAAAACGGTTTGGCAACCGCATTATTACTGATAGCATTTACATAGACTTCATCAGTCCGTTTAACGTTCGCAGCTGATCATCGTTCTCCTCCAGAGGAAGTATTTTTGCCATAGCCATCACGCTAGGGTTGGTAACCGCAGTATTATGTTGTAAAACACAAGAAAATGCTGCTGTTCTGCAGTTTCCTCGTACACGCTTGTTTTACATTCTACTATAAAAATCGGTACCAACGACTTAACTAGCTTTCCGAGCCATGGAGGGTAGTCCCCCAATCAACCAGACTCGGAAAGAAATCTTATAATTTACACAAAGCTATCTTACCCGGTGTGGGGATTGAATCCGCGCCTCCAAGATGTAACACAAAGTCTTTTGTGTCGTAAATTATGTTTGTAAAGTCTCCTGCGACACAGGGTTTATAATCAACATATTTTTAAATTTAAAACACACAGGGTCGGATATTAATGAATCTTTCATTATTTCTTTTGTAATTCAGATGATGAGGGGCCATCTTTATTAAAAAAGTTACGGAAAATATGTCAGTACAAACTTATATACACGGAAAGTAAATTGAAATTAAATAATTTACACGGAAGCGCTCCGAAGTTTAATCTCTTTTTCGTTTTTTAGCTTAAGCATAATATAAGTAAATTGGACTCAAGTGTATGAACACAGGTTCTAAGTGATTCCAACATGTAATTTGTTTTGCTATGAAAAACTTTAAACACAGATCGATCGATGTGACCAACAAAAATAAGTTTTGCTGCAATATGCAGAAACTACACGACAATCATTAATATTTTATTGGTTTCAAAATTTATTACAGTCTAATACAACATTGCAGTCAATGTACTGGTATCATAATCCCTCAATCCCCCCGCTAGCGACAGCCCTGAGCTGAGGTTGAGCCGAGCGATAGTGGACGCTCTCCTGCGCAGGTTACATAGTTTGTAGTTTTTTAACTTCCTAGTTAAAAAACTGCTCGCTTTTATGCCCGGTGAAGTAGCAAAAGCTTCCAGGTTTACTACTTACACGTTCATCCGAAAAAAATGTACTGGTGTATTTGTAGTTACGGTCGTTGCTTCTGAGGTCTTAGAAACAAAATAAATGTTCTGAATCTGGGTGACCACGGATACAAAGTCCGTGAATTTAATGGATGTAAAGTTACAAGGATCAATTTCCCAACTAAGGGAGTTGTTTTAAAAAAATGTTACGTTAAAACACATGGCAACGATACCATCGTTGAAAAATCCATGTCGAAAATAAAAGCGGTGTGTTTTCAATTCTTTTGTGAATGATTTTCATAAAAACTGTCGCGGGAAACAATGGATGACAAGACAAACTTCTATATAGGTACGGCTTTCATAAAGCGGGCTGATCGGGAACCGAGATAGATTAGTTTTCAGTTCAGAGATATTTTTGATATTGGCTTTTTTTTGGACATATGTAGTTAGGCTTTTGCTATTTCACTGGGCATAAAGGTGACTAGACTTAATACAAAACTACACTGTCGATTTTTAGGGGAGTTCTTTGCAACTTTGTTTGATAATACTCTTTCGCTTGCAATTTAAGTCTACTTTACACTTTTTAACTTTCTGCCTATTCAGTGTAAAGACTCAAAAAAAATGATGTTTTATTGTAACATTTGTATATTAGTCAAAGACAAAAAAATATATATTTGAAAAAAATATCATCATCAAAAAGTTCAGTGTAAACAACAAAAAAAGGTTTTTTTTTTCAAAAATGATATTGTCGTGAGTTTAATCATTTGTTTCATTAGGAAAACAATGATTTCTTTTGATTTATTGCATTATTGTCTATATGTCCTTCAGTTCAACAAAAACTCAACTTGATACTTAGCTTATTAATGCTATGGCTACCCTCTTTGCCATTGAAGTAAAAGTTACTAATCAAATAACCTAAATAAGCATTCTATCTAGAAGACTGTAGCCGTAGCAAAATCGTAGCAGAACCGTAGCAATACCGTAGCATGGCCAGATCATAGCCGTGGCATTATTCATTTTTATTATTATCGAAGTACTATTATTAATATGTATGTCAATCATACTAGTAGTTATAAAACTAGACTTCATGCGATCTATTGAACTCTAACTTTGTCTCAGAATCTGTGTCAGGTTATGTTATTACCCTTAGGGTCTCGAAAAACATGTTGAACCGTACCGATTGTCAAAACACAACCTACGGGAAATTAACCACAGAATACGGTTGCTTTCCTAGGTATTACACCATAAAACTGATGTCAGTATCCCGTTTGCGGATCGATAGGTCACCATTTATTACGTTATATTATTTCTTATCAAAGTCTGTCTCTACACATAGCCTACTCTGTGTCTCGAGTAATATTACCTGTGGTGCTCCATATCGTGAATAATCGTGATGCCAACGGAAAATGATATTCTCCGACAGATTGTATCTGTATGTACAAATAAGAAAAATATCAAGCAAGATAACGTAATAGTATTTTTTCTATGTCGTATGAAAATATGTTGGGTTTTTATTTTTGTTGTGAATTTATCGCGTTTTTTGCCTGTTAAAGACATGCAGACAAGTGTAACTTCAACTCTACTTCAGTTATATGAAGTACTACTTATTACTCGATGAAAGGGGGTGGCGTCGGGGAGCTGACGGCGAGGTGTCGGTGACAATGCGTATCCAGTACCTCTTGTCTTAGCGGGAGTGGACACGCACGGTCACCTTGAACATCTACTGTCGTCCGCTCCCCGGTGTTAGCTCATAATATATTATTGAAATAATAAGTTAAATAACAAAAATATTATGTAACAAAACATATATAAAAACACACCTGCATATATTATAATTATAATATTATAATATTTAAATTAGTACTAAGTTTATGTACAGGGTAATGAGCGCGTATCCCACCATTAAACGTACAGTTCGGCAAGAAAATGATAAAAAAAAAAAAAAAAAAAAAAAACTTATGGATCAATACCTCCCGTAATTTACGCCGTAACACTTCTTTCCCCACCCGCATACAGTCTATTTTGGCTATCCCTTTTACGAGTCACGATATCCACTGTAGGTTAGGAGTAAGAGTATTATATACCAAGGCTGTCGTTAAAGGTGACTAGGAGAAAGTCGTTATGGTCATCTTACCAATACGTTAGCGATGAATCTCTAAAATCTAAAATCTGAATCTTGAACTATGCCAACAGTAGCAACCGGAGACCGGTGCTCTGCTCCATTGAGACTCCATCATGTTAAAGCCAGGTTCATTAGGATAGTAGATAAATAGCTCAGAAGCGTTTGGTATAATTAACGGTAGCCACAAAACAAAAGGTCAGGATTTTCGTTGGCGTCAGGATTGCCTAAGGATTTCGGAATTGTCAAGGGTTCCAGTATTGTTGGTGTCAATCAGGATTATCAACAGATTTTAGATAGTTACTGTAGTCATCTTGAGATTGCCATCGATATAAGGGTTTTAGGTAGCGACAGGATTGCAAAAAAGTCGGGTACACAATCCACAAACCGATGACAATTCATCTGAATCTGGATTGTGATTGGCGTCAATGTTGTATTATTTGATTGGTGACTTTACAGGTGCTGCTTCGATTTCACAATTCCATTCGTAAAAACTTCAGTCAATATTATAGTCAGTACTTCTCATTAGATACATTTTACATTAAATCAAACGACACAATTAAATTGAATCCATTTATTTTTACAGATTGCATTTACAATCGAAACGTATCATTATTTACAATTAGAAACTATTATTATATAATTAAATAGTATTTAGTATAAACAAACATACATATATATGTAGGTAGGTAGACATGGATAGATTTTGTTGAAAAGTGCATAAAGTTAATGATTAAAATATAATTGCTATCCAAAGAAACGTATCCGATATTTAGATTTCAAATAATTACTTTAGACAAATGCCATAATTATGGATTTTTACAAAAAACAATATTAAGACTTGAACTTAAAGATAAAACTTAAATTACCTTGTTATTTTAAACTAACCAAAGGAATAAAGGAACTTTAATTCTTAGCATTTTTTACTGAAATAATATCGAAAATCATCAACTACTCTAAAAAAATTACTCATTTCAACAATTTCTACCTGAATCATTCCAATATAATATTAACACAAAGATCAAATGAAACTTTTCACGTAAAATTTTTGATTAAAAATCAAGCTGTATTAAGTAAACATGTCTGATATAAATTAGCATCTGCTTAAAAATTGTGGCATATACGTAACTTCAATATATATTTCATTATAATATGTTTTCATGTATTACGAATAATAAATGAAAATTAAGTTTCACATATTTTATCTCGCTAGCTAGAACTTGAATCAATTTTAATTCAAAATTATTAAATAAAGAATACATTCAGTATGTTGATTTAATTTAAGCATAGTACCTAACACAAATTAGTTCCACCTGAAGTTAAATACATTACATTACACTTAGTATTTACATTACATTAAAGTATAATATTAAATGTAGCTTATTATAATAAGATTATGTACAAAACATATAATGAATACTTCAGTTACATTTAAACTAGACTAGATATTACATTCATATAAGAATTTGATGAATTACATTTAATATTTTTTTAAACATGACAATTTTTAAATGTAAAGGTATCAGCACATTTATATATCACCGCTCATTTCAAGCATCAGCTCGGTTATAATTAGTAATATTACTTAAAGTGAGCTGCCGACCAAGATAAACCACACAGGTAACCCATTTAAGGTGCAAGTTGGAAGCGGGCGACGCGACGTGAGGCGGCGGCGGACGACGTGTCGCGGCGACACGTGGTATCTATGTATTTCTATGAAATTACGTCGAGCTTCGTGTCGCTAACTGCGAAGGGAATTTCATAGAAATACATACAAACCAGTAGTGTCGCCGCGACACGTCGTCCGCCGCCGCCTCACGTCGCCTGCTTCCAACTTGCACCTTAAAGGTGCATAAGCTGCCAGTATGTTATTTAAGTATGTCACCTAAAAATATATCTCAAGATTACAAGTTAACTGTGCTCATATGAGGAAAGATTTGATTTTAGAATTAAAACTTACGTGAGTGGTACATACACATATTTATATTAACTAACCGGTTGTACTCACGATTTGACTACTCCTTGGGAATGAACCTCGGGATGGTCTCGAAACTAGTCGGACATATCCGATGATAACAAATTGTGAGTACAACCGGTTAGTTAATATTAAAAAAAAAAAAGATTGTTTGTTTGCATTGAATCTGCTTCGGAACTATTAGGCCGATTTAAAAAAATATTTTACTATTACAATGCTACTTTATCCAAGAATAACATAGGCTATATTTAATTATGAAGTTCCCACGGGAACGGGAACAATAATAATCATTCTTTGAAAAGGCAGTGTCTTCTTTTGTTTTTATATGGGTGTAGGATTAGAAGCGGTGTTATATAAATGTGCCTTGACATTAAATCTGGATATAGGTCCATATCATTGGTTATAGTGTAGTTACAAAAGTTAATAAGGTTGAAATTCGAATGTATCATTCTAATATTTCGCCCTTTACTACACCGATAAAAAAAATATTTCCTGGTGAATTAATTTATACCTTAATAGCCACTGTCGGCATCACACAGTCACCGAATATATATTAATTCTTTTTTTTTACAAGGAACACACCAGGAACACGCCTAAGGGATTTATTTCTAAAAGTTTGCATTTAGTTAAAGAAATTCATAATTGCAATTTAGATTTCAAAAGTTTAGTCATTAATTAAGATAAAACAAAAAACAGTTGGTTTTAAATTAAAAACAAAGTTGAAGTTAAGTTACTTGAAAGGTTAATCCGCTATTATAATGTAAATTTTAATCATGAACCAATGTTTTGCGGTAGAAAGTTACGTTGGTCAATCCTGTGCAGTTTTCTTCAAATCAAATCATATTTAACGGCATAAAACAGTATCTTTATCATTTATTTTATTTTCCTCGACAAAATTTATCAATATTAAAAAATTATTAATTACAAATGAAATCTACAGCTACATCTAATTATCATTAATTTAATATTGATACATAGAAATGTTGTGTATATTATTTATATTTGGTCACATAGATTAACATGTAAACTCGTATGGATAAGCTTAACAGAATTACTAGTCTTAGACTTGAATAAGAAAATATATTTTCAATGTAAACTGTAATTATAATAAGAATCATCATCATCATTATCATCATCAGCCCGTATAACGGCCGCTGCTGAACAGGGGCCTCCTCCCGGGGAGGGTATTTGCCATAGTCACCACGCTAAGCAGCCGGATTGGTTACCGCAGTATTATGTTGTAACACACAAGGAAATGCTGCTGCCTGTGCCTTGATATACGATAATTATAGATGATGTTATAACAATCGGGACCAACAGTTTAACGTGCTTTCCAAGGCATGGAGGTTAGTCCCTTAACCAACAAGACCCGCAAAGAAATCACTAGAATTTACACAAAGATTTTCGGATCGAACCCACGACCTCCTACATCGAAAGCGAGCCAAATACCGCTACGCTACGGTGGTTATCAATAAGAATAATACCTTATTTTTATACCATTGCATTTTATTCTTCGGAGGTAACGACAAAATATTATTGAAGAAAATCATTTGTATATCTTCGCGGGCTGAAAAAATGTAAGTACGTTCATATGATTTAAGTTATGAACGATATTTCGCCTCTCTAACATATCAAATATCTCATTACTTGTTGTCGAGGAAAAGTCTGTTTTTTTTTGCTTCTAAAATAACTTAAAATAAACTGGCAACGTTATATTCTGAAACATTGAAGTCATTTAGATATATCGTAACTACTTGTTCCTATCGTTTCTAGAAATTCAGGTTAAGCCATCGATTGCGATTGCTATTGCATAATCTATTAGCAGACAACATTCGTAGCGGTATTTGGCTCGCTTTAAATCTCGGAGGTCGTTGGTTCAATCAAACTCCGGCAGGAAACGTTTGTGGAAATTCTAAGATTTTTGATGTTGGTTGAGGGACTACCCTCCGTGCCGTTGGTCCCGATTATTATAACATCATCTATAATAATCGTATATCAAGGAACAGGCAGCCTTCCTTCTTTCCTTGTGTGGTAAAACATAATACTGGAAATACCCTTCCTTAAGAAGGAGGCCCATGTTCAGCAGTGAACGTTATACGGGCTGATGATGATGAATCTATAGCAATAATATACTAGGGAATAGGCAGTGGCGTTTTTCTGTGTGTGTTATTATATACCAACCCGCCTGCCAATAACTATGGTAAACCCTCCGTTTATGGTAAAAGCAGTAGAAATTATAATGTTCCCAATAATCAGTACCAATTTAAACGCTCATACCAGTCCAAAATTAACTTGTATACGGTTCTCGCGTTTGACTGAATTGTTTTCAGTAAACAACGATTTCCTTTTAATACTAACATTGTGATTATAACATACTTGCGCGATTCGTTATTACTTGTCGTTAATTAAATGCTGAAATTATTAAACTATGGATTTGTTATTTCGGTGTGTATGTTAATCATTAATTACAACTATGTTACACTCATAAATATCAGAATAGGATTGAGTCACAGTTTATATTTGCTACGTTTAGCTGTACACTGTACAGTAAATGTTGAAGTTTATAATGAATTATACCATCATTGATGAATTAAATGTTCGCAATGCGCGAGGACCTTCACAAAGAAGATTGGGTATTTAAGCCACATGCGAGCACATAAAAGACAACGAAACAGTCGCCCTGGCCGAAATGGGTCGGATCATCATCACCAAATCAAGTCACTTCTTAAACGAAGTTGAAATGTATTAGACCTACAATAAATCACCAATAGATGGCGCTATTCAATCCTTTTTGGTTTTCGTGGTTAATCATTGACAATTAGGTAAATGAAATAGCAAAATATTGTTCTTAATGCAACATATAACATTGTACCTTTAAAAAAGTAAAACCCGTCACATGAGCCCTTATAATTAGGCCCTAATAAAGTTTTAATACTCGTACACAGTAATAAGGCTGTAGTTCTGCTCGTTTTTATACTAGGTTAATTAATAAAAGTCTCGCGGATAGATAGTCCGAATGAAAGCCTGATACGCTAAAGTGATCCTGTGTGTGAAAGATGATATTAAAGGAGTCGATTTGTGAGGTGACGTCAGATATAGAGATATTAAAGAAGAATGAACAAATATGAACATGATTTTCAAGAGCTTCAAGGTACGATTTAAACATTTAACAGACCCGTACTAATTTTTAACTGAAACATCAAACTAAGTAGGTACTTAAATACATATCCCTAAGTTTTAATAAATTCTTAATTAACTATTTACAAGAAAAACTTAAAAATAAATATATTATTGTTAAAAAGATAAACTTTGATATAACCTTGTATATCTGTCTCACTTTACATTTAAGTTTAATGATTTTTTGAAGAATTTTCGACGAGCTAAAAGTCAGCTATTAATTCAAGATTTAGAATTCAGTAAATTATTGGCATTGTTTTTGCTATACGATCATCAACATGATGCAGGGGCCAATCAAATTGGAACCAAGTTATTAAAAGTCTCTAATTATATCAATTAAATCTAATTTTTTCATCGTAAGGTTAATTACAAATCGACTCATGACTTATTTTGACTTTAGTCATATACAGACAAGCCATATTTTCATTTCGGTGATCAATATTCGCCAAGCTTTTATCTACAATGTGTTTCCAAGGAATTCTGTAAAGTAATATTCAACGAATATTTTCTTAAGTGATAGATATGTTTACGTATGGGCTCTTCCACAAAAACACGATACTGCCATTAAACCAAAGTTTCCAAACTTGGGCCTTGCAAATTTAAAATCGCTACGTTGACGTGTAAGAACTCTAAAAATAAACCAAATTTTTACCTTAAAAAATATTTTCTGGGCATTACGTGTTTTAAAGCCTCATGGCCATTTAAAGAAAGTTCTCCATACCAGGCCCCGTTTTATAGTTGCGCGAGTAATTTGTCAATATTAAGAAATTTATGCTTCTGACCGTACTAAACATTTCTGTTTTAACAGCCGAGTTTATTTGTTATCTGAGAATTAAATAATGTACCACTGCTGTGTAACTCCTTTACTAATTAATTGTAGGAATAGTATATAGGCGAAAACGAAACATAATATTATTACATTTTCGGGGCTTTATACAGTAATTAAGCCAAAGGAATTATGTGAAATAGTACAATAGGAGTAAATAATAATTTTCTCAGTCTCTGGAGACAATATTTATATAATTATTTAAAAAGAAAATGTTATGACTTGTTTAATTAGTTAAACATATTGAGTTCATCATAACTTATATTTATATTAAACTTTGAATTGATCATCATCTACTATAGCATCAGCTTCTTGAGATTAATTTAATACAAAATCAGTGTTAGGTGTAAAACTTGAAAGTTTAGTTTGTGAGACAGACATCCAATTACAATTGACTTCATAAAATTCTAATACAGTCGAATACTGTTTTTTTTCTTATTTTTCATTTGACAACTGTTTAAACTATGATTAAATTTAAACTTGAAACCATTCTTAACATCGTCATCATCATCAAAATCTTTGGATTCTTCATTCCTATAATCTGCATTATCACTGTGCCTCTCATCAATCTTTCCATCCTTAAAACAATCGTAGTAAGGTTTACAATCAATGCAATTCGTACTTCTTGCTATATAATTTTCAATGCCATCTCTACTACGTATGTCCGTTAGTTTGCCTAGTTGTCAATCTCGGCACCCATCAGTAGCTAAAGTGAATCTTGTGCCAGATTCGCTGATGGAATCATCCCGAACTTTAGGTCTGCGATTACCATTCATTTGTTCAATGAAGGATGTGTTCGTGTTTCTGGTGTAGTCTCGGTGAATGTTGTGGTTTGATGGTGATAAGTGTGTGAGTCGGTAGCTGGCGTAAGAATCGTTTCGGCGTACTACAGTCCTGGTAGTTCCAGCTCTGGAGCTTCCTATTGGTGCGAAGGAGGTGCCGTTTTGATCAGCTGCTGAAGTCGTTTGGCAGCAGCAGAAGCACTTGAAGTATGACCTGTGAAACTCCCGTCGAAATTTGCCTGCAACAATGAAAATTTGGAAATTTACTAAGCAGTTCATGGAAGAATATTTTATGTGCTGATAGTGTGTTTTAAGGGACTGCTGGTGATATTGGTGAGGACATATACATATTAAAATTGTGTTAAAATATATAACGTTGGTATATGTGCACTTGGTGCTATTGATATTCATGGTAAGGTTAAATAATATATAAAAGCTTGTTTTTTTAATATTGGTGATTCTGAATTATCTATCTCAATTAATATCATAACCTAATAAATTAATATTTTCACATTGAAAACTACGTATGTATCAAATGTGGAAACAACAATAAGAGTATATAATACTAATCTGCCTACCAAGAGTGGTAACTATGGAAATTTCCCTCAACCATCCTGGCTTGCCAAGGTCTGTTAACAGGAGACCTATGTTCAGCAGTAAGAGTAAACAGTATGTTGAAGTGAAGAAGTATGAGACATTGAACTTGTAAAAAGAGACAGTCAAAAAAGGAAATTCTGTTAATCTAATAAAACTCACACAATGCAATCCTTTGTATTTTAACAAACAGAGTTTTATTTACATAATTCAGCATTTTCATACTAAAGCTGTTTTTGGGTTCCATACAAAGAAATCCAACAACAAAATAACATCCACAACTAAACATGGGCTTATGTTATATTAATGATTGGTTGAAATTCATGTCCAAATCTAGCTTTGGTGGCCAATTAAGAATATGTTAATTTTATTGCAACACGTGTCATAAGATCCTCATTACTATCATAGATAATTATTATGATCCAAGCTAACAATGAATAAATACAAAAATCGCCGAAATGAGGTACCATGATGTATGCATTTTATAAAGGCTGAGCTTAAAACAATTTGTTCAATTGTTTTCACATAGTAAGTCATGTACGATGATCCAGTGTGACTATTTTTTACTTTTGGGTTCAACCTATTTATTATTATTCTTTATTGCACACATAGAAACACAAAAGATACATACATTATGCAGAAATACAAATAGCAAAAAGGCGAGCTTAATTCATTTATGAATTTTCTTCCAGCAAACCCCGAGTATGAGAAAAAAATTGTGAACATAGGGCATTACCGTGTACAACCAACAAACAATTTATGTATACCTGAACGGTATATAAAATAAAATGAAAAAATCAATAAAAATAAGATAAACATACACCCTAATACTTACATACCATACTTAAATAAAATACCTACATATTTATAATAGACTACTTATATATTTATACATTACATTACAGAGATAGGAAATATTCCTTCGTTCTTCTTTTAAAAGCATTTATAGATGAGCTAGAACGAATAGCTTGTGGTAGGGAATTCCATAGCCGCACTGCACGAACAGAAAATGAGCCATCATATCGACTGGAAACATGAGGATGATTTTTAAGAAGAAGTGAAGTAGCAATACGACATGGCTTATCCCTAGGTACCAAATACTCAAAGCGTTCACTGAGGTAAGAGGGGGCATTAGAGTTGTGAAGAACAGAGAAGAGGAGAGATAATATATGACAATCTCGACGCCGCCGAACAGGCAGCCACCCTAACCGCAGCCGAAACTCCGACACATGGTCGTATTTCCGGAGGCCGAAGATAAAGCGGATGCATAAATTCTGCAGACGTTCGAGCTTGTCGAAGAGTTCTTCTGTTGCATCTAAGAAACAAACGTCAGCGTAGTCTAATAGAGGAAGAAGAAGCGATTGAGCAAGAGTGACTTTCGTCTGAAACGGTAAGAATTTCTGGAGACGTTTTAGCGATTGAAACGAACTGAACAATCTCCTGCTTACTTCGGCAATATGGTTTGTCCAAGAAAGATTGTTGTCTATAAAAACACCCAAGTTTTTGGCGCATCTGGCAAGTTCTATAGTCATGTTATCAAATATAATGGGAGGAACTGTACTCCATTGTATTGAATTATACATATATCTGCTACCAATAATGAGAGCTTGTGATTTAGAGGGGTTGACCAAGAGGCCAAACGATTCCGCCCACTTGCTAATGTTTCCAAGATCAGTATTGATAGCAGCTATAGCTTCCCTAGTATCAGTGACTTTAAAGTGTCGATATATCTGCAAGTCGTCTGCATAGAGATGATAATGAGAACATAATATATTAGTTATAGAGTTGATGAAAACAGAGAAAAGAAGAGGAGATAGGACGCCACCCTGAGGAACGCCCGCAGCTAGATCACACCACTGAGAAAAGGTCTCATTGGCATGGACACACTGTGAGCGACCTCTAAGATATGAATTGAACCAAGCAATCACTGGTTGTGAGACATTAAGAGAAGAAAGAATCCCAAGGAGAATGTCAAAGTCTACTGAATTGAAAGCACTGCTAAAATCCAGTAATACCAAAACGGTTAGCTGCTTCTGTTCCATGGCCATGCGAATGTCATCTGTAATTTTAACTAAAGCCGTTACGGTGCTATGGCCAGGTCGGAAGCCGGACTGAAAAGGTTGCATAAGGTTGCCTGAAAGAGATCGCTTTTAGCGATAAGGACGCCGATTGCAAAATATAATTAGGATAATTCTTATAATAATATGATGTTATCAAATTTACTGTGTTGTTTAAAATTTTGCTTCTTCTTCTTTTCACTTAATGAACAATTCTGGCAAGAATTGTTCAAGAATTAAAGAGACAGATCGCCGAAGTATTCGTATAAAATGGATACCTACATTTGTTTTAATAATTCATATATCTTCATCTTCCTATACCTCTCTATCTATCTATATGAATAAAAAAGCGACTGACTGGCTTTCGATCACTGCTAGAACCGCTGTCTAAAACATTGGGAAAGGGCTTTTAAAATTTTAATCTTTAAGGGGTTGCATATTTCGTATAGGTAAAGTCGCAATTTATGCAGAAAAGTCGAGGGCAACAGCTAGTTATATGAATATAATTACAGAACCACGGTACAAAGTACCAACTCACACCTGAATAACAAAAAATGTAGCATTGTTTCAACACCGACAATTATATAAAAACAAAAGTATTTAAGGTACGGTTAATTGACAAAGCACTGCGGTATAATTGGAATAATGAAATTAAATAAAACACGGTGTACTTTTGTTATATTTTGTAGTTTACAAAAATTGTTTAAAACTTGCTTTCATGTTTATAAACCTTGAATGTACCGTACCTTTTTTTATGAATTCAGTCAAATGCTGAAATTAATTATTAAAGTTGGAAAGTTTGTGAGTTTGGATGTTTGGGATAATCTCTTAACGACTCTGATTTAAAAAAATACCTAACCATTAGATAGCTATGTTATTCAAGGCTAAAGCAGGCTATATTTGTGTCTAGGTATATTTATTTAATTATCTTAGTTGTAATTACTTTGATATTTAATATACTTACTTGTATGGTTATCAATGTTTTTAGTTTTATTATGTTATTACTTATGAATATATTATTATATATATTTTTTTATTATATTTATTTTGAGATGTTGTATAAAAATGTATAACATTTAAAATATTACAGAAATTTCTTTGCTTACGTAAAAGCTAGACTGAAGACTATCTCATGTTAAAACGATGACCTGATGATTTTGGAAGCACTCTATATTAAATCATATATTTTTAAGTTTGTTTTATAAAAACATCACTCTCACTAGGGTACCCCATTATATGCCATTATAAGTCACGGGGGACTAAACAAACACATCAATCACGGACACAAAACACACTTACTGCTAACTTTAAATAGTCCGATAATAATTATCAGAGGAATAAAATGTGGATAGACCACCCCATGTCTTCCCATGGGTGTCGTAAGAGAGAAAGTGGAAAGTTAAAGACTATATAGAATTTATCTCAGATTTGTAAAATACACAGTAGCTGGTACTAACATGATACTGACTTTTGTATTATACAGTTCAATAGCTTGGAAAATATTGTGCGCTGGCACGAAGTATACGTTTTATTGGCATAAGTGATAGTGTTAGAGAAAAAAACAATGTATATTTTCACGATAGGTGCTTCATGAACATTCAGAATTTTCAATGAGTACATAATGAACAAACAGAAAACTCGGTAAACGTAAGGTAGGGCGTCCCCTGACAAGATGGACCGATGACCTCAAATTAGACGAGGCCTAAATTCCGTAGTAGACAAAGATAAGCTTACTGATTAAGTGACAAAATGAAAATATAATAATAACTCTAAGTTCTATTTTTCCATTTCTTTTCTTTTGCAATAGATACAATTTTGTAAATATTTTTATTATTTATTAAACAGTCAATAATCTTTGTGCTTAAACAACCTCCATAGCGTAGCGGTATTTGGCTAGCTTTTAATCTCGGAGGTCGTGGTTTCGATCCCTACGCCTGACAGGAAATCTTTGTGTAAATTATAAGATTTCTTTCCGGGTCTGGCTGGTTGAGGGTCTACCCTCTCTGCCTCGGAGAGCACGTTAAGCCGTTGGTCCCGATTGTCACATCATCTATAATAATCGTATATCAAGGAACGGGCAGCAGCGTTTCCTTGTGTGGTACAACATTATACTGCGGTCACCAACCTGCCAAGCGTGGTGACTATGGCAAATACACTACCTCGGAAGGAGGCTCACGTTCAGCAGTGGAGTTATACGGACTGAAGATGATTATGTGCTTAAAATATTATAAAACGCTTTTCGATCTGAATGACTGACGGATCAACGCGCAGCTTAAACTGCTGATCGTAGAAATCTGAAACTTTGAGGTTGAATTCTCTTTATGACGTAGACAATCGATACGAAAGTATTTTTTTTAAACACTGTACAGGGGATAAAAATGGATGGCAAGAAGACTGGCGGGCAATAGATATACATATTTCATTAAATATTTTGTTCAATCTTTTTTGTATGTTGCTAAGACTACGCTACGTTAAATAAAGAGTTCATATGGAATAGTTGTCGTCCCATTGCTCTTGTTACGATTTTTTGCATCCATGCAGAACAACTTCCGTATATCGGTAAAAGTTACACTATATGTGGGATGTGGGTTCAATGCTGACAACAAGTAAATACACCAATCAGGTATTTTTGGACGACCTGTTCTCTCTGCATTATCTATAACGATTGTATAAGAACCAAACGATAGAAAGGGGAAAACTGAAATCAATAAACAATATAAAGTTAAGTTAAGTATAAAGCCAATAGGAATTGGAATAAAAACTATTTTGCAATAACAATACAGTGTAAGTGCAATTCAATTATAATACTATACATGTATACTAGTGCAGCACAAAACAACGGTTACAAAAAAAGTTAATGTTTTAGGTTTACTTTTTCTGTGCGAAGAGAATAAACTGCACTGACCTGAGAACCCCGGAAAGCCTGCAAGCAGAACGTTATTGACGTATATTTAAAAACAAGCCAATTGAAAACAAAACAATGAATGATATAAATGAGCTTACAACAAACACGGCAAAACTAATTTAGGCATCGTTCAGTAAGATTCAACGTAACCAAGAAAGGCGAAGTGTAAAAGTATGACCTTGTTTTTAATCAGTGAAGAAGCATTGTTATTTTTCGGATGGACATTTTATGTAATAGACAGTAAATAGGCCGTACCTAGAGATGTGTAGTTCGCGAATGAATCCTTCAACTGAAGTACTTCAGTTGGAATCACTCTGTATCTCTTTCGTTCAGTGCAGATTCATATACTTCAATAGTTCAGTTTAGTCCATTTAGTTCACAGTGTTAAATTAAATTCTTATATTTAATATAATACGTACACAATATAACTTAATGCTTTTAAATGAAAGCTATAGGTACTTATACTTAAAAAAAAAACATCAAGAACTAATACAAAACAATATAATCATTCTCGTTATTAGTTCATTGCACGATCGATGATGACCTGCGAAAATTGATTCAAATGAATCTAGTTCATAAACTGAACTAGTGAAGTAAATGAATTCGATGATCGTTTGAAGGACATGCGAAAACTGATTCAAATGAATCTTGTTCATAAGCTGAACTAGTGAAGTAAATCAGTGATATAGTTCACTTAGTTCAAATGAAGTATACTTCAATGACACATTTTGCGCATGTCTATATCTCATTGATTCGTTGTGATTTGCTGAACTAAATGAAGTACTGAACTAAATCAGTGGACTACTTCATTGAGCCAAAAGATATACTTCATTCATTTCTTTTTACTGACACATTTGCGCATGTCTAGCCGTACCTACATAGCCATGGTTCCGGCTTAGAATAGAACATCATCTTCCTATAGGTGTCTTAAGAGGCGACTAAGGGATGACCTGACGGATGGTAAGCAGCATTTATCAACTAAAAGATCAGCATTATACCATTTTGACCACCAATTCACGTTCCAATTGTGGTGATTACGGCAATATTTCTCAACGATCTTAGCTTGCCAAGTTCGGTTAAAGAGAAGGTGGATGTTCGGCAATGGACGTGGACGGCCGGAAACCACACGGAAAATAAATAAATACCTAATCTAATATATTCGTAATATAAAAATAATATACAAATTATACTGAGGGCACCCATATGGGGTTTAGTACCAGCCACGGTCCAAGGTGCCATTGATGAAAGAGGCAGATATGTAAAGAGGATGTGATCACTACCACCGCCAATAGGGTAGGGTAAGAATAGTGGTGCAACGCGGCCCTCGCCAGCGATAATTCTACCCTAGCTAACCCGCTTACATGCTTCATCTGCCATACCTACTTTTATGGCAGACAAAACATCAAAGCTGGTTTTTTTTTCACTTTTTTAATTTATTCTCTTCCATACACCAGAGATGGTACTCGAATACTCTGAAGTATGTCAAGTCAAAATATTGGTCATTATTAAATTGCTTGACATGACAGAGAGTAAATCGCCATTAACACTGATTCCCACTTTCATTCGTTATTTAATATTTTTTATGAAATCAAAATAATATTAAAATATGCCATTATTCCACAGTTGAACACAGGCCTACCCCATCGAGTGGAAACTACTGCTAGCACTCTGCATCGACTGACTTCCTGCGACCTTTATGAGGTCGTCGGTCTATCGTGCAGGCGGTCGTACCACGCCGCGCTTGCCAGTTTGTGATCTTTTACTCCAGAACCATATCGGCCGTCAGTTTTTAGAGATAATATGTGTCCTGCTATTGGGATTTCCGATTGCTAATCCTTTGAGCTATATCAGCAACCTTAATTCTCCTGCGGAACTCTCATTTCTGATGCGATCACACAGGAAAATGCCGATAGTTCTTTCCATAGCTCGCTGAGCGACTTAGAGCTTTTTTATGTCACACCATGTCTCAGATCCATATGTCATTACGGGTAACACATTGATAAATTGAATCTAATTGATCCGTTATAAACTATAATGTAATCAGTCAATGCTTTCACGTGACTTGCCCGTCTGTAGCGACCAATTATATCTGATATTAGTTAGGATCCTATTCATGGAATCATAAACGTACGTGTATCAACTAGTGTCTAATGACTTTGCCCTAGTGAACATTGAGGTTATAATAATTATCCGGTTCAATTCCTCTGCAACACTCATTTGATTAAACAATTAGTACAATCAGCTTAGAATATATTCGTGGGGTAGCGGCATTAACGTGTCCCTTTAAGCCTCAGAGATCGTGGGCTCAGATCCCACGTCAGTCAAGAAATCTTTCTTATTTGTTTCTCTGTCTGGTTGGTTGAGAGACTGAGGGCCTCCGTGCCTCGGAAATCAGGTGAAGCCATTGGTCTTGATTATTTTAACTAGGAATCTATAGTTTCTAATCTATCAGGGAACGGGCAGCAGCGTTTTCTCGTGTGTTAAACCATAATTCGGCGGCCACCAACCCGCCTGCCATAATCCTGATTAGAGAGAAGGCCCATGTTCAGCGGTGGACGTTTTACGGGCTGATGATGCTAAAGCGGCACCTACACGTACTTCAATCACACCACATCGCAGCGACAAATAGTTATTAGTATAAAATTAAGTATTTCACAAAAATTTCTTCACGAACATAATCACTACACATACCTAATATTAACAACTGTTAAAGGTTTTGCACATATTTTGATGGCACCTTATATATACAGACCTTTACAGATTTAAATGCAGGTATTCATTTCATTTACACTCAAAGCAATAATGTAAGTGAAACTGAGATATTCAGAAACCCGTAGTATATTATAATATACTGTATTTTATGTGCCATCTTGCATTTCAACAGTGTTCCGAACAAAGCAATGAACCTATTTGTATAATAATTAAGCAGGAAGTTATCTTTCCAAGATCTGTTTGCCAGCTGGCAAAGGCCTCCTCTAGCCTCTTCCATTCTTTACTTTCGTAAGCCACTCTGTTCCGCATGACTCCTGCCACTTGTCTGATCTCATCATCCCATATTTTCTGTGGTCTACCTCTCTTCCTCTTGCCTTCTCGTGGGTACCACCTTTTCACTCTTTTGCTTTGCATTTATAGTGACCTCGTATCACGTGGCCAGCCCATCTCCATTAGAGTCTTTTGAGTTTAAACTTTTATTTATAACGTAACATTCAGTTTTATTGATCACTGGCGGAAATTGCTAAAGAAGTCGGCAGATTGCCTTAAAAAGAAAACTTAAATTGACGCACCGCGCCTTCAGATTCAAAGTAAACTGTTGAAGATAAACAAGATAATAACTTCCTGCTTATCCTCTATTCTATCGAACTGACGTTTTAATTATTATACAAAGAGGTTCATTGTTTTGTTCGGAACACTGTTGAAATGCAAGATGGCGCATAAAATACAGTAATATTATAATGTACTACGGGTATCTGGATATCTCAGTTTCACTTACATTATTGCTTTGAGTGTAAATATATAATAATAATAGTACTGTCAAAATAATCATATCAATAGTATCCATGTCAATTTAAGTTAAGACTTACAATTTGTACTCTAAAAACTCATGTACACTATAGAATCACTTTTCAACTAAAAACCTCTTCAAGCTACTTTTAAATCTAAAAAACGGTAACGTTTTTATAGAGTTTGGTATTTTGTTATACAATTTTAAACACATAATACTATATTGTTATTTGTTAATGTGAGATTTATCCTCGGTTTTAATAACTTATTAGTGTACATAGATTAAATTCCAGCAATTATTTTTACCCAATCTGTGTAACTTGACTGTACGACTTAATTCTTGAATTAAATAAATATTTTATTTGTTACATTTTCACGTAACTCAGAATATGCACAAATTAGAAATAATTCGGTATAGATTAATTAAATGTTCTGACCTATTGAAGACCGATAGTTTATGTTCACACCTACCTTTAGCCGTAACATATTATGTTACGGGTAAAGGTAGGTGTGAACATAAACTTAAGATTAGCCGGCTAATCTTAAGTTTATGTTCACGCCTACCTTTAGCCGTAACATATATATATATTTAAAAATAACAATTTTTATTTAATCTTTCTTTTCAATGCAATAACGAAACGTTATTGAGTATTTAACTATTTACATTGATAGACATTAGATAACCACTACAGATCAGACTAAATTTGACAAAATTAAGCTCAAAATTACTTGAATTGGAATCCAATCTAATCGAATCGAATCTATCCACCATATATGTACGAGTTTATATACAAGGGATTACTCGAATTTTCAAATACTCAATCCGCTAAAACCGAAAGCTCAATATTTTATCTTAAATGAAAAGGTACAAGCCCACTTTTATCTGTGGCTAATCGCTGGTCGATTTACGGGTTTCATCCTTCTTCAGATTGCCGTTTACTAGTGAACCTTACCTGTTTCTACTCGGATGGATATTACCTATTTAACCTTTATGTTCTCCATTCGTCGTAAAAAACGGCTGTATTTTTCTGTACAAAACGATACTTGAGTATTGAATTGAATGAATTTCGATGAAATTTTGGATGCAAACGTATAACTCGGCTAATGAATACACACAAAGATCAGTGATCATTGTGCTTATTAGTAAATAAGCCTCTCTGCCTGCTATATTGATGATTATTTGTCTCTGTTTGTCACTCTGATTTTTTATGTACGTTTATTTTTTCATTTTTGTTCTTTCCTATGAATGGCGTCCGTGTGTATCCTTATTATATTATTTAATCCATCTTTTTATATCTTTAATACAATTTAATTAACGTATTCGTTGCCATAATTACTACGCTTGGTATGCGGAATGGTAATCACGGTAGGAAGGCAATTGAACTTGCGCTGATAAATGCTGCTGCCCATCCATCAGCTGTATGTGCCGCCTATTACGACACCCATAGGAAGACATTAGGTTACTAGTTACTTTATAAAACTTCGGGTAATTTGCAGTATATGATGAGTCCTAAGTAGTCCTAACCTGATTGTTCAACCGAATTGGCGTTCCCCAGGGTGGCTTTCTCTCTCCGTTATTATTATCAATCTTTAAAAACGTAGTTACGCGACGTGGAAACTGGAAGTTATAACCTTTTTTTTCAGATGGACTTACCTATGTAGCCATGATGCTTTTGCTACTTCACTGTGCATAAAGGCGAGCAGAGCTCTAGCCTTAATAAATGGGGAAGTGATAACATCACTTCCAGTTTCTATGCCTCTTCGCAGATGACTTCATCCTTTCCCTTTTTTTAGTAAAGCCAACTCTCGCACTAATGAAATTAATTTCATACTCAATTCATGGACACAGCAAACCAGAGACCAAGAGTCAGAACAATTATCTGTAGTTTCCACAAATAATTGTCCAGGGTAGGAATCGAACCCGAACTCTGAAGCAACTACTGTAACCTCTGAATCACCGGTAACTAAGTAACTGTATCCTACGTTTCTCCGCTCCGATGTTAGTTCTGCTATTGCACCCTTCAATTGGGATCTTGACGTTGTTAAGTGCTGGGTAAAAGGTCACGGCGTCCTTATTAAATCACCAAAATTTAAAGCTTATTGAGCAACAAGGGTTTGTGCAGTGGGTTAGATTTTACGGATGTCCCACCAGTAAATCTGGATGGCATACCTAATGCGGTTCCCTATCCATTTGCATAAAATTTTAAGACCTAATATAATTTAGCATAATTTTGTTTGGCATAATTATATTTTCGCATAATATAATTACGCATAACAGCTTACGCATAATTTTTTAAGCATAATTTGATTAAGCATAATAATTATTAAGCATAATATTCTAAAGCATTAATTTATTATGCTTTAGAATAACCCACTCGCCGGCCGCTGCCGCGGCGCCGCTCGCTTCGCTCGCTCGGCTCGTGCGTTGTATGGCCGCAGTTCTAACCTAACCTAACCGAAGGCCTACTAACGTTATCCTAACCTAACCGAAGGCCTACTAACGTTATGCGTATCAAATTTATGCCTAAACAAATAAGTCTTTAAGATGATTATGCCAACATAAAATGTATGCCTAAAAAAATTATGCCGAAGTATTATTATGCCAAAACAAATTGTGCCAAAATCGTTATGCCGAAGTATATTAGGACAAAGAACATTATGCGAAAAGAAGGGATCCCACCTAATGCCTTCACTCATAAGACTAAGAATCGTGGCATTACAATCGACGGACATTTATCTTAAGAAGTTCCATTTGCTGATGTGAGCAAACAGGCTCAGTATGCATACCACTGGCTGAAATGCTTGCAATATTCCTTGCCCTCGAATACGAATATTTAAATTCTGACTTTTGAATACCAGATAAAGGGATGCTTTTTACATTTGTTTATGCTGTACATAACACTGCGATGACCAATCCCCCTGATAAACGTGGTGAAGGGCTGATGTTGAGAATGATAATAGCGATTCGAACAAATACAAATGTATGAAGATATATTACTGCTTAATTAAATGCCTAAGCCAATAGCCAAATAAATTCTCTCCAAAAGACCAATGTTTTACCTTAAATAAAAAGGTACAAGCCCACTTTTACCCCACGGTAATCGCTTGTCGATTTCCTCGCTATATCTACTGAACTGATATCCTAATGCTACCGATAAATATCGACAATTCTGTTAATTCAGGAACCTTACTGCTTTTTACTTGAATAGGCATTAGCTTTATGACCTTTAGGTTTTGGTACAAGTAAACAGGATTTTAAATGTATTTTATTTGGACTAATTTACTGCTTAATAAAAACCGGTCAATAGGTGTGTTAAGAAATTATTGGTTTTGATCTTTATTACAAGCCCATAGAGTTGAAAATGTGGAGGTCGCGATGTGATTACATCCTGGCTAAAGGTTAACGGGCTGAAACATAAAATGTAAGTATATGTTTGTAATTGAAAATAACTGGTTTTTACTATATGCATTCATATGAATTTACTCCAAAAATTTGCACACCGAAAGGCTAATATGAAATCTAAATATTAAGTTAGCCTATCTATCTGTATGTGGTTCCAGCTACTCTCAGTAACGGCTAGTTTTAATGTGACTTTGACTGGTAGATTATACAAGGTATAATTAGGATTCTTACTTTATTTTGTCTTTCCATTTGTTTTATCGTTTATTCCGACTCATTTCCGAAACGATAATACCGATTTAGGCAGGACATGCATTGTTAGACAGCTTATATTACAACACAAAACATACATGATACCTAATTATTCTAATAAAATAAGTTTATGCATGAAGCATAGGGGAAAAACATCCCATTTAGAATAAATCGTGTGTAAAATTAGCCATAACGCTCACAGTTAATTTATCCCGAATTTACCCATATATTTTGTGTCACTAATGAATGGAACGAAATGAAAAGAACGACGCAAACAAAATGTATATACGCAAAAGAAAAACATTTTGAATATGTTCATTTTATAAATATGTGATCAGTTAGTATTTTTTAGCTAAAGAGCTTTAAGACAGTGCTAAGTTCGGAGTTTGAGCTCGGAGGTAGTGGGTTCGATCCCTAAGTCGGACAAAAAATCGTTGAATAAATTATAACACGATTCTGTTTGGGTTTGGTACCAACTGTTATAACTTCATCTATAATCTAGCATACACCAGAACGTATACCAGGGAACGGGCAACAGCGTTTCCTTGTGTTACAACACAATACTGCGGTCATCAAACCGCCTACCAATCGTGGGTGGAAGCCCATGTGTAGCAGTGGACGCCCACCAGACCGGCTGATGATGATGATGAAGGGATTCGAAGGGCGTTATTAGTACGTATAATTAATCGACTACACAAAACAACTTTATTAAGCGTATCCGTATTCAAAGCGAACAACTGGTAATTTTAATACATTTTCTGTAGTATGTATGTAGTATTCTTGTTAACCCCTCGTGCTACGCTAAAATGCTTGTGTTACGAGTGGGTTCACGTCGGTAGTGCAATGGGTGCAAGTCCGACGCCCTAGCCATTGGGCTACGCTTCAATTTGAACTAGAATGAACACTATTACAAGTGTACTTAAGTTCAAAATCATATAATTGGTAACATACCTACCGCTAGCTGAAGAGTTAACTTTACACACTCAATCATATAACTAGCATGGCATCATATGTGACTGGCAGTCCAAACGTTAATTTCAGATTAACGATAAGAAGTACAGTCCGTAACTTAAAAAGTTTGAAGCGGCCGTAGCCCATTGGCTAGGGCGTAGGACTTGTGGTCGCCGGTTCGATCCCCACCCATTGCACTACCGAAGTGAACCAACTTGTAACACAAGCATTTTAGCTTAGCATTAGGGGTTAACAAGAATACTAGTAGACAGCAAAAGTTCTGCTAGTAATCTTTAAAAAATAGTCCCCTTGTCTATGAAACCACCGGCTTCTGGAAGCTCGTTGCGATATCATATTTTACTGATAAGTACATAAGACTGGATACCTGCTCGAGTAAGCCCGGCAAAGTAACAAAATCCTCGGTCCTAACAACGTATTAAGTCCGTCCGATGAAACTGATAAGCATGTGTGTTTATGTTGATCCTACTTATACCTATATAAAAATGTAGGTGAAGAAACAGGCAAGCTACTTAACAAAGTTGTTTTATATGATTTGAGGCCCCGAAGACGTAGCTACTGCCATAATACGACACTGGGCTTCGAGGGCCCCAAAGTGTAAGTCATATTAAACAAGGCGACACACTTTTGGTGGGCCCTTTTAACCCCTTTTGATACGGGGCCCGTATAGAACTCGCTATGCCACTGCTAGTGTATATAACATTTTAGTGTGTATTAGTTGCTTACCAATTATGTCTAGTATTTCTTCATATGTACCTACTACATCATCAGCCCGTATAACGTCCACTGCTGAACATGGGCCTCGTACTGAGGGTGGGAGGAAGGTATTGCAAAGTCACCACACTTGACAAGTAAGTTGGTGATCACAGTTAAAATTATGTAGTAACACAGGGATTTGTCACGCAGTTAATTATTGTAAAGAAGGCTAATGGTAAAGACAGGATTCTTCAAAAAACACCCTCTAATGTACCCCTAAAGATTTGAAACGAGGGTTCAAAGTTCATGTAAAGATCAGAAAGAAATGTACGCACACAAAGTCACGGACGGTAGCTCGTTTTATCTAACATCGAGTCTGTAGTTACACTGCCTACGTAATCCCTTCATAGAGTAGGCATTCCCCAGATTACTACTAGGCCTTCGTTATTTTCTTCCAGAGCGTTGTACAAGAAAATTGTATTACGTAAAAATAATGATCGCATTGGAATTTCTCATCACGTAAAATGTGTCCTTACGTAGAGGGCTGTAAGCACATTTTTATAAAGGCTTAGTTTTATTCGTATTTGTTTTCTGTACGTATTTCTGTACAGAATATACTTAGTACCTATGGTTCTTTCATATTTTGTACGACTGAATCATCACCATCATCAGCCCGTACAACGTCCACTGCTGAACATGGGCCTCCTCCCGAGGGTATTTGCTATAGTCACCACGTACGTGCTTTCCGAGGAACGGAGGGTAGTCCTTTAACCAACCAGACCCGGTGAGAAATCTTAGAATTTGACAACACAAAGAATTCCTGTCCGTAATGGGAATCGAACCCACGACCTCCGAGATTTAAAGCGAGCCAAATACCGCTACGCTACATCTATAAAACTACATTTTCGCATCATTTTACAAATTTTAGATTTAGGGATTGAGATGTGTGAGACCTTACTTTACAGCTGCCCGTTGAATGGCAATGATTATCCGCTGTGCATAGTAAATAACTTTTTTTTTTGCACCAACGTACATTGTTCGCCACGTTGGTTTTGCTACTTAACCGGCCATAAAGTCTAGCAGAGCTCTAGCCTTAATAAATTGTTTAAAAACTACAAACCTGCGCAAGAGGGAGTCTCCTGTGGGACTTGGACCTCAGCTCGGCGATGACATTGAGGGATTATGATTTGTAGATTTGTTTTAGGGGAGTTTTGTCTATTATTATTTATTACTAACTATCGCTTTACTTTACAGTTTGCAGGCCTCTCGGTCTCATGAGGAGAAGGGACGCCTCTACACACCGGGCGTCCCTATAATTGGGCAAATGGGCCACTGTAAGTGTGGCCTAGGAGATTCCGCGTTACCATATTGGCCGCGGGTGCCGTCGGGGGGCCGGATTGCTCATGCGTGTCCGGGGGTTTTTAGTGGTGTAGGGCCCTCTCCTCGTTGCATGAGTTTAGCATACCACGCTATGGAGGGGGCGAGTCCCACATATCCCACCGCCAGCGCGCGAATACGTTGCAGCGGCGGTGTTGGGAATGAGTAAATGCATTTCCGCCCGGAAACCAAAAAAAAAAGGCCTCTCGGTCTAAAAAACACCAGCCCTCGGGGAACGTGTTGCACTAAAGAGATTTTTAAACATCATTTTTACTGCTCTAATATAGTAAAACAATCCGTCTACTACTAAAGAATATCAGGGTCAAAATTTGTATCCACGACATTAAATTCGCACTTAGCGAGGGTTATTTCCCATTCGGGTAACTTTATAGTTTCTTCAGCAGTAAATATCTCTTTTAAGACTACTTTTATCTCGACTTTACTTTCGTATTAATACTGTCCTTGCGTTGCATCAAGGGCAGTATTAATACGAAAGTAGATTTTTTCTTAAACTCATTATTGGATTTTAAGGCAGTCCTACTTTTTACGGATATAGTGAACCATTGTGATGGTGACTTTGGTGTGGCAACTGGCTGAACTTTTACCCCCTTTTTCTATAATCGTTGTAGTTTTAAATAACTATTGTTTTGTAATTATTTTTTTCTTTTTCATATATGTCAACAAAATTTGTATCAAATTGTCGAGATAATTTGCTATCATAAAAATACAGTTTTTATTCATAATGCATTCTCAATTATTTAAAATACAGTCCACCGCTTCATAACCTTGATCGTCCACCTTGATGACCATTGATCATCAGCTTGTAAAACTTTCACAGCTGGACCTTCTCACGAGGGAGGGTTTTTGTCATAGTCACCACGAGGCACTTGGCAGGCGGATTAGTGACAGTATTATGGTTTAATACAGAAGTATACTGCCCGTTCCCTGGTATACGCTTCTTATAGATGATGGTATAATAAACGGATAAACGGGACCAACGGATTAACCTGTTTTCCGAGGCACGGAGGATAGTCTTTTAAATGACCAGATCTAAATATAAATATTAATATTTACCCAAATATATCTTTGTCCGGTGTTTGGATCGAACCCAAGACCTCCGAGACTTAAAGCTAAACTTACACCGCTACGCTACGGAGGTTTTCTATCTAATCTTAAATATACATTAGTATTTTATGAATCAAAAAGGATGTCCCCTGTTTATTCCATGAATTTAGTTCACGGCCTGGATTCCCTAACGTGCTCAAACAGACGGATATAATTACACTTATTGTAACTGTTTAATTTGCCAGTTCTACGTGAGCACAGATATGAAACATAGAGACACCGCTACGTAATGGATTAAAAATTATGTAGGAATCAAACCCCAACGTCTTTAACAGTTAGGAAATGAAGTTGAAAAAAAGTTGAAAAAATGGCTAATTAAACGCTAAGAAACTCAACATTTCTTCTAATCTACGATCAGCTCGATGCAGAAAGATTCCAACTTTATAACATCAGGGCTCATTTGTCAGGTAAGGAATAAAAAAAAATGTACCGAAGAAAAAGAAAACACATCTTATTCTAATATATAAAGCTGAAGAGTATGTTTGTTTGCATGAACGGGCTAATCTCCGATTTAAAAACAATATTTCAGTTAGATAGCCCATTAATCGAGGAAGGCTATATGTTATTGTGGTGAGGTTGAGGTTTTAATCCTTCACTAGATAGACCGGCGTGACTAGCAAATAAAACATGAGTTATTATATTTAAACTATAGACAATCAAAAATTAAATTAGAATTTTCAAAAACAATGGCAATAAAATTTATATTACTTCTGATAGATTTATTTTGACGAAGGTTCAAGTTTAGGCGAGAGCCTATTGTAGTTCATTGTAAAAAGTGTTGGTGTTTCATTATATATAATTTCAAACAGTGTCGTCTTTTATTTATGTCAGTTCTTAGTGATAGTCCCCTCACACCTAGGACCGAGAAAGCCCTGCCGAGCTACGGCCCGCAGCCGCGACCTACGCAACGCAAGGAAGCTAGTATCATAATTAAGATTGCAAAGTCAAAATGCCAAAATTTAATCTACTGTAAATAGTCTGTGTCATTCAGGCGACCTCCCGACGCGATCATTAATACTTCATATACTCTTTATTACGCCTCTTTATAACAATAAAATAGCCGTATCTAATAACACAGTACTCTTCGTGTACACATTTTGTGAATAAAATGTTAATGTAGTGTGCCTACATTTACAGTACTTCTATGCTCATATACAGGGTTATCTTTAAAACATTAACAACCTTTCAGGGGATGAAAGTAATGATGATTATAAGCAACTTTTACTATGGGACCAACCCTGAAATGGCGAAAAAAAATCTGCTGTTCCATACATCTAGTGGAGGTAGGTGAACATAATTTTATGGAACAGCTTAATTTTTTTTTGCGATTTCAGATTTACTTCCACAGTAAGTGGTTCCTGCTATGGAGCTGCGCCCCGCGGTTTAACCCGCCTTACTCTGCTGCAGTGGGTCGGACCGTGGTGTTGTGTTATCTATATGTTAATCCAGTGTATAACGTATCCCGGTGCAAAATTTCAGCCAATTCCGTTCAGTTGTTTTGGCGTGACAAACATCCATCCTTCCATACTTACAAACTTTCGCATTTATAATATTAGTAGCACTAGCGATCCGCCCTGGTTTCACTCGGATGCAATACTGATGTATTTTACATATAAACCTTCCTCTTGGATCACTATTTATTTGAAAAACCGCATCTATATCTGTTGTGTTGTTAAAAAGATCTAAGCATACATGGGGACAGACAGACAGCGCAAAGCGACTTTGTTTTATACTATCACAGCACAAAGCTCTTGTTAAAACACTCTTTACTTCATCATCTATATTATCATCACCATCATCATCATCAGCCCTTATAATGTCCACTGCTGAACATCGGCCTCCTCCTGAGGGAGGATTTTTGCTATAGTCACAACGCTTGGCAGGCGGATTGGTGACCGCCGTGTTATGTTGTAATACACAGGGGAAACGCTGCTGCCCGTTCCCTGGTTCGTTTGTTATATAATTATGGTGTTATATATATAACACCATATACAATCGGGACCAACGGCTTAACGTACTTTCCGAGGCACAGAGTGTAGTCCCTCAACCAACAAAAACCGGAAAGAAATCTTAGAATTTACACAAAGATTTCTTGTCCGGTGTGGGGATCGAACCCACGACTTCCGAGATTTTAGAGCGAGCCAATTACCGTTACGCTACGGAGGTATATCTATATCACAATACCTATAAAAGCATAATAAATAGAATTCCTTTTCTTTGCTCGAATAACATCGGAACAGAAAGAGATGCGGACAAAAGTAAATACAGGTAACACTATTTGTAGGTATAATAAGATTAAAGGTATGGCCTAAATAAGTTTGTTTGACATCGGGATTTGTCTTAGTACGTCAGCTTAGGACTTGTAAGGATTACGGACCCTTGAACAGAATCGCAAATTGTGTACAGCTTTAGAATGTGATTCAAGTTTTTTAGGGTTCCGTAACCGAAGGGTATAATTGGGACCCTATTACTAAAACTTCGCTGTCTGTCTGTATCTCACGAACCGCGATAGCTAGACAGTTGAAATTATCACACATTATTTATTTCTATTGCCGCTATAACAAAAAAAAAACTAAAATCTAAATTGAATAAATATTAAAGGGTTCTGCTTGATATCAATAACGGCAACAAATAGGCTTCTCGTTTTTTTATTATTCCTGGGAAAAATTCATTACACATCTTATCTAGCGGAGGGTATGTGGCACTGCCCTATCCTTTGGCAATGGTATGCCATTAATACCATGAGAAGACCTTCTGCGTGGTGTTCAGAGGGCTCTTCTGTTTACCCTTCAGCGGCGCTCATAACGATGCCGCAGTCTCATGGGAGCAGCTTGAAAGGAGGTTCACAACTCCTGAAAGGGTGTTTAATCCCTACTCCGGACAAAAAACTTTTCTCTGGCTAAAGGACTTTGTGTAAAATCAAAGGTTTTTGCTTGATCTAGAAGGTTGAGGGAATACATACATACTCGGAAAGTACATGAAGTGATTTCCCCGTTTGTTATAACATCGTCTATGTCTATCTTATGCCAGGTAAATAGTAGCTGAGTTTATCAGTGTGTGTACATAATACTGCGATCACCAACCGGCTTCTAAACGTGGAGTTCGACAAAACCCGCTCTTTGGAAGCGAGCCATATTCATCGGTGAACGTTCATAAGGGTTGATGATGGTGATATGCAATAGATCTGCAGGTAAATGTAGGGTTGCCATTCATCCGGGATCACCCGGATTTGTCCTAGTTCAGAGGGAGTCCGGGAAGCGTCCGGTCCGGACTTTATTTGAAGTTGGGCAACCGCGTTTTAAAAAAACCTGATGGTATATCCGGGTTTTGGGTTCTAGAATCCGGGGATTTTCGTCCGGGTAGGCTAATTTTAAAGATGGTAACCTTAGGTAAATGTCCTAAAACTTCTACGGGAGCTTAAAAAAGCACATATGTATGTGAACCAGGTTAAGTTTAACTTAAAAAAATTGTTACTTGTTGAATAAAACTAAATGTTTTTAGTCCCGGTCTAAGGAAATAAATCCCTGTGCTTCGGGGTACCTTACAAACATAAAGTTCAGTTCAAGTTCAGACACAAAGTTTATAAATAAACTAGCGAACCGCGCCCCGGCTTCGCACGTGTACAATACTGATGTTACACATATAAACCTTTCTCTTGAATCACTATATTTATTAAAAAACCGAATCAAAATCAAACAGTTTTAAAGAATTAAGCATTCAAAGGGGACATTCATACAGGGGACAGACAGACAGGGGGGAGTGACTTTGTTTTATCTATGTGTTGATATTTATTTTATCGTGAATAATTCTCAAACTAAACCCATTATATAAAAACTAACTTTTAACTAAAAACTATTCTAAAATGGCGTCCATTCTTTTATATCATGTCAAACTTGCAAACTCAAATTATGTCACTGGCTCAAACAAACTAGTCCCTAGTTCTTCCATTTGATCAAATCGTCTAAAAGTTTGTAAGTGTTCGTAATAATTTGTGATATTTCACGTCGCTATGGGTAACGATAAACATTATTTATGAACGTCTCAAGAAAAGTTTAACACGTTCTATGAAACGACTTCTCACAAGTAGACTTCGACAAATCACTTCGGAAACTAGAGATTATATTTAAACTTTTAACATCAAAGGCAATAGGCGTTAAGACTAAAAAATATATTTAGTCCGTCAGATAGATTACCAAAAATATTTGACACTATATATATTTTTATTTATTAAGGGTTGATTTTTCAATCGTCTGATAAAAAATATCACTGAAGTAAATTTTTTATTTGACAGATTTTGTATAGAAATTCTGTCAAAATTCAAATTTATTCCTTTTATATCTTTTATTTGAGAATTGAAAAATTGGACCTTGAAAAATAAAAATTGACGAAAATTCAGACCAAAAACAAACTATAAAGTTCAGGAGACTCGTGACTAATAGTGACATTAGGTAAAATTGTTCCTATAAGTGAAGAGAGAAGTCACATGAAATTTAAATTTGCTGTATCTTCGTAATTTTTTGTTTGAGGAATGAAAAACATAATACGAGTCCAATATCTTTTGGTAATCTAATTGACGAACTTAATAGAAATTATGTCTCAAAATTTAGATTAATAAAATTCGACCACCGGCGGGACTCGTCGTCGAAATTTATCAATCTCTTTATAACACGTCTCTAAGGAGGACGTTAGTGCCATCTATCGGTAATGATCCGCATTACCTCGAATAATATATCCAAAATTGCATTTGGTATTAAATATTAAACGATGACACCGCCCGTATATCACATTTTTTTAAAATATTTTGAACACTTTACGGATAAACTTACCAACATAAGTTTAATTTTGAAACATAGTATATGGTAAACTCATCCGTAAACTGTTCAAAATATTTAAAAAACGTGAATAGATTTTTTTTAAATTTCATGCCCATTGTATACCAAACTCATCAGTAACGTTTCCCGGTATGTGCAATCACCAAGCGTGGTGAATAGTGTGCATTTTTAGCTGTAAACGCTATAAGGTCTGATAATGACAACAACGTTGTGAGCATCATTAAGCTCGCGTTCCACGTAAATCTTCGTTCATAACTTGTGTAAGCCCTTTGTACTAGAGGCTGATTGGAGCGCATAAGCCAAAGGTTAATGAGTAAGAAGGTTTTTTTTTTATCGTGTTAGTTACTCAGCCGATGGAACTAAGTTAAGCCCTGTTTAATATTTCTAGAGCCTAGAAGCATAAGGTCGGATGTGCCATTATACGTCAGAAACATTCGTTGTATGTGCCTTTATTGTAAGCTGGCACTTACGACCAAATGCTTCTGAAGGTGTTTTTTTTTTTTTTTCAATTGAATAGGTTCCTAGCAGAATTTTGCAGTCTACTATTATTCTTGTTAACCCCTCGTGCTAAACTAAAATGCTTGTGTTACGAGTGGGTTCACGTCGGTAGTGCAATGGGTGGGGTTCGAACCTGCGACCTCAAGATCTCAAGTCCGACGCCCTAGCCATTGGGCTACGCCCGCTTGGTAATTAATATTTACCTACTATGTCGTAAATAATACTATACTACTATGGCATTAGAAGTGTGTTGCCATTGACTGTCGTCGATAGATGGCGATTGTTGTCTCTGCTTACTCTTATGGGAGAAAAGCGTGACAAAATAAAATATGTAGGTATGTATGTGTGTAATTACTGTCGGGCACCAGAATAAAATAAACAATTTCTTTGCTCGATTAAAGTACTCGCTATTTACTCAGAAAAATCAAAGGTCGCACAACTTTGTATTGTCTATGTTTTAATATATACCTTTTTTCTTCCTTGTTACTTTGATATAACAACTAGCCTACAACCTCCGTAGCGTAGCGGTATTTGACTCTGTTTAAATCTTGGAGGTCGTGGGTTAAATCCCCAGGCCGGACAGGAACTCTTTGTGTAAATTCTCAGATTTCTTTCCGGGTCTGTTTTGTTGAGGAAAAGTGTATTTTCTTCTCGTGCCTCGGAAAAGATGTTAAGCCGTTGGTCCCGATTGTTATAACATCGTCTATAATTATCGTATATCAAACAACGGGCTGCAGCGTTTCCTTGTGTAGTACAACATAAAACCCTTTGGTCCATCATTGTAACCAGTTTTTGTAACCAGCTACGAAAGAAGATTTTTATTTCGTTTTCTCGTAACTAGTTACCAATCAAGAATAATTATTTCAGGTTTGTAACTATTTTTGGTAACCAGTTACGAATGAAGATTTTTATTTCTTTTTCTATAACTGGTTACTAATCAAGAATAATTATTCCAGGTTTGTAACTATATATGAGTAAGAGAGTATATAAATAAAACAAAATATTTTCAAGATTTAATTTGCCAACTTTATTGGCGTGATATTAATTAATGTACGTAACTATACTAACCACAGTATTGTAGAACATAACACGGATTGAATTCATGTATGAACAGACGGACATACCGACATGGTGAGACTAGAAGTTTGCATTAGAAAATATACAAAGAAGAATGACATTTATATAAATGAAGTATCTATTATTCAATAATGACAAAATGACGAAAATTAGTGAGTTCTTACTCACATAGTGAAAAAGTTTATCCTACTACCTACTGAAATTAAAGGCTGCTTTTATCATTTTTGTAACAGCTTAATAAAGAAGGCTAAGCGATTGGGCTTAAAGTCTAGAGTTCAAAGAAGACATGTAGCAAGATGTATGGGTTTGGTTCGATTGCCTCTAAAATATATCATATCGGGCTACAAATACATAATAAAACGAGCGCCAAAATGTTCACAATCGGCGGCATTTAACTCTTATTTTATTAATTACTGGTTAAATGACGTCGACTGGTCGACGACGTGAAAATTGCACTATAAGTGTAGGTCACTGTTTAGAAATTATAGCACCTTTCTGCTTTTAAATTGTTAGTTTAAGTTTATGACAGGAAATATATTTTTATGTTAGTTTATGAGAGGAAATATAATTTTATGTTGGTTTATGAGTGGAAATATAATTATACGTTACGGAAATTTTGTTATTTGTTTATTTTATTTTACTACAATGTTAAGGGTTCCGTCGAGGTCGAGGGACCTTTGTAGTCTCACCATGTCGGTATGTCCGTCTGTTCATACATGAATTCAATCCGTGTTATGTTCTACAATACTGTGGTTAGTATAGTTACGTACATTAATTAATATCACGCCAATAAAGTTGGCAAATTAAATCTTGAAAATATTTTGTTTTATTTAATACTCTCTTACTCATATATTGTTACAAACCTGGAATAATTATTCTTGATTAGTAACCAGTTATAGAAAAAGAAATAAAAATCTTCATTCGTAACTGGTTACCAAAAATAGTTACAAACCTGAAATAATTATTCTTGATTGGTAACTAGTTACGAGAAAACGAAATAAAAATCTTCTTTCGTAGCTGGTTACAAAAACTGGTTACTATGATGGACCAAAGGCATAAAACTGCGGTCACGAACCCGCCTGCGTGGTGACTATAGCAAATAATCTTCATCAATCATGGGCCTCGGGAGGAGGCCCATGTGCAGCAGTGAACGTTCTACTGGCTGATGATGACTTTGATAAATATTTTTGTTACACTTTTGTTTCAACTCTATTGTTGACTTGTTTTAATTTACTTTTTTGATTTTGATATTTAATTGAAATTAATTGACTTTATTTTGATACTATTATGTTTTTTATTGCCACTGTTATGTAATTTTTTAAATTTGATTACGTTTTTTTTTTGTTTAAATCTTAGTGTATTTAATTATGTCGCCTAAAAATACTATTTTGCATACCTATGTGACGGTGAAATATGGAGAACCTACCATTTATAAGAGAAACATCTATGCCTTGTACCCATGTTTGCAAAGAAATAAATGATTTATGATTCCAACGGCGTTTTGAGTATACATTCCTTAATATATATATTCATGTATGTACAAAGTATTTTTTATATGAGTTTTACATTCTTCGATTTGATTAAGCCGCCCACAAGTTGTCATTATAATACCATTTCTATATAATTTCCGATTTCATAACTTCATGTCGTTAATACGTGAAACTCTTTTGATATTTTACTACGCGCTACTTTCTTTGCAGGAAAATATCATAGCTGTTTAAGTTATGAAATGTTACCAAAGTTCAAGGGTCTTATTTTATTTAATGTAACAAAATTTCTTACTTGAAATGTAATTTTTAGAGTTGACTTAATGAAAGTGGATTCAGTGTCAAGAATTGAGAAATGTATGCTAAATTGGTTCGGACATATAGAGAGAATGAAAGGAGACTAACTAGTCAAATTTATAGGGCTAATGTGATCGAAAGTGTGGGGAAGACCAAGGTGGACGTTCCACGTTCAAATCGAGCACGTTCTTAAGAAAGGCCAGGTTACAAGTGCCCTAAACCGAAGGACATGCATGAGGAGATTAATGAACTTAGAAGAGGCAAAAGTGGTATGTCAACATCGTAGCAAGGGGAAGGAAGTGGTCTTTGTCTACCACTATAGGAAAGAGGCGTAAATGTTCGTATGTATGTATGTATTAACCCTTAAACGGGCAGTAGGTTCGTTTAGAATTGATTGGTTTTGATCCTTATTGCAAGTACCTACATAAAGTTCAAAATATGGTGGGTTCTATATTATCTCTGCCCGTATAAGGACAACATCCGTAGCGTAGCGGTAATTGGCTCGCTTTAAAATCTCGGAGGTCGTGGGTTCAATCCCCACACCGGACAAGAAATCTTTGTGTAAATTCTAAGATTTCTTTCCGGGTCTGGTTGGTTGAGGGAAAACCCTCCGTGCCTCGGAAAGCACGTTAAGCCGTTGGTCCCGATTGTTATAATATCATCTATAATAATCGTATATCAAGGAACGGGCAGCAGCGTTTCCTTGTGTGTTTCAACATAATACTGCGGTCACCAACCCGCCTGCCAAGCGTGGTGACTATGGCAATACCCTCCCTCAGGAGGAGGCCCATGTTCAGCAGTGGACGTTATAAGGGCTGATGATGATGTTTAAGGATTAACTTTATCATTTATTTACGTCCGCTGCTGAACATGGATCTCCTCTTTAACAAACTTTGGCAAATCAAAGGTCGTTGAGGGATATTGCCGTCATCGCCACGATTAGGTTATATAGGTAGATGCTGCTGCCCATCCATCAGCTGTATGTCTCTTAGTTGACTCTCACGGCACCCATAGGAAGATACAGATTAGTCTAATCTAAGCCGGAAACCACACCGCGATTTCATATTTTAAGATTAAGGCATTTTTTATTCAAATCCAAGTTTTATCATCAGCTCGGAAGAAACGTACACTTATGTAAGGTTATAATCACCAAGCTTGGCAATGATAAGCGACTACAGTTTTATGTAACTGCTTCGTTGGTCTTGCGGTAACAGGTTTGATCGTAACTAACGAGGTCCCGGCAACAACATGAGTTACTAAAAAGTATAAGCTAGAAGTCTGGAAATAGGTGGTGTTGCACCCATGCTTCGAAAACCACGCTAAGCTGTCGTTCCTGCCCCTTATCTTTCCCCAGTAGTGTCGGTCAAAATAAATTTTAGGTTTTACACAAAGATTTGTTTTCCGGCATGGGGATCCTACCTACGACCTCCGAGACTCACATTGCTGCACCACGGAGGTGGTTTTCCCTATTATTTGTCTGTGATTAGTATCGTTGAGTTGTTATTGATATTCTATAAAATGATAATATGAAACCGAATTTCATTTAACAACATAAAACCAAACAACGGAAAATACATTATATATAAAACAGTTATAAAAACTTAGCCATGTACAGGCCTCCGTCAACATGGCGGAAACTAACCCAACCAATTCCAAAGACGGGTATTTATGAAGGTCTATATTTCATGTGCGGACAAAATGTCAAACTCTGTTTATGGTGAAGATATTATAGGGTAAAGTTGGTTTGGGTTTTTATAGTGCCGATGTAAAGAAAGTGGCAAAGCTATACTAGTCTCGTTTTAGGTCTCCGATAGTCGTGGGTTCGATCACGAGATCGACATCTATAAGAAATTTTAGAATTTACAAAAATAAATAATTGTGTTAATCTTAGATTTCTCACCTGGTTTGGTTGTTGAGAGACTACTCTCCGTGTATTGGAAAGCACACAAAACAGTTGGTCCATATTGTTGTTACATCATCTGTCATAATAAGCGTAGATATACCAAAGACCGGGCGGCTGAGTTTCCTTTTGTGTAATAAAAAAGCCGCCTTATTTTAATGCATTTACGCATTCCCACCGCCGCTGCCGCGTATTCGCGCGCCGGCGCGGCGGTGGGACATGTGGGACTCGCCCACTCTATAGCGTGGTAAACTAATTCATACCACGAGGATAGGAACCTAAACCACTAAAACCCACCGGAAACTCCTTCGATCCGCCGTGGGCGGGGGCCGGGCACGCATAAGCAATGCACCCATAACAGACTATAGCAAAAGCCTCTTACGGGGGCCATGTTCTGCAGTGAATCTATATACGGGCTAACGATGATTCTGATGATATACCATTGTCCCAATAACTCCCAATAAACTTTTATTTCACCTTTAAACTGATCATAAAATACCTCTCTTGCTTGTGCTAGATTTTCATCCAGATGGATAAAATTCACGACAATAAATGACAGAATTACATTGTGATGGCATATTTATGTAAATTACGAATGTATTTATAGCACTGAGTTAACGTGATGGCGAGTCAAAATGGCAGGTATTTATGTAATTGACGTCAGCTCTAACGAATATTTATTGCCTTTCATTTGGGTGGGAAAAAACTGCAATACAGTTTGGCATTCATTGAGTTATTCATTATTTTTAAAGACCACTCCGGCAATATGGATTTATTGTTAACTAGCAGCCCACGTCGCCTTCACACGGGTGCAATTCTAATGTTTTATATTTAGAAACATACCTCTTAAATCACTCTATCTATTAAAATAAAATTGCATCAAAATTTGTTGCGTAGTTTTAAAGATCTGCACATATAGGGGTAGATAGACAGTGGGGGGCGACTTTGTTTTATACTATGTAGTGATTTTCATTTATTTTTAACGTACGTGGCGTAGCAGTAAATCTCTACACGACCTACGAGACTTAAAACGAGAGATATACCACTACGACAGAGATTAACAACTTCACCAAGCATTTATGCAAGAATATTGTAAATTAATCACAGTTTGTATCTGTAGACAAAGTCTGCGCAAGGGTCTGTTATGTTGGTCACTTTTGGGCATAATGAGGAATTATAGAATTTAACATTTTATTGACTTACTAGTTTCCCGCACGCGGTTTCACTCGCTTAACTCCCATTCCCGTAGGAGCTTTATAATTGGGTTCAATTATTTTAAACCTTCATAACATCATATTTCTTACTAATTGCTTCATGAATTCAACGCGAGTAAAACTTCCAGGTCACAGTTAGTATACAAAAACGTGGCCTCTTTAGTTCATGCTCTAAAACAATAGAAGCCGTACAATGTTAAATTCCAATACAATAGCGAACGCAAGTTGTAATAGTCGATCTGTGTCAACTTGTCGGCCAGGTGAAGTGAACTGCGCTCTCTGTGGGGAATTAGGTATTTTTGTACTATGTTTCTAGTAAAAAGGAAGTTCGTCAAGATCCATGGCCTAGCTGTATAAATCTTGCCTTAAGTCTGGTTTAATTCCCGCGTTGGATATAAAATCTTTTATTGGATATGAAATCAAAAGTTTCCTTAAATGGGTTCCATCAGGTGGGTTGGCAACGGACGCAATGCTGCTTTTCGTTATCCGGTTTATGATTGGCAATTGACACCAACGGCTTAGCGTTTGAGGCTCAAAATATCCATAACCAATTAGATTCGAAAACTAATCTCAGATTTTCTACAAAAATCAAAATAAAAAAATAGCACGGGAATCGAACTTACAAGCTCCGAAATATATTAAACAAGATTTATATACATGGAATAAGTATGATGAAATACAAGAGCAATCTGTATTCATTCAATCCCATAATCCGATGAGACAACAACCTTACTTATTGGAGAAACTGTTTGCCGCAGATTTTTTAAATTTTTGATCCGATAGGTACCTGATTTTTTGTGACTAAGTGGATCACAAAAAGTTTGGCATTAAAATGGAATAAGTCCTGATGCGTTTGTTACATCAGAACTTATTCCGTTCTTATATATTAATTAATATATAATATAATATAATTGACTGCACCGGTGGGTCAGTGGTTACGGTAGTTGCTTCTGGGACCTGGTGTTCTGGGTTCGATTCCCACCCGGGACAATTATTTGTGTGAACCACAAATAATTGTTCTGAGTCTGGGTGTACTTTGTGTCCGTGAAATGTATGTTTGTAAAGTCCCCCGCGACACAGGGATTTATTTCCCTAGTGCGGGAGTTGTCTTTTTATTAAAGAGAAAATATTGATAATTTAATTGGTTCATGCTGATTACTTATATTAGTTACCGTAGTAACTATTTAAAATATGCAGAAAAAAAGCGCAATTTTAATTGATTTTAACTGTAGATGTTTTAAGAATGTATGCACTTCTTAAATATTCCTAAAATGGTTCTCAAGCACCTACATTAACCATAAAATGAAATAAAATAAATATTTCCAAAAATTTGATGGGAGAAATTCCTAAAAAACTACATAAAAGGACACACACGTTAAAAGCCAAAACTCCAAAGCGAAAGACAAACAAACAAACATTGAACTACTCACCACTCATAAAGTTGTAGATGAGGGGGTTGACAGCTGAGTTCGCATAACACATGACGTGGCTTATCAGAGCGATGCATGTCATCACGTCACTCTGTTGTACGTCATAGGCGACTCTGTAACAAACGAAGATTCGATCATTTTAGTAGTAATTTAGTACACTGATGAACATGGGTCTCCTTCATAGGAAGTAGGAAGGTTGGTGACCGTAATATTATGGAACGAAAAATTAGCTATTTGGCGCGTTGTCACCCACGCGCCAAATAGCTAATATTTTCGTTCGTCTATTTGGATTTCTGGATTGATTATACTTTTTTTTATTTCCATGTAATAATTGATATATGATATCATGTAATTTTTCATGGTTTTCAAGTTTTCCTTTATTGTAATTTTATTTTAATAATCATTCTGTTCCTAACTCTCACTCTAAAAAGATTGTGATTCGTTTTTTTTCAATTCATTTTATTGTTAAATTCGCATTACGACAGTTACCTTGACTAACTTACTACCTGCTACCCCCGCCGTCGTCAACATGTGACCGAGTAACGCACATCCAAATGTAAGCCTTAGTAAAATACAAACTTTAAGAATAATAGCAAATTTTCTAAATTTCTAATAACGCGATGTAAATGACTTAGTTTTGTGTTCAATGTGATTCGGAGAAGTTTGTTAATAAAGTTAGTTTGTCTTCGTATCTTATCTTTTGACTAACCTACATATAAGTTACATAGAAGGGGCAGAAACTGATTAACCAATCAGAATTACAAATGTGGCCTCGTGATCGAACTTAAGCGGCTGTATTTATTTGTAAAATGTTACAGAAGACCAGGTGAAATTACGTACGGTTTTTTTTGAGGACAAGTTGTTTTTTGCTTTTGAGCCACACGCCTACGGGACACACGTGATCTGTTCTTTTGCGCACAAGTCTTTTAAAAACTCGACGGACATAGGTAAGCCATGAAGTCCTTGCTTCTAACTGAGATAAAGGCAAGTTGGGTTACAGCCTTGTGTCAGCCACTATGTTCCAAATAACAACAAATTAAGTAACCTTGGTCTGTAGGATTGTGGAGTGATGATTTTTAATATTTAGGCGAGTTATGTGCAACTATAACACAAATTTAACAGTTTTTGGCCCGTTTGGGCCGTTGAGTCTGCAAGTGCATTGGATGGGTTCATAGTTACATACATAAAGACTGACAGAGTAGTGAATTCCGTCTACAATATTGTTACCCCTATGACCTATTAAGGAAACCGATTTAACCTTTTTTTTATGGAATGCGTAAATGTATTTCCCCCCGGACAACACGGGGGGAAATGCATTTACGCATTCTCACCGCCGCTACAGCGTATTCGCGCGCTGGCGGTGGGATATGTGGGACTCGCCCTCTCCATAGCGTGGTATGCTAAACTCATACCACGAGGAGAGGGCCCTACCAACCACTAAAACCTCCCGGACACTCCTTCGATCCGCCGTTGGTGAGGGCCGGGTACATGAGCAATCCGGCCCCAAACCGATTTTACCCTGCCTTTAAAATTTTATTAATACAAGCAAATAGAATTTATTAGTTACTTTGTTACTAACAGGACAAAGCTCATTTACCTCCGCGGAAGTAATTACCCCCATTTCTAAGCTCACAGCTTTAAAACAAGGCTTCTAAGTAAAGTGAACACGAACAACTGAAGTAGATTTTATCCTTTTATCGTTATTGTTGTTTTTGTATTGTATTTATAGAAAAATGATATCAATTTTGGATTCTATTAATGCCAAGAACATGGTCAACGTTTTTTATTTTCTAACTCTTAATAAACTTCTCCAAAGACAGTTTTACTGCACCCCATTTTTTCGGTAATAAATAAACCAGCATCATGTAATGGCTTGAACGTGTCTCCTACACAACTAACGGCCAACAGAAATTTGGCTGAGTTTCGGCAAAAATCCGCCTTATGGCACTTCACTGTCATTTCAGTCACGCTGTATATTGTGGAAACATTTTCTTTTATGAGATTCAGTGGAAGTTATAATTGAATTAATAGACTGTACTGATGGAATAATAGACACCGATTTTTTTTTCTGAGACTTGTACCCTATTTATCAGAAGTTACAAGAATATAAGCTCATAAATTACAATATGTTTTCACATGTTCTTGTAAATTACGTTTATTTTATAATTTTCTAAGACTCATTTATTAAGTACTAGTTTCACCCGCGTAGCTCTGGTATTATACATTTAAACCTTGTTATTGAATCTATGATTAAAAAACCGCATCCATATCACACACAGACAGTGGGAAGTGACTTATGTATTGAAGTACTGCTACAATATAATATACATACAACACTGGTAACAAACATTACTATAATATTTGTCCTGATGCACATGTAAATAACGTAAAGAAAGAAAAGAAGAAAGAAAATACATATTAAGAAAGATATTACACAGCAAACATATAGTTAATGTACAAAACAATAAGACGCCTTGCATGTTCTGCCGAAAAAGTCCCCACCTCAGCTTAGGCTAGGTGATACCTAGCGCTAGTTTTCAGTTGGCAACTCGAGTAGTGTCGCGTACGCGTATATGAACGGCTTAACGTGTTTGCCCAGATACAGAAAGCAATCCCTCAAATAATCTGATCAGTTCTATGGCATCTTAAAAAATATAATACTAATACTGCGCTACAGGCACCGCAATTCCTATCGAGTATTACTTGAAACCAATATAAATCTAATATCGGTATTACAATAGACTACCAACTTATTTTTAAAGCCAGTAACATCATAACTGTTACATTTATCAAACGAGAAACTAGAAATGCATTATAGCGGATTGAAAATTGAAACTTTAGATGGAAAATTCTAGAAAACGTCGGTAGTAATATATTTTATTGATTATATGGAGTTGAATATTGGTACGATTTCATTGGATCTTAATTTTGTCGATAAATAAAATTCATCAAGACTTATAACTAACTGAACGTTATAAAAGGCGTTTGAATTAATATTTCAATTTAAATTAAAACTATTAATTAGTTTATTTACTTTCTTTGCTTAATCTATAAGGACATTAAGAGCTTAGATAAAAAGGAAGTATGAGTGTGAAGTTAATAATGGCGAACTAATTGACTGTCTAATAAGCTTTTGTAATATAAAATTATAATATAAAGGACAATGGTGCTATTTAGAAATTACTTATTAAACTATTCTTTACAAGCCATAATCTATACTAATATTATAAAGCTGCAGAGTTTGTTTGTTTGTTTGAACGCACTAATATCAGGAACTACTGGTCCGATTTCAAAATCTTTCAGTGTTGGATAGTCCATTTATCGAGGAAGGTTACAGGCTATATTTTATAACGAATTGCTAACGGGCACGGGAGCTACGCGGGTGAAACCGCGCGCGGGATGTATAAAGTATGTATTTAAATACCTATAAAAAAAACAAAACAATGTTTGGATTACACCTTATAAGATGACACATACGTTTTATTGTATATCATTCGTAATTTTCTAAAACTTTTGGAAAATAAGTTAGTATAATACATTTTTATTTGAGCTGTTGTTGATAGATCAGACAGCTATGGTGGCTTTTCATCATCATCATCCCTGCCCTTATCCAATTTATTTGTAAAAGTTCCATTCTGTCCTGTCAGTCGTCACGATATCACTAACTCACTTTTTCTTCATATCACTTCTCACATAATCTATGTTTCTTGAGTTCGCTGGCCTTTTATATATATTTAAATCTTATTCATAAAATTAATGTTCATAAGTTATGCGCTATTTATCTCCTTTTATATTTAATAAATTAAAATCATTAATACAAAATGTTTAAATGTCGTGAATGGTTTGCTTTTTATCGTAAATACATTTTGCTGAATTTGTTTATTTGTTCAAAAATTTAGAGCCATCATTTTATAATGCCAATATAGGGTAAATCGTTACCACAAAGCAAAGAATTTTCGAAACCTTTAGACGGTTCAATTCACAATTTCATTCAAATACCAAAACTATTGTGTTCTAGTTTCTAAATACCCCACAAAGTGGTTAGTGACGTAGCTATATGGTATAAAGCCCTTTGAACAATCATTCGATGGGTCTCAGTAAACAAGTATGGATGGATGTTCGTTACTCTTTCACGCCAAAAGTACTGAACGGAATTGCCTGAAATTTTGCACCTGGATAGGTTATACGCTGAATTAACATATAAGCTACAAAACATCACGCTCCGACCCACTGGAGCAGAGTAACGAGAGTAAAATAACGGGGCGCAGCTAGGTAATACATATTTTCAAGAGAATAAAAAAAAAAATTCAGTGGCGTAGCGGTATTGGTCTCGCTTTCAGTATCGAAGGTCGTATACACGCCGGACATTAAATATGTGTATGAAATCCAACATTTCGGGTTTTGTTGCTTATACCAGTGTTAGTAAATACTATCGGTAATTTAAATCAAGATTCCCTTACCTTACGAGAACATTACCCGGGCATTGAGCCTATCAATAACCTTAAGTTTTCAGATAGACTCAGTACATAAAATGTATTATAATGAATAAAATCAGGCGTTATTTTGCGGAAATCCCTATTGATCTACATTAAAATGACAAGATATCTAGTGTTAATTCGGCTAAAAAATATGTCTTAATAAATACTGCAATGCCATTTTGTACCGCCCTCCTGCCCTGAATATTTTGTGTTTTTAAATAAAATGATATTTATTAATTAGAACGATGAGTCTTTTCAACGTCGAATTTGCCCATTTTACCATCCTCTATTAACGCCACTGTATAATGTATAACTTACGCAGCTATTATTGCCCTATTTGATTTACTGGAGTTAAGTCATGAGTTAAATTGTTACTGCTTATCGTATTTCACGGTCAGTTCACAATAGAAGGGCGGTGACCCATGTAACTTAATAAACAGGATATTGTATCCTTTGAGGTTACACCATGTTTGTACTAGTAATAAATGTAAATAATAATATTTGTAAGGAAAATAAAGGAAAATTCGAGATTCATATACACTACCTATAATAATATTAACCTGAATATAAACGTATTAGAATACCAGCGTTACATTCAAACATAAAGGTGTGAATTTAGCATAAAGCTGAAGATGCCTAGTTATGGTGCACATTACCCTCGTAGACCCGAAGACCGAGAGGCCCGCGAACTGTAAAATAGAGCGACAGTTGCACAAAACTCCTCTTAAATACTAAAAGCCGAGGTCCAAGCCCCACAGGGCGCACCCTGTTGCGCAGGTTCCTTAGTCTGTAGTTTTAAATCCATTTATTAAGGCTAGACCTCTGCTCGCCTTTATGCCCGGTGAAGTACAAAAAGTCTCATGTTCCTTGTATTTTTCGAAAATCAGTGTATAAAACATAAATATTTTTCTTTCTTATAATGAACTAGCGGCCCGCCCCGGCTTCGCACGGGTGGACTTTTATACCCTACCCCTACCCTAACCCTACCCTACCCCTACCCTACCTCTACCCCTACCCTACCCTACCCTTGCCTACCCCTACCCCTACCCTACCCCTACCCTACCCTACCCTACCCTACCCTACCCCTACCCAAAAGTATCCTATGTCCTTCTCCCAGTTCTTAGCTACCTCCCTACCAATTTTCAGCCAAATCGGTTCAGCCGTTCTTGAGTTATAAATAGTGTAACTAACACGACTTTCTTTTGTTTTTAAAATGTATTCTGCTATTCAGGGCGGAGACAAATCCAACGAAACAAAAACCATGAAAATTGATCCAGCCGATCTCGAGTTATAAGTGTTGTAACAAACCTGTCTTTGTTTTATATATATAGATAGAGGAATTAATGACAAACGAACGGACGGAGTACATTGTCTGTAGTGCTCCAAAATTTGGTACTACCCGTAGGTTAACTAGTGTAATTCATAGAATAACAATAATTATTATCTACTATCCTTCGCTTTTAGTTTATTCTGAAAAATACAAGAGTATGTTATCTCGATACTGAATAAATTCATTATTTCATAAATCACCGAGATTTTTAATCGATTTAATTATTTGAATATTAGAGCCTACTTTGCCATGTATATTTATAATGTTTTGTAAAAAATATATAGGTACTTACCTATTTTTATTGATTTATGTTACGTTTCAATAGTAATAAATAATGATAGCCATCTCAATGGGACTAAATAAGCGGCACACGCGATGATAAGCGTCAAGCACTGCTAATTAACGTGAGCCATACCTATATAAATATATTTTCTTTCTTCTTTCTTTCTTTCTTTCTTTCCATACCAAGGATGTGCGTTTCTGAGCCGCTGCCTACCGTGAAAGGGGGCTCTCTTTAAGCCTTGTTTGAAGGATATGTCATAGTGCAAGAGAAACACCGCAGTAGAAAAAATATTCCACGACATTAGTGGAAGAAATGATCGCTGAAAATATACATGTTCAGTATGTTATATAGGTATGGTTCACGCTGAGCAGGTATAGCTACCTGCTCTCTCTGTACCTCGGAAAGCACGTTAAGCCGGCGTTAGTCCTATATTCTATAATTATAACTATCATAACAATAACCGAAAAATGTTTAGAAATGACGGTTTATTTAAATTGTTATATGGTTCTTCGACCCACTTATGTTCCGGCTTAAATACATTTCAATGTGTCACGATTGAATCTTATTTGAGTTACAATTGGCCAACAATACATACTTTATTTAATGGATCAAGATAATATTATTATAAGAAAGTTCTCTTCCGAATATTACAATATCACAGAAACAGACTTTGTCCTGTCAAAGAAAGGAAGATAAAAATATTTTCCATTGTATTTGTGTTATATTATTATTGGGGAATAAGGAAAACAAAGCGACAATGGTAAAAAACCTTTTACAATTGAAATACACTAGTAACTGATTTATACGTGTTAAGTTATTATTTATTTTTTTCTATCACATATTTATCACAACGATTTGCCATCAGTGTTACCTACTATCGAAAAGTAAAATTAAAATTTTAAAATAGACATCATTATATTTTATATAAATATAACTATCTATCATACCGAATCCGTAAAAAAGTACGAACTTAGAGGTATATATCACATTTTTTCGGAATTATTTTAGTAATATTTCAAAAGATAAGGGGGGGGGGGACGCTTTAATTTTAAATTTGTATTAGGTTATCTAGAGACTGGGGGTTTTGATCTACATAGTTTCAAGGCAGTTTTTGTTGCATTTTAAGAGACCTTTCCATCGATATCCTACACGATGGGGTTAGTCGAATTATTTTTTTTAAATTAAATTTTCGGTGCGTGGTATTTGTACTTTTTTTATAATTTTAAAAACCATGTTTTGGATCTTCAGTATACATCTCTCACCAATTTTCGTGACAATCGGTGCAGTAACGGCGTAGTACGAGCCCGCACGGACAGACGGATGGACATGACGAAACTATAAGGGTTCCTTGTGGACTGTAGAACCCTAAAAAGTTCCCGTCAAATAGGCAACAAGGATAAATGTAAATGGTGTAGAGAGCTCTTGTTAGATTGTAGTAAGAATGGGAATCCTTAACACAAGTTCGAAATCAAAATCAATGTAATATCTTCATTCACAAAAACACGTTTAAAATATTCTTAAAAGAATGTGCTGACGATACGAAGTCATTTCAATTTGTAATTTTATCGAAAAAATATTTAAAAAGACTACCGAAAGTAAATGTTTTTGCTGTGTAGGTACGATTATTAGATTGCTACGAGTAAAATATATTGAGACAGATTTCTAACTTGCACATATGTTTTATGTTATAATTTTCTTCTGTAGGTACTTTGTCACCTATTCTAGGCGTGTTTTCTTTTTTCAGTATAAAATAATAACGAATTACTTTTGTAAACATTTGGATCATATTATTACCTTAGTACAGAGAGGAGATGTACAGGGAAGTAGCATACTGCAAACATCGCAACCACCGCTACTAACATCTTAGCAGCCTTCCGTCGAGACCGCAGCTGACCCTCCGTAGATGCATTGGTGTGGATCGAAGGTGTTGTCCGTCGGCTCGCTGCTAGCCCTACGAAAAATGCAATATTAATTATTTTATAACAAAAAATGTGTCTAGGATTGCTTCGTCTCACTTCTTCAAGTGAAAGGACGGAGGAGTGTGACAGTGAAAGGAAATATCCATAAACACAACTAGAACGATATATATGTAACGTTTTTAGGGTACCCTCGATCTTTACTTCCTAATAAATCTGCCAGTAGAGCGACAGTTGCAATAAACTCCCAAAAAAAAGTGATTGAAGTCATCGTAAGGCAACCTACGTAGCATAGGTTGGTAGGTTTGTATTTTTTAAGCTAATACATAAAGTTGGACCCTTTCTTTTTGTCTGGGGGGAAATGCATTCACGCGTCCCATCCGCCGCTGCAGCATCGGAAGGTTCTTAGCAAACTAAGGGTCAGGAGGGTAAACCTTCTTTAACAATTTTAATTCCCCTAATGGTTTCGTCCAGATCTTCCAACCCAAGCTTTAACCGACTGATATAATGCTAAAACCAACGTTTTGAAGTCTAAATTACGTTTCGTCCAAATCATCCAACCCAAACATTAACAACCTGCTATCATGATAAAAATAAACCATCAAAGACCCAAGAAAAGCCAAATATTAATCAGTATTCCAACCGCACCAAAGACAATATAAATCACTTGAACGAACGTGCAAATGACTGAAACGTGGTCAGAAAAAGTTAAAAAGATAAGGCCATTAAATTGCTTAAGTGGTTATTTTTTAGGATTCTATGCCCAAGGGGTAGATGGACCCTATTACTAAGAGTGCTGTCCATCTGTCTGTCTGTCTATCAGTCATCAGGCTGAATCTCGTGAACTACGATAGCTAGACGTTTGATTTTTTACAAATGACGTATTGACAAACACTGCAACCTCAATAAAATATATAATATATTTATGGGGGGCTTCCATACTGCAAACTTGTTTTTTTTTGAGATTTAAACTCGTTATCAATAACGGCACCAGGTAGATGCTTGAAATATTTACATAATACCAGAGACTATATAATACGTAGTTATTATTATTATTGCGTATGGCAAACATCCTGCGTGGATTTTACACCCTCCCAATTAATACTTAGTTAAACATATATTCACTGTTATACATACACATAATAACGCCTTTCGCCCATGGGGGTAGGCAGAAACTACAGAACGCCACCTGCTACGATCCTTACACACGCCCGTTGCCTCGTCCACGTTCATACATCTGGTCATACACGCACGCCGGTTGCGAGTACTACGCACCTGACCTTTCTGAAGAACATCACCTATGAGGTCAGTGTATGTCCTTCTAGGGCGTCCCCTCCCGGCGTTTCCACTCAAATCTGCCTTGTAAATACCTTTTGTTAATCGCCTTTCATTCATCCTTTCCACTTCACTTTTATTATTATTATTTATTTATTTTGTTTTTTTTTTCTGAATTGCTTAAGGCATTAGGGGCTATACCTAAGATAGAAGAAGAAGTAGTTCGAGATGGTCTAAGTTTATTAATCTCAATTTTGAAATTCACTTTTATTATGTTGCAGATATACGGAACACTTAGTGCGCGAGTCCAGCTCGCACTTGGTCAGTTTTTATTATTTAAAATGTGATTAAAGTTGAGATTCGGTCCGCAAATTGCCAATCTACTTTTGGTAGTAGTTATTTAGTAAATTTATTTTCCTCTTTTTATTGGTATGCTGTATGTACTACATACATAATATATGTTTAGTATAGGTACTTAAATTGATGACTTCTTACTAACAAGTAACATCTCGTTATTAAAGAATCTATGTTAATATAAAGCTGAAGAGTTTGTTTGATTGATCGCGCAAATTTCAAGAACGATTTAATATTTTATTAATTATTAGATAGCCTATTTATCGAGGAAAGTTATAGGCTATATTTAATTATAAAGGTACCACGGGAACGTGAATTACACGGGTGAAACAGGTCTGGCCAAAAATAATGTTACAATTAAAAATAAACAAAATATTACAGTTGAATTTGGAATCATCATTTTTATCTGATTGTTCATTGTGTCTTTTCATTTTCGCGCCATTACATTGTCCAATAATTACATTCATATGAATGCATATATACGGTGTATTAATCAAAAACAGACAATCACTACATAGTATAAAACAAAGTCGCTTTCTCTGCCCCTACATCCTTAAAACCGTATGTTTTAATCTTTAAAACTACGCAACAAATTTTGATGCGGTTTTTTTTAATAGATAGAGTGATTCAAGAGGATGGTTTATATCTATACTAGAATTATAGAGCTGCAGAGTTTGTTTGTTTGAACGCGCTAATCTCAGGAACTACTGGTCCGATTTCAATAATTCTTTCAGTGTTGGATCGTCCATTTATCGAAGAAGGTATATTTTATTTTCAAAAAATTAGGGATCCGTAAGAAAATTGCCATTTTGTAACCCAAGGTGTAAAAGCGAAAACCTATTTATGTGTGCGCTGCAAAAACTATTGACAATAGAACAAAATGATGCACTACGGGTTTGTAGGTCTTATTAAGATCTACAAAAAAATACACGAGAGCATATATCTAACTATCATAGTTTAGTCACAATAACCGCTTTTATGTTCATAAAAAAATATTAAATCGTCTGAAGAAAGAAACTACGTTAAATGTATATCATAATATTAATCCTTATCCAAATTAAGCATTATGTTATCAAGGGTATTTATGTAGAAGTAAAATACTTTTTGTTTTATTCCAATCGGACATTTCGTTGAGAAATTATCACGAGTATAAAAAGAATTGGTACCTTATAATGAGTTATTTGCCATAATAGATAAAGCTGAAGAGATGAACGAGCTAATCTCAGCAACTACTGGTCCGATTCGAAAAATTCTTTTAATGTTAGATAGCCCATTTATCGAGGAAGGCTATAAGCTATATTTTATTATAAAGTTTCGACGGGAACGGGAGTTACGCGGGTGAAACCGCGCGCGGAAAGCTAGTCTATAATACATCAGCATTGCACCCGTGCGGAGCCGGGGCGGGGCGCTAGTTAAAAATAAAGTCTGTCTGTTTGTCAGTTTCAAATTTTACAAGTTTAAACATCGGCTTCATATTATTTTGGCAATCTGTTTGTATGTCAGTATATCCCAACTTACCTATATCTAAAGTGGTAGTACCGATTTAGACTGGATTCTCGTTATTAGATAGATTTTACAAACACGCGGGCAGTAGTTTTTGAAAAATGTAGTTTTACTTACAGTTCTTGCAGTTGTTGTGTCCTTGTGGTGTCGCGCACAGGGTATGCGACTCCGTGTGTCCAGGAATGTTGTCAGACCTCCATAGTACCCTCACTATTTGGCAGTAGGCTATCATCATCAGAAGCAGGGGGAACCTAGAAAAAGAACAAATACTAGAATTTTATTGTAAACTTAGTATATATCGTACAATATGACGAGTTCACGGCTTTTAATTTTTTTTTAAATGATATGTTTCAAACATAAACGGCATAAAGTTCATTCACCTCTAAAAGTCAATTGTAGTAGACCAAGGAATATTAATACAATCAAAATAATATTGATATTCCTTGGAAATCGAAATAATATAAATAAAATCAAAAATCTACTCGCAAAACTATAAAAATACGACACTATAATGGGCTGCAACGTTTCCCTGTTTGCTACAACCTACCTGGAAACCTGTGTTCGTTCAGCAGTGGACGTTACATATAATGATGATAATGACAATAATTTTGGCAAAATCTTTTGATAAAATTTAATTTATTATCATAAGAATAAAATACTCACTTTTTTTTTCGCACGGATATTAGCCACGAGGCTTTCGCTTCTTCATAAACGCGAGCAGAGCTCCAGCCTCAATAAATGGTTTTGATACTACATAATAAGCAATCTGCGCTAGAGAGCGCCTCCTGTGGGATTTGGACCTCGGCTCAGGGCGGTCGCTGGCGGGGGGATTGCGGAATGGTGACTTTAATTTTTTGGGGGAATTTTTTGCAACTGACACTCTACTTTTCCGTACGCGGGCCTCTCGGTCTTCGGGTCAACGAGGGCATCGGAAGGTTTTAAAATACTCACGTGTAAAGGAACAATGCTTTGATAATGTGCCACTTGAGATCGCTATCATCAGACCAGGTAGAAGTGCATTGCATGAAGTACTGCACGTTGAAACGAAGCTGCATTTTTCTCTGCACTTGTAATACCACGAACTCAGGAACATCTGTATTAGTGGACATTGTTACTAACTTAACTGTGGCCTGATTTTTTAATCATTAGATAAAAGTCATCAGACGGGGTTTATTAAAAATTTTGACGACATGCAAATTTATTCCTTTGATAATTTTTAAATTCTAGTTACAAATAAAATTTATCAAAAGAATAAATTATTTTTGAAATAATCAAATGAGGTAATATTAAAATCTTAGTAAGTGGATAAGCTTATTACGATATCCTCCATGGTATAATAGTTTAATGCATAAAGGTCGCGGATTTGATTCCCGCATCGGATTTTTGGTCTGTATTATTATCGTAAAGATTTTTCTCGATCAAGTTTTTTGAGAAATACCCTACGTGCCTCCGAAAGTTCGCTTAGCCATTGGTCCGAATGTTATTATGATCTATAATAATTGTATTACGGTCGTTTACCTGTGTAGACACCATACATGATACTGCGTCCGCCAACCCGCCTGTCAAGTGTAGTGACTACGGCAGGCCCTTCCAACAGTGGCCCATATTAAACAGTCGACGTAAAACAGCGATATAAGCCGCGCCAATAAAGAAACGAATCTAAAATGGCGTCCCTGAATGTCACTGACAGATGATAGGGTCAGCAAATAAAAAGGAAGATAGAAAGAAAGTTTGTTTATTGTATATGTACGTAAAATACAACTGTTAGTTTTATGTGTTGAAATGTGTAACGTATACAAAAAGATACATAATCTTTCATAAAAATTAGAACTGTTTATTTGCTTACTTTTCTTTAGCATTTTTTACCTTAACCGCTCGCAAGTAAGTCGTTTTTTTCCGTTAGCTTTCTTTACGGATTTCTTTTTGCATGCAGTACGCGCCGTGTGTGACTAAGATATCAACAGTTTAGAGTGAGAGCGCATGATCGCCGCTGCCATTTTAGATTCGTTTCTTTATTGGCGCAGGTTATACATATCTTGCAAGCACAGACCACTTTCATCCCACTTTATGTATCTTACTACTAATATATTAAGCTAAATAATTTGTTTGCGTGCTTGAACGCGATTATCTAAAGCCCGCAGTACACATTGGGCCAAGATATTGGGCCAGCCTATTGGGCCAACGTGTCCAACGTGTGAACACTGTTCACGAAGCGCACCAAGATCCTTTGATGTGTGGACAAAAAACCGACAACATTCGGTTTGCTCGCTAATGTTGGCGCCAACCGAACACCGCTACCAGCATACCGCCAAGTAGCCCTCTACACGTTGGCCCAATAGGCTGGCCCAAAACCTTGGCTCAATGTGTAGTGCGGGCTTTAGGAACTACTGGTTCAACTTAAAAAAATATTTCAGTGTTAGATAATCTGTTTATCGAGGAAGGTTATCATTTATTTTGAAGTTCCCTCGAGAACGGGAATTACTCTGTTGAAACCGTGCGTGGAAGCTAGTTTTAAATAAAAATTAAAAGCAACTTACTGAATAACAAAGACAGCAGCCAAATGATAAGTATTGCAGTCTTCGCTCTTCCAGTCGTAGACTTGAACTTGAGGGGGAAGCAGATGGCGTACCACCGGTCCACTGAGATGAAGGTCAAAGTCAGCACTGATACGGTCACTGATACAGACTGGAACAAATGAAAACAAGCTTTATGTAAATGAATAATAGTTTATAATAGTACCAGCTAAATTATACTGTTTACGATAGTTACATAATTTATTTTATGTTTTTAAGGTGCCTGTCAATACAAATAGGTACTACGTGTATTGACACGGTGAATTATTATTAGTTACTTAGAGAAACGATTAAGTTTTGGTAGTATAATCGACCTATCTACATAGTTGAACAATAACATATAAAGTCTGCGGAAATGGTTAGTAAAATAGAGTATCTACTCCATTGACGAATTTAAAAAAAAAAAATTCGCCACACCATTTTCATTTTAGAATAGGTTGTAGAATCCATGTGTAAATAATATAAATAACTGGACATAAAATATTTAATAAACAATGTGATAGATAAAACATTTAAGAAATTTGTATGCTATTGTATAACGCGCTCGTCCTCCAATGGCATCCTGAATGTGTTTGCAGACCGGTGAGACTCTCCCCTCTTATGAAGGAGGGTTTGTGTTCAGACACACTTTTCCAATTAAACTGGTGTACCATTGAATGAACAGTTCAATAGCACACTAGTTTTTTATTATTGTAAATTTAATTTAATACTTATATTAGGCTAAGTTGTGCTGCTACTAACAATATATGGATTTAATTCTGAAATAAAATATTTGAATTTGAAATAACGGCTAATTTGGTTAGAAACTAATATAACTGTAACACCTTTTTATACCACATTTTATGCAAATAAACTATTATTATTATAAAGCTTAAAAAATACAGATTAAAATGATTTTGAACCTGTGCTCATTCGTACAATCTAGATTATGTTTTATTGCAAGGCCTTGAATACCTAGCGCATTTTTAATGCTGTGTGGTTTTCGGGTTAGAATAGGCCACACCGTATCTTCCCATGGGTGTTATAAGAGGCGACTAAGGGACATCCAGCTGATGGATGGCCAGCAGCATCATTCACCTTACTGCCATCACAAATCCGCCTGACAAGAGCTGTGATTATGACAATATCCTTCAACAACTTTGGCATACTAAGGTCTTTTAAGAGGAACATCAATACCTACTGATGGCAAATGGCGAATGGCTGCCAATTATTAGAAATTACTAATTCAAATTAATCAAAATGGGCGTCGGGATAGGAACTTGTTTTTTCTTTTTTTTCAGACGGACATAAAAATATGTAAGTAGTTAGCCCCGAGGCTTTTGCTACTTCAGCGGGCATAAAGGCGAGCAGAGGTGCAGCCTAGATGCGGTATAGGTACGAGAGTGCCTAACTGTACTATGACAGTCAGTATTATAAATATTTCTTTATAATACACAGAATTAAAATAGTTAAAGACAGTTGGAGCGTTTTAGCCCAATAGCTTGAGGCGTCGGACTTGTGATCTTGTGGTCGCCGGATCAATCCCCACTCATTGCACTACCGACGTGAACGCACTCGTAACACAAGCATTTTAGCTTAGCATGAAGGGTTAACAAGAATACTAGTAAACTGCAAAAACTCTGCTAGTTATTAAAAAAAAAAGTACAATGGCCTAAAGCCTATTGCATGAAGCCATTTCTTGCAGACAACCTTTGGATGGATAGGAGCTACGTGCCATTATAACAGCAGTACGTGTAGAACAGTTATACCATCACACTACTATTATCATATTTAGATAATGCCATTACTTATGTAAACAATACGTATCATCATCATCAGCCCGTAAAACGTTCACTGCTGAACATGGGCCTCCTCCCGAGGGAGGGTCTTTGCCATAGTCACCACGCTTGGCAGGTGGAATTGGTCACCGCAGTGTTATGTTGTAATATATAGAGAAAACGCTGCTGCCCATTTCCTGGTTCGTTTGTTATAGATGATGTTATAACATTCAGGACCAATGGCTTAACGTGCTAACGTAATAGGTGTATCAAAGATAAATAGTTATGTACATCTTGAGATACTACTAAATTCCCCAAATAATTGTTTCATAGAGATATTAAATTGTTGAACTAAGTGTATGTCGTGAAAGCTTCTGAAACATTTATAACATAACTATAGAAGTTTGTTTAAACATAATCTGTTTATACACTAAGAGTTTAATACCTCAAAACTAGAGTATCTTGTATTAACGTGTACTGCAACTTGATATAGTCTATTACGGGGTGAGTTTTTTTACCGTTTTGAAAATAATCGGGCGTGATATGTATATGAAATAGATGTCTAAGGCATAGTTATTTTATCTTTTTTTTTACTGACATAGTGGTAAATCATAACGATAAAAATACGTATCTAATTAGGTAGTTACGTAACGTTAGTTAAAATAGGTGCCTATAATACTAGGCCGCAATCAAATATGAATGAAGAGAGTGAGCGAAATAGCGTAACTACCTACTAAGGAGCGCATTTTTATGGTTACGATTTTAATTCTATGCCAGTAAAAAAAGATAAAATAACTATGCCTTACACATCAATTTCATATGCATATCACGCCCTATTATTTTAAAGCAGAAACTGACTGACTAATCGATCAATGCACAGCCGAAACCGCTGAACCTAGAAATATGAAATTTTGCACAAATATTCTTTAAAAGACGTAGGAGTGCACTAAGAAAGGATTTTTGAAAATTCCCTAAATAACCCTAAGAGGGTGAAAGGGGGGGAAAAGATTGTACGTAATAATCGAAATCTACGCGAACGAAGTCGCGGACAGCAGGTAGTTGTTAGTTATATAGGTAAGAATGTCAAGAGATCTCGAGCTCCGAAGCATATGGACAGATGAGCCATTATGCGTCACAAACATTCGTCATAATAATATGTGCCTTTATCGTAAACTGGCACTTACGACCAAATGCTTCTGAAGATAATACACAGTACAGTACATCTATCTTTCCTTCTGAGGTCTAGAAATGTTAAAGCATGTGAAGGGAGAATTCGTGGCGTAGCGGAAGTCCCGATTTAAGTCTCGGAGGTCGTGGGTTCGATCCTTCTTCTTCTTCAACAACAACCCGTTTACGTCCACTGCTAAACATGGGCCTCCTCTTTACAGCCCTTGAGAAACCAGGGTCGTTGAAGGATATTGCCATAATCACCATGCTTGGCAGGTGGTAATTAACCTTCAGCTGATAGATACTGCTGCCCATCCATCAGGCGTATGTCCCTTAGTTGCCTGTTACGATAAGTCATAATATTTATGGGCCTGCCTGAATAATATTGATAGAATATACTTTGCTCCAACAACCTCCGTAGCGTAGCGGTAATTGGCTCGATTTAAATCTCGAAGGCCGTGGGTTCAATCCCCACTCCGGACAAGAAATCTTTGTGTACTCTAAGATTTCTTTCCGGGTCTGGTTAGGGGACTACCCTCCGTGCCTCAGATAGCACTTTAAGCCGTTGGTCCCGATTTTTATAACATCATCTGTAACAATTGTATACCAGGGAACGGGCAGCAGCGTTTCCTTGTATTGTATGATACAACATAATACTGCAGTCACCAACTCGCCTGCCAAGCATGGTGACTATGGCAAAAACCCTCCCTCGGGAGGAGGCCCATGTTCAGCAGTAGACGTTGTAAGGGCTGATGATGATGATGATGATACTTTGCTTGATAATAAACCGTACGTTAGTATATTTATATGTATCCAATAAAAATGTAATGTCAAATCTCAAAGAACTAATACGAGTAAATCATGAAAAGGGTTATATTAAATTAATCAAATGGAAAATTGAATTCTCTACATGACATTGATGATAGATGAAATATTTTTATGGCGATTGTTATCAATCGTTACATTGGTTAGTGTAAGATGCTGACAGTATTGAGGATTAGGGACACCCTCGTACTCCGGGCCCTGAAACTGGTTATATGGGCCACCTTGTGACCTAGGAGTGCCCGCGGCACCAATCAAGTCGCGGGTGCCGCCAGAGGGTGTCCCAGATAGCCAACAGTACCTGGACTACTAACGGTCGGAGGAGTACCCAAAGAGTTTCAGTGAATAGGGTCCTCTCCTCCTAAAAATAAAAGATGCTGATAGCAGTGATAGCATTGCCCCGTTAAACGGCAATGCTTATCTGCTGTACAAAGTAAATACCATCACTCGGGGAACGTTCCGCATTAACGAGGGGCGCTGCGATAAGTTGCATGGCATTCACCGTACGAGCGTCGACAATCTCATCATTCTTCAATCTCTCCACCAACGACCGCCCTGAGCTGAGGTCTAAATCTCGCAGGGGACACCCTCATTTTGCTTAGTTTCTAGTTTTAAACCATTTAAAGCTATAATTCTGCTCGCTTTTAAGCATGGTGAAGTAACAATAGATAATAGGACGCCTTATACAATGGACAGCAACGTTATATTGACTTTTGTCTTATATTTTTTAATTCTTTTTGTACCGACTCCCCTTTTTAAATAACTGCACAGTCTTTTGCAGTATCATCGGCGTATTTAAAAATGTCAGCCAGTGTCCGGTTCCCAATTAGGCATGTTGCATAGGTAGTGACCATAATACCTATTGCTAGGAACTAGTTGTCTCACGTGGTTATTTATTTGCTTCCAACATTTTTTAAACAAATATAATGCAAGCTCTTCATTCTCGTCGAGGTTAGGAGAGGGAGCGCGAGTACGAGAGTGTAGTCGGAGCACTCGCCTCACATAGTCGCGGGTCGCCTCGCCTCGACTGGTCTCCGTCTGGAGTCGGTTTTTTTTGGAGCGAGTCAAAGGACGCGAGGTGCGGCAGTAGACGCGGCGTGGTGCGGCGTCCACATTCTCGAGTTCATGCAATCAGTACAGAGTAGCCAACCCTACAGTTTTAACCGTAGATCTACAGTTTATTTGAAATTCTCTCAGTTTTTAGTTTAGACCTCGAAATCTACAGTTTTCTATTGAAGACGATGGCGTCGTGTATTTTATTTTCTAATGGGCTGGATTAGCATAGCAATTACTAGTTTTTACATTATATCATAATTTTATTTGATACTACCTGTGGTTTGTATGTATGTGGTATACGTTAGTAAAATTCATATACGCCAAGACGCATAAAGTCGCGGCACTTGTCAGTTTGAGCACGTCCATTATGCACGCGACACAGAAAGAAATGAACAAAGGCGAGAGTAAAGATACGTAATAACATCATCATCAACCCGTAATTACATCCACTGCTGAACATGGGCCTCCTCCCGAGAGAGGGTTTCACCATAGCCACCACGCTTGGCAGGCGGTTAGCCTTCCTTGATAAATGAGCTACTAGTGAATTTTCAATCGGACCCGTAGCTCATGAGGAAATCGCTTTTTTAGCAAACAAACAAATACAAATAAATATAGATAAGTCAACTCAAACTATAAAATGTCTGAACGTAAGAAGTCTTATATCAATATATGATACATCTGAGGAGTGTGTAAATACGAAACTATTTTGCTGTGTAAACTTAGCTACCATCAATAAACTAAGGAAAAAAATGTTTGCATATCACTATCGCATGTATTAATGTCTTATTTATATTAGAAGATAAGTAGACCTGATCGGAATGACGTCATTCAGCGATGAGGATTATAATATGAGGATGGATCGATATATATTTTTGTAAATATAGTTATGAAAGTCCTACTACAATTATAATAGGTAGCTAACCAAGAAGATAAAGAACAGAACCACTCCAGCTGTGCTTCTTTAGAGATCATTAGATGTTAGAGGATGGAGAGAAGGATGGCGTGACTGAAGGTATTAAAGGCATCCTTTCTGAAGATAAAGGAAAAATCTTTCAGTGTTAGATGGCCCATCCATCGAGGAAGGCTTTATTTAATTATGAAATTCGTACGGGAATGGGTAAAATCGCACGCGGATTCTAGTTGTCAGATAAAAATGATCGTCGATAAATTTAAATCTCATTAGATTTTGTATGAACATTGTCATTTACGATAAGTACAAATTCCTTTGAAACCTATATATTATCATTATGTAATCAAATATTGACGATCATCAAACATTGATCACAACATGCTTATTTTCGCCTTAACATCAAATCAATAGTAACATACGAATACTTTAAAATGTAGGCCGTAAGATTCATTTTCAAATGTTTTTATTGTTAAGTGTTACCACTTATGTGCGAAGGAGTTTTTATGAACGATGTTAAATCGAGTATGTTTTTTTTATGTATCAACGTTGTTATACACCGTGAAATTTTAATGGTTGTTTTCCCGAAGCAGAACAACTTGCCGTCGGTAGTACTATCGAAACATATATTTTTTTTTTTTTTAGACATGTTTTGGATTTAAAATTATTAAAAAAAATATTAGACAACTCGAAAGCGTGATAAACAGTAGTAACACTAGACGGACCTTGTAGGTACTACTCGAATCGCACGCGCTGCTGACAAAGTAAAGAACGATCCATAAACGTTTAAAGCAAAATAAGAGCTCAACGCTTTCGAGTTGTCTAATATTTTTTTAAATAATTTTAATCCCAAAACATGTCTAAAAAAAAAAGAATATGTTTCGATAGTACTACCGACGGCAAGTTGTTCTGCTTCGGGAAAACAACCATTAAAATTTCACGGTGTATAAAAGAATATTTTATTTTTGATTGATTCCGAATGTTTAATTTGATTTTACAATTCACTGAATACAAAATGTTAATTCGGATTTCCAAAGAATTGGATGTTATTTTTAAAATGATTTGCTATTACTGTTCTTCGTGCTCGACTTCACCCGTAAAACAATTCACTGCTGGCTTCCTCTGAAGTGAGGCTATGCCATGGTCACCACGCTTGGCTAGCGAGTTGGATAATCTATATTTTCATCATCTGAACATAGGCAGATAAAATATCCTCTCTCGGGTGAGGACCCGAGAGAGGATATTTACCATAGTCACCACTCTTGGCAGGCGGGTTGGTGACCGCAGTATTATATTGTACCACATTACACAATCATGATGTTATAACAATCGGGAACAACGGCTTAACGTGCTTTCCGAGGGACGGAGGTTAGTCACCCAGACCTGGAAAGAAATCTTAGAATTTGCACAAAGATTCCTATCCGGCGTGGGGATCGAACCTTCGACCTCCGAGATTTAAAGGCAGCCAAACACCGCAACGCTACAGAAAAAGGATTTTGATAAGAGTTTATACTTTTGGTTTTTTAGTGCAATCTTCGTTTTTAGATCATTGCTATTGACAAAACGATGCCACGTAGTACCTAGTTTAAAATTAGTAACGAGTATTATAGAGGCCAGGGCCACCAGATGTCACGTATTTTCTGATGAAGGAAATGTGAACGATTGAGTAGTGTTAGTATGTACTAAAAACGCATGCCTACCTGCTAGCTTGCTTAGACGGCCAATGTTCGTGGTATACACAAAAAGTTGTTCTGGGTTCAAACTTTGAACGCCACTTCTCAAAAGTCAGTTACGTTACCACTACGCCACAATCCAAACTGTTGATTATCGTGAAAGTAATTTCCGATATCAAATTATATCCTTAAAACATCCGGCACTATAAAATCCATTAAATGTTATCTCGTATATAACAAATTCAATTTTACTTATTAGGTACGGTAAATGGAAGGATACCACATGCCACACCACGTAAGTGAAGGTAAGTTATTAATAAGGTATTAATATTATTAAGCCGTGTGGTTTGCGGCTCAGAAAATACCATCTCAATTCCCATTGCTGTCGTGAGACGACTAAGGGGTATACAACATGATGGATAGACAGAAGAATCTATCAACTTAACGTTTCTTACCTTCTTATTGAGATCACCAGTCTCTGCCTTTTTTTTCGGACGGTCATGGAACAGATGGCTCCTAACATGGGCACGGCATAAAGGCGAGCAGAGCTCCAGCGTAGAGAAATGGTTTAAACACTACAAACTAAGCAAGAGGCAAGAGGGCGTCCCCTGTGGGACTTGGACCTCGGCTCAGGGCGGTCGCTGACGGCGAGATTGAGGAATTATGGCTTTTAGTTTCTTTAGGGAAGTTTTGTGCAACTGTCGCTCTACTTTACTATTCGCGGGCCTCTCGGACTTCGGGTCTACGAGGGCATTGGAAGGTTCTTAGCAAACTAAGAACGGGACGGGAGGGCGATCACCAGTCTCTGCCTGTCAATCTTGGTGGTTATGGCAATATCCCTCAACGATAGAGTCGTTGAGGCTAGTAAATGTATTTAAAGGATAGGACCATGTTCAACAGTGGACGTAAATGGGCTGTTGAACAATATTTATTACCTTTAGTAGTTCGTAGTATAGCATGTTTTAAAGCCTATTAGCTTTCCCGATCAGTTTTACCCGCCTTGTGGATTTTTTTTATTAATAAATTGAGGTTATATGTAAAAATGAAAAAGTAAGTCGTTTATTACTTAATTTCAGCTTAAAAATAAATCCTCCTCCCCCTACCCCTGCGAGCCCCGCCTTCATCCTGGAGTAACGTTAGCATAACATGCATGTAATTCGGAGTATTTTTGGCTGTTATATATCACTGTTATCCTCTCAACGGTGGAGACACAAATTGACGATTTTAGGGTTGTCTGTAGGACAAAGTTTGAGCCCATAGAATCCAATCCACAGTTGAGATATTATCGGATCTTTGTTAAGTTTTAGCTACTGCTTTGTTTGGACATTGTATTTTTTATTGAATTGAATTATTAAAATGCATTGAATTGTTTTGTTGAGCTTTTCCGCATGTTTGTTTGAAATAGCCTTTAATTTATTCCGACCGCAGACAAAAAGTAGTACATTTCTAAACTTTTTTTACATACAGTTACTTTTTAAACAAATATTATTCGAGCCAACTGTCATGTTAATTTTCGCCGATGCTGCTAATCGTCGGTGACACTGCAGTACCTCGAAAGCGACAGTTGCTAATAAGATGTAATGTAATCCCTCAAGAAATATTTAGGTACTTTTAGTGTTGTAAAGGGCATAACATCAATATTCTATTTTTTTTTATACTTAAATGAAACGTTTACCGCTTATAAAATTAAAAAATTGAGATTAATAAATTTTGAACACCGGCAGGACTCGAACCCGCATTTTAGGTAAAACCCCTAATGCCTTAACCAATAAGCTACGGTGGAACCCTACCGCGCATCGAAATTTATTTATCTCTTTTATAACACGTCTATAAGGGGAAAGGTTAGTGCAATCTATCGGTAATCACGTCGACAATCAATTTTCTACATTTGATCTTCAACCTTATTGGCTATTGTAATTAACGCAATAATGCAATATAACTAACGCGCGTGATTTCGACACAATAATAAAGAATAAAATAAACAATGCGCGTTTTCTTCGAAAAAGCTCCCAATCTCGTCAAAAATATTTCGAAACAAATAAATAATATTTAAGGTTATGTTTGTAACGAAAAACTAACAGGTTTGTAAGGTATAAAGATTTAATCTATATCTATACTAATATTATAAATATAAAAGATATTATTGTTTGCATTGAACAGTCTCTGAAACTTTTTTTATTCATCTTTCAGCATTAAACACCTTAGGTACTTAGGAGTAAAAGCTATATTTAATTATAAATTGCCCAAGGAAAAGCAGCTGTGCGGGTAAAACCGCACACAAGAAGCTAGTAAGTACTAAGGCCTCATTTACGGAGAAGTGGGGCGTCGCGCGTCGCATTGTGCGGCGCGGTCCGCATTGAATTCAAACATATGGCGTTGTATGAGTGCGAGTGAGATGCGAAACGCCACACCACACGCGACGCGCGACGCCCCGCGTCTCCGTAAATAGGGGGCTAAGGCTGGAACTACACTGATATGGCAAGTGACCGCCTGCGAAGCGATTTCATGAAAGCAAACTCATACCAACATATGTCGGCGTCCGCACTCCAGAAAAGTCAAGCAAAATATACTAGTTCGTAATCCAGTGCGGCCGGTCTAATCAAAACCCCAGAAGCAATTAAACCGAAACGGCCCATAAAATTATCTTAACAAATTACGGTGTATAAAATACTCCCATTTGTCTATAACTCGCTCCATCATGGCCACTGCTATTAATTTTCTGAGACAGGGCAAATAGGGGTGGTAAATTAGAGCAAAATTTGTAAAATCAGGTTTTGTTTCTAAAATTGCTATCTCACCTCTGTACTGTACTGTATAAGCCCGTTAATGTCCACTGTTGAACATGGGCTCCTTCTTAACAGACAAGCCAGGGTCGTTGAAGGATATTGCCAAAATCTGCACCACGTTTGACATGCGGAGCGGTTATCGCAGAAACATGGTGAGTATCCTTGATGGCAGATGCTGCTGTCTATCCATCAGTTGTATGTCGCTTAGGCGTCTCATACGAAACCCATGGAAAGATATGGGGAAGTCTATAATTCTAAGTCGGGTTTTATTTGCGTAGGTCACGTTGCCGTGGGAACCTCACAATAACATATAGCCTTTGTCTTATGGTGAAATCATTTTTGTCCATTTGAATCCTATTCAATGCAAACAAACAAACAATCAAATCTATACTCTTTATAATATTAATATAAATTAAAATTTAACTTACATATGTAAGTAAAATTTTCGATCTTAAGGCCGGGTCGCCAGCGGGCGGAGCGGGCGGTGCCTAAGGAAAACCTGCCGCCCGCACCGCTGTCGTCGAGAACAGCTTCACATAAATCTATGAAATTTGATAAAGACGCGCGTGCCGTCGCCCGCACCGCTGGTGGTGGCGTCTAGGACGCGGCCTAAAGGCTTATAATACCACAACAAGGCTTAAAATCAAGTCCGTCCATTTTACTTCGAACCAAAAAGAAACCTTTCTCAAAAATCTTACTTATTCCTACTACGGGATCGGCAGCAACATTAATAATGCAATTGATTAAACGTTTAGTTGAACCTTAGCCGGTTCAAATATTTACTCCAAAGCCAATATTTTGATGGAGTCCTTTAACCACGCCTCTACCGTTAGTACCAAAGTAATAAAAAAGATAATTCACTGCCCTTCCTTTAATAAACGCTCTTTTCGCTCGAACAGAGGCGTCACAGCGTCGTTAAGAAAACTTAATAAATGTGTCTTCACTTCGCTTACTGTTCCACTCTTCATATGTTTCTGCACTTCTATTTATCCTAGTCTACTTACAGTTTTATTTCACCAAATGGCGTTATATTTATTTACTTGTTTCATTTGAAGACTAGCCCGTGACTCTGTTCGCGTACTGTTTGTTTTGCATTAATTTTCTGTGATAAAAAGTATTTAAAATGTTGACATCCTCGTGTAAGTTCCATGCAAAATTTAATTTATATCGGTGCAACATTTTCGGAGATTAGCCCGTACAAACAAACAAAAAGACTAAAATCTGGATGTAACAAAAAGAAAAAAATAACTAAAATCTGGATGTTTGACCCGCCTCTGACTTGGATTTTTGCGGGTTTTTTTCTATGTACATTCGACCTCTACGGTTTTATTATATGTATAGATATAGAAGGTATAGATTATTAATTCTATTAAAACAAGTTTTTGGATTTAAATGACTGTTATTTTAATAATAGCTTTTAGCACGCGGTTCCACTCGTGTAACTCCCGGCCCGCTAGAAATTTACAGTTAAATATAGCCTATACTCTTTGTTGATAAATAGGCTATCTAAACTTGAAAGGATTTTTCAAATCAGACCAGCAGTTCCTGAGATTAGCGCGTTCAAGCAAACAAACTCTTCAGCGTTATATAATGGTATAGAATGGTTAAAGGTTAAAGGTTATTTTCACATACTCGAAAGAAGTGATGAGAGAGGCCAAATAATGGATGGAAATGGATTGAAAGACAAAAAGAAAGAGAAGAATGTGTTGCGCCGACACCAAGCATATTGGAATTAAGGTAGGATAATAATATGATGATTTTTACACACTCGTACCAAAATCTGAATCATAAATATTTAATTTCAATTTCCGTTCGTTTTCCTTATGTGCACTGCAATGTCCAATTAGGAAAACTAATGTTTTTATCATTATTTTTCCACAGACCTATGATTTTGTCATGGAACATTATTTTGAAAAGTTTCAATGCATCGCATATGTAATGTAAATGAATAGTGTTCATATTTGATGATTAATACGTCACTTCACTTGAACAGCCCGTTATATGTTTACTGCTGAACGTGGACCTCTTTTAAACATACCTAGGCAACGTAGCGACGAGATATAGTTTCATAATCACTAGACAATTCTAAATCTAGTAGATTGCTGAAAGATGGTAAGTAATCTCGAATTTCATTGGAAGTTATGGATTGTCTATTTAAGCCGGAAACCAAATATAATAAATACTAGGTATTAGGGGCAAATCATTCTTTCGTGGTAAAAAAAAACTTTTTTACACATAATAAAATATATTAGAGTCATGCCTGAAAAAACGCACATTTAGTCTTAACTATCACACAAACACTTTTGTATAGCTATTTGTTCTAAATTAGTTCATCACGTTTGTAAGTGAGGACTAAATCCTTAATACTAGGATTCGAAATCTATCTAAAGTAATACTGAGCTATCAGTGTAATCAATTTAATGAATGAATTGAAAAGTAGGAGAAATCCTATCATATATTCTACTTATTGGACTAAATAAATATAATGAAAGAAATTAGAATATGAGAGTATAAATCATAAAGCAACTTACCTGAAAATACAAGACGATTCTGCACATCGCTGTACCGAAGAACCAGGTTTCCGTCACATCCCACAGCACCGTTGGCGGCAAGCATATTAATATCACCATAAAATCCGCCACCGCCAAATTAACTATGAAATAGTTCGTCACAGTCCTCATAGAATGGTTTCTATACACTGCTATACACACTAAAGCGTTCCCTATTAAACCTATTACAAACACTATCGCATGTGTTGCAATCAACACCCATTCGTATGGCTGAGGAAATATATAGTCATTTAACATATTTAAATAATCTTCTTTCGTCATATTACAAAACTCTGGATCTCCCACACATAGCTCTTCTGTGTAATTCGCGTAACCACTTTCATCATCCATTTCATTTATTGGTCTTCCGAATTCAGTATAATTATTATGTTCAAGATCATATTCCTTGTCTGATCTTACTAGTGTTAAATTATCATTAAAATCATTCGTTTCAACTACATCGTCTGTTTTATTCAATGATCTCTTTGGTTTGTTTGTGAAATTTGTTATGCTATCTAACTTTATTATAGAAGTATTGGAGAAGATATCTATTGTACAAAAACTGTATTCACACAGAATTATCATTGTTAAAGAAGTAAGGTATATGTTTGAAGCCATCTTTTTCATTTTAACTTTGCATTGCTGTTACTTTATTGATGCCTTGAGAATTTGAGTCATTGACTGGGTCTGCATCTGAAAAAAAAGAAAAGTAAGTAATTTATATTTACAAGTAAATAAGCAACGGCTGTAGCTCAACGGCTAGGGGCGTCGGATTGTAATCTTGTGGTCGCCGGTTCGATCCCCAGTTCCCCACCCATTGTACTACCCATTTGGTTAACAAGACTAGTAGACTGCAAAACTCTGCTAGTAATCATAAAAAAGAAGAGTAGGGAACTGGTATTAACCTTACAAGCGCGTCATTAAGTGAAATTCGCAGTAATTTTAATATGGCACCTTTAAATTTACATAGCAAAATATTAATAAAATAAATGTGTCTTAATTTTGCGCAAAAGGTAATTAAGTTTCAAAATGCATGAAAGTTATTAAAATATACTTATTATTACTGATATAATAATTATGTATTTATCTGTATTTCGTAGTAATTCAATCCTTATATTACTGTATTAACTTACTATACATATATACTTAAAATTTATCACGAACCTGGCTTATAATAAAGGACAAATTAATTATATTTCTCAGAAAATTATTGCTTTGATATGAACCTTTTACTGGCAATAATCAATTACTAATGTGACTTTCTATTGAAATTTCTATAGAATTTGTAAAATCGTTTCAGTTAATCCAGAGACAAGCTCCGTAGCGTAGGCATATTTGGCTCGCTTTAAATGTCGGAGGTCGTAGGTTCGATCCACACGCCGGACAGAAAATCTTTGTGTAGTCTAAGATTTATTTCCAGGTCTGGTTGGTTGAGGGAAAGCCGTTGGTCCCGATTATTATAATATCATCTATAACAATCGTATATCAAGGAACAGGCAGCAGCGTTTCCTTGTGTGGTACAACATAATACTGCCGTCACCCACCCGCCTGCCAAGCGTCGAGACTATGGCAACTACCCTCTCTCGGGAGAAGGCCCATGTTCAGCAGTGGACGTTATACGGGCTAATGATGAAATCCAGAGATTACCCCCTACGACCTCTCAAGCAATTCACAAACTAAACCTCTAAAATATTAGTATAGAAATAAATGTGAAACATCGGTTGATGTTTGTGATGATGATGTTGTTATTGTTGTTGATGTTTATGATGATGCACTACCTTCAATTGATTTGTCATGAGTAAACATAATATTGTATACCTACAACTTATGCTTCTTGGAGTAATCGTCCGAATAAGAAGTCGATTAAGGATTCCGAGTGTTGAGAAATATAATGCTGGTTTATGCTAAACTTGTAAATATAAATATTTTATATATAGACAATTATATTCCTTATTATATTATTTAAGGTACCACAGCATTTGAATGCTTTTCACTTGTAATTGAATTGAACTCTTCAAAGGCAATTAATTCTAACCATCTGCTGGTTAAAGCCAATTGCAGAGCTATTTTTCATTCTTGGTAATAAGCAGGGCATAGTAATGACATCACGTGAGTACTGATGTCAATAGCAAAGGGAATCTTGTTACATATATTATTATGAATCCTGTGAATGACACTAAGCCTGGATTTGCGACGCATAAAACACTGATGCGTAAGCTCAAAGAACAAGGCCAATTTGAAGTAAAACAAAATAATGTCAATGTATTTTGTTGAACAAACATAATTGTTGAAATGTATTTACCCATACCACCGCCGCTGCAGCGTATTCACGCCCTGGCGGTGGGATATGTGGGGCTCGCCCTCTCCATAGCATGGTATGCTAAACTGATACCACGAGGAGAGGAGCCTACACCACTAAAACCCCACGGACACTCATTCGATCCGCCGTTGGCGGGGGCCGGGTAATAAATCCGGCCCAATATAGGCCTATCACCTTAACAACATACGTGTCACTTAGACAACTAACATAAATAGGCTATCTAACAATTTAAGAATTTTTGAAATCGAAGTTCCTAATAATAGCAATAAACAATTCCTCCCGCTTTTTTATTTTATTTTTTTAAACATATCCCCCGCACTAGTGCACCTTTGTCGCGGGGAACTTTACAAACACTCAATTCACGGACACAAAGCACACCCAGACTCAAATCAATTATCTGTGGTTCACACAAATAATGGTCTCGTCTGGGAATCGAACCCAGAACACCAGGTCTCAGAAGCAACTACCGTAGCAACTGGTGCAGTGAAAGTCAAAGTATTTATTAATAAAGATTAGAATAGAAGTAAAGATTATGGGAACTTAAATTAGTATCTTATAGTGACTTTAAATATTAATATAATCAATCCTTCATAAAAAAGTAATAGACAAAAATACATACCTACTGTTAAATAAAGCTTATTTTTCCATTATCATACTCTGTTAATTGAAATTGTCCACGGAACTTTCATTTAAATACTATTCAATATTTTTGTAGTACTTAACAAAGGAAATCCAGCATTGTTGATACAAAACTCTTGCACGTGACGATAACAGTTCAAGCCAATAAATAATTTTCCAATTAACCGCCTCAATTATAATTAAGTCGTTGTTATAAATTAATCACAATAAGTCAGAAGGCTTTGTTTTTTAATTGTTTTATTCTTGTAATTTTGATTTATTTGTGATATTTTTGTTTTGTAGTAAGTTTTTGAATGCCATTACTTGATGTTTGGCTGAGGCTTAGATCAAATAAAAAGTTAAGACAGAGCGCGGCGAGAAAGCCATTTTTCCAATATGGCCGCTTGCGCTGTCATATTGGAAAAATGGCGTCTATTGCCAGTTTTTGTCACAATTGCTACTTTTTGACTCGATCGTATATAAAAATATGTATTTTTATGGGAGTGATGTATCATTTACGTAGTAACTATTTATTAATCTGTGTCGCGGGGGACTTTACAAACATTCATTTCATTTCACGGGCGCAAAGCATACCCACAATCGGTACAACTATTTGTGGTTCACACAAATAATTATCCTGGTTGGATATCGAACCCGGAACACCAGGTCTCAGAAGCAACTATTGTAACCACTGAACCACCGGTCCAAATTTCTGAAATAAATAAATAAAAAGGCATTCTGCGATAAAAGGGCTATACTAAAATAAACTTTCATTAAGACCAAGTTTGGTTTCATATTAGCGACCAAATTTTAGCTTTTTATATTAGTAGAAGGAGATTATATTAGTAGGTATAGATAATATTAGTAGGTATAGATAATAATCTCGTAATCTCGCCAAGATTGATTTAAAATTTAAAAGCAAACACATTTTATTTAAAACAAACAAGTTTTAGGTTTATATATTAATATAAAAGGAGATATACCTAGATTCGTAGTCTCGCCAAGATTGATTTATAATAAAGACTTCATCAGAAACAAGAGTACCTAATCTATCAATATAAATAAAGCAATTACCAATAATAGCAATATTTCAAAGATACGGCTTAGCGAGACAATATCTGACAAGACATAAATTAAAGAGACGTTAACAAACAAAATTAAACCTACTTAGAATTCTGAAACAGAAACTTGACCTTTATTAATTGTTGCTTAAAATAATGGCTGCCAATCAAGTTTTGTTGTCTTGAGTAAGATTGATTGTATAAATGAATTTATAGGACAGTCGAAAGACTTTTCATCATCAGCCCGTATAATGTTCACTGCTGAACATTGGCCTCCTCCCGATTGGGCCGCCGCCCGCGCCGCACAGTGGATAGTCTCCATACAAGTCCCAATACTTTTTAAATTTTTAATTCTATGTCCAACCTCTTGTATGGGGACGATCCACTGTGCGCCGGTACCAGCACTATGAATATAATTTTTCTTTATGTCATTACGTAATAAGACCCCTAAATAACCGCCATACTGGTACAAATGACCCAGTATTTTGTGTCAGTGTCTCCCGGTCTAGAAGGTGATAAGTCACATAATTTAAATTTGGAGTAAAGCGAAGTTAAAGTTTTACTTTTATTTTTTGAGATAAGTCGCTACAAACGACCGGTGGCTCAGTGGTTACGGTAGTTGCTTCTGAGACCTGGTGTTCTGGGTTCGATTCCCACCCGGGACAATTATTTGTGTGACCCACAAATAGTTGTTCTGAGTCTGGGTGTACTTTGTGTCCGTGAAATGAATGTTTGTAAAGTCCCCCGCGACACAGGGATTTATTTCCCTAGTGCGGGTGTTGTCTTTTTAAATGAAGAAAAGAAGAGCACTAAATTGAATACGACATGAAACCTTGCCTTAGTCTCTTTTTTAAACCCAAGAATTTAATTCAAGTATCAAGTAAATGTTTAGGTAACTTTATTGGCTGTTGATTTAACTTTTGTTTTGATTCAAATTAATCATATTTTATCGATCGGAATTAGATTATTTGTACTATCGCAGATGAAGCTATCACCGATGGTTATAACAAGCCATTACTCGGTAATTACTTGTATAAGCAGCTATTACCGAGTATTATTACTCGGTATTAGCTTCACCATAGAAATCTAACACCGAGTGATAATAGCATTTATTTTTGAGTTTAGGGTTCTCTCGAAACAATATCTAAGTATTTAAAATTCTTCAGACCTATCTTTCTAACTCATATTTTTTTTGTGGCAATGGTAAAATAGGCGAAGCATTCGAGGCTGCCTCTTTTCATTTTAAATAAAATAAATTTATTTATTTTTATTTCTTATTACCATAGATTAGAAAGAATTGGTGCGAAACTTGATAAATCGTCAACTATACCTCCATAAAAATATAATTACCTAAAATAAGCAAATATTATTGAATATATAATTACCTACCTACCTATTATACGCTGCGGGAATGATGACTTGTTTTTTAATAAATATTTGGTACGGAACCAAAATGCCTATTATTTTTCTACCCTCGGTAATAGAATCACGATTCGCGGTATTAGCTGCAATCATTTTCAAATACCTCGGTAATAGCAACATTCGGATTTGTATATTTAATATTTTTTTTCTTTATATATTTACTCAAAACTTACCTATATCTTTATAGATTTCTAAAGTCCATATCCAAACGTATCAGAAAATATATACTTGTAACTGTTTTTACTATAAGAAATTCTTATTTCGAGAGGTTAAAGCTTAAGGTCCTGAAATTACCTCGGTAATAGCTGCGTTTACCTTATATGTCATCGGAAAATAATAAGAATCGTAAGTTAATCAACTTTCAAGTTACATGATAAAGTAACGAAGATTCGGGTGTTTAAAAAAATTACCTAAACCTAAACCAATGGAATTCAATAGGACTTATTGAAGTTGAAGTTTTTTTGTTTTGTTACAATAGTAGTATGGTCTCGGTTGGTTACGTAAGGTCAAGTGTCATAGTAATTTAGTAAATAATATAATAATTATGCGCGTTTACTGAAACTGGCAACTAAATTTAATAATGTGAGTGGCACGAAAATTAACTTACGATGTCATCGGAAAATAGGTTTCTGGTGACATAAATACTTATTTCGAACCGTCATATAAGGGGCCATCCATAAAGTACGTCACATGTATAGGGGGGAGGGGATCGACGAAGTGTGACATGGTGTGACAAGGGGTGGGAGGGGTCCTAAGCTTTGTGACATCACATTTCAAATTTAATAAATTGAATCGCGAAATTTGAAATATTAATTAAAACTAAGAAATAATTTCAACTCTATCTATATGAATATACGGTTTGAATTGTTTTGTTGACGAGTTCATACCCGCTCTAGTGACACGCCGCACGTGCCGACTATGAGCCCTTTGACTAATGTAATGCCGCTTAACGCAACGCACGCGCTACCTCGCGAGTCGACGTATTTTTAGTTGTGCTATTTTGTCGATTCAGTTACTTTTTTAATTAAACAAGTTCAAAATGAACATAAAGATATATAGGTAATCTTTACCGTAAACTGTATGAAACTTACAGTGCAACTTACGCTGATAAAAAACAGCATAATAATATATACAAGAAGAAGTTAATTCATTATGGAAAATTTTGAAAATTAGTGAACATATTGAACGTGATGTGGAATCTATAATCAAAGAGCTGCAAATACAAATTACGAAAAAAAAGCGACTGCATTGAATTTTTTTTAAATAAAACTAATTGTGGAACTGCTGTTTTAATTTAAAAATGTTTGATGTAAAATTGCAAATTTGTCACGTCACACTAGGGAGGGGGGGGGGTCTCACAAATGTGACCACCTGTGACAAGGAGGGGGGGGCTCTAAAAATCATGAAATACGTGTGACGTACTTTATGGATGGCCCCTTATTGCTTATAACGTGGCCTCATCATTGGGGCCAACTAGAATACCAGCGCTACATTCATACACAAATGTGTGGATGTAGCGTAAAGGTGAAGTTGATGCCTTTTTGTGATTCACACAATATCTATAATTAATTTGATATTGTAATTTTTCAACAGTGATAATGAATAAATATTTTTCTTTCTTTTTTTTATATTTCTCCATCGTGCAGTGCGTGACGTATCAAGTATGCTGCCAAAAAACTAAGTAGAACCATATTTTTCAAATAGGTATTATAATATTTTGTATTTTACATTGAAATTCAGCATTATATTAGCCTGTTATCGTCTACTGCTAAACATGGGCCTCCCTCATCGATTTCCAGTGGGAATGATTGCTAGCAGCCTGAATCCATTGACTCCCTTCGACCTTTATGAGGTCGTCAATCCATCGTGAAGTTGGTCGTTCTACGCTGCGCTTGCCAGTTCGTGGTCTCCACTCGATAACCTTTCTGTTCCATCGGCTGTCAGTTATTCGAGCTATGTTTCCAGTCCATAGAAAACTAGCGTCTTTGAGGAACATTGACGTAATCACGCTTAGCAGGCGGATTGGTGATCGCAGGTAGATGCTGCTACTCATCCATCAGGTATATGTCCCTTAGTCGCTTCTTACGACGCCCATGGGAAGAAATGGGGTAGTCTATTCTAAGCCGGACACCACTCAGCTAGCCACACGATATTTACTGGTAAAGGGATGGCATATTTTGGAAGCAATTTGTATATGCCCTCCCCTGCCCCGCTTTTAGATACGCCCATGCCATTAAGCCACCACTATATCAGTAATAAAACGTATTGGATTAATTAGCTTTCGTCGAACGACCGCCCAATTTGGGAGATTGATTTCCTACAAATAATAATTAATTTTATGCCAGTAGTTAATGCCGCAAAAACTAGGCGTAAAATAAATGAAGTTACGAGTTTTATCTGATTGTCTGCTATTATAGTATTCGGTTAGTTTGTGTATAAATTGTATAGATATCGCCTTTAATCTCCAAGGTAGATGTCAAAGGTTTCTTTGCGTAATTGGTTCTATTTTACTAATAATAATTACACTTTGAATCCATCCAGTGGTAGCATAAAGTCATAACGTACTCGAGGGCTTTTTTTTTGTTTTGTCCGGTGGGAAATACTTTTACGCATTCCCACCGCCGCTACAGCGTATCCGCGCGCTGGCGGCGGGATATGTGGGACCCACCCTCTCCTTAGCGGTGGTATGCTTTACTCATACTACGAGGAGAGGATCCTACACCACTAAAACCCCCCGGACACTCCTTCGATCCGTCGTTGGCGGGGGCCGAGTACGCGAAGCAATCCGGCCCAATGTACTCTCGTGGCCTGCCTAAATATATGTATGAGATCTGTTCTTGTTCAATATAGGCAAAACAATTTAGTAAACATAAAAATGATAAAATTACATTTTTTTAGAGACTTATAAAGATATTAATAAATTTCGACGACCGGTTGGGTTCCTCCATGGACGAATGGGGCTATACCCAATGTGCAGGTTCCAATACTGTCGGTGGTCTATCTATCAAACTCAATTTTAAAATTCTTGATAAAAATGACTTAATGTAAGTAAAATAATGTAAATTAGCAGTAGTTAATTAAACTCAAAAGTCTTTCTTAAAAATTGAAGTTTTACGTCCATAATATTTCATTTTTTTTTATTTTGCAACAGAAATGTGAAGGAAATGAAAAAAAACCTACTAATATTATAAACGCGAAAGTTTTTAAGTATGGATGGATGTTTGTTACACTGTCTCGCAAAAACTACTGAATGGATTTGACTGAAAGTTTGCAAGCAGATATTTTATGAGCTGGATTAACATATAGGCTACAAAATATCAAGCTCCGACCCACTCGAGCAGAGTGACGCGGGTAAAACCGCGGGGTGCAGCTAATATACAATAATGGACTAGATGATCAGACTTCTTGTAGATATTCTGTTTATTTATATAAGTTAATATAACGGATTATGAAATATACTCACTTTTAGTTATATATTTGGCATCAATTAAATATTTAACTACAAAGTTACTATATCCAAGATACCATTTAGGATTCCGTACTGACAGGAAAATCGGGACACGTTCCAGGTATTCTTTCTTTATTCCTTTAATTAGTTGTACATAAATTTTAACCTCCGTAGCGTAGTGGTATTTGGCTCGCTTTATATCTATGAGGTCGTGGGCTCGATCCCCACGCCGGATAAGAAATCTTTGAGTAAATTCTTAGATTTGATTTCTTTTGACGGTCACCGTAGCCTAGTTGGTAGTGCTCCTGCCTACGAAGCTGGTGGTCCTGGGTTCGAATCCCGGTAAGTGCAAATATTTGTGTGATGAGCACGAATATTTGTTTCTGAGTCATGGATGTTTTCTATGTATTTAAGTATTTATCTATCTATATAAGTATGTATATCGTCGCCTGGTACCCATAGTACAAGCTTTGCTTAGTTTGGGGCTAGGATGATCTGTGTGACATAGTCCCTAGATATTATTATATATTATATTATTATTATTATTTCTCTCCGGGTTTGGATGGTTCAGGGATTACCATCCATGCTTTGGAAAGCACGTTAAGTCATTGGCCCCGATTGCTACACCATCATCTAAAATAATCGTAGGTAAATCAAGGAACGGGCAGCAGCGTTTCTTTGTGTGGTACAACATAATACTGCGGTCAACAATCCGCCTGACAAGCGTGGTGACTATGGCAAATACCCTACCTCGGGAGGAGGCCCATGCCGCCCATGTTCAGCAGTGGACGTTATATGGGCTGATGATGACGATGATCACTTTATCCAAGATACCATATAGGATTGCGTACTGACAGAAAAATCGGGACTCGTTTCAGGAAGACGCTTGTAATACCCAAAGAATATTTAGTTAGTTGTACATTCAATGTACGGTACGAAACTCCTGGTACGTGACTCTTACTCACACTTGGCAGTTTTATTACGTAGGCTGTTGTTATGCGTCTGATTAGCATCCTCGAAAACTTCGGGTGTCTGATCCCTAATGACCTATAAGTAAAAAAGTCACCGTAAGTTAAAAACTTCAAAGTATTTTCTTGAATGCTACCGACAAACTTTCTTTCATCATCAGCGATCATATAAGTTTTTTGATTCGTTCAACAAAAAACTTGGACTGACAGTTTAACATAACCCGAACAAAGTTGTATCGTGACATCCTTTCAGTACTAAGTTTTTTTATACGGGTAGAATTTAATTGTATATCAGATAATACCAAATACAAATCAACATTTTCATTTAAAGGTTTTATTGACATTATTATAAAATATATTTTTAACTGTTTAAGTAAGGCTGATAAGTCTATCCTTACTAATATTATAACGGCGAAAGTTTGTATGTATGGGTGGAAGTATGGATGTTTGTGACCAAAAACTACAGAACGGATTTGGCTGAAAGTTTGCACGGAGATAGTATATAAGCTGGATCAACATATAGGCTACTAAATATCACGATCCGACCCACCGGAGAAGAGTGACGCGGGTAAAACCGCGGGCGCAGCTAGTTTAGAAATAATATTACAAAAAGTTAATTAATGAAGAAGAAAAATTGTTCAAGCCAAAACAACAGACAGCAACCCTTTATTTAAAGCGTAAGCACGATTAATGTATAGGTATTAAATAACGGGCCAAATGCGAGTTGGACTTGCGTACGAAGTTCCGTTCAAATATTTGACAAAACAAATGGTTTTTGAAGTGGCACCACCCACTTTTGGTTGTGATTTTCAGAGCGAATAACAGCATTAAAATCACGTGTACATGGGAGTCCCCTTCAATATATTTTTTTATTTTTTTTATTATTAATTTAAGGAGGAAAGGGAGGCCTTTGCCCTGCGTTGGGACAACGTAGGCTATATATATTCTGTGTATATTTCAAGCATCTGTTGCCGTTGTCCTGCTGCCGTTATTAAAATAGAGCATTAACGGCAAAAAAACGACGTTTCTTGTATGGTTTATTTTATTCTGTCTTTTACTTCAACTTACTAGGCTCTCACGGTTCATGAGATACCGCCTGATGACAAACAGACGACGGATAGACGGATAGACTGACAAACGCACAGCGCGATCTTAATAATAGCGTCCCGTTTTTACCCTTTGGATACGGAACCCTAAAAACGGTGGCAACAAATACTTTATACTTTCTTTCACGTAGTGTAATTGACATTGTCATTCTTTTAGTACTATGAATTGTGAAACAAAACATATTAGTTTTTATTATGAAAGAAAACCGCGGCCGGTTTCATATTTTTATATTAGTTTGTTTTTACGAATTCGCATTCAGTGAGTCAATGAGACCCCAGCCTTACCAAGAAAAAATTAACTCTCGGATGGTAAGAACATTTATCAGCATAAAAAAATACCCGCATTATAGAGTAAAATTAACATCTTAAAGTAAACCGACACCACTACCGACATTCTAGAATAGAAATTTAAACCTTGTGCCTTAGAAGATAAAGTATAAAACTGTTAAGGTTTTCAAAGCTTTACTTAGGATTTATTTTAAGGAACTAAATGAAAATATTTTTATCCTTTCTTTTGCTAAAGCCAACAGTGGCGACTAGGTGGTTTTACTGTATTTAATAAACTTAAGTATTTTAAAGTGATCTCCGTTTCTTAGCAATATGAGGTTTGCCATAACTATGGTGTTGGCGACTGGCTGGGTAACAGACTTTTTTGAAAATATTTTTTTTAAACTTGTTCCTTTTTAGGGTTCCGTAGTCCACAAGTAACCATTATAGTTTCGTCATGTCCGACCGTCTGTCATAAAACTTGGTGGAAATATGTATATTGAAGATCCAAATCTTAGTCTTTAAAATTATGTTTTTTTTTAGTTTAATTTTTTTTACAACGTAAAGTGAAATAAAATAAATAAATTCGACTAACCCCATTGTGTAGGATATCGTTGGAAAGGTCTCTTGAAATGCAACAAAAACTGCCTTGGAACTATGTAGATCAAACCCTCCAGTCTCGAGATAACCTAAAACAAAGTTAAAATTAGAGCGTCCGGGGAGGGAAGCTCTAATAAAGCTCTTAACTTTTGAAATATTACTAAAATAATTCTCAAAAAAATGTGATATACAGGGTGTTAGGGTGAACACCGTTATCCTTGAAACCAGTGGTTTGGTTTCATTTATAGAACGCAAATTCAATGAAAAAAAAAGTTATAAAAAAAGTAAATTTTCAGTTTTTACTCAAAATAATGTCACCCTTTACGCATTGGCAAATAGGACGGAGCGCGCGAACGCAAGCCGCGCGCGCCTACGCGCGTTCTCAGTAGTGCGTAGTGATTATGTCGCACACAAACGTACAGTGGACCGATATGGTTCGGGTTTACGCCGCGCCTGGTGGTAACCTGAACGAGGCTCGAAGAATGTGCGCAGAGTTATTCCCTGGACAATCTGTGCCAAACCGAGAAACGATGGTGGCGGCTACTCCAAGGTTACGTACCTACACCAGTTTAGGTCAGTTCACCGTGCCGGGAAAAATGTGATAATTGTTTGTTTTTTTTTTTCATTTTCTTTGTTGTTAAATCTAACTTACATTTGGACTCGTCACGCAACACAAGGTGGGTATTTTTGCCTGTCCTAAGCCAGGAAAAGTATGAAGGGAAAGTTACATCACAGGTTTTTTATTTTTTATATTCGTTTAAAAAGACAACTCCCGCACTACAGGGAAATAAATCCCTGTGTCGCGGGGGACTTTACAAACATTCATTTCACGGACACACAGAACACCCAGAACACCCAGACTCAGAACAACTATTTGTGGTTCACACAAATAATTGTCCCGGGTGGGAATCGAACCCAGAACACCAGGTCTCAAAGGCAGCTATCGTAACCACAGAGCCACCGGTGCAGTAAAATAAAAAAATTAATAAAATAAAAAAGGTGTTGGAATGGTAAAAAAAAAACCCTAAACCTAAACCAATGGAGTTGAACAAGGACTTATTGAGGTTGATCTAAATTTAGCCGCATGCGGTCGGCTGCACCTAGGTTTAGCCGGCTAATCTTAAGTTTATGTTCACACCTACCTTTAGCCGTAACATATATAATGTTACGAAGAGGAGAGATAATATTTCTTGAATGATCCTCCTCTATTTAATATATCTTATCTCATCAAAGACACAAACAAAACCTCCTCTTACATAATCGTTGCCTATTCCAAATTAATTCTTAGTATTCTGTTACTTGAAACTAAGTCTACTTTAGCGTCTCTCAAGGGATTTGGCGTTACATAATGTGTACAACTGAAATCGTTAGTTTTGCTCACTGAATTTATTCTTAGAGGCCAGATGGAAGGTAATGTTTAATTTAAAAACGACAAAGAATGAATAATGTGTTTTGTATGAAGACTTTTGGTACGAATAGTAAGCGAATTTCGATTATATTTCTCGTTCATGTTAGTTTTAACATATAATTATTTAACTACACTGGATGTCATACAATCGCGCTCGATCATCATCATCAGCCCGTATAACGTCCACTCCTCCCGAGGGAGGGTATTTGCCATAGTCACCACGCCTGGCATGCGGGTTGGTGACCCCAGTATTAACCACACAAGGAAACGCTGCTGCCCGTTCCTTGATATACGATTATTATAGATGATGTTATAACAATCGGGACCAACGGCTTAACGTGCTTTCCGAGACACGGAGGGTAGTCCCTCAACCAACCAGACCCGGAAAGAAATCTTAGTATTTACACAAAGATTTACTGTCCGGCGTGGGGATCGAACCCACGACCTCTGATATTTATGCAAGCCAAATACCGCTACGCTACGGCGGTTGTCCAACTTGTTTTACGGGAGGAAACGAATGACTAGCTTACCATCACTATGGAAGAGAAGAGTCCCGCATACCTACACCGCCGCAAGAAGATGCCGTAGGTACACATTTCCACCGAGAAAAGAAGAAAATCCGAATCTATACTAATTTTGAGTTTGTTTGTTTGCTTGAAAATTACTGGTCCTATTTGTTTTGGTCCAGTCTTTCAGTGTACGATAGCCCATTTATTAACCCATTTATTTATATTAACGGCTTAACGTCCTTTCCGAGGCACGGAGGGTTGTCCCTCAACCAACCAGACCCGGAAAGAAATCTTAGTATTTACTCAAAGATTTACTGTCCAGCGTGGGAATTGAACCCACGAACCACGTTCAGAATATAAATATAGATGATAAATATTGCTCAGATCTCTACCTACATTTCTGAGAAAAAAGCGCGATAAAATCCACTAATTAAATATATTAACTCATTGAATTCTATTTGCTATAACAAATATAATTCCGAAACATGTCTTATCTTCCCGTGAGCTATGAACAACAGTACGCAGCATAGATTAATTAACAGACTTAGAGATAATAATGATATATTGTACACATAGCTTATGGTACATTATGTAGTATTATTATTTGATTATGTGTCGTCCTTTGCGTAATCAATGTTTAGTATATTATTTATGAATTTATTTATTTATTTAGGGAAAACAAACAGAATAACATTGGAAACGTTAGTGCGTGGGCAAGTGTCAATGTCTGAACAACCCCTCTAAGTCTCGAGCTCTCATTATTGGTAGCATCCAGATATAGACTGAAGTTTCCACTAGAGCGGGAGTTACGCGGGTGAGACCGCGCGCGGTAAGCAAGTGGAAAATAAACTTATGATTCGTCTATGACTTATGTAACCTCAGAAACTGCACTGTGTTGATGGAAATTAGCTGACAGATACGATACGTTACAATAGATAACATCATTTATTGTGAATTACAGGAAAAGCTAGTGCCAGTTGGTACAGTAAATACGTAGCACCTAAGCACGAGCTACCTTTACCCCCTTCAGCTCTGTAAATAGTGTTGTCAGATCGAATGACCTATATTATTATCGGGAGAAAATAAAATTTTTTCGGGATTTTGGGATGTTGGTCGGGAGATACAAAAATAAAATAAAATTTAATACCTATATTGAAAACAGCAACATTAATAAAGTAATTTATTATTTAGCTCGCCTCATGTCTTTTGTGTTAGTTACTTTTCACAGATTTAACAATTTTTTGGTCTTTTTAACTACTATTAGGACTATTTAAGAAGACTTGAAATTCAATCAATTTTCGTAGAAATTGAGTCGAAAATCATTAACTCTGCTTTTATTAAATCCATGCACATTGCTTATTATTAATTCAGTAAAATAGGTAAGTAAGTAATTACAATTATTGTTTTATAAAATGAAGTTGTTTTTCGGGAGATTTGTTACTTCGTCAGGATTAGGGAGGGTATCCAAAAATTCGGGAGAATCCCGGCCATCTGGCAACCCTATTTGTAAACCTTACTCTCGCACAGGAACACAACATTAAACTAACAGCCATAGTCCACTGCTGGACATGGCAGTATGCCATCATACTCTTTACAGACCTTGTCAAGCCATGGCCGTTGAGGGATGTTGCCATAATCACCACGCCTGGCAGACGGGTGGGTGATTGCAGTAAGGTGGTAACTTACCTTGAACTGATACATAATACTGCTCTTCCATCAGGTGTATGCCGCTTAGTTAACTCTTACGACACCCACAGACATGGAGTGGTATATCATAAGTCAGCAACTGCACGGCTACATTATTCAATAATATGTTTTGACGTTTCGACATGGGTTACACCGGGCGTGGTCACGGATAGACTGATGAAGTGATGACTACTGATGAGTGTCAGCAACGGCGTCTTCTAACAGCGCGGGTTTCGGCAATCACCCCCACTTGGTCGTGATATTTTTTATTTTTGCTACCTAGCCCCGTGTATACTTCTAATTATGTGTACAAATCGCGAAAGTTAAAAATCATAGGTATACCAAATTTCTTGAGATACATTTCTGCGGAAGGGTAACACACATAATAAGCATTAATACTTCAAAACTGTCGCATTTATTATGCTCAAGTAGGATTTAACTACTGTCATATAAACTTGAAGAAACATACGTAACAACCTTAAAATAACGTAAAGTTCATTTTAACGTCTTTATTACCACAAAACTAAGTTTACAGCTTAAACAAATGAACAAGTAACGTCAGCAAAATTTTAAGCGTACGTAGCCCAATGGCTAGGGTTTCGAATCATTCCAAAGCGAGAGGTCGTGGGAGGCGGTTGCCTCCTTCTGTAGACAAGTAATGTCACAGAAGGAGGCCGCGGAGCGGGAGAGGGAAGTAGATCCCTCCGCCCACCCGCTTCGCAGACGGACGCGACGACCACTCCATGTTAAGGGTGTCGTAAGTGGCGACTAAGGGGCATACACCTGATGGACGGGCAGTAATATCTATCAGCTCAAGGTTAGTTACCATCGTACTGAAATCACCCACCCGTCTGCCAGGTGTGGTGATTATGGCAATATCCCTCAACGGCCATGGCTTGTCAAGGTCTGTTGGGAGGAGGCCCATGTTCAGCAGTGGAGTCTGGCTGTTGAAGATTAATGTTGGTTTTCTGTGCGAGAGTAAGGTTTACAGATAGGGTTGCCAGATGGTCGGGATTCGGCGGGATTCTCCCGAATTTTTGGATACCCTCCCGATTCCCGATGAAATATACAAATCTTTTTTTTTATTGCGTTCGGTGGCAGACGAGCATGCGGCTCACCTGATTGTAAGTGCGAACCGCTGCTCATGAACTCAAGCAATGCCAGGGAAGCAGACTGTAATTGCCCAAGCCGCTGCCTGCCGTGATACCGGTACCAACCGCTGCTCTCTTTAAACTCTCCTGAAAAACAACTTCATTTTATAAAACAATAATTTTAATTACCAATTTTACTGAATTAATAATAAGAAATGTGCATGGATTTAATAAAAGCAGAGTTAATGATTTTCGACTCAATTTTTACGAAAATTGATTGAATTTCAAGTCTTCTTAAATAGTAGTTAAAAACGCCAAAAAAATTTTAAATCTGTGAAAAGTAACACAAAATACATGAGGCAAGCAAAAAAATAAATTACTTTATTAATGTTGCTGTTTTCAATATCGGTATTAAATTTTATCTTTTTTTTGTATCTCCCGACCAAAGTCGAAAGTCGAAGAGGCGCGCCAAAAAGTTAATAGGCAACGTAACACTGGCCGAGTCTCAGCTGCAAAGCCTTGAGCACCGACGAAGGGTTGCTAGTTTGTCGGTTTTTTATTGGATACATTTCGGAGAGTGTGCAGTGGAACTGCACAACTTAGTTCTGCCTTCCCCTTTCTCCTATCGGACAACGCGACAATCGGAGAGGCGCCATCAGTACATGGTCGATATTCCCAAAATACGTACGAAGCGCTTCGAGTCCACGTTTTTTGTACGTACTGCGAAGATGTGGAACTCCTTGCCGGGGTCTATATTTCCCGATAATTACAATATGGGTCTCTTCAAATCAAAAGTAAACCGGTTCCTTCTAGGTAAGCGTGCTCCATCCTAGGCTAAGCCGATGCTTAACATCAGGCAGCGTGTAGTCAAACGCTAACCTATATCTAATAAAAAATAAAATAAAAACCACACGAGAAACACAAGCTTGCAAATAAAAAAATAATACCCATGAGAAAAAGTAATAATTCTTAAATTTGTTTTAAGTATGTGTGCGATAGAAGCACGAATAATATTAGTTGCATTGATCTTAGTTTCCGGCAGATGTGAATGGCTCGCCTTCTACAATCTTATAGATCTATATCTGTGCAAAAAATACAAAAAAATCAGTTCAATTAACATTCAAACAATCCAACAGCTAAACAATTTTAGATCTATTGTATCTTTCAAATATTCTTTTTTTATTTTTTTGCCCAATGTTGATACATATCAACCGTCAAGGTACAAACCGACACACCCAGTTTTATCGTTTTATTATTACAACAGAGAGCCGTGTATTTTCGTCTCTTATTACACATCCATTAAGTAAATGTTAAACAAACAAATTGTGTGCCAAAATTCCTTTGTTATAGTTTTAAATATCGTTGATTGATTCTGATATCCGACTGGTCGGTTGATGTTTTACAGATGCTCATATACATATCTAGAGCTTAGAAGCATTAAGTCGTATGTGCCATTATACGTCAGAAACATTCGTCGTATGTGCCTTTATCGTTAACTTGCACTTACGACCAAATGCTTCTGGAGTATAATATTACATCCGTCCATATGCTTCTGAGGACTAGATATTTTTAAAGCAGTAAAGACTTCATCCTACTAATATTATAAACGCGAAAGTTTGTAAGTATGGATAGATGGCTGGATGGATGTTGGTACTGCTTCACGCCAAAACTACTGAACAGAATCGTATGAAATTTTGGACCGGGATAGGTTAAGCGCTGGATTAACATATAGGCTAGAAAACATCACGCTCCGACCCACTGGAGCAGAGTAACGCGGGTAATACCGTGGGACGCAGCTAGTACAGCATCTTATCATCATCAGCTCGTATAACTGCTATTGTTGAATTTGTGCCTCTTCAGTAGGGGATTTCGGAATAGTCAACTGGTCTGACAGATGGGATGGTGACAGCATTACATACTTACTTTATAACTTAACAGCCTGTTAAAATCCACATTTGAACATGGATCGCATCATCTAAAACATTCACTAACCAGGAAACCAGTTTTTTTTTTTTCGGACGACCATTCGTACTTAGCCCCGGGGCTTTTGCTACTTCACCGGGCATAAAGGCAAGCAGAGCTCCAGCCTTAATAAATGGTTTAAAAACTACAAACTAAGCAACCTGCGGAAGAGGGCGCCCCCTGTGAGGCTTGGACCTCGGCTCAGGGCGTAGTATTTGGGGGAGGGTTTTGTGCAACTGTCGCTCTACTTTACAGTTCGCGGGCCTCTCACTCCTCGTTTTCACACTAGCTGCGCCCCGCGGTTTTACCCGCATTACCCCGCTCCAGTGGGTCGGAGCGTGATGTTTTGCAGCCCATACGTTAATCTGGCGTTTAACCTATCCCGGCGCATTTTAAGCCAATTCCGTTCAGTAGTTTTGGCGAGAAAGAGTACTTAACAAACATCCATTCATCCATCCATCCATCCAAACTTTCGCGTTTATAATATTAGTAGGAAGTAGGATGAAAGAATGATATGTTATTATTTTCCGGGTGAAGTGTTCTGCCCAGTAATTACGATCCCGTCTGGTTGGATTTGAATTGATTTGAATACTTGTTTATATGCAAAATGGCGTGCGAAATTCATTTTCGCGACGTATGTTTTATTTGAATTAGGATGTCAAATTCTCCATTGAAATTTATTCCAATAGAGATTTCGCTATTGAAAAAATTGAAAGCCAAATAATATGATGATGAATATTAAATATTGTTTGGTGTTTCTTATAGGACCGACATAGTTAATATGTATTAACCGTGAAGCTTTTGCTAGTTCGCTAGACGTTTTATTGAGGACCAGAGCCTTAGCTTCTTTGGTAGGTACGTAATATATAAATACCGTATTTATGTGTGGTGATCCGGCTAAATAAAATACTCCAACTCACGGTACTGCGATATATTGATAAGTCCACACACGTTATACACCAAGCAGTCAGAAGGCACAAAAGGGTAGAAAGCACAAGCACAAGATAGATTTAAATAGGTCCAGCAAATACAGTTTGGAAAATAGAAGTTACAAGCATAGAACGGAAATGATTAAGCACAATGTATAAGCTGTCGGTAGATTGACACAATCAGTAAGGCAAGCGACATAAGCTTCGCGTCGTAGTCAAGTAATCACTGGTGGTTAGTAATTATTTGTTGCGCGTGCGACGGTTCGCACATAAGCCGTTAGGTTGGGAGCGCTGTCGATAGTGCTGCGGTTAATGTCGATAATCACATATCGATATATTTGGTAACTCAACCAACTTATAAATGTTTATTAATAAAATAAATAAAATGTAATATAATAGTGTAGTAGTGTTAAGGTATGAATGTAAATAATTGTAAAATAGGTATAAAATGTTATAAATAAATATTTCAATAAATAAATAATATTGTATAAATAAATAAAAAATGTGGTAATGTCGCCACACTTCCTTTTTCTACTTAATTATTAATTGATATTTTGCTTCTTTATTACTGCGTCCTGTTTTAAATAAGAATTGTCCTGGTTTTTACAATTTCAACTCTTAGTTTATTTTAATTGTGGTTAGCAACTCTATCCTAGCTAGCCAACAAACTTTACATTTCGTGTTGCTCATTATAGTGAACAACAAAAAATGTGAACTTTACTAATTGTAATAAAGGTGGCACTGATAATTATTCATCATTATATTTTTATATTTATTATTTATATTTATTAATTATATTCGTGCCACCTTTGCTTCAATAAGTTCAAAGATACCTCGAAGAAATTATGGACTATTGTGTAAGTTCACAATTTCTTCGAGGGACCTTTGAGCTTATCTGTAATAGTTGTTTGATCTGCAACCCAAGTACTCAAGCTACACTTGTACATATAAGCCGAACAACTATTATATTACAGTTTAGATCGAAGTCTTCAGAGTTTCAAATTATGTATAAACTTTTATAAAGTTTGACTGTTGAAGCTTCAGAGAAAGTATTCCTCCACAGACACTAATATTGTGAAAATTTGCGGTAGTGTATATATCCGTTATTATGCTCACCATAAGCATAATGACGGATGTACTTCAGAAGTATTTGGTTTTAAGTGCCAGTTATATCAGGTGAACAAAGTGGAATAATCCAACGATAAAGGCACATACGACCTTATGCTTCTGAGCTCTAGATATGTATTTCTTACAATATTTCTGGTGAACAATCATCTATTAAAAGATAGTTCTAATATCATTCGAAGTATCATTCTATATGGGTATTGCTAATACTTGCTAAATATATAAAGCTGAAGAGTTTGTTTTTTTGCTTGATCGCGCTAATCTCAGAAACAACTGATCCGATTTTAAACATTCTTTCTATGTCAAACCCATTTATCGAGGATGGCTATAAGCTATTTTTAATTATGACGTTCCTGCGGGAACGGGAAGTGGAAGCTAGTTTAACATAAACTAGTTTGTCGTCAAATACTTTAAGTTGGAAGACAAATTCCAGAAAAACTTAAATATTTTGCCGAGGCAAGCGACATAAGCTTCGCGTCGTAGTCAAGTAATCACTGGTGGTTATTAATTATTTGTTGCGCGTGCGACGGTTCGCACATAAGCCGTTAGGTTGGGAGCGCTGTCGATAGTGCTGCGGTTAATGTCGATAATCACATATCGATATATTTGGTAACTCAACCAACTTATAAATGTTTATTAATAAAATAAATAAAATGTAATATAAAAGTGTAGTAGTGTTAAGGTATGAATGTAAATAATTGTAAAATAGGTATAAAATGTTATAAATAAATATTTCTGTGTATAAGTTGATTTAATGTAAAGAAATAAATAATATTGTATAAATAAATAAAAAATGTGGTAATGTCGCCACACTTCCTTTTTCTACTTAATTATTAATTGATATTTTGCTTCTTTATTACTGCGTCCTGTTTTAAATAAGAATTGTCCTGGTTTTTACAATTTCAAGTCTTAGTTTCTTTTAATTGTGGTTAGCAACTCTATCCTAGCTAGCCAACAAACTTTACATTTCGTGTTGCTCATTATAGTGAACAACAAAAAATGTGAACTTTACTACTTAATTGTAATAAAGGTGGCACTGATAATTATTCATCATTATATTTTTATATTTATTATTTATATTTATTAATTATATTCGTGCCACCTTTGCTTCAATAAGTTCAAAGATACCTCGAAGAAATTATCGACTATTGTGTAAGTTCACAATTTCTTCGAGGGACCTTTGAGCTTATCTGTAATAGTTGTTTGATCTGCAACCCAAGTACTCAAGCTACACTTGTACATATAAGCCGAACAACTATTATATTACAGTTTAGATCGAAGTCTTCAGAGTTTCAAATTATGTATAAACTTTTATAAAGTTTGACTGTTGAAGCTTCAGAGAAAGTATTCCTCCACAGACACTAATATTGTGAAAATTTGCGGTAGTGTATATATCCGTTATTATGCTCACCATAAGCATAATGACGGATGTACTTCAGAAGTATTTGGTCTTAAGTGCCAGTTAACGATAAAGGCACATACGACCTTATGCTTCTGAGCTCTAGATATGTATTTCTTACAATATTTCTGGTGAACAATTATCTATTAAAAGATAGTTCTAATATCATTCGAAGTATCATTCTATATGGGTATTGCTAATACTTGCTAAATATATAAAGCTGAAGAGTTTGTTTTTTTGCTTGATCGCGCTAATCTCAGAAACAACTGATCCGATTTTAAACATTCTTTCTATGTCAAACCCATTTATCGAGGATGGCTATAAGCTATTTTTAATTATGACGTTCCTGCGGGAACGGGAAGTGGAAGCTAGTTTAACATAAACTATTTTGTCGTCAAATACTTTAAGTGGGAAGACAAATTCCAGAAAAACTTAAATATTTTGCCGATGTTACAGTAAAAACTTATAATCGGTTAAAACCACTTTTGACTGCAGAAATCAGGCATAAGTAGTTTTGACGGGTCCATATTGGCTCACATAAAATTCCAGACACGAGATGCTCTTATTTTTGGTCGAAGGTTAAAAATACAGCAGGATTCCAACTCCTGTATACTTGTTAGGTTAGGTTAAAACTGTGACCACAATGCCAGATCCAAATTCCATAAAAATTATTATGATTTTTGCAGTCGAAAGTGGTTTTGACCGATTATAAGTTTTAACTATTTAACACCGATAAAGATTTAATCAGGAACTTTATTGAGAAGACTGAAAAAAACAGATTTCATTTCTCCCTAGCAAAAAGTATTAGACGATTTAAGCTGATGGGGTGATTAATTCGGAAAACAGTCTTTAGGGTAAATCTGTGCTATAAAAGACTTTGCCTTTTCAATTTTATCACCAATACTGTAAGAATGTCCTCTTTTAATAGCATGTATTTGGACTGTTTTGTTACTTAAATATCGTTGCAACAGAAAACCCCACCCAACAAACGAAATTCTTGTATTTTATTTATAAGGCACAGATACAGAAGATGCCGGATTGCTTCGCGCGTACCCGGCAACCGCTAACGACGGATCGAAGGAATGTCCGGAGGGTTTTAGTGGTGTAGGGTCCTCTCCTTGTGGTATGAGTAAGCATACCACCGCTATGGAGAGGGCGAGTCCCACATATCCCGCCGGCAGCGCGCGGATACGCTGCAGCGGCGGTGGGAATGCCTAAATGCATTTCACTCCGAAAAACAAAAAAAAAAGGCACAGATACAGATAACCGAGTAATATAATATTAATAATAGTTTTGGCATTTCTCAATAAGTGTAGACATTATTCGTAGCGTAGCGGTATTTGGCTCGCTTTAAATCTCGGAGGTCGTGGGTTTAATCCCCACGCGGGAAAATAAATCTAATTCTTTCCGGGTCTGGATGGTTTAAATAAGGTAATAATCTAAAATGTTTAAAGAAGAAACAAAAAAAATAACTAAATAATAATACTAGCAATGTCTTAAATAAACGTGTTGTTATGTGTTTTTTGCTATGAGAGTGTGATCCGGTCACATGAGTGGCATTTCCCTACTCTGTGGTAGGGCGAACGCAATGCTATGTCAGACAGTTTGGCATCTGCATTAGGTGTAATTAATTATATATAATATACTTGACCAGGCTTGGATTTTATACAAAGATTGTGAAAAATGATATGCTTTAAAGGCAAATAATGAAATTAAATAATGAATTTTTATTCAGACTTAGGTATTTACATACACTTGTACTTGTCAATGTAAGAAGATAAAATAATAAAAAAATACAACTAACAGATAATTCTTACTCTATAAGATATCCAACTAAGTAATTAACAGTAGTAGGTAGGCAATAGCAAATCATACAAATCTACAGACTGCAAAGTCCGTCCGTCTGTTTTGTGATATTTGTTGCAATTAACCAATTATTATTATTATAAGAAGAAATAAAAATGCATTTCATTTTACATAATAATAAATCGCTGAAATCGACACTACGAACACTATTTATGTTTATTGTTAGAAATAATTTTGTTCCCTACTATTTTGCCTCTAGTCAGAATTTCTAATTAAAATTATAAATGTATTGTTGATATTGCTTACATTAAAATGAGATACGTCTGAGCTCAGGATTAACTACGTAATATATGATAAGATTAAGATAATGATGTTGCCTAAAACAAAACCTGTCTATCGTGTAGTATATTGAGTCTCGGAGGTCGTGGGTTCGATCGACCGCCGGGCAATAAAATCTTTTTATAAATTCTAAGATTTCTTTCCGGGTCTGGTTGTTTGAGGGACTACCCTCCGTGCCTCGGAAAGCACGTTAAGCCGTTGGCCTCGATTGTTATAACATCATCTATAACAAGCGTATATCTGGGAACGGGCACCAGGGTTTCAGTGTGTACTACTTAATACTGCGGTCACCAGCCCGCCTGCCAAGCGTGGTGACTATGGCATAAACTCTCTCTCAGTAGGAAGCCCATGTTAACGTGTCGTATTTTGTATTTCTTCGAAAAAAATCGACAAATAATAAATGGACATTTGAGATTTATATCGTTCATATGCATTTAGTAAAAGTTTCATTTTCATTACAAAAGACACATTAATTTCATTTTTTTTATTTGTGTATTAATATACATCTGCATCTAAATAAGAAAATTGATGTATATTGGATACATCAATTTTCTTATTTAGATGCAGATCTAAATAAGAAGATCGATTAAACGGTTGTAGTGGAATACAGTAAGAAAAACAGAATAAAAATAAAGTTGTATCTGTGTCTGGCTGCTTGTTTGATCATTTAGTCCGCCTAATCTCCAAAAAGGTATTACCGCTTTAAACAGACATAACTAACACAAAACTGATATTATAAAAAAACCGGCCAAGTGCGAGTCGGACTCGCGCACGAAGGGTTCCGTTTCAGTTACAAGTGCGTACCTATTTTTGATATCAAGAATAAATAAAAAAGCGTATGTTTATGAAATGAAATGTTATTTTATATTCGAGTTGATTGAATGAAAGCTAAATTGCGGTTTACGATTTTTGACGTATTAAAAAAAAACTATCTACAAGATCTCGTTCAAACCAATTTTCGGTGGAAGTTTGCATGGTAATGTACATCATTATATTTATTTTAGATTTATCATTCTCTTATTTTAGAAGTTACAGGGGGGGGACACACACTTTACCACTTTGGAAGTGTCTCTCGCGCAAACTATTCAGTTTAGAAAAAAATTACATTAGAAACCTCAACATCATTTTTGAAGACCTATTCATAGATGAATGAACACGTATGGGTTCGATGAAAAAATTTTTTTTGAGTTTCAGTTCTATGTATGGGGAACCCCAAAATGTATTGTTTTTTTTTCTATTTTTGTATGAAAATCTTAATGCGGTTCACAACATACATCTACTTGCCAAGTTTCAACATTATAGTTCTTATAGTTTCGGAAAAAAAGTGGCTGTGACATACGGACGGACAGACAGACAGACAGACATGACGAATCTATAAGGGTTCCGTTTTTTGCCATTTGGCTACGGAACCCTAAAAAAGCGTATGTTTATGAAATTAAATGTTATTTTATATTCGAGTTGATTGAATGAAAGCCAAATTGCGGTTTACGATTTTTGACGTATTAAAAAAAAACTATCTACAAGATCTCGTTCAAACCAATTTTCGGTGGAAGTTTGCATGGTAATGTACATCATATATTTATTTTAGATTTATCATTCTCTTATTTTAGAAGTTACAGGGGGAGGACATACATTTTACCACTTTGGAAGTGTCTCTCGCGCAAACTATTCAGTTTAGAAAAAAATTACATTAGAAACCTCAACATCATTTTTGAAGACCTATTCATAGATACCCAACACGTAAGGGTACTATCAAAGAAAAAAATTGAGTTTAAGTTCTTTGTATGGGGAACCCCAAAATGTATTGTTTTTTTTTCTATTTTTGTATGAAAATCTTAATGCGGTTCACAACATACATCTACTTGCCAAGTTTCAACATTATAGTTCTTATAGTTTCGGAAAAAAGTGGCTGTGACATACGGACGGACAGACAGACAGACAGACAGACATGACGAATCTATAAGGGTTCCGTTTTTTGCCATTTGGCTACGGAACCCTAAAAAGTAAGGCAATCTTTTTATCTGTCAGTTTTTCCAATAACTTCATGATCTTTACTTAACGAGGACAAAGTCACGGGTCATTATCATCATCATCAGTCCGTACAACGTCCACTGCTGAACATGGGCCTCCTCCTGAGGGAGTGTTTTTTCCATAGTACCACGGTTGGCAGGCGGATTGGTGACCGCAGTATTATGTTGAAATACACAGGATAACGCTGCTGCCCGTTCCCTGATATACTCTTGTTATAGATGATGTTATAACAATCGGGACCAACGGCTTAACGTGCTTTCCGAGGCACGGAGGGTTGTCTCTCAACCAACCAACAGACCCGGAAAGAAATCTTTGAATTTACACAAAGATTTCTTGTCCGGTGTGGGAATCGAACCCACGACCTTCGAGACTTAAAGCGAGCCAAATACCGCTACGCTACGGAGCTTGTCGTGGCGGGTACCATTTAGTAAAACAATCAAAACTAAAACGTATTAGTCGTTCAGCGTTACAATATTCGATGTTAGTTCACAGTCAAAGAGAAATATCAATTTTAAATACAATGTTTGTCCAGCTGAGGTATTCCACAGTGGACAAGTTCCATAATAGACGCTATTAACAACTGTCAATCACTTATAGCAGAGTCAAAGTGAGACAAAACAATAGATTCGGTTAAAATATGAATAGATTTGATTGGTTTCAGGTAGTTCTGCTTCATGAAAATTGTTTTGAACTAAATTACGGTAGTGTACATTTTTAAATTTATATTTACTAGTAATGACATATTTATTTACTTTTATTAAGATTTTACATACATACATAAGCTCACGCCTGTTTTCCAGCGGGGTAGGCAGAGACAATTTACCTCCACTTGCTACGCACATCTTTCGCATCTTTCACTCTCATAACATTCTTCATACAAGCACGTCGGTTTAGGGTGGATCTTATTTGACCTTTTGCGATTTAAATTTTATTTAGATATTTAACATCAAGAACCCGTTTACGTCCACTGTTGACATCGGCCAATTCTTAACTAGCATACCTTGGCAAGCCAGGATCGTTGAGGGATACAGCCATAATCACCACGCTTGGCAGGCGGATTGCTGACCACAGTAAGATGTTGAGCTTAAACTGATAGATGCTGCTCTCTATCCACAGGGGGCGCCCTCTTGCGCAGGTTGCTTAGTTTATAGTTTTTGAAACCATTTATTAAGGCTGGAGCTCTGCTCGCCTTTATGCCCGGTGAAGTAGCAAAAGCTCGTGGTTAGCGACGTACGTCCATCCGAAAAAAAAGCTACCCATCTATCAGCTGTCCCTTGCCCATCCAAGCCATAGTCGCCTCTTATGACACCCATGGGAAGACGTGGAGTGATTTATTCTAAGCCGAAAATCACTCGGCACCATAAAATGCAAAATACAACTAAGCGGCTTTGGCGGTGATATTAAACACGGTCTCGTAAATATCATGGAAATATATTTTTTTAAATAAGTAATAGGATCACCTTCGCCATATTTTATACTGTAGGTACGAGTTTTATGAAACTGAAGCCCGAACGATCGAATAGTAATCAGTCTTGATCTGGCATTGGCCGTGAGCTGAATGACTGGCTGATTGATTCTATTAACAATCAGTCAGTCACTCACTCAGTCAAGCATACTTTTATATACACAGATAGATTGATGTTTTCATCATGTTTCTATTATCAGATACAAAATAAACAGCATGATGGCCGGTAATCATTCAGAGTTACAAAATATTTACACATTTGTAATCGCTCCCTCATCGCTTTAGTACAAAAAATACAAATTAATTCCAATTGTAATGCTACCACCTTGGCGTAAGTTTCAGAGGCCGTGGATTTGAACCCCATGCTGAACAAGAAATTGTGTAAAATCGAAATTTCCGGGTCTGGTTGGTTGAAGGACTACCGAGCTCCGGGCTTCGGTAAGCATTTTACGACGTTTGGTCCCGATTGATATAGCAATTTTATATTTTCAGAGTGCTGTTTTTTTTTTATAAAGATTACTAGCAGAATTTTGTATTTTTAAATCTCGGAGGTCGTGTGTTGGATCCCCACGCCGGAAAGGCAAACTTTATGTAAATTCTAAGATTTCTTTCCGAGTCTGGTTGGTTGAGGGACAACTCTCTGTGCTTAGGACAACTTTGGACAACTCCCTCTCTCTCTTAACACGTTAAGCCGTTGGTCCCGATTGTTATTTATAACATCATCTATAATAATCGTATGTCCGGGAACGGGCTACAGCGTTTCCTTGTGTGTTACAACATAATACTGCGGTCACCAACCCGGCTGCCAAACGCGGTGACTATGGCAAATACTCTCCGTCGGGAGGAAGCCTATTTTCTCCGTCGAGTTCAGCAGTAGACGTTGTACGGGCTGATGATGATGATGATGATAATACAAAAATATATAGACTGTAAATATTTTGCATCAGTTAACTCACTCAGGCTTTTGGTATAAATAAATCAAGATTGTATCTATAAAATATATACTTGGTTTTGTGGACGGAATTTATTTTATTGTTATCGCTATTTCTGTGGAAGTAAGCTTTTTTAAATAGAGTATTGAATATTATTTTCCTGTACCTACAGAAGATAAATTTGTATGTAGGTATCGTTATGTCAATTTATTTGTTGGTGAATATTATTTTATTTACTTTACGCCCACTTCTGAACATTTGTCTCCTCTTTACAGAATTCGGCAAGTCATGGTCGTCGGGGCATGTTGCCGTTATCACCACGCTTGGCAGATAGATTGGTGATCGCAGTAAGATGGGAGTATCTTTGCAATAATAGATGCTGCTGCCCATCCATTGAGTGTATATCCCTCAGTTTCCTCTTGCGACACCCATTGAATGTTTCGGAGTGGTCTATTCTAAGCCGGAAACCACACGGCTAATTCTTTATTTTAAATAACAGTGGTCAAAATGATTTTTAACATAGTCAAATAAAATGACTAAGATGAATTAACGACAAGGGGATGGACGGACTACTTTGTTGGAACGAAGTTCCTTATGGCAGGCTTGGAGGAGATAGGGATTTTGCTGCGCGACCGAACTGAAAAAAATGTGATAGTAAAACCGTAAGAAAAAGTCCATGGAATAAAACCGTTAAATGAGACGTTAAACGCGCTAATCTCAGGAACTACTGGTCCGATTTCAAAAATTCTTTCAGTGTTGGATAGTCCATTTATCGAGGAAGGTTATAGGCTATATTTTGTTTTCAAAAAAATTAGGGATCCGTAAGAAAATTGCGATTTTGTATCCCAAGGTGTAAAAGCGAAAACCTATTTATGCGTGCGCTGCAAAAACTATTGACAATAGAACAAAATGATGTACTACGGGTTTGTAGGTCTTATTAAGATCTACAAAAAAGTCCGCGAGAGCATATATCTAACTATCATAGTTTAGTCACAATAACCGCTTTTATGTTCATAAAAAAATTTTAAATCGTCTGAAGAAAGAAACTACGTTAAATGTAAATCATAATATTAATCCTTATCCAAATTAAGCATTATGTTATCAAGGGTATTTATGTAGAAGTAAAATACTTTTTGTTTTATTCCAATCGGACATTTCGTTGAGAAATCATCACGAGTATAAAAACGCAAAGAATTGGTACCTAATAATGAGTTATTTGCCATAATAGATAAAGCTGAAGAGTTTGTTTGCTTGAACGCGCTAATCTCAGCAACTACTACTTTTACTAGATTTGAAAAATTATTTCAATGTTAGATAGCCCATTAATCGAGGAAGGTTATAAGCTATATTTTATTGGAACGCAGTTCCTTACGGCAGGCTTGGAGGTGATAGGGATTATGCTGCGCGACCGAACTGAAAAAAATGTGATAGTAAAACCGTAAGAAAAAGTCCGTGGAATAAAACCGTTAAATGAGACCAGCGCATGCGCGACACTCGTATACACAAGAGAGTAGTGTATAATACCTTTCTCTACAATAGCCGAAGGAACTTCGTTCCTACCTGGTGTCCCACGACACCACCATCGTTTTTTTTGTAATATCCTACAATTTGCTACTTAGTTATCTAGTTTGATTAATAGAATAAGAATAATAACGTATGTGTATGTAAATACCGAAGTGCTAAATAAATTCAGTATTTCATTATGTATTAGATCTTCAAAATGATGATGCGGTTTTTAAATAGAAAGAGTGATTCAAGACGAAGGTTTATTTTTATAATGAATCAGCATAGCACTCCTGCGAAGCCGGGGCGAGTAGGAAATGAAGTAATGCTGCTTCTCTATAGCATTTCTCTAGTGTAACCTTAAATTTAAATGAATTATCTATAAATTATGAACTGAGAAATAAAAGTTTGTAGAGGCGTTTCTCTGCCAATAATATAAATTAACTTATTAATTACTTACAAGAGCGAAATTACAAAGTTAAATTACCATCTCGAGTTTTACCAGTAATTGCCTATCGAACGGTTGGAGTCAGCAAAAAAATCCAGGCGTAGTAAATAAAGCTTGTACGAACAATCCGACACAATTTATATCGCTAGGCAGTTTCATAATTAAATGTGGGAAATCTATACTAATATGTAAAGCGGGGTATGTGGCCAGTGTTTTGGGACTGCCTGCGGGTGGCGAGCGACGATGATGACTACACACAACAGCACAAAGAACTACCAGTTGGATCATCATCATCAACAGCCCGATTACGACCACTGCTGAACATGGGCCTCCTGTTAACAGAACTTGGCAAGCCAGGATCGTTGAGGGATATTGCTATAATCATCACGCTTAGCAGACGGATTGGTGATCGCAGTAAGATGTAAGCCTTGAGCTAATTGATGCTGCTGCCCATCCATCAGCCTGCAGATATGTCCCTTGGTCACCTTTTACGACACCCATGGGAGGACATGGGGTGGTCTATTCTAAGCCGGAAACCACACGGCAGGGGCGGAAACCAAAGTACTAGACGTTGGATAATCAATTTTTATTTTTATTCTGCACTGAAAAAAAGAGCTGATAACTTCTAAGATATTTTACGCTCCAATTATCATTTCAGCCGTAGGCTGTCCACTGCTGGACTATGTCCAGCAGTGTTATCTTGCATAATTGGTCTCCCTCATAGATTTCCAGTTACTACGGTCGGAAGCTGCCTGCTAACATGATCCCGCGACCTTTACCAGGTCATCTGTCCATCTAGTTTGGGAATATCCTACGCTACGCTTGCCGATCCGCGGTCTCCATTCGAGAACTTTTCGGCCCCAACGGCCATCTGTTCTCCGTACTATATATAATAATAATTATTTATTCACCAACAATGTTTGACAGAGTTTTCTTATAATTCTGAATAAAAACTATCACAAGGAGTTCATTATAAGGTTGAAGAGGTTGTCGTTGACGACCGTACTAATATAAATTGTGTTACAGTCGCTAGGTCTTTCCGCCCTTAATTATCCTATTATTCTATTTTATTATGATTTACAAATGATATTATTTTAACAAGAAAAATATTTAATAAATAATTAATGTGATTAGATCATTACATATTTAAGAAAATATAACACTGAAATATGATGAATATACAGAATTTATTACCACAGTTTGTTGTGTTGTGTATGTGTGTATATGGCCTGCCCATTGCCACTTCAACGAACTAATCCGTTAGCTATGTCGTCGGTAACCCGCATTCTTCTACGTATCTCTTCATTTCTAATGCAATCTCGTAGAGAAACTCCGATAGCTCTCTCCATATCTCGTTGAGCGTTACGCTCCAATACAACCACTAAAAGCAGGCCTAGTGTGGCCCTTTTAAAAAAATAAGTTAATATCATAAAGTAATTCGTTTTACAATTATAAGAATAAATAATTACTACGTTAATACATAAAATCTCGTTAGCTAAATACTGGCATAACAACCTGGCATTTAAATTATTATTCAAATTTAACTGCGAATGAACGTGGCTTGGCTTCGAGCCAACAAAGATAATATGGTTAGCACTCAATATATCATAAACGAGGTGTGAGAGCGAGAAAATGTAATTTATGTTAACCATAAGATAGTTATATTTATACAGGCAACTTACGATACCGTTTGATATCCGGCTTGAATTAGAGGCACCATGAAAGACTCGTAGGAAGCCAGGATAGGGTCCGGCCGCCTCGCAAGGTTTAGGCTCGCAACGCGTTCTATGCTTCAGACCCTATCCCAGCCCACGTCTAGTCTAATAAAAATCCAAGAACCTGTCGCGAACCTCGCCTCGCGAGGACCACCGTACCTATCCTAGTTTCCTACGAGTCTTTAAATATCTATCTACGGTATCGGAGATGAAAGACTATTGTTGAAATGTAAACTAATTAATTAGTCTTTTTTTTTTGTTTTGTCATTCATTGTCATTGTATTTGACTTATAAGTACGATCGATAACTAACATCAAAACACTATAGTCTTTAGTCCACGTTTATTAATAAGACGGATACCGTCTTATTAATAAACGTGGACTAAAGAAAGATTAACTTTATTCTAAGCATTAACCCGGTACTAACAAATTTCACTATTAATAAACACGGACTAAGGAGTGATTAAGCTAATTCGACTCTAGTCTCGGTGTAAAAGTTAAACCATAGGTATACCTTGTTTAAGGACGGATTAAGCATAGAGTAACTATCTTTGACAGCTGTTTTTACTTTTTAGGTTAGATTGTAATATTGTTTGGTAAAAGTTAATTAAAATGAATAGACTATTTAGAGACGACTTATGGCTGATAGACGAAATTGATTAGGTTCAGAATCAGATGGACTACATTCCAACATTAAGGCGTGTTAAATTATACAAAATTCGTAAGAATCCACTTGAAGAACTTGTAGCTGAATTTAAATCGAAATAAAGGGTTCCTCGATCTACGGCTGTTTTTATCATTGATATGATAAAAAATGATTTAGCTGGTGATGCGAGAGGTGGTTTCATACCGCCCCATATGAAAGTTTTAAGTGCAATAAGATCTTGGGCACGCGGAGAGGTAAGAATTTGACAATCAATACAATGATATTCAACAATCTTTGCTTCTTCTGGGTATTTGTTATGTTATAAATCTTTTATATTTTGTGAATTCAACAGATTCAAGATGACGCAGGAGATATAAGTGGTAAGCGGTATCGGCCAACAATATCACTTGTATGCAAACAAGTTGCTTTATCATTGGTGGCAAAAAGTGCTCAATGGATCAAAATTCCATAAAGTGATGCAGAACAGAGCAATGTAATAGAAGAATTTTATTCGATATGTGGATTTAGACAAGTGATTGGAGCCATTGACTGCACACATGTTAGAATACCAAAAGTCAGTGGAAATATTGGACAATATTTAGGATATAGTTCAATTAATGTACAAGTTGTGTGGTATGAAGCCCAACTGTAGCAATATATGTATTAAGTTTCTATATAATTTGTCTTTTAATAAAGTTTACTCATATTATATCATTTGTTCTTATTTAAATAGGTATTATACCTATATTATTATTATTTTGTAACAAAATAATCGAAATCACAATTCACATCCAAACGTCCTTATCATAGATAATAGAAACAAACATCGTATGTCATCTGTCACTGTCATTTGTTATATTTCATTCGCTAGTTCATTCTTTTTATTTTTAATTTCAACGGTGTTGCCATAGATTGTCCGTTAAACCAGGCGTAACGAATGTATAGCTAGTCCGAGCTTAGTCCACGTTTATTAATAACGTTATGAAAACGAAGTTAATACTTAGTTACACCAGAATTAGCTAAACCAAACGTAACTTCGGATTAAGCAAGAAGTAGGCCATTTTTATTAATAAGACGGTATATGTTTATTTCTTCCAACTAAACACAGGAGCGTGAGTACTAGTTATTTTTCACATAGACTCAGTTTAATAATACAGTAACAAATTAAATATTAAACACGTAAATGAGATCCCATTTGGCTCTGTGGGTTCAACAAAATACGTGAGTTTCCCGTGGTGTAGTCTCTAGCGTATTCTTCTTAAAGGCAAAGATACAAATAAATAATAAACATACATATGTGGTATAAATCAAATAGTTTGAAACATGTTTTTATTTATTTATAAATTTTGGCCCTAGAATACATTTGAGACTAGTGTATTATTCTTAAAAGCTAAGATGCTGGGTTTGTAAACTAATGTACATAATTCTTAAAGACAAAGATGCTGGGGTTATATTTTAATGAATTAACGTAAATATGATATAAATCAAATTGCTTGAAACAAGTTCTTATTCATTTATAAAAGTTGTCACTAAAATGCACTTAGGACTAGTGTATTCTCCTTAAAGACAAAGATGCTGGGGATTACAAATAAATAATTGTAATTTTGTATGCAAATCGTAAAGAAAAAAACATTTTTTTATTAATTTTGGCTCCAGAATACATTTGAGACTAGTGTGTTCTTCTTAAAAGCAAGAGTGCTGGGGTCGCTGGATGCTAGATAAAAAAAACGTAAAATGGTATAAGTCAAACCATGGCAATAATATTATAACTTTATCTGTGTAATACTTCGTCAGTGGAGAAGATATTTAAGGGATTCTACAGCTATTATCTACATCTTCAGCAAAATAACAAATGCGAGAAACAATAAACGTATTATTGTTTCTATTCGTTTTGCTGACACCAAGTAACATCTCAATCAATCATCATTTATTTTCAATGCGCAAAAAATAAAACATATATTTATCCCTCCTTGTCCCTATGGATAGAATGGGATAAATAGTTATACGAACAAACTACGAACGTAAGATTTTTTGGAACTGATCAGCAGTTTCAGAGTTCTTCGATTGCAAAAAGAACTACAAGTATTTTCCCTTTGTCATATTAGTATCTGCCTACTAGCAGTCTAGTATATGTATTTCTGACAGTAATATATTTGACCTCAACAAGCCAGGTCTTACGATTTAAAAATTAAGATACTGAGGAATCAAAATACCAGTCTCAAGTCAGGAAGTAGGTGGTGGTTTACACGTGCCATGGAGAGCTCTTTAAAATATCTTACTGACCGTTTCGGTAAAGCCGTCTCACCGGATTTTAAGATAAAAAGAATATTGTGAAAGGGTCCATATTGGCTCACATAAAATATTTTATACATATTTTTTTCTTACTACCGCTTTGTGTTCATAATCATCACTCTTCATAATTTTATTTTTCATACTTTTTTTATTCATACATTTTTATTGATATCATCGGAACTCATAACCGTTAGTGATCGCATTTTTTTATTAATACTGTTATTACCAAGAAAAGTGTGAAATCATAATTTTTTTATTTAGAACTTTTTTCTTCATAACATTCTATTATCATATTGCTTTCTAACAAAGATTAGTTTCTGGCACTTCGCCGGCCGCTGCCGCGGAACGCTAGCTTCGCTCGCTCGGCTCGCGCGTTGTTGTGGTCACAGTTCTAACCTAACCTACTAGTCTGGTAGCATCTCGTTTCTGGTACCAATTAGATTTTCACTGGAGTCGCACGTTTACGATTATCATAGTTATCTATTCGAATGATTATGAATTTCGATTATTAGTATAAACAAAAATATGAAAACAAATAGTAGTAAAAACAAAGTGTATGATTTATGATATTATAAATTTTAATGATTATGTTTTGTAATCTTTAGTTGTAATATTTTTATGAATAACTATCATTATAGCTTGAAATGGTATGAGAAAAATTTTCGGACTTCCGATGATAGGAGTTAAAAAGTTATGTAAGAAAAAGTGCACCCATTGTGAAATATAGTATGCTATGGGCACATTATCAATCCAAGTAGGCCAAAATCGTTTGAGCAAACTTATAGATACTCATGTGCCTAAGCCAATGCCTAAAGCATACTTCAGAATTTAAAGAACAGTAAAAAATAGTCTCGTGACTACCTTTCTATACTTGAGCATCTGTATTCTCCAAACATCTCAGAAGACACCCATGGAAATTGACTCTATACTAATATAGAAAGCTGAAAAATTTGTTAGCTCGAACGCACTAATCTCATGAACTACTATTTCGAATTGAAATATTATTTCGGTGTTTCATAGCTCATTTATCGAGGAAGGCGACAAGCTATATTTTATTAAGAAGTTCCCGTGGAAACTGGAGCTATTCGGGAAGCTAGTAATTCATAAAAGTAACCCTTAAAGACTTGTTAGCTAACCGTGTGGACACTGAATGGAACAACCTCCCGGTAAGTGTAATAAAGACACCCACTTTGAAGTCCTTTATAAACAGACTTGAAAAATACTCCAAATCACTAAAGACATAAAATATGCATCAACTTATTAAGCTACTTGTATGATTACCTATTATACTGGGTGAATTTTTTACCGTCTTGAAAATAATAGGGCGTGATATGTGTATGAAATAGATAACTAAGGCATAGTTATTTTATCATAATCTTTACTGGCATAGAGTGCAAATCATAACGATAAAAATACGCACCTAATTAAAATAGGTGCCTATAATACACGGCCGCAATCAAATATAAATGAAAAAAGTGAGCGAAATAGCGTAACTACCCACTGAGGTACGCGTTTTTACGGTTACGATTTTCACTCTATGCCAGTAAAAAATAAAGTGATAAAATAACTATGCCTTACACATTTATTTCATATACATATCACGCCCAATTATTTTCAAGACGCTAAAAAATGTCATCCAGTAATAATAACTCTATATGACCCGACAAAAAAGTGACTTCATGGTTGAAGTACTTAAAGGTAATAGATACATCTAATGGCTCAGGTTTATGATAGCTAAACGTTAATGCTGTACATTTGTGAGCTTCTCAGCATTTATGTAGCTTTCCAGATAGTTGCGGATCGCATCTCTTGGGAATGCCGGTAATGGCGGAGTCTGAGCGTTTAATATATGTTTACTTGGAAAATAAGGATCTCATCTATATGACACATTCGTTCGTTTAAATAAGTAATATCACAATGGTAGTTTGGTTGGATTCGCTGTAATTTCATTGTTGACAACCTCCGTAGCGAAGCTGTATTTGGCTCGCTTTAAATTTTGGAGGTCATGGGTTTGAATCCCACGCTTGACAGGAAATCTTTATGTAAATACAAAGATTTCTTTCCGGGTCTGGTTGGTTGAGGGACTACCCTCCGTGCCTTGGACAGCACGTTAAGCCGTTGGTCCCGATTGTTATAACATCATCTATAATAATCGTATATCAAGGAACGGGCGGCAGCGTGTGGTACATCATAATACTGCGGTCACCAACCCGCCTGCCAAGCGTGATGACTATGGCAAATACCCTCCCTCGCGAGGAGGCCCATGTTCAGCAGTGGACGTTATACGGGCTGATGATGATGATATACGTGAAAGCAAATACTTAGATTATTAATTGCATAGCATAACTTGGATTCGTCCATATCGTAGTATGTCCACCGCTGAATATGGAATTCCCCTGGTTGTAGTATTTTTCATAATCAACATTAATTTGGCAAGCGTGTTGGTGACTACAGTCTTGTGTTGTACTAGCTGCGCCCCGCGGTTTTGCCCGTGTAACTCTGCTCCAGTGGGTCGGAGCGTGATTTTTGTGGCCTATATATTAATTGAGCTTACTAACTATTCCCGTGCAAAGTTTCAGCCAAATCCATTCAGTAGTTTTTGCGTGAAAGAGTAACAAACATCCATCCATCTATCCATCCATACTTACAAACTTTTGCGTTTATAATAGGTATTAGTAAGGATGACACGGTGAATACTGCTGCCCGTTTCTAAGTATACGATTAATGTAGGCGTTGTTATAACAATTGGACAGATAAATTAGGTAAATTTATTTTAAAACTAGCGGCCCGCCCCGGCTTCGCACGGGTGGACTTTACCCCTGCCCTACCCTACCCCTGCCCTACCCTACCCCTACCCTAACCCTACCCTACTCCTACCCTAACCCTACCCTACCCCTACCCCTACCCTACCCTACCCCTACCCTACCCCTACCCTACCTCTACCCTACACCTACCCTACCCTACCCCTACCCTACCCCTACCCTACCCCTACCCTACCCTACCCTACCCCTACCCAAAAGTATCCTATGTCCTTCTCCCAGTTCTTAGCTACCTCCCTACCAATTTTCAGCCAAATCGGTTCAGCCGTTCTTGAGTTATAAATAGTGTAACTAACACGACTTTCTTTTGTTTTTAAAATGTATTCTGCTATTCGGGACGGAAACAAATCCAACAAATCAAAAACCATGGCAATCGGTCCAGCCGTTCTCGAGTTATAAGTGTTGTAACAAACACGACTTGCTTTTATATATATAGATATTTAATCCCAACTCGGTTAAATCGTATAAAAGACACCCACACTATGAATATTTCATGTCTTCGTACGGAGAATTTTCATAGGTCATGTATTTTACATGTAGTAAGATTCTGCGTCTACTTCAGGCACATTTTAGAATGGTCTGACTAAAGGATGATGAGACATTTTGGTACCCGGTCCAATAACAATAATTATTGTATTATTGAATTGGTCTAACCTATAGGAGAAAAAAATTGTATGGTGACGAAACCTGAATGTTAGTATCTTCAGAGATATTGATATATGAATATGACTTATCAGACTATGGTATAAATGATGCCGTCTGGCTATTACGCGGACGAATACAGTCGCGTCATGTACGTTCTAGGACGTATTATTGTTATATTATGATAAAATGTAACCTAGGTCAAAACAACAATATATTACATTATTATTGCACATGCTTAACTGGGCGACGTACAATGGGCACTTGCGCGCATTTTATTTCTATTATATGGTACTTAGGATATGCCAGACGCGAAGGGTTCCTTGCTCCAGCAGCATTTCTCAATGATGTCATTGTAGACAACGAAAACAGTCTATAATTGTAAAACTATAAAAAATAAAGTTGTTTTTGATTTATACTTGTATTTTTTTACTCAAATAAGTAAATAACTAACTTGAGCGTATAATGACTTTGAGTCCTGCGTTTTTGTCATACGTGCCTGATTTAAAAAAATAAACGTGTAAGTATTTTTATTCTTAGTGACTACTCACACCCGCATGTTCAAGCAAAAACGCATGACACAAAAATCGCTCTAACTCCTTAAATACTAATATTTGAGACAAGCGCTCAAGTTTACATTATTCTACACAAAAATACCTTTTCAATGATGTATAACATGTTTCTATTGGAGTGGGTACCAGACTCCATACATTCTGCCCATCATCCTTTAGATACGAAGACTTAAGTGATTAGCTTAGATTTAGATTCAATTACATTTTATTGGCTAATTATGATTTTGCCGACGCTACGCTACGGATAGCGTAGCGGTATTTGGCTCGCTTTAAATCTCGGAAGTTATGGGTTCGATCCTAATGCCGGGCAGGAAATCTTTGTGTAAATTCTAATATTTATTTCCGGGTCTGGTTGAGGGACTACCCTCCGTGCCTCGGAAAGCACGTTAAGCTGTTGATCCCGATTATTATAAGATCATCTTTAATATTCGTATATCAAGAAATGAGCAGCAGCGTTTCCTTGTGTGGTACAACATATTACTGCGGTTACCAATCCGCCTGCCAAGCGTGGTGACTATGGCAAATACCCTCCCTTGGGAGAAGGCCCATGTTCAGCAGTGGACGTTGTACGGGCTGATGATGATGATGATGATTCTCTTACATGTCGTAAGCAAGGATTTTAAAAGTTTACTCCTCTAAGAGTATGAGAAAGGATGGCGAACTTTGGAGAAAAAATAGAGAAATCAAAAACTACGCGGAGGAATTAGCGGGTAAGAGCTCATTGAAATATAAACGAATCCGTAAAACATTAACTAGCTGCTATAACATTTTTTAGTTCAATCAACTTTTTTTTTGTTAAATAACTAGCAGAATTTTGCAGTCTACTAGTTTTTTTGTTAACCCCTCTTGCTAAGCTAAAATGCTTGTGTTTCGAGTGGGTTCACGTCAAGAGTGCAATGGGTGGGAGTTAAATACTGTATTAAACTTAAGCAACGTTAACTTAAGTTGTATTTAACTTAGTATTTTATAAGTTAGTTTCAAATCTAAGTTAAAAAATACTAACTATTTTAAATTTTTGCTACTTGACAGCATTGTCCCGTTGAATGCCAATGCTTATATGCTGTGCTGCAGATACACTTCTGAACATGGGCCTCCTCCCGAGGGAATGTTTTTGCCATAGTCACCACACTTGGCAGGTGGATTGGTGAACGCTGATTATGTCGGAACACAATAGGTAACGTGCTTTGCGAGGCATGGAGGCTAGTCCCTCAACCATCCAGACCCGGAAAGAAATCTTTGAATTTACACAAAGATTATGCATAAAACCCACGACCTCCGAGATTTTTAAGCGAACCAAATACCGGTACGCTACGGAAGTTGTCACATTTTTTAAGTACTAAGTAACTCTAGTCTAAAAATAACATTTTTAGAATAGCTCCACTTTTTTGGTTTAATACCTCATGATGTGGACGAACTAGATCATGTTGAGAAAGGACTTTCCTTCAAACTTTAAGAGTTTATTTTAAGATTTACGTCCGCTAACCTTGTTTAACTATGATATAAAGACAGAATGAGGTCTCGCAGCCTTATTCGACTTAAGATTTTATTAGAAATCTAGGTTTACTAGGCTTTATAGCATCTCCTATGGGTTTATATGTGACGATCTACGTTAAACATTAAATTGGAAAGGTACTAAATAATGTTAGTCTTTCTTATTCCGGACCAGGCGTATGATATTATTTATTTAGTTCAAGCTAATCACAATTACTCCACACCCTGGGGTGGTCATACATAACACATATTTCAGACAGGAAATGGCCGTAGCCCAATGGCTAGGGCATTTGACTTGTGATCTTGAGGTCGCCGGTTCGAACCCCACCCATTGCACTACCGACGTGAACCCACTCGTAACACAAGCATTTTAGCTTAGCACGAGGGTTTGACAAGAATACTAGTAGACTGCAAAAACTCTGCTAGTAATCTTTATAAATAAAAAAATAATGATCAACAAGCTGATGACCGCGACTTCATCCGCGCGCGTTTGGTATTCCTTCGATAATGTTTAACGTGTAGGTACAAACATAAGTTCTGGGGTTAAAAGTATTTAAAATGTTGACCGGGGATGGAAGGAACCACCATGCAAAATTTCATTTAAATCGATCCAACAGTTTCGGAGATATAAAAACTGGATATATTCTATTTTACTTCTAACATACCCCTGACTCGGTTTTTCTATGTACATTCGACCTCTACAGTTTTATTATATGTATAGATATAGATGTATACATTTAAAGTAAGTAAAAGTAAAGTAAAAAATATTTTATTTCAAAAGTTACAACCTTGGTGGGTACAAATAATTACAACTTAAACTAAAAGATATACAAAATGCAAGTAGTAGATTGTCGGCAGGTACCTGTTTAAGCTATTCAGTATGCAGGTACACATATACATATTACAAGTTATAGGTAAATAAAGTTATAAGTGTACCTTTCTCGATTTACTCGTCTTTAGACAACCTGTGAGCCACGCCAACAATGTTCCTATAAGTAATCGGATTTTGATGGAGAATTCTGCTCTTAGATATAAGAATTTAGATTAGGAGGAAGTAAATTCATCGAGTAAACAAAGAAAACAAAAAAAAAAAAAAAAAAAAAAAAAGTTGTCCGGACGAACTGTTTGCGTAGCTCACGCGCAATATTTGCACTCCATACCTACCTACCTACTTAATTATTATCCAATTACTACAACAACTTATTTGCACATTCATTTCAAGATTTTTGGTATAGAAAAGGAATCCAACTAAAATACTACTTACAGTTTTGGCGCATAAGTTTTTGTCATGTTATCAGATATCAGATTCATCAAAACAGGTTGCATGGGTCACACAGAACGAATCACACTATCCTCCGCACTAGTATACACTGTATTGCAGAAAACAATCCTACTCACCCCTAATAACCACATTTTGACACTATTTATGACGAATAAATATATTTAATTACTTAATAACTATGACAATTAGCGAAATGATGCGCCCCGAGCACGGATATCTGTAGCGAAAAATTGCTTGTTACTAAACAAGCAATTTTTCGCTACAGATATTGTGTTGTGAGGCGGTAGTACAAAAACAACTTACAACTTATAGTATACGCAAAGTAAACAGATAGGTAAAACGATTATAAAAAGGTTTATTGTTTTTTTTTTTTTTTCTATTTAATTTTTTTTTTTTTTTTTTTATACAAACATATCTTTATATATTGTGTTTAATATGGCTGTATAAACGTATTATTAATTGTTATTTATGTAAATACCTTAACATACAATAGGTATTATATGTAAAACACTTACAACTATATATAGAAGGATATATGTATTTATATAACTTTTATATAACATGTAATTATGTATGTGTTAGTGTGTGTGTGTGTCTATGTTTATTACGGTTATGATGATATTTTCAGAATAGATTCGGTATCTAAATAATTCTTTGATTTTAAAAATCTATCAATTTTACGTTTGCAAGCGTAACTAGAGAGATTACGTAGTTGGATATATTTTGATATTTTGTTATAGATAAACGGGGACAAAAAGGTTACAAATCTTTGAGAGAAGGATGTATTATACTTTGGTACAGTATAGACAATGTCTTTTCTACGTCGGGCAGTAAAGTTTGGCAAGGTATTGTGTTGAGACAAAATAGCATTTTTAATGAACAATTGTCTGACCGTTAGTACGGATAATTCTAGGTACAGCAAATTAGTGGAGTAATGATATCTTTTAAAAGTCATAACTTTAAGGATCGAGCGTTGTGCTCTCTCTAGGATTAAAATAATTGTTTTACATGCACCACCCCATATAGTAATTGCATACGATATTATAGATTGGCATAGCGCAAAATATACTGAAACAATTAGTTTTGGAGGACAGAAATGTCGTATGTTTTTGAAAACATAGATTAATTTTCTAACACGTACTGTTACTGCAGATATGTGAGTCTTCCAATTTAGGTGTTGGTCTAAATGAACACCTAAGTATTTGATTGAATCGGTTTTTACGAGTTCGTCACAAGCACAATCATTAGTATTGTTGCACTTGTGGACCTTTATAAGTAGATCTTCCGCACATGGTTGAGTACGCATTCTGATACTGAATGTGATGTATTTAGTTTTTGCAGTGTTCAGTGTTAAAAGATTGTAATTAAGCCACTCATACACCAGACTGAAACCCACATTAGCCAGGTGAGTAACTTCATTCCATGATTTTCCTTTAAAAACTAATGCCGTATCATCAGCAAAGCTTATTACCTCGCCATTTTGCAGTTGGATGTCACACAAGTCATTGATATAGATCAAAAATAATGTAGGGCCCAGTATGCTGCCTTGTGGGACACCAAATGTAACATTTATATGTTCACTCACATAATCTTTGACTCTTATACATTGTGTTCTATTGGACATATAGCTCCTAAATAAATCAAGTGTGATACCTCGAACCCCAACACTTTCCAGCTTTTTTATAAGCAGAGGAACAGAAACCGTGTCAAAAGCCTTTTTCAAGTCTAAGAAGATTCCTAATACTTTTTCTCCTTTGTCAAGACTGTCAACCACTGAAGATGTAAGTTTTTTGATCGCTTGTTCGGTAGACTTCCCCTCTCTAAAACCAAATTGATTTGAAGAGAAAGAGTCACTCGATTCTAGGTATTTTTTGAGTCTCTTGTTAATAATCCTTTCGAGTATTTTAGATAAAGTTGATAGCAGGGAAATAGGCCTGTAGTTTGAAGCACAGTCTCTGTTCCCCGTCTTATAAATCGGTACTATAACTGATTTTTTGAGGGCATCGGGAAAAATTCCTTTTGCCATACATAAGTTACAAATCTTAGCTATTGGTTCAGCGAGTACATCAACACCTAATTTCAACAGTGCTGTTGGAATCTCATCCCATCCAACCGCGTTTGATGGTTTCAAACTAATTATGATGGATTTTACCTCTTTAACTTCTGTGTTCAGAAGAGCAAAGGAATTGACTGGAGTAGGCTTAGAGTGAAAGAGTGTCGTAGAGATGTGCTTATTTCGATATTTATTTTTATTTATTATATCACTAGCCAGTTGAGATCCTACTCCTGCAAAATACTTATTAACGAAGTTTACCGAGTCTTTTGGAGTTGCTTTAATTTTTAGTAATTCCTCACTGCTTGAGCCATTATCTTGCATGTTACAAACGCCCTTAATTAATGACCATTGCTTCTTCAAATTATTTTTATGAGCTATTATTTCTGACTTTAAATAGTTATTTTTTAATTTTCTTAATAAGTTATTACAGATGTTACGATACCGTCGATATGTAGTTTGAAGTATTTGATTATCAGGGTCTTTCCGAAGCTTTAGGTGAATTTTATCTCGATTTTTCATGCATCGACATAGTCCAGGTGTGATCCACGGCTTGATTATATGTTTTCGTGGAGGAACCTGATGTATTGTTGTATATTTTTTTATGGCTTCAGATATAGTTCTGAGAAATATTTCAGTTATTTTATTGGGATCATCTGTTGACAATAGTGTATTCCAATCAATTAGTTGTAAATCACTGATTACCGAGCCATAATCTACTTTTTTATATATTTTTAATTTTGTTTGAGTAGTATGCGGTTTTTTAAATAGAGATATCATGACACATGCGTGATCTGTTACCGTAGAGTCACATACTATAGTTTTAGATAAGTATGGACTTTTAACAAAACAATGGTCAAGGCAGTTTTTCCCTCTGGTAGGATAAGTATGCGAAGCAAGTAGACCATGAGATGCTAGTAAATCCATATACATAGTTGAAGATTTGTCAAGGTTATCCATAATATTGATGTTGATATCTCCTATTAACACTATATTTCTATATTCTTTAAATTTAATAAGCACGTTATCTAACTCTTTTAAAAATATCTCTATATTTTTGAATGCAGGAGATCTGTAAATCGAAATAATTGCAAGTTCATTTTTAATTGTTGTGGTGAGACAATTGAATTCATCTGTACATTGAGTTTGTTCCTTTATGTTTGGTCTAATGTTTTCTTTGACATAGACAACAATTCCATCATTCTGATTATTTAAGTTAGTTGTAGAAAAGGATTGATATGATGGTATAATCGGTAATGTTGAGTTTTTGGCTAGCCAGCATTCGGTCAAAATAATGAAGTCAAATGTTACATCAATACGATGGAGCAGTATTTGTAATTCATCAAAGTTACGATTTACGCTTCTTATATTTTGTGTAAGTATTTTATAGCTATTAGATTTACCAAAAATATTTTTACACTGTTCCGGGATATCCACATTGTGTGCCTGGCCGACATTGATATTTATTTCTATGTCTTGTGACAATTGTATAATATCATCCATAATGTTTATGTAAAAAAGCATTATTTTTGCCAGAAACACTAAGCGGAAACTCGGAATTTGCTTGATGATAACCGATTTGGGATATTACAATGACATGTTGTGAAGTTTTTTTAAATAAAATTGTAATTCTGTGTATGTGTAGAAAGTGTATTTCGAGTTTTGATATGTGTGTTATATACATGTTATAGAATAAGTATATCATATAGCAAATTTTTCTTAAAACTACTATAGCAATAAACAATATAAAGTAAAAAATATCGGTTTTATCAGGGCTTAAACCGAAGATCACCTCCATAATCCATATGGTTATTAGTCATTTATCAAGACAACTGGACAAAATATTGTTAATAATACCTGTGATATGTTCTTCAGACTTGATAAGTATAGGTGGTTGCTCTTCAGATTTCTTTAAATATATTCTACCATTTGCAGTCCAACAGAACTTGAAGTCGTGGTTTTTTTGTAGGTTTCTTGCTTGGTAGTGTAGATTTCTAGCAGCTGGTGTTAGTGATTGTGAAATGTAGATTGGTTGTTTTCCCCCCGATAATTCCATCGTTCTGCTGTTAAATTTATCTTCTTTATTTTTTTTTATTGAAGTTTTTTACGGCTTCTATTACCTTTATACGTGTTTTAACCGATTGATATTCCACAATTACAACCTGATTCCTACCAGATTTCTTCTTATATGCTTGACGAATGTCATCTGATGTAATGGATATGTTTAAAGCCTTGTGTAGCTTTGCTACTACTTCGTTGGTGTTTTCGTTTTCAGCCAAGGGTACGTTTCGCATTTCTATAGTAGTTTCAAGTTGTTTCCGCTGCATTTCTTCCAGTTGATTCTCCAGGTGCACAATTCTCGTTTCGGACGTTGTGTTTTTTGATAAGAGAGTATCGTACTTTTCCTTTAGATCTTGATACGATTTTTTCATCTCATCAAGTGTTTGTTGAAGTACTTCCCTTGATTTGGTATTTTCATTGTTTTGTTCTTTTATTTCTTGAAGTATTTCATTTAGCACGGTACATTTCTTATCCTGATCTTCTTGTAGCTTTGAGAACATAGCGTTCATATCAATTCGGAGTTGAGTAATTTCATCTCTATCTGGATAGTCTTTCCTTTTCCTTGTAGTGATAAATTCCGTATTATCTTCGTGAGATAGTTCGGGTAGTGATCCCGCGTGAAGTGCACCCGTAGTCAGTTGTTGATGCATCGTTGCTTCTGATAAGTTTGCGTATACTATGCAATAAGATCGAATAGTGAAATCCAAAGCGATGTATACCGTTATGGTTATCAATTGGTTATTGACTTTAGTTTTAGCACAGTAAAGTTGAAATTTGTACGCTGATGACAATCGTATTTTTAATTGAACTTAGTATACCAAACGACACGTCTGCTCGCTATGAGCGCGGGCGTGGAAGGGAATTTATAAGAGGGATTTGTATAATTTATAAGTTGTAAAGTTATTAATTTAACAGAAAAAAAATGTTATAAAGTTGTAGTTGACAAAGCTTCCATTTCGTAACAATTCCTTTGAAGAGCGCTGTCGTCTGAAATACATATCTAGTTCAGGCACAGATGTCTTATGGATAGAACTTGAAATAAGTTTATTTTATTGTCTCAACCTGTTATAAATGTAAGTATTACTGTGTAGTAAAAAAAAAAAAACAAAATAATGTAGGTATATATTTTTTTATAATGCCTTTTTTTATTTTGTGCACCACGACGTTTTTTTTCTAGTGTATTCCGCTTAATCTCTAGAATGGTAGCACCGACTTTCGTTGTTCCTTATTAAATTCTTATTTATGTCTTAAGTCGCGGGTAGCAGCTTGTAATGAATATAAAAAAATGAGGTTTTTATTTCATTTCATGGCATATAATAAAAGACTTTTATAAGACAAATAGTTTCAACACTATGTCTTTGCTCGTTTCCGTTTATTGATCCGTAAAACTTGCAACATTGCAACTGCATAGGGGGCCGAGTCTGCTATTGTGTTAAGTATTGTGCCACCGTAGTGCCATCATGATATTATTATGCTAAAAACGGTAATCTACTAATCTCACTATGGTGTCGGCGCTGGAAAGGCAGTCGGTGTTGCTACCGCAGAAAAAGGCCGTCAACAGAAGTAGCAGGGGAAATGGTTAGGGAGATTGTAATGTTTATTTATGCGATTTCAAAACTTATAAATGTATATTCAACTACGCTAATGTCATCGTGGCATCATAGTGACACCATTACGACGTCATTTGGATTAGTAGATTACCAAATGGGAAGAAAACCGACCAATGAACTGTCATTGACAGTTCATGGACACGCCATTACTATAGTAGACTCGGGGCCCTGGATGTGTGAAACCTACAACTGAACACTAATTATATATTGTGCAACTAGCGCTTGACATGGCCTACTGGAAAGGGAGTTCCGTAAGTGCACCACCTGCAGGGATCCCGCTCCCGTTGGGACTTCATAATTGAGCCTTCATAGCCTTGTTTTCATATAAATGAATCAATCATTTATATGAAAACACTGAAAGAATTCAAATCGGATCGCTGTGACTGCGATTAGCGCGTTCAAGCAAACTAATTTTCAGGTTTATAAATTAGTATAGACTAGCGACCCGCCCCGACTTCACACGGATACAATGCCGATGTAACATACATGTAAACCTTCCTCTAGAATCACTCTATCTGTTTAAAAAAAACCGCATCAAAATCTGTTGCGTAGTTTTTAAGATCTAAGCATACATAGGGACGGATAGACAGCGGCAAGTGTCTTTGTTTTATACTATGTAGTGATGATGTATGTACTTCAGAAACTTTGTCCGGTGCACGAATATTGAACAATATGATGATGAACGTAGCCTAATTGGCTAAGGCATTGGGGGCTTTACCCAAAGATGCAGGTTCGAATCCTGCCGGTGGTCGAATTTTATTAATCTCAATTTTGAAATATAGTATAAGGTAATCTTTCCCATAAAGAGTTCAAAAACATTTAATAATGTGAAAACGGGCGGTGTCATCGTTTAATATTTAATACCAAATGTAACTTTGGAGATATTTATCGAAGTAATGCGAATCATTACCGATAGATGGCACTACCGTCCCCGTTAGAGACGTGTTACAAAGAGATTAATAAATTTCGATGATCGGTAGGGTTCCACCGTAGCCTAATTGGCTAAGGCATTGGGGGCTTTACCCAAAGATGCAGGTTCGAATCCTGCCGGTGGTCGAATTTTATTAATCTCAATTTTGAAATATGAATTAGTATCTGTCTTGCACAGTAATTATTATCTGGGATTTTTTTTTTCGGTCGGTCTTTTTGTAGTTTGCCAGAAGGCTTTTGCTTTTGCTTTACCCTTTTGCTTTGATTTTAAAAATCGGGAATAATAATCTTATTACTCCCAACCTTTGTTAGCAATAAACATTGCGCAACCTTGGAAGATCCGAAATTCGAAAGGCCCGCGATCAATAAAATAGAAAGACAGTTGCACAAAACTCCTCTCAAAATTTAATTGTCATTATTTTGCAGTCTTCTCGCTTACAAACGCCCTGACCCGAGGATAGGGACCTCTTCCGCAGGTTGCTGAGTTTGTAGTTTTAAAACCTAGAACATTTAGAGCCTATTTAATATAGTAGCTCAAGCTTCTCCACCAGCCAAAAGAGTGCATGTAAAATTGCTCCCTTTTGGCTGGTGGAGAAGCTTAAGCCTTGCGGCTATTCACAGATGTCCGCCAGAGAAAAAATCTCTTCATGATACAGCTTATATTACTTCTGTCATACTAACCTAGTTGAATTGAGTGAGATACTTAAATCTTTTAAAGCTTCTGCAATAAAATTACTCTGTCTGTAAGTTTATAAGAATGTCCTTTCAAAGGCAAATCTGTGCGAATTTATTCGATAAGCGCTATAGAATACAGAAAAGTCTATTTACCATGCCAGCAAAGTAGAAGGAACTAATTTTCAAGTTATTTTTTATCGATTATTCACTATTTGTGTTTTTGTCTTAAGAAGTACAGATTATGTTAGCCAAAATGATGAATGCTTATCTATTCCTTACAGAGTGGAATACCTTAGACATCGTAAACAGAATACGTTAAAATACTCGAAAATAAAATACAGAATACTGAATGGTTTGAAATCTTTAAATTGAAACGTTTGGTACTAACAAAAGGATGTCCGGCGCAGTTTTTTTTTTTTTTGTGGAACCGTTCCTTTTTTTTAAATTAATAATAGGTAACGTTGCTCAATGCTCATATTTTGCTTGTTTTTTCAGTAAAATTCTAGGAAACATTGGTACTATCATCGTCATGTCAATGTCACCACATACGACTACAAAACCCGACAGAGATGTTCACAAAATACTAACACCAATACCACCAAACAGGTTCAAACACAAACATACAACATGAAGATGCGTTGCCTAATGATTACCAAGTTTTTAAGGTGGATTCATTATGTGATAAAGTAATCAGGCATCGCTGGTAAAATGCAGATCATTAATAAAACAATGCTTATTAACTTTATTTTGACGTTATCAGCCCGTTGACGTCCACTGCTGAACATGGGCCTCCTCTTTAAAAGACCTTGGCTGCCAGGGTCGTTGAGGGATATTGGCGTAATCACCACGCTTCGCAGGCGTCATGGACATCACAGTAAGATGGGAGTATATTGAAATTGGAGCTGATAGATGCTGCTGTCCATCCATCAGGTGTATGTCCCTAAGTCGCTTTTTACAACACCCATATAATAACTCCTGCTGCGTCCCGCGGTTTTAACCGCGTCACTCTAATCCAGTGGGTTCGGAGCGTGATATTTTGTAGCCTTTATGTTAATCCAGATTATAAACTATCCGCGTGCAAACTTTCAGCCAAGTCCATTCAGTAGTTTTTGCGTGAAAGAGTAACAAACATCCATACATACAACGATACCACAGGAACAAATATAAGAATGTTATAAGATAATTAAGGCGATAAAAAAAAAAAAAGAATGAGTATAATATATATTTGACACTTAAAACAAGAACAAAAAGATCATAATAACGTAATTAAACATACAAAAAAAGACAAAGAAGAAAAATAATATTATATCCAAATCACCCTTGGGCGTCGAAAAGTTCCTTCGCATTGCTTTCCTTGGACTCAGTTCGCTGAAGGCTGTGTAAATAAAAATATATTCTTGCATATAATATACTAATATTAAAAAGTGGAAAGATTGAGTTGTTTGTTTGAATGGAATAAGCTCCGGAACTACTGGGCTAATTTCAAAAATTCTTTCACTATTAAAAAGTTACTTTATCCAGGATTAAAATAAGTTATGTTCAATTATGAAGTTTCCACGGAAACAGGAGCTACGCGGGTGAAACTGCCCGCAGGAAGTTAGCATCACTACATAGTATAAAACAAAGTCGCTTCCCGCTGTCTGTCTGTCCCTATGTCTGCTTAGAACTTTAATACTATGCAACGGATTATGGTGTGGTTTTCTTTAATAGAATAGTGCTTCAGGGGGAAGGTTTATATGTATAATACATCAGAATAGTACCCCTGCGAAGCCGGGGCGGGTCGCTAGTCACTACATAGTAAACAAAGTCGCTTTCTCTGTCCTTATATCCCTATGTCCATATGTATGCTTAAATCTTTAAAACTACGCAACGGATTTTGATGCGGTTTTGTTTAATAGATAGAGGGATTCAAGAGGAAGGTTTATATGTATTATACATTAGCATTGTACCCGTGCGGAACCGGGGCGGGTCGCTAGTATAGTTTAAACCAAAAACGCTACTCGCTGTCTGTCTGCCCTATGTATGCTTTGATCTTTAAAACTATGCAACGGATTTTGATGCGGTTTTTTTAATACATAGAACGATTCAAGAGGAAGGTTTATATGTATAATAACGGGAGTGACACGTTTGTTACCGCGCGCAGTAATCTATTTGTATATAAAGCCCAATAGCTAGGGGCGTTGAACTTGTGATCATGTTGTAGCCGGTTCGATCCCCACCCATTGCACTACCGACGTTAACCCACGTAAAACAAGAATTTTAGCTTAGCACGAGGGATTAACTAGAATACTTTTTACTTTTGTTAACAACAAGATTACAAAAAATTGCTAGGAATATCACAAAAAAAGAAAAAAAAAAACGGCCAAGTGCGAATTGGACTCATGCACAAAGTTACACACAGGTACCATTATCTATACAATGATGGTTATGGGAGCCCCCCTTAAATCTTCATTATATTTTGTTTTTAGTATTTGTTGTTATAGCGGCAACAGAAACACATCATCTGTGAAAATTTCAACAGTCTAGCTATTGCGGTTCTTGAGATACAGCCTGGATATACAGACAGACAGCGAAGTCTTAGTTATTATCATCAGCCCATACAACGTCCACTGCTGAACATGGGCCTCCTCCCGGGGGAGGGTTTTGCCATTGTCACCACGCTTGGCAGGCGGATTGGTGACCGCAGTATTATTTTGTAATATACTGGGAAACGCTGCTGCCCTTTCCCTGATATACGCTTGTTATAGATGATGTTTTAACAATCGGGACCAACACCTTAACGTGCTTTCCGAGGCACGGAGGGAAGTCCCTCAACCAACCAGACCCGGATAGAAATCTTAGAATTTACACAAGTATTTCTTGTCCGGTGTGGGGATCGAACCCATGGCCTCCGCGACTTAAAGCGAGCCAAAACCGATTCGCTACGGAGGCTGTCTGAATGATTATCTAGGGTCTCTGAAATCTTAGTTATAATGTCTGGAGCTAGCTGTAATGGCCCTAAAAAGACATTCTGTAGTATATTTAGTAAATTTACCCGTGCAAAGGCGGGGCGGGTCGCTAGTCAAAATCATAAATGTCACTATCAGACTTGTTAAATCTCTGCCACAACTTACACAGTAAATTAAATCCACGTCCCGTTTAAAACTCGACATTAATGGAAAGATTAGCGTAAAATTCAATTTTCTTCTTATTGAACTGAATATGAGAATTATGGTTTGAAAAGAAGATTGCAGGAAATTAAATGTCTTATAAAATGTTTTTAGAATGTTGTATGAAATATTACGTTGAAGCTACACGGATTTTACTCGATGGTACTTTTTTTTTTTTCTTTTTTTTTTTTTAATTAAACTTGCTTTCATCCGCGATTTGATTTGTGTAGGTTTTGATTTCAGTTTTATTGGGTACCGTCTCTAGCATTTTACAGATTCCTACTTATGCTGCAATTGATACCATATTGGCATGGATGGAACACGACTATCTTCCAGACTTCGGGCTCATTCATACATTATTCCAATAGAAAACATCATTGTAACACATTTTGGCCGACTGGAATGGAACCTGAGACCTTGCAAGTTACGGTCGACTACATATCTGCATTCGATATTTAAACAAAACAATTTGTCAAATAATTTTGATATATCCATACTGTTTGGAAATGCAGACCTTAGAAGCATAATGACGGACGTGCTATTTATACTTCAGAAGCATTTGGTCGTAAGTGCCTGTTTACGATACAATGGCACTTCCAACCTTACGCTTTTGAGCTCTCGAACAAACTTCTTACAATTGAAAGCAATTCTCCTAATTTCCATTAAATTAAGTAGTTTATTCAATGTAATAAAGACAGAGCGACCCTAAACTCAACTTACAACACAATGAGTAAACTAATATCTTAGTAACAAGACAGGGGCGTGTATTGATCAAGTAATTTGAATAATGTTGTGTGCTTTCAAGGTAAAAGTTTTGTGGTGGTTCTACGTAGAGGAATCATTGTCTAAATAATGATTCTTAAACTAAACAAAGAATAACTAATAATTAAGAAACTTTGTTAACAACAAAACGTAAAATCTGTCTTTTTTTCTCTAAAGGCCTAATATTAATCCTCCTAATATAGTAGTAAAGCGGGTAAAACCGCGGGACGCAGCTAGTAGCTAATAATTAAGAAACTTTGATAACAACTAAACGTAAAAGGCGTAATATTAATAGATAATAAAAATCCCCGTGACTTCCTACTTAGAATAGAGCATCTATGACTTTCCAAAGGTTGTAAGAGGACTAAAGAACATAATAGGTATACCTGATGAATAGGAAGCAGCGTGTATCAACTCAAAGAAAATCACCATCTTACTGCAGTCTTCAATCCGCCCGTCAAGCATGGTGATTAAGACGATTCTCTGCCTGTTCGACCAAGGGTTGCCACTGCACTATATTTTATAGTATCGTACTACATATATATCAGTGAAATTTACTATATACTATAAAAAATAATATACTTAGTACAAAAAGTACTATATTATTTTGCTACATCAAAATTCACCCCATGTAAAAATTTAAACAAAGAATTGTTGATTTATTTTAATTTGGATCTAACATGCTCAGACTCTTATAATTATTTAAGGGGGGCTCCCATACAAGAAACGTGATTGTTTTGCCCTTTTTTGCTAGATAACAAAAACAGCAACAGATAGGGCACTCAAAAATGACACGGAACCCTTCATGCACGAGTCCAACTCTCACTTGGCCAGCTATTTAATACGGCCCCAATTTGGTCGACATATTCCATTCAATATATCATATAAACATAATATGTTCGGGTTTTCGTACGCGTTCCTAAAAGGTCTTAAAAGAAAATTAACTTGCGAATCTCTGAAGGTTTCATGATTGGTTTGACAGACATTTTTAATCTAGAAATTTATCGCAACGCACATTTTTGTTGTTTAACAACTTCTGATTATTTTCCTATTTATTACTCACTCGAGTTTTAATGAGATTGGCTTATGAGAAAAGTTTGGATGTCTTGTTAATATATTTTTTTATAAACGTCGTTGATGTTAACGATAATATGAAATCTCGGATGTAAATTTGATTACATTTACCTTTACTGTATTGCCTACGTGTCTGTCAAGTTAAATTTTATCTGATTGTAAATATGATACGGAAAAATCTGAAAGTTTAAACTGGATGTAACATTTAGATTGGTCAATATGCGAAACTATGTATAAGAAATATCTGTTCTTGGGAAGCTTTATTTTCGGACGGATATATTATGTAGTTAGCCACGAGGCTTTTGCTACTTCACAGGGCATAAAAGCGAGCAGAGCTCCAGCCTAGATAAATGGTTTAAACTCTACAAAATAAGCAACCTGCGCAAGAGGGCGTCCTCTGTGGGACTTGGACCTCGGTTCTTGGCGGTAGCTGACGATGAGATTGAAGCATTTGACTTTTTGTATTTTAGGGAAGTTTTGTGCAACGGTCGGCGGGTCGGATAGAGTAGTCTCTGTGTAGTGGTATTAGGAACCATGTAGATGTATAAAGACAAGAAAAACTGCATACATAACATTAATAAAAAACTTTTATTTTGTTCGGGGATTGAGCCCGTTCGTTTTGAAATATATTACTTAGGTACATTATTTGTGTTAGGATATCGATTATGTCGCAGTAAGTGTTACTTCGAAACACGATAAATGAATAAAATGCATTGTAGGTATATCATTCTACATTTTTTAAATTATTTATTAGTCTCACCACTATGGCATGGCATGAAGATTTAAAAAAATATATTTTGTACGTCAGTTAGATTACCAAAACATATTGGACATTTAGTTTTCTTGCGTTCCGCAAACAAAAAATGACGAAGATATCTAGTGTCCGGGGGGTTTACTTAGTGGTAGGGTTCTTCCTCTCTTTTTTAAAGATGACTAGCATACATCCCTATCGAGAGGGCGAGTCCCATATACCCCTTCGCGGGCGCGGGAACGCTGCAGAGGCGGAAGAGATGCGTAAATGTATTTCCCTCCGGACAACAAAAAATAAAAAAAGAATTGTTCATGTTCATAATTCAATGTAATGTATAATTCGATACGTGTGTAGGTCAAGTGTATGGAATGTTATCGGAACACGCAACTTACACGTGAGTGTATAGTCACATGTGAGTTCATTGCAATCAAACACCTGCTTACTGTTTATTAAGAAAGCTGATATATCGAGGAATAGGTACTTACTGATATTTGCAAAAGTTTCTAATGTTTTAATGCTGATGTGACGCGTTTTATATTTGTTTATCCGTTGTACTCCTAGAAGGTATGGTAACGCAAGCCACATTTTTTTTTCTTTTATAAAAGACTAGCGACCCGCCCCGGCTTCGCACGGGTACAATACTGATACTTATACTACAGAATGTCTTTAAACCATTAACAAACGGGCGAAATTTGGTCAAAACAAACAGATACAAATTAATATAGGTACCTACTAAAACTCAGTGAAATAAGTAGGTGGGTATACTTTTATCGTATGAAATACCTATACTCTTCAGGACTAACAATACAACAAACACTAATAGTAGGGGAGCCCACGAGGCTAAATGGGGATTTACTCGAGCGTCGTAGAGACCTATTGGGATGCAAAGCTTAGATGATAAGAAGAAAAAAATGTTACATGATATATACCTTTATATCGGTGGGGGAAGCGGCTATAGATTTTTAAATATGTAAAAAAAAACTGTTGCATGGACATCCTCGAGCGCGTCAGATATTGATAGCATCAATGCCCTACGTATTTTTAATAATGTACGTATGTTAATCTGATCGTTTGCATGATGCGGGTGGTTGTATTTAAGGGTTGAAAATGAAAAAAAAAAATTAATCGAGCGCGTCAGATTTTCTAAGGGAGTGTTAAGTGCACCAAAAAAAAGCTCTCATTCACTAATCTGACGATTTCGATGGGACGCAAACTCGCGGTTATTTTCATAATGTGCAAAAAAAAATCGCCATTTTGAAATACTCAAGCGCGTCAGATTAAGATATATATGGTTCATCTTTATGTTCTAAACGTACTGTCTCATAATCTGACGATTATCTAGAGGGATTCGCCTGATCTGACAAAAAAAAATTAGAAAAACGGTTCACCTTAAAGGCCATCCCTGCAACTTCCCGCTAATTCCATTCCTGGGCGCTTAAAATTGTACTTATGACATTTTTGAGCTCAAAATATAATTTATGTGATATTTTGAGCTCGCTGAGTTCAAAGAAATAATATTTTTCTTATTTTTTTTGAGATTTTTCAAAATTTCTCAAAATCTTTCCAAAATATTAAAACGATAGGTCCGAATCGGTTCAAATTCACAGGAAATCTAATTTTGAGGGAAATATTTAGAACGCCGTTTAGTAGATTCAGATCGGTTTAGTCGTTCAAAAGTTATAAGCGAGTCACACACACATACATACAGACATAGTGACAACATCACGGAGGTAGTCAGGGAAGCTTCCTATGACCTTAAAACGTCAAGATCTGATGAAAACGGGGTAAAACCAATAACTTCCCGAATTGTTTAAAATTTTTAATTTTTCTTAGCGGGAAGTCAAAATTTTTTTTTTTTTTTAAATCATTGAACTTAATTAATTGAAAAGCTCAGGAAATAGCATGCAAATAAATAAGTGTATGCTTTTTTAGTAGAATACATGTATTTATAAAAAAATTAGAGATATATAGAGAAAGAGTGAGAGAGGAATAGAAACGCGGAGAAGGAAATGTAGGCATCACGCAGCTGCACGCATTTAACTTTATCGACGAATTTATGTTATTTCGGCTTGCGGAAATCGTCAGATTATATATTTTTCATTATTCTTGAATTATTTCCTTCAAAATAAAAAAAAATTTAGCTACGCTCGAGAATGTCGAGATGACGTTTTTTTTTACAACTTTGTTGTCCTCCCTTTTTTTTACGTCACTCTCAAATTGTCAGATTAGTGGAATATACACTTTTTAGGATGTAATTAACTCACCCTACCATAATCTGACGCGCTCGAGTATTTCTGATGGTCAATTTTTTTTTACTAATCTGATCCTGTATCCTTTACGGGCGGCCTTATATATGGGCCTCATGTTTTGTGGAGGTACTTAACCGGGTACAAGGACCACCTGTATATTAATCTGCCGCGCTTTAGTAAATCCCGAAATCCCCGCTTGGGCTCCCCTACTATAAATAAATAGGTATTCAAGTATCTATCCATCATAGTTACAACGAACACAAAACAAAAAAATTGCCCTATAATTCTTAAGGATCGAGCGCGCATAATCGAATTCGGCCTAATTCCGTAGCGTAGCGGTAATTGGCTCGCTTTAAATCTCGGAGGTCGTGGGTTCGATCCCCACACCGGACAAGAAATCTTTGTGTAAATTCTTTCCGGGTCTGGTTGGTTGAGGGACTACCCTCCGTGCCTTGGAAAGCACGTTAAGCCGTTGGTCCCGATTGTTATAACATCATCTATAATAATCGTATATCAAGGAACGGGCAGCAGCGTTTCCTTGTGTGTTACTACATAATTCTGCGGTCACCGACCCGCCTGCCAAGCGTGGTGACTATGGCAATACCCTCCCTCAGGAGGAGGCCCATGTTCAGCAGTGGACGATATACGGGCTGATGATGATGATGACCTACTAAAACTCAGTGTAATAAGTAGGTGGGTATACTTTTTTCGTATGAAATACCTATACTCTTCAGGACTAACAATACAACAAACACTAAATAAATTGTTTAGGCCTGAAAAGAACTGTTGGTTAGCCTTGAAAAGAACTGTTGGTTAGCCCTGAAAAGAACTGTTGGTTAGCCCTGAAAAGAACTGTTGGTTAGCCCTAAAAGAACTGTTGTTTAGCTCTGAGAAGAACTGTTGATTAGCTCTGAGAAGAACTTTAGCGTAGGTGTAGTTTTAAGAACGAAATCTAAAAAAAATCGCACGAAAATTATTAGACTTCGCAACGGGCCGTGCAGCAGAAATCGTAATATTTTAATTTCGCCATACCTTCAAAACCAAACGTCCAATTTTAATCATTCAAAGACCAAATATTATCTACATAAACTTTACTTGGTGATGAAATAAAATTTAGCCTATGTTACTCGTGGATAATGTAGCTTTCGAATGGTGAAAGAATTTTTGAAATCGGTCCAGTACTTTTTGAACTTATTCATTACAACCAAACAAACAAACAAAGTTTTCCTCTTTATAGTATTAGTGTAGATTGGTGTAGATTACCAGCAGGATTTTGCAGTCTACTAGTATTCTTGTAAACCCTCGTGCTAAGTTAACTTGTGTTACGACTGGGTTCACGTCGGTGGGGCAATGGGTGGGGGTCGAACTAGCGACCACAAATCCGAGGACCTAGCCATTGGACTACAGCCACTTCTAAATTTTAAAGACTAGGTAACATTAATATTTTAGGTACATAATTGTCAATGGGTTTTCTTATTGTTTAAAGTAACAGCCATGGGTTGAGACAGCCTTCGTTATTTATCGCTTTAAGTCTGGGAGTTCGTGGGTTCAATTCTCACGTCGGCCAAGAAATCTTTGTTAACATTTAAGTTTTCTTTCCGGGTAGGTTTACCTAACACCTAGTTTGTTAGGGGACTTCCCCTCATGCTTTGAAAACGTTAAGCCGTTGGTCCCGATTATTATAACAATTGTGTACCAAGAAACGAGCAGCAACGTTTCCTGTGTATTACGACATTATACTACGACCACCAACCCGTCATAAAATCGTGGTGACTGACCAAAACCCTTTCGGGAGGACGCCCATGTTTAGCAGTGGTCGTAAACAAGCTGTTGAAATAATTGAAACAGGAAAGTCGTTTAAAATATTAAATTTTTATTTATCACTTTCAGAATTAACGTTAAAACACGTTTTGCAACTTCAATGCCAAGAACTGCCAAGAAAAACATTGGCAAAGGCCAATAATCATGATAAGCGATTGGATACGGTGATAACTTTAGCCCACGAATACTTTGAGACTGTAATAATAAACTCATAAAGCTGAACGGTACTCGAAAGAATTTCTTATTTACAAAACAAAATATTAATTAAAATTAGACTTTACTACTTCGTAATAAGAACACCTTTAGTTTAAAATCTCTTTGATTACGTGAATTATGTTAGCGTCATCTTAATCATTAGCTATTTTTTACTTTGTGTCATTCAGCGTAAGGTCGATTGTCGGTTGGTGGGAAATGGTAGTTACGTATTTTAGTAATAAGTGTATCAAAACGTTTACTGAAGCCATAAATCTATGGAAGTAAGAAATTGTTTATGTTATGATAATGTAAAAGGATTTACTTGAAAATTGAGTGGTACACTTTGAGGATCATGTCTGATAAGATGGCAGAAGTTTGTTTGGTACTTAATTTTAGATATTTAATGAAGCGATTTATAACTTTTTAATTTATGGTGTATACTTTACATGAAGCGGGTTCGAAATTATTCAATCTAAGGATTGTTTCATAAGATATACTTACCTAAAAGTTAAGAGTAGAGTTATAGGTATATTTTCTATATTGGTAAAATAAAATAAGAGCAATAATACTTAATTATTTAAAGTTTAAAATATATAATAATTTATTCCGGGAAATGGTTACATTTATTTGAAATTGTGATTTTTTCTCTCCTACCTACGACTAAACTGCCAAAACTCATTACACACCTTTTATTCATCATCATCATCAGCCTGTTGTAGTCCACTGCTAAACATAGGCCTCCCCCATCGATTTCCAGTGGGAACGATCGCTAGCGGCCTGCATCCACAGACTGCCCGCGATCTTTATGAGGTCGTCGGTCTATCGTGCAGGCGGTGGTCCCACGCTGCGCTTGCCAGTTCGTGGTCTCCACTCCAGAACCTTTCTGATCCATAGGCCGTCAGTTCTTCCAGCTTAGTGTCCTGCCGATTGCCACTTCAGCTTGCTAATCCATTGAGCTATGTCAGTGACCTTCGTTCTCCTGCGGATCTCTTCATTTCTGATTCGATCACGCAGGGAAACGCCGAGCATAGCTCTTTTCATAGCTCACTGAGCGACTTTAAGATTTCTTATGAGGCACACAGTAAGAGACCACGTCTTAGATCCATATGTCATCAACAAAAGTTAATTTCACAATATCTTGCAATTTACATTAAGATTGGAGCGACTCAATCCCAAGAATAAGACATTTTATAATAAGCCCTGCTACGCAATTTGGCTCTAATGCTTAGTAGTTTTAAATTAACTGACAATTGTCTTATATAATAGAAAAGTTTATAGTAGATCATTTATTATGTAGCAAATCTTAAATTCTGCATCTCTCATTATTATTTATTTCAAGTTGTTAAAATATAAATTCTCAATGTTATTAACCCAGATACAAATGTCTTAACAATATTTTAATAGCATTAGACAGCTCCTAGTCTGGACACTTAAACTAAAATACTTTACGAGTCGTATATATAATGTTAAGTGCTATGGAGAACATATTAAATACGGATGACTCAGGTCTCAAAGTATATGCGTAGCGCTGTGGTTTATTTTTTTAATCATACGAACAATTTCTGTCATAGATTTTCGACTTAATAAAAGTTCTGTAACATAATGTCAAAAGACAACCTCCGTAGCGTAGCGGTATTTGGCTCGCTTTAAATCTCGGAGGTTGTGGGTTCGATCCCTACGCCGACCAAGAAATCTTGGTGTAAATTCTAAGAGTTCTTTCCGGGTCTGGTTGTTTGAGGGGCTACCCTCCGTTCCTCGGAAAACACGTTAAGCCGTTGGTACCGAATGATATAACATCATCAATAATATTCGTATATCAAAGAACGGGCAGCAGCGTTTCCTTGTGTGGTACAACATAACATTGCGGTCACCAATCCACCTGCCAAGCGTGGTGATTATGGCAAATACCCTCCCTTGGGAGGAGGCCCATGTTCAGCAGTGGACGTTATACGGGCTGATGATGATGATGATGAACATAACGTCTAATGCTGAACGTTCGGATTTTTTTATCATCATAAGTCCGTATAACGTCCATTGCTGAGCAAGGTTACTTGGTTAGGTTGGAGGGTTGGTGACGGCAACTTTGTGTTGGAAACAAGGAAACGCTGATTCCCGTTGTCTGGTATACAGTTGTTACAGATGATGTGTAAGAAAAGAGACCTACGGCTTAATGTGGTTCCCAAAGCAGATTAGTCTCTTAACCGATCAGACATGGAAACAATCTTTTTATTCAGCCTGGCGGTCGAACCTACGGACTCGGAGACTTATCCCATAAAATAAAATAAAAGTCATTATTATTTACGTTAACTAATTACAGGCACTTGTAAATCGTATAATAATTTATTTTGAAAATTAATTATTATATAGGTATCAGTCTAAAATTACATTTGTTATTTATTTATAAACCTATTATAATTATTTATAATGAAATTAATTATTATAATTAATGTATATTGTCGCTAGAGATGCAAAATGCTTGTTCTGTCATGCCAAAACAATTGTCATTATTTGGGTGGACCATGAGCATATAACGACGGACGCGCTTTAATGCTACCACAGGATCCAAAGCGCCGCATATGAGAAGATCTGGCGAAACCATAGCAGAATAAGTTTCGTTTTGCGATAGAGATTGTAAAATAACAACGATTGGTCAAAATTTACCTAAAATTTAAACCACTAACAAAACAAGCTATTTCGTTTAATCAGTAAATACTAGTCTTGTGCCTGCTCGGTCATTTTCAAGATCGCTCCGTACTAGTTCATTTCGGACAGTGAACTAGTTCGTTCTATAAGCTCTAACAGCTCTATTCGGTCTTTGCGCTCGGTCAGCATTTCCATATAGGACAGCGCGGACCACAGAGTAAATACGTTCTCTAGGAACATTGTTAAGTACTTAGAGTGTATTTGCGGACCACAGAGCAGCCACCAAATTACCACGGTGACCAAATGATGGTTACTATTGTAATAATTTAACATATTTGATTTTCCTTCATACTTGAACAGGCCTAAGACTCAAGGACTGTCATTCTGATCAACCGCCTACATTATTATAAATGAATTCGTATGACGTACTTGTCAAAAACAATCAGTCAGTTTCATTATTCGTTCTCGCTCGCACTTATACGATCTCGCGGTTTACAATGTACGAAGTACGAAAAGAGCTATTTGACCTATTAGACCGATTACAAATCAGCGTTCGGAAACGTTTCTTCTAGTACAGTACGAAGATACGGCTCCTATTCGTTCATCGTTCACGAACTACACAAGACTAGTGAATACGTTTTTGTAGATTAGTCTATTAATTATTAAGATTAATGAAATGAGTACGATTTGCCGAATGTTATCTAAATAATCAAAGGTTGTAAGTTAAAGTCAAATTAGATTAATAAAATATTAAATTAGTTACAGAACAAATTGATTCATTAGACGTAAGGCTTCAAATATAACAAGAATAATATGAATTTTATCGGATTTTGTTCAGATAAAATAAAATATATTTACTTAGCCAATTCATAACAATTTTTCTGATTGTACAAAAACGACCTTGAATGATAAATCTATACTCAAATATAAAGCAGTTTTTTTTCGCATGGACTTTCTTAGGTAGCCACAAGGCTTTTGCAACCTTCCAGCCTTAATAAATGGTTTAAAAACTACAGACTAAGCAACCTGCGTAATGGGGCGCCCCCTGAGGGGCTTGGACCTCAGCTCAGGGCGGTCGCTAGCAATGAGATTGAGGGATTATGACTTTTAGTATTTTAGGGGAATTTTGTGCAACTGTCGCTCTACTTTACAGATCGCGGGCCTCTCGGACTTCGGATCTACGAGGGCATCGGAAGGTTTTTTGCGAACTAAGGGTCAGGAGGACGAGGAGGGAAAATATAAAGCTAACGAATTTGTTTGTATGCTTGGACGCGCTATTCATCAGGAATTGGTCCAATTTGAAAAAAATATGTTAATTTTAAACGAGAAAGGCCATATTTAACGATGGAGCTCCTACAGAACGGGAGTTCCGCGGATGAAACCACGCGTGGGATGATAGCATTCAAATAAGCCCAAAACCGTTTAGAAAAAAAAAAGTTATATCTTAGCTAAACTATTAGTCCGTCGGGAGAGAAATAATTGTATCTACTGTATTTAACTAAGTATGAGTAATGTTTGAGTACCTGCCTAAATTAATTTACTGCTTATCTTATGCAGTAAATTAATTTAGGCAGGTACCATAAAGGCAAGTCCCACATATCCCACCGCCAGCGCGGAAAAGCTGCAGCGGCGGTGGGAATGCGTAAATGCATTTCCCCCCGGACAAAAAATGATACCTTAAAGCATAGATATGCTGTATTGAAATATTTTTTTTAGACAAACAAACAGCATAAAATTCATTAAGAGCATCAAAATTGTTGAATGGAATCTTAGCTATAAATATATTTTTACAACCAAACCAAAGTATCGCCATTTGTGTCCATTACCGTGATTTACAATATTAATTATCATTTTTCATTCATAACTGACAAACCTTACTTTTTAATGCAAAATACAATAACATTTGAATCACTAGATGAATTAATTTATTTTTGTTTAGAAAACAAAGTTTCTGTTGAAAATACCTATATAAAATCTTTTTTATTTATAACTAGATTCCCGCGCGCGGGACTCCCGTTCCCGTGGGAACTTCATAATTAAATAACCCTTGTCATCCGGGGATAGTGTAGCTTTCTAATGGCGAAAGAATTTTTCAAATTGGACAAGTAGTTTCGGAGCATATTCAATACAAACAAACAAACTATCAATTTTTTCCTCTTTATAATATCTATTAGTATAGAAGTATAGATTAGTCCACGACATGGAAGTAAGGTTTGGTATATTCTATGCCGAAAATACACGGCTTTCGGCTTATTCATATTATTATCTATACTTCATCACTACATAGTATAAAACAAAGTCGCTTTCTCTGTCCCTAGATCCCTATGTATGCTTAAATCTTTAAAACGATGCAACGGATTTTGATGCGGTTTTTTTTAATAGGTAGAGGAATTCAAGAAGAAGGTTTATATCTATAATACATCAGCATTGTACCCGTGCGGAGCCGGGGCGGGTCGCTAGTATATTATAAAGAGGACCGATTTGTATTTTTGTGCGCATGTTTGTAATGAATCAACTCAAATACTACGGTGCCGATTTCAAAAATTCTTTCACCATTCAAAAGCTAGCTTCATCCTGAATGACATAGACTATGTATATTTAATTATGAAGCTCCCACTGGAACGGGAGTTATGTGGGTGAGACCACGCGCGAAGAGCTAGTTTATTATAATTCAAAATTTAATCTTGTTCTCATCACATCGTGAAAGCTAGAGTCATCCATTACTTTAATCTTACTGCCCTGTTCGCTTAAATGCCGCAATCCTCGAATTTGAATAATATTACTATCCTAGTACTATTATCATGGAACACTAAAGCACTTTAAAGCGCAGGCCGCACTGCCAGCGGGCGGGCGAGCGAGATAGGCGGACGGGCGAAGCGAGAGAAACTATAAAAACTATACGGAATATTGGCAAGCTAAACTATGGAGCTAAACTATAAAATCTTTAACCAGTGTGTGTAAGGACACTGGAACAGGAAAAGGACCAGATTTCAGATCCATAGGTCATCACTGGCAAGTGATGACCTATGGATCTGAAATGTGGTCCTTTATTAGTAGGCCTTATGAACCGGCTCAGAGTCGCTCAACGAGCTATGCTTCTCGTTCTCTCTCGTTCGTTCGTAGGTTTCTCTACGAGATCGAATCAGAAATGAGCAGATACGTAGAAGAACGTGGGTTACCGACATAGCCCAACGGATTAGTTTGTTGAAGTGGCAATGAGCAGGCTATATAGCACGGAGATCAGATGGCCATTGGGGCCGAAAAGTTCTCGAATAGAGACCGCGGATCGGCAAGCGTAGCGTAGGATGTACACCTACTAGATGGACGTAAGATCTGATTAAGGCCGCGGGATCACAGTGGATGCAGGCCGCTTCTAACCGTAACAACTGGAGATCTAAGAGGGAGGTCTATGTCCAGCAGTGGACGTCCTACGGCTGACATGATGATGATGATGATGAAACTATGGGGTTCCTGACCTAACCTAACGAGGTGAACGAGTAGCTTCGCTGGAATCGTTAGATATTTCGTTAGCTTCGCTCGCAACGCTGCAAAGGTTAGTCGGTAGCTCGCAGTGTGATCCGAAGTATGTAAAAGAGGTGAAAAGATGTTCGCCCGCCTAGCTCGCTCGCCCGCCCGCTGGCGGTGTGGCCTGCGCTTAAATTGTACTAGGTACCTACCTACTTTGTATTTGTGTTACTTAATTTAAATGATAGTAAAAGTCGACAACCTCCGTAGCGTAGCGGTATCTGGCTCGTTTTTTATCTCGGAGGTCATGGGTTCGATCCCCACGCCGGACAAGAAATCTTTGTGTAAATTCTAAGATTTCTTTCCGGGTCTGGTTGATTGAGGGACTACCCTCCGAGCCTCGGAGAACACGTTAAGCCGTTGGTCCCGATTATTATATATTTAGGCTATATTTCATTATGAAGTTCCCACGGGAACTTGAGATACGCGAGTGAAACCGCGCACCAGTAGCTAGTAAAGTATAAAGTAGGATAATATAATTTAACATGATCGCAGAACGACATTTCAAATAAAAAAGTAAAATTGAATAAGTTTGTGGTTGGCTGAACTGAAATTTTAGTATTCGGTTCCTATCTACTTATACTAATTTGTCGTTGCACTGCGGTAAATGGTAAATAATTTATGGGAATTCAAAATTTCTGAACAGATTAGTTAAAATTCTATACAATCATTATGCCGCGGTCGAGAACTCGCCATAACAATACATGTGAGTCAAACCGGAATTTAATAAAGATACACTGGCGGATTTACCAGCAGCCTAAGTAGGCTGGGGCCGAATTGTTGATTGTTGCCGCCAGCGGCGGATCGAAGGAGTGTCCGGGGGTTTTTAGTGGTGTAGGGTCCTCTCCTCGTGGTATGAGTTTAGCATACCACGCTATGGAGAGGGCGAGTCCCACATATCCCACCGCCAGCGCGCGAATACGCTGCAGCGACGGTGGGAATGCATAAATGCATTTCCCTGCGGACAAAAAAAATAAAAAAAAGTCTGGAGCCAAGGGCGGCAGAACTTTGGGAGCGGCAAATTTTTCATTCTAGAAGTAGTTAGTAGGGGCGGCAGAATTTGAATAACTTACTAGCGGCAAATGTGTATCACCGCCACTATAAGGCATAAAAAAACATTAAGCTTTTTATAAATGTACGAGCTCCTTACTTAACTTTCATAAGTAAATATAGCCTTTGTTATTGATGTATAAATTAGTATTCTAGTCTCATCAACATCATCAGCCCGTACAACGTCCACTGTTGAACATGGGCTTCCTCCCGAGGGAGGGTATTTGCCATAGTCACCACGCTTGGCAGGCGGGTTGCTGACCGTAGTATGTTGTACCATATACAGTTATGTTGTACCATACAAAGAAACACTGCTGCCCGTTCCCTGATATACGATTGTTATAACAATCGGGACCAACGGCTTAACCTAGTAAAGTACCTATAGTATAAGTCTCGCTTTGAGTCAAGGAGATCATGGGTACGATCCTCACACCGGACAAGAAATCTTTAAGAGATAGAGTAGAGAGTAGATTTGTTGTCTAGTCTAGATTGGTTAGTTGAGGGACTACCCTCCATGCCTCGAAAAGCACGTTAAGCTGTTGGTCCCGATTGTTATAACATCATCTAAAACTAGCGTATACCAGGGAACGGGCAGCAGCGTTTCCCTGTGTATTACAACTTATTACTGCGGTCACCAACCCGTCTGCCAAGCGTTTTGACTATGGCAAAAACGATGATAAGATGATTTAACTACTATAAAATATGGATATGTTTCCCACAAAAAAAAAAAAAAAAAGTAAAATTTGCAACGTTCCCTGTTCGCTGCCTTGTTACGTACACTATATTTATACATACTATTTTATGCCCGACCCAAAACGTTCCTGATTGCGGTTGAAATTTACCAACGAGACGAGGCAATCATCGACAGGTGACATATATAAAACTAAAAACCAAACAATAAGTCTCTCACTGTGTCACCAACCCGTCTGCCAAGCGTTTTGACTATGGCAAAAACGATGATAAGATGATTAAACTACTATAGATATGGATATGATTCCAAGAAAAAAAATAAAAAAGTAAAATTTGCAACGTTCACTGTTCGTTCCCTTGTTACGTACTCTTCATTTATACAATTTAATGCCCGACCCAAAACCTTGCTAATTGCGGTGACTATGGCAAAAACGATAACAAGATGATTTAACTACTATAGATATAGATATGTTTCCAATAACAAAATAAAAAAAGTTAAATCTGTGACAGTCCCTATTGGTTGCCTTGTAAAGTACTCTTATTTATACTATTTAATGCCCGACCCAAAACCTTCCTAATTGCTGTTGAAATTTACCAACGAGACGAGGCAATCATCGACAGGTGACATATTTAAAACTACAAACCTCACAATAAGTCTCTCACTGTGTCACCGACCCGCCTGCTAAGCGTGGTGACTATGGCAAAAACGATAACAAGATGATTTAACTACTATAGATATAGATATGTTTCCAATAACAAAATAAAAAAAGTTAAATCTGTGACAGTCCCTATTGGTTGCCTTGTAAAGTACTCTTATTTATACTATTTAATGCCCGACCCAAAACCTTCCTAATTGCTGTTGAAAATTACCAACGAGACGAGGCAATCATCGACAGGTGACATATTTAAAACTACAAACCTCACAATAAGTCTCTCACTGTGTCACCGACCCGCCTGCTAAGCGTGGTGACTATGGCAAAAACGATAACAAGATGATTTAACTACTATAGATATAGATATGTTTCCAATAACAAAATAAAAAAAGTTAAATCTGTGACAGTCCCTATTGGTTGCCTTGTAAAGTACTCTTATTTATACTATTTAATGCCCGACCCAAAACCTTCCTAATTGCTGTTGAAAATTACCAACGAGACGAGGCAATCATCGACAGGTGACATATTTAAAACTACAAAGCAAACAATAAGTCTCTTCGCTGTGCCAATATTGGAAAATTTACAAGCGAACGTATCCAATCATTGCAATCATACAACGGCGTGTTCTACGATTGAATTTGGTTTCTTTTGTTCAAAATTGGATCTTAATTCGTTAACAATACGGTGGACTTTCGATTAGGGAGATGATTGGCGTGCCGATTGCTTTCTTCCGGTACGTTCTGATGGAAGGACAGATTGGTACAGTTTTATTGAAGAGTAAGTAAGATTGAGACCGTTGCTTGCATTATTGTTGGCAAGTATATGATGAGTTGAAGAAGTGGGTCATTCGAAAGACTGCTCGAAATGAAAGGGAGAAAATATGTTGGTTAAGCCATATGTCTATTTAGTTTTTAGTAGTTTCCTCCCTTATATAAAACAAAAGTTTCTTCTTTGAAACGAGCGATTCGATCGTTCGGAATTCGGTTTCTTAAACCTTGTAGATAACATAGCAATTTTAATCAGCTATACATGTATTTCTAATAAATTTTATAAGAAATAAAGGGGCAGTTCATCATCATCATCAGCCCGTATAACGTCCACTGCTGAACATGGGCCTCCTCCCGGGGTAGGTTTTTTGCCATAGTCAAAACGCTTGGCAGACGAATTGGTGACGGCAGTGTTATGTTGTGATACACAGGGGAAACCCGTTTCCTGGTTCGCTTATTATAGATGATGTCATAACAATCAGGACCAACGGCTTAACGTGCTTTCCGAGGCACGGAGGATAGTCCCTCAACCAACCAGACCCGGAAAGAAATCTTAGAATTTACACAAAGATTTCTTGCCCGGTGTGGGGATCGAACTCACGACCTTCGAGATTTAAAGTGATTGTCAATTAAATAGACAAAAAAGTAGGTTTAGATATTTATCACAACAGTTTAGTATTTAAATAATAAAGTATATTTAAATATAGTTTACCATTAAAATCGTTATGCGATCCACAGTGCCCTAAATAGGGCGGTGCCACCGGTGCCCTCTCGGACTCTGAGGATCGCAAGAATGGCTAGACCAGGCAGGACTATTATTCATCGGTTTGCTCCTAATAGAGTGAGCAATGCATTTGTACTAGTAAACTTGGGTTTGAGTTTAATTGAGTGGGACACAGAGGGTGGTATCACCCATTATACAATAGGCGAAAGGTCCTATATCTAAAAAACAAGGTAACAGTCATAGAAGCTCGCACAGGGCGCAGAAAAGGTTATTTACAGCACTGGCTATCTACAAGGTTTATGAAACTGAAATTCGAACGATAGAACCACTCTTTTCAAAGAAGAATCAACCAATGAATGCGAGCGGAGCGAGGGATTCTTAACTAGAATCCTGAGCGCAGCGAGGGATTAAAAGTATGTCACTCGAGCTTAAAATAGTGTTGCTCCCGAGGTGGACACTCTACTTTTTATCACCCTCTATGAGTAAGTGCAACTTATGAACAAGAATTTATTTACGAACAATGAAGATCCATAAGACATAATAATACTTTCACTTGAGGAAGACGCACTCATTTTTTATAAACCCGCTTAATCACGTGACAAGTGTCAAGAAGCATACATTAGCGTCAGCGATATTATACTAGTGATCGCTTTGCTGTAGTAACACTTTGTCTAGGCTGTCTGATATACTTAAATCCAATTATTGCCATTCCCCGTTGAATGGCACTGCTGTGCTCGCGTAGAAATCGTTGTATTTCTATTTAATATATTGCAAAGATCTACAAGAAAGCTAACCATTTACTAAAATATTTATTCGAATAGGTACTTGATCCCTTTTCAAAGAATCTAATTCAATAAAATATTCAAAGGTGGGTTGAAAAACTTTTAAAGGTAAAAGGGTAGTTTTTTGGCGTTTTTAAGGCTATACTTTCTGTGATATATCTCTTTACTTAAATATACTATAGGAAAGAATAACCTTATACAAGGAACGCTTAAAAATCTACCTGAGAGTCAGCGTTTTGTTAATAATCTACACTAATATTATAAAGAGGAAAGATTTGATTGTGTTTTTTGCATTGAATAGGCTCCGAAACTACTTGACCGATTTTAAACATTCTTTCACTGTTGGGAAGCTACCCTATCTCCGGTGAACATAGGCTATATTAAATTTTCAAAAAGTTAGGGATCCATACTAAAACTCCAATAATGTAAGCCAAAGTGTGAAAAAAATACCAAAAAATTATCTTACATCGCGTGCGCTGTGAAAACTATTCATTATAGAACAAAATCTACAAAAAATATCACGACAGCATATTATTAAGTATGTCTAAATATAATATAAGTGTTTTTTCATTTAAAAAAATATATGTAAATGCCACCGCTATAAAAGCTCTTTTATTTATACTTTGGAATTAATCCTTATCAAAACAAATGACTTCATATTGAGGTCGCCTACAAAACCATTATATAACTTTTTGAATTATTCAATCTGGACATTCCATTCGAAAGAGACCACAAGTTTAAAAATGTAAGTTATTTTGACCTACTAAAAAAATGTTTTACTCATGGCCAACTGTATGTTGGTCTATCGCGGGTCTGGAGTTCCTGAAAATCAATTTATTTTGTTGCCACAAAATAAATTAACATCAAGTATAAATACAGGAAAATACAGGGAAGCTCTGACTCAATAAATTGATTTTCAGGAGCAGAGAAAGTAAAGGACTTTTACAAAAATAAAAATAAAATAACAATACAAACAAAATATTAAAAAAAACGAAAATATAATTTCATATTCGAATTTTCTTCAATTTTCGATTCGATGAAGGGATTATGACTTTAATAAACCGTCTCAATATAAACATATAACCTGAGCAATGGATGAACAATCATCATCATCATCATCATCAGCCCGTATAACGTCCACTGCTGAACATGGGCCTCCTCCCGAGGGAGGGTATTTGCCATAGTCACCACGCTTGGCAGGCAGTTTGGTGACCGCAGTAATATGTTGTACCACACAAGGAAACGCTGCTGCCCGTTCCTTGATATACGATTATTATAGATGATGTTATAACAATCGGGACCAACGGCTTAACGTGCTTTCCGAGGCACGGAGGGTAGTCCCTCAAACAACCAGACCAGGAAAGAAATCTTACAATTTACACAAAGATTTCCTGTCCGGCGTGGGGATCGAACCCACGACCTCCGAGATTTAAAGCGATTCAAATACCGCTACGCTACGGAGATATGAATAATATTGTATGGCAAGTTATACATTAGTCGTTTTCACCACTCCAAATGCACACCACGGCATGCATTTTGATTTGAAGAATCCAAATATGTATGAATAAGCTCACGGATTCAGTTGTACAAAATGTACATGTTTTTAAAATGTTAACACAAAATGTGAAGGCAGTTAAATGGATTTCCGTGGCTATAAGTCTGTCAACGGAGTTTCTTTCATATTCAAATTAATATATTGTTATGTTTTATGTTGTTTCATGAATATTGTTTCCGTTATTTATTACTTTATGTGAGGTGTTTGTTTATATTAAAATATCGTTTTTTTTTTTTGCAGATTTTATTTTTATATAAAAAAAAACCTTTATTTATATATAAATGTTTTTAAACTTTCGTGATTTGTACACATAAGTAAAAGCATACGCGATGTTTTTTAAGGCAAATCATTACCTTTGTAATAATCCGACGTTTCGACATGGGTTACACCATTCGTGGTCACGGATAGACTGATGAGTGTCAGGAACGGCGTCTTCGAACAGCGCGGGTTTTGGCAATTACCCCCACTTGGTCGTAATATATTTTATTTTTAATTGATTATTAAAAAGTTAATTTAATGATTTGCCTTAAAATCGTACCGCGATTGAGACCTACTTATACTTTTAATCATATATACAGAGTTTGTTTAGAGTACCTAAAACATCAGTACACTGGTCGGACAGTTAGAGTTACACTTGTAAAACTGCGCACGGGAAGCGAATTAAAACCTACTAATATTATAAACGCGAAAGTTTGTAAGTATGGATGGATGTTTGTTACTCTTTCATGCCAAAACTACTGAACGGAATTTGCTGAATTTTTGCACCAAGATAGGTTATACGCTGGATTAACATATAGGCATAACAGTCACGTTCCGACCCACTGGAGCAGAGTTACGCGGGTAAAACCGCGGGGCGCAGCTAGTATAAAATAAAATGTTGATAACCTAACAACAAAACATTAAATATAATAAATTTATGAAAATTCATTAGTCCCAAATAATTACGGGTCAACAGATCTTGCTGAGATCTCGATATAAAAACTATTGAAATAATAACTAAAACTAATCTAAGATAGTTTTGCTATTTTGGTAATAATTCACCACCGATCTTAAATTTTTATTTTGTTATTACTATTATTTTTGAAGAATTGACAAAAAGATATCCTGTCCGGTGTGGGGATCGAACACTACCTCCGAGATTTAAAGCGAGCCAAATACTGCTACGCTACGGAGGGGTTGTCATTACAAAGAAAATACATTTTTCTAGCTTTATAGTAGGTAGTAATATTTATTTAAATAGAAAGACAAAGTTTACTTATATTTATGAGACTATGCACGCGATCCTTGAAGGCGAAAATGCGCTAGAAGTACTTAAACGACGAAACATATGATTTATTTGCTAGAGGTAAAACGGCTGACTTACCAGTTACTTGTTGATAATTTACATTTTTCGGTTTGTTTGCATGTTTTCTTCAGAAGTAACCCTTTGATGTACGAATTCACTGTAGACAACAGAAACATATGGTTAATTTAAAAATATATTTGACAGTAATAATATGAAAATTAATACGTATTCCACTTTTCATGTTATTGTATGTAGAAATTTGAGAACAAAAAATGTTGACCATCAGCGGGATTTAAGCTTGCATCCTTAACTAGACTCAATCTAGTTTTTAAAATATTTATAAATCGATGTTGCTGGCGTCCTTTTCAGAAACGCAAAGGTTGCAAGAGTATACGTCAATCTTTTTTTTTCGGATGGACTTATTTATTTAGCCCCGTGGCTTTTGCTACTTCACCGGGAATAAAGGCGAGCAGAGTTGCGTAAGAGGGCGTCCCCTGTGGGACTTGGACCTCAGCTTAGGGCGGTCGCTGACAGGGAGATTGAGGGATTATGGCTATTTGTTTTTTTTAAGGGGAGTTTTGTGCAACTGTCGCTCTACTTTACAGTTCGCGGGTCTTTACGACAAGCAATGATTCTATTTCATAAGTTAAATAAATATATCTTAAATTACCGTAATCTCGGATGGCTACCAAGTTAATTAATAATACGCTGTTCTGGCAACGATGCTATTATTTATTTTTTAGAGATAACTACTGTCTATTCCTACTATTACCAAATTGCGATTTTGGAGCAATTATGGCTCGATAACTGATATCGAATTGCTATTGCGAAATAGGTTGAAACACTGCCATTCGTTGTTCTAATTTCGTTGTTGGTTTGTTAATTTAAAATAACACTGAAATATATAATAGTTTAATACAACTTCGCTTTGTAAATTGTATCACCCGAAACCAGGTCACACTTGTTTTAAAATCGTTCATTCAGCTTTATACATATAAAAATCCGGGTTAACGTATTCAATACATCTATTTGGGTTAATTTCTAGAATTAAGTCTTATTGTATAACTCGTTTACTGCGAAGAAACTACTGGATGGATATAAGAACTATAAAAAATATATGTACGAGCGATATCTATACTTATATATAAAGCTGTAGAGTTTGAACACTAAGAACTTATTAACACTAGACTGACAGGCAGATGAATTAAATGCAGAAATTATGTTTAAATTTATATCAGGTGTGCTAGATAGCACACCTGATATAAATTTAAACATAATTTAATAGTTAATGTATTAAGTTAACTTTGCACAGCAGGTAAGCATTGCCATTCAACGGGGCATGCTGCCAGCATTCTGTGAACCTTGCTAAGTAGTATAGATTTAGAATACCTTGTAGTATTTTATAAGTGAGTTTTATTTTAAATTAGCTACTTTTAGTTGCATATATGTATTTTTAATTTATAGTAGACGCGGGTCTTTATCGCGGTACAATTTTAAGGCAAATCATTACCTTTTTAATAATCCGACGTTTCGACATGGGTTACACCAGTCGTGGTCACGGATAGACTGATGAGTGTCAGAAACGGCGTCTTCTATATATGTGTACAAATATCGAAAGTTAAAATTATTTATGTGTATTTTATTTTATAGTAAATATTACCTATTTATTATTAATTATATATGCAATTTAAATTTTCTTGACAAGTACAAATGTATGTAAATACCTAAGTGCTGAATAAATATCGTTTATTTCTAAATTGAACTTTAACCAATTCTACTAGAAATATAGAATGGATCCTTCCACGAGACAGGCTCGACCTAGTGTGGAGTCCACCAGTAATATGTTTCCTTCGGTCAAATTATTAATGTACAATATAGTCCCTAAGACATAGCATGTAAGGAAATGTAAGTTAATTTTTATGGAAATAAATATTATTATTATCTGGTAAAAAAACTGTTTTTTGCAAGTCAAACTCCTCATATTTTACGGGAACTACAAACATTACCACAGGAACTAACAAAGACGTTTAAAATTCATAATTTTACTATCATTCAAGTGTCATCCGAAATAGGGATCCGACACTTTTACTCGTTACTATTCCCAACGGATTTAAAAATAGTTTATTTGATTCACTTTTGTCAGCGGGAACTTGGGTCTTTGTGCAATCGAGTATCTACATACGTATCTTTGTAGAACAAAGTTCTAAAGAATTCTAGAATTATGTAGGCAAATAACGTGCACTACTCACTGCGATGTTTTATTTTAAATTAAGCTTAAAAATAAACAAGCGACCGTAGCAGAACAGCTAAGGCGTCGGTCGTGAAAAAAAAATACCCTCTAGGAGAAATATAATCATTTACCCTCTGCAATGATAAAGACGTGCCTCTTTCTATAGAGCTAAATTATATTAAGATTTTAATTATAGAATTAATTATTGTTATTACTTTACATTATGACGTGATACTAGACTGGCAGACAGACTATTAGCTAATCCGCAATAGAGTTTAGTTGCGATATTTTGTATTTAATTATATTAATTATATTTCATTGTGTATAATTGACAAGTACAAGTGTATGTAAATACCTAAGTGCTGAATAAATATCATTTAATTCGTTTAAAAATGTACAGTCGAGTTCCTTGATAGGTTTACACCTTCTGTATCAATTTATGTAAATACATATATTTGTGTTCGCTGGTAGTTGTAACAAGTACACATAACTGTGAAATCTTCTTATACATGAATATTAACGAACAGACGTCCCTATTAAAGGTTCGAAAACATTTTAATTGGTAGGTTTTAATGTCATGAAAAGGTATACATTTCTACACAGATTGTTTTTAACATCATCATCAGCCCGTATAACGTCTACTGCTGAACATGGGCCTCCTCCCGAGGGAGGGTATTTGCCATAGTCACCACGCTTGTAAGGCGGGCTTATGACTGCAGTATTATGTTGTACCACTCAAAGAAACGCTGCTGCCCGTCGTATACGATTGTTATAGATGATGTTATAATAACCGTATGCCGTGTGGTTTCCGGCTTAGAATGGACCACCCCATGTCCTCCCATGGGTGTCGTAAAAGGCCACTAAGGGACATATGGCTGATGGATGGGCAGCAGCATCTATCAGCTTAAGGTTTACATCTTACTGCGATCACCAATCCGTCTGCCAAGCGTGGTGATTATGGCAATATCCCTATACGATCCTGGCTTGCCAAGGTCTGTTAAGAAGAGGCCCATGTTTAGCAGTTGATGTAAACGGGCTGTTGATGATGATGATGATTATGATAAACGGTAAATGGAAAAGCTTAACATTCATATAAAGCAAAAACTGATGATGATACTGATTTCCTTCCCGTTACCCTTCAATTCGTAAAGCTGTTGGAAAAAAACGGCTTTTTAGACTTATATGTATTTAAAGCCTGCTCCAAGAAAAACAAGCATTAGTAGCGCTAATGGAAAAGATTAATATTTATATTTAACTTAGGAATGTTGTTTTCCTTTCATTTATTATTCTGTGAAATTTACATGTCTTTGAAAGATTGAACCAACAAAACTATGTTTAAATACAAAAGGTAAAGCTTAGGCGTTGCAAAGACTTTGAAAGTCCTAAAGCGTGTATTCTGATCTGAGGTATTTGAGTGACTTTGGTTATGTAGACACTGCTTCAAAGACGTACATGTCTTTGAAGCATTGTACAAGGAAAATAGGTATCAGCATGATATGTAAAGCTTTCGTGAAGTAAGGATTTGTAGAATGCTCAGTTTATTTCTTGAAATGGTAGAAATATTCTGTTGTATTACACTAGGTATTATACCAAAAACTCTTTTCAGAATTATACAATCACTAGCTTTAACCCGCGGTTCCGCTCGCATTAACAAGACTACTAGTAGACTTAAAAAAATTGAAACTTATTTTTTTTTTCCGTGCTAAACTGAAATACGAGTGGGTTCACGTCGGTAGTGCAATGGGTGGGTATCAAACCAGCGACCACAAGATCACAAGTCCGACAGGTTAGCCATTGGGCTATGGCCGCTTCTAAATTTACTTCTAATATCTCCAAGAATATGTGTACAGTTTCATGATGATCAATTTAGTAGTTTTCGCGTGAAAGCGTAACAAACACACTTAAATTCACATTTATAATATTAGTAGGGATATATGAGGACATAGATACATATCAAAGCAACTTAGTAATTTTAATATTATTTACTTGTCTTGCTTCATACAAATTTACTAACGTTTCGAACTAAGTTTAAAAAAAATCACTCAGTAGTTTCAGCGTGATGCACATTCAATAGTTAAAAATGGAATCTGGAGGAGCGCTCCCTATACTCGATACCTACTTGAAACTATTATTTCCGTCACAATTTCCTGCTGTGAGTACCTACATAGTGATGTATGGGGATCACTGAACTAGATACTTAAAATGTTTTAAAAAATGTACAAATGATTTATCAAAGACTTTAAAAGATGACAAAAATAATTATCTCGGAATTTCTTATAGTCTTTCTTCTCCGAGTGTCGCAACGTAGATAGAATCAGATAGAGAAAGACTCGTAGGAAGCTAGGATAGGTTCTATGCTTCTAACCTGATCCCAGCCAATAGCCAGTATAATACGCGACTATCAAATGCCATAACAAAATTGGTAAATTTTATTTTAATATTATTATCGTTGAAATGTAAACTAATTTAGTAGTCAAGATTTGTTTTTTATTTTTGTCAATATCATTGTATTTGACTTATAATAAGTAAAATCGATTCATTATCAATAAATGTTTTCATTTCATTTCAAAGAATTAGACAGGCAGACGGAATTACAAATATTGATTAAAATTGCATCTTTAACTTAACTATTAATAATATACTGCCCTCCAATATAAATTTAGAATATACTAATAGACAAGAATAATTGCCGTGTGGTTTCCGGCTTTGCCGTGTGGTTTCCGGCTTAGAATAGACCACCCCATGTCCTCCCATGAGTGTTGTAAAAGGTAACTAAGGGACATATGGCTGATGGATGGGCAGCAGCATCTATTAGCTCAAGGTTTACATCTTACTGCGATCACCAATCCGTCTGCCAAGCGTGGTGATTATGGTAATATCCCTCTAAGATCCTGGCTTGAAAAGGTTTGTTAAGAGGAGGTCCATGTTCAGCAATGGACGTAAACTGCTGACGTAAATGGGCTGTTGATGATGATGATGTTGATGATGAATAGACGCGAATAGACAAGGCTCTCGCGCGCAGTTTCACCTGCTTGAATTCGGTTCCCGTGGGAATTTTGTAATACAATAATTGTGCTCATGGATATAAACAACTTTGAATATGGGACCAACTTTGTAATTCGAAAAAAAAAAACTTTTTCATACATTTTGGTCGAGTAGGTATTGACAATTTGTATGGAACAGCTGATTTTTTACTTCGAGATACAATGTTGGCCTCTTAGAAAAAAGTTGTTCATATTCATGAGCACAATCACCATCCAAGAGGTTTTGCGTTATTTAATTAACACTTTGTATATAGCCTAGTTATATTATTATTAAGTTCGACGTGGGTAGTTCCGTTACTACGGTAACGTAAACTACGCGGCTGAAACTGTGCGCGGGAAGATAATATTTTTTTAAAATTGGACTAGTAGTTCCTGAGATTACCGAGTTCAAGCAAACAAGCAAACAAACTCTTCAGCTTTTTGTATTAGTATAGATTTTGAGAGCAGTCTCAAAATTAGTTCCATTTTCGTTCCGTTATTTTAATTTAATAATCTTTAAATGTAAATTGCAATACATGTAACGTCACACTCAATAGGGGGATCTCACAAATGTGACCAGCAGTTTCAATACTGGGTACTAAAAATATCATGAAATTCGTGTATTTACTTACCCAGTAATACCCAGTGTTATTGTTTTTGTTTGCCATTGGACTCTTTAATAATGATGGTGATTAATTATCGTAGGTTTATTTTATCTTTTTTCGGCCGACATGTAAAGATAGCATTAATGCTATTGCTACTTCACTGCGCTTATGCCCAAATGAGTTTGAGCCTTATTAAATTTGTGTGGACTTACACATTTTTTGGAGAGTTTTATGCAAAATGTATCAATGCATGATGCGGGGAGTTTTATTCAAAATGTATCAATGTATTATTGATTTATTAATTCAAATAGAGCTGCCAGGTTGCCAAACCTTATAGCCGAACAGACAGTTTGGCCGGATATTTGGGTAAAAACGCCGGACACCCTCCATTATTAAGGATTTTTTTCTGAGTATTAAGTTACGACAAAAATATGTATGTAAAATCAAGCTATTTTGACTCACGTGCGTTCGGCCAAGCTAGATGCTCGCTAGCAAAATGAAACTTTTGACTAACAAAAACTGGACAAGCCGGACATCGTTAATTTGTTCTATTTATGTCCGGCTTTATCCGAACCTCTGGAAATTCTACCTTCTATAGTTTAGAACACTATTTTGTAAGTAGACCATTATCTACGCCAAATAATATCTCACTATGATATCTCCTTAGTCCTAAAATAATGTTATTTTAAATACAGTTAGAGCGGCAGTGTGTTTCTTGAGAAGATATTTGAATAATGCCTATTGTAATTTTGTCCGTAATGTAACGTAGAATATGAACGACTAGATACCCGCGCGCGGTTTTACCCACGTAACTCCCGTTCCCGTGGGAACTTTATAATTAAATGTAGCTTATATTAATCAGGGATAATGTAGCATTCAAATGCTATGTAGTGATAAGATTGAGAGGTTAATTTATTCGATGCAATTTTAAGAATCTGTTTTATTTTAATGTAATACCGTCATATATTGACATATTTATACCTAATTCATTATACATAAAATACGTTTAGAAGACTTGTAGTTGCTATGTTTATAAATGTATTTAAAAATAAGGATAATTATTAGAGATGGGCTGATCATAAAGGACTATTTTATCACTAAACATCTGACTTATAATGAATACTTACTTATACTTACCATTGCCATGTTATGTGGTTATGTACGTGCCATATTTCGTTGATTAATGATGTTAAGTAAGCTTAATTACTGACTGACTAATACGTTCCTATGTTGTAAAGACTGTAACTTTAGATAATTACTCTAAGTAATGTTTAGAAATTATAAAACAAGTACAAATAATTTGTTTTATTTCATTTGTTATGCGCCGATCATGATCGGCATATTTTGTAGAGATGTGTAACTCAGGAGTGATTCGTAAAAAAGATTTAAGTCCGTCACAAAAGATGTATAAATCAGTAACTCCCTCGTTTTCTCAATACATCTTTAAATCTTTAACTCTAAGGTTCATTACAGATTGATTGAACATAAAAAGATGTAGAGTGAAATGACTATTGCAGGATTAGGCGACACAAAACGAGACGGAGAATGATTTGTATGTTCAAAGTCTGTGTATGCGTACTACAATGATCCTTGGCATTTTCATTGAATCTCGCATGTACGAACAAAACTATTTCTTCCATCTTGGTCACAAAGTGTTAAATCGAATGTGAACTTAGGATCGCTCATAATTTCGTTGATTTTGTTTACATTTTTATTAACATTTTTTTTTATAAATAAATAATTATTTACTAGATTAGGTCGTAGGACCATCAATCTTTAAAATTTATTCTTGAAAAAAATATTGATTGACTAGCCCATCAAAATGCAAGTGAATGATTCAATTCACCCGCAGAAACATTGAAAGATTAGGTGAGTGAGTGAGTTATTTAGAAGATGCGAGTTATTTGGGATTGAAAGATTTAAAAGAGTGATTTAAATCTTCTTATCAAAAAGATTTATAAATCTCTGTTCCTTTAAAAGATTTATTTTGCGCATGTCTAATATTTTGCCGAATAGTCGCCGACTAGTCACCGACTACAAACGATGCCTATTAGTCGGCTTTCCCGACTAGTCGGCTAGTCTATTGTTGCATGCAACTTTTATGAGGCATACTTTATATTTTTTTTTTCAAAAAATTTAGTGAAATGTCTGGTTATGATTTTGGTTATTCGTCTTTGACTCAAACTGAAAAGATTTTGAGTTTTTCACATTTTTTTATATTTTAACATCTTAACAATTAGATACTTAGTGTTTCTTTAAAACAGGTAATCAGCCCATATACCTCCTATCTTTTTTATAATACAAAGACGGCCATATATACAAAACACAAACATGAATAGAGGAACAAAATATACGACAAATTGACAAATACAATAAACATTAATGCAGTGAGGGGCGGGCAGGAATATTAGGTACCCGAAAAATAATACGAATCGTAAGTTGATCAACTTACGTGCCAGTCAAATTGCAAAATTTTGTTGCCAGTTTCAGTGAACGCGCATAATTATTATATTATTTACTTAATTGTTATGACACTTCACCTAACCTAAATAAACTAGACTATGCTACTATTGTAACAAAACAAAAAAAAAAAAAACAACTTCAATAAGTCCTGTTGGACCCCATTGGTTAAGGTTTAGGTTTTTTTAAATTTCCCGAAACCTTAGTTTATCAACCAACTAGGAAATTTATCAACTAATCAGAAATTTGATCAACTAACTAGTCTGTTGACCAACTTATTTTCATAACATATTTGCAATAACGTCTAATTTATCTCATTAAACATTTTCAATATTTATATCTTTAACGATTTGTAGAGTACTCTTTTAAATATTCCTTTTTATATCCTACTTTACAAATAGTATTCGATACATATATTTTGTTCGTCTTAAGTGTTCTGAATGCAACTGTTACCTTGGAGCTAATCTCTTTGTTATGTAATCGCTCTGGGGTTATCAAGATTTGCTGCTTCTATTATACAAGTCATTGGGTTCAGTTTACAAGTACACTTACTGTTGTTTGATGCATTTCCTATTATTATACAGGGCAAGGGAAATGTATAAGGTAAGTCATGGAGAAAATATCTTAAATGTTCGAAAGAGGTTCTTGATTAAGACTTTACATTAGACCGGGATTTTTTTAGAGTGGAATGGCTTAAAATAGACCATCCCTATTCTTCTTCTGGGTGTCGTAAGAGCCGACTAAGGGATATACAGCTGCTGTAGATGATGTTGTAACTGCTTTCTGAGGCACGAAGTGTATTCCCTTAACCAACTAAATCCCAAGGGTGGATCCACAGTTGTGTGCAATATTGCAAGGATACTTCTCGGACACATGTCAGGGCGTCGAGGGATCGGTATCTGTTGGCCCCCCGACCGAAGTATCCTACGCTACTTGTAGCTACAGGTAGATGGTCGGTGTGGGGTATACCCGTGGCTTTTACCCCTAGGGATTGGTGTTGGTGGGGCCTCAAGCTTTGGCCCGGGGAGGCATTCACGGGGGAGCGTGCACGTTGTGTATGCCCATAACCATTTATAGCGGCCGTAGCCCAAAGGCTAGGATGTCGGACTTGCGATCATGTGGTCGCCGGTTCGATCCCCACCCATTGCACTACCGACATGACCACTCGTAACACAAGTATTTTAGCTTAGCACGAGGGGTTAACAAGACTACGAGTAGTGAGCAAAAACTCTGTATCTTTACAAAAATATTGAAAAACCTTTATATAGGTACTTAATTGTGACGTTTTGTCCTGATGCCGGGATCAAATTTTAATTCAAAAGTCATGATGGTTAATGAACTAGTTCGTATTCCGACTCACACTTGGCTGATTTCGACTCAGGTGGCTCTGACCACAACCTTTTTTGAACGTTGGATTCACACCAGCAAAATCCGGAAATCAATGTCAGATTTTACATAATATTATTTTCCCTTAGGGGCCGTCCATTAATCACGTGATCTTTTATTAAGCATTTATTAACCCCCCCTCCCCCTTAGTGATACATGGTGACGTTTAAGAGTACCCCCCACCCCCCATCCAACATTACGTGTATTGTTAGTAGATATCTACAAAACAGCTTAAATTTCTTGGAATATTACCTTAAATATCATTTTCCCGTTGCTTAGTTATAAAATGAGAAGTTTGATCACGTGGCCAATAAGGAAATGTTGCTGCTGGACTTATTATTTCCTAAAAATAAAAACACGTGATATCTTACTACACCCCTTAACCCCTTGTGACATTTCGTGATTTCTGTCAAACCCCTCCCCACCCCCTTTCAAGCCTCACATGATTAATGGACGGCCCCTTATATGACAGCTAGCTTCCAGCACGAAATCACCCGCGTAACTCCACTTCCAGAGGGAACTTCATGATTAAATATCACCTATATACTTCTTCAATAAATGGGCTATCTAACACTGACAACAAGTCAGTCCAGTAGTTCCTAAGATTAGCGCGTCCAAGCAAACCAACTCTTAAACCTTATATTAGTATAGATTTGTACTAAGTTACTCTTCGAAGACCGTATTGAGATAAAGAAAGATAAGACTTGCACTTAAAATCTATCCTAATGAATAAATCTAAAGAGTGTGTTTGTTTGTTTGCTTGAACGCGCTAGTCTCAGGAACTACGGGTCAGATTTAAATAATTATTTCAGTGTTAGATAGCCCTTAGAAGGCTATACGTGCTTAAATATAGCCTATATTTATGCACGTTAAGCCGTTGGTCCCGATTGTTATAACATCATCTATAATAATCGTATATCAAGGCACGGGCAGCAGCGTTTCCTTGTGTGGTACAACATAATACTGCGGTCAACAACCCGCCTGCCAAGACTATGGCAAATACCCTTACTCGGGAGGAGGCGCATGTTCAGCTGCAGCAGTGGACGTTATACGGGCTGATGATGATGATGATGATGGTGATGATATTTAATTATGAAGTTCCTACGGGAACGGGAAATACATGGGTGAAACCGCGCGCTAGAAGCTAGTCTTGTATGATAATAAATGTTGGTGACCGAGAAAGTAGACCAGGTATAGCACTTCCACCTGAGGTCGCAGTTAAGAAGCTCACAATTACCGTTGTTTATCTTAGCACTTTGTTTTGCGATCGGTACAAAGTAGAGTATGAAGCGAAATGAAAAAAAAACATAACAATTATAAACTTTTACACAACATTTACGCAATATTTTTTTTTTGTCTTATAAGTAATAATAAAAAAAATTTGCCTAAAAAAATTCAAATTATGCAGCGAAAATTGTACTATACTAATAGAAAACTTTATTTATAGTCTACACATACAATTCTCAGGCATCCAAGCTAAGATTGAATTATTATTATTGACTAGCTGACCCGACAGACGTCGTCCTATCTTAACTATGAATATTGAATTCGAATTGGTATTCATAACGCCGATCGAAGCTTCTATGTTAAACGATCATATTATTTTTTAATCCTCTTTGATATTATTTGCAGCACCTGTAAATGTTACGTCAAACGCCATAAGGTTACATTAAAAAAAGTTTATATTGTCAAAAGCGTTATGGTGTCATTAGAAAATTGAATATGGTGGTTTAGTATTCCTAATTTTTATTTATTTAGCGCACGATTTTCTTAATTTTTTCTTTCATAAGAACTTTCTCTTGTCGGTCCAACCGTTTCATTTTCTTATATAGGTATAGATTGGTTGCCAGAGCTCTCTCAATACAATATCGGAATACAATCTGTAGCCATGACATTGTCATCTGACAACATGTATTGTATAGAAAAAAAATAGTGTATAAATGAGTGATCTGTTATATTTATATATATAAAACAATCCTTTATAGTAACACTCCCGCAATTCTCACCATAAATTCTTCCACATATGGACTCTAGTTTCTAGTACTTCTTTATTCCCGGCTTCTCACGGGTGCAATGCTGATGCATCATACATATAAAACGGCTTATGTTTAACTTACCATCAGATATAGTAAAAATGATCACCAAAATTAAACCCGCATTTTAATGTAAAATTGTAACCAAAGTTTTAACATTTCGCTATCGTATTTAAGCAAAATGACTCCAAATAAATCATTGTTAACCCAAAAGTAGTAAATGATCACCAAAAGTACCTAAATGTTTTACTAATTTACTATTCGGTTCTGGCACTCGCCGGCCGCTGCCGCGGCACCGCTCGCTTCGCTCGCTCGGCTCGTGCGTTGTATGGCCGCGGCTCTAACCTAACCTAACCGATTGTCATTTTTCATTGATTTTATTAAGGTAGAAATAGCGCAATAATTTGCTCGCTAAGATTTGGTGATCATTTACTACATTTGGTGTTCGAATACAATTTGAAGTGCAGTCGTGACTAAAATAGCTAGTACTATTATAATTTTAGACTTTATTTTTCTGGTGTCAAGTATATATTTTTGGTGGTCATTATATTTTATCCCATATAAAACTCCTCTAGCATCACTCAATCTACTCTACTCCAAAAGTCTCACTAGTTCACTCTAAAAAACCCGCAACAAAACCCGTTGCATAGTTTTAAAGATCTAAGCCTATGTATAGGGACGGACAGACAGCGGCAAGCGACTTTGTTTTATACTATGTAGTGATACAAAAGCTAAAACTAACTTTTTCAACAAGATAATATATATTTAATCTTGTTATCTTCAAACCGCTTCAACTCTCAACTTAGTCCTTAACTATTGAAACAGGAGATAAAATAAGTTTATGGTTGAAAGCTGTGAGACGATAATCATGTTTTGATGTTACGATACGGTATAAGTAGCGATAGTTTGTACTGGAATCAAGTTTAATGACAATACATAAATAGTTATTGAACACTTCATGGAAAAGTTTCATCATCAACCCGTTTAGCGTTTTGCTGAACATGGGCTGAACAAGGGAGCATTTTGAATCAGTCACCACACTTGACCCGAAGTCCGAGAAGCCCGCAAACTGTAAAGTAGAGCAACAGTTGCACAAAACTCCCCAAAATTTTTATATGGCCACGAGGATTTTGCTACTTAACTGGGCATAAATGCCCGGTTAAATAGCAAAATCCTCGTGGCTCAATACGTTTCCGTCCGGAAAAAAGGGCCTCTTGGTCTACGAGGTTTCAGAAGGTTCTATGCAAACTAAAGGTCGGGTAGGTAAGGGGGCGTTCGCGGGCGCACTCTTCGCCAGCGGGTCGGATAGAGTGGTCTCTGTGTAGTAGTGCTAGGTTCTTGCAGTCTCTGTAGGTACCCTCTGCTAAGGTTGGTAAGGCTTAAAGTGCACGGAAATGTTTACCGCATACTAAATTTCAAAATCGATTTTAATATATTCAGACAACTTTTATCAATATAAAGTATTTACATTCCCCTTAGAGACATGTTATAAAGAGATTGACAAATTTGGACGGCTGGTTGGGATCCACTGTGGCCAACTAGTCAAGGTAGGCCAAAGTATACCTAAGAAGCAGGTTTGAATCCTGCCAGTGGTGGCTTAAATATATTTATTTTAATTTTGAAATTAATTTATAAATAAATTGTTAAGCCAGCTTCTATATTTCCTTCGATTTAGCCTGAACCTACCTGGGCGTGCGTTTTCCAAACTTCTGAACGTAAGAATGTCGGTAACGACGCGTGCGCTGAACACGCGAGCCCGCCACCTGCTATCTCGAAAATTATTGAAACCGGAGATTGAATAAGTTTTGCGTTGAAAGGTGTGTAAAAATATCGGCTTACGATGTATAGTATAAGTAAGTAGTTGTAAGTTGTTTGTACTGAGAGCAAGTTTAATGAAAATACAATAAATACATTTTATACTAAAACTAGCATCCCGCCCGCGGTTCCACTGCGTATCTCTCGTTATTATACATATAAACCTTTCTCTTGAATCACTCTATATATTACAAAAAACCGCAGAAAAATCCGACAGACAGACAGGGGAAAGTGACTTTCTTTTATAGGTACTATGTAGTTAGTCTAGGACAATAGGTAAGTAAAATTAGCTTGTAAGAAGGGTGTCAGATGATAAGATGAGACAATATATATATTATTATGTAGTGCCCAATTCACACTAAGCACTGGTTCACTATCCCATAACATTGCTGGCTTAGGTTAACAACCAAGTTTAAGGCTGAGGTTAAAAACAGAGTTTGAGGCCGAGGTTAACAAAAGAGTTTGAAGCTGGTCTGGAGGCGCTTGCAGTGCACGACCAGCCTCAAACTCATATTTTCTTTAGTTAGTTGCTTCTGAGACCTGCTATTCTTGGTTAATTTCCAACCGGTTCCAATTAATTGTGTGAACTACACACAAGCACAGATGACCATGCTGTACTGTGTGTCCATTAATCAGGTGTTTTTAAAGTCCCCTGCGACACAGGCATTAATTTACCTAGTGCAAGAGTAATCTTAAAAAACATATTTCTTCACTGGAAAATTCGTGGTTTGAAAATAGACTAAAGGTAGTATATTTTCATACCACTGGTTTTTTTTCCAACAGTACAATTTTGCCACCGCGCCTAGTTTCGTCATTCATCACATTACAAAACGATTACCCGACAGTTTACCTTATCTCGTCGTTTATAAGGTTATTTTTACGATACCCAGTGAATCGAGTAGGCCTCTAATGATCATGAAGCTTTATCTGTAAGATAACCCGACCGTAGAATCGGGTTAGCTTACTTTTTATATATAGTGTAAGATTTAAGGTATACCTGACATTGTTTAGCGGTAATGTGTTTGACATTAAATAATGTGGTACTGGGTTCTATCACCGCATCGAGCAAAAGCTTGTGTTGCTTATCTTATAGTAAAGCAGGTACCAGCTGAACAAATTTTGTATCTAAGATTAGCAATCGTATGTTAATTATTTTGAATTAAGTAATTCTTCTATTGAAATATCAGAAAACGAAATTTAGAAATATCAATTATTATAATAAAACAAGTAGGAACCTAATTAGGTAATCCTTACTAATATTATAAATGTGAAAGTAACTCTGTCTGTCTGTCTGTTACGCAATCACGCCTTAACTACTGAAGCGATTTAAATGAAATTTGGTACAAATATAGTCTAGAGCCTGAGAAAGAACATAGGCTATATTTTATTGTGAATTTCCCACGGGAACGGGAGTTACGCGGGTGAAACCGCGCGCGGGAAGCTAGTTTAAACTAAAACTTACTTATAAAATAGAAACTTAACTTAATGTCTGCTACGTGGTAACGTGATTCGTGGGCCGAGGTCCAAGTCCCACAGGGGGCGTCCTTTGGCGCAGGTTGCTTATTTTGTAGTATTTAAACTATTTATTGATGCTGAAGCTCTGCTCGCTTTTATGTCCGGTGAAGACAAAAAAACCAAGAAAATGCCCCAATTGTATGACAGAACAGAAATCAAAGATATCCAATGTTTTTCTGCCTATTTTCTTCATGATGACATTCTTTTCTTTTAATAAGTGAATATATGAATTATTGCAGCGACAAACCGAGGAAAATATAGTAATTTATTGTTGGAGTAATTCCCCAATCCAACGCCGCGGGGACATTAATAAAATATTTTATGTGCTCATATGTCTCATTCAGTTCTAATTTGTCTCTTTTTTTCGGATTACATCAGTAGGCAAAAATAATATTGTTCTGTAATGGAAAACGTAGTTTAGCGGTATTTAGCTCGCTTTAAATCTCGCAGGTCGTTGGTTGGATCCTCACGCTGTACAGGAAATCTTTGTGTAAATTCTATGATTTCTTTCCGGGTCTGGTTTGTTGAGGGACTACCCTCCGTGCCTAAGCCTCAAAAGCAGTTATTACATCATCTATAATAATCGTATATACGGGCAGCAGCGTTTTCTTGTGTGGTACAACGTAATACTGCGGTCACCAACCCGCCTGCCAAGCAATACTCTGCCTCCCGGGAGGAGGCCCCGTTTAACAGTGGTCGTTGTACGGGCTGATGATGATGAAAACGAAAAAAACTATTCAGAATAAAAATGATTTAGATACATTTTTATAGTGCTATTAACTTCACGGGCACTTTTTTCCGTATACCCCGCTATATTCGTCATGGGATCTTTATCAATACTAATATTATAAAGCAGTAAAGTTTGAGAATTGTCTGTGAGGTTGTAGGGGGTAATCTCTAGATCTACTGAAACGATTTTGCAAATTCTCTTACCAATAGAAAGCCACATTATTTGTGAATGTCATAAGCTATATTTTAAGTCAAGGTTTACACGGGAACGGGATTTACACTGGTGAAACCGCGCGGGATACCTAGTTCATAGATTAGAGTAGGTACTGTTTCTAATATAAAAAAAAACTGTTTTTACTATAAGCATAGATATATACGATACATAATTTAATACAACCTATACCAAAATAACATAATTTATAATTTATGTCCGTCTGTCTGTCTGTTTGATCAGTCTTATCTCTGGAACGGCTGGACTGATTTTGACGGGAGGATGATAGCTTTCACATTTATATCTTATTTCTTAAATTCCACGCGGAGCAAGTCGAGGGCACCGCTAGTAACCAATAAAAAAACTTGACACTCCGATATTACTTTATCCATTTCTTACCTACCCAAAATCAACTGGACCAAATTTACAATCTTCATAACAACACTGAAAACCTCAAACCAGTAAAACAAGTCGGCCACAAATCATTTTGAATTCGCATTCTGTCACTGTCAACATGAAACGCAGATATTTCATTTGAAATTAGGCGACCCAGTGATAAACTCGAAGATAAAATCTAATTAATCACTTTCTTATAAAATTGCATTTGACTGGCACAAAAAAGAAAGGAAAGCTGTCGTGTCATGAAAAGTTTATTGAATTACAAGATGTTGAGGGATTTTATGGAAATATTCATTGCCTTTTTACTAATCGCGAATTTCAACTCTGTTGGTATTCCTGTGAGAATTTCAACTTAATATTTAACCGCAACCACTTGATAACGTACCTAATCTATCCATCTATACATATAATAAAACTGTAAAGGATGAATGTCTGTACATAGAAAATGAAACACTAAATACCGAGTCAGGTATATGTTAGAAGAAAAATAGAATACATCCATTTTTTTTGTTTTTGTTTTATGTTTCTCTGTTTGTAAGTAAAATCAGCTAATTTAAATATCTTTCCATACAAGCATCCTCCCTATAGTGTGCACACTAAAAAGAATAAGAAGAGAAGATTATCAAAAATGTATAATTAAAACTGCTGGCTAATTTCACGTTTCTACCATTAACAATAACGGCTCAGCGTGCGCGTATATCAATGAAACAATGAATTTATTCAGCACTTAGGTATTTACTTACACTTGTACTTCTCCTTTTATATATGTTACGGCTAATAGCCGAAGTGCGGCTACACCTAGTTTTAGCCGGCTACAACTAAGTCTAGCCGACCACATGCGGTTAAACTTAGATCAACCTGAATATGTCCCTGTTCAACTCCATTGGTTTAGGTTTAGGTTTTTTTTTTTTTACCACCCCAACTTCTTTTTGTTCCATGCATAGGTATTGTTTAATTTACTGTTGAACAGGGACTTATTGAGACCTCAACCTAAGTTTAACCGCATGTGGTCGGCTAGACCTAGTGGTAGCCGCACTTCGGCTATTAGCCGTAACATATATACAAGGTGTAACGGAAAGGGTATATACATAGAAAGAGCAAGGCTTCTTTGGATCATAACAAAAGATATGGCAAGGGTTTCAACTAAAAATAAAATAAAAAAAAGGTAAGTATTATTCTGCAAATAAAAAATAAAAATGCGGAACCCTTTATTTAGAAATACCAGGAGTAAGAGGTTTATTTTTACTTGGAAATAGTTCGTTGACATCGATCAGCTGATTGAGTGTTAGTGATGTATTTATTTCAATTTGAAAACTTGGTTTCTGGTATCTATGAATAAAAAAGAATCATAACTTCCGGACTTGTAGAGATAGGATTAAATAACCCTTGCCATATCGTTTGTTATCATCCAAACAAGCCTTGCTCTTTCTATGTATATACCCTTTCCGTTACACCTTGTATAAATATAGATAAATAAAACTACGTTACAACCCAATAGAAAATAACGTTAGTTCAGCGCGTGTAAAACCCCAGGGTCGTTTGTTTGACATAGAATAATAGAAGGTCACATAAAGGAGTAACTTGATACATATCAAAGAAAACTTAATAGTTTCTTTTGTATTATATCACTAGCGGCCCGCCCCGGCTTCGCACGGGTGGACTTTTATACCCTACCCCTGCCCTACCCTAACCCTACCGTACCCCTACCCTACCCCTACCCTACCCCTACCCTACCCTACCCCTACCCTACCCCTACCCCTACCCTACCCTACCCTACCCTACCCTACCCCTACCCAAAAGTATCCTATGTCCTTCTCCCAGTTCTTAGCTACCTCCCTACCAATTTTCAGCCAAATCGGTTCAGCCGTTCTTGAGTTATAAATAGTGTAACTAACACGACTTTCTTTTGTTTTTAAAATGTATTCTGCTATTCGGGACGGAAACAAATCCAACAAATCAAAACCATGGCAATCGGTCCAGCCGTTCTCGAGTTATAAGTGTTGTAACAAACACGACTTTCTTTTATATATATATATAGTTAAATAACAAGCTCTGTAACGTATTGGTATAAGTCTTGCTTATTGGTATGGAGGTCGTGGCTTCGATCCCCAAGCCATACAAAAAAACCTTATTTAAAATGTAGCTGTAAAAGTGGCTGCACCCCAATGGCTAAGGCATCAGACATGCGATCATGTGGTCGCACTATCAGTAGTGACTGATGTGAACCCACTCGTAACATAAGCATTTTAGCTGAGCACAAGCTTAACAAGAATACCTACTAGTAGTGTAAAAATGTTAATTAAGAGTTTATGTTTCAGTAAATTTTATGCCTTTGGATTAATAGTCCGAGAGCTGGCACCAATTTTTGGGAAGGTATTAGTGGCAAGTTGAAAACTTGTCACCCACCTCTCCTATCCCAACACGGAACTGTATACCTGCCTGGTGAGCAGCGGGGCTTAATCGAGCCCTTTTTTTATTCTTTTTTTCCAAAATATGTTTGAGGCAAAGCCATTTTATTTTAGAGAATTTAAGTTATCTATAGAATTTAAAATTTAATGTTGTCTCAAATGCATAAAATATCTTTGCATGCGTCTGGCAATGTTAAAATCCCGACTAAATCGTCTGGCTTATTATTTGTTTTGTTCATTAAACTACAACATATAAAAAAATCATATTGCCTCGAATATATTTTTCATACATATATTTAAACATTTAAAAAAACTTGGGGTCCTGGCCCCGCGATTTACCAGCCAGATCTGCAGGTCCGAGTTGGGGTATTATAGGAGAGGTAGGTATGTGACATATTTTCAGCTTCAATAAATAAATAAAAATAATTAAATAAAGCTTCAAATACCTACCCAAATATTGGTACCAGCTCCCCAGCTACTATAACGTGAGCATCAAAAGGCTTATTGCAATTAGCGCAGGCCACACCGCCAGCGGGCAGGCACACTAGCTAGGCGAGCGAACATCGTTTCACCTCTCTAACATACTTCGGTTCATACCGCGAGCTACCGACTAACCTACGTCAGCGATGCGAGCGAAGCTAACGAAATATCCAACGATTTCAGCGAAGGCGCGCCCGATTCGCTCGCCCGCTCGCCCGGTTCGTTCGCTCCGCCCCCGTCGCCCGCTCTGCCCGCTCGCTCGCCCGTCTTTAAGCTCGCCAATATACCGCATAGTTTGTATAGTTTCCTTCTCTCGCTTCGCCCGCCCGCCCAGCTCGATCGCCCGCCCGTTGGCAGTGTGGTCTGCGCCTAAGGGTCGGGAGGGCGAGGAAAGATACATCGCGTTCGACTTAGTTAAGGTAACACGTGTGATTCTTGTATAGAATTAGGCATACAATAATTACACGTGTTGTGAAATGTCAAGATGTCACCGCATACATTTCCGACATAGATTTAGTGTAGGGCTGCCATACGTCCCGGTTTCGAGCGACATTTGTCGGTGTCCCGGCCAGCAAGGCAATGGTCCCGGTAGGCGCGCTAGCAAAAAAATAACTCTGCTTCGTTCGCAATACGCGCTAATGTTTGTCTTATCGTCCTGCGTGCGCAATGGAGAGATCTCCATCGGCTTTGTGTGACGTGTTATTGTTTCATCTGCCCTGCCGGGGTGACCATTTTTTTAATTCATAGATCGGTCAGCGCCGAAATATTTTTGGCAACCCTAATCTAGTGGCATTTAAACAGAATTTCCGTGCTCGTAAGCGTTTAAGCTATACCTACAATTATCTACTACTAGAATAATAGCACACGTGTAGGTTTTGGGTAATTACTACGAAGTATAAAACAAAGTCGCTTGCCGTCTGTGCGTCCCTGTGTATGCTTAGATCTTTAAAACTACGCGACAGATTTTGATGCGGTTTTTTTTTATAGATATAGTGATTTAAGAGGACGGTTTATGTGTACGATACATCAGCATTGCACCCGTGCGAAGCCGGGGCGGGTCGCTAGTTAAGAATAAAATAATAGTCAAATTGCAATTTAAATGTTATAATTATATTTATTACTTAAAACGTAGACGTAAAAAATTACGCTTACCATGCCGTAAAGTGCCGAATATTATAAAAAATATATATATCTTGGCTTACACTAATTGAAGAGAGTGTGGATGGAATAAGTATTTTAATAAAAAGATAAATTTCATCGCAATAAGCGCAAGTGCATAAATAAATCCTAGTAATATTATAACCGCGAAAGTTTGTAAGCATGGATGGATGTTTGTTACTCTTTCACGTCAAAACGACTGAACAGAATTGGCTGAAATTTTGCACCGGGATAGGTTATACGCTGGATTAACATATAGGCTACAAAACATCACGCTCCGATCCACTGGAGCAGAGTATCGCGGGAAAAACCGCTAGTAGGTTATACAAGTACGGGTTACTTCATCAGATTAAAAACTTGATAAAACAGTCGACCACTAAGCAGATTACATTTTAGTGTAATTTTACATTTTGTCGTTGCGTCTAAAATTAATATTTTAACTGTTTTTACAGCTGCAAATTTAGTCCACAATTTTTTTTCCCACGCTTCGAAATGCAGAACACCTTTTTTGCGCGAAAAATTATATATTTCTACCTTATAAAATGATTGAATTATTGTTGAACGCTTTTAGGCAGATTGGCGTGAAAATGTTGCGGCTTTTAAGTATTTTTTTATTAAAGGCCTAAAGTTTTAAAAGTAAATTCATTTGGAACGTCCCGCGATTTACCCGCGCTACTCTGCTGCAGCAGGTTGGAGCGTGATGTTTTGTAGCCAATTTTTTTTTTATTTATTTTTTTTATTAGAAATAGGTTAGCGTTTGACTGCACCCTGCCTGATGTTAAGCATCGGAATAGCCTAGGATGGAGCACGCTTACCTAGAAGGAACCGGTTTACTCTTGATTTGAAGAGACCCATATCGTACTTATCGGGAAATATAGACCCCGGCAAGGAGTTCCACATCTTCGCAGTACGTACAAAAAACGTGGACTCGAAGCGCTTCGTACGTATTTTGGGAATATCGACCATGTACTGATGGCGCCTCTCCGAGTGTCTTGTTGTCCGATAGAAGAAAGGGGAAGGCAGAACTAAGTTGTGCAGTTCCTCAGCACACTCTCCGAAATGTATCCGATAAAAAACCGACAAACTAGCAACCCTTCGTCGGTGCGCAAGGCTTTGCAGCTGAGACTCGGCTACGCTGCCTATTAACTTTTTGGCGCGCCTCTCAATCGACTCCAGTGCCTCTAGTTGATACTTGGCGGAACCATCCCAAAGATGAGAACAGTACTCCATACATGCTCTAACTTGGGCTTTGTATAATGTGAGCAGCTGATTTGGTGTGAAGTACTTTCTCACCTTCGAGAGGATTCCAAGCTTTTTGGAGGCTATTTGGGCCTTCGACTCAATATATGAGCCAAAATTTAGAGTCGATGAAAGAGCAACGCCTAACAGCTCAAGCTTGTCAGTTAACTGCACGGATACATCTCGGAAAGAAGGAGACAGTCGAAACGGCCTCTTCTTTGCGGAGAACAAACACGCCTGGGTTTTACTAGCGTTAAACTGAACCAGGTTGGCATCGCCCCAATCGGAGACTGCCTTAAGGGACAAGTTTAAGCGTTCAACCATGGCCTCTCTGAGCAACTCTATATCCGCCCCACTGGCCCGCGCATTGGAAGTGTAGCTCTCCACGACCGTGCTGTCATCTGCAAACCCAAAGGTACCGGGCTTCAGCAGATCTTTGATATGCAGCAGGAAAAGCGTCGCAGAGAGTACAGACCTCTGGGGAACACCGGCATTGATAGGCATTTGCTCAGACGAGCAGCCGTCAACGACCACTCGTAATGACCGATCCCTCAGGAAATCCGAAATCCAAGCGCAAAATGCAGCAGGTAGACCGTATGCAGGAAGCTTGCCAATAAGGCTATCGTGCCAAACCCTGTCAAAGGCCTTCGAGATGTCCAGAGAAACGGCAAGCGCTTCCCCGTGTCTCTCGATGGCCTCACTCCAGATGTAGGTAGCGTACGCTAGAAGATCCCCAGTGGACCGGTTTCGGCGGAAACCGTATTGTCGATCGCTGAGGAGGTTGTTAGCTTCTAGGTACGCTAAAAGCCTGGTGTTGATAACACGCTCCATGCTCTTGCAGAGTATGGAGGTGATGGAGATAGGCCTGTAGTTTGAAGGGTCAGCACGACTACCTTTTTTGGGCACGGGTTGCACAATTGCTAGCTTCCGAGACTTCGGCACCAGTCGTCTCTAGAGAGAGGCGAAAGAGGCGTGTTAAGACAGGAGTCAACTCGGGTGCACATGTCCTCAACATAATGGCAGATATACCATCAGGGCCACTGGCTTTATTCACGTCAAGATTACGAAGCGTTTTGCGAACTTCCTTTTGGCGAATGTGAATGTCATTCATGACTATCTCGCTTCCTGGAACGTTAGGAGGAATCGCGCTTCCAGCATCTAGTCGTGAAGATTCCGCAAACAGAGAAGCAAACAAGTTGGCTTTCTCTTCAGCAGTGTGAGCCAGTGTTCCATCAGGCTTCTGCAGTGGAGGCAGTGAGGGGCGGCAGAAGTTTGCTTCGACTGATTTAGCTAGGGACCAAAACGCTTTACTACCCGCGGGGTACGAAGCCAGTTTGTTCCCTATTCGGCAAATATGGTCAAAGCGAGCCTTCTGTAGAGCCTTTTTGCAGGACTTGGCAGCCTTGTTAAAAATTCTCTTCTTTGCGTGTATATCCTTTGCCTTGCGCCTACGAGCATCGACCCAAGCCAGGTATGCCTGATGTTTGCGCGCCTCAGCGCGTCCACATTCAGCCCCGAACCATGGGCGATCTCTGCCAGACGACGGTACGTCAGTGAACGGAATAAAATATTCCATCGCTAATCGTAGCACATCGGTCACAGCATTGGCGCAGGTGGTAGGATCACCAGAAGAGAAGCAGACAGGTTGCCAAGGATAAGATGCAAAGAAGGACCGCATCTCATCCCAATCTGCTGACTTGTATCGCCACATCCACCGAGTGCCTTTTGGGCAGGGATCGGGCGGGGAGTAGACAGATACAGATTTCACCAGACAGTGGTCGGAACTACTACTAACTAAAGGTGAAGAGACCAACACTGAGTAGCGGTCTGGATCAGTTGTTAGCAGAAGGTCCAAGCAATAGGCTGTATGCGAGTCAACGTCTGGTATCCGTGTAGCTCCTTGGACCATCTGGGTGAGATTTAACGCTAAAGAAAGCTTACGCGTCTCTCTCCCAGCGTGGTCGGTGTCCCGGTATGGGAACAGCCAATCCTGGTGATGGGTGATGGAAGTTCGTTGTGTTTAATGTTCGGTTTGCAATGGGACGCTGCTGTCCTGACTCGACTTTCAAATGGCATCACCAAACAACACGCCGGAACACGACAAAGTCGTTTGGCGGCATGGCTTTGTTCGGTGGGTGGTCACTAGCCGCGGCCGAAGCCTACCACCTGTAAGTGCAGCTCGTTTAGCACCACCCAGGAGTCACGTGTAGGGTCTCGAGGGTAAACCTACGGACGCGAGCTGCTTCGACTCCCAATAATATATAAGTTAACCCAGCTTATAAACTATCTCCGTGCAAAGTTTCAGCTATAGTCGATCTATATAGTTTTTGCATAAGAGTCACAAATATACATTCATACATTCGCACAAACTTTCGCGTTCATAATATTAGTAGGATTTTTGCAGGTAATTTTGCTTGCTTGCTTCGTGCATACCCGGCCCCCGCCAACGACGGATTGAACTACTATATTTCAAAATTGAGATTAATATAATTCGACCACCGGCAAGACCCCCATAACGTTTGAAGCGGCCGTAGCCCAATGGCTAAGGGCGTCGGACTTGTGATCTCGAGGTCGCCGGTTCGAACCCCACCCATTGCACTACCGACGTGAACCCACTCGTAACACAAGCATTTTAGCTTAGCACGAGGGGTTAACAAGAATACTAGTAGACTTAAAAACTCTGCTAGTAATCTTTTAAAAAAAAAAAAAAAAAAAAAACCTTCGGGGCGCCGGATTGCTTAAGCTTACCCGGCCCCCGCCAACAGCGGTTCGAAGGAGAGTCCGGGGGGTTTTACTGGTGTAGGGTCCTCTCCTCGTGGTATGAGTTTAGCATACCACGCTATGGAGAGGGCGAGTCCCACATATCCCAACGCCAGCGCGCGAATACGCTGCAGCAGCGGTGGGAATGCGTAAATGAATTTGCCCCCGGACAACAACAACAAAAGGACCCTTCTAACGTCCCCCTTAGAGACGTGTTGACTCTTGACAACAAAGAGATTAATAAATTTCGATGACCGGCTGTGGTTTATTTTATTTAACCTGACGAATATAATCAATTCATACATATTATGTAAGCAACTGTACCTAAGAGCATAAAAAAAGATTTCAATCGAGGTTAACACCTTCGGGCGTTGTTATTTATCAATATCCTACGAAACCCACCCCTGTGATAGGCGCAGAGACAAAAGATGATCCTATAACGGTTTCATCTTACCCTTTTCGCTACGAAACAGGAACCAATATCAAAGGATGATAATAGCATATAAACTAATATCATCCTTTGATATTATATATAAATAATAAAGCAATATATAAACTCTTAAAGGTACATTTCCCAGGGGAGTAGGCAGGAACAATGGATTTGTATCACCTATTTTTCCTTTTTCTAATTGTATGTTTGTAAGGCTGACCGATTTTTTTTCGGTGTAACATCTTTTTTTATTTAATACTAGCGGCGCGCCCCGGCTTCGCACGGGTAAACTTTTATAGCCTATGTTACTCAGGGATAAGGTAGTATTCTAATGGTGAAAGAATTATTCTTAAATCTGTTCAGTATTTTTTGAATTTATTCGAAACAAACATACAAAAATCCATAAATACTTACTTATCCTCTGTATAATATTAGTATAGTATATATAGAACTAGCTGCCCGCCCCGGCTTCGCACGGGTGGACTTTTATACCCTACCCCTGCCCTACCCTACCCCTACCCCTACCCTACCCTACCCCTACCCTACCCCTACCCCTACCCTACACCTAACCTACACCTACCCTACCCTACCCCTACCCTACCCCTACCCTACCCCTACCCTACCCTACCCCTACCCTACCCTACCCTACCCTACCCTACCCCTACCCTACCCTACCCTACCCTACCCTACCCCTATCCTATGTCCTTCTCCCAGTTCTTAGCTACCTCCCTACCAATTTTCAGCCAAATCGGTTCAGCCGTTCTTGAGTTATTAATAGTGTAACTAACACGACTTTCTTTTGTTTTTAAAATGTATTCTGCTATTCGGGACGGAAACTAATCAAAAACCGTGGCAATCGGTCCAGCCGTTCTCGAGTTATAAGTGTTGTAACAAACACGACTTTCTTTTATATATATAGATAATGTAATATATCTATAGGCAAATCTATAGGGTCTTCTCAGTAAGGGCGTATTGATTGCGTTGGTAGCACTAAAGCGCGTTCGTCGTGATACTTATGGTCCGTCTAAATAATAACATACTCAAAGGACAGAACTTTGATTTAATCATAGATATAAAATAATAAAATAATATTGAATTTTCATACCTAACAGCTTTTAGGCTAAAGCTATATAAACTATTCTAATAAGTAACAATAACCAAATAAACTTAATTAATTTAACATAGTAAATTTAAAATAAGCTAAAATATGTTTTGACTATTTACAAATACCTGTAATAGGTTTACGTGAATAATAACGTGTTTATTTTATTTATTTATTTTTTGATATGTAAAGCTGAAGAGTTTGTTCGTTTGTCTTATGTATTTATACGTAATTTGTTCGCTTCGATTGTTTGTTTGAATGTCATTTCAGACTAGGGTTGCCACCCGTCCTATATTGTATAGTATCGTACTATATTTCAGTCCATTGTACTATATGTTACAGAAAAATAATACTTACGAATAATACTATATTTTCATCGGTAATTCAGTTTTCGAGCGACGACAAGTAAACGTCAACTTCTTGGCAGTATTGAGTTAAGTTTCCTTTACCAAAATCGTAGAGGGAGAATATGTAGAGGCGTCGTTATCTCGCCTATAAATATTATTTCAGACTTTGTTAAACAGACAACAAAAATTTTCTAATGTTTAGAAAAAATACTATTAATCACCAAAAAAAGGTGGCTACCCTATTTCAGACTGAAATAACTTCGAGCCTGTGATAGCGAAGCCCTTATAGTGTATGTAAGCTAGCTATAGGGTGCACTTTACAGAGTATGAACTGGTGGCACAGGTAAAGACATCGTGGTGTCTATACCAATAAAATAAAATTAACATAAATATTTATTTTATTTTGGTTCTGTGAATCACTTTTGTATTGTAGATTTCATCATAATTATTACAAGAAATTAAAAAAAAATACTATAAAATGCTCCATGCCATATTATATTGCACGCAACGTATAGTTTTATCTATACCAACCTACTTTAAGGGCTCTTTTTGCCATGTTGGTACATTTATCATTGCTAACTCAACTACTCTAGCTAGACTACTACTAACTCAAAAACACTTTAAACTATTTGTTTTTATTTTTTACTGCCCATAGTAAATGCATTACACATAACGTTTATGCAACGGAAACAACATATGCAACGGCGAGTTTGATTCTCTAAAAATGTAATGTAATTTTTCTATAGACCAATGGTAAATCGTCTTTTTAATTATTGACAACGAACAAAAGTTTACAGTTTATAGGCAAATACTTGATATTAAAACCCAATTTAGCATTTTAGTAATACAAGCCCTTATTTTTGACCATTTTACTCCAGATATATATGTATGTCACCGTAAAATAGTACGAATCGTAAGTAGATCAACTTTATTTCCACTCATATTGTTAAATTTAGCTGCTAGTGTTAGTGAACGCGCATAATTATTATATTATTTACTTAATTATTATGACACTTGCCCTCACCTAACCAAACGAGACTATGCTACTGTTGTAACAAAACAAAAAAACTTCAACTTCAATAAGTCCTGTTGAACTCCACGGCTTATTTTTTTAGTTTATCATTTAACTAGAAAGTTGATCAACTTACGATTCTTATTATTTTCCGGTGACATATTAATTTTTTAAGGCAAAAAATCCGACGTAAAATAAAATTACGTGAGCCATCAAGCATTTTACTTATAGCAAAATCAAGGTTGAATATCGGAAATGTAATATACTAATCAAATGAAAACGGAAATAGTTCGAAGACGCCGCTAAAAGGGGTCGTTTTGGATACCGCCTTTATTCTGCTTTGTTGGCCTTCACAGTGTTATATAACGCAAACGTCTTATAACCCATTGCTATAACGTTCAATATTGATATCAAGTGGTAAGAAGATAAGGTTTATTTTAAACTTCGTTGGAGAGTCATCGATCTTGATGTATGAATGGTGACATATAGGGATCGTAGTCCATAATGTATGTTTAATTCAATAGCTATTCTTTTGGATCTTGAATACCTGATACTTTAATATAAAAAACCGAATGGCATACCAAAGTTTCGAACACTTATGTTCGGTTTATATTAGGTACATTATATGTTCGGTTTCTTATAGCGGCTTTTGCGTTGGACTTGTGATCTTGTAGTCGCCAGCTCGATACCCTCCCATTGCACTACCGAAATGACTCGTAACACAAGCATTTTTTAGCTTAGCACGTAAGAGTACATTAACGTGCATTCTCATGCCATATATAATAGAATTCACTGCTATAAAGAAAGAAAAAGAAAGATTTATAATTTATTCTTTATTTCTAAAGAAAGGTGAGTAGATGTAAGCAATGTTATTTTATCGATTCAAAATAACACTTTCTTGCAAAATAAAGGGATTTTATTGCTTATTACATCTGTTATTCTATTCATATTTGTCTGATTTCACTAAAAATCCATTTTATATGTTAACGATCCTAAAGCATAATCTATTAGAGTATAGAAGAAAATACAAACTCAGCAAATTGTATCCTGCGGTAACATAAAATATGATATTTACTGTACTACTGACATACAATATTTCCAAGTCTTTTCTGATGTTGTGGAACTTTTACACTAAAGGTTTGAAACGATATTTTTATAGTTTGAACCGTCGCAGAGTTGTACAAATTTGAATTTGCATTTTATACTACTCAGTCACAAGTTTCTATCATAAGAGACTGTAGTGACAACCTACATTACTACAATTTACATGTTGTGTCTTAAATCTCTATGTAAATAACCATAGTGTATATATTTGAAATTTATTTTTAATTCTTTTTCGAAGTGTTTTGTTTTTATTGTAAAATGTATTTCTTTGTCTCTTGTCTTGTAAAAAAATGTTTTGAAATTATTATATTATTTTAGTTCGGTTTTGAGTAATAAACTCAAAACTGAACTAAAATAATATAATAATAAAATGTATAATATTTAATATAATATTAAATCACAAATTAGTTATCCGAATCACTCTGGCCATTCAATTAAATTATAGGTAGTAAATACTACTACTACCTAAAATACTTTGAATATTTATATTTATGAATATCTATTTTTTTTAATATGAATTAAATGATGTTTCGAGATAAATAGAAAACTAATTCCACCCACACTCCCACCACTGCAACTCCTGTAAGCCAGGATCAGAACAGTGGCACACACTGGAAATGGCAATGAGCACCGAGGCTCACCAAGTCCCGGGAAAAAGTTAAGCTGCCTTGGGACCCGCAACATAAAGTTTTTAATCAAAAAGACAATACGAGGAGTAAGAAAGACTTAAGTTTTCACTTCCCTCCATTACAAAGCGGAGACAGTACAAAAAAAGGAAATATAAAATAAGACGAGTCTTCAGGGGTCATTTACAACTACAGAAGCCAGTTGTAAAGCACCGCGGACGGGAAGAAATTACGGGGCCTACACGTGAGCCGTTATTTTTGATAAATAGAAAAATAAGTTTTTTTTTTGTTTAACAAGTAACAATTATGGTTATGATATAATAGTCCAATACTCTTAGAGCCGTGGAAGAATGACCTTCACCCATCTAATAGATGAATCTACAGTATGAAGCGTCCCTAGCCCAATGGCTAGGGTGTTGGACTTGTGCTCTTGTAGTCGCCGGTTCAATCCCCATTGCACTACCGACGTGAACCCACTCGTAACAGCTTAGCACGATGGGTTAACAAGAATACTAGTAGACTGCAAAACACTACTAGTAATCCTTTTAAACGAAAAAAACCAGAAGAGACATAATTTTTGTAAATATTATTCATTAACAAACATTGCTATAGAAAAGTGTTCATGGCAAATTTTCATAATTAATTTTAATCAATTTAGAAAACTTAGAGCATCGAAGGTCGGTGTGATAGAACAGGACACAACATAATACCTTACGCATTCCCACCACCGCTGCAGCGTATCCGCGCGCTGGCGGTGGGATATGTGGGACTCGCCCTCTCCATAGCGTGGTATGCTAAACTCATACCACGAGGAGAGGACCCTACACCACTTAAACCCCCCGGACACTTCTTTGATCCGTCGTTGGCGGGGGCCGGGTACGCACGAAGCAATCCAATTCAACACAACATAATACCTGCACTCTATATGACTAAGATAAGCGCGTGCAAGCAAACTAACAACCAAACTCAGCTGTATATTATTATATTAGTACAGATAAATGAATTAAACGATATTTATTCAGTGCTTAGGTATTTACATAAACTTGTACGTGTCAAATGAAAAAATTAAATACAAAAAATGGCAACTAAAATCTATTGCGGATTAGCTAATGATCAGTCAATCAGTCTAGTATCACGCCACAGGTAATAACAATTATTAATTATATAATTAAAAGCTTAATATAATTTTATGTATAAGCGACACACGCCTGGCACCCTTAATGGGCTAGGACCACGGCTCAGGGCATCTCTAAAGCTATGAGGAATAGCTTAATATACAATTTACGTAGTATATACGGAACCTTAGTCGAAATATAACAGTTACAGTCATCTTACATTGATGTCAGACTATTTGCAGCTGACCCCGTTTCAACAGCGACATAGCGAATATAAACCATATTGAGTTAGTATGTAAAACGTAAATACCTATCAACAGAATCGTAAAAATAATTTACTACTTGATGTTTGTCACTTAAATAACAAATAAACAAACTCATTACAAAATCATTATTATTGTTTACAAATAACTTTTACACAAGCTCCGTCGCGTAGTCGTGTAAGTCTTGCGTTAAGTCCGAGGTCGGGAGTTCGAACCCAACGCCATTCTTTTAGGGTCTGATTGGTTGCTCGGAAAGCACGTTAAGCTGTTGGTCCGGATCGTTATTCCATAAAATATGTGGAACATAACTGGCAGTATCGTTTTCCTTTCCTTTTCGTTCCAAGCGTGTTGGCTATGGAAAAATATCCATGTTCAGCAGTGGACGGCCTGATGACGATGATGATGTTACACGCGATATCACCCACGTACGGTTACAACTATAGGTTAAATAGTTCATCTCATCTGTGCGCCGCTATGTGTGGCTCAAGTAAGACACAAGGTTTACTCACGCTTTTTGCCACGCATGTAGATGATTTAAACTATCTGTGTTGCTCAATTTTTTTTTACTAAAAATCATTAAAACCAGCATCAGTCCATATACAATCCACTACTGAACCTGGGCCTGCTTTTCTGAGCGGAGAGTAGTCCCTCAACCCCCCAAATACAGAAAGAATTCTTTGATAAAACACTTTTTTTTGTCCTTAGCGGGTATTGCACCTGCGACCTTTGATAATATTAAGGCGAACTTAATGCTGCTGCGCTACGAAGGTTGTTACAAACATTAAGGTGGTACGGACAAAATCTATCATCATTATCATTTGTCTGCCAACTTTTTCAAGGACGTAGAAAACCATATTTTATTATAATACGTTAAGCTGAAAAATGATACGGTGTTTTATAATTTAGCTGTCCCACGCTGTTTTACCCACGGGTTGATTTTAAGGGTTTTGTTCTCAAATGGTTAAAACGGGACCCTATTTCTAGGACTCCACTGTCCGTCCGTTTCGTATATAATTATATTGATATTACTAGCTTCTCACGCGTTTTACCCGCGTAACTCCCGTTCCCGTAGGAACATCATAATAAAATATAACCTATAGCCTTCCTTGATAATTTGGCTATCTCATGAAAGTTTTTTCAATCGTGGATCGATTTTATTTTTTCTTTGTAGTTCTTGAGAGTAGCGAGTTCAAGCAAACAAACAAACATTTTAGCTTTATATATAAGTATATATCATAAAACTGAAGATATTACATATTACTATACTAAACTTATTAAGAAAAAAGCTTGTTAAGACGAAAGCTACTTTATCCAGGATAACTATAGGATATTAAAATTTAATGGTGAACTTTTCAGTATATTTACCTACATAATGGTGACCTACCAATTTCTTAAAATTGTTACAAAATTCCTACTTAAAGTCGCAAGTGACGGAAGTGAATTCTTCCTTGAAGGTTTTTCATCGCACGAACACACAAGGGTCATAACAGTTCAAGAGTGAAATTGGTTATTTCCTCACAACTTTAATAAAATATGGTTTTAAAAAAAATTGTACAAAGACACGTACATTGTTTATTTTGACTAAGTACTGAAGCTGCAGTTCAGGTACTGTGGTTTTACTCGCGTTACTTTGCTCCAGTGGTTCATATCCAGCTTATAAACTATCCCCGTTCAACTTTCAGTACAATCAGTTTAAGGGACTAAATACACTTATTCAGCTCAATTCAGCTTATGTCCATTGAAAACGCCAGTTTTTTAGGGTATGCGTACGCGTCTGTTCAGCTGAACGCATGCGTACGGATCCCCTACAAGACTGGTTTTCTATGGACATAAGCTGAATTGAGCTGAATAAGTGTATTTAGTCCCTAATAGGTTTTGCGTGAAAGAGTAACAAACATCTAACCATCCATAATGACAAACTTTCGTATTTATAATATAATTTGTAATAGGTATAAATATTAATAAATATTCATTCCTCGCCCTTTATAAATCGACGGTGATAATGCTAAACCGCGATAGTGTCAGTTGCTCCAGAATTTTTTTTGTTATATTTGTTTTAAAGGGCAAAATATCAATTACTTCATTTGATTTTCAACCTTATTAGCTATTGTCACTTTCGCGGTATTGCAGTATCACTGACGAAATGCGAAAGTTTGTGAGTGCAGTAGTCAATTTGTTTATGAACTAGCTTTCTGCGCGCGGTTTCACCCGCGTAACTCCCGTTCCCGTGGGAACTTCTTAATTAAATATAGACTATGTCACTCAGGGTGAATGTAGCTTTCCGATGGTGAAAGAATTTTTAAAATCGGCACAGTAGTTTTTGAATTTATTCATTACAAACTTACACACAAAAATACAAATCTTTCCTCTTTATAATATTAGAATACATTTACTTTATTTACTTACTTTATCAGCCCATTTACGTCCACTGCTAAATATGGGCCTCCTCTTCACCTCCTAAACGTCTTGTCCTTGGTCCGTCTAGTCCGTTCTAAACGTCTAGTCCTTGGTCCGTCTTGGTCCGCCTAGTCCTTGGTAAAGCCAGGGTCGACGTAAGATATTGCTAAAATCACCATGCTTAGCAGGCGAATTGGTAATCACAGTATCTTACTGTGATTACTAATTCGCCTGTTAAGTAACCTTGAGCTGATAGATGGTGCTGTCTATCCATCAGCCGTATGTCCTTTAGACGCCTCCTTAGTCGCGTTTATTGGAGACATGATATGACAGGTTGATTGATGAGTTAGAAACTGGGTTTGAACGTCAACGCGTCGTAGCGATTCAACAGTCAATAAATACAGTGTGCATATTGTTAGCAAATAATACCGGTAGTTATCACAAAAATAGCTTAGTACTTTACATTTAGTGTTCTATTTTGGAACCGCTACATTACCGCTACATAATACGGAACTCACGTCATACTGATGTAGTTACCTATTGTTAGAGCTGTGATTGAAAATCAGTTTGATTTCTCACTATTTAACTGTCTATAGGTATGTGTCATTCACACTTCTTTGGTATATTTTTTTTAATAATCCCTTCCACACTCCCGAAGTATTCCTCTTTTAGCACCAATTTTTGAGCTCAAAAAGTCATTTTGAAAAAGGAATCTGTTTATTATGTATGTACAAGCACAATTTGATAACGACTTTACTTATTTGACTAATTCTTTTATTATTGCATTCGTTATTATAGGGACAAGGTTTGTATCAAAGAAATGTTTGGGGAATCCATAGGAAATTTCAATACGACCAACGAGCACGGGTGACGTCGGCGAACATCTAGTAATCCTACTAATATTGTAAGTATGGATGGATGGATGTTTGTTACTCATTCACGACAAAACTACTGAACGGAATTGGCTGAAATTTTGCACCGGGGTTATGCCCGGTGAAGTTGCAAAAGCCTCAGGACTAATTACATAATATGTCCGTAAGAAAAAAAAATGCACCGGGATAGATTATACGCTGGGTTAACATATAGGTTACAAAACATCACGCTCCAACCTACTGGAGCAGAGTAACACGGTTAAAACCGCGGGGCGCACCTAGTTACCAATATAAAAGAAAACCTTAGCATTGTCTAAATAACTCACAAATAAATAGCAGTAGGTAATAGTATGTTCAAAGTTGTATCGGCTTTGACGACAAAATTCTATTCTGACAAAACTAACATCAAACTAAAACGGAATGATTAATGTCCTACAACAGGCTAGAACAAAATAAATCAAAGAAATGATCCTCTGTAGAACTTGAGCTCTCAACAATCCTTACAAGAGACTCGTCTTAGCAAATAACATCTCTCGCAAGTTTGTTGACGAGAAGTTTTAAAACAAGAATCGTACAAAGACTAATATAATCGCGGTATTATAGTTTGTCGCGCCTTAGGAACGCGTGGTGGGGTGGGGACTGAGGAACAAAGATTTAGCGAGCGAATTATATCGATATCGCTCACCGTTTCACCGCGCGCATACCTAAGTGTGGTACCGTGAATTCGGCCACACCTCAAATATAAATATCATCATTCAAAATCAAAAGAATACTTAATACTTTAATAATTGCTAAAAAAATAGTAATATTTCTCTGTCGCACTGGTTGCAAAAATCAGTTCACAAAACAGCCGAAAGAAATTTAATTGCTATATTCGATACTTACTGGAATGCACTTAATCATGACTGTATTTCAATGCCTGTTACCGTTTTTTTTTCCGGAGAACAATGTATTACGCATTCCCTCCACCCCGTAGCATCTCCGTGCTGACGCAAGGATACGCAGGACTAGTTCTCTCTTTTAGCAATGGTCCTGGACCATGTAAAAATGGTCTATCTTTATTTCTGGGACTATGAGAAGCTTAGTTCACTTTAAGGGACGTCCAGAGCATCAGTGGATAGTCATCGTCTGAAACCTAGCCCGGGTTTACGACCGGAGTATTAAAAGCAAGTAACATATTTTGAATACTCAGGTCACTAACAATTAACCTTCCAATGCCCTCATAGGCCGAGAGGCCCGCGAACTGTAAAAAGCTACAGTGGCATAAAACTTGCCTAAACAACTAAAATTCATAATTCATCGAACTCCCGCCCTGAGCCGAGGTCCATATCCAACTCAAGTTGCTTATTCGTATTTGTAAAACTATTTATTGAGGCTGCAGCACGCCTATATGTCCGGTGAAATAGCCTCGTGGCTCTCTAAAAAACGTCTCTAAAAACAACAGTTCATCAAAAAAACATTACAATAGTCTAAATGAGAAACTAACATATAGAAACTTTCTTTCAAAGCTAACTGTTATCCCTTTTCGTAAAACTAACATCAAACTTAATCAACATGATTAATGTTCTACATCAGGCTAGCATATAACTTAGATTATATGACTGATCCTCGGTAGAAGTAAAGTTTTGAGCAATCCTTACAATAGGCAAATAAAATCTACCTCGAGTTTGTTATCGAGAAGTTTGCATACTAGAATCGTATACACAGTGAGCGTGGAATCACTTTTACGAATAGTTCGATTGAAATTGGACAAATCCACACCACACCTCCACTCCGTGGCACTTTAAATTTCTGAAGTCGTAGGTTCGATCCCCGGACACGAAATCTTTATGTAAAATTTAAGATTTCTTAACGGCAATGGCTTAGCGGCGTTTTGAGCGGCACCAAAGGGATTTTAATGAATAGACTCTCTTCATGGTATGAGTACTCTATTTTCCTTGAAACTAAGAGTCTTAAATACCTCTCCGCTGCGGCGAATACCTGATGAGAAAACAAAGATTAGAGGGTAGTGGGTATTGGTGATGAGCTTTAACAAGCATAGCTAATGTGGGAACAGTCTGAAGCGATGAATTATCACGTCGTCCTTCACGCTATCAAAAATTGCCTATTATAAAATGCCTAGGTATATATAAAAATTATGATAAATATAACCATCGTTTTGGTATGAAAAAGGGACTATTTTACCTGAATAATTATAGTGTGTATAAAGAGTATTATCAACAAAAACATTTCCATTTCAGTAAACATATGGAAAACATTTGTTTATTTAGTAAACATAAAAACATGACCCCTCTTGGGTAAGTCTTTCAAGCGAATGTAAAACGTTGTTAGCACGCGACCTTTGAATAATTGACTTTTGCACAAATGTTTAAAAAGGAATTCATAACTAGCTAACTCAGTGCCACATCTGTTATTTTTGTTTTCTTTTTGTTAAAATGTTTTAGTTTTATTAATTTCTGCTAGTAAAATTCTACAACCTGTATAAAAACCCACTCTTGGCATGCGGATTGGTAGTCACAGTTAGATTGTAACTAACCTTGAGCTGAAAGATGCTGCTACCATAAGCTATAGTGTAGTCACCTTTTATGACCCCCAACATTAGGACATGAGGTGGTCTATTCTAAGACGAAAACCTCACGGCATTTTAATTAATATTTAATAAAAGTAAGTCCACAACAGTAAGTCCGTAGCGTAGCGGTATTTGGCTCGATTTAAGTCTCGGAGGTCGTGGGTTCGGTCCCCACGCAGAACAGGGAATCTTTGTGTAAATCAGTAACGGGCAGCAGCGTTTATTTGTGTGGTACAACATAATAGTGCGGTCACCAACCCGCCTGCCAAGAGTGGTGACTATGGCAAATACCCTCCCTCGGGAGGAGGCCCATGTTCAGCAGTGGATGTTATACGGGCTTATGATAATAAAGTAAGTCACATTATAAACGATACAATGATTATTAAATCTATCAAATCCTTATTCCCTACCATGTTAGCATAAGTAAGTAAGAAAGCCCCTAAACCAAAACATGACCAAAATGAAAATGGCGCAACACAGTAAATTACATCAACTCGTTTACTACAAAAGGAAATCGAATTAGGTATAATATTATAACATCTCATTTCGCATTGAGCCCGTCTCGCAACATCCGTTCTCATGAAAATTATAATAATGTGACAAACCAAGATTGTCAAATTTACATAAGACAAAAAGGGATCACAGAAGGGAAGTAGGGATCATTTTTATCTCAGCTTATTAGAATTATCCCTTTATATAAACTAGACAATCTTAGTAAAGGACAAGATTTTGGAAATTAAATTTGACCCATTTTGGGGTTTGAGGAGACAAATAATTCCAAAATTTAATTTAAAAAAAAAGAACGGGTTTAATTTTTTTGAAAAGTCTAAAAACTGATAAATATCTAACATATGTAACTAGCGGACCTTATACGTTGTCCTGCATGATAAAATATTAATATATATATATATAACCTTCCAATGTATACATATATATATATATATATATATATTATATATATGATTTATAAATCTAAACCATCCCGGGCGCCACGCAAACGCATACAAAAAAACATTCAAATCCAGCCGTTTAGGATAAGTCAGTGACATACACACGTACGATAAAATAAATGCGGAATCGTGCCAAAAATCACTTCTTAATCTATACTTATATATAAAGCTGAAGAGTTTGTTTGTTTGCTTGAACGAGCTGATTTCAGGAACTTCTGGTCCGATTTGAAACATTATTTCCGTGTTAGATAGCCCATTAATTGAAAAAGGCTATAGGCTATTTAATTATAATTTTCCTATGGGAATGAGAGTTACGAGAGTGAAATTTCGCGTGGGAAGATAGTGTCGGTATAATTTACAAGAGCGGTTACCGAATTAAAGCTTTTAAGTGCTTACTTAAGTTTGTGGGTATCTTTACTGTGTCCAAGACTGGAACCTTGCAAAACCATAATATGGTTTATCATTAATTATGCACAATGTTTTACCTTTAACCACTTGAAGGGTGCATTGAATTTGGAGCTGGACAGGAATTCAACCCGAGAGGAAGACCAGGCACTTTCTAGGCAAGCGTGTATCATTTTATGCCTTATCTTCGCCTTTCATCAAGTGAGATTATGGTCAAACGTAAGCCTATATTTCATAAAAATAAAAAGACAGCGTACTTCGCTGTCTTTTTATTTTTATTGTTATTTTATCACATCTGTTATTTTTGTTAACCGCGGTTTATCAACTTCTACTACTATCTAAGATAATCCTATTGGTCCTTCTAATATTAGAAATAAGAGGTATGTTTTTATTGGACTAGTGATTCAGTGGTTACTGTAGTAACTTCTGATACCTAGTGTTCAGAGTTCGATTCCCACAGAAGACAACTAATAATGTGAACCAGTGATAGTTGTTGTATGTATAGGTATTTTAGTCTTCGAATTCTGTTTGTAAAGTTCTCCTATAAAAAAAATGTATGGATGCTTGTTAATAAAGAATGCAAGAAAGACTAGACTAACCGTTCTGGCGAAAGCCTATTGGTTTCTCCATGATGATGATGCATCCATGCAAGATGCATCATCAGATTAAGATTTCCGTGAAATACATCTAACTCGTGTGAAAACGCGGGTCGTGTCAAGTATATTACAAAAATTTAGTTTTAACATTTTGTATTTATCAACACATTCAGATCATTCAACAATTTCAACATTTAATATTATCAACACTTTCAGATCATTAACAAAAACTTATAGCCCGCATTTTTATAAATAGTATAAAAAAAATACAAGTTTATAATATTTTTATAAAAATTTATCGTCATAAAATAAAAGGTATAGTTTATAAAATAAGTTGTATTCAAACAATATACATTTGTTTATTAATGACAATCATTATGAAAAATCTGCATAAGGTCGAAATTGTGACATTAATTCTCTTATGAAAAAGACTTCAATAGATTTTTTGTTTTACATTTTACAACTGTAAATGCATTTGAAATTAACAAATTAACAAATCCGATAACTCTCGTGATTGTAGATCTAAAGCAGTAGCAGAATAACTTCAGTTGGAGTCCTCCAAATAAACAGTTTTACAGCTTCTATAAAACAACACTATATAGAGTTAATAAATCTCTCAAGTTAATACAAAGAACCAAAGAGTAGCCTCTATAAAATAGTAAAATTGAGTGTTTCTAGATCCGCCCATAACGTAAATCTTACGTTAAGTTTTTATTCATGTTATTCATCCCATTTTACGGCTTAAAGGTTCGTGATATATATAGACAAATTGAAAATGAAATGTTTTCAGTTAACTCCTATCAAATTGCTTGCTTCTTCTTGCAGAATGTTACTTAAATAAAACATGACAAAAAATAATGTTGATGATATTTTAGTACTTTAGACACGTGTACACTTTTCTATTCTACTTTCAAAGTCTCGTCAAACTCGTGTTGGGTTGCTCCTTCCAAAACGCATTCATGTTTTAGTTTCAGTTTTTAAGCTATATTTAATTTATGTACTTGAAAAATAAATTTGAAGCGCCGAAGGTCGCCGGTTTGAACCCTACCCATTGCACAACCGACGTAAACCCACTCGTAACACAAGCATTTTAGATTAGCACGAGGGATTAACAAGAATATTAGTAGACTGCAAAACTCTGCTAGTATGAACTTAGTATACTTTATAATTATATATCTATTTATATATTATATATCTATAAATATTTCCGAAAAAAAACCTTTTTTTGGAAATACGGAGATTGGCAAAATTTTAGTATCTTACATACTAATAACATAAGGAGGGAGAAGGCGTGTGGCACACTACAATATAATAACGGTAGCTACGCGGGTAAAACCGCGTGCGGAAAGCTCATAATCAAATAAATTGTATTATGAAGGCTGAAGCCTCGTAGCTACAGAGACAGACACTTATCAAGTGTCTTCTTATTCTTCCGTAAGTTTTATAAAAACAAGTTAACAAGTACATAAAAACTCAAGAAATTAATATTTCAGTTACATGTTATCACGTGGAGCTATTAATCTTACAAGCTCACTCTTGAAGCATTCCACCTAATCCATTAAAAGGTGAACTTACGTGAAAACTATTTTAAGAGCCACTGAGTTATTACTTTGTGACGTCATCATGGCCAAGAGCTATTTCCACCTTTTATAGGCCCTGTGGCATTTTTGGTGAGTTGGCATATGCCAGAAAAGTCGATTAGGAATTCTATACTGTAATGTTATGTAATAGAGTTGATTTTCGAATGAGTTTAGACAAATAATAGTGACTGTGACCAATTGTAATGGCCCTTTTTTGTGTATTATCACCTTTTGACATTTGGGAAAGTTGGCGAATATGAAAGTGGACAATCTGAATTATATGCGTATCTACTCGATAATATGTTTATGTAATAAGATCTGTCCCTTCGTTATTATATTATAAGGTTACTTAGTCTAGTAATAGGTATCAGCGTTTTTATAGGTTGACATAACATACCATTTATTGATTAATGTGCACACAAACATTATACATGAAATAAAAACAAATACTAAAATTGAATGTACAAAGGTGCTACTTATTTCTATGGAAATCTCTTCGAGTAGATCTGCAAAAGAAGATTTGAAATACAAACGAACTTAAAAAGTGTGTAGGTACTAGGTGTATGTAAGGTTATGCATACATACAATAGGCGTGAAGACTAAAAAAGTGGCTTTGACATATGGACGGACAGACAGACAGACAGACATGACGAATCCATTAGGGTTCCGTTTTTTGCCATTTGGCTACGGAACCCTAAAAAAGATATTTAGTCCGTCAGTTAGATAACTTAAAAATATTCGACACGTATTTTTTTTATTTATCAAATCAATAAAAATTTGCAAAGATACAGAACAACAACAAAATATAAAGTTCATGAGAAGGCTTGTGACTACTAGGTAAAATTTATTGTACCTAGAAGTAACGTAACATGAAATTTCAACGCGCTGTATCTTCGTCTTTTTTTGTTTGAGAAACGAAAAAAAAAACGTGTCCAATATTTTTTCGTAATTAAACTGACGGACTTAATAGAATTTTTTAGTCTTAATGCCTATAATAATTATTACTACATAATACATATATTCATATGTATACAAATATAATTATTATAAACGAAATATACAACACTAATTAAAATATATACTTTTACAAACGTGTTTTACTTATTCTGAAGAGAGATGAAGTTCTTTCACTCTTTTAAAAGTTTTTGTACATATATTGTACGGACGATTTCGAGATCCTTTGTAATGATTATAATATGATACTTGACTGGTTGACTGATGTGCTAAGAAAACCGCGACCGCGGGAAACCTGGTTTATTAAAAGATGCGTATTGCTTGAATGTGTTATTGGTATTTATTAAATGTTATAAAATTATGTTCAAGTGTAAAATGAAACTCGGCGATGCGCACATGTTGCTTCGTCAACAAAAATATGAAACAAGAAAAATTGTATGGCTTCAATGATCTTACAATGTTGTACTGGCTAAAGAATTTAAACACTTGCCACGCACTGTTTCACTTGCGTAGCTCCCGATTCCGTAGGAACTTCATAATAAAATATAGCCTTCCTCTATAAATGGGCTATCTAACACAATCTTTTTTTAATCGGACCAGTAGCTTCTGAGATGAGCCCGTTCTAGCAAACAAACAAACTCTACAGCTTTATTAATTAGTATAGATAGATTCAACAAATTAACAGCAAAAATAAGAAAAATAACTTTTTTGTCAATCCAATTTAGAGGAAGATAATATCGTCTCAGAAACAATCAATACGACCGTGTATCAGTATTCAGCGTCCTCGATAAAGGCATTAAAATTACCTTACAATAGTCCTACAATTGACGTAAGCTGATCCAATCCTGTTTTCCTAATCGCATAGACCCTTAGTGATCCGGCCCCTATAAACTAATTACATGGGCTTGCTGATTGACGGAACATTTACGTAACCAGAGCTGAATTCGAGCGCTTACATTGTTGGGAAGCGAAAGTATTCGCGGTTAAAATAGCCGGGAAGCATAACAGCATTCGGTTCGCAACGTTGATTTCCCATAAGGATAATGAAGGGGAATATTTGTATATAGACTTATATTACATAAAAGAAACGGTTTGTGTTTTTGATTTTCAATGATTTTCTTTGTACTTTATCAGTTTGTTTACGCCCCCTGCTGAACATGGGTCTGTTCTTTAACAGACCTTGGCAAGCCAGGTTTAAAGGTAATCACCATGCTTAGCAGGATTGGTGTTCGTAGTAATATGAGAGTATCTTTGATCTTATCGATGCTGCTGCCCATTCATTAGGTGGTAGTCCCTTAATCTCTTCTTACGAAACCCATAGGGTGATATGGGGTGTTTTGTTCTAAGTCGTAAACCTTAACCTAGCATAGCCAGAAGCTATAAGGCATTGAATGGATTTAATTAAATATTATTGTTTACTATTACCATGTTAACAATATTACATTTATACTTATACTAGCGACCCGCCCCGGCTTCGCAATGCTAATGTATCATACATATAAACCATCCTCTTGAATCACTCTATCTACCAAAAGAAAAAACCGTTTCAAAATCTGTTGCGTAGTTTTAAAGATCTAAGCATACATAGGGATGGACAGACTGCGGCAAGCGACTTTGTTTTATACTATGTAGTGATTATAAAGAGGTGAAATTTGAAAATTGTTTTTGAGGTTGTAGGGGGTAATCTCTGGATCTTCTGAACCGATTTTGTAGATTATTTTACTAATAGAAAGCCATATTATTTATGAGTGTCATATGCATATTTTGAGTCAAGGTTTCTACGGGAACGGGATATACGCGGGTGAAACTACGCGGGACCGCTAATAGTTAATAAAATGTTCTCACCGCAACGAGACCAATCCGGGTGCTAAGTCGTCCATCCTAACATATGTACAGTCAACAAAAGAGACAGGTTTACATCATCAGTAACAAATAATGCAAATAAATATGTTAATGTCACTACGACAGCCGGTAATTCTTTATGGGCGAAGAGTTCGCTGCTAGGTGTGTGCAAATACACACAATAACAACAAAAACAAAAAAAAACCTATTTAAAATGCTTTTTACTAAGTGTAAACATATCCCTTTTGTTGACTGTACCTACTGATATTAAGTTTAAATAAACTAAAATTTAGCCAATATTTTAGTAGGTATGTCAAGAATTTTGTTACTCTAACATGCTTACACTGCTTGGCTTTTAGTAAATATTAGAACATTCTATAATTCATACCGTCGAAACATAATTACGCTAACAAATATTTACTATTCGATATTGCCATTTCTAGTTTTAGACGGTTTAGTAAAAGCTAAATCTAGTCGAAGATAAATCTAGAGCTCAGAAACATAAGATCAAATGTGCCATTGTGCGTCAGAAACATTTGCTGTATTTGCCTTTATCATATACTGACACTTACAACCAAATGCTTCTAAAGATAATACTGCACCTGTCCTTATGCATTTGAGGTCTAGACGATGACCTAGTTGCTAATCACTACATAGTATAAAACAAAGTCGCTTTCTCAGTCCCTATATCGTCGGTAATACTACGATACCGCGTAAGTGACAATAGCGGATAAGGTTGAAAATCAAATGCACTAAATTGATTTTTTGCCCTTCAAAACACATATAACGAAAATATTTCTTGACAGATGAAATTACACCTTATTATCAACTGTCACTTACGCGGTAATACAGTATCACCGACGATATCCCTATGTATGAACACTAAAACTACGCAACGGATTTTGATGCGGTTTTTTTAATACCAATACATCAGCATTGTACTCGTGCGGAGCCGGGGCGGGTCGCTAGTAAATGTATATAATAATGTTATACGCTCATGGTCCACACAAATAATGACAATTGTTATGGCATAATATAGACATAACAAGCATTTTGCGTCACTAAGAGCAATATAAATAAATGATAACTATTAATTTTATACATACAAATTAATGAAACTTCTAATCCATGTTTGACTATTTACAAGTGCCTGTAATTGGTTTACGTAAATAAGAATGTTTTTATTTTATTTTTTATAGACGGTGTTAAGGCTATTTTTATTTTGTCTGTCTATTTGTTTGTGTTTTTATTCTGTCTCATCTTTAAAACGGTAGTACCGATTAACCACGCAAAATGCATTCTCTACAATCTACACTAATATTATAAAGAGGAAAACTTTGTTTGTTTGTTTGGTTGTAATGAATAGGCTCAAAAAGTACTGGACCGATTTCAAAAATTCTTTCACCATTCGAAAGCTACATTATCCACGAGTAACATAGGCAACATTTTTTTTTTTGAAAAAAAATGGGTTCCGTAAGATATTTGGGTTTTTCGGACACAAGGTGTAAAAAATCAACCAGAAAAGTTACTTATTTTGCGTACGCTGCCTAAACTATAAAAGATAGAACCATAAAATGTTCTAATTAATTGTAGATGTTATAAATATCTACAAAAAAGTCCGCAACATACTATACCTATCTATGTCGAGTGAGGCACAACAACCATTTATTTATTTAGAAATCTTGAATTTTTTTGGGACTACATTTAAACGCGTTTATTTTACTCATACTATTAATCCTTATCAAAATAAAATATTTCAATATTTGGTCTTTGAATGATTAAAATTGGACGTTCGGTTTTGAAGTTATGGCGAAATTAAAATATTACGATTTCTGCTGCACGGCCCGTTGCGAAATCTAATAATATTCGTGCGATTTGTTTTAGATTTCGTTCTTAAAACTGCACCTACGCAAAAGTTCTTCTCAGAGCTAATCAACATTTCTTCTCAGAGCTAAACAACAGTTCTTTTCAGGGCTAACCAACAGTTCTTTTCAGGGCTAACCAACGGTTCTTTTCAGGCCTAAACAACAGTTCTTTTCAGAGCTAGAATATTACACGCTATTAATATTTTCTTGAACATTTGAAAATGCCTATTAATTACATTTAAATATTTTCATCATTAACAACTTTAACATCCACAGAAAGACAATATGTGTATTTCCTGGGAAGGCTTTTTGCAGCGGTAACCGACATCCGCACGGAGCCGCGGGCGACCGCTATCACTACATCACTACATATTATAAAACAAAGTCCCCGGCCGCGTCTGTCTGTCTGTTCGCGATAAACTTAAAAAACATATGGATTTTCATGCGGTTGTTACCAATCGATAGAACGATTCTTCCGGAAGGTTTACGTATATGATTTGTTTAGTTTATGTGTACATTTGACTAATATATATGTTACGGCTAATAGCCGAAGTGCGGCTACACCTAGGTTTAGCCGGCTACAACTAGGTGCAGCCGACCACATGCGGTTAAACTTAGATGTACCTATCCTACTTATCTTCGGTTAGAACTAGGTTTTAATTAAATAAACAATACCTATACACGAAAGAAAAAGATGTTGGGGTGGTTAAAAAAAAAAAAACCCTAAACCTAAACCAATGGAGTTGAACAGGGACTTATTGAGGTTGATCTAAGTTTAACCGCATGTAGCCGGCTAAACCTAGGTGTAGCCGCACTTCGGCTATTAGCCGTAACATATATATTAAAATTTGTCAGAGGTGTCGGAAAAAATTAAGCCATTTGGGAGCTTTCAACGAAAACGCTGCCTAAACCCTATGAGATATAACAAAGCAATGTATGGCAGAAATATTCTTCTCTTTTAGATCTACAAAAAGTCTGCGATAGCATATGTCTATCTTTATTTATTTATTTATTTATTTATTCTTTATTGCACACAGTAAATACATAACATACAATTAATACAACGGAAACAACATGTACAAAGGCGAGCTTAATTCAATACTGAATTTTCTTCCAGCAAACCTTATGAAAGAAGCATTTGATTAAAAGTGCATAGCTAGTGTACAACGGACGAATCTAATAATATTTTCTACCGGATTGGTATCTATTAGAGTGTATGTTTATTGATATGTACCTACATATCAATAAACATACACTCTAATAGATACATATATAACTACATACTAATATTTAATCCTATATACATATTGTTAATTGTAATAATATACTACATAAACTAACTTATATGTCCAAATTATGTAATATGATTAATGAGTCAAGAAGTACTCCTTTGTTCTTCTTTTAAATGCGTTAAGAGAAGAACAAGCGCGAATGGGGTGTGGAAGGGAATTCCATAACCGCACTGCACGGACGGTAAAAGAGTGGTCGTATTTACTAGAGACATGAGGTGGGTTCTTTAAAAGAAGAGAGGTGGCGGTACGACAGGGTTTGTCTCTAGGTATCAAATACTCGAAGCGTTCGCGAAGATATGTAGGGGCATTGGGATTGTGAAGGATAGAGAACAGAAGAGACAAGATATGACAGTCCCGACGCCTTCGAATAGGCAGCCACTTCAGTTTCAACCGGAACTCTGACACATGGTCATATTTTCGGAGGCCAAAAATGAAGCGGATACACAAATTCTGAAGGCGTTCAAGTTTGTCTAAAAGTTCCTCTGTTGCATCTAAGAAACAAACATCGGCGTAATCTAAGTGAGAAAGAAGAAGCGATTGAGCTAGGGTGACTTTAGTCTGAAAGGTTTCTGGAGACGTTTAAGGGATTGAAATGAACAGTACACCCTCCTGCTTACCTCTGCAACGTGATTGCTCCAAGAGAGATTACAGTCTATAAGGACACCTACATTTTTTGCACACTTGGAGAAGTCTATAGGCTCATTATCAAAAATAATTGGTGATAAGGAATTGAGATCAATGGAATTATACATGTATCTGCTACCAATAATGAGAGCTTGTGATTTAGCGGGATTGACCAGAAGGCCATAAGCCTTCGCCCACTTGCTAATGTTACCAAGATCATTATTGATAGCAGCAATGGCTTCCCTAGCATCTATGACATTAAAATGCCTATATAGTTGCAAATCGTCTGCATAGAGATGGTAATGAGAAGATAAAATTTTCGTGACTGCGTTGATAAAAACAGAAAATAGAAGAGGAGACAGGACGCCACCCTGAGGGACGCCCGCAGTAAGATCACACCACTGAGAGAAAGTGTCATTGGCGCGAACAGCCTGCGAACGACCTCTAAGATATGAATCAAACCAGGCAACCACTGGAGCCGAGACATTCAAGGATGTGAGAATGCCAAGGAGGATGTCAAAGTCTACTGAATTAAAAGCGTTGCTAAAATCCAGCAGGACTAAGACAGTGAGTAGCTTCTGTTCCATAGCAAAGCGGATATCATCAGTTATTTTAACAAGTGCAGTTACTGTACTGAGGCTAGGACGGAAGCCGGATTGGAAAGGACTTAAGAGGCTGTTAGAGGAAAGATAATGAGACAGTTGCGAGTGAACAACACTCTCAAGTACCTTAGACAGGATAGGAAGGATGGAGATAGGGCGGAAATGATTTGTGGAAGTAGGATTGGCGGTCTTAGGAAACGGTAGAACATGAGCCTTTTTCCATGCTGATGGAAAGGAACATGACTCAAGTGAGAAAAATCTTTCAAGGTTAACTTGCTATATCCATTACATCTTTTAGAAAAATGATCATTTCTAATGCGGTAATTGTAAAGCTAATCAGACGGATTCAGTATTTATCCTTATCATTTTAAATGAGTTAATATTCTTAAGCATTTCATGCAGATTATTTTACCCCTACACTATATATTTAGAATGAATAACTTAGAAGTTATCGCCAAATAACAGCGCGTGTTTTCGCAGCGCAGCGAGTGAGGTAGGCCGAATGCGATTATGCACGCTCGATCCTTAAGCATTATAGGGCGATTTTTTTTGTTTTGTGTTCGTTGTAACTATGATGGATAGATACTTGAATACCTATTTATTTAGTGTTTGTTGTATTGTTAATCCTGAAGAGTATAGGTAAGTATTTCATACGATAAAAGTACCTACTTATTTCACTGAGTTTTAGTAGGTGCCTATATTAATTTGTTTCTGTTTGTTTTGACCAAATTTCGACCGTTTGTTAGAGGCTTAAAGAAATTCTGTAGTATAAGTATCAGTATTGTACCCTTCGAAGCCGGGGCGGGTCGCTAGTTGTAGTATAAAGACAGAATTTATTTGGTACCATAACTTCAACTGCGTACTACTTTCCACTCTTGAACAAAGTGTACATGCAGTAACCCTTATATACTCCCTTGAGAGTCACAGTGAGGACTATTATAAAACTTTTTGACATACTAAGCTAACCTAGTTTGTTAATTACCCTGCGCATTTTGAGGGCCCTCTACGCACTAGAAACAGTCTAATGATTTTTTCCGCCTGATTATACAGACCTAGGAAAGATATCCAACCCTAAGGCTGCTTTTCCACCAGAGATGTGCTATGTTGCGAGGATGTAATAGCTAAGCTGTGAAACTATGTAACCTTTTCACTGATATTAAGCTGTGTAGCGGTGTGAGTAAGGTGTGCTATGAAGATGCGCCGCCGCAATTGCTATCGGGCATACTGCAGATACTCTGTTTTGCACATAGCTACACCACTTACTAGCAGGCATCCATAGCACACATCCATAGCACGCATGCATAGCACACATCCATAGCACGCATCCTTCCATATAAAAAACATATCTTAGTTGAATTCGTTTCCATCAGTGCTTAGCAATGAATATGATTGGTGGATATCAAACGCATCCATAGCAACGTACAGCACATCTCTGAGGAAAGGACCCTTATTCTCGGAAAGCACGTTAAGACAACCTCTGTAGCATAGCGGTATTTGGCACGCTTTAAATCTCGGAGGTCGTCGTGAGTTCGATTCCCACGTTGGACTGGAAATCTTTGTGGAAACTCTAAGATTTCTTTCCGGTTCTGGTTGGTTGAGGGACTACTGATTGTTATAACATCATCTATAGATACAATTATTGTATATCAGGGAACGGGCAGCAGAGTTTCCTTGTGTGGTACAACATAATACTGCGGTCACCAGCCTGCCTGCGTGGTGACAATGGAAATTACCTTTCCTCGGGAGGAGGTTCATGTTCAGCAGTGGACGGGCTAATGATGATGATAATGATACAGTATTGTCTTTAATCATATTAGTTAAAGGAAATATTTAATTGTTTGCATTGAGTAGGCTACGGACCTACTGGACCGATTTCAAAGCTTCTTTCATCATTACTAAGCTACGTTCATCCAGGAGTAACATAGGCTATATTTAATTATAAAGTTTCCACAGTAACGGGAGCTACGAGAATGAAACCGTGCGCGGGCAACTAGTTATCTATAAGTCTTATCAATTTCTTAACCCAAAAACCCACCTCGAAACAAAAATTTAATAAAAGTAAGCCACAGCCTTATTGGAGAAGTTGCTTACCATATATCCTTAATAAAACAAAATGCTCAGTCGAAGTGTCCTTGGCAATATACGAGACACGAGGCCTGTAGTATAAAAGTATAAGTTAAGTCCGTTACATTATTACGGGTTTAATATGTGTATTCTTCCGTGAGTGTATAGATGTATCATCATCTGCGGTCCGTTCCTTGCTATAGGATTATTATAGATGATGTTATAACAATCGGCTTAACCTTCTGAACACCAGAGCATAAACGCATCGGCGTACCCCCCACGCCAAGACACAAATTGAGCGCAAATACCTACAAAAAAGGGCTTTTTTTATAGAAGAGGCAAACGAGCAAGTAGCTCACCTGATGGTAAGTGATCACCACCGCCCATGTATACTCGCAACACCGGAGGAGTCGCAAGTGCGTTGCCGGCCTTTAAGAAAGGAATAGGCTCGCTTCTTGAAGGTATCGAACATTTTATCGACAACCAAATAGTCATTGCTTTAAACCTATATGTTTTTAATAAAATATTACTCGTTACATCATTATTTTATTTTATTTGAAACAATCGATCAATATTCTATGAATCGATCAATATTAATTATGAATTTGTTACTACAGACCACAATTTAATATTATATAATAGTTTAGAAATATTCAAATACTAATATTTGTGGTTTAAAAAAATATTAATATATATATAATAATATCCAATTTGTGCCAATAAGACTGGATCACTGCTCGACTTTATGCCCGGTGAAGAAGTAAAAGCCTCGTGGCCTAACTAGGTATGTATGTCCAAAAAAAACAAAAAGTTTCTAGTGCCATGCATCGCACGTTTAATAATATGATTTTTTTTACTTTAATTTAATCTATTTAATCTAACTAGCCTGTGTTGTCCAACTGTAGGGCAAAGACCTCCCTCTTCCTTTTCCACATAACTCTGTATTTTGCGAGTGCCGGCCAGTCCCTACGGTATGAGTCAAGCTCGTCCCGCCATCTTCGTCTCGGCCTGCCGCGATGGCGTTGTGCGTTTTTAGCCCAATTGTCATGCACGCGGCAAACATGCCCAGCTCAGTCCCACTTAACTTTAGTGGCTTTCTGGGTATCGTCTGTTATCCTGGTTTTGGCGCGCAGTATTGTGTTACTTTAATACGAACCTTTTATTATGTTTAACAAACAAAATAATCTGACAAATCGGGAGAAGCTTTTTCAAATTTTCGCTAATCAAGAAATTTGATTACATCATCTTTATTAAGAGGGTTAAATATTGTCGCGGTTGTAATGTTAATTAATATTACGAGGCGTCACTAAACGGACAAAGGATATCCATAAAATTTTAAAGTTAACCAGCATCGATCGCGTCACCACACCGCTCTAACACAGTGGTTCTTCTTATTTTACTGTCGTACAGGCATTTCGATCTGGTTTTGGAATTTTTATGCCTAGTTCTGTTATTCTTTCTCCAGGGTTGACAGTACCTACATCACGTATCGTAGCCATTTAAAGTCCTTTGATTCTAAATATATTCTTGTGGCATCGACTCATTTTCTTATCCAAGTTGGGACTTTACAAAGCGATTCATTAGATATGCTCTTTTGAGCCGTAGTTGCGAATGAGTAATATTTTGCTACTATTTGTATTAGGGTTATCAGTCCGACCTACTGTCAGAAATTTGTGGGAATAATGGAATAATGACCTTGTTTTTGTACATCGTTTTCTACGAGTTGGTTACTGGAATCTTACCTATATACGGTGATTTATCTCTAATTTTAATATCTACATCAGTATATTCTTTATGTTATTATCATTACAAGCAAAACTAATCACATTGTATAAAACTTGTGTTGTTATATCAATTGGTTAAATCACCAAAATACAGGCCTATTTTACTTTCGCTTTATTTGGGTAGAGAGTAAATCAATATAGCTTTTATTGGTTGATTCTCAAGAGGTTTGTTTGTCAAATTCATTACATTATATTTGATTATCCCATTGATCGAACAGCTATCTAAATTATATGTGTGACTTTTACTAGCAAAGTCCCGGGCTCAACTCCGAGTGGGGTAAAATATGCTGATAGTTACACAATGTTTTTCTCGAATAAAAAAGGAAGTACATTCTTGTGAAAAGTCAGAAAGTTGGTGGTGCTTCACGGGTGCTTTGATAAGCACTTTAAGTTGTCGGTCATGTGTCTAATCGGCGGTAATAGTTATGTGTAACCCACATATAAGAAATGCCACACCAATTATAGGAAGTTATTTTCTTTTTAATCTTTGCGATTGATTCAGTAATATTTACTGTCTTATTTTGTAACGATATTCCATTCCAGAACAAACGATTGTGATGAACAATAGTAGAAGCTACTACAGTACCTTTGTCAATAACCATCCTTACTGTAGGTCAGTCTCCAAATGGGTAACTTAATTTAGATTTATTTAATGTTTAGAACTATAGATTATTTTCCATTTTTGTGAAGTTTTTTTTTTCTTAAGCATGAAAATTATATTAACGTTGACACAATTCTCTTTAATGCGGAAGATACCTTTGATTCATTAAAGTTTGACCGTATTAATACTAACATAGTGCACAGCTTTAGGTTCAAATATTAATGGTGTTCGCCACGCGACAGTCACTGTACAAACATAAAATATTCTTTGTGTTGTTTTTGGTTTGTTTGGTGCAGACAAATGATAAGTTTGATGGAAGGCAAAATAAAGATAATGGTCAACAGTTCTTCATAATAAAACTAAAAGACAACAGAATTCAAAACACGCAAACCGCATTTTCCATTCTATTGTTCAATCTGCCCCAGTTAAAGGCAGAATTCCATGAAATTTTGCATACCAGTATTCTTAACAAAGAACCAAGTTTTTGGACTTATAACTTAGGTGAGCGCAAAGTTCTTCGTACAAAAGCAAGGTTATTAGTCATACCAGGTTTGTACTTAACATATTCATGAACTTTACACTAGCACATAGCAATACCTGGTCACAGGTCGCAGTGAGATAAACTCGGGTGGATTGTAAAGCCTATTAGACAGTCAAAAAGGTCTTCTTCAATATTTCACATTCATAAGTTGGACAACCTTAAGTTTAGATGGTACTTACAGGATAGCAATTTTGTTAAAAAGAATGACCTAAGATTTTTTCTTGCCGTTATTAATGCTACATCATCAAATTTAAGTATGGGAAGACTTTCGCCGGGATCATGTTAAATTGTAGGCACAATATTTCAACAGCAACCTATGCCGCCTATCTATCAGAAAAAGGAGAGATACCCTTAAAATAATAACATACCGTTATAGTTATGTTGCCGTGCCGTGAACACACAACAGTAATAAACATATAAAATAATAATAAAAAAAGTACAATATAAAAAGAAGAATTAAATAATAACAATATAATAAGGATACACAGTACACACCATTCATATGAAACAACTAACATGTAAAAAAAGTAAAATCAAAAATGTACAAAAAACGCCAGAGTCACAAACACAAAAATCATCGATACAGTAGGCGCTGGGCGGTGCACGACTAGGCATGTTAGAAAATAATTATTATCAGAACGCAGACTAGTTCCTGCGCCTTTTACCAAAAGCACTTTTTAGATATTTTATTATGTTATAATATATTGTGTTGTTAAGTAACTCATAATTCATTGATTACAATAATGATTGCCATATAATAGGTATCCTTAAATTCCGATATCAAAGTTGTATAAAATTTTCTGTGTACTTTCAGTTTGAACTTTATAAATAGAACAATACGAATGAATTTCGAACAATAATTATGCGGTTTATCAGTCGTTCGAAAATCCTCATTTACAATCACCAACTTCCAAGAAGTTTGTGAAACTTTTCTCGTAAAATGGAAATTGATAAATCGGCGAAACGTTTTTGGTATTCCAATAGAAATCTTTGGCTTAAATGGGATGCTTTTCCATTCCTTGTATAAATAAATTGCTCATAATAGTTGCTCACACTCAGCGAAATTATTAATTCTTGGTAATAAAATCGGTTTATAAATATGTATTCTTTAATAGCACTAACTTTGGACCTGTGTCAGTGGTGCCCGTTCTTACAACCGTAAGAAACAGATTGTAAAATACTAGATCTGATATTGCTATGTAAATTTTATTGTATCGAAAACTGACCACTTGATTTGACCGTCTCCGTGGAAACAAAAGCATATGTTTTTTCTTAAATTAAAATCTTACGTTTTAATAGTACTTCCTAATAAAGGTTGATAAGTAGAGGTGGTAGTCGCTTAGCATGGTATGCGTAGAGATGACATGTGTTACGCACTAATAATATTTATTTTAATATAATAGAAATAAAAGGCGCTGGTCTTGGTAATGTCTTCTAATTTAACAAGGAAAATCCAAAACAATAAAAGGTATTAAATATGACAAGTACACTAAAATTTAGAATAGACAATATGTTCCAAATAGGTTCGATTCGTTACAACATGCATATGTCAAAAAGAATGCTGAATATGAATATTGATGGATATTTTGGAAGAGAAAGGCCAAAAAAGGTAGATAAATTGTGTCAAAGATGACAAGTGTAAGTATGGAAGTTGTGAGTATGGAAGATACGTCTTATAGAAAAATGTAAGATAATTACGCATTGCGCCGGCCCCCAATAATGGGAACAGGGCAGGAAGATGATGATGACCTACTGATGGTAAACAGTCCAGCCAAGTATGTGCTTTTTTAATTTAATGTGAGGAACGTTTACAAAATGATTGAACATAAGAAAACATCCGAAATTATGATGAAGACATTGTGGGTTTCGTCGTAAGCACAGTTCTGCAAGAATAAAGTAAAGCCAAATGCTTTGGAGAAGAAAAAACCACAAAAGGAGCAGTGACAAAATAAGTCAATTATCATCATCGGTTCGTATTCGTTCGTTCGTTCCTTTGCTGAACATCATCGTGCACTAGATGCTCTATAAAAACTTTGCCACTCCATTTTTATCCTCTCAGGTAAGGATTTTTAGAAATTCTCAAAACATAAATGATTGTCAAAGATGGTGTTATTACAATTAGGCCTCACAACCTCCGACACTTTTACCGCCAGGCCTTAAAGCAATAACAGCCCGTTTACGTCCATTGCGAGAAGTTCCACGTTCAGAGCCTCCTCTTAACACATCTTTGCATGCCAGAGTCGTTGAGGAATATTGCCATTATCACTTCGGCAGGTAGATTAGTGATCGCAAAAGATGTAAAGTAATCTTAAGCTGATTGATGCTGCTGCCCATCCATCAGCTGTACGTCTTTCAATCGCAAGATATGGAGCGGTCTATTCAAAGCCAAAAACCACACAGCTCATAATGTGACAGATTTATTGTATCTTTGCGATATTTTACGAATATTATCGCTTCGTACACAAACAACTATTGTACTTAACTCAATAAACACAGGCGTTAAATAAAAAGATACAGTAAGAATAATCTATACTGGTTTTTATGTATCTTTCTGTATGTAATATTAAGAAGCACAGAAAGGAAAAATAACAAATACAAAATAAATATGCTTGCGGAATGAGCGTGTTAGTAAATAAAATAGTAATATTACTCCGCATAATCCAAAGTATTTGGAAAAAAACACGTATTTTCAGAGATGTATATTGGCATTTTTGTATTGAACTCCCTATTATGACTCCATACAGGATTATTTACAGTCTACAAAAGAGATCTTCAGTATCAAATGATGTTAATAAATATGTTTATATTATTATGTCAGTACGACAGCCAGCAATTAATTATGAGAGTACCCCCCATTAAGGGAGACCCATGTTCTGCAGTGGACGTTATACGGGCTGATAATGATAAGTATTTTGTACTGGTTGATTTTATTTATACTTTTTTATATTTTAGTCTATATAAATAGGAGAGATTTTATTCTTTATATGTATTAAATAATAAAAAAAAAACCTCAATTAGAAAGCTACGTAATCCAGAAGTAACAGCTATATTCAATTTTAATTATGTAGTGCAGATTAAAATATGCTAAGTTGTTTTTCGGGTCACATTTATAAAATCTCTCATATTTAAATGATTCCAAAATATTTCTTATACAACCTCCGTAGTTTAGCGGTAATTGGCTCGCTTCTAATCTCGGAGGTCGTGGGTTCGATCCCCAGACCGGACAGGAAATCTTTGTGGAAATTCTAAGATTACTTTCCGGGTCTGGTTGGTTAAGGGACTACCCTCCGTGCCTCGGAAAGCACGTTAAGCCGTTGGTCCCGATTGTTATAACATCATTTATAATAATCGTATATCAAGGAACGGGCAGCAGTGTTTCCTTGTGTGGTACAACATATGAATGCGGTCACCAACCCGCCTGCCAAGCGAGGTGACTATGGCAAATACCTTCCCTCGAGACTCCTCCCGATCTTCAGCAGTGAACTTTATACGGGCTGATGATGATGAAAATATTTCATATTTTTTTATATTAAGTAACTAAATGTCTCATATTTGTTTTTTTTTAGGAAGAGATTATCAACTAAACCAAATCAGGACAGTGTAAAGCCTTACTTCTAACTTCTTAAAGAAAATCAAATCGATTATATTAATTGTCACCTCAAGGTATTTTAATCTATCAATGTATGTTTTGAGAATTTTGACATAGATCAGTCAGAAAACTTAAGAGTCTGTTACTAGCGTTGGATACACTTGACATGTATATTTTATTTAAGAAACCTGATCAAAACACTAGTAATAACAATAGGCCGTGGTTTCAATCCCCACGATGAGCAAGACATCTTTGTATACCTATAAAATGTAAGATTTCCTGTTGGATCAGGTTGATTGAGAGACTTTCCCATTGTTATAACATCATCTAAATTATATACATGGAACGGGCAGCAACGAATACCTATGTGTTACAACATAATATTGTGGTCACTAAACTACCTTTTTTTTGTCCGGGGGAAACGCTTTACGCAATACCACCGCCACTGCGTTGCAACGCAGTGGCGTATATGGGGCTCGCCCTCATGTGTTTGCTCGGACCCATACCACGAAGAGAGGACCTACACCACTAAAACCCCCTGGGTACTCCTTCCGCCATTAGTGTGGTACCAGTATTGCTGTTCGCACATTCCTGTAAACCCCCACTTGGAGTGGCGCCGAGAGCTCTCCTGAGCCACATCGCGTGTAGCCCGTTTACCCAAAACGGGACGCCTGGAGAAGTCACTAACCCACCTGCCAAGCATGGTTTAACAGCAACATAACCTCTCGTGTAAGTATAACCAAAGCCTATGAACACATATGTTGATGAAACAATAATAGCAATAAAACGTCATACCGTTCTTGTAACTCTTTATCCTTGACTTTAAAAGGCAAAATAGAACGAATTAAATCAGAAATTTGTTAATCAGTATTTTGCTACATACTGAAACCATTTTTAAAGCACACAAGCGTCGCAAATTTGGTCTCGTCAATTGATTAATGTGATATACATTAATCTATCGTGCAATCTTACATGTTTGCCCCTTTTGAAGGTGCCACGATTAATACGGGGCAATCTTGCGGGGCGTATGGGTTTGAAGGCAACCTTTTTTGCTCTAATGCAAGTTACACCCTGATGCTTCTAAATGGAAGTATGCAAAAAGTATAATGCTTGATGGGCTGTTCGACTGATGAAGTAATTTAAAATAAAATAGGTACCTCCACCTTATATAATATCACAGCCAACTAATTTTTTTTTATTAAAGTTGTGTGCGTAAATTTTTTACGAATGCTACGAGCGGCCATGCTATGAATGAATCCCTTAATTGGGCTCTCCAACTGGGGTCTCCAACACGCTTTGCAGGCGTGTTGGAGACCCCAGTATTATATTGTAACACACAAGGAAACGCTGCTACCCGTTCCCTGATATATGATTATTAAAGATGATGTTATGACAATCGGGACCAACGGCATAACGTGCTTTCCGAAGCACGGAGTTCACGGAGACCCGGAAAGAAATCTTAGAATGTACACAAAGATTTCCTGTCCGGCGTGAGGATCGAAACCGCGACCTCCGAGATTTAAAGCGAGCTAAATACCACTACGCTACGAAAGTTATAATTTAACTTACATTAATATTGGCTTATTAATATTATTATCATTAATGATTGAGCCCATTTAATTTTAATTTAGAATATTTAATTTTACCATCAATGTCGAGGATATAAGGTAACGACTTTTAATTAAGTTTCTTCCAAGTTGAAACATTTTATAACCATTTAAGTATTAATATTTAAATAATGAAATGTCTACTAACTGTAGTAGGTACGGAGGTTTTTTTTCTAATGTACATTATGTAGTTAGCCAGAAGGCTTTTCCTACTGCACCGGGCATGTGGTACGGAGTTTGCTTTTATAGCCATAAGGGTGTCTCATGTATCTCCACTTAAACAATGAAGGGAGGAGAGCTTTGTATAATAGCTTAACCTTGACAAATGATGTACCAAACCTTAATCATGAATCATACGAGCTAAAGGTGAAAAACCTTTTATAATAGGCGTGAAGACTAAAAAAATCTATTTAGTCCGTCAGTTAGATTACTAAAAAATATTGGACGCGTTTTTTTTTCGTTCCTCAAACAAAAAATGACGAAGATACAGTGCGTTGATATTTCATGTGACGTCACTTCTAGGTACAATTTTACCTAGAAGTGACGTCACAAGCCCTAAACATTATAGTTTTTTGCTGCTCTGTATCTTTGTTATTTTTTATTGATTTAATAAATAAAAAATAATAGATATTAATTAAACCAATATTTTGACGAAATTATTTTTTTTAGTTTAAATGTGCATTTTTGATACTTTTAATGCTAGTACACAAGGCAGTTATTATTCACAAGCTTCAGGTTTTGAAGGTACAGGCTATATAAGCAAGCCTGCATAACTCTAACGAGCCGGCGGGGGTTGCAGAATATCTTTCAAGCATTTAGAAAAAGACAATTTTTGTACAAATGAAAATACTGATAAAATCTCGCCCCTAAGACTACACACACCCACGGGAAAACTCAAACTTTTTGACTGGCGCCGGGCACAAACAGGCAGGTTTAATTAATAATAATCATGCAAGATCGCACCTTTTTATATTTTATCTAGAATCTATTGTAACTACTTATGTTTTTTTTCCTGTCACTTTTGTTACCGTAAGACCACTTTTTTTACAGTATAAGCTTGAAACCTTAAAGCCAACATTCATATATAAAAGACAACAGCGTACAGTGTTTTATTAATACGACTGTATCAACAAAACTTATTTACAATTATTAAGACTATATTTTAACCTTTCAATTTATTAGTTAAGCATTTATAATTCAAAGCCTAGGTACTCTTAGTATTATATTAAATTAATGTCCGTAAGAATTCCCGTTACTATTCACTTCAATTTAATTAAATGTTTGTTAATAAAGAAAATATTATCACTCCATTACCTGCAAGGTACTCGAATTATTTCCGCATTCGACAAACGAAAACGTTACGAAACGCAATGGAACGAATACAATGATAACGCACACCAGTTTCACAATAACTATTTTATTATAAGTACCTAAGTGCCTATCAATCGAAGTAAAACCAATATAAACACGCACAAAACATTTGTTCAACAAATACAAAACGTCATTACAAATCTAACAATAATTTACTTACGTTTCATTAGAGTCCTGGCATCGGTTCAAAGATTTCTTAATGAACCGACAAACTTTAATAACACACCAATTCTTTAACTAAAACAATAATCGATATTATAATTCTGGTTTCGAACATTCCACGGTAATCATTCACTTGTAAATATATATTTTTTTTAAATAGAATAGAAAAACAAAACACAATCGCATTTATTTTTGCACAGAATAAATAGTAAACTTTTCTTTTAAAATAAGTACACCTCACTTTTAGAAATACAAAAAAAAACACTTTGATATTCGAACAAGAGTTTTTTTTTTTTAATTAATGAATCGGATGTTATTTTTTTTTTAATTTATCACTGTTTATATGGTAAATGTTGTTCCGTTACACGAAAGTTTTGCTCGTTTCGCGGTACGGTCGGATCATGCGCGACGGACGAGTCATGGGGCACGACTGAGTGAGTTCACGCGTTGTTCAGACATGATTGCAGATTGCGCTTTACTTTGTTAGGTTTAACTGAGGTCTTAGGTTAACCTAAGCACCTGTATTTTAGTCATTATTGTTAATTGTTATTTGTATTTCATACGTTAAATATGATCACTACATAGTATAAAACGAAATCGCTGTCTGTCTGTCCCTATGTATAATTAGATCTTTAAAAATACAAAATGGATTTTGATGTGCTTTTTGAATCAAAAAGTAAAACTAGTAATACAGTGATTCAAGAGGAAGGTTTATTTATATTATGTATAATACATCAGCATTGCACTCGTGCGAGGCCGGAGCGGGTCGCTGTTATTATATACTCAGTAAAGTTGCAATATTATATCAAGAAACCTTTTTTATCAGACTTAATTATTACATTGTGGAAACCACTGTGGTTTTAGGTATCACCATTGACTCCAAACTGCAATGGGGACCACACATTGAGAAAATGTCAGGAAAATTAAGTTCTGCAGCATATGCTGTAAAAACAATTAGACGGCTCACTGATGTTGATACGACTAGAATAGTTTATTTCAGTTACTTTCACAGCATAATGTCGTACGGGATTCTTCTTTGGGGTAACTGCGCGGATATAAATAGCATTTTTATATTGCAAAAAAGAGCCGTAATTTTATTGCAAAAAAGAGCCGCTATTTACAAACTGGGTCCCCGAGAAAGCTTGAGAGAAAATTTTTAAGAAATAAATATTCTAACCGTTGCATCACAATATATATATGAGAATGTGTTATATGTACATAAAAATATTGACTCGTTTTGTAAAAAAAGCGGCACACATAGTGTAAATCTACACTAATATTATAAAGAGGAAGGATTTGTACCTATTTTTGTATGTTTGTATGTTTGTAATGAATAGGCTCAAAAAGTACTGGGCCGATTTAAAAAATTCTTTCACCAATAGAATGCTACATTTTTCCAATTTGACATAGGCTACATTTCATTTTGAAAAAAATTAGGGATCCTTGGTAAAATTTGAACAATGTAACCGAAGGTGTAGAAAAATGAGTCTTAAAATGTCTTTCGTCGAATGCGCTGCCGAAACTATTAGCGATAGAACAAAATAATGTACAACAATATTGAAGAACATCATAATGTCTACAAAAAACTCCGCGGTAGCATATGTCCAACTATTGTAGTTATGTCACTACAACAACTTTTTTTAACCAAATTCAAACCATGCTATTTATGTGTTTATATTAATCCTTATCCAAATAATCTATATATATAAAACTAGCGGCCCGCCCCGGCTTCGCACGGGTGGACTTTTATACCCTACCCCTGCCCTACCCTACCCCTACCCTAACCCTCCCCTACCTCTACCCTACCCTACCCCTACCCTACCCCTACCATATCCCTACCCTACCCCTACCCTACCCTACCCCTACCCAAAATCCTATGTCCTTCTCCCAGTTCTTAGCTACCTCCCTACCAATTTTCAGCCAAATCAGTTCAGCCGTTCTTGAGTTATATATATGTGGCGTAGACAAATCCAACGAAACAAAAACCATGAAATTGATCCAGCCGATCTCGAGTTACAACACTTATAACTCGAGATCGGCTGGATCAATTTTCATGGTTTTTGTTTCGTAGAGCAGGGGTAGGGTATAAAAGTCCACCCGTGCGAAGCCGGGGCGGGCCGCTAGTATTATATATAAGCATAATCTTGTGGCTCATGCTAGCCGTCTCCGCAAAATAAGTAACTCTTTTATGGGGCAATGTATACGGTTCTACAACAAACTTCCCAATAGTATAAGATAATAGTCTATAAATAAGTTTAAAATGACTATTAAAGCCAAATTGTGCAGCAGGGCTTATTATAAAATTTCTGATTATCTTTGTGACAAAAATGCTTGGGATTAAATCGCTCTAATCTCAATGTAAAATAAAGTATATTGTAATTAGGTTGATAAAATATTGTGAAATAACATATTTTTTTAAAAAGAGGGTTCTACTGAGTTTTTTGGCAGTGTTTCTCAGTAGTCGCCACGTCACACACTGCACGGTAGGGAAAAATATGACGATTCCAAACAAATGTAAACATTTTTACGGAATAAATGAATTTTGGATTTTGAACATAATTACACTAGTCCCATGATAAATTTGAAAATACACTATTTTGCCAAAACATTTTTTTTTCAGACGAACATATTGACGACATTTGACATCAGCCTTTTAGACTTTCTGGTATCATATTTACATTAACATGACCTTTTGAGTATTATTATTATTCGGACATATTTCTGTCTGAAAAAAATACGAGAATTTTGAGACTCCTTCTAGCTTGAAAGTGAGTAGAATTTCAGCCTTTTTAAATGGTTTAAAAAATGCAAAGTGTGCAAGAAGGCGCACCCCTTGGACCTCGGTTCAAGGCCATCGCGTGAAGGATAGCAAGGTGAGTGTTTTGCAACTGACACTCACGTCTCCGATGTGGATAAAAATTCCTTTGAGATAAATTCAGTTATAAAAGTTGGTAACACTAGTACCTACGTGAGAGACGCATTAAGTTACAACTGAAAATTCTGTTTAAGTAAGTTTGGGTACATAAGACAATGTGTCTAAGCACAGCAACACAGCTAAAAATAAACTGACGGGTTTTTATGGTTTCGTACATGAAGGGTAAAAACGGCCACGGCCGGCCAAACGCCCACCCCCATTTGGGTCGACGCCCTGAAGAGGCGAAACATGGCCCTACTGCGACGTCCGCAGCGGCTCGTGGCTATCAGGGCGTCCCGCACCTACCGCACGGTCGCGTTTGACGCGCCCGTGCCTGCATCCTTGCGGGGTCCCCTCCGTGGGACCTGGAGGCGGAGGTTTTACTAAGACTTCGCTGTCTATCGGTCTGTCACCAGGCTGTATCTCAAGAACCGCTTCTAGACAGTTGAAACTTCGACAAATGATATATTTCTGTTGCCGCTATAACAACAAATACTAAAAATAAAATAAAATAAACATTAAAGGGAGGCCCATACAAAAAAACGTGATTTTATTTTAGCCCTTTTTTACTCGATATCAATAACGGCAACAGGTAGGCACTTCGCCGGTTTTTAAGTTCATTATCATCATAAGCCCGTATACCGTTCACTACTGAACATAGGCTTCTGGGGAGGAAGCCTGGAGAAGAAGTTTTTTGCCATATTCACCACGCTTGGCAGGCAGATTGGTGACCGCAGTAGTGTTTTGTAACACAAAGGAAAACGCTGCTGTTTGTTCCCTCCTTCTTACCTCGTTAATGTTATAACAATCGGGGAAAATAGCTTTACGTGCTTTCCGAGCAACCCTACATTAAGGTTTTCCCTCAACCAATCAGACCCGGATAGGAATCTATGATTTTACACAAAGGTTCTATGTCCACCGTTATAATCAAACCTGGAACCTCTGGGACTGAAAGCAAGACTTATACCTACTGTAACGCCACGTAAGTGGTTGAATAATATGAAAATTGTTACCCATTAAAAAGTGAAAAACTATTATAAAAATATTATATGGCGGACTTAATGCCTCTTGGTATTAAGACCTGTGGCATACAGCTTAAATAAATAAATAAAAAAACCTATTGATTCCAAATTCAAAAACTTAAACTTAAACTGTATCATTTTTTATTTAATCAATTATTTTTTGGAAATCTCATCAATTTTTTGACTATTTATTTAAAAATTACTACCTAATTGTTTATTATTCAGTTAATCAAACTGAATATTAAATTTGTCATTGCGACTGCTGCTAGAACGCTTTAAAATAAATTATTTACAATAGACATTCTACGAATTGGTGAAAGCATTGTGCGCCATTTTATGCTACATAATTATATTATCTGTGCGATGCTGACAATAGGCTCGTTAACTATATTCAAACAATATTTTATAGTAACAAATACATATAAAATACACTAAAAATAGTTTTAATAGCGTAGCGGTATTTGGCTTGCTTTAAATCTCGGAGGTCATGGGTTTGATCCCCACGCCGGACAGAAAATCTTTGTGTAAATTCTAAGATTTCTTTCTAAGTCTGGTTGGTTGCGGGACGGGTAGTCCATGCCTCGGAAAGCACGTTAAGCCGTTGGTCCCGATTGTTATAACATCATTATATAATAATCGTATATCAAGGAACGGGCAGCAGCGTTTTCTTGTGTGGCACACCATAATACTGCGTTCACTTAACCTCGAGAGGAGGCCCATGATCAGCAGTGCACGTTATACGGGCTGATGATGATTATGAATTAGTATAGATATCAGTCAACTGAATGATCTCGGAGTTTCTTATAGTCTTTCTTCTCCGGGTGTCACAACGTAGGTAGATAGAGAAAGACTCGTAGGAAGCTCGCGACGCGTTCTATGTTTCTGACCTAATCCCAGCCCGCGCTGGTCGATTCTAATTATATTTATAATAAGCGACTATCTCATGCCACATTGGTAGATTTAAATTCTATTTAATAACATTACTGTTGAAATGTATACTAATTAATTAGTCAAGATTTTTTTTATTTGTATATTTTTATCATTGCATTTGACTTATAATAAGTACGATCGATTCGTCTACATTATCAATAAACGTAGGTATTTATTTTCATTATCATTTTTTTCACTAACCTTTGACTTTCTTCTTGTAGCTAATATTGATAAAGAAATAGAGGTAAGTATTTTACAACAAGTATAAAGTGACATCAATTTATACAAATATTTTGATAAGTAAGTGTTAAGTGATTCTAGGCTTCAAGAACACCGGTGTTATATATCAGTGTCAATGAAGTTGTTTGATATTTCTCGGTTAGAAAATAAGCGCTTTGTCTGTGAAACATGAAACTTCGCTATGTTAGGTTTATATTTAAATGGAACAATCACTTTGGTACATAAGTTGTGTTATTTGTCATATATGCAGTGATCGGATATTTTGGGGGCAGGTCAAAATCTTAGTCCCTTCGAGGCTGACCCATCAGGAGTAGGGACGCCTCTACACTCCGGGCACCTTATAGTATGAAATGGGCCCTTCGGGGCCCATTTCCAGCGGCTGGCCCCGAAGCTGGTGGCGGCGGCGGGTGCTCTTGGCCGGCTTTTGCCGAATCTCGGTAGACCCGGGAGCACCTGCCGCAAGCTGTACGCCGGAGTGATCCGCTCCATGGCGCTCTACGGCACCCCCATTTGGGTCGACGCCCTGAAGAGGCGAAACATGGCCCTACTGCGACGTCCGCAGCGGCTCGTGGCTATCAGGGCGTCCCGCACCTACCGCACGGTCGCGTTTGACGCGCCCGTGCCTGCATCCTTGCGGGGTCCCCTCCGTGGGACCTGGAGGCGGAGGTTTTGGCCGCCGCGTACTGGCAGAGGTGTGAGGGGGCGCGTTCTGGCCGCGACCCCTTCCCGGAAAATGTTGCACGGTGGCGGACTGAGGTCCCTCGCCAAACCCTCCGGAAACGGCAGGAGCGGCTAGAGGCCGCGCCGCGGAGCGGATTGCGTACGGTGGAGGCGATTCAGCCTCACTCGCTGTCACCACTGTGACTGTGCCGACGATACGGCGCAGCACACGGTGGTGGAATGTCCGGCGTGGGCCAACGAGCGGGAGGAGCTCGTTGGCGTGGTGGAAGACGACCTCTCGCTGCCGACCAAGTGAGAGGTCGTGGGAGGCGGTTGCCTTCTTCTGTAAATAAGTTAGTCGGCGGCGGGCTGAAACCCGCCGCCTACCGCCCTAGGCTCGGCTTCGGGGAGTGGGGCACATGGGTCCCGCTCCCTTCGAGGCTGACCCATGAGGAGTAGGGACGCCTTTACACTCCAGGCGTCCCTATAATTGGGCAAATGGGCCACTGAAATGTGGCCCAGGAGATCCCGCGGTGTCATACTGGCCGCGGGTGCCGTCGGGGGGCCGGATTGCTTATGCGTACCCGGCCCCCACCAACGGCGGATCGAAGGAGTGTCCGGGGGGTTTTAGTGGTGTAGGGTCCTCTCCTCGTGGTATGAATTTAACATACCACGCTATGGAGAGGGTGAGTCTCACATATCCCACCGCCAGCGCGCGAATACGCTGCTGCGGCCGGCGGTGGGAATGCGTAAATGCATTACCCCCCGGACAGCAAAAAAAAAAAAAAGGTAAAAATCTTAGTATGGATAAGACGACGTTTATGTCCCGGAGCCGGAAAAATATCTTAAGTAATTAAAATTTAAAATATCGCGCAACACATAACTTCATTAACTACAAACTCAGTTACAATTTACCGAAACCATTTTCGGTGTTGCCTGAAATAAATATTTTCATCGTGTCAACTAACACTGCCTTACAACGGTAATCACCATGCTTGGTAGGCCTGATTAGTGATCGCAGTATAATGTCGCAGTGTGGAAGTATTTTTGAGCTGATAGATATTGCTGCCCATCAAACAAGATTTTTTTGTTTTTTTTAACGTTACTATCAGAGTTTTGCAGTCTACTAGTATTCTTATTAACCGCTCGTGCTAAGCTAAAATACTTGTGTTACGAGTGGGTTAACGTCGGTAGTGCAATGGGTGGGGTTCGAATCGGCGACCTCAAGATCACAAGTCCCACGCCCTAGCCATTAGGCTATGGCCTCTTCAACAATATATATTATCTAAGCCGGAAACTACACGGCGTGAGTTTAAGCCTTTTTGTTTGTCCCTCGGGAAATACATTTACGCATCCCCTTCGCCGCTGCAGCGTTCCCGCACCGGCGGAGAAGTATGTGGGACTCGCCCTCTCCATTGCGTGGTATGCTATATTCATACCACGATATGGACACTCCTCCGTCCGCCGTTGGTGAGAGCCGGGTACGCGAGGCAATCCGGCCTTCCGACGGCACCCGCGGCCAAATTGGCGCCGCGTGAGTTTAAGCCTAACAATTCTGAAATAAATTAAAGGTAGGTTACCCAAGTAAAGTCTAAAACTGCACCATCATTTCCTCAATATTTTCTCACGGTAGCTTACCATCAAGCCATTAATCAAACGTTATCGAAAATATCTTGTTTCAACATAGGCGGAGTCGGATCCATTGGAAACCCCATTACTTTATTTTTAAACTTCTGCAAGGAAGTTGTTGATTATATCGTAAACAGAAAAAAAATGAAAATTAAGTAGAAATGATTGAAGAATGCATTTTAGGTTATACCCATAATATTATAAAGACGAAAGATTTAGGTAATTGTTTGTTTGCTTTGCTATAGTAGCTTTGTAATAGGAACTGGAACTACAAGACGGAATAAAAAAAAAAACATTACAGTAATAGAATTCGGAGATACGCGGTTTTTATTTAGATCACCACGCGCATCGGCGTGTTCGGTTTACTGCAATTACTAACTGACAACCTAACCTAACATGAAACGAAAAACACTGTATTTTAGAGTGCCAACTAAATTTTATCATAATAAACTTAAGGGACTTTGAATTTAAAATAAAAAAAGAAATTAGCAAAGATATTTGATCGACCGTAATAATAAGTGAATTTGTGGTGTAATAATGTAAAGATCATTTATAATTTAACGTATTATTAAACATGTTTCTTCTGATCTATTGTTTTTTTAAGACACTGGTCCCGATTATATATACTTTATATGTATTTATAGGGAAAGTTGAACCCCGACTTACGCGAATTCGACTTACACGGCTATCCCGTGGTCCCACGTATCGCGTTAATCCGGGGTATTACTGTATTACAAAAAAATTCTTGGAGCAACATAGGCAAGGAATATGAAATTTCGCACACTTATCTGTACTAATATTTTAAGAGGAAAGGTTTGATTGTTTGATTGTATTGAATAGGCTCCGACACTACTTGACGGATTTGAAAAATACTTTGGGAACACCATTGGGAAGCTATACTATCTACGGTGAACATAGGCTTTATTTAGTATTATTAGTTTTAAGTACCATTGTTACTAGCATAATATGGACCTGGCCAGTTTTTTTTTTGTATTATTTATATATATTGTATATTTAATTATGAAGTTTCCACGGGGATGGGGGCTTAGCGGGTGAAAGTGCGCGCGGGAGGGAGGTACTTTATATAGAGGAGTGCAGAATGCTTTTATTTTTTTTAATTATGATTGAATTTTGACCACTAGTTTGCATATTTATTCTAGATAGCGCTACTAATATTATTGTTCTTTGTGCGGTCAACATTTTTGAATATTGTGTGGCCAATTTGATAGTAATACGACATCGAAAAATATTTTAAAATATTAACATATACCTATTTATACTACTACAAAAAAGAACTGCTACTTTTTGTTTCTAAAAATAGCAGTACACAACATAGGTCACTCCAATTAATACACGTACAATATTTACGATTAAATAAAACGTATGGCATTATGACTTTATTCAATTAAACGCAAATTCAATAAATAATGTGCTATCGCAGCAGCCAGAAAGCTTTCATTTATTACGGTCAGAATTCAATAAAACAGGTCATTTGTGTGTATAAATTTCAATGGAAATATCAAACGGAATGCTTATTAACTAATAATGAGTATTCAATAATGTAACATCAACATTATCTGTCACTGTTTTAAATTTATTTTTCAAATTAAAACCAAAAATGTCGAAATAACGACAAAGCAGTTGCTAAGTTGTTTTTTTTTCGGATGGACATATGTAGTTAGCCACGAGCCATTTGCTATTTCACTGATATTTTATAAAGGCGAGCAGAGCTCCAGCCTTAAAAAATGGTTTAAAAACCACAAACTAAGGAAACCTGCGCTAGAGGGCGCCCGCTGTGAGGCCTGGACCAGGGCTCAGGGCGGTCGCTGGCGATGAGATTAAGTGATTATGATTATGTATTTTAGGGGAGTTTTGTGAATCTTTCGCTCTATATTACAGTTCGCGGACCTCTCGGACTTCGGGTCAACGAGGGTATCGGAGGGTTCTTTGCAAACTAAGGGTCGGGAGGACGAGGACAGTTGAGACAGTTGCAAAGTACTCAATTATTGTACAACTGCATTACGTGGAGCCTGGCACTCAACGTGGGGCCTGGTGCCCAACATGGGACCAGGCGCCCAATGATAGATGCCGGAGATGATAGAAATATTTTCAGTTCACATTTTTCGTAAATATTTTTCGAAAAATGTGAACTAAAAATGTATGTAGGTACTTCACAATGAGTAATATATGTAACATTAATAAAATAAATATATTAAACATGCCGTCCTACACATGTTTAAAATGCATACGTTTGGATATATGGATTAATAAGCAATGGATTACTATAGTGTATGAATTTCAAAAGTTTTTAACCGATAGAATGAATAACAAATGCTATTTTCAATTTAAAAGAGAGTTAATGTTGAACACAAACATTAGACATATGTCAAGCGTAAATTAAATAACATAAAGCTATATTTTTTTTATAAGTTCTTTAAAATATTGTGTAGACACTATCCTATTGGGTCATCATCAGCCGCTATAACGAACATGGTTTTGCCATAGTCACCCCGCTTGACCCAGCGTATCAAACAAGAGAACGCTTTAGTAATGCTGTCCAATCCCGAGTATACCTACGTTTGTAATGGATAATAACAATAAGTACCTTTTTTTTTCGGACGGACTTATTTAGTTAGAGGGAAGGACCAACGGTTCAAAGTGCATGGCAGTCCCTCCACCAACCAAATCTGGAAAAAAAATACACAAAGGTTTTTGTCCGGCGTCGAAATCGGACTGACTACCTTAGAGTCAATTAGGGAATATGAATTTATAATTTGTGACCTTCAGTCAGAGATAATACAGTTGAATGCAACTTTGAAAGGACACACAACAAAGAACTGACATTGTGAGCCTCTCTGTTGAAAGGGTTTTAGAAATAGCATGTATTGAATTGGAGCAACTGCATGTTTTGAGTGTGTACAGACCTCCATCTGCGCCTTATTAAGCTTCTATTAAAATAATGGAGGATGCCCTGTTCAAATTAGCGAATAGTCATAAAACAATTGTTGTTTGTGGAGACTTTAATATAAATATTTTCGAAAAGAATACATTAACCTGTAACTTCTTAAATTTGTTTAAATCTTTTAATTTGATTAATTTATTTATTGAGCCTACGAGGATTACTGCCTCTAGTGCTACTTGTATAGATAATATATTCACTAACTTAAAACCTATACATAAATTTGTAATTAATATGTTACAGTCGGACCATTGTGGACAGTTAGTATCTTTTCCCAAGAAAACCAATAAAATCCAAAGTAAAAAAATAAGTTTTGTACCCATTAGTGACAGCCGTCTAGAGGCATTTCATTTTAACTTGTCATATAAATTATCAGGTTTGCCAATTCACAATAACCCAAATCAGCTGTATAATTTATTTTTTAACATGGTTATTGCTGGATACTGCTAGAATGGTTTACTTTAGTTATTTTCATAGCGTAATGTCTTATGGAATTCTTCTGTGGAGAAACTGTGCGGACATTGACACCATTTTTGTACTACAGAAACGAGCTGTAAGGTCTATATATAAACTTGGTCCGCGGGTTTCCCTACGGGAGAAATTCAAAGAGACTAATATTCTTACAGTCGCATCACAATATGTCTATGAAAACCTTTTATATGTTCATAAGAATATAGATAGTTTTAAGAAAAAAAGCGACACTCATAATGTAAATACTATACCCTAAGTCATCAATTCAGATAATTTAAGTAAACAAAGAAATGTCATTGTCAAAATGACAGGACAGTGGTACAAAACAATTTAATATTAAATTTTTCTATCTTTTAATTACAGTTAACTATTTATAACTACTTAACACGATGATAATAAAGCACAATTAACAAAGACGCAGCGAATAGTATTATCCGGGAAAAGAAAACGAATGTTGTGAAAAGACGCGACTTTGTAATTATGTCAAACGAAATTTGAGAATGTTGGGAACTCCGGTAGTGTTACCAGTATCATAAAATATTTTATACCACAAAATTTTCTTTTTTTAATAACTTTGTTTAAAACCGAAAACTTATAAAAATTAACACGGTATAATAATTTTTTAATTATTATTTTTAAAATCAGAACTTAAAAGCAAATCTAACCTTGTTTTCCGCCATTTTATGTGAATTACCATTAAGACGATACTTTTTTGATCTGTTATCACATTTGTTTACATAAATTATCTGAATTGATGACTTAAGGTATAGATCTAAGCATAATCTCGTTTTACATGCTACACGTCTCCACAAAATTAGCAATTCTTTTATAGGGCAATGTATACGCTTCTACAACAAACTTCATAATAATATAAGAGATCTTTCAACAAACAAGTTTAAACGATGTGTCAAAGATAAATTATGTAAAAAGGCTTATTATAAAATTTCTGATTATGTTAATGACAAAACTGCTTGGGAGTGAGTTGCTCTGAAATAATACTGCTTTATTAATCATTCTAAATATAATTTATTTAAAAAAAAGGATTCCTCTAAGTTTCTTGCCAGTTCTTCTCAGAGTTGCCACGTCCAGAACTGGTGGTAGTAAAAGAATGGGACGCATCATAAGAACATGATTTAAAATATTTTAAATGTGTCTATTTGAATAAAGAATTTTTTACTTTGACTTTGACTTAGAGACTTCAAACGAGACTTAAACACCTACGCCACGAAGATTAGGTATTTTTGTATATTCAAAAGGGAATTTTCAAGTACATAATTAATAATCACTTTGGAGCAATTAGCAATTATGAACATTTTAAGTGATTAGTCTATTGAAAAGAAATAATAAAATAAAGATGATCATTGAAAAATTCGTCAATTCATCTCAAAAACGTAAGGTCTTTACAAACCCACAAAAAATATTTTCCTTTGAATATTCATACCAAAAAATAAATAAGGCACTATTCGACAACATTAGAAATTGATTTTTATTTCAAGAAAGGTAAGAGTTAATTTGAATTTTATAGGAAAAGTAAATTGGGCGCTTTTGAAATTGAGAGTTGATGAATGTTAGGTCCGCAAAATCAATAGGCCTCAATCAAAAGCGTGAATTGCCGAATGAAACCTATATAATACGGAGGATATAAATTGGCAACGTGTTGGCATTCAACCTCTGAGAAGGTTTTCAAATAAAGGAAGTGGGAAGCCTACTTATGTAATTTAAACCAGAAATTGTAAAGGTGAGTAGGTTATATACAGGGTGACATTTCTTACCGTCTTGTAAATAATAGGGCGTGATATGTATATGAAAAAGATATCTAAAGCATAATTCCGTGGCTGGCGTAAATACATTGACAAGTCGACTTACGTCTTTTTATTTATTGGCATTACGCATTCTAAGCACTAAGAGTTTATAGGAAAAAAAATTACACGTCCAAATGTACCTTAATTTTGGAGCAATCGACTGTGGTAGTATTGACATCTTTCATTTCGGCGTGTTTTTGTTGACAAAACCTTATGTCAAATTAACGATTCACATACTTTTGTGATAGAACTTTGATATATCATTTTATCAACATACACTCAGTGACCAAAATAATATTCATTATTTGATAATTCAACTTATACACATAATAGTTTCCTTTTTCTTCTTATTATAAATTGATAAATTGAGTTGTTAAGTTATGGCCATCCTAAAGACCTGTTCCAGTCTTGACATATTGAGATGTCAAGTTGAGGCCAACGTAAGTTTCGTATCCTAAATGTAACATTAAACGAATATGTTTAGTTGCCAACTTTTGCACCCAAATTGTATAATAAAAATAATCACGTTGTCAACTAAAAAAATAACGGTTTACGAAATGAATATCAATGCACGTCTAGCTCAAGCTCGCTCGTGTGTTTGTAAACAAACAAACGTCAGTTGACCTTGCTTGTGGCACTTTTGCAATAGTTTGCCATCGGAAGTCTGACTTTTTATGCTGATACTTGTGGCGGACAAAACAAAAACAATGTTGTGGCAATGATGTTTTTTCTAAATAATCATCCAACACTGCAAAAGATAAACCACAAATTTCTGATCAGTGGGCACTCCCATATTATGGAATGTGATTCTAACCACGCAATTATTGAAAAAACTACAAAAGAGAACAACAAATGAAAATCAATGTTCTACGCGGATGAATACTGAGATTATCTGCAGGGACGCTTCATTAATTTATTGGGATCGACTACAGACAGAATCAGCAGCAATTGATGAAAATTGCGTTTCCTTAAGGGAAAAGTAACTCAACTGTATGGCGACCATGTTCCAGTGAAAAAGATCAAACAAAAGCGCTCGCCTGCACCGTGGATGTCTCGCGGAATTTGAATGGCCATGAGACGTAGGGATCGAGCCTTTCGTAAATACAAAAGAGAAAGTTGCGACGAGAATTGGGAACTTTTCAAACTTGCTCGGAATCGATGCAATCAGATACGACGAGGACTTCCTAGAAAACATAGTCTCTTCTACACCTGCCGGTATCGGGAAGTTCCTCGGAACCTTGGGTATCGGTAGGTCAAATCTTTCAAACCCTTCTGGTTATATTGAATTGGATGATTTAAACCAACATTTCTCCACTACTTCTACTATGGATCATCTGTTTCAACGTGATACCATCAGCTTCATAAATAACTTAAAGCGTCCTGATATTAGGCCTTTCTCCTTCGCTTCAGTTGATTCTCTAGAGATCAAACCCACTATCCCGACTAGCGAATCCAAAGCGGTTGGCTGTGACTGCATTGGGCGGTGCTTCTTAATCCCTATCCTTGACTACATCCTTCCAGCTATAACGCACATTGTTCATTTTTCCCTTCACTCCGGACCTTTCCCTCTCAGTGGCGTAAAGCCTATCTACTCCCACTACCTACAATTTCAAACCTCAACCTCCCTACCTAGTCATTATCGTCATATCTCTATTTTACCTGTCCTATCCAAAGTTATCGAGTCTGTTGTCCGCAATCAACTATCTCGCTTGATCCTTACCCATAACCTACTTAGTCTCTTCCAATCCGGTTTTAGACCTGGTCAGAGTACCACAACCGCACTCCTTAAAGTAACTGGCGATATTAGGTCAGGTATGGAGGACATTAATACCGTCTTTAATACCGTCAGTCACGACATCCTTCTCTCCATCCTCTCACATCTAATGATCTCTAAAGAAGCAGTGTAGCGGTTCTCTTCTTATCTTCGGGACCGTCAGCAGTCAGTTCGCGTAGATGATTGTTCATCGAATTGACGTAACTTAGATGCTGGCGTCCCTCAAGGCGGTATTTTATCTCCTCCTTTAATTTCAGTTTTAATTAATTTTGTCACTAATCATCTTCTGTGTGCGTACCATCTTTATGCCGATGACCTGCCTGTTATATGCCTTGGAAAGTATTGAGTATGAGTACTTTCCAATATTTAAATCAAATTGGGATATTGCTGCTCTCTATGACTGGTCCAATAGGTTTGTAATGGCAGTAAATCCACTTAAGTGCCAAGCCATTATACTAGGTAGCTCTAGGATGCTGTCTAGAATTAACCTAAATTCTCTGCCACCCATTTCGTTTAATAATGCTGTCAATCCGTTTAGTCATAGTGTCAAGCATCTGGGCTTATTTTGAGATTCTTATTTAAATTAGCAGAAGCAAATAGCCTCCATTAGCAGCAAAGTGACAGGCTTTATGTGGTCACTCTACCGTCTAAAAAAATCCTCCCTGTCCAAACAAAAATAATGTTAGTGTAGGTTTTGATATTCCCGATAATCGACTATGGTGAACGCAGATTAGCTCAACAAACTCGACCGACTTCTGAATAACTGTATTCGGCTCGTTTTTAATCTCCGCAAGTACGACCAGGTTTCTACATATGGTGCCCACCTTAAATGGTTGCCCATAAGGCATTGTAGCAACTTGAGGGCATTGACTACACTCTTTTCTTTACTTGATTCTCCTCATTCTCCTTCTTACCTGACATCTCATTTTCCATATCGCTTTTCCAACCACAACAAATCCTTACGATCTTCAAACAACCGTCTCCTTCACTGTCCTCAACAACCAAAGTTCTAACTTAATTCATGCGTCTTTCTTTGTACACTCTATACAACTCTGGAATGCACTTCCTCTAGGAGAAAGGATGGCTAAGAATCGGTTAAATTTTAAAAATAAAGTAAGCATTTCAGAGCAAAGCTAGCAGAGTCGTTACAGCGGTAAATGCGGTAATCTATCTTATATATTTATATTTATGTATATATGTATAGTGTATCAAATGATATAGTAATATACTTATTGCATTACCTGTATGTATTTTTATGTATTGATGTGACACCATTTTTATTTTACTTAAGTATATGCATTTTTAATTATTTATTCCTTTATTTTACGTACGTTAGATTTGCGCTATTTCAATTTATAGTTTCTCCAGTTAGTACTACAAAGGTTAAGTAATTATTCAGCAAATTAACATTTATTTATGTTTGTAATCTGTTTGCTATCGAATAAAACTGATAGGTTTGTCATTAAAATAACTTTTTAACCTACTAATTATACACCTCTAATACCACTCAGAAGGTGAACAAGTTGATAACTGTTGTGAATATATTGACAAATCTGTGAATAAGTTGATAACTCGATGGCGAACGATTTGACATGTCTGTTATTTTCTAAACTATGGGCAATTTCGTTTATTTACTGTCATCATTTAATAGGTGCTTTAAAATAACCTTCTAAATACGTTAAAACACCACGATTAAGTAATTTTTGGATTTACCAGAAGAAGTCAAAACATTAAAATGGCCGTCCTGACAAATTGCTGTTTTAGACATGTTAACATATTCACGCCAGCCACGGAATTATTTTATCTATTTTTTATGCTGACATAGAGTGAAAATCCTAACGATAAAAATACGTACCATCAGGTACGTATTTTAAGGCAGTTGCGTTACTTTAGTTAAAATATAATTCTAGGCCGCAATCAAATATGAATGAAAAGAGTGAGCAAAATAGCGTAACTACCTACTTAGGTACGTAATTTTACGGTTACGATTTTTCCTCTATGGCATTAAAAAAAGATAAAACCACTATGCCTTACCCATATTTTATTTATTTCATAAACATATCACTTCCTTTTATTTTCAAGACGGTAAAAAAGTCATCCAGTAACTCGCATCCCGCGCGGTTTCACTTGCGTAGCTCCCGTCTCCGTGTGAGCTTCATAGTTAAATATAACCTATATCCTAAAATAAAAGTGCAGCTTTCCAACGATGAAAGAGCGTTTCAAATCAGTCAAGTAGTTTCATCAACATTTTTATTCCTGTGCGTGAGTAAGTTCACTAAAGCTGCACCAGTGACTCAACGGTTACAGTAGGTGTTCAACATCCCACCTGGGACATTTACTTATGTTAACCACAGATAAATATTCTAAATTTGGGTGTGCTTTGTGTCCGTAAAGTTTGTGTTTGTGACGTCCTCCGCGACACAGAGACTTAATTCCCAAATGCAGGAGTTGTCTTTCAAAACAGGAAAGAGGAAAGAAAAGCTCACGGAGAGAAAAGAAGAGCTAGCAGGGTGGGTAGTGCTCCGGTTGCCTCGCGTACCCGGCCCTAACCAACGGCGGACCGAAGAGTGTCCGGGGGGTTTTAGTGGTGTAGGGTTCTCTCCTCGTGGTATGACTATAGCATACCTCGCTATGGAGAGGAGGAGTCCCACATACCCCTTCGCCGGCGCGGAAACGCTGCAGCGGCGAAGGGGAATTTCCTCCCGGACAAGAAAAAGAGGGTGGGTAGTGCTGTACATATATTGCACTCACAATAGTTTTAATTGATTTTGGATTTCACTGCAATTTAGGCTTATTCCTCACTGTGCGTTCTTCGTGTGTGACATGTGGACGACGATGGTGAATGGTCGAGAGCTTGGCGCTTGCATTATCTATATCTATATATAAAAATAAATCCCTGTTATTCTTGGTTACGCCATCACGTGTGAATGGCTGCACTGATTCGCTAATTCTTGCTTAGGGTTTGATACTTTCAGGAGAAGGATGTAATGAAAAAAAAATAGAATTGCGCTTAAAATTAGAACATTGAAAAAAACTTGACCACAATCATAAATTTTCTAATGAAAACTTCTAACTTTCTTCTAATGAAAGCTTTTAAAATTATAAACTTTTTTAATAAAACCTTATGGCGTTTAATAATAACATTAACAGAATCTTGGTCACATCACGGTAATTTCAGAGTTATCACGTCTAATATTAAAAGTTCAATTTAATATATTCTTGAGCGTATGAAGGATGCCAGTAAGTAGAAGATATTATGCTCAAGTAACACCCACGACTAATTTGGAGTCATTATTAAAAGGTGGATAGCGTCATAGCCATTTGACTAGTCAGATAAATAAGTCTTAAGCGGTTTATTCCATCCTACTATAATAATATTATAAACGCAAAAGTTTGTAAGAATGTATGTTTCTTAATAAAATAAAAAGCTATTGATTGGATTTTATTGGAAGTTGGTAAGCTAGATTAATATATAGGCTACAAAACATCACGCTCCGATCCACTGGAACAGAGTTACGAGGATAAAACTGGGGGGCGCAGCTGGTATCCTATAATTTCACTTTCAATATGGATTATGCAGTCTCTCAACTCATAACGTAAGTAGTTTTACACATTAAGTCATCATCTTCATTACCATTAGCCCTAACGAGGTCTACTGCTGAACATAGACCTCCTTCAGAGAGAGGGGTTTCGCCATAGCGACCACGCTTGACAGGTGGGTTGGTGACCGCAGTATTATGGTTATAGCTTACAGAGAAACACTGCAGCCCGCGTCCTGAAACCAACGGCTTAAAATGCTTTTCAAGGAACGGAGAGTAGCCCCTCAACCGACCAGACCCGGAAAATAATCTTAGAATTTTCACATAGCTTTCTTCTCACGCTGGACAAGACATATTTAAAACCCACGACCTCCAACACTTAAAGCGTGTCTTTTGCCGCTACGATACGGAAGTTGTCTCCACATCATCATCAGCCCGCATAACGTCCACTTCTGAACATGGGCCTCCTCCTGCGGGATCGTATTAGCCATAGTCACCACGCTTGGCAGGCAGATTGGTGACGGCAGTATTATGTTGTACCACACAAGGAAACGCTGCTGCCCGTTCCTTGATATACTTACGATTATTATAGATGATGTTATAACAATCGGACCAACGCAACGGCTTAATGTGCTTTCCGAGGCACGGAGGGTAGTCCCTCAACAAACCAGATCTGGAAAGAAATTTTACTATTTACACAAAGATTTATTGTTCGACGTTAGAATCGAACTCAACCTCCAACACTTAAAGCGTAACTTTTGTCGCTACTATACGGAAGTTGTCTCCACATAAAGTGTGAAAAGTAAAATCGAATTTCATGCTGTATTCTTTGAGTTAAAAGTAACGACGTAGTACTGTGCATTGGAATTTTTCACCGTAAAGTCTAGCCGAACGCCAATTTAAAGTGACATGTCTGTAATTTTAAACTGAAGTATCAATTAGGCAACTCGTTATTCCTGGCACTGACTATAATTGACCTGGATTGGCGACTGAGTTTATTACGAACAACTTTTGATTTAATTGCAGATGAAATTTAAGATGCTTACTATCTCGTTACGTTTTTTGGCTTTTATGTTTTCTTAATGAATAGCTCCGTAACATAGCGGTATTTGGCTTGCTTTAAATGTTGGAGGTCGTGGGTTCAGTCCCCATGCTGGACTTGAAATCTTTGTGTAAATTCTAAGATTTCTTCGGACTTTTTTCGGACGGACATACCTAGTTAGCCACGAGGCTTTTGCTACTTCATCGGGCATAACTGATGATGATGAGGATTTTTTTTTATCGTTTGTTTATATTAGAAAAGTTTACATAAGTTTGTTGCAAAAACAAACAATTTGAATGTAAAGCTATAAGTTAAAATCATAATGTGTAGCATACTGTTAACAAATTCGGGTCTTAGAATTTTAACATTAATTTAAAGCATCATATTTTAATTTCTAAGTATACTTAGAGCTTAGGAAACTTCGAGATACAATCTTTTAATTAAGAAAGCAATGGCTGGGTGACTGTTAATATTATTGTAAATTTGTGACAGTGTTAGTAAGAGGGGTTGAAAAAATTAAATAATAGATTTTATTACGTTTATTAAATAGCAAATAGTTTAATTAATTTTATGTCCCACGACAACGTTGTCAACGGAGATCCGTAAAACCTCCGTAGAGTAGCGGTATTTGGCACGCTTTAAAGCTCGGAGGTTGTGGGTTCGATCTCAACGCCGGACAGGAAATCTTCATGTAAATTCTAATATTTCTTTTAGGGTCGGGTTGGTTGAGGGACTACCCTCCGTGCCTCGGAAAGCACGTTAAGCCGATTGTTATAACATCATGTATAATAATCGTATATCAAGGAACGGACAGGACGTTGTCCACTTTGCATAATTACCGTTAATTTAAGAAGGTATTTTTAAAATAAATTTTACTTTAATGTTATCCATACGTTAAAAGTAAGAATCAACCAGCTACATATTGATCTGTCTTTTGGGACATGTAACATCAATTTTTGGACAAAAGTTTAGCAGTTGCTCAAGTTTCTTGCCGTGTTCAAAGAAATAAGTTTACACATGAGGGGCTCCGTAACAGCGTGCTATAAATCACTGATTCTATTTGATAGCACCAAAAAAACAAATGTTTATTATTTATTCATGAGTTTTAGGCACCTGATATTGCAATTAACAATTGATTTCATTATAAACCATCATCATCAGCTCATATAACGTCCACTACTAATCATGGGCCTCTTCCCGGGGGAGGGTATTTGCCATAATCACCACGCTTGGCAGGCGGATTGGTGACCGCGGTATTATGTTGTACCACACAAGGAAACGCTGCTGCCCGTTCCTTGATAAACGATTATTATAGATGATGTTATAACAATCGGGACCAACGGCTGAACGTGCTTTCCGAGGCACGGAGGGTAGTCCCTCAACCATACAGACCCGGATAGAAATCTTAGAATTTACACAAAAATTTCCTGTCCGGCGTAGGGATCGAACCCACGTCCTCCGAGATTTAAAGCGAGCCAAATACCGCTACGCTACGGAGGTTGTCGAGATGTGTTGTTGAGGAGTACCTATAAAAAATTATCTTTATTAATGTGTACCGTGCCGTGTGGTTTCCGGCTAAGAATAGACCCCATGTCCTCCCATGGGTGTCATAAAAGGCGACTAAGGGGCATATGACTGATGGATGGGCAGCAGCATCTATTAGCTCAAGGTTTACATCTTACTGCGATCACCAATCCGTCTGCCAAGCGTGGTGATTACGGCAATATCCCTCTACGATCCTGGTTTGCCAAGATCTGTTAAGAGGAGGCCCATGTTCAGCAGTGTTCGTAAACGGGCTGTTGATGATGATGATGATGATTAATATGTACGCGCATAACCTGTATGTGCTGTGTGGTGTCCGGCTTAGAATAGACCACCCTATGTCTTCCCATGGGTGTCGTAAGATGCGACTAAGGGACATACAGCTAATGGATGGCCAGCAGCATCAACCAACTCAAAGATACCCACCTTCTTACTGCGATCACCAATCCGCCTGCCAAACGTGGTGATTATGGCAATATCCCTTAAAGACCCTGGCTTTTCAAGGTCTGTTAAGAGGAGGCCCATGTTCATCAGTGGACGCAATCGAGCTGATACAGTACATTACAGCATAATTTGAGAATAACTTCACAATTTTGGTATTTTTTTTATTTACCTAACTGTATTTTTTTGGATTGTACGATTGAAAAACAAAAACCATGTCGAATATCTGTATGATGAATGACGGACAGGCGAAGATGGTACAAGTACAAGAACAGCAAGTAATATTTAATACTAACATTTATGATTAATGAAGTTTAATGATTATTTGGAAACATAGCTGGAAAAACTGACGGCCGATGGAGCAGAAAGGTTCTCGAGTGTAGACTACGAACTGGCAAGCGCAGTGTAGGACGACTGCCTGCACAATGGACCTCATAAAGGTCGCGGGGAGTCGGTGAATGCAGGCCGCTAGCGATCGTTCCCGCTGAAAATCGATGGGGGAGGCCTATGTTCAGCAGTGGACTAAAACAGGCTGAAGATGATGAATGATTAATTTCCTTAAAACAATGTTTGATTATAAGTAAGTGCGTGTCATTTGTTTGCTTGTATAAAAACGATTTTCATTTTTTTTTTCAGATTAATTGGTTTTGAATAACAGCAGTTTTTAACGTCTGAAATGTAAATAATATATTCTAAGTTAGCACCCGAAGCGAGCAATGCGGAAGGATTTTACAAAATTAAACCCTTGAAAGGGTAGTTAAACGGAGGATCAACGTTTTTATGGATGTTCACGCCAAACAATAATACCTATAAATATTCAAATTTTAATGGCACATCCACACCCAGTTTAAATGATATATCCTTTTCTATTTTTACACTGTCTATGCATATTTAATCTTGCTAGCAATCAGGAAGACGCGACATTAGCGCCACATTTTTTGACGTGAACGAAACGGAAACCGAAGCAATTTTGAATGACGAAAGCGCCATTTTCGGCGCTGATATTTAAAAAATTTTACTTCAATAAATAAAGCTTTACCTTGCGATTTTTGGTAAACCAACAGCGCAAGTGTTCGCGATTCATGTTCGCTTTGAAATTGGTTTATCCATTGGTCACGCCAAATGTACTTATTTCTTCGTTTCGAGTAGACTGTATATTATAATGCGGGGTTGGCACAGAGATAACAACCGAGGAATCATTAGGTGGTGTTTTAGGAAAAATGACTGTCCTTAAGATTCACCGACACTTTTTTTTTGTATCCTGGTGAACAATTTGACAGTCATTTTTTCCGAACAATAATCACGGGCAAGCCAATTAAAATTATAGTATTCGAACCGGCACGGCGACCAAAAGAGCACGACTCAATGGCTAAGGTGTCGTAATCACTAGGAAAAATATTTGGAAACACTGATCTAGACGGTCAAATAAGTCACAACAAACTTCATTGAGCCGTTCTAAATCTTAAATGAACAAACATTATCATTAACGGTTCAATAATACACATATTTTTGATTATACAAAATTATAAGAAGGCAGGCAACGAGCTTATTCGTGATTTGTAACGAAAATTTAAAACATAAAGATGAACAAATCAAAATAATGTGTGTACTTTAGAACTATCCAAATAATCTACTTACTTCAAGGCAACGGCTACGAATTCGACTGCATGCGGGACTGCGCGACAGCGACGCTCAAGCTATGGGGTCAAGTTAAACAGAAAGTCCCCCAAACATTTTTTTTCGTAGACCCCCTTCAAAATTTCACTGGTTTCGATTTTATTCACTTACCAGTCCATTTATTTCCGCTGCTTAACATGGGCCTCCTTTTATCACATTTTGGCAAGCCAGAATCGTTGAGGGAAATTACCGTAATCACCACCTTTGGCAGGCAGATTGTTAAACGCAGTAAGATATATACTGTTGCCTATCCTTCAGCTTAATATCCCTTAGTTGCTTCTCGCGACACCCTTGGACATAGAATGGTCTAAGCCAGCCTTCGATTCTTATATCGAAGGCTGGCAAGCAATAAGAAAATAAAGAAAAGAAGTCCTGTTGCTTCATTTGCTTCATATTACTTTTGACCCCCGTCGAGTTTCCCGTAGACCCCTGGAAGTCCACTTAGACCACTTTGGGAATCACTCACTCACTCAGCTAAGCGATGCCTGCGCCCGCTGTACTGTCGCTTATTTCGTGTCCGATCTGAGTCACTGGTGTCCGCGCCGCTGGGTTTGGGCCCTCGAACTTTATATGAAAAATCATTATCAAAGTTGTTAACGCTTTATAGTAAAACAATTATAATTTTCGAATATAGAATATTTGAAACAGATGATTAATTTATATATTATGTTAATGTCGAAGAAAATATTCTAAAAAATCATCAAAGAAAAAACTAATAACACACATTTGCTTTAAAAAGTAAGTAGTACCAACAACTTTGTGTAGGTGAAGTCGGCTAGATAACTTCTCGACTGATTTCGTTCACGAAGACAAACCTCTAAGGATACACTGGTCTACAAAGTTTTTGTCACAGAAAAAGAAATACATTTATCTGGCTTGTAAATAATATATTATTTAATAATTAAAAGTATTCTTTCACGTCTAATTTTGGAGATGTTTGAGAATAAACATTACAAAAAAATGGCGTATAATAAGCCTTTTTAGGGTTCCGTAGCCAAATGGCAAAAAACGGAACCCTTATAGATTCGTCATGTCTGTCTGTCTGTCTGTCTGTCTGTCTGTCTGTCTGTCTGTCTGTCTGTCTGTCTGTCTGTCTGTCTGTCTGTCCGTCCGTATGTCACAGCCACTTTTTTCCGAAACTATAAGAACTATAATGTTGAAACTTGGCAAGTAGATGTATATTGTGAACCGCATTATGATTTTCACACAAAAATAGAAAAAAAAACAAAAAAAATTGGGGTTCCCCATACTTAGAACTGAAACTCAAAACAAAATTTTTCATCGAACCCGTACGTGTGGGGTATCTATGGATAGGTCTTCAAAAATGATATTGAGGTTTCTTATATCATTTTTTTCTAAACTGAATAGTTTTCGCGAGAGACACTTCCAAAGTGGTAAAATGTGTGTCCCCCCCCTGTAACTTCTAAAATAAGAGAATGATAAAACTAACAAAAATATATGATGTACATAACCATGCAAACTACCACCGAAAATTGGTTTGAACGAGATCAAGTAAGTAGTTTTTTTTTAATACGTCATAAACCGTAAACCGCAGTTTACCTTTCATTCATTCAACATCGATCAAAGTTACAACGAACTACAAGAACTTTTATACTATGTTACTTGTTGTATTCTTGATATCAAAAATAGGTACGCACTTGTACGGAACCCTACGTGCGAGAGTCCGACTCGCACTTGGCCGGTTTTTTCAATTTAGGTAAATCAATCAATAAATCTATTAGTAAAATTGTATATCTATCGCTTGTTTTGGAAAGTGACTATTTTGAATTCCAATTAACATTCATAATTTTGTTGCTGTACCGTTTCTATGTGAAAATATTAACATTTTAGTGTCATAGAGAAAAACTCCATACAAAATGACTATAGAAATGTATGAGAAAAATATAGTTCAACAAAATATTAAATATCTTTGCATTAGAAAATCATAGAAACTTTAAGTAAACTGGTTTACAAAATTTGACTTATGACTTTCAATTTAATATATATATCGGCGCAACCACATAAAATAAGCATAGCAACAACACTTCATTAATGATAAACACATAAATACAATTACTCGTCTCATCAAAATAAATAAATTGTGAATCAATGCATGATTTGATAGAAACACAAATATGTTCATAAAATACTAGACTAATAAATAAGTATTCAGGATCAAATTATGATTTGTAAATCGTTGAAATATTTGTAGAAATAATTATCTGTTCACATAGTTTGAAAATTATCAAACTAAATTGTTTACTGTTTGTGAGCCGCTCGTTTAGTATAAATACGGCCGGCGGACCGATTGCAATTCAGTCTCGCTCGAGCTGCCGGACTGTACGGAGCTCCTCAATTTACTGGAATAAAACTTGAAAACCATATTATGGAGTTTTGCTGTTACTATGGATCAACAACCCTCGATAGAGAACCATCCTGATGAATGTGACGTCAGCAATGATGACGTCACACCTTATTAAAAACAACGATGCTCGTCCTTCCTCGTCATCAGAAGTGGGACTCGAAGTGATCCTTGGAACTGCTTCATCACGACCTGTTGCGACTCAACCTTGGCTTCAAGCAATGGGGTCTACGCAACAGGGGCAACAGCCGATGATCAATGTACCTATGCCGAATACGTCCATGGGTGGGGTGCCACCTTAATTCTTCATGCACATGATGCAAATGAATCAGCAAATGTTCGAGCGTTTATGCAAGAGTTGTGGGAAGAGGGCGAACACGAAAAGTCGCTCATGATCAAAAAAAAAATGCACCTCTCTAACATCCGAGGTCTGCACTCCGATCTCATACCGGTCCATCACCACCATGAGACCGAAAAACCACATCTGCTGTTCCTCATGGAGACGCAAATCAGATGTCCGGCTGACGCAGCATGCTTGCGCCGCCCGGGGTACACCCTGGGAACAGTTTTAAGCCACGCGCTGGCGCCTGCGTGTGTGCTCGCGATGACATCTGCTGTCGGTGTCTCCGTTACATTGAGGATTCCAGTTTCTCGCTTGGAGCAGATACTCTATGCTGGTGTCTATCGGTCGCACACCGACAACATGGGGACAACCAGGTTGTTTCACTATCTTTCGGACTCGGCTGAACTGGCTCAGCTCAGGTGCCCATCGGCGCAGCTGGTTGTTCTGGGGGACTTCAATGCCCACCACCAGGAGTGGCTGTGCCCATACCGGAGCACCGGCCATGCTGGGGGATTGGCGTGTGCATTCGCACTGACGCTTGGTCTCTCCCAACTGGTGACTGGACTGACACGGGTGCCCGACATTGATGGCCATGCGGCCGGTTGCTTGGACCTTCTGCTGACAACTGATCCAGACCCATGTCAAGTCGCGGTTTCCTCGCCGTTGGGTGGCTCCGACCACTGTCTGGTGAAATCTGTGTCTGTCTGCTCGCCACCCGATCCCGATCTCAAGGGGACTAGGCGAGTATGGCGATACAAGTCAGCAGATTGGGATGGGATGCGGTATTTCTTCGCGTCTTACCCTTGGCTGCGCTTATGCTTCTCTTCAGACGACCCAACTTGCTGCGCGGAGGCTGTTTCTGGGGTGATATGCCAGACTATGGAATATTTCGTTCCATTTTCTGATGTCTCACTCCGAGACAAGGCCCGTTCATGGTTCGGCGCTGAGTGTGATAGTACTGAAGCACATAAGCACTCTGCTTGCCGAGCGTGGGCGGATGCTCGAGCCCGCAAAGCGCGAAATGTTCGGGGGCTGAAGAGAGCCTTCAATGGTGCTGCCAAGTCTTGCAAACGTGCGCTACGCAGGGCCCGCTTTGACCATATTGGACGCATTGGAGCCACACTAGCATCTTACCCGTCTGGGAGTAAAGCTTTTTGGTTTCTTGCCAAATCGGTCGAAGCCTATTTCTGTCGGTCCTCTTTTCCGCCACTGCAGGAGCCGAACGGTTCATTAGCTCACACCGCCAAGGAGAAAGCAGACTTGTTTGCATCTCTATTTACTAAGAATTCACAACTAGATGCTGCTGGTAAAAGTCCACCCTGGTTACCTCATTGGACTTCTACATTCGGCAAAAAGTGGTACTTAAACATTCTTTGCACTCTGGATGTGAATAAGGCTGGTGGTCCTGACGACATTCCTCTCCAGGGTGGGGCGGTACTTCACATCTTTCTATCTATCTTCAGATATTAGCTGGATGCTCTGGATGCATTGGGGCGTCGAGCGAAGAGTCATAGGCAATGGCTCACTTGTGGAGGCAAGTCTTTGGAGCCTCGAGTGGCCTGCCTATCGGTTTTTTATCGGTTACATTTCAGGGAGTGTGCGGAGGTTCTACATAACCTGATGCCCCCTTCACCCTTCCATCACCGGACGACTGGGTGCGGCGAGCGGTTTCACCCTTTTGTTGTTGACATTCCTTCGATACGCACGAGGCGATTTGCTTCCTCTTTCGTGGTGCGGACGGCTGAGGAGTGGAGTTCTCCTGCCGGGGTCAGTTTTTCCGGAGCGCTATGTTCTGGAGGTAAGCCTAAATTTAAACTTCGTCGTGCATCACAACCTGGTGATCAGGTAACCGTATCGGCAGAAGATGAGCCAATACCATCACCTGAAATAGAAATAGAGCCCCGTACCAAGCACATCAAGTGACGGGTTGCCTCAGCAAAAACTACGAGATCAAAGTGAAGAAGATTCATTGCCACAATAAACTGTGAGTTGAACATATTTACAAAATATTACCTTGAATTTAACTCTTTTAGAACCTGTGTATAAACACCTTCAACCTAGTTCCATACTCCCAGTAGAGCCTCTGTGTACCACGGCGAACAGGACCGCCCAGAGCACAGCATCATTCCATCCCCTACGAGAATCTCCGAGAACCCTACGAGAACCTCCGAGAACCCTACGAGAACCTCCGAGAACCCTACGAGAACCCTACGAGAACCTCCGAGAACTCTACGAGAACCTCCGAGAACTCTTCGAGAACTTCCAACACCTTACACACCTTATTAGCATTGATATTCCTAGACTAACATAGATATGCATGTTTTTGCATAACAACAACAAGTTGCTCACAGATACCCAACTCAGAGAAAGTTATTTCTAGTATTGCAGATTTCGCGAAGAACCCTACGAGAACCTCCGAGAACCCTACGAGAACCTCCGAGAACTCTACGAAAACCTCCGAGAACTCGTCGAGAACTTCCAACACCTTATTAGCATTGATATTCCTAGACTTACACAGAAATTACTATCTGTAATAATAAAAATAATACTCCCAAATATTTATTCAGTTCTGTCTTTAAATAAATTATTTAATCTGTTTTTTAATGAAAACGTAAATAAAATTCGTATAAAGACAACCGATTGGTAAATTGTGAATACCAACTAAATAATAAAAGTAACTGGACCAAAACTTCTTGGACATGCCTATCTGAGTATGTTTCGCCGGATCGTCTCGATGAGGCCGCGTTGAAACCGGCAGTAGAATAACTCCACTGAGTTTGTTTCGCCGGATCTTCTCAGTTGGGGCGTATTGGATCCGGTGGTAGCACTAAAGCGCGTTCGTTGAGATACTTATGGTCCGTCTAAATAATAACATACTCAAAGGACAGAACTTAGATTTAATCATAGATGCAAAATAATAAAATAAAATTGTACAATTACGCGACGAGAATCAACGAGGCTGGTGCAGAGCGCGCACCGCCTGTCAGAATGGCCGTATCGGCGCAACCACATAAAATAAGCATAGCAACAACACTTCATTAATGATAAACACATAAATACAATTACTCGTCTCATCAAAATAAATAAATTGTGAATCAATGCATGATTTGATAGAAACACAAATATGTTCATAAAATACTAGACTAATAAATAAGTATTCAGGATCAAATTATGATTTGTAAATCGTTGAAATATTTGTAGAAATAATTATCTGTTCACATAGTTTGAAAATTATCAAACTAAATTGTTTACTGTTTGTGAGCCGCTCGTTTAGTATAAATACGGCCAGCGGACCGATTGCAATTCAGTCTCGCTCGAGCTGCCGGACTGTACGGAGCTCCTCAATTTACTGGAATAAAACTTGAAAACCATATTATGGAGTTTTGCTGTTACTATGGATCAACAACCCTCGATAGAGAACCATCCTGATGAATGTGACGTCAGCAATGATGACGTCACACCTTATTAAAAACAACGATGCTCGTCCTTCCTCGTCATATAAAATATAATAATAAAAATATTTTACTATTCTAAATAAATTTTCAAATATAGCCAAATTAGCATATTGTTATATATTTACAAGCAAATATTTCAAAAATGTGGTGATTTATAAATTCTAGTTATTATTCAGTTTTTAACTGATGAATTACAAATAAAATCTAAATAATATTTCTGTGACATAAAAAAGTTACATTTTGTTGAACAGTGATTAGCCATCTACGCACAGATAATTATTGCTATAAATGTTCTGCGCAATTTCCACAAGAGTTTGCGCAAACACAGGTGCACTCTCTACCCATTCCTCTACACTTCTTTGGACTATCTTTAGATACATAGAGGGTGGTGACTACCCTCCGAAGTAGACCTGAAACGAAATTATAATTTTACGTAACGATTTCTTGATCGGTTAGGAAATCGAACTCAAAATCTCCAAGACTCAGAGAGACTTTTGACACTTAGCCACTAACAGAAATATCTGGCAAACTACATTAAATGAACGAAGGTAATCTAAACTAAAACTAGCTTGTAAAGTACTAACTATTCTAAATCTATGCTACTTGGCAACGGAACATGTAGATACATCACCACATTAGGAACTTCGTCGTGAAATTTTTCAAATCGGATCACTAGTTCCGGAGATTAGAACGTTCAAGCAAACAAACAAGCAAACTCTTCAGCTTTATATATATCGAGGGGTGAAAGGCTATTTGTTTGAAGCGACATTTTGGACGATATGGAGTTATTCGGATTCAGCGAATTTTTCTGCGTCGTCTGAGCCGGGTTTCGTACAATTCTGAGCACTTTTATGGCGCTTAAAACAATGCCATTTTAGTGCATAATTCTCAAACATGATGTATGATCCGACTTCAAATTTGCCATATTTTTTTAGTATATCATTTAAGCTGTATACAAAAACAGAGAATCGGATCATAGGCCGTTATTCCCTTCCTAAAATTTTAGTTCGATGGCAGATAAATCGTTTTTCGATGTAGCTATCTTTAGATGAAAAGTCCCTTCAAACATTTTGCTTACGACTACTTACTCTGTGCAATGTCGCTTCAACCAATTTGCCGTCAGCCAAATTCATTAAGACATGTCGTCGGTTCAACCCTTTTCGCTACAACTGTTTTTCACTGTTTAGAACAACCAAGTTATATAACTCCTTTCAAAATCTGAGACATCAAACAACTCTTTAAGAATGTTCATCGTTGCTTAAGCCAACTTTCCTGTATCGTTAACAAAACCCAAAACCCAAACCCAAATTGGTAGTTAAACAAAATAGCCTATTCCTATTATTATAGAGTAACGTCGATTCAATCATTTTGCTTTCTCCTGCATAAGTACTGTAAAGTCACTTAAACCATTTTGCCTGCTGCTGATTAGTGACAACGTTGGAAGTTGAATCATTTTTCTTTACTCTAAAAATAAGGCGATACAGATCATTTTGTATTAAGCGACAATTTTTCTTATACTCATAACTGTTTTTTAATTGAAAATTATACCAAAACATTCAGGGATTTTTTTTCAATAACAATTTGCGATCCCCATTATAGAAAGAGCACTAGTTTTTTCATAACGATTTTTTTTCCAAATTTTGAATCTTTAAATGGCTCTCCTGTAAAGTTCGTAAAATGTCGCTTCAAACAAATAGCCTTTCACCCCTCGATATAAGTAGATCTAAGGTATAGATACAGATTGGCACAAAGATAATTCTAAGCTAATTTCCTTCAAAATACGTGCTTGTCTCACTAAACTGTCCATCAATCAATTTATTGATTTCTCTTAAAAGGTACAAAGTGCTTTTAATTTATCAGCTCGTGTTGGCTTTTAACGGAGCAAATTGAATCTAGCTAGACTCAATCAAGTATAAAACACGAAATTGATATCTGTTGCTCTTGAGATAAAAGAGACTTATTTACATTTTTATACACACGTATAAACTGTTAACATTTGTTGACGAGTCAAATTACATTGCTGCGTCAACACCATCATCATCATCTTTTTGCCCTGCTCCTATTAGTTGGCGTCGGCGAGAAATTTCCCTATTAGACGTCACTTCCATTCTCACACCTTTCTTACACATGTCATCTTTCACACAGTCCATCCATTTTTTTTTTTGGCCTTCCTCTTCCAACATATCCCCCCATCTTCATATTCAGCATTCTTTTCGTCACATGCATGTCATCCTTACGTATAACGTTCCTACACCATGCTAAGCGATTTCTTCTCATTTCTTCTGTCACTAGTGCCCCTTTCAGACTTCCTCTTATATACTCGGGAGGTCTGAAAGTGGCGCCTGTCATTGTTCATAATTAATGCGGGCAGCATACATTTTTAGCGGTAATAACAATAGATTTTTGTATTTTTAAAACGTTTATTTCCGTGCTTTGCAACAATAGTCAACAATATACTATGAGAATGTATGGCGACATTTTGCTACAGACGAGTAAGACACAGAACAGCTCGTACGTGAGGTGTAAGTACACTAATCACTGGCTCACTATCACATCTAATGTGCAGACGCACGTCCAACCTCCACTAGATCCACTGTGTGACTCCTGTTGACAGCCATCCCCACCACTGACGTAGACATCTACGTCACTGGTGGGGTTAGCTGTCTTGGTTTGGTGACAATTTTATGACTTTAATATTTTATAAATATATACAAACACTATAGTTGGTATAGTATATAAAATATCTTCGTGTACAATTTCCGTTATACAGTTTATTGCTGACGAATTAATGAAATTCCGCCCCCAGTTTGAATATTCAGCTCAACTTGTAGCTTTATACTCAACACAGATTCCCGCGCGAGGTTTTGCACGCGTAACTCCCGATCGCGTAAGAACTTCATAATGAAATATAGCCCATGAAACTCCTGGATAAAGTAGCTTTCTAGTGGTGAAATATTTTTTTAAATCGGTCCTGTAATTCCAGAGACAATTTTATTCAATAATAAAATAACAATCAAATATTTCCTATTTATAATATTAGTATGACCGACTTTAAAAAAGATTTGTTTTGTTCAATTCTCTCAAAATAAAATAGGAGGATTCTACCGACGCGACGCGACCAGTAACAGAATAGGTGCAGGACCGATAGATTACGTGCTCTCCGAGGCGTAAATATAACACCCCCATCTTCGAGATTTCGGGCTGGTATTTTAAATTTTCTCGGGCAAAAACAATATTGTGACTAAAATGTTCGTCTGACTCGGAATCGAACGCAGTACCTTGTACCAATGTACAATGAGACTGTTAACGCGACAGTAAATATACACAAATTTTCGTTTTTCGAACGAACCCATGTATTTTTCCATGAAGCTTTTGCTACTTCACCAAGCATAAAGGCGAGCAGTGCTGTATATCTATATATGCATCATCATCATCACCATCAGCCTGTATAAGGTCCACTGCTGAACATGGGCCTCCTCCCGAAGGAGGATATTTGCCATAGTCACCACGCTTGGCAGGCGAGTTGTTGACCGCAGTATTATGTTGTTCCACACAAGAAAACAATGCTGCCCGTTTTTTGATAAACGATCATTATAGATAATGTTATAACGATCGGGACCAACGGCTTAGCGTGCTTTTCAAGGCACGGAGGGTAGTTCCTCAACCAACCAGGCCCGGAAAGAATTCTTTAGAATTTACACAAAAATTTCCTATCCGGCGTGGGGATCAAACGCACGACCTCCGATTATGTCTATATGCGTACATAAACAGTTAGATATATTACCTGTGTAATGTAGCGAGGAATTCAGCAAATTAATGTAATATAAGGTAGGCTTTTAAAGTGCCTAGTGGCGCCAATATAAGACACTTAGTTATGCAACCTTCTTGTTGAGGCCATAGAAAATGCGATATTTTACTTAATACCACATGATATTGTGTAGTATGCTTAGGTGGTTTAGTCATGTGGAAAGGATGAATGAAAGGCGAGTAAAAAAAGGTATTTACAAGGCAGATGTGAGTGGAAACGCCGGGAGGGGACGCCCTAGAAAGACACTGACCTCATAGGTGATGTTCTTCACAAAGGTCAGGTGCGTAGTACTCGCAACCGGCGTGCGTGTAAGACCAGATGTATGAACGTGGACGAGACAAAGGGAGTGTGTAAGGATCGTAGCAGGTGGCGTTCTGTAGTTTCTGCCTACCCCCATGGGAGAAAGGCGTGATTATATGTATGTTTGTATATTGTGTAGTTTGCGGTAACCTATTTAAGTCCTTGTGTTTCGCTCCTTTACTTTTGTACATTACTAGCCGTGTGGTGTCCGGCTTAGAAAAGACCAACCACGTCTTCCCATGTGGTCGTAAGAGGCGACTAAGGGACATACACCTGATGGATGGGCAGCAGCATCTATCAGCTCAACGATAATCACCATCTTACAGCAATCACCAATCCGCTTGCCAAGGTCTGGTAAGAGGAGGCCCATGTTCAGCAGTGGACGTAAACGGGGTGATTCAGTACAGTACTTTACATTCTGCAGGTCTTTTGTTATTTGGGTGTACGTGATGGGACATATGTATATTAAACTCACAAAACGTATATGTATGTGTATTTCCTTTATGCGAAAGATGTTTTAAAAAACAGTATAGTTGGCGGCCAATCTCTAAAGAGATCAGGAATCTGCAATACATATTATAGTGCACAAGTATCACAAAACATATAAGTCCTTAATGCGAGAGATATTTTACAAAACAGTATAGTTTTCCCGACCGATTTTTGCCACGGCGGCTAATCTCTAAGGAGATCAGCCATATGCAATACATATTATAGTGCAATACAGGTGCTCTCTCTATTATTTCCCTATTATTTTCAAAATAATACTACCATAAATATATTCAGTTTAGATTTTTTATAGATTTGGATATTGCTATAATGGTTTACTTTAGTTATTTTCATAGCGTAATGTCTTATGAAATTCTTCTGTGGGGAAACTGTGCGGACATTGACACCATTTTTATACTACAGAAACGAGCTATAAGGTCTATATATAAACTTGGTCCGCGAGTTTCCCTACGGGAGAAATTCAAAGAGACTAATATTCTTACAGTCGCATCACAATATGTCTATGAAAACCTTTTATATGTTCATAAGATTATAGATAGTTTTAAGAAAAAAAGCGACACTCATAATATTAATACTAGATCTAAGCATAATCTCGTTTTACATGCTACACGTCTCCACAAAATTAGCAATTCTTTTATGGGGCAATGAATACGATTCTACAACAAACTTCCTTATAATGTAAGAGATCTTTCAACAAACAAGTTCAACGATATGTCAAAGATAAATTATGTAAAAAGGCTTATTATAAAATTTCTGATTATGTTAATGACAAAACTACTTGGGAGTGAGTTGCTCTGAAACAATACTGCTTTATTAATCATTGTAAAATAAATTTTCTTTTAAAAAAAGGATTCCTCTGAGTTTCTTGCCTGTTCCTCTCAGAGTTGCCACGTCCAGAACTTGTAGTAGTAAAAGAATGGGACGCATCATAAGAACATGATTTAAAATATTGCTATATATGAATAAAGATTTTTTTACTTTTTGACTTTGACTTTAGGGACCTTGTTGTTATAGTCAAATAGACTAACTAAGCAGACATAAAAGGAAGTATAATAAAATATAAAGTATAATATAAAGTATCAAAGCAAACTGAACTTCCCTAAACCTACGGGTTTAGGGAAGTTCAGTCTTTATTACTATGAATATAACTAATAAATATAAAACCTAAATAAAAGGAGGAAGTAAAAATAATTACAAAACAAAAAGCTTAATTTGCATTAAACATCGCTTTTTTCATGGCCTCATTTAAGGCCAAATTGTCCCGTAAATGTAATAAACCGTGAGTACTGCTTATTATCTGAAGGTTCCAGTGATAAAGGACACTTAGTAGCCTTCACACCCTTGTTATTATTATAGAATTATCAATACTGATTATAGAAAATCTCAATTCTTCCCATAGAAATCTTAAATGAGAACGAAATTCAACATTCTATCTTCATCATCATAAGCTCGTATAAAGTCCACTGCTGAACATGGGCCTCCTCCCGACGGAGAGTATTTGCCATAGTCACCACGCTTGGCAGGCGGGTTGGTGACCGCAGTATTATGTTGTACCACACAAGGAAACGCTGCTGCCCGTTCCTTAATATACGATTATTAAAGATGATGTTATAACAATCGGGACCAACGGCTTAACGTACTTTCCGAGGCACGGAGGGTGAATCGGCTTGTGAATATCCTATCTTAAATTATCCTAAATCAATACCTCATCAATACCTCGGCCATTAAAAAGACTTGAATTGACTCAAGACGCGCGGATTAGTTCTTTTCCGCGCCAACTGAACCACCGTGGCGCTGCCGTCACTTGTTCCGCCCGTTCCCGCCGCATGCGTCGAACAACGTCGACTTCTCTGAAATAATCTAAAATACTCAAGAAATCTAAGTGAATTCATCAAGACAGTGTGCACACAACATTTAGTGAACGTGTTTGTGTAAAATCAAATAACTGTAATCAAGAAAACTGAGTCGTGTGTGTGACTGCAAACGAACGCCGGCCGGCTACCAAGCAAGTACCTAGAGCGAAGGCCGAGGTAAGTACCTACCTACCATCACGGTGTCTTACTTCCCTTCCTACTTCACAAGCCTCGGGTCTCTGGCAAATATCATACACCTCAGCAATTCGTAATTCTATCAAACAAATTAAAAAACAAGAGATGGTGCATAACCATTAAGTGGTCATTCGAGCGCAGATTTATTAGTTAACTACAAAGATATCAGTGTTATACAGTCCATTATTGTAATACTAAACATACCATTCATCTAATTTCTCATTATAAATCGCTATTCTGAGTGCATTTTGAATATAGGTATATCTCCTACTTACAGCGCGCCGGCGACGCGACGACGCGACGCCATTTTTTACGCGTTATAACTACCTACTTACCTCGCTCAATTTTATAACGTGTACCTACTTATTGCCTAAAAATGTGTAGTAAATCGAAGTTACCGTTACTTATCAGTAAAAAGGAACATATATTTAGAGACATTCAAATTTTATACGATTTATCAATACAAATCGCGACCGATAAATCAAAAATCAACGCATTCAAGAGTAGGTACAAACGTATCGAGTCTGTTCGAAACGAGTTCGTAGAGGTAATGGACCAAATTAATACATTAATGTTAGAACAAAACCCCGATGATACAATCGATTTCAAATCCGTGCAAGCTTTCGATGATTTGTATTATGCCGTCCTGGCCGAAGCGGAAAAACTCTCGCCGCCACAGTGCGTAAATGAATCCGACTCTTACGTTAAACCTACTCCTCAAGTCAGATTACCTAAACTTGAACTTCCCAAATTCAATGGAAATATAGAAAACTGGCAAACATTTTATGATACATTCCAGTCAATTGTCCACAATAATAATAATATTTCAGAAATCGAGAAGTTTCATTACCTACTTTCATGTTTGTCCGGATCGGCATTATCCATCGCGAAAGGATTACCTGTCACATCTGATAACTATAACATAGTATATAATGCCCTTATAGATCGTTTCGAAAACAAAAGAATTTTAGCGGCTAATTATCTGGAAAAAATATGTAACCAAACACCGTTACGATCGTGTAATTTTGCTGAGTTACGTAATTTGACATGTTTTTTGCAAGAATCCGTTAACGCGCTCAGGGCGATTAAACTTAAAAACTTAGGTGAATTTATACTTTTTCATTTAGCGGCAAGAGCTCTGGATGCCGATACTCGAAGAAGGTTTGAAGCGAGTCACAATCGCGATATACCTACTTTCGATGACTTACTTACATTTCTTCAAGATTATGTCAAAATAATTGAAGTTAGTGACCCACGTCTTGCATTTCAAAGTTTAAATAATTTAGTTCCACCTAAATCATCGAGATTTGCGCAAAATAAATCATCACTACCTAGAACATCATCGCACCCTAGTTACACAGAGACGTACTATAATCCAGGGCCGTACTCAGACTTAAATCCGGATGAGACCCTAGACCGGGGGTCGTACTCAGATCCGCAACCATACACAGATGAAGGAACAGAGCCGTATTTGGATAAAACCGAATGTCATACAGGGATGTACTCGGGGGCCCCCTATACAAATAACAATAAATTTCCGGATTGTGCTTGTTGCGGTTTCTCACATCACGCTATTTATAAATGTCCTTTGTTTCATTCATATAATATCACAGATAGACTTAATGTAATAAAAGTTAAAAAATTATGCATTAACTGCCTTCGTTTAAATCATAGCGCTGATAAATGTATGTCGAAGTCTAACTACACAAAGTGTAACGCGCGCCATCACACTCTTGTTCACGATCAAGTACCTACATCCGTATGTGTTGAAACGCCAACCGCCCCATCTGTAGATGCAGTTGTATCAATGAATTCTACTAGAGCTAGTGCTTATTTAGAACAAGGCCGTTCTCTCGTGCTTTTGGGGACCTGTGTGGTACGTGTTTGCTCTCCAAACGGCGTTGGTTACGTTCGCGCTCTTATTGATAGCGGTGCTCAAGACTGTTTCATAACATCTGCCTGTGTGCAACGACTTCGCTTGCCGATACATCGGTGTAACATTACCGTATCTGGTCTTGGACAAAATACTGTTCACCAAGTAAAAGGAGTAACAAAATGCACTATAGAGCCACGTAGTTCCACAACTTCCCGCTTTAATATAAATCCGATTGTAATGGACAATATTACTAACAAAATGCCAGCAGTGGAAATTCCAAATAAAGTACGTGAGATGTATAAACACTTAGTCCTTGCTGATGACAAGTTTGATGTTCCAAGTAACATCGAATTATTGATAGGAGCAGAGATATTTCATAATATTTATGATGGACAACGTCTTGAATTTGGACCTGGTCTTCCCGCAGCACTTCACAGTGTATTTGGATGGGTAATTACAGGAAAAGTTAATTTGGAACATCGTCCTCCAGTGGATACCGTAAATTTGTTAGTGTCGACTCTTAACCTAGATAAGGAAATAAAACGGTTCTGGGAGATTGAAGAACCACCCGCACCTAAATTCAAACACCCGGAAGAGGATATATGTGAAGAACTATATACGAAATTAACTTACCGTAAACCCGATGGAAGATATGTTGTTCCCATGCTATTAAAATAACCTTGTGAACTCGGAGATTCTTACAATAATGCCCGCTGTCGTCTACTCAACCTCGAGAAGCGTTTTCAGCGCCACCAAAATCTGAAGGAAGGTTACGTCGAGTTCATGCGAGAGTATAGGGATATGGGGCATATGCGACCAGTAAATAATCAGGAACACGGATTAAATATCATACCGCACCATTGTGTGATTCGCCCAGAAAGTACTACCACCAAGTTACGAGTCGTGTTTGATGGAAGCGCTACCACTACGAATGGATTATCTTTAAATGACTTGGTTTATACTGGACCTAAGCTACAAAATGATATTGTGGATATTATCACCAAATTTAGGCTTCCGAGCGTGGTATTTACAGCAGATATATCGAAAATGTACCGAAACATAGATTTATGTGCTTCCGATCTTAAGTTTCAACATATCTTATGGAGGGACTCCCCTGATCAACAAATTCGCGAGTACGAGTTAAACACCGTTACTTATGGCATAACTAGTTCGCCTTATTTGGCAATACGAACATTGCGACAGTTAACGTATGATCATGGAGATCAATGGCCTGAAGCTGCCGAAATTCTGCGTAACGACACGTTCATGGATGATATCGTTGGTGGTGCCTCAACTCTTCAAAGGGCTATAAAAATAAAAAACGACCTAATTCACCTTTTAGATTGTGGAAAATTTGAACTCCGTAAATGGTGCAGTAACTCACCAGAATTTTTGAATGATCTACCGTCTGATCATTGTCAATTGCCAAAGATATTTTGTGACGAAACAAATCAACACCTTTTAAAGATACTTGGAATTCAATGGGATCCAGAAAACGATAACTTTACATATACCGTGACAGAATTTGATTCTAAGTATACTAAGCGGTCCATATTATCTAACATCGCTAGTATTTATGATCCTCTTGGTTGGATAGCTCCTGTGGTACTAACAGCAAAACTGCTCATTCAAGATTTATGGCGTAGACAAGTAACATGGGATGAACCTATTCCAGAGGATATCGTTGACCAGTGGAAATATTTCTTAACTGAAATTCCTAACCTTAAACATATCCGTATTCCGCGTCATGTAATTCCACCTGATACGTCATGTTTTGATCTGATCGGTTACTGCGATGCGTCTTCTAAGGCGTTTGGATGCTGTGTCTATTTGAGAGCCGTAAACAATGACTGTGCAACTGTTCATCTGTTGATTGCAAAAACTAAAGTAGCTCCTCTAAAGTCGCTGACAATTAATCGCCTGGAACTGTGTGCTGCTGAAATGTTATCACGCACTCTATGTCATATGCACCAACTTCTTAGTTCAAAACTGCTTATAACAAATGTAATTGCCTTTACTGACAGCAGTACGGTTTTAGCCTGGTTACGAACTCCACCATTCAAATTAAAAACATTCGTTGCTCATCGAGTTGTAAAAATAACTGAAAAAATTGCTTTTGAAAATTGGAGACACGTTTCTACTCTCGATAATCCTGCTGACCTTTGTAGTAGAGGACTGAATTGCTCTCAGATTTCTTCATCATCCTTATGGTGGTCTGGCCCGAAATGGCTTATTACTGATATTTCTACTTGGCCAACTCATTTAGACATGACACTATCAGAACTAGTTCCAGAGCTAAAGACAACACCGGTTTCAACCTCACTGACCGAGTGTCAATTGGAAACAAAGAATTTTATTAGCAATCTTCTCGATTCTCATTCTTCAATAAATCGTGTTCAACGTGTACTGGCGTGGTGTCTCAGATTCATCAATAATATAAAATGCTTTAAGAAAGATCGTATAACATCGGGACTGACAACAGGTGAACTACATAATTCTTTACTAAAGCTTGTTAAACAAGAACAAATAACCTATTTGGCCGATGATATAAAATCTATTATTTCAAAAACCCCTTGTCGCCGTGAAATTCAAAAACTCAGTCCTTATATTGACGATGCAGGACTTTTGCGAGTGGGGGGACGTCTTGAAAATTCGAAACTTCCGTCATCTGCTAAACACCCTCTATTACTTGCTAAAACTTCACGACTTTCCATTTTAATAATTGATTATTATCATCGTTTATATTTACATTGTGGGCCTCGGACGCTTCAATCATTGATACAGAGAAAATATTGGATTTTGGGAATAAGAAATCTCATTCGTTCGAGACTAGCTAAATGTGTTACATGCTTTAAAGTCAGTCCAACAACATGCAAACCAAAAATGGGAGATTTGCCATGCTCAAGGGTTCAACCGGCACGATGCTTTCAAAATGTGGGAATAGACTTTGCTGGACCTATCGTTTTGAAGGAGAGCAAAAGAAGAAATGCTAGGACTTACAAAGCTTATATTTGCGTCTTCGTATGTCTCGCTACGAAGGCTATTCATCTGGAAGTTGTCACAGAATTATCTACTCAAGCGTTCATTGCTGCCCTAGATAGAATGGTATCACGCCGAGGTCTTTGTCAGTACGTCATTAGTGATTGTGGTACAAATTTTGTGGGAGCTCGACGCTACTTACAAGAAACACAGCGATTCCTTCTTGATTCACATACTGATCTGCAGGAAGAATTATCCAAACGTGAGGTACATTGGCATAAAAATCCTCCTACAGCCAGTCATTTTGGTGGTATTTTCGAAAGTGGCGTCAAATCTATGAAATACCATTTGAAGCGTATGGTAGGACTACAAGTGTTAACTTTCGAAGAAATGGCAACAGTTCTTACAAAAATTGAAGCGGTACTCAACTCTCGCCCTCTCTGTGTAATTTCAACGGATCCGGATGAAGTAGATATTCTAACTCCTGGTCACTTCTTAATAGGAGGGCCCCTTGTTTCGTTGCCTGAACCAATTCTCGAAAACACATATTTACCGCCTCGTGAAAGATGGCAATTGCTACAGAAAATGACGCAACAATTTTGGCTATCTTGGCATCAAGATTATCTTCACACATTACAACAACGATCAAAATGGTTTGTAGAAAAGCCAAATGTCCATATAGGTGACATTGTAATGATTTTAGAGCAAAATTTACCACCTCTGGAGTGGCGTAAAGGTAAAATTATAGAAGTTCACCCTGGCAAGGACGGCGTAATTCGTGTTGTCACTCTTCGTACTGCAGGCGGTTTGCTTCGTAGACCAGTTACAAAATTGTGTCCTTTGCCTCTTAATCATTAACCTTAATTCATAATAACACTTATTTTTTTACCATTCAATTTTTTGTTCATTTAATTATTATATTTATATTCTTCTTACTACTGAAACATTTTGACCAATAATGATTATGCACTTTTTATATCAGTTATTCAAATTCTGAAATCCTACCTACGACGATTTCAAGTGGGGGGAAATGAATCGGCTTGTGAATATCCTATCTTAAATTATCCTAAATCAATACCTCATCAATACCTCGGCCATTAAAAAGACTTGAATTGACTCAAGACGCGCGGATTAGTTCTTTTCCGCGCCAACTGAACCACCGTGGCGCTGCCGTCACTTGTTCCGCCCGTTCCCGCCGCATGCGTCGAACAACGTCGACTTCTCTGAAATAATCTAAAATACTCAAGAAATCTAAGTGAATTCATCAAGACAGTGTGCACACAACATTTAGTGAACGTGTTTGTGTAAAATCAAATAACTGTAATCAAGAAAACTGAGTCGTGTGTGTGACTGCAAACGAACGCCGGCCGGCTACCAAGCAAGTACCTACAGCGAAGGCCGAGGTAAGTACCTACCTACCATCACGGTGTCTTACTTCCCTTCCTACTTCACAAGCCTCGGGTCTCTGGCAAATATCATACACCTCAGCAATTCGTAATTCTATCAAACAAATTAAAAAACAAGAGATGGTGCATAACCAGAGGGTATTCCCTCAACCATCCAGACCCGGAAAGACTTAACACATTCTATCTTACATTATTTATTTTGTTAGATCACTAGCAGAGTTTTTGTGCACACTACTAATATTCTTGTTTGCCCCCTGTGTTAAGCTATAATGATTGTTTTAGGTCAGTCGGTCACACGTCGGTCGTGCTATGGTTGAGGTTTGAACCGGCGACCACATGATCGCAAGTCCAGACGCCCTAGCCATTGGCATACGGCCACTTCTATGGTACACGGCTACGTCATTTTTACAATTTAGCCGTGAGGTTTTTTTCCACATCATCATCACCCCGTTTCACGTCCACTGCGGAACGTACGCCTCTTCCCGAGGGAGGGACCGAAGTTTTATGTTGTCTTACACAGGGAAATGCTGCTGCCCATACCCTGGTATACGCTTGTTATGGATTATGTTATAACAATTAGAACCAACGACTTAACGTGCTTTATGAGGCATGGATGGTAGTCCCTCAACCAACCAGGCCCGGAAATAAATCTTAGAATTTACACAAAGATTTTTGTACGGCGTGGGGATCGAACCCACGACCTCCGAGGTTTAAAGCGAGCCAAATACCGCTACGCTACAGAGGTCTACCCACTGTTATTTCCCATTTCACCAGGTGAGAAGACAAGCATAGCTCCAGTCTTATTTAATCATTAAACAACTACAAACTGAAACGAATTTATGGTAGTTTTTGTCAACTGACGCCATGTTTGCAGGCCTGTACGGACGTCAATGAGTGAAGGTGTTTTCGCAAATTGGTCCCCAAGGTTATAATAAATCGGTCCCCAAGGTTAAAATTTAAAACCTCTTGAACAGTTTATTGCTCTTTTATCCGGATTAGCGTGACAATTTTCATTGGCTTTGAAACGCCATAAATACGAGTACTCTTGTGGCACTAATAAAGTTGTTTGATGTTTAACCGCCCTTTCATTTTGGGTGGGCAACTAAAATGAAGCAATCTTTCAAACCAAGCGTTTGTGGTCGATATTTATATTGATTAAGTTTGTTTCTTTTTATTTTATTTGTAAAGGAAATACTTAAGATAAATAACTACAGAAAAACCTTAAAATATAAAGATTTCTGGGAATTTATTTCTGTCTGTATGTAAATAGTAATATTTTCGTAAATAGTAACATTAATATTCTAATGTTTTTATATTCTAATTTTTGTTTTCTTCAATTCTGATGTACAATGTTCAAGTGTAATGTTTGAGATCATACAAAGAAAGAAAGAAATTCATAAAAGCGGCCGTAGCTCAACGGCTAGGGCGCTGCGTTGGACTTATGAGCATGTGATCTCCAGTTCGATTTCCACTCATTGCACTGCCGACGTGTGGGCTCACGTCGGTCACTACCGACGTGAGCCCACACGTTATACCACAAGCATTTTAGCTTAGCACGAAGATTTTACAAGAATATTAGGAGTGTGCCAAAACTCTGTTAGTAATCTTTTTATAAAAAAAATAATACTTTCACCACTTCTGGCACTAGCTTCAGCATAAAGTTTTATTCATGAGAGTGATTATTTTAATATAATATATTCGAGAAATTAACACTGAGGCCCCCGAAACAGCGCCATTTTATACCCACTGGAATCGCATAAAATTTAACTTAATTTAATTTCAGTTAATTAAGAATGTTATTTTATAGGCTTCATTTAACGTTATTGTGATATTTAACATGAAATTATATTGTTAACGAAATTGTGTGGTTGCAAAATGTATTTATTCGTTTCATCTTTAAGCTTCGTAAATCCGATAACGACCCTCATTTTCACAAAGAACTTGATTCGCCGAACTCGATTTGCCTTTGCAAGAATAGCCGCATACTATGCCTCCTTTTCAATATCCTTTTCAATCCTCATCATCAGCCCGTATAACGTCCACAGCTGCTGAACATGAGCCTCCTTCCAGGAGGTTGGTGAACGCAGTATTATGTTGTCCCTCACAAGGTAACGCTGCTGCCCGTTCCTTGATATACGATTATTATAGATGATGTTACACAAACGGCTTAACGTGCTTTCCGAGGCACGAAGAGTAGTCCCTCAACCAACCAGACCCGGAAAAGAATCTTAGAATTTACACAAAGATTTCCTGTCCGGCGTGGGAATCGAACCCACACCTCCGAGATTTAAAGCGAGACAAATACCGCTACGCTACGGAGTGTTTCTTTAATAATTATACTATGTATATATGCATGTACATATATCGCAGCCATTAATTAAAATCAGCCGTTCAATGGGACGGTCAGTCCGCCAATCAAACGCAGATATTTCATTGAAAGCCTAGGCCAATAGTTGATTTAACTAGCATCACTTAACGATTAACTAGTTGGGTTATAGTAACCTAGCTCTTTGAGTTTGGCTGACGTCAAATCAGACAGGTAATTTAAATTTAGTTCAGGTTTAGATTATTATTTTTTAACTACCCAAAATCAACGAATTGGCTATTTAAGTGGTCCTTTAGCCATTTCATTAAATGTCGGTGGCCAAATCTAGGTCTATCTACCTATACGCATTTTGTGCTTTCAAATGTAGGTATTAATTTATAGCACATTTTTTAATTATCACCACAATTCCATCTTTTGACATTCCTCCGATGGCTAATTAACAATAAGCAAATTAATGCTAGCAAAACAAATAAATAAATGCATTAGTCACCTGCATTACAACCTCCGTAGCGTAGTGGTATTTGGCTCGCTTTAAGTCTCGGAGTTGGTGGGTTCGATCCCCACGCCGGACAAGAAATCTTTGTGTAGATTCTAAGATTTCATTTCGGGTCTGGTTGGCTAAGGGACTACCCTCCGTGCCTCGGAAAGCACGTTAAGCCGATGGTCCCGATTGTTATAACATCATCTATAACAAGCGTATACCAGGGAACGGGCAGCAGCCCTGTGTATTACAACATAATACTGCGGTCACCAATCCGCTTGCCAAGCGTGGTGACTATGTCAAATCCCTCCCTCGGGAGGAGACCCATGTTCAGCAGTGGACGTTGTACGGGCTGATGATGATGATGATTACAATCTCTACGATCTTTGATTAGGTATATTTGAAAGAAATAACAGAAAAGTGTATTTACTGTAACAGGATACGCCTTTGTTAAATCAATATTATTAAAGCCATTTGAATAAAATCACAATTTTCCAGTGTAATCGTTTTCCAATATCCTGTGATAGTTAACCGATATTTATACAGGAGTACGTCCCGATTTTAATTTTATGGCTGAATAATGGACTAGATTAGATGTTTATAAGTATTTGTGGTTTCACAGAGTTGTTTACAGTTATTGGCTTATGACAGGAGTCTCCAAACTACGGCCCGCGGGCCAAATCCGGCCCGCCAGTGTCATCAAACTGGCCCGCGACAGCCATTGTTTTATTGTTGTTACTATTGCTAGAAATACGACTATAGATGAGGGCAAAAAAAATTAATCCGTTTTGGCCCATGAAGTATGCTGAAAATATAATTATGGCCCTAAAGATTCAAAGTTTGGAGACCCCTGGCTTATGCCATAACATGATATTATACCTTCTGATGCCCTCTTAGACCCGAAATCCGAGAGGCCCGCGAACTGTAACGTAGAGTGACAATTGCACAAAACTCTCTTAACAAAACTAAAAGTCATAGTCCCTCAATCTTCCCGCCAGAGACTGTTCTGAGCCAAGGTCCAAGCCCCACAGGGGGCTTTTGCATAAAATTCCCCTAAATAACTAAACGTCATAATCCTTTAATCACCCCGCCAGTGACCTTCCTTAGCCAAGATCCAAGTCCCACAGGGGACGCCCTCTTGCGTAGGTTGCTTAGTTTGTCGTTTTTAAGTCATTTATTTAGGCTAGAGCTCTGCTCGCCGAGCAAAAGACTCCTGGCATACTACATAATGTCCATCCATAAAATCTTGATATTCTTGTTTTTGTTTCAGATCTTTCTTTTAAAATTAGCCCTTATAACTCCAATACTAAACGTGGTTTCAGTAGAAGAAGTTGTACGGGTTCCTGAGGGAGGATTATCTATAGTCACCACGCTTGTTTAGCGGGTTGGTGACGGCAGTATTAAGTACAGCATATACATAGGTAAACGCGCAGCAGCGCTTATACAATTGTCATAGGTGCAGTTATGATTAACCAGACCCGGAAACAAGACAACAATCAGAAATCTTAGATACCTCACACTAACTTTAATTATTTTAGATAGTTATTATGATTTGGAATTTGAACCCACGACCTCCGACATTTTAAATTTTACATTGTTTTTTTTTTTTACTTTTTTGGTCTAGTACTTCTAGAAAGTTTTGTAGAACTTCTAAAACATCATCACTATACAGGACATTTCGTCCTCTTAAGGAATGGCTTTTATTTCAGAAGAAACTTATACATGCATAAATAAAATACAAACTTCTACAGTCAACAACAAATAGTACTGTGGTTCAGGGAGGCAATGGTTGCAATAACAAGCACGCCACAGTATTCATAGGTATCACAGTAAGAAAACTGCATCTCCAATCCACTTCAATCAATCAGCCTGTGCAAGTCCACGGCTAACTAACAACATCGCGTACATTTTTATTTCTCCATACAAACTTTTAATCCTTTCTTATCGGATGCATACTTCATATTACGGAGAATAGATCTTCCCAGTTTAAGTTGCCCACGATGAGCGGCTTAGGTTGTGAGTTGATCTACGAATCAGTCATTCAGGTCAAAGCATTTTTATAATACAGATATTGAATATTTCAGACAGTGAAATATTTCAGTCGTTATTTCAGACCCGCTAAACGGCTTAAAAAATTGAAGCACTATTTTATAAATGAATTAAAGTCATATCATGAAAATAAAAATCTTAGAAAGATGACTAATGCAATCAATTCTACAGACATTCTAAAGGCAAGTAACTTATAAATGAAATATTTTAAATGCCACAAGTTATATACAAACGTTAATAAAAAGTTATACCGTAAAATAGAATAAGTAAAATTGCCCGTAGGTACATTCGGATTTTTTTTTTCAGTAATACTACTTCAAAATTTGGTTAAATCGTTTAAAATCAATCATGACAATTAATTATCATAGGTTAGCCAAAACCCTTTTTTGAATAAAAATAAAACGATGATTATCGTTTAAGGAACAGTTTTTTTTGGAGTCTAATTCCTCCCACACTCTCACCACACCAGCTTCTTTAAGCCAGTATCAACAAACAATAACACACTCTGAAAATGGCAATGAGCACACTAAACTGCCTTTGGTATAAGGCATTTTGTATACTCATTAATCATTAATTAAAAAGAGATTAGGAGGAGTAAAACTGACTTATGTTTTCACTTTCCTCCTATAAAAAGCGGAGACAGTAAAAAAATATATATATATATATATATATATATATATATGAGATGTTACCAGTTTGTAGGGGTAATTTCAAATGCCAGATTTAAAACACCACGGATGGGAAATTATTTTATAGGTACTTTATCAATATCGTTTATGTAGTGAATAAGGCGATTAACAGCTTACCTCCGCAATCAACTAGAGGTTGGGGATTCAACACTCCACACGATTTTAACTCTTTTTAATTGTGTTTTTGTTAATTAGTAAGGTATTATATAAATAAATAAAAAAAGATTATAGTGAAAACCTGTTGTTATCGCATTACAAACATACACGTCCATTTTTTTTTTGTTATAAATTAGCAAATCATTGCTATGGTGAGGTACCTTACTGCAATGTTGCGGATGCCTGATGCATATCTCTTCATAGTAAAAAAAAGAACGAAGTAGCGTTTACCTGCCAGTCGTGACTTTAGAAAAACTTCGTTTCGGATGGTTACTATAGAAAGTGCACATAATATTAAGTGCACTTTCTATAGCCGGATGATGTGTGTTCGATCTACGAATAATTGCAAACATAAAAAGTTTCCTATCTCACTGCTTTCCGAGTTTCTGTGTAACAGTACCAGTTTAAAAGCCTTCCGTGTTTATGTAACAGTTTTGCGAAGTTCTGCGTACTTGTATTTTACTAGGCTTGAATTAAGAATGGTTCATTTGTTTAGTGAGCATTTCTGCCTTTAAGCTGTACATAGTGCAGTTTATCAGCTAACGAACACAATATGAAATACGGGGTTTACTTAATGTAGCTAGAATTTCACTTCAACAGTTTACTTTTTTACCGTTTACTTCCACTGCTGAACATGGGTCTCATCTTAACAGCAAGCCAGGTTGTTCAGGGATATTGCTGTAATAAACACGCTAGTCAAGTGGATTCGTCTTCGCAGTAAGAGTGGGAAATCTTGAGCTAATAGATGCTGCCGCCCATCCATCAGCTGGATGTCCCTTAGTCGCCTTTGACGACACCCATGGGAAAATGGGAAGACATGAGGTGTTTTATACTAAGCCGGACACCACACAGCGAACGTGACTAAATTTATTCATCTTTATTCATATAGTCACGTTTACATATTTATAATACATATTTTTACGATGTGTCCTCTTCTTTATTACCACTAACCTAAAAGGCAACTCGGCATTATCCCTCAACTCCAACCTTGACTTTCCAGGGTCTGTTAATTGGATGCTAGATTGTGAACCTTCGATGGCCTCGTAGATCCGAAGTCCTAGAAGCCCGCGAATTGTAAAGTAGGGCGACTATTGCACAAAACTCTCATCAAAACATAAAAGTCATAATCCCTCAATCTCATTGCCAGCGACCACTCAGAGCCTAGGTCCAAGCCCCACAGGGGATGTTCTCTTGCGCAGGATGCTTTTTAAACCATTTATTAAGACTGGATTCCTACATGTCTTTATGCCCGGTGAAGTAGCAAAGCCTCGTGGCTAACTCAAAAATGTCAATGTATACGTTTTTGAGCTAAAACATTTATCCTAACTGTTTTAAAATTGAAAATAGGGGAAGCAAATGAATTGAAAACAGTGACCGAATTCCATACTATTTCTATTCGAGTTAGGTTAGTAAATTTAAATAATATCCCGCTTCAATTGCTATCGTATTCATTACTGCTCATACGATAATAATTTATGCAGATGGGACATCCATCTACATAAATTATTATTCCAGCTGTGTGTTATTTATTATTTGTATGTCATCATCATCATCAACCCGTAAACTGTCCACAGCTGAATATTGGTCTCTTCCTGAGGAAAGGTATTAGGCTTCTTTTTCGGACGGACATATGTAGTTAGCCCCGATGCTTTTGCTACTTCACAGGGCATAGAAGGTTTAGCCTTTAGCCATAGTTACCATGCAAAGCAGGCAGATTGGTGACCGCAGTATTATGTGACACATACAGGGAAAAATAACAGCCCGTTCCATGTTTACGTGCTTTTGGGTAGTCAATCGACCAGACCCGGTTTTTTTTAATAATTTGATACAAATATTGACTGTTCGGCATAGGAATCGAATGCACGTCCTTTGAGACTTAAACTTTTACGCCACGGAGGTTATAGATTTAGTATCTTTTTAGTTAAACATTGGTAAATGTATCTGAAATATTTTTTTGCGAATCTATAATAATACTAGCTGACCCGGCAGACTTTGTACTGCCTCAATCGATACATAAAAGACCTAAACATTTGTATAAAATAAACTGGGCCGTAGAGACTTCGTTTATGCGGTACTCCTACCCCTACACTACCCCTACCCTACACTACCCCTACCCTACACTACCCCCACCCTACACTACCCCTACCCTACCCCTACCCTACACAACCCCTACCCTACACTACCCCTACCCTACACTACCCCTACCCTACACTACCCCTACCCTACACTACCCCTACCCTACACTACCCCTACCCTACACTACCCCTACCCTACACTACCCCTACCCTACACTACCCCTACCTTACCTCTACCCTACCCCTACCCTACACCTACCCCTAATCTACCCCTACCCTACCCTACACCTACCCTAAAAAATCTTAGCAAAAAAACGCTACAAAAACGTTTGTATGGGAAAAAGAAAAAGGCTGTTTTAAGGGGTTTTCAGGCAACTACTAATAAATTAAAAATTAATTAAAAAAACATTGTCCAGCGGACAAAATTGTAAATCTAAACCATTCCCAGATCCCCTTGAACACACACAAAAAATTTCATCAAAATCGGTCCAGTCGTTTGAGAGAAGTTCAGTGACATACACACTCACAGAAGAATTATATATATAAAGATTATAAAGAGGAAAGATTGTCTGATTAAATTGAATAGGCTGCAGACCGATTTCACAAATTCTTTCACCATTTTTTTCGGACGTACATTATGTCGTTAGCCAGGAGGCTTTTACTTCTTCACCGGACATAAAGGCGAGTAGATCTCCAGCCTCAAAACGTACATACTCTTCTTCTTCCTGCCCTTATCCCATATTACTTGGGGTCGGCGCAACACGTTTGTTTCTTCCATTCTGTCCTGTCACCCGTCACACTATCACTAACTCCCTTTTTTTTCGTATCACTCTTCACAAAATCCATCCATCTTTTCTTTGGCCTTCCTCTCCCTCTCCATCCATCAACTTGTATACTTAGAACTCTTTTAGTGACTTGCGTTTCCTCCCTCCTCTTCACTTGAACATACCAAGATAAACGATTCCCTTTCAACTTTTCACTAGCGCATAACACTAACTTACATACTATCACCGACGATATGCAAAAGGTTTTCATCTTTAGTAATAGTATATAGAGGCAAGATTTGACAGTTTGTTTGTTCGCTCCGAATAGGCTTCGGAACTCCTGGAACGATTTAAAGAAATATTTCACCATTAGAAGGTAACATTATCCAAGAGTAACAAAGGCTATGTTTAATTATGAAGTTCCCATGGAAACAGGATTTACGCAGGTGAAACCACGCTAGGGAAGTTAGTGTAAAATATAGGTAAGCAAGATATTATGTATTCGGAATCAAATAAAAAAGTTAATACCACACTGTTTTATTTTTAATTTCACAATGAACATCTGTCATTAAATTCTTGTTCCATTTTCAAAAACATGTAACTATGGTTTAAAGGCGGCCTGTAACGCTAAGCGGCCAGTAACATACACAAACACAACACAAGAAGCGCAGCAAGCGTTTAGTAAATACAGAAAAATAAGCCAATCATTATTTCAAAGGTGTAAGGGTCTATTTTATAATGTCCAATTTAAAGATTCAAAACATTTAACGCTTCCCTACAGTATTCTAAATGCTAATTTAAATAGAAAGCGATTTGAGTCGGATTAATTATAGCTCCGATGAGAACCCTTCTTAATTTTTTCGTAGCCAAATGTTGTAAGATAGTAAAATAAAACATAGAACATGGGTAGTGAAGGTATAGAAATCCTGTAAGTAGTTACGTTACTTTTTAATCTATACTTATAACTATATACATAACTATATGTACTTATAACTAAATATATTATATATACTGAAGAGTTTGTTTGATCAAGTTAATCTCAGAAACTATTGCTCCAATTTACAAAATTCTTTCATTGTTGGGTAGTCCATTATGAACTTTCAACAGGAACGGGACTAAGCGGGAAGCTAGTTTAAAATATTTCAGATTCCTACCTCTTCTTTAATCATGGCTTTAATCCAAAACTTTAAGAAATAATAATTAGGTATTCTTTAATTATAATAATATGTTATTTACAAATAAAAAAAAATATAAAAAAAAATTGGTGGCGCCCTTTTGCGCAGGTTGCTTAGATTGTAGTTTTTAAACCATTTATTAAGGCTGGAGCTCTGCTTGCCTTTATGCCCGATGAAGTAGCCTATGAAAAGCCTCGTGGCTACGTACGTCAATCCGAAAAAAAAGTGTCTTTAAGATGAAAGATGTTTTTCTTTTTCTTTCACCAATCCGCCAGGCGTGGTGTTTACGAAAATATTCCTCAACGACCCTGGTTTGCTAAGGTTTGTTATTGAGAAGTCCCACGTTCAGCAGTGGACATAAACATGCTGATAAATTATAAGTGAATTGTAAGCTAAGCAATTTCTGGTACGCGTCCAATTTTGGTATGATAGGTTCACATTAAAATTTTAGACAAACCAATCAAGTGAACCTGTAATAGGTTTACGGATTGAAATACGTATAACACTGTCTCGATAGAGTTAGGCAGCTAACTGCCTATCCCCTAACTCTGTCGAAACAGTGTACCCTTCGGCTTATTGCTAGTGTAACCCTAGGTTACACTTGAAATAAAAAGCTAAAGTAATACAGCAGGCTATTCCTTTACGGTACATGCGGATTGTGGAATTCGCTGCCCGCTTATATCCGTAGTTGCAAAACTGTTTCATCATTCAAGATTAAAGTAAATAGTAGATTGTTTATCTAGGAAGCAAACTACTATTTTAAAGGCGAGAGTGTTTTTTTTAATCCTGAGCGCAGCGAGGGATTTAAAGTATGTCACTCGAGCTTAAAATAGTGTTGCTCCCGAGGTGGACACTCTACTTTTTATCACCCTCTATTAGAAAATAAGTAAGTGCAACTTATGAACAAGAATTTATTTACGTACAATGAAGAACCATAAGACAAAATAATACTTTCACTTGAGGAAGACGCACTCATTTTTTATAATTCTAAAATCTGAATATGAATCAACTACGAACGAAAGCAGAATGCATTTAATTTCGCGCGTTGTTTATTTTTCATCAACTTTTTTTTAAATTTGGCGCGCTCGCAGTTTTTCAGCCAGTCACATATTCAATACATTGTTCCCGCATGGTTTGTGATTCACCTCTTTGCTGATTGAAACATTATTAACAATATCCACATTCCAAATTCAAATCAATTTTGGTCCCTAGGGATTAATGAGCTATTTTGGTCCCTGTTTACGAGGAATAAAGTAGCTCTTTTTGAATAGATGTGATAAAAAGAATATTATCTCTCCTCTTCGTAACATTTTATATACGAATATAAGTATGTATTCATATACCTATAGTATGTAGTTTATGATTATATCGTATGTATGTATATATGTAGTTATTGTATGTATGTGTATCTATCACACGCTTTAAAATTTTTCTACTTCTGACTTCTCCCCTCGCAGGACTACTGGAAGAGATTTTTTAAGAAATACGTAAGTAGTACTTTTGTACATTGCTGTTTGTCTGTCTTGTTATATTTATATCTTCTCTGTGTGTGTGTGTACATTATGTTATTGTTACTGTATTATTGAAGCTACATTTATACTTAATAAATTGACATGCATAACAAATTTTTGCATGCAAAGTAAACGCTTAGTAGCGAATACATTTATGGCAGAGTAGAATAGCACCTCCCTCTCACATACCGAGGTGTCGTAAAAGGTGACTAAGGTAAAATAAATGGCTCGTAACATAGTAGATTCTAACATCTCAATCTGCAGTACCATTATCAGAGAAGGAAAACTTGGAATAAACCCGGTATGGTACCTCCCGTAAGGCACGAGTCAGGTCCTGCAACCGACCCGGCACCGCACGTAGTGACTGTGGGCCCTGCCGGTTAGGTCGAAAGGGTGGCATAGGTTCTGGGCATGCCTACGTCACCAAAAATCCGCGTCCTAGGCGATGCAGCGTCCGTGGAGAGGACACTTCACCCACTACAGCTTTGCTGAGTGGAATACAACACGGAGAGTGGCAGTGACCGGTTTAAAGCCAGCGCATATAGGCGAAGGCGCAGGCGCCAGGGGTCACTCTTGATAGTGGGAGGATGCATCGTAGGCCCACTGATACGTTACCGCCCGCTACAAGCCGGGCAGCCCCCGGCCAATTAGGTACGTGTCCGCCTCAGTGCTGTCTTGTCCCCTTTGGGTGAAGGGGGCACTAGCTACAACTAGACAGACAGTGCCGTTAATTTATTCACCTGCGGCAAAAAAGATAACACAAAATGCATTCAAAGTCCACGAATCCATGCGTTTAGGGTCATAGAATGTCCATACGATGAGGACAGGCTTCCCGGACAAGAGCGGAAGTCCCAACTGCGTCCAACACCTACGCAAGACTGCCGTTATAGATAGTGAGCTCCTAAGGCTCAACGTAATGATTGCTGCCCTACAAAAAACCCGACTCCCTGACGAAGGTTCTCTACAAGAATCCAATTTCACTTTCTTTTGGAAGGGCAACGATGCATCTGCTATTCGTGAACACGGGGTAGGGTTTGCAATTCGAAATGAACTTTTGCATTCCATCGAAACACCGAGGGGGGTGTCCGAGCGTATTATGACATTGCGCCTTACACTGACTGTGGATTTGTCACCATAATCGCAGTATACGCACCGACACTAAACTCTCCCATGGAGTCAAAAGACACATTTTACCAACAGTTGTCCGAAATAGTCCAAGAAGTACGCCGCGGGGACCGTCTCGTCCTTTTAGGGGACTTTAATACTCGTGTAGGTCGGAACGAGTCATCCTGGCCTGACTGTTTGGGTGGCCACGGTGTTGGTAATCAAAATGAAAATGGCCAGAGGTTTTTAGAGTTTTGTTCCCGCAACCAACTGTGCGTCACCAACTTTAAAGGCAATTTCATGCGCAAGGTATCCTGAAGACACCCTCGTTCTGGTCACTGGCACCAATTAGACCTGGTACTAACTAAAAGAAAGATCTGAAAGACGTTTTGCACACGCGTACGTTTCGTAGTGCTGACTGCGACACAGACCACTCCCTTGTCATTACCTCCGTTCGACTGATTCCCAAAAAGATCCACTCTTCTCGGCCAGGCAAGAGAAGTGATTGAACTCCTTCCATATGCGCTGCCTTCGAAGTATTCTAGGCCTCACCTAGAGAGATAAAGTGACGAACGAGAAAGTGCTGGAACTCACAAAGCTACCTAGCGTAACCGCTCTGTTGAAACAGAAAAGGTTACGCTGGGTAGGTCATGTGTACCGTATGGAGCCATCTCGTCTGCCTAGAGAAACTCTTCTTGGGGCAATAGCGCATGCCAAAAGACCAGCAGGCTGGCCGATCTTGAGGTTCAAAGACGGCGTAAAGTGCGATATGGCCTCCTTCGACATTGATTTTTCCAATTGGGAACACCTCGCAGTAGATCGTGACCGGTGGAGAAAAATCACTGCAGACGGTCTTAAAACTCACGACAATACTTGGTTGGCGGTGCTGGCCCAAAAACGTGAACGCAGGCATAATAGAACTAACATCTCAGCATCCTCCTCCAACACCTAGAACCTAACTTGCAATAGATGCGGTCGCTGCTGCGGATCCCGTATCGGATTATTTAGCCACAAACGCAAATGCTTAAACTCTTGAGACGCTGTTTAAATCATCTGTTTAAGATGTAAAAAGGCCCATGATGACGATGAGTATATCATTATGTCCGGTGAAGAAGCAAAAGCCTCGCGGCTAAATATGTATGTCCGAAAAAAAAAGTACATCATATAATTACGTGATTAGCTACTTAAACTTATCCACCCTTTGCTAGTATGTTCTTTTTATATTTTTAAAATAATAGCTTAGTAAATAGTGGATCTGATGATAGTGAAGGGTGAATCAGTAAATTGAAATTGGCATTGGGTAGGAACTATGTACGAACACTGATTTGCAAAGTTCGGAGGCATGCGGTTAGGATAACATTTGCAATAAACCGGAGGGTTGAAGTTACAGTAAACAGGTTTCGTAGTAAGAAAAGTTTATCTTTTATAGCATTTTTGATGTCGTCTACATTTTCACTTCACTTTTGGTTCAATGCCTTTCGGTCCTTGTTAATAATTTTGCCATATTAATTAAATAACTTACTGCGCGCAGTTTATATATTATTATCTATAAACTATAGATAGATACAAATCTTATCTATACACTGGATGTAGACTAAAAAAATTGATTTAGTCCGTCGGTTAGATTACCAAAAAATATTGGACACGTATTTTTTTTTTGTTCCTCAAACAAAAAATGACGAAGATGCAGCACGTTGAAATTTTGAGTGACGTCACTTCTAGGTACAATTTTACCTAATATTGACTTCTCAAGCCAGTGACGTCAATATTTGGTAAAATTCAGATCTCCTGAACTTTATAGTTCGTTTTGCTTTGTATCTTTATAAATTTTTATTGATTTGATAAATATAAAAATACGTGTACAACATATTTTGTAAGCTAACATAAATAGATTTATTAGAATTTTTTAGCCTTCATACCCATTTTTTCGCATGTTCTTTTAGAAAATAAATTTTGTAAGGTCGTCAAAGCTACCTTTCAAAATGTATTTTGTTTCCTCACAATGGCAGGCATTCGACTTCCTTTAAATAAAAATTAGATGTACCATGTAAATAATATGAAATTCCTATCCAATCATGTTCAACTCAATCGAGATAAAGTGATAAGCCTTCGAGTTTAACTTGCACCGTCCCAGTTCTGCTATTCGATCGTCAAATCTTGTTGGACGGAGTTACAGATAGTTACTATCCGATGTTGTACCGGAGTTCGCGATAACTTCTGTCTATTCATAGTTGCCTGGTACTTTGATGTAGGTATCGGTTGAAACTTTTACTAGGAGACTTTTGTTGTCACTAAATAATAAAAGAAATTAGATTATTTTTATCAAAAATTTAATTTAAAAACGGACAAGTGCCAGTTGTCATTTCATGTATGATGAATTTAGTATTGATAGATAAAATGTTTTTGGACGAAGTTACGGATTGTTACCTTCCGATGATGTACGGGAGTTCGCGCTAACTTCTGTCTATTCATGGTTGCCTGGTACTTTGAAGTAGGTATAGGTTAAAACTTTGACTAGGTTAATTTTATTTTCACTAAATAATAAAAGAAATAAGACTACACAGGACTCAGTTGAATGTATTATTATCAAAAACGGCCAAGTGCGAGTTGTGGCTACATTTGTATATGAAGTATGTGCGTCCAACAGATGAATCTTGTTGGACCGAGTTACGGATTGTTACGTTCCGATATTGTACTGAAGTTGGAAATAACTTCTATCTGTTCATGTTTGCCTGGTAGTTTGATGTAGGTAAAGGCTTTGACTTGTGTTTTCTACTAAATTAGACAGGACTTTAAAAGCGGAATAAAGTAAAATACTTTTTATTGTACAACAAGAAACGACTTTTTTTTATACTATATAATGATAATGTTCCTAACGGGATGGGAGCTAGGCGAGCAAAACTACGCGCAATAAGCTAGTCCTACTAATATTATAAATATGAAAGTTCGTATGTGTGGATGTATGTATGTTTGTTACTCTTTCACGCAAAAACTACTGAATCGATATGGCTTAAACTTTATACGGAGATAGTTAATAAGCTCGATTAACATATAGGCTACAAAAAATTACGCTCCGACCCACTGGAGCAGAGGAACGCGGGCTTAAACGCAGCTAGTATCTAATAACGTAACAGTCTCCACTAAAACGAAATAGTTGGCGACTTAGCCAAACCGCAAATATTAAATTTAATATTGAATTACTTTAGCCCATACTTCGCCGAGCTAACTGCAATGCATTATTACATGTAATGTTTGAACAGCGCCGCCAGTTGCCAAACGAAAAGTAACCGCAATAGGATTAGCTTATGTTAGACTACCTCCGTAGCGGTATTTGGCTCGCTTTAAATCTCAGAGGTCGAGGGTTCGATCCCCACGCCGGACAGGAAATCTTTGTGTAAATTCTAAATTTCTTTCCGGGTCTGGTTGGTTAAAGGACTACTTACCCTCCGTGCCTCGGGAAACACGTTGAGCCGTTGATCCCGATTGTTTTAACATCATTACTAACAAGCGTATACCAGGGGACGGGCAGCAGTCACCTTTGTTTTTTTTTTTGTCCGGTTGAAATTCATGCACGCTTTCCCTCCGCCGCTGCAGCGTATCCGCGCGCTGGCGGCGGGATATGTGGGACTCGCCCTCTCCATAACGGTGGTATGCTTACTCATACCACGAGGAGATGACCCTACACCACTGAAACCCCCCGGACACTCCTTCGATCCGTCGTTGGCGGGGGACGGGTACGCATGAAGCAATCCGGCCCCCTGACGGCACCCGCGGTCGCGGGATCTCCTGCGCCACACTGACTGTGGCCCATTTGCCCATTTATAGGGACGCATGGTGTGTGGAGGCGTCCCTACTATACATGGGTCTTCCCCGAAGAGAGCGGGGCCCATGTGCCCCACTACCTGAGGTGGCGGGGGGCAGCAGTCACCTGCCTGGCTAACTTGGTGGCCATGGCAAACCCTCCCTTGGGAGGAGGCCCATGTTTAGCAGTAGACGTTATATGGGTTAGCATTTACACAAATACACAAAGATTTGTTGCCCCTCATGGAGATCTAGCCCACGACTTACGAAACATAATGCGAGGCTTACACCGGTTTTTTTATTTTATAAATAATTTGTACGTTTGTAAAAACTCAAAAATAAATGTATGTTCTCATTATTTCATAATCCATTTCTAGTACACATCCCTTGAATTATTCGCCTTTGATGTAATGAATTTTATAAGGAATTTTAGATATATCTCAAAGGACACAAATTACATAAAAAGGATTCCGAAAAACCTCATTTTCAATTTTCATTCTAATTAATTGCACACAGTCATATAAGACACACACGCACACACTTTTTTCGGACGGACATTATGTAGTTAGCCAGGAAGCTTTTGCTACTTCACCGGGCATAAAGGCGAGCAGAGCCCTAGCCTAAATGAATCGTTTAAAAACTACAAATTAAGCAACCTGCGCAAGAAGGCGCCCTCTGTGAGAATTGAACCTCGGCACAGGACGGTTGCTTGCAATGAGATAAAGGAATTATGACGTTTAGTTTTTAGTGAAGTTTTATGTAACTGTCGCACACACACTGTCTCATTCAAATCATACGGTATAAAAAGTTCATTGGTTCTTATGTCAAGAAACATTTTTCTGCCCTCAAGTAAAGTTACCGACTACCGGAACGTGACAAACTCAAACTATCTTTTTCTATTACATAACGCTTCAATACAATACCCAAGAACAAGATTCATATCACGTATACACAAAAAAGCTCTTCCTTTGCTAAGATAGGTCAACAACAATAATATTCATACGATACCACAATCTGTTTTACAAACCCGCAGGCGAATTATGTAAACAATGCGACCAATTGGCCGAGTGATTGCTTAAAACTGACGAACTAATATAGCAACGCGACGCTTTAATTTTAAAGTTGTTATAATCACCAACAATAAATTTAAGCTGTGGTATCTCACTGTATGCCTGTATGCCATAAAAGAAAGCTCAAAGTTACTCAGCAAGCTATGGAAAGATCTATGCCCCAACAATTACAAGGAAATCCTTGTGCGATGAAATCGGTAATGAAGAGATCCGCAGGAGGTTTAGCAAGCTGAAGTGGCAATGGGCAGGACATATAGCCGATAGAGCAGAAAGGTCTCGAGTGGAGACCACGAACTGGCAAGGGCAGCGTGAGACGACCGCCTGCACGATGGACCGACGACCTCATTGAGGTCGCAGGGAGTCAGTGGATGCAGGCCGCTAGCGATCTTTCCCGCTGAAAATCGAGGAGGCCAATGCTCAGCAGTAGACCTCCAAGCACCAATGGTTTTCACTGCATCACCGGCTTAGTGGTTACGGTAGTTGCTTCTGAGACCTGGTGTTCTGGGTTCAAATCCCACCCGGAACGATTATTTGTGTACGCCCTAGATAGGTAGTTGTTCTGATTCTGGGTGTACTTTGTGTCCGTGAATTGAGTGTTTGTAAAGTCTCCCGCGACAATTTTGCAACATATATTTGCCTTACAATACAGTAACAGTTAGCTAAACTAAACTACCTAAGCTTATAACATAATCTATACAAAACTCATAAAATAAAACTAGAAGTAAACTACGCCTGCGGAAAGAGTGCTCTAAAGTGCCAGCCTGGCTGGCGACGTTGCGCGTTGAATTGCTAGGCTGATTGTAAGGTGCTAGTACGCACCAGCCCTTGTTTTAACTTATTTTAATACGACATTTAACAATAAGATTCATCATATACCTACATACATACATAAACCTCTTCTTTTGTTACAAAAGGCCATCAGATAACATATTGATGCGATACTACAATCTGTGTCACAATCCCGGATATTAAAAGATAGTGAACAGCCGATATGCCTTGTAATATAAAGCATTGGACATGTATTGAATCAGCTACTTATACGACAATGATGTGTTTGTCATCATCAGCCCGTATAACGTCCACTGTTGAACACGGGCCTCCTTCCGAGGGAGGCTTTTTGCCATAGTCACCACGCTTGGCAGGCGGATTTGTGACCGCAGTATTATGCTGTAACATACAAAAAGGCTGCTGTCCGTTCCCTGGTATACGATTGCTATAAATGATGTTATAACAATCGGGACCAACGGCTTAACTTAACTTTCATTATTATGTGGGAGAAATGTTAAATGCCTTGGTACCTTTGTAGTGTATGACTAATACCCTCCATACAAATCTAGTATTTAAATAATACGTTAAGTATAAAGAAGCGAGTCTGCCATGGAAAGCTACCACTTCTTTCCCTGGTGACTGAAGCACGTGACCTGACACGAGGACCGCTAGCATACTGGTCGTGTGAATGTGAACCCCCTACAGAATCTCCGTAAGGGCAGGGCATCAGGCCCCGCCGTCGAGGGGCCGGATTGCTCATGCGTACCCGGCCCCTGCCAACGGCGTATCGAACGAGTGTCCGGGGGGTTTTAGTGGGGTAGGGTCCTCTCCTCGTGGTATGAGTTTAGCATACCACGCCATGGAGAGGGCGAGTCCCGCATATCCCACCGCCAGCGCGCGAATACGCTGCAGCGGCAATGGGAATGCGTAAATGCATTTCCCCCCGAAAAAAAAGGCCTCATGCCCCACCGAAAGGCCTACCTGTCTTCACAGGTGACGAGGACATCCACAGAAAGACCTGATTAGTCACCTTGTAACTCGGAAGAGTTCCCGCGAAGTCTTAAAGGAAGCGAGTTAATACACTTATAGCAGAGAGATAACATCTTTATTCGAAACTCTTCAGTTTTATATCTTTATACTTATATAGAACGCTCAAGATTATGTTTATTTGTATGTTTGCTTGGACCCAGGGACTAGGACAAGGACTAATGGTCCGATTTGAAAAATTCTTTCAATGTTAGATAGTAATTTTTTTTTAATTTTTATAGTTAGAATAAAGGATATATTTAATTAAAAAGTTTTTACGGGAACGGAAGATATATTATGTGGGTGGAACTAGACGTGGTAAACTAGTCTCTCATATTATTTTTTTCTTGGACAGCCACTAACTGACACCACTTTCAATGCGTGTTATCCAATATAAGCACTGTTCAAAAAATGGTATCCACAAAAAAAAACATATAAAAATCTTGTTTTTCCAAGAATGTTATAGAAAATATGTAAATAAAAACCCTTATCAAATGTCAAATCCGACTTTAGTATCCTCAAGGTTGCTTTCATTTATTACAAGAGAGATGAATGAGATAAAAATATCACCAGTATTTTATCTTGTTGTTATGAAATATGGCGAAATTATATCGTCGTGATAAATTTATGGTCACTAGTCTCTACGGGGATGACCCAAATTATTACCCTACTATTTTTATGTTTCAAAATTGAGATTAATAAAATTCGACCACCGGCAAGACTCGAACCTGCATCTGAGGTTAAGCCACTATGGTTTATTTTTATTTTTATTAACCTTTATTGTCTCACTGCTGGGCAAAGGTCTCCACCATAACCTTCCACTCTTCCCTTTGTGCGGCTTATCAATGCCTTAACCAATTTAATCAATTCCTTTTCCATAAAGTATTCAAAAACATTAAAAAACCTACTATTTTTACTATAAACAAGCTTTTACCCGTGGCTTCGTTCGTATTGAAGCCAATGTTACTTTTAATACCTTCAAAAATATGTGTACAAAGTTTCATGATGATTGTTTAAGTAGATTTCGCGTAAAAGCGTAACAAACAAACTTACATTCACATTTATAATATTCGTAGATAAGCTTCCCGCGCGCGGTTTCGCCCGCATTACTCATGTTCCCGTAAGAACTTCATAATAAAATACTGCCTAGAGCCTTCCTCTATCTCATCATCATCAGCCCGTATAACGTCCACTGCTGAACATGGGCCTCCTCCTAAGGGAGGGTTTTTGCCATAGTCACTACGCTTGGCAGGCTGATTGGTGACCGCAGTATTATGTTGTAATACACAGGGAAACGCTGCTGCCCGTTCCCTGATAAACGCTTGTTATAGATGATGTTATAACAATCGGGACCAACGGCTTAACGTGCTTTCCGAGGCAAGGAGGGTAGTCCCTCAACCAACCAGACCCGGAAAGAAATCTTAGAATTTGCACAGATTTTCTGTCCGGCGTGGGGATCGAACCCACGAACTGCGAGATTTAAAGCGAGCCAAATACCGCTACGCTACGGAGGTTGTCAAACTTACATTCACATTAATTATAATATTCGTATCTCTCCTTGAAGTTATAATTCAATGGACTATTATGTATCATTACATAGTATAAAACAAAGTCGCTTGCCGCTGTAACTTCCGATGCCCTCGTAGACCCGAAGTCCGAGAGGCCCGCGAACTGTAAAGTAGAGCGACAGTTGCACAAAACTCCCCTAAAGAAACTAAAAGCCATAATCCCTCAATCTCCCCGTCAGCGACCGCCCTGAGCCGAGGTCCAAGTCCCATAGGGGACGCCCTCTTGCGCAGGTTGCTTAGTTTGTAGTGTTTAAACCATTTATCTAGGCTGGAACTCTACTCGCCTTTATGCCCGGTGAAGTAGCAAAAAAGGGCTAACTACATATTATGTCCGTCCGAAAAAAAAAAACAAAAAAAGCTTGCCGCTGTCTGTCCGTCCCTATGCATGCTTAAATCTTTAAACCTACGCAACAGATTTTGTTTTTTTTTTTATAGATAGAGTGATTCAAGAGGAAGGTGTATATGATACATCAGAATTACACCCGTGCGAAGCCGGGGCTGGTCGCTAGTAGGGCGCTTTGTAATAATGTAACAAATTTATGTAAACCTTGTTTATATAGATAAATATGATTTAATTTGATTTGACTTATTTCTGTACCTTCCTGTTTTTATTTCGGAAGGACATATGCAGTTAGCCATGAGGCTTTGGCCACTACACCGGGCATAAAGGCGAATAGAGCGCCAGCCTTAATAAATAGATTATAAACTACAAACTAAGAAACCAGCGCAAGAGGGCGTCCTATGTGAGACATAGACCTCGGCTCAGAGCGGTCGCTGACGATGAGATTGGGGGATTATGACTTTTAGTTAAATTTCTGTACCAAATTAATTATTCAACACCGCAAAACGACTAAGCAAATATAATAATTTTACATTGCTTTAAAATCTTTCGTGATTTGTATACATAATTTATAGTCGACGCGGGTCTTAATCGCGGTACAATTTTAAGGCAAATCATTACCTTTTTAATAAGCCGACGTTTTAACATGGGTTACCAGTTGTGGTCATGGATATATTGGTCTATTCGTGACCACAATTGGTGTGTGTACAATGGTATTCTAAAAAAATGTTTTCATTCTACTAGTATATCTGTGCTTACTTAAGTTTCACAGTAAAATTGGTTCTCTCTAACAATCTATCTCAGCCAACAAGTTTCTGTTATTACAAACTTTTCACATTTACGTCGTAACTTTATAGTGTTAGTACTTATTTACGAGAAAAATTGTATTTTAATACAAATGAAAACAAATTCCATTCATACATTTATTGTAGGTGGTGAGTAATTGCGGGTTCCAAGTCAGTTTAACTTTTTTTCTCGGGACTGTCTCGTAAGGGGCGCCCTCTTGCGGGTTGCTTAGTTTATAGTTTTTAAATAATTTATTAAGGCTGGAGCTCTGCTCGCCTTTATGTCCGGTGAAGTAGGAAAAGCCTGGTAGTTTAGTTCTATTTTCCCTAAGTGAACGTATTGCATTGAGGTTACCACTTTATTTTCAATTGATCGACTAAACTATATTTTGTATTTTTTCAAAACTTTAGGCTCAATAGTTATGGGGGTCAGGCGGGAATCAAATTTTGTCTTCTTTCATGAATAAATTCAAAATTGTTTATTTTACAGTAATAATAAAAATATATTTGAAATATTATCGAACCCTTTGATTTCATTTCATTAACTTTTGCCAACCCCTTTTGTTATTTACTAATTTGTCCCTAGATAATGACTTTACTTTTACAAAAAAGAAATATTTACTTTAAATACACATCTGTGTTTGGGGTCATAGGATTACATAATTCTCTTCCTAGCAAATTTCACTGGATTTAGTCCAGTTGATTCGGGGCACATTGGCTGTGACAAAGACGAGTGATCGAAAGGTTCCGTATTTTCATTTTTGTACGTGGAACAAAACTTATAGTATTATTATTAATATTATTTGTTTATACACTAACAGTTCGTACAGCTGATGCAAATAGATTACCACTGACTAAAAAAAAAAAAATTAGCTACCAGAAGTAAGTAAAAAATGCTAGCGTCAAACAAAAATAAGACCTATTCACAAACTTTTCTCTCAAAACTCAACTTTTCTGACATAAAAGATTTACCGCGACGAAACAAGTGGAATAAAGTAACTTACCTATAAGTGGCGTAACTACATGGTGCAACATGTAGGGCTAGTAAAGTGCATAAGGACTTAGCCCTTTTTTAATTTTATTTGTAAATATCTAGTTTAGATTCAATTGTTGTTCAATTATAAATATGTCATATGTATGCACTTAAAGTTTTTTGTTTAAAAAATATATATTTGTAAGTGTTGCAGAACACTTTTTTATATTATAGTATAAGTAGAAAGTTTTATTTCCAATAGAAGCAATGAATCCCTAAGATTAAATGCTTCCATTGGAAATAAAACATTACGTGTCGCAGGGACTTCACATACCCATAGTTAACGGTTAAAAATTACAATCGGACTCAGGTCTTAGGTTGGAAATCGAACCCAGGACACCAAGTCTTACAGGCAACTACCGTAACCACTCCAGCAATCAACATAAGTGATTTATTAAAATTTAATTACAATGTATGGTTTCCAGCTTCAAATAAAGATCACATCCACATCATATCTTTCTATGGGTTCGTAAGAGGGGACTTAAAGACATACAGCTGATGGATTGGCAGCAGTATCAATGAGCTGAAAGATACTGCTAAGAGCTGGATACTGTTGACTTTCTTGATATGGTGGTGAAACTTGAGACTGCGAATTAGTTTGCTGTGGCGGAATAATCTTGTAGGATGTTATGTTGATTGGAGTTTCAAAAGTGTATTTGTCTATTGTTTTTCTTATTTGCGGATTTGTGCTTGTGATACTGCAGAGTGCAAATCGAGATTGATTTTAGTTTGTTTAAAGATCGAAAGCCTTTTCACCGCTTTACTCATACTCAAAAAGAATAGATATTTTTTTTCGTCTTGCTTGGTTCCGCCATGCATGTTGACTACGGCATTGTCCTTCAAAGCCTTTTCACCGCTTTACTCATACTCAAAAAGAATAGATCATTTTTTTCGTCTTGCTTGGATCGGCCAAGCATCAAACTCTCAAACCTCCTCTTTAACAGACCTTTGCATGCTGGGGGGGCTTGCCACGGTTTATTAAAAATGAGGCTCATTTTTAGCTGAGAACGTCAAGAGGCTGTTTGACGATGTTCAGCCCCATCCAATGAAGTGAAACTACGCCGCTGTTGCCGGTAAAAAAGTAACGACAAGAAAACAGCTACAATGTTAAAATATTTTAATGGATTAACTTTACGGATTAAAATGAAGAGAAAATAAAATAAACCAGCAGTTCTTAACTGCTTGCCGGCTGTTGGGAAGTTGGTTTGGACAGAAACAGAAAAGTTTGTTCGCTTTTAAAAATGAAAAATGGAGTTTTTGCAATATGATTTAAATGCAAATTTTAATAAACAGTTGAGCTTTTCTTGTTATTACCTACTAGTTTCCCACGCGCGGTTACACCCGCGTAACTCCCGTTCCCGTGGGAACTTCATAATTAAATATAGCCTATGTCATTCGGGAATAGTGCAACTTTCCAACGATAAAAGATTTTTTCAAATTAGTCTAATAGTTTCGAAGTCTATTCAATACAAACAATCAAATCTTTCCTCTTTATATTATTTGTATAGATTTTGACTGAGAAAGTTATTCTAATTGTTTGTCTGTTAAGCTTTTACGCGATGATCCGAGTTTCATAAATTTTTTTGCGACTTTTACTATAGGACCAACTCTGAAATCGCGAAAAAAAATCTGCTTTATCCATACATTTTTCGAAGTAAGTGAATAATGATAACGATCTGCCCCGGCTTTGATCGTGTAGTAAAACTTAATAACCTTGACAAATTATACAGGGTTATTTTTAAAACATTAACAACCTTTCAAGGCGTGAAAGTACTGATGATTATAAGCGACTTTTACTATAGGACCAACGCTGAAATCGCGAAAAAAAATCTGCTTTATCCATACATTTTTCGAAGTAAGTGAACAAAAATTTATGAAACAGCTGATTTTTTTTCGCGATTACAGTGTTGGTCCTATTGTAAAAGGTGCTTATAATCATCAGTACTTTCACCCCTGTAAGTTTGTTAATGTTTTAAAAATAACCCTGTATACACGAACAGTTGTTGATTAAAGCTTTATTAAAATCCGTTGAGTAGTTTTTGAGTTTATCGAGAATAGACATACATACGCGGTAGGATTCTTCTGTTAATAGAATAATATATATTGTGAAACAAACAGGGTTACTGTAAATGTATGTATGTATTCCTGTTAGGATATTATATAATGTTAGTACTAAGGAGAGTACATTTTACATTTTAAGAGACATTTTAATCGAAATTTAACCTCTTAAATGCATAATTAACTTACAGTGCTATATTAATTCCATCTATTTTTTATAACGATCTGTGTAATCAAAATATATAATCAATATACCAGAAATCGAAACAGTTCTTATGAAAATGATCTTTTAATGCCAGAAGCCATTAAATTTAGGCAATTACATCACCTACACACAAATTTATAACTTTTGGATTATATTTATATAAAATATATTAACAGAAATACGCCACTTTTCCAAAAACCCTGTATACTAAGAGCTCAAGTACTAGCGGTCTCATCCTTAGAGCATATTAAAAAACTTTCAATATAAGCTTTTCAATCTATCCATTAATCCCTTTTCACATAACTGAAAAGGCGCACGAGGAATTCTACTTTCTTAAAACTTTAAGCACTCCGTTTTATTTTGTAATAATTGTATTTTAATGTTTCTAGTTAATAAATAAATAAAATAAATTTATATTCGTCTTTCAATGTAGTTGACAATTAAAGAATTCAACAAACGAACAAAATGATCCTATGGTGCTAGTAGGTCATTTAGGAAAACTGATATGTGTTGCGTAGCGTTTAAGTTAAATCCCGACGCGACGCCGGACAAAAATCGTTGTGTAATATAATAGGTTTAGTTCCGGGTCTGGTTGGTTGACTAACTACCATGATAGAATAGTCTAAGTTCTATCCTTTGAGTATATTATTATTTAGACGGACCATAAGTATCTCGACGAACGCGCTTTAGTGCTACCACCGAATCAAAGACCCGGCGAAACAAACTCAGCGGGGTTATTCTACAGTCGGTTTCAGCGCGGCCTCATCGAGACGATTCGGCGAAATATACACAGATGGGCATTTCAAAATTTTTATGTTATATATAATTCTGTCAATCATTAAATTATCTTTTCGCTGAGTCATTACCTACAAATTAAAATCACGACATTATAAATAGCTAGAGATGATATTGCAGACTCTGCTTACAATTCTTTAGTCTAGATTTCCAAAAGGCATTTAGCGTTTAAAAGCACTTTTACTCGATAATTTAAAAAGGATCTTTCGTCGAACTAAACTTAACAATGATAGATGTTCCCAAATCATAACACATAATAAAAGGGTCTTTTATCAGTTTTGGGCTTATATACGTAGGGTTCAAAGATGTCTTTTTGAAAAGAATTTTGTTAGCAAGATGATCTGAATGGGCAATTTTACTACTATAAGCTGCGTTGAATATACTAAATATGTACTCAATTCTATCGTGAATCAATAACCGAGCATTTGATGGAGTTTTTTCGTAATATTTGTACCTTTATTTGTTTCTTCTGCTTTATAGTAATGTATAAAGCAGAAGAGTTTGTTTATTTGCTTGAACGCGCTAAACTCTGGAACTTCTGGACGGATTCATAAAAATATTTTATTATTAAATAGCCCCTTTATCGAGGAAGGATAGGCTATCCTACTAATATTATAAACGCGAAAGTTTGTAAGTATGAATGGATGGATGCTTGTTACTCTTTCACGTAACAACTACTGAATGGATTTGGCTGAAACTTTGCACAGGGATAGTTAATAAGCTCGATTAGGTAACATATGGGCTTCGAAAAATCACGTTCCGACCCACTGGAGCAGAGTAACGCGGGTAAAACCGCGGGGCACAGTATTTAATAAAGAAGTTCCTACGGAAACGGGAGTTATGCAGATGATACGCGGAAAGCTAGTTAACATATATTATTACTAGCTTCCCGCGCGCAGTTTAAGAAATTCGTAATAAAACATCATATAGCCTATTTCTATAAAAGCGCTATCTAACTTAAGGAATTTTTCAAATCAAGTCAGTATTTTCTTAGATTCGAGCGTTCAAGCAAACTATTCAACTTATATCAATATATAATATACTAGCGACCCGCCCCGGCTTGGCATGGTTGCAACGCCGGCGTATTATACATATAAAACTTCCTCTTGAGTCACTCTTTTTATTGAAAAAACCGCATCATAATCCGTTGTGTAGTTTTAAAGATCTATGCATACAGGGACGGACAGGACGGACAGACAAGGAAGCGACTTTGTTTTATACACGGTTTTATACTATGTAGTGATCAAGTTGAAGAGTAGGTATATAATGTATAGAATATAATACTAATGTATAGTAGTATAGATTAACAAACGTGCTATAGTAACGTTACATATTTTACAATGCGAATTTACATTTGGTAATTGCCATTTTTCACAAAAGGAAATCGAACTATTTCAATGGGGCTTAGCTCGCCCACGTCCACTCACTACGGCGATGTACGGTCAGCAAACGATTCAATATGCTTTCTAGAAATACATTTCACAAGGGTTCTCTAATGACTTCTGGCCCTTTTGAAACTAAGTCTGTATTACATCGTCGTATTTTTATTTAAATGCAATACTATTCGTAAGTAGCTGGCTGGTTGGAAGTCTTTTATTATTTCATGCAAAACTTAATGAACTTTTAAAACTACGGAACTTGAATGTCTTAAACTAAGCATTTCAATTATGACTGTATGAATATCAAATACTAACAGTCCTGTGTTATTTCTCTACCTTCACTTAAAATATAGCTTATGATATTCATAATAGAGTTGGGTGATAAATTATGTCACAGTGTAAAATCACTGTCATCCGCTGACTAAAGTGATCACTGTGATCTTTCAAGAAGGAACTACGTTCCAAAGTAACGTGTGTCATTCCGACAAGTGTTTTTCCCTCTTGTATCATGTATTTTGACTTTAAAGACAATAGAAAAGTGCAAACCATGTACCCAATCGTGATCGAAGTGACAACTGTGACGATAACTACCATTTATGAGGTTTGAGTTAGGTTACCAGAAGAACTTGTAACCTCGGAAGCATGAATTTGTGATGAGAGTGACCGTCGTAACAAAGTCACGATTATTTTTAACGGTTACTATCGACTCACCGAAACACACCGCTGTTTGACGGTGACGGAAAAGTTAAAACTTTGCACACCTCTAATTCACACATAACTTGGTATTTTTTTGGTCAAAGAATTTTCAAAATCCTTTCAACAGATCTAAAGATTACCCCTTACAAGTTTACAAACAATTCACAAACATTACCTCTTTATAATATTAGTATAGATAAGTTACTTTTTTTGTAGACCGTACGGGATTACGTGTGGTGAACCAGGATTTTCGCAGTCATCAACCAATCTACTGCATTCTGTATTGTGATATTGTATGACTATTGCAACAAATGGCCGGCGCTTTGGGGATTATTCTGACTTTTTTTTTATGGAGACTGGAAAGCACAAAAGTAGCATCGAGATAGTTTATTGTATTATTTAAAGCATCATCAGCATTAGCTTACAACGTATTATTTTTAGACAACCTCCGTAGCGTAGCGGTATTTGTCACGCTTTAATTCTTGGAGGTTCGATCCCCACACCGGACAGGAAATCTTTGTTTAAATTCTAAAATTTCTCTCCGGGTCAGGTTGGTTGAGGAACGCCTCGAAGTGGGTCAATTTTATTCATATACTAAAAAAACCACCACTATAACGTCCACTGCTGAACATGACATGCTTCCTCCAGAGGGAGAGTATTTGCACTAGTTATTCCGCTTGGCAGGCAGGTTGGTGACCGCAGTAATATGTTGTACCACACAAGGAAAAGCTGCTGCCCGTGCCTTAATATACGATTATTATAGATGATGTTGTAACAATCGGGACCAACAGCTTAACAACGGCTTCTGGATGAAGTATCTTTCTAATGACGAAAGAATTGCGTTTAAGCAGACAAGCTCTTTATCTTCTTAATATTAGTATAAAATTTAGGACAATAATAAAAAACAAATATACAACCATAATATGCTAATTTAAACTAAATCTATACTAATATTATAAAGAGGAAAAATGTGTGTGTAAGTATGTTTGTAACTAATAGGCTCAAAAAGTACGGGACCGATTTTAAAAATTCTTTTACCATTTGAATGCTACATTATTACTGATTAATATAGGCTTTATCTAATTATGAAGTTCCCACGGTAACGGGAGTTACGCGGGTGCAACCGCGCGTGGGAAGCAAGTACCTTATAAAAATAATTAATGAAATAATTACCATTCGTAATCTATTCAAAGCTAACCTAGCATAATAAAACATGCACAAATTCTTTTCCCTCAGTTAAAATCGCGTCCCAGAGCTTAGCAGCGTCTCAAGACTAAAATAAATATTTGCAAAGTGAAAAGGAAAATTAAAGAAAAATTTTCCTCAGCTTACTTCGGTTAATATACTCGGAGCTTCGTATTGTTAATTTTGATGAGTTTTTCCTAATCGCGTTTGTATTCAAATGAAAAGGAAATTTGTGAAAACGTCCCCAGCCTATTTTAGTTTAGCTTTAGCCTACGACTTTGTCCGTAAATTCCGATTTCTGCATTTAAACTTTGATGCACCGTTTCATAATGAAATCCCTGCTAGATTCATTCTTCTGAGCTTCTTTTTTGTTCTTCTCAGAGTTGCCACGTCCAGAATTGGTGTTAAGAAAAATAAACAAAGAACATTACTTTTAAATATTTTTAAATGTGTCTATGACTTTGACATGCCTTTAAAAGTTGTTGTTCATAGGTTTGTAAGTTACTTTTTTTAAGAGCTCAATGTCGTTACACTCATACCATGTAACAAAGAATTTTTCTTTTTTTTTACATTTCAAATTGACTACATTCTAAAAACTTAAGGCTGAATTTCTGCTCGCCTACATGGCCGGCGAAGTAACAAAAGCCTCTTGACTTACATATTCGTTAAAAAAAACAGTGGTTAACTTTATTATATGACTAGCTTCCCGCGCGCGGTTTCACTCGCGTAACTTTCGACCCCGTGGAAACTTCTTAATAAAAAATAGCCTATATATCCGGGGATAGTGAAGCTTCCCAACGGTAAATGATTTTAAATCGGTCAAGTAGTTTCAGAGCTTATTCAATACAAACAAACAATCGACTTTATTATATTAGTATAGATTAAATTAAGATTCTATCGGTACTTTAAATCTTGTCATTAAAATTTTTACACCAACATAATTCAACAGCCCAGCAACATACTAAGTAAATTAACTGCTCAAATAAAGATATCTCCAAGAACTAAGTCTATCACCTAAGTTTCTAGACAAATTAATGCACAAAGCCTAATCATGTCTAATAAGTTCGAAACTAACATTAATTTAGGACAACTTGAGTTAAACCTAAAACCACAAGAAGATGAATTAGTATAAATACATTTTTATTACTTCTCATTGAGATTCATTTCTCGCCAAAAAATTAAGGTTTGTTCGCTAAACCTAACATTAAGGGGAATCGAGCACTGAACCGATTATGATGTGGAATTCACCAGAATAAAGCCAAAAGCAATAATTGTGTGACTAACCTTTTTATCTCCGGTTCCACGGTGGATGATGATGTCCAGCCTTCAATTTTTCGCTTCGAGTCGAGTGGGGTTCGACACTCGGAACTTACTAAGTTTTTTTTTAATAATCATCCATCTTCGAATGTTGATCTTGATTCAGATCAAGTACTTACTACGATATATTCTTGACTAGATTCCCGCACGTGGTTACCCGCGTAGTTCCCGATCCCGAGGGACTTTCATAAATAAATATAGCCTAAAGCTTTCCCCAATAAATGGGCTATCTCACACCGAGTTGATGTTTTAAATCAGACTAGTCATAATCATCAGCCCGTATAACGTCCACTGCTGAACATGGGCCACCTCCCGAGGTAGGGCTTTGCCATAGTCACCACGCTTGGCAGGCGGGTTGGTGACCGCAGTATTATGTTGCAATACACAAGGAAATGCTGCTGCTCGTTCCGTATTATACGATTATTATAGATGATGTTATTACAATCAGGATCAACGGCTTAACGTGCTTTCTGAGGCACGGAGGGTAGTTTCTCAACCAACCAGACCCGGAAAGAAATCATAGAATTTACACAACGTTTTCTAGTCCGGTGTGGGGATCGGACCCACGGCCTCCGAGATTACCGCTACTCTGCGGAGGTTGTTTGTTACAATATTAATTGCCGATAAATTACTTAATCTTAGTAATTTATCAGAAAATATTAGTATCAATTTGCTATTTTTAATTCTACCTGCAGTTTTATCTTGTAGTCACCGGATCGATCCCCACCCATTGCACCCACTCGTAACGCAAACATTTTTAGCCAAGCACGAGGGGTTAACAAGAATACTAGAAGACTGCAAAACTCTGCTAGTAAGCTATAAAAAAAAATATATAGAAAACTGAATATTTTACATTCTTCTTTCTACTTTTGACATACATACAGCAGCGAGAATAGTACAACAATAGCACCTCGCAAACATCTAAACAAACTTCCGAAACAAATCTTTTAGCAAGAATGCCAACAAGACCGTAAAGAACCCGTTTTCAATTTATTTTTATTACCGAGTCAACAGAACGGTGTGTTACACTGACCCTCTGTGCCACAGACTAAAATAGTTCAACATTTATTTGCATCCTGGTCTATTATTATGAAATTAAGTTGTCAGATGTCGTTTTTTTTAAAGAATAATATTTTATTGAATAACTACTTTCTAATATAATGACAACCTCCATAGCGTAGCGGTAATTGGCTCGCTTTAAATCTCGGAGACAAGACATCTTTGTGTAAATTCTAAGATTTATTTCCGGGTCTGGTTGCTTGAGGGACTACCCTCCGTGCCTCGGAAAGCACGTTAAGCCGTTGGTCCCGATTGTTATAACATCATCAATAACAAATGAACCAGGAACGGGCAGCAGCGTTTCTCCTGTGTATTACAACATTACACTGCGGTCAACAATCCGCCTGCCAAGCGTGGTGACTATGGCAAATACCCTCCCTCGGGAGGAGGCCCATGTTCAGCAGTGGACGTTATACGGGCTGATGATTATGACTAGTCTGATTTAAAACCTCAACTCGGTGTGAGATAGCCCATTTATTGGGGAAAGCTTTAGGCTATATTTATTTATGAAAGTCCCTCGGGATCGGGAACTACGCGGGTAACCACGTGCGGGAATTAGCCCTTTATACGGGCTGATGATGATGATTCTAATAAATATGAACAAAACTACATAAGTTTCACAACTCTATCATCTGTTATCTTTGGTCACTTTCGATTACAACTATGAAGAGATAATATAATTACAATTTACATTTATAAATGTTTATAAACTTATTTTTGTTTCAATTCTTAGTGTTCATTATATATTACTGACTGTCTTTAACTACTTAATAGGCGTGACGACAGTATCAAAAAATTAAAGATTTAATGTTTTTAGGGGAAAGTACATATAAAAAGAAATTATTACACTTATTTATTTTTATATATAACCTTGAGATTAATGTGATTTTTAATAAAATAAAAGATTAAAATACTGCAATCGGCCATTATGACTGAAACACCAATCACGGCGCATGACGTCACGATATTGTAACCATCAAAGAGAATTTAACCACTACGTTAGGTTTGGCGGACTCAATGACATTTTTTACAATAGCGTGACGTCATAGCCGACGCCATGACACTTGAGGCTTTTTTTCGCGCGCTATTTAAAATTTAATAGAAATATGGCTTAAACTTCGTTAAATTTAAATTTATTAGCGAAATATTGTGTTTTTCGTACTTAGAAAATGACTACCCACGTTGCGCAAGAGGATTTCAAAATCTTGCCTAATGCCTATTAAGAATTCCATTCCTGTGTGCCTATCTACTTCAAGATTTCTTAATAACTTTACTTTACTTCCCATCTCGTCCTCCTGACCCTTAGTTTGCTAAGAAACATCCGATGCACTCGTATACCCGAAATCCGAGAGGCCCGCGAAATGTAAAGTAGAGCGACAGTTGCACAAAACTCCCCTAAAATTCTAAAAGTCATAATCCCTCAATCTCATCGCCAGGGACCGCCCTGAGTCGAGGTCCAAGCTCCGCAGGGGGCGCCCTCTTGCGCAGTTTTCTTAGTTTGTAGTTTGTGCATCATTTATTAAGGCTGGAGCTCTGCTCGCCTTTAGACACGGTGACGAAAGTCCATCCGAAAAAAAAAACACCTTGCAACTAGCTTTTCTGGGTGCACGACAGTCCCCGCGCCAAGTCGAGTAAAAAAACACCGCGCATCTATCATCCTTTCCTCGAAGCACTTCAGGCCATTTTCAATTATTATTTAAAGTCGTAATGCCCTAAGCGCTTAATTTACTTATTTATGGGCTATTTCAGCCTTGGCCAACAGTGCTATTAAAATGAAGTCAGGTCTTGACTTTTTTGAATATTAGTCAGTTTTTGAACAAACATTTGGTGACGTCGTATTTATCTGGTCTTCTATACATCTATACATATAATAAAACTGTAGTGGTCGAAAGTCTGTACATACAAAAAAAATTGCTAAAAACCAAGTATATTAGAAGTAAAATAGAACACATCAAGATTTTGACTGTTTGTCTGTTTGTACGGGCTAATCTCCAAACCTGTAGCAGCGATTTAAATGACATTTTTCATGGGTGTACCTTACTCATAATATAATGGGTTCCCGCGGGATAGTTCAAAAAACGAAGGAATACCTAACTAATAATATCGGTACCTACATAGTACCACAGCTTAGGTACGTAGACATTACAATTCTCGTAAGAACGACGTATTGAAAGCCAAAAAAACCAGATAAACTTATATTTTTGTACTGTGTCCCCAGCCCTTCAGAGTTAACAGCTCATAAAAATGATGGATTTTTGGACAAGACCAAAACCCCAACATATTGGTCAATGAATAACCCTTTATTTTTGTAAGCAGTTCGACCATGAGTTTTGGTTTAACTGAAGTAAAGTCGTTTTTTACGACTTCGACTTCGATAAAGTAAGGTTATTTTATTATAGCGTCACCGTCAATGATGAAAAAGAACTGGAAATTCCTTAAAATAACACCACTGTATACATCAAACAATACACACCACACACGGACACTGTTTCAAAGTTTTTATTTTATTTATACATGTCTTCTTGGCTTGTTTTATTATTATTGTCTACTGCATAGTTGAAATTAAATGAAATAAGATATAAGATATCATTTATTTTCTCACCACAATTTACAATAACAAAAATAAATTAGTCTATTACAGAGCATAGCTTTTGTGGGAGACTGGTGCCTAAAAGGGGCGTTAGCCTGTATTTCAGGACACCAGGCCTCCATCCCAGATATTGTTTTTAATTATATATTACAAATATAGAGCAGGTTGTGCTATTATTGAAGTTTTATTGTAACATTTATTTTTTTACAAGGGTGATGTCTATGTTAGTAATTACACTGTATGTGTGTGTGTGTTTATGTGTAGTGTGATCAATGGGTGTGTGTGTGTGGGTGTGTGTGTGCGATTTCTTGAAGATATTTGTTATTCGTCGATTTTGATTATTTTTTCAGTGTTCTCATAGTTTAATGTCAGTAGCCATTTGGTTAATCGATTTTTGCATGCGGATTTTGTTAGCGGGAATATGTTAGAAGTTTTATTAATTTTGTTGTATATGTATCCTGCGATGAAGCAAAAGAAGTGATTTGTAAAGCGGGTATGGAAGCGGTGTTTGGTGACTTCAGCAGGATTGTAGCGTCTTTTGCTGAATCTGAATGGCAGCGAGTACGATACTTTTAAGATTGCCCGCTGAGCGCGTTCTAATTGCAACAAAGTGGTTTTGTGTGTACCGCCCCAGGTTGTGATACAATATGTAAGCAAGGACTGACAAAGAGTAGTAGACCAATCTTCTTAAGCTCTCATCCGCCACGTGTCTTAGGTTCTTAAATATATATATTAATTTTCGTATCCGTGAAGTAAGGGTTTCGATGTGCGGATGAAAGCTTAGAGAAGGATCTAGGATAACTCCTAGATATTTGGTGGCTGGTGTTCGCTCTAGGGGCTTGCATGTACATTGTGTATAGTGTAGGCTAGAGCATGTGTGTGTGTGTGCGGCAATAAAGTGCTCGGTAGTCGTTGGGGGGGCACTTCTTATGGAGAATGGCATGTATATGGTTTTCTCAGCGTTCAAAGTCAGGATATTGCTACGCAACCATTCCGACACAATATTGAAGCCACATTGGGCGATTTCAAATACATTTGTCCATGTATCGGAATGAAACAAAAGGGCAGTGTCGTCTGCGAAGGTAAAAATTTTGCCGTTTCTCAGGTTTAGATTGCACAGGTCGTTAATGTAGATAAGGAATAGCGTTGGAGAGATTGGGCTACCTTGTGGAACGCCGTGGATAGTTGTAAGTTCATTGCTTAGGTACTTATCTACTCTAACGCTCTGTGTACGATCCCTGAGAAAGTCCGAGAACAATTCAAGCTGGGTTCCCCTTATCCCCATGTGTTCCATCTTCTCTAAAAGGATACCAACAGAGACCGTGTCGATAAATAGTTTAATAGTAACGTAAACGAATAATTCGCGCTTTTTATACGTCATTTACAATGTATACACATTTAAGAACTTTATTTTTATTTACTTAAATTAAGAACAATATTTAATATTTTATTCTATACAGATAGTCTCCAATAGATGGTAGAGTTAAGTGTATGTTTATCAAATTCATACAAACAATATGTTGAACTAAAACTATTGTTATAATCTTATATACAAACTCATTGAAAAAAAAAAATTTGTCGCGAGTACCACCGTCCCTATCATAGCTTCCTACGAGTCATTCTCTATGGAGAAGAAAGACTATAAGAAAGTCCGGAATGATTCTTTTAGTCATCTTTAAAAAAAAACGTTTTACAATATTTATATTTTAAGACTTACATTTTACATCTTTACATCTCGGACAGTTGATGATTTGTCAATAACTCTTAGTTATTACCCGCGTTGGACGGCTTCTTTGATCTAGTAGGACGTAGGGAGATATAGTGTTTTGGCTATATATTAATCCAGTTTATAAATTATTTCCCTTATATTAATAAAGTTATAAATTATAATTCTAAAATCTGGATGAGCTCTGCAATTTAGACTAATTTATTTAACTCCATAGTGAATATAAAATAGATGTATGTTTTACTGATCTTGTTTCATCCTAGGCGAGCTTCGGCAACCTCAAATGACCATAAAGCTAAAAATGGGATCTTAAACAGGATCTGAATCTCGTAGCATAATTTGAGCGTAATCCGTTCGGCACATTTTAGCGTTTATAATATTTAATAGAATCAGGTGTTACTTTGCGGAAATCCATACTAATCTAATTTAAAAACCAACGCAAATGATATTTGCGCAGTAGCGTTCGACGAGGTAACACCCTGATGATGCTCCATAGAGGAGCGAAACACGTGTCGGGTCTTCGGCTGGTGATTGTATTTTTGCAAGTTTTATTTTTCCTTCTTGCATGTTGTGCAGTATCCCAGTATTTTGACGATTTTTTTAGCGGAACTGACACTAGATATTTGGTTATTAATTTAGTTTTTAATATTAGAAAGGATTATAACATGTCAGCTGTGATTAGGGTTACCATATCTCAGGATGTGTCCTGAAATTTAGGATTTTTGGACTCTTTTTAGGATTGCGGCCGGATTTTGCAAATGTCATGAAATCTTAGAATTTTCAATAAAATACAGTATCTGGTATCAATGGTGAACCATTGGAAAGTTAAATTCACCCTGAGTGACATAGGCTAAATTTAATTATGAAGTTCCCACGGGAGCTGGAGTTACGCGGGTGCAACCGCACGCGGGAAGCTATAAAATATAAACTACTCCAATTACAATAGGTATGTGATTGAAATACACCAACAATAAATAATTGGTCCATTAATCATAATATAGTTGAGGAAAATCTTAAGAAAAATGGCCCAAGTAACCAACCCTACATAACGTGGTTGAAAGCCTTCGCTATTTCATTTTATACTCAGGTTTTATTATTTCCGTACCCGCAGCACTTCGCGGTAGAATTTACTTCAAACGACTACCGAAGGGTCAGATTAAATTCAGCAATTTGGTTTTTCCAGAAAATACTAAAGCCACATTGAAATTTTCTAAAAAGCATTCTTAAAATAAAAGGCCGTAGGGATAGTGTTGCTCGCCTTAAGTCTTGGAGGGCATGGGTCAAGGGAAAATGTAAGCGGCCATAGGCATTAGCTAGGGCGTCGGATGATCTTGAGGTCGCCGGTTCGAACCCCACCCATTGCACTACCAACGTGAACCCACTCGTAACACGAGCAATTTAGCTTAGCACGAGGGGTTAACCAGAATACTAGTAGACTGCAAAAATATGATAGTAATCTTTAAAAAAAAATGCTATTGCTAATTATGGTGGTAATTGTGTACACATAACAGTGAACTCATCTCTTAATCATATAAATTAAAAACCGGCCAAGTGCGGGTCGGACTCGCACTCGAAGGATTCCGTACGCCGTTATTGAAATCAAGCAAAAAAGTAAAAAAAAAACTTAACATGTTTGTTGTATGGGAGCCATAAATATTTATTTTATTTTATTTTAAGTACCTATTTGTTGTTATAGCGGCAATAGAAATACATCATCTGTGAAAATTTCAACGGTCTAGCTATCTCGGTTCTTACAGCCTGGTGACAGACAGACAGACAGACGGCGAAGTCTTAGTAATAGGGTCCCGTTTTAACCCTTCTTTAAAAATGAGTTTCACATTACGTAAACATATCTCCTTGCTAGAATATGTGATATATTATTTCGATTTACGAAATATATACACACCAATATAATCGAGGAGCATATTATGAAAACGTCTTATCGAAGTTTGCTATAAAATTAAGATTCCGACTATTCTTTGAAATTTTAGGGTTTTGAGCATGAATGCATATGCTATAGAAGTTGGGGAGACAAACTGAACAATAGATGAATAGTGTGAAATACGATAGCTATGGCCGGCTTCTGGGGCAGCTTCGCGGCGTCCAAAATAGAGTCTTCCTTAAAATTTTGACATACTATAAAAACTCATTCTTTAAAAACATAGTTATATTATTTTTTATTATGAACAAAAACCGATTCATCTATAAAAGTTCGTTCAAAAATTTAAATGAAAGTGGAGGCCCCTTTTCACTCCTTTGTCTCCCCGAAGTTTTCGGACCTCTATATCCGGCTCTGCCTATGGCTAGATAGGATACCAGGCTGTGTGTGTGCTAACCTCAAATAGAATTGAATGACAAATTTCGAAAAGGACACTCCAATAGACAAGCCATATGAATATTGCCCTTTTCGAAATTTCATATTCAATTCGTATAAAGTCATAATAGTGATGATAAAATTAAATTAAAACTAACTAGGGTTGCCACCTTTTTGTTTTGTTTTATATGTACTTTTTACAAAAAGGTGCTAAATATTTTGGGAATATCAGGAAAAAAATAGTACACATTTATTTTAAATATTTGACGGCGCATCGCTAATATGTCGTATTTAAACGGCTACTGTCAGCTGTCATCGATGACAGCTTCTACTGATTGGTGACAGTTAACGTCAGGTGTCAATGTCAGATGTCAGAATAAGGGTGACAGCCGTCACTCTAGCGGAGCGTCGGGCAGGTGGGAGCGCGGCGGCCATGTTGAAACTTGACTGTTTGAACGGGAGCGGACCGTGCACCACGCGCTAGACGAATCGCTGATATTCTGTGTCATCCTAGTGTGAAATGCAATTATAATAGTGAATTTGATTACTAATTGTCTTTAGCTAGAATATAGAACAGTTATTTTGTAAATCAATCTTTGTTAACGCGAATTATAGTGACTTTGATCAAAACTCGAGTGTTAATTAAAATAACGATCCCCTGCCCAAGTATCCACGCCTGACCAACTATGACAGATTTTAATGAAGAACCATCCTGCGCCTACATCAGAAGTGGGATGTAACTCAAACAGCCTACGTGTAGAAAATAGTGATACTAACAATAAAGAACAGTGTAACGGCAATATGTGTGCTTCTGAAAGTGATAATGAAAGTGACCGTTGGAAAATTTTATTTGAAATGCAACAACGTCAAATGTTTGAATTAATTCGTGCTATAAAAGAACCTAACTCTAATAATAATTCTAAGATCACGTTTCCCGAATACGACCCAGATGCACACTATAGCGATTGCGGTTACGATAACACATGCGTCCAGGATTGATCCACGGCTACAACGATTAGCATTTACTACTGAAATTGAGACGCGTGTTAAACTGCAGCAAGAGTTAATGGCCTTGACGTATCGCAAAAGAGGCCCACCGACACAGGACAAAGTGAACTTGCCTAATGACGCGAAGAAACCACGAATGGATCAAACAAGACGGTGCTATAATTGTGGCAAAATGGGCCACATGTCCACTGAATGTTTCAGGAGAAGGAACCGAGACAATGTTGCTAATACACGTTCTGAGTTTTCAGGGAATAACATCCTGCACCAAAGAAAGGATATAGGAGCCCCGATGAAGCCGCCACCTACTTGCTATTACTGCAATGAAAAGGGTCACATCGCGACGCACTGCCCGAAAAAAAAAAAGAAGCTCAAGCAAGTGAGGAACGTGTGGAGCGTCGGGTTGATGTCTGCACCATCAAGCCAGCTACTGATCATCTTCTAACAGAAACGGGTGAGAAGTTTTCATTTTGTTTGGATTCCGATAAATGAAGTGATATCCGTATAGTCTATCCTGGTCGTAGGGACAGTGTCATCCGGGCCAGACCCATTAGGGTTGGTTGAAGGGATACACCCGTCCGGTCCAGATGTATTGTGTTGGTATCCTGGTCGAAGGGACAGTGTCATCCGGGCCAGACCCATTAGGGTTGGTTGAAGGGATACACCCGTCCGGTCCAGATGTATTGTGTTGGTATCCTGGTCGAAGGGACAGTGTCATCCGGGCCAGACCCATTAGGGTTGGTTGAAGGGATACACCCGTCCGGTCCAGATGTATTGTGTTGGTATCCTGGTCGAAGGGACAGTGTCATCCGGGCCAGACCCATTAGGGTTGGTTGAAGGGATACACTCGTCCGGTCCAGATGTATTGTGTTGGTATCTTGGTCGAAAGGACAGTGTCGTCCGGTCCATCCGCGATGGTCGCAAGGACACACCCGTCCGGTCCAAAATTTGTATTTGAGTGATTGGTCGAAGGGACAGTGTCGTCCGGTCCATCCGCGATGGTCGCAAGGACACACCCGTCCGGTCCAAAATTTGTATTTGAGTCATTGGTCGAAGGGACAGTGTAGTCCGGGCTACCCATTAATTACATCAGGGTTAGTCGTAAGGACACACCCGTCCGGTCCAAGTCTACATGCAATTGAATGGTGATAGCAATGTCAAAGTCAAAACTTATTCTGCTTGTCAGGTTGGACGAGCGTAAATCTGAAGTTGCGTAACGTTGTTTCAGAATTGCATCCAAGTACGCCCGAGGACGGTCGCTAGTCAGGTTGGCCGTGACGGCGCATCGCTAATATGTCGTATTTAAACGGCTACTGTCAGCTGTCATCGATGACAGCTTCTACTGATTGGTGACAGTTAACGTCAGGTGTCAATGTCAGATGTCAGAATAAGGGTGACAGCCGTCACTCTAGCGGAGCGTCGGGCAGGTGGGAGCGCGGCGGCCATGTTGAAACTTGACTGTTTGAACGGGAGCGGACCGTGCACCACGCGCTAGACGAATCGCTGATATTCTGTGTCATCCTAGTGTGAAATGCAATTATAATAGTGAATTTGATTACTAATTGTCTTTAGCTAGAATATAGAACAGTTATTTTGTAAATCAATCTTTGTTAACGCGAATTATAGTGACTTTGATCAAAACTCGAGTGTTAATTAAAATAACGATCCCCTGCCCAAGTATCCGCGCCTGACCAACTATGACAGATTTTAATGAAGAACCATCCTGCGTCTACATATTTTTTCCACGTGTATTTGTTATTACTCTTTGCTTCGGATTCTGTCCGGAAGCCCCTCTTAATGACTCAGAGTCGCTCAACGAGTTTTTTTTAGGCCTCCACCTATTTTGAAGCATCATTCTTCGGATCCATAGGATTATTATTGGGATCCATATAAAAATAAATCAACAATTCATTGTTTTCATATGGCGCGCTGAAGGTGCGGTCAAAATTTTTAAATGGGGTCAATTTTGATTTAGCAAAAATATAGTACTTTTTGTACCATATTTTTTTTATAATATATTGTACATTTGACTGAAATATTGTTCGATAATATATACTATATATACGGGTGGCAACCATAAACCTAGCATCCAAAACAAATTTCAAAATTTACCATTTAATACTACAGATCCCATTAAACTGAACCAGAGCAACTCCAAACTAAGGTGAAATAAATTCAAAGCCTTGTTAGATAGTTTCGCATAACGCCGCCAAACCTGCCAGTTGCATCCAGCTCTCAAACTTGGTCGCAATCAACGGCTATTGTGCTGAAGTTCTTGCATCCACACCAAATATCATACTTGTACTCCTCAATACTTGTACTTCTATATTTAGATGTACATATACATATTTGTATGCTACTTGTTTTACAGAAAATAATAAGAATGGAAGGTTCATCAACTTCCGTGCCACTTAGGTATATTGTTAAATTTAGTTGCCAGTTTCAGTGAACGCGCATAATTATTATATTACTAGCTGCGCCCCGCGGTTTTACCCGCGTTACTCTGCTCCAGTGGGTCGGAGCGTGATGTTTTAAGCCTATATAATAATCGAGCTTATTAACTATCCCCGTGCAAAGTTTCAGCTAAGTCCATTGAGAAGTTTTAGCGTGAAAGAGTAACAAACATCCATCCATCCATCCATCCATAGTCACAAACTTTCGCGTTTATAATATTAGTAACAATTTACTTAATTGTTATGACACTTCACTTAACCAAACAAGACTATGCTACTGTTGTAACAAAACTAAAAACTTTAATAAGTCCTATTTAACCCCATTGGTTTAGGTTTAGGTTTTTTTAACAACCCGAAACCTCGTTATTTTATTAACTTATGCTTCTTATTATTTTAGTAAGTCCCTATGTATGTTCAGATCTTTAAAACTATGCAACGGATTTTGATGCGGTGTTGTTCAATAGACAGAGTGATTAAAAAGGAAGGTTTAAGTGAATATTAACGGGAGAAAGCGGGTGAAACCGCGCACGAAACTAGTTAAAAATAAACAGACGAATAAAATGTCGTAAATAGCAAAACCGAAACTGTACCGTATCAAAGAATGTCACTACTAAGAATAGTTAACGAGAAGCTACAAAGGAACTGGAAAGTAATTTGCACTTCTTTGTATCTACTGCGATCCTAGTAGCTATTGCTGGATACCTATTCAATGTTAACAATATAGGTAAACTAGATACTTTTAACTGGATTTGCTTATTTATGGTGACGAATAAAGTTATATGTGGATATATGGATGCTTGGCAATCTTTCAGACTTATTTACTGAACTTTATCCGGAATGATGTGGACATATTCGCTGGTTCAGTCTACTTTAGGAGCAAACTTGTTAAAAAAAATTTAATTCTCACAATACTTGTACTCTTAATTTGTAATTTTATTTTTAGCTTTTAGTACCTAACTATTTAATTTAGTTAATATTAATTATTTTTATACTATTTTTATCACTTTGTAATCATATAATCATCGGTTTTGTGAATTACAAATACAAAAAAACGGATAGAATTGAAATTTTGAAGTCAATTTATTTATTCTCTTAATGGGCTCCGATCCTTTTATCATTGAATACTTACATTGGTAGTGCATAAGTTGTCTCTGAGACAACCGCATGTATGAATAAGAACTGATAGTTGTCTCCGTGTGGGTTCGTAACCAAATTAGAAAATAAATCCTTCTATCACGGGGGTCTAAAATGATTTATTTTCCCATTGCGGGATTGGTATTCATAATCAACCATTTGTAACCCTTTCAAGAAGCAGTATATAGACCATAGGGAACATTAAAAACGTATATTTACGGCACCATTCTTTTTACATTTTTTTCCGAGAGGAATTCTTTAATTTTACGCTTCCCCTCCGCCGCTGCGGCGTGCCTGCGCCGGCGAAGGGTTATGGGTATGTGGGACTCGTCCTCTATCATATCATATCATAGCGGTAGTATGCTGTACTGCACCACCCTACGGTAGACTGGTAGAGAATGGCTCTGGTATTAAGTTCGTTTCCGTACTTTTATACAATGAGCAGTAGTTCTAAGTTAAAAATTTTAATTCAGCTTCAATTTTCAATTTCAACCAACGAAAAATATATTTTGAATTATTTATAACGCGCTTGACGAAATATTTAATGTTTACACGTGTTGCTTACTAATCAGACTCAATCAATTTCACTGCGAATGACACGTATTCTGTCATATTTGTAAATTAATTTACATAATTTAAGGTTAAGATGTTAAATCCATAACTCATTTATACTGTATATACTGAAAATATGCATGTATTATATTTTTAATAAATATTGGATATGTACATATATAACACCGGAAAATAGTACGAATCGTAAGTTGTTCAACTTTCTCAGTTCTAAGTAGATAGTTGCTAAACCATCGAGGTTTCGGGTGGTTAAAAAAAACCTAAACCTAAACGAACAGGAATTGAAGTTGAAGGTTTTTTGTTTTGTTAGTCTCGTTTGGTTAGGTTAATTGAACTGTAATTATAATTTAGTTAATAATATAATAATTATGCGCGTTCACTGAAACTGGCATTTGTTGAATAACAAAATATTTAGCGTTCGTCCCAATATATTTTATGTAGATTTGTATACCAAAGTAATTGTCAACTTAATTATGCTAGTGGCTACGTGTCGGAGGTAAGAATATTTGTGTAAATATCAAACATCATCTCCAAAATCTATTTAGGTCTGCTAGCTATTAATCTCCAGACTAGTACATAAATATTACTCTAGATTAGCACATTTAGCTAGCATCTAGCACAAATGTTACCAATTAGATCGGTCAAATAAGAAGCGGCCGTAGCCCACTGGCTAGGACTTGCAAGATGTAGTCGCCGCCGGTTCGATCACCACCCATTGCACTACCGACGTGGTGAACCCACTCGTAACACAAGCATTTTAGCTTAGCACGAGGGGTTAAAAAGAATACTAGTAGTGTGCAGAAACTGTGTTCTGTTTATTTTTTAAAGATTAGTATTTTTAAAAATAAACAGAATTAAGATCATCTATAGACATTTCTAGTTACTTAATTAGGCTCTTGGCGGAACCTGGGGAATTTGTAGGCTTACCTTGGAAAGCACTTTAAATTGTTAGTCCCAGTTGTTAATCGTATATGGGTATTCGAACAATGTACTGCGGTCAGCAAACCCACTTGCCAGGTGTGATGACTAAGTTGATATACCTAAAAGTATAGGTATGTTTCAAAAGTAAACATTCTTTTTGAACTGTAGTTGTCTCTAGAGATTATTGTCTCGAATTAGTCTGAAAAGTTCAACGCATGCCAACAAACTCTAAAGTAGCAGATGCTTCTAATATTGCTTCAAAGAAAAATAAAGTTAGTAAAACTTTCATAGTTTGAAACACAGTATTTAATTTTTACTCTGGCTAACCCTCTCATTCGGCTTGTGGGTTACTGCCACAGAGGCTGTCAAAATAAGCCCATGTGTTTGAAATCAGTGCGAGCCTCTCTTTGTACATGAGGTCTAAGAGTTCGTTACGATTCCCTAGCCTATATATGTTATATGAAATAATTATATCGCAGTCAGGTTTATTGAAGGACACCCTCCATGACTAGGAGAGCACCTCAAGCCATTTGTATGGACTATGGTACGGATACGGAATATCGGAATACCAAATTTCGGACTCGTGTGTTTTCATCAGATCAGCGGTGGTCGGCAGTGCAGATTAAACTATGTTTAACATTATTTTGTGAGTAATGTATAATGCACTACCTCCAATGATTTGTTCTAAAGTAAACATATTGTCAATAGCTAAATCTCCTTAGTTAAATCGTCTTAATAAGAAAACGATATGGGATTCCGAGTGTTAAGAAAAATCAATGCTGGTTCATGCAACACTTGGGATGGTAAATGAAATAAATAATCTTTTGTTGATATTATTAAATAAATAAAACTTCTGGAGAAGGGGCCTTCTCCAGAACTCATCATCATCGTGGGACGTGAATATGTGGGTACCTGAAGAAATTTCAAATAAATGCCTCTTCTGCATTTAAATAAGTTACTATAGCAAAATATACGGAAATAATGTCTTAATCACATCAATCACTATTAACACTATAGAAAGGCACACCAGTCTCGCTAAAATATACTTTGATTAAAGCGATGGAGAGTGATTCATCGCATGCATGGTGCGCTGGCCGCTGTTCTTAAATAAGTGTTTCTTCAAAATGGCTGCCCCGCTTCCAAAGACTCAACGCTTCGCAATTGTGAGGTTGACAAATGTCACTTTGAACGAAGCCTTTAAGTGACGAGCCGACAAAAATTAAAACACAAGACAACCGGTTATTGCGTTTACCTGGTTCGAACATTATATAACGAGGATCAATCTGTCTGCCAAGCGTGGTGACTGGTGACAACGCCAAAAGCCTTTCAATTCTATTCGGCAGTTTATTTTTCATCAACCTCAGATTTTATATAAATTGGATATTTATTTTTACGCTGAAGTCTGGCCAGCGGCGATTTTTCGTGTGAATTCACGCAAAACCAATTATTGCTTCAGTTTTTTTCGATGTATCAGAATAATGTATCTATTCGATAGCGCGATTTATTAAATTGCATTTGGCGATGAAGATAAAACACCTACTACTTTTTAAACTGCTTTCAATTTCACTTCAATTACATACGTGGCAATACATAATAGTGGTGTGAAATGGGCATTGTCTGTATCTGTATATTATCTTTATCATAGCATCTTTATCCGTATAACGTCCACTGCAAAATATGGGCGTCCTTACAAAGGAAGGTATATAATAATAATAATAAATCTGTTTATTTCAACAATCATGCATACATTATATATTACTTAACTATGTATAATCTTGACTTAACTAAGATTTTTTATAGTTAAGGAGTTGCAAAATTAGTAGGTAATTTTTTTATAAAGAATACATTAAATTAGATTAAATTACTGGTAGGTACGCTCGATCCGTGCATAGATGCGACATGCACTTCCGCGATACAACAGTCTTAACAGTGGTGCACTTTTTACCGACTTACCCTATAATGAAATGAGTTTTATACAATTACCTTCATTATTATTTATTTGTATTTGATTGATATTCTCAATTGATGTTCCTTTATATTATTTTTTGATTGTCTTTGTTTTTACTTGATAGAACTAATAAATTTTATTAATGATGTAAATATTGTAATAACTGTAAAATTGTAATCATGGTAGCCATCGCCCGATACAAATTAAAGTAGGTACACTTAGATTTATATAAAAATAATTTCTCATGCAAGTGAGTATGTATTCTTTTTGAGAAATAAATATCTTAAACCAGAAATTACTGGTTTGTGAAGTGCCGTTTAAGTACATTTGATATATGACCCTTTTTAGGGTTCCGTAGCCAAATGGCAAAAAACGGAACCCTTATAGATTCGTCATGTCTGTCTGTCTGTCTATCTGTCTGTCTGTCTGTCTGTCCGTCCGTATGTCACAGCCACTTTTTTCCGAAACTATAAGAACTATAATGTTGAAACTTGGCAAGTAGATGTATGTTGTGAACCGCATTTTCACACAAAAATAGAAAAAAAACAATAAATTTTGGGGTTCCCCATACATAGAACTGAAACTCAAAAAAAAAATTTTTTTTCTAAACTGAATAGTTTGCGCGAGAGACACTTCCAAAGTGGTAAAATGTGTGTCCCCCCCCCCTGTAACTTCTAAAATAAGAGAATGATAAATCTAAAAAAAATATATGATGTACATTACCATGCAAACTTCCACCGAAAATTGGTTTGAACGAGATCTTGTAAGTAGTTTTTTTTTAATACGTCATAAATCGTAAACCGCAATTTAGCTTTCATTCAATCAACTCGAATATAAAAATATAAAATAACATTTCATTTCATAAACATACGCTTTTTTATTTATTCTTGATATCAAAAATAGGTACGCACTTTTAATTGAAACGGAACCCTTCGTGCGCGAGTCCGACTCGCACTTGGCCGGTTTTTTTTGTCTAAGATCTTAACAACTAGTGATTTTGGTAACTTATTTAATATTTCGGGTAGTAGACACTTCCACACCCGCTTCCCGTACTCATTATTACAATTTTGTTTAACAATCATTGGAAGATATGACACATTACGCAAATTCTCTGGTCTATTTGTCTTGCTTAATTTAGGTATGAGATTACTATAATGTGTTACAACAGCTAAATCCACTTTATCAAATATACTCCGAACTTTACAGTAGTGAAACAGTTTGTGATAATTTTCTTTATATTTATATTTTATTTTTAATGGAATAATGGTTTTCAGTAGTCTTAATTGCAGTTTATATATTGAACTAAGGTATGATTTATATGTTGGTCCGTAACTCGCCAGTCCATAACTTATCACAGAATCCGCCATAGACATAATTATACAGTAGTCTTAGCGTCCTATATGGAATTTTATTTTTAAGAATGCACAATTTTGACAAAATAGCTCTAAGTTTGCAACATACCTGGTCGACATGTGGGCCCCAATTAAATTTGTAATCTATTTTTAGTCCAAGGTAGGTATGTTCTGTCACCATGTCAAGATTGAGGCATGTACATAAGGTGTTGTTGTTGTTAAGATGCATGCATTGGTGCTCGTGTGCCACAATATTTGGTATTTTATTTGTTTTTTTATGCGGTGAGTGTATATACATGAGTTTAGTTTTGTTGTAGTTTATAGCTAAACCGAGATCGTGAGCCCATTTGCACAACAGATTAAAATCCTCCTGCATCATAGTTTGAGCTCTGTTTATGTCCTTGTCTGCTGCTATGATACAGGTGTCGTCAGCGAACTGATATACGGAAGTATGTCGAAATATGTTGCACATATCATTAACATATAACAAGAACTCCGTCGCTGACAGTATCGATCCTTGCGCCGTGCCTTGTTGTGTTTGAATCATGTCACTTGGCGTTGTATCTATTTGTGTGATAACTTTTTAACAGTTTTAACATCGGACCCTGTATACCGCTCTGCTCTCATTTTTGGTATAGTGTCTCATGATTTAGTGTGTCAAATGCTTTACTAAAATCAACCATTACTACTAGGACATGATTATTTTTATCTAGGTGTTTATTTATTTCGTCTGTAAAGAAGGTTAACAGCTGCGATGTACTTTTATTTTTTTGGAATCCGAATTGTTTATTGTGAATAATGCTGTTACTTACTAAAAAATCATTAATTATATTACCGAGGTACTTTTCAATTATTTTATCAATGCATGATAGTATTGTTATTGGTCTGTAATTATTTGTTAACAGGTAACATGTTCTCACGCTCAGTTTGGAAATTGGTGGTTTTCACCCGTGTCTCGGAGAGCACGTTAAGCTATCGGTCCAGTGCCTGATCTCTCACAGCTAGGTTGTGTCGGTCGAACCGTCCCGTTGGATTTTGAGAGAAAAGGAATAGATAATGCACCTGTGTTTGCGAAAAAACTTGTGCACTGTAATATGCCCTGCTAATCTCCTTGGAGATTGGCGACCATGGTCGAAATCGGTCATGAGGACTATATTAGACCTCAGAAGATTTACTTCAGAATCATTTGATCAAATGTGTAATTTTACGATAGTGGCACATACTACGAATGTTTCTGACGTAGGTATAATTCGAGACATCTACTTAAAGTTCTGGATAGGCGATGCGTCTTTTTTTACAAACTGCGAATGAAACACAACGGGTCTAGTCTTATTTTCAAAATTTGGTTTTTAAAAAGTGAACATATTTTATTTACTACCGAGGCCAAAAATATATCATCAAATGATTTGAATTTTAAATTTTCTTACATATAATAAGGTTAAGGCTACTTATTTTGACCACCTCTGTGGCGTGTTTGTTATTTTAATAAAATTATTAGCTAGTAGAATAATTACTAGTATTCCGTGGAAACTTTTATTTATTTATTTATTTTATTTATTTATTCGTTTCACACATACACTATTATCACAGGTAACCTAATACAATAGCGTAGTTTAAGTACTTATCTAAATCTATCTAATATAATTTTATTAGAAACAATCAATCTTGCAATCTTGAGTCTCACATTAATACCTATCATACATATACACTTATTATTTATGAACTATCAGATAGTATACAATAAGCGGTTCGTGTAAATTCACTCAGCGTGCAGCTAAATAAATCGACTCGTTGTGATATCGCATTGAGCGCTCGCAACGCGCGCGTAAGTGGCGCCTGCTGCAGCAACTTAATAATTAGACTAATCTATTAATTCATCATCATCATCATCAGCCCGTATAAATTCCACTGCTGAACATGGGCCTTCTCCCGAGGGAGGGTATTTGCCATAGTCACCACGCTTGGCAGGCGGGTTGGTAACCGCAGTATTATGTTGCACCACACAAGGAAACGCTGCTGCCCGTTCCTTGATATACGATTATTATAAATGCTGTTGTAATACATAATTGGGACCAACGCTTTAACGTACTTTCCGACACACGGAGGGTAGTCCCTCAACCAACCAGACCCGGAAAGAAATATTAGAATTGACTCAAAGATTTATTGTCCAGTGTGGGGATCGAACCCGCGAACTCCGAGATTTAAAGCGAGCCAAATACCGCTATGCTACGGAGGTTGAATCTATTAATTACTATTATACTTTTTTACCACGTTGCTTTCTAATAGTGAAAGATTTTTAAATCGAGTAGCAAACCATCTAATAGTTCCTATTTATAACATTAATTAGATAAACGAAATGAAATTAATAATTTTCAAAACATTTACTTTTAAGCTGTCGATCAAAACTTAATCTCGACTTCGACCTAAGTTTTCTAAACACTAAAGTCTACACAAGTCTTGTACAGTGCACGCTACGTCCGAAAATCGTACCCTTTAGTAGAAATACTCCCAGAAAGAACTGCAAGTTTAATCGAAGCAGTAAATTACAGGAACTGATATTAAAGGCACAGCTTGTAAACATATTGGGCATAACTGCATTGCATCACGACAGAAACCTTAAGACATGTTTACACAAGACGGTTTCGATACGGATAGAAACTGGCCAGGGTTTAAGCTCACACAACATGGCGTGATTCCAATTAAATATTTCTTTGCATTTGAATATAAAAAAAATATTTAGACACATTTGTACGAAACGCTTAAAGACGGTCGGCAGGACAATGCCGTTATAAATGCGACAATAATCATTTTGATTAATCGCCAAAATTAACTGTTGTAACATCAAACGAGCGTGTACCAAAGAATGGGCAACAGCGCTTCCTTGAGTTACAACGTAACAATGCGGTCACAATCCCACCTGCAAAGCGTCATGGTTATGGAAACACACTCCCTCGGATCTTATGTCCAGCCCATATTCAGCCGTTGACGTTTAACATAATATTATGGCTTATGAAGATGAATTTTTTTATCTATCGATAGAATGACTTAACATTTTTTTATTATATTCGATCAAAGTTTGTAGATAAAAAGGACAGTATTAGTACCGAAAATGTCAATAAGATAAACAATAAAGACAAATATTAATATTGTTATTGCGGCGCAAATAGTCTCAAAACTGATTGATGTTGAACCGAAGCGGTATACGATCGTGACTACGTTTGTAAGATCACACGCATTCCCAAAATATTCTTACGGACTTCTTTCTTACTTCTTAAGATAGTCCCGTGTCAATCAATGTGTCTAGCGATAGAGCGTGAAAATATCAGAGAGCATTTCCAAGTAATACCTGCTCGTGCTACGAATTATGTGTGAATGCGACTTGTATTTAATTAAGTAAAAATTACCTCGTGGAAAAGTCTCTTTACAACAACCTTATCTCCATCCTGTTCTCTCCTACGTATGTAATAACGTCGAAACCGCTATCGCCATGTAATTTATTGTTTGACAAACCGGATGGTACCTATGGTGTCGATAACATTTGGTGTCATATCTTTTTGTGAATTCAGATATTTTTGACTTGGACCGCGTCCGATATTATTGCTGAAAATGGTGAGATTCCCTCAAAGGAATCTGCCTTTGAAATATATTTACTTCTTACTACTATAAAATACTCGACATGGTATTTCGTAAGGTGCCTTACAAAATACCTCAGCATATTATTAATATTACTGACTTGTTGAGTGTTCTTGTAAGTGGATGATGTCAGAGCTCATGGGTAAAAGAAGAAAGGGTCGGCAGGATAATTGTTGCTAGTGCTGGGTATTTACTGTATTTATCCTTCTATTTGGACCCTTTTGCCACTTAACATATATTAAAATAGAAACACGTTTCTTATTGCGAGGAGTTGCATACCACGATTTAAAAAAAACCATGTAAAACAGCAACATTTGTATTGAGCAGCTTTTCCGCAAGATAGACTTCTAATTCTAGCACTAACAGTAGCATTTCTAATATTACAATGATTAAAAAAATTGTATTATTAACTTCAGTTAACGTTCTGTAAAAAATGCCATAGAAATGGAATTACAATACTAATTCCTTCTTCCACTAGATCAACGATAACAAGATAGAAAGTATTGAAATTTTTGCAAAAGTATTGCGTCTTAAATTCTTCCCATTCTATGACTCTACTACTCTGACATTATTCTATTTTCCTTATGGTACAAGTTACCTTAATTCTGGCATAACAACAAATGTACATGACAATGTCATCTTATGTATCCAAACAATAAAATGGATGTGTGACGTATACAGTGTAACTGAACCCAATTTGACAGAAAGGGTGGCAGTAGCTTACAATTTACATATTTCTGATGTCGGGTTGGTTTTAAAGAGATTTGATTCGGATTTTGTTTGTGTACAAATCTATACTTATATTTTTGGTTCAAGTATACCTAATTGTACCAAAAATACAAATGTAATATATGGGATTAGGTTCATTGGAAGCCAAATAAAAAGGCATACATATTGGAGTGTGAAATCCGTATCATCGAATTTTGTTTCTTTGAAAAACTTTTATCGAAATGTCTATACTGCGATGCCTTATTAAGTTGATGCCTTGTTACTGCGATGTTTCGTTACATCGAAGAACTGTGCTGCGAACAATTTTACTGCGAAAAAATTAATGCTACGAAATCTTTTTTTTTTTTTTTACTGCATATAGGCTTACGTTTGACCTTAATCTCGCTTGATGGAAGGCGAAGATAAGGCCTAAGATGATACACGCTTGCCTAGAAAGTGTCTGTTCACTTTAGCCTTAAAGATGTCCAGATTATAGCGTTCCGGAAAAACTGACGCCGGCAGAGAATTCCACTCCTTAGCCGTCCGCATTATGAAAGAAGAAGCAAATCGCTTCGTGCGTATTGAAGGAATGTCTACAACAAAAGGGTGAAACCGCTCGCCGCGCCTAGTCGTCCGGTGATGGAAGGGTGAAGGGGGTATCAGGTTATGTAGAACCTCCGCACACTCCCCGAAATGCAACCGATAAAAAACTGATAGGCAGGCCACTCGTCTACGGTGTTCGAGGCTCTGAAGACTTGTCTCCACCAGTGAGTTATTGCCTATGACTCTCTTCGCTCGGCGCTCCAATGAGTCCAGAGCATCCAGCTGATATCCAGCAGACCCATCCCAAAGATGAGAACAGTATTCCATTGAGGAGTGAACTTGAGCTCTGTAAAGACTTAAGAGCTGCTCCGATGTGAGTACCGCCTCACCTTGGAGAGAATGCCAAGTTTTTTGGCTGCAGTGTTTGCAATGGACTCGATGTAGTGACCGAAGTTTAGATTGAGGAGAGGTCAAGCCCTAGGAGCTCAAGATGGTCGCTGATCGGAACGGAGACATTCCGGAAAGTCGGAGTCAGTTGGAATGGACTCCGTTTCGCCGAAAAAAGACACGCCTGTGTTTTTGAGGGGTTAAACCCAACCAGGTTGGCATCACCCCATAAGGAAACAGCCTCCAAGATCGAGTTCACCCCCTCAATCATCGACTCCCTGAACGACTGGACCATTGTTTAATCAACGTCTTCTTATGATACTATGTTAAAATTATTTCGGACGATCTAACGGCGATATGTACACAAATTTTGTTTTTAATTATAAAACATTTGTCATTTATTTATTTTTAACCAACGATTGGAAACCAATGACTTAAAAAAAAAATATTTCTAAGTATTTATTAACTATGGTCAAATTACAGATACAACCATATTTAATTAATGAAAAATGTAAATAATAGGAAGACGTCGATTGAACAAGGTTTCGCAGTATGATATTTTTGCAGTAATAGAGATGTTGATAATTTTTTTTTTTTTTCATTCATTTTTAGGCTCATCAACATAGAACATTTGTATTTGCTATATTATGACCAGTTTCCCGTTCCTGGTAAAGCTACTTTTAAAACTACGCCATCTTTCCTAATTAAGCACGCTTTTAGTGGCAATCTTCGACAAGACCGGTAAAAAATGGGCATGTTCTATGCTATGCCCCAGTCATGCCCATAGGCTCGGGTCAGACCAAAGCCATGCTTTAGTACGTTCTATAAATTTCAACAAAAGTCCTATAACAATCAGTTTGTTTTATTACTTGTCTTAATATAGTTTTCAAGTTGTCTCTCGCAACATTTCACGTTTCTACATGTAAAGGTAGCTGAGGCACGTTGAAAACAGTCTGCTAGCCAACACGTGGTGGTTTGTACATTGAAAACGTGCGGTAAAACGTGTGACTACACTCAGTCTTTGAAATTGATTAAGAGCGTGAGTAGAGTGGCTTTTTAATATAAATAATTCTTGCCTCAATGCAACAGTAAAGGGTTTGTTATGATAATAATAATAGCCTTTATTCAGACACAATATTTTTTTTATAAATCACAATCTTAAATTAGCGACTCTGTTGAGCCGATGACATTGACAAATTCGTCTGTTTGCCGATGCCCAACTTTGGCAAAGGCCTCCTCCATTTCTTTCCACTCTACTCGGTTTAGAGCTTTCTTTGTCCATAGTTTCCCCGCTATAGCCTTTATCTCGTCTTCCCATCTTCGTAACTGTCTGCCTCGTTTCCTTTTCCTATTTCTAGGATTTGTTATGCTTTATCAGACCGTTCACTTCCACTGCTGTACATGGGCTTCTTCATAACAGACTTTGGAAAGCTAGGGTCGTTGAGGGATATTGCCATAATCAAGATGCTTGGCAGGTGGATTGGTGATTGTAGTAAGATTGAGTGTATCCTTGAGCTGATATATGCTGCTGCCCATCCATCAGGTTTATGTCCCTTAGTCGCCTTTTACGACACTCATGGGAAGATATGGGATGGTCTAAACCAGAATCTACGCGGTGGTTGTTATAATTGTGTAATTATAGATTCTCGACCGATTTGAGCCGACTTTACGATAACTGGCTAACTGCGATGAACCTAACTTATATTGCACAAGTGTATTCGCAAAGACAGGTGCATTCTATACAGGCTGTCCGGTAATTAATGGATAACCTTAAAATGGGTCATGGTAAAACTAATGGCCATTCAGAAAAAAAATACAAATAAAAAAAAAATACAGTTGGTACCAAAGATATTATTTTTTTAATAATAATCGGTGTTTTTTGTTACCATATTTCACATTTTTATACACCACGGCCACAAATTAAGGAATTCTATCGGTTATTTTTTGTTATAGTAATTAACGTTAACTAAGCTGATAGATAGGCAATAAATAGTATGACTATTATTACACGGTTTTTTTTTTAAACAATTTGAATGTTTGTTCTGGGGAAAATTTGTGAAAAATATTCAATTTGACAAAGTTTGAGCAACCGTAACTTTAAAAAAAAGTATCCAGACACAAGTGACCAATTATTTTAAAATATTATGTGCTTCAAGCCAATTTCAAAATGGTATCATTCATTATTGTATCTAATGTAAATTCTGAATTATTGCTATTAGTGTAGAAAATGTGTGAATTTTGGATAAACAACAAAATTTGCAATATTGGAATATTTATTTACATTGAATGTACCTGACCATTCGGGGTTAATAAAAACATTAATAGACGTAAGTAATGAATAGTAATAATTAAATAAAGTCTCTTTAAAACCAGAAATATTTTAACAAATACAAATTGGCTTTGCAATAAATGTCGTGTGTGTAAGTCGTGTGACCGCCATACTAGCTACCTGCGCGCACCCTGCACCACCCGTCTTTTGTTCATGTTAGACAAAGAGGATATGAGTTGGATGAGTGCGAGCGAGATAGTAAATGTAAAAAAACCGGTAGGGGACTAACAGAACTTACAGGAACAGGGACTTAGACTTAGTGCGTCACTCGACTTGCTCGACTTCGCATGTGTTTATTTCGTTTCCGGTTGCAATTGTTGCTAGTTACTGTGAATCAGTGTTAAAACGACGACCTGGCTATTTTACTGGACTATTCGTTTTGTTTACCGATTTGGACTTGTTTTGTGTGGTGATATTTGCGACGACTTGGCTTGTAACTGGATTGTTTATTTTGTGAATCAACATGCCACGTGTTGAGTATACGCCACAAGAATATGCAAACATGCATTTTATTTATGGGGAATGCAGAGGCAATGGAAACACAGCCGCAGCTCTTTATAGGGAAAGATACCCTAATGCGCGTCATCCAGATTACCGCGTATTTATAAGAGTCCACGGTTGTTACTCAGAAGGAAGAATCCCTGGTACTGGTGTTGGTAGTACTAGTGGTGGAAGAAGCGCTCGTGCTGATGTAGAAGACGTGGTACTTGAGGAAATTGCGCAAGATCCTTCAATTTCTACGCGATCAATAGCTCGACGCACGGGTATAGGGAAATCGACTGTGCATGATATCTTAAAAAAGAACAAATTTCACCCGTTCCACGTTACGCGCGTGAAGACCCTTCAACCAAGAGATTATAATGCAAGATTGCGTTTCTGCCGAAAAATGCTGGGGAAGATGGAAGCAGACCCGCAGTTTTTTAATAAAATTCTATGGAGTGATGAATCAACATTGAAAAGAGATGGCTACATGAATTTACACAATCTCCATAGCTGGCAACTAACGAACCCTCGTGCTATGCGTGAAGACAGGTCACAGTACCAATTTAAAATAAATTATTGGACTGGAATATTAAACGGAAAAATAATAGGCCCATTTGAATTACCGGGGAACCTAACTGGCCAAAGTTATTTAGAATTCCTTGAAAATGATCTTCCAAACTTATTGCAAGAGGTGCCCGAGTTGGAGAGAGAATCATATTGGTTGCAAAATGACGACTGTCCTGCGCATTATGCTGTATCTGTTCGTGCATACTTAAATAGAACATACCCAAACAGATGGATTGGCCGCCTGGGGCCAATTTTGTGGCCCCCACGTTCACCAGATCTAAATCCACTTGATTTTTTTTACTAGGCTGTCTTAAGGAAGAAGTTTACGCAAAGCCGATCCGTTCCTTGGAAGATTTACGTAGCCGTGTCCGGGCAGCCGCATCGAAAATAAGCGATCGACGCTATACGCGACTGCTCAGAAGAGCATTCATTCGTAGATGTAGAGCCTGTATCAGAGTGGGTGGCAGACAATTTGAACATTTATTGTAATTAATAACGAATACAGTTTTACTAATGACAAATGTTGTTTTTTATTAAACTCCAATGGTCAGGTACATTCAATGTAAATAAATATTCCAATATTGCAAATTTTGATGTTTATCCAAAATTCACACCTTTTCTACACAAATAGCCATAATTCAGAATTTACATTAGATACAATAATGAATGATACCATTTTGAAATTGGCTTGAAGCTCATAATATTTTAAAATAATTGGTCACTTGTGTCTGGATACTTTTTTTTTAAGTTACGGTTGCTCAAACTTTGTCAAATTGAATATTTTTCACAAATTTTCCCCAGAACAAACATTCAAGTTGTTTAAAAAAAAAACCGTGTAATAGTAGTCATACTATTTATTACCTATCTATCAGCTCAGTTAACGTAAATTACTATAACAAAAAAAAACCGATAGAATTCCTTAATTTGTGGCCGTGGTGTATAAAAATGTGAAATAAGGTAACAAAAAACACCGATTATTATTAAAAAAATCATATCTTTGGTACCAACTGTATTTTTTTTTATTTGTATTTTTTTTCTGAATGGTCATTAGTTTTACCATTACCCATTTTAAGGTTATCCATTAATTACCGGACACCCTGTATATACTCAATAAACGGTCGGACGGTTTTACTGACACGACCTATAACATAACAAACGCAAGACTGACCGCTTCGCGTGCTTTACGATGAACCTGAACCAAACAATTTATTTGTACAACATTCATATATTTATGTTTTCCCCAGAGAAAATTTCTCATTTCAGTTATAAGACCTCCACTGCTAGACCTTCCTCATAGATCTCCAATAAAAGAGTGAGCATTTCTTGCTACATGCCTTTTGCCTGACCGTCAAACCTCTCAACATATTACCGCTTTACCGACAGGACCTGTCTCATCAAAGGGCTGAAAAGAAAAAACACTTCCAGTATACTTACTACATATTTTTTTATTCCTACAACCTCCGTAGCGTAGCAGTATTTGGCTCGCTTTATATCGTTATTTGGGGGCCAAACATAATCGGGCCCAACGGATGCCGATAACATCATCTATAAAAATAGTATATCAAGGAACGGGCAGCAGCGTTTTTTTGTGTGGTACAATATAATACTGCGGTCACCAATCCGCCTGCCAGCTAGTACCAGTACAGTTAATATGTACAGCACTTGCAACCCTCATTAGGATGAGGGTTGCAAGTGTTGCTTTCAATAAAACTTACATCCAGTCTATTCAAGGAGATCAGAAAAAATTATAAGGCTTCCAAATTTAGCGAAATTATTTCATTGGGTCAATTTAAAATAGCTAACATTTTCAATTAAATGAAATCTGTGGAAGATAGAAACAATGGTTAGGGTGTCGGATTTGTGATCTTGACGTACACAAGTGACATCCCGAAACCCAAGAAAGCCCATCTGGCTCTATTCGCCGATGATACCCCTTTATACTACTCGGGCCGCAGTCCTGCCGCCATTCACGACGCTCTACAATCCGCATCAAATGTTTTAGGCGAATGGTTCAGAAAGTGGAGAATCGAAGTAAATCCGACAAAAAGTGCCGCGGTACTCTTCTCGAGATTTAACAGTCCACCGGTCAAGATCTTTGGCGAACCAATATCCCTTGGGAACGGCAAGCCAAGTACTTAGGCGTAATCCTTGACCGAAAGCTAAACTTTAGAGCGCATGTAGAAACCGTTCGTGCACGCGCTTTACTTACGCTTAGTCGACTACACTGTCTTCTAAATTCACGCAGCAAATTATCACTAGATAATAAGGTTACGATTTACACCACGTGTATACGACCGATTATGACGTACGCGAGCACCGTATTTGCTCATACCGCGTCTAGCAGTCTGTACCGCTTACAGACTGTTCAAAGTAGATTCACTCGACGTGCTACCGGGGCACCGTGGTTCATTCGTAATCGCAATTTACATTCTGATCTCCAACTGCCTTCCATCAAGCAGTGGATGAAAGAGGCGTCGGAACGCTTCTTCGAATCCGCGGCGCAACACCCAAACCCGTTGGTTGTTGCAGCATCTGACTATAGGCCACAAAGCGTCGTAAACACCGTCGGCCTCGGGGCGTCCTAGATGACCCAGACGACGAGATAACAATCTACCAACTAGCAGTAAAAAGACTGCAAGAAACTAGCACCACTACACAGAGACCACTCTATCCGACCCGCCGGAGAAGAGTGCGCCCGCGAACGCGACGCGTCCCCCCTCGTCCTCCTGACCCTTAGCTTGCAAATAACCATCCGATGCCCTCGTAGACCCGAAGTCCGAGAGGCCCGCGAACTTTAAAGTAGAGCGACAGCTGCACAAAACTCCCCTAAAATACTAAAAGTTATAATCCCTCAATCTCATCGCCAGCGACCGCCCTGAGCCGAGGTCCAAGCCCCATCGGGGGCCCCCCCGGTTGCGCAGGTTGCTTAGTTTGAAGTTTTTAAACCATTTATTAAGGCTAGAGCTCTGCTCGCCTTTATGCCCGGTGAAGTAGCAAAAGCCTCGTGGCTACCTACGTATGTAAATCAGAAAAAAAAAGTAATACACAGGGAAACGCAATTGTTATAGATGATGTTATAAAAATCGGGACCAACGCGACGGCTTAACGTGCTTTCCGAGGCACGGAAGGTCCGTAAGTCCCTTAACTAAAAAGACCCGGAAAGAAAAGTTAGATTTTACACAAAGATTTCTTGTACGGCGTGGAGGTCGAACTGTCGACCTCAGAAACTTATACCACGGAGGCTGACGCAATCAAAACCGTGTTCCAATTTTATTAACCAACGAGAATAATTATTACCAACAAATTTTATTGTTGTAATTATATATACATACTAGATTCCCGCGCGTGGTTTCACCCGGGTAATTCCCCTTCCCGTAGAAACTTAATAATAAAATAGCTTATAGCCTTCTTCGATAAATGGGCTATCTAACACTGAAAGAATTTTTCAAATCGGACCAGTAGTTACCAATTCTTTGCGTTTATATACTCGTGATAATTCCTTAACAAAAACAAAACAAAAAGTATTTTACTTCTACATAATAGCTTGATAACAAAATGTCTAATTTGGATAAGGATTATTACTACGATACACATTTAACTTAGTTTCTTTCTTCAGACGATTTAATATTTTTTATGAACATTTAATTAATTATGAAAGCGGTTATTGTGACTAAACTATGATAGTTAGATATGTGCTCTTGCGGACTTTTTTGTTAATCTAAATAATAACTACAAACCCGTAGTACAACATTTTGTTCTATTCTCAATAGTTTTTGCAGCGCACGCATAAATATGTTTTCGATTTTACACCTTGGGTTACAAAATCGCAATTTTCTTACGGATCCCAAATTTTTTGAAATAAAATATATCTCATAACCTTACTCGATAAATGGACTATCCAACACTGAAAGATTTTTTGAAATCGAACCAGTAGTTCCTGAGATTAGCGCGTTCAAACAAACAAACTCTGCAGCTTTATAATATTAGTATAGATTTTTTGGCGAACATTCTGCGTCATCGCACCTACAACGAAAACTGACACAGAATAAAAACCCCAAATTAATATCCGACTCTTTTTAATTAAATCCTTTGAGCGTGTTTTGTTCAATTTTGTGCCTAATGAAACCAATTTGAATATTCGTTGGTATACGGGTCACCAGGTGACAATATTACGCAAGAAATTTTTTCACAAGGGTTAGTGGAATGATAGAATTATCTTGGTTGTACTAACAAGGTGGAGTAGGGATTTGGGTTCTTCCATGCTGGCAGTTTCATTAAATTTATGATGCCTTGCTTAAGTGGTTGTATTTGATATTGTTGCTTTTTAATATTTGCTGTTGCCTAATTATTGCACAGATTCTGCTGTCCATTTATCAGGGGCCTGAGTCTACTATTGTAATGGTGTGTCGTGGAACTGTCACTGACGTCTCGATAGTCGGTTTTCTTTGTCTTTTGAATTAGTAGATTACCAAATGTGCAAAAAATTTGACCATCGAGACGTCAGTGACAGTTCCACGACACACCATGACGATAGTAGACTCAGGCCCCAACTGTATGTCCCTCAGTCGCCACATACCTACGACACCCATGGGAAAACATTGTGTGGTCTATTATAAGTCACATAAAACCATGATGACGTACGCTTGAATTGCTAATAGACGCTGCTGCCCTTCCATCAACTGAATATACCTTAGGACACCCATGGGAAGACATGGGGTGGTCTGTTTTAGGCCGGAAACCACACGACTCTCTAATCTGGAAACCACATTATAAAAAAAAAGATTTGCAAATTATATATTGCAGACCCACCCAGACCGTTAATTAGCTTTCATGTAGACGTATGGCATCCTGATTCTGAAAATAAAAATCGTTTTCATCTATCAGCTTTAGTTTTGAAGATATCACATGTTACATACATGTACATTTTGTAGAACAATACAAAAAATTAATACCCTAAAAAATATTTATTTAAAGCTGATAGATAGAAACGGCTGGTAGATTTAAATTCACTGTATCAAAAGATAACAGAGAAGTGAAAAAAACATCCGGAAAATTTTAAGAATTAAAATTTTGTAACCATGTGTTATCCATCCATCTAGTAGGTGGACGTCATACGCTACGCTTGCCCATCCACGGTCTCCATTCGAGAACTTTTTGGCCCCAACAGCCATCTGTTCTCCGTGCTATATGGCCTGCCCATTGCCACTTCAACGAACTAATCCGTTGGACTATGTTGAAAACCCGCGTTTTTCTATTGATTTTTGATTCGATCTCGTCGAGAAACCCCGAACATAGCCTTCTCCATCGCTCGTTGAGGGACTCTGAGCCTGTTTAAATCTATACTAATATTATAAAGCTGCAGAGTTGTTTGTTTGTTTGTTTGTTTGAACGCGCAAATCTCAGGAACTACTAGTCCGATTTAAAAAATCTTCATCTTCAGTGTTGGATAGTCTATTTATTGAGGATGGTTATAAGCTATATTTTATTACGAAGTTTCCACGGGCACGGGAGCTACGCGGGTGAATCCGCGCGCGGGAAGCTAGTTATATAATAATACTAGCGACCCGCCCCGGCTCCGCACGGGTACAATGCTGATGTATTATACATATAAACTTTCCTCTTGAATCCCTCTATCTATTAAAAAACCGCATCAAAATCCGTGTCGTAGTTTTAGATTTAAGCATTCATGGGGGTATTGGGATAGAGAAAGCGACTTTGTTTTATACTATGTAGTGATGCGAATTCATATATTTTGTTAACAGGATACTGTAGGTACTGTACCCGTTATATGCTTTTGTTTACTTCATATAAAATACCTTATTCTATTATAAATATTAATTTTAATGGCTACATTTCCAATAAAAGCATTTAGCGTTAATAATGTGCACTGGATATCAATTTCCGCCTGTTAACGAAGCAACAAAGATAAATACAACGTCTTATTACAAAAGAAAACAGGATGTTAACGAGAAAACAAATTGTTATCATAAGAAAACTAACTGAAATACAAAATATAAACAAGGACTCTAGACAGGTCGGTAACCTTTTTACAGACAAGGGCCTCAAGATAGCAAAATATGGTAGTGGAAATCTTATATAGACTTCCCACCGCCAGGACGGTGGGACGCGTGGGTGGGTACGCCTGAGTACTCCGAGCGTCAGTAATTTCAAGTAGGTAAGTAGTAATTGAATTCATAAATTACAAATAATAAAATTCAATTGATAATACAATATACATTTAATTCATAAGATTAAATAATGGTACATTTAAAACATTAAATTATATTATGCAATACCTTTTTTTTTTCCAGTTTGAAATGCTTTTACGCATTCCCACCGCCGCTGCAGCGTATTCGCGTGCTGGCGGTGGGATATGTGGGACTCGCCCTCTCCATAGCGTGGTATGCTAAACTCATACCACGAGGAGAGGACCTTACACCACAAAAACCCCCCCGGACACTCCTTCGATCCGCCGTTGCGGGGGCCGGGTACGCATAAGTGATCCGACCCCCCGACGGTACCCGCGGCCAATGTCGGCCGCGGGTGCATTTGCCCAATTATAGACGACTGGAGCGTAGAGGCGTCCCTACTCCTTATACATTTCATTTGTACTGACTGTACGTCATCACTCAGTATACTCAGATATAACATGATATAATATGCTATAATATTTTGTTTGATTTTTATTTATACAATTTTTGAATATAATAAATATAGCAAATATTAACGTTAATATTAAGAGCTTATTTTTTAGCACAATACTGACAGACTTCTAGCACACCTGAAATAAATTTAAACATAATATAATAGTAAATGTTACCTATTTATAATTAATGTTATATGAAATGTGAATTTTCTTGACAAGTACAAATGTATGTAAATACCTAAGTGCTGAATAAAAATCGTTTATTTCGTTTATCTAAGCTAATAATTCGTTGTCATTTTTTATTCGCAAATATCTTTAGTAAATTCATACACAGAATAGTAACAGTTTTCTGTTAGGAAACTCCTTAGTCTCACTTTAAATAGATGTCAGGAATAAAACAAAAGACATACGATTTTCTTTTCTTTTTCAAAAAAATAAGCGGTAAAGTTTTCCGCAAAGAGTTCGAAACTTGAAAAAGGTCAATCTATCAATTCATCCATCATTGCTTGACGGCAATATTGGAATTATGTATCGCATCTAAATTTTCGATAATGCACTGCTGCAAGCTTGCCAGCTCATTCATCATTTAGTAAACTAACATACAATTCGCGACTACATAGCAATTACATTATGAATTATTAATTGATGAATATATCAGTTATCTATACTAATACATAAAGTTTGTTTGTTTGCTTGAACGCGCTATTCTCAGAAACTAATGAACCGATTTGAAAAAAATCTTTCAGTATTAGATATGTATGAAAAAAAATCTTTCAGTATTAGATATATATGTTATGAAGTTCCTACGGGAACAGCAGCTATGGGGATAAAACTACGCGCGGAAAGCTACTTTACCCAACCCGGCGTCAGCACAGTTGGGTCTTTTCTTGTTATTTTCAGAACCTTTGCAGAGTTTAGAATATTATTCATAGTCTTACTATAGATTTTAGTCATGTGTATATTTTAGTCATTTTAATATACTTTTACCTGAAAACCCAGTATGAATACTTAGAACACAAAATACCCACTAAGTTATTTTCTATTGTTATACTTAATAGCGACTCACTTAGCATAGATAAGCTCTAGCAGTTTTCGTTCTTAGAATTAAGAAAATAATGTATAATAATAATAATAAATTTAAAATAAAAGTTTTTAATTCATAATTTAGAACAAAAAAAGATTGTTTTCTTTAAATTTTATAATTTTATAAAAATAGACAACCTAAAAATGTCATTAAACAGATAGTTTCATATCAGATTGTTTTAGTTTACCCAAAATCTCTTTATACTAATGACTACAATAATTATATTCCTTATTTCTTTTAAGTACTATGACGAGTTTTTATACGGGTCTTCAAGACCCAACACTAATATCATTGTTACATATTTCCACTGTGCTGTCACCGGGTTAATAAAGTTGCTGGTATTTACTATAATGTGTTATTTTGTCACTAACTAGCTGTACGTGTCTAGCGGAATACGTCCCTCTTACTCACATTTCTTGAGGTTTTTCCAAAATTTCTCCAAACTTTATACCTATAATTAAGAATACAAGAAGTAATAATTAATCAAATTGCTGGAGTTATTCCGAAGTTTCGCACGAAACTATTTTTACGTCGCCATAGTAACCAACAACATACATAGCACAATATTTGACAAATTGTTTTGCGATTTACTTGCAGAATGGCATTATTATGTGATTGGCTAGCAGTTTAAAAAAATAAAAATATTCTCTTTATTATTATAGACGCATTTTATATATTTTACATAATGTTCTTAGTTCCCTTTATTTACAATTGCCAGTTCTAGACATAGCAACTCAAGTGTTAACCAAATTTAGTGCTTTTTTTATTAAATGTTTTTGTTAAAACCTCCGTAAAACTCCGTATTTGGCTCGCTTTAAAATATACGCCTGTTACCTAAACTTGTCAAAGGCATTCGACCTAGTGCCATACAATATATTGTGGGACAAATTAATTAGGGAAACCTCAGTACCACCGGAAGTAATAGGCATATTTAAATTTTGGTATGGAAAACAAGTGAACCGTGTGAGGTGGGTGGACTCTTTGTCGGAAGAGTACATATTGGAGTGCGGGGTAAAACAAGGGGGTTTAACCTCCCCACCGCTCTTCAACCTGTACATGAATAGTCTAATTGAGGAGCTCAGCGGCACCAGGATCGGATGTCATATTGATGGCACTTGTATTAATAATATCAGTTACGCTGACGATATGGTGCTGCTGACTCCTTCGGTTGGAGCAATGCGAAGGATGCTCAGTCTTTGTGAATCCTATGCGAGGGCCCACGGGCTCAAGTACAATGCACTCAAGAGTGAACTGATGGTCTTCAAAGCTGGTAATAAAAGCTACTCTAAGGTACCACTTATCACACTAGACGGCATACCATTAAAAAGAGTTACTACATTTAAGTACTTGGGCCACTGGGTGAGTGAAGACCTTAAACATAATTTTGATGTGGAAAGGGAGCGCAGGTCGCTGGCTGTCCGATGCTGTATGTTGGCCCGTAGGTTCGCCCGTTGTACTGCACGAGTTAAAGTAACGCTTTTTAAAGCCTTCTGCCAATCCTTTTACACGTGCAGCCTGTGGGTGAACTTCACGCAGAAGGCACATAGCGACCTGCGCATCCAATACAACAACGCTTTCCGGGTATTGTTGGGGCTGCCGCGTTTTTGCAGCGCGTCCGGTATGTTTGCCGACGCAAATGTTGACAGCTTTTCAACCGTCATGCGCAAGAGATGCATCTTTATTATATCGGTTTCGCGCCAGCCCCAACACTATCCTGAGGACGTTGGCAGACCGCTTTGACTCTCCGATTCTAGGATGCTGGATACGACTCCATGCAGTGAAGTAGATTAGGATGGGAAAGTCTCTAGCGGATGTACTTAGTTTAAATTTATATAATTACCCGTAAGATTAGTTTATTTATTTACTAACACTAGATATAAGGCTTTTTATACTGTTACTAACAAAATATGGAACTTGATTCTGGAATAAATGTTATTATTATGTTGGTACATTTCACTGCCACGGGCCCATGGGGACACGGTCATTTGAAAGGCATTCATGGGGCCGAAGCCAACATTGAAGAGGTCTTTGGTACCTTTTAATATAAAAGTGAGATGGCTGCATTTATGAAGGTCTATCCACTGATATGCCATTGAGATATACCAATGGATAGTCCTCCACAGATACGAAACTATTGCCGGAAAGGAAGAAACTTAGTTTGGGCTATACGGATGGGATGTTATGGCTATGGAGTGAGATCGGACATCTACCTCGAAAACTCTCACTTATTTTATATTGGCAGGCGGAGACTCGCTGTCTGACGCTAACCAACGAGTTAGCTTCGGTGGGCCCCCTATCAAAAGCCACAACTTGTCGGCCAGGGAGCAACACTATGTTAACAGCCAAGGTTGTCGAGAGGTGAGACTGCGGGGCGCAAGATCCTTGTACAGTCAAGTGCCCCCGGCGTTATGACATTTTACACTTCCAACCTGGAGCATAGGTTCCGCTCTTGCAACTCCACTCTGGCCGGCCGGTTAAGGCAAGTATTATTAAATCTCCGAGGTCGTGGGTTCGATCCCCACGCCGGACAGAAAATATTTGTGTATATTCTAAGATTTTTTTTCCGGGTCTGCTTGGTTGAGGGACTACCCTCCGTGCCTCGGAAAGCACGTTAAGCCGTTGGTCCCGATTATTATAACATCATTCATAATAATCGTATGTCAAGGAACGGGAAGCAGCGTTTCCTTGTGTGTTACAACAACATAATACTGCGGTCACCAACCCGCCTGCCGAGTGTGGTGACTATGGCAACTACACTCCCACGAGAGGAGGCCCACGGGAGGAGGCCCACGTTCTGCAGTGGACGTTATACGGGCTGATGATGATGACGTTTTTGTTACAATTGTTAATAAAGCAGCATTGTTTCAGAGCAACTCAATCCCACACAGTTTTGTCATTGACATAATTAAAAATTTTATAATCAGCTTATGAACATAATTCTGGACATCAGTCGCATAACGACGGATATCTATTATACATCAGAAGCATTTGGTCGTAAGTGCCAGTTTACGACAAAGGCATTCAAAGGTGCCAACCAAAACAATATGTTAACTCTGAATGCAGCCTGACCTGGTATGGTGTGGAATTCTTCAGGTCAAGCTACAAGAGATCAACATATACAAGGTGTAACGGAAAGGGTATATACATAGAAAGAGCAAGGCTTCTTTGGATCATAACAAACGATATGGCAAGGGTTATTTAATCCTATCTCTACAAGTCCGGAAGTAATGATTTTTTAAAATTCATAGATACCAGAAACCAAACTTTTCAAATTGAAATAAAAACATCACTAGCGCCCAATCAGCTGATCGATGTCAACGAATTATTTGCAAGTAAAAATAAACCTCTTACTCCTGGTAGTTCTAAATAAAGGGTTCTGCATTTTTATTTTTTGTTTGCAAAATAATACTGACTTTTTTTATTTTATTTTGAGTTGAAACTCTTGCCATATCGTTTGTTATGATCCAAAGAAGCCTTGCTCTTTCTATGTATATACCCTTTCCGTTACACCTTGTATATATCTGCGATTCGCAAACTAACCATTAATAAGATTAATCTAACTCCTAAACTCACCTGGTACTGGTGTCAACCAGATCACCTCGAATGTCAGTTTCAGTAAAACCCCAGTTCCAAATTTGACGATTTTTAAAAAAAATATAATTAACAATCTTATATTACATGAATAAATCTTTAAATTAAAACTAAAAGTAGCAAATTTAAAATAAAACTAATCTATAAAATACTTCTATTGTAAATCTATTCTACTTGGCAAGGTTCCCAGAATGCTGGCAGCATTACGCCGTTGAATGGCAATTCTTGTTCATTAGACATATTTTTCGATTCGTAAAACAGAGGTATCGAATAGCAATGCATCGCAATACTGTAAGTACCAATACAAGTACGTCCCGCTTCAAGGGACGGTAATATTTTATTCATTCTACAGTCGATACGAATCAAGTTGATCGCGTCGCACGCTACTCCAGACAAGCACATAAATCTTCAATGTGTGTTTCCACTTTTATCTCAGACAAAATTGCCTCGTGGTTTTATCCGCGTTACTCCCGTTCCTGCGGTTAAACCATCTATACTAATATAATAAAGAGGAAATATTTGTATTTTTGTGTGTATGTACATACATACATACATATATAATAATAATAATAATAATATCCTTTTATTCTTAAACATGGGGTTACAATAAGTCCCTAAGTTCGGTGTGCCTTTTGGCATAGGCCTCCTCCAATTCCTTCCAATGGGTCCTGTCCCTTGCTACTCTCAACCAGAATGGTCCCGCTGTCTGCTTCAAGTCATCTTCCCATCTCCTGACTTCTTCTTTTGCCGACTCTTGGTTGCCAGAGGGTGACTTGCTTGCTCCATTTGTTGATGGGTTGGCGTAGCATATGTCCAGTCCATCTCCATTTTTGGACATCTATCCGGGTAAGAATGTCTGTGAGTTTTGTTATTATTCTTATGTCTGCGTTCCTGACTCTGTCTTTGATTTTTAAGCCAATCATGCTTCTTTCCTTGGCACGTTGGCATTTTGCTAGCCTTTCCCTGTGGTGAAGTGTTAGTGACCAAGTTTCACAGCCATAAGTAAGAACTGGTAGAATACAGGTCTCGAATGTTTTCTTTTTTATGTGGTTGCCTAGATCCTTACTTTTCACTATATAATAATCACGCCTAATTCCCATGGGGGTAGGCAGAAACTACAGAACGCCACCTGCTACGATTCTTACACACTCCCTTTGCCTCGCCACCTTCATACATCAGGTCATTCACGCACGCCGGTTGCGAGTACTACACACCTGACCTTTCTGAAGAACATCACCTATGATTTCAGTGTATATCCTTCTAGGGCGTCCCCTCCCGGAGTTTCTACTCACATCTGCCTTCTTAATACCTTTTGTTACTCGCCTTTCATTCATCCTTTTCACATGACCAAACCACCTAATCATACTCTTTTAAATTCTTGTGTGTATGTGTATGTTTGTAAAGAATAAACTGAAAAACGACTGTTCAAATTTCAAAAAAAAAGTCACCATTGGAAAGTTACATTCACCCTGAGTGACATAGGCTATATTTTATTATGAAGTTCCCAACGGAACGGGACCTACGCGGCTGAAGCTGCGCGCGAGAAGCTACCATAGGTATAAAGGGGACGAGTGTGTTTGTTTGAACGCGCTAATCTCAGGAAATACTGGTCCGATTGGAAAAAAATATTTTAGTGTTACATAGCCCATTTATAGAGGAAGGTTATAAGCTATTTAAAAATATGAAGTTCCCACGGGAACGGGAGTTAGGACGGTGAAACGGCGCGGAAGGTTAGTATGTAATTATAGGCTCAGTAACTTCTGGATATCGTAGCTTATTAATGGTGAATGAATTTTTGAAATAGGTTCCCAGTTTCATGCAAAAATACACTAATAGCTTAGGGTTTACGGCAGTTGCTTTTGAGACCTGGTTTTCTGAGTTCGATTCCCACCCGGGACATCAGCATCTATCTTCCCAACTAACCAGTATTGATAAATAAAAGTTGGCAAGCCAACAGAACAACAGAACAGCAAATGCCCATCGGCCGATGGCCAATTGCCAGGCATACTACGTCAACCAAAAAAAGATCTTTATTTTCCGTGGAAGAACACCAGCCGTTAGCCTTAAAAAAGAAATGTATCTTATCATAATCTTATCTAAATGAAACTGATATTAAAATACATGTGCCTCTTAAATAAAACCGTCCACCCGTACTAGTTAGCATTAATATTATTCATTACCTCGAGGTGCCTCACCTCGCGCTTGTATTTATGTATGTTAATGTAATTTTATACATAGATAAAACATATTTTGGGTAAAATAAAATTTATAACTTCAAAGAAATTTCTGAGTCCCGGAAAGATGAGACGGCGTCGACGCAAGTAGCGTCCCACATCAAAGGCCGTCCCATCCTCCAGGGCACCAGAGTCATTCCATCGGGCCTCTTACCGTCGTCCCGCATAAGGCAATTAGGCTCTAAAACGGCTGGCATATTACTACTGATCATCATCATCATCAGCCCGTGTAACATCCACTGCTGAACATGGGCCTCCTCCCGAGGGAGGGTATTTGCCGTAGTCACCACGCTTAACAGGCGGGTTGGTGACCGCAGTATTATGTTGTATCACACAAGGAAACGCTGCTGCCCGTTCCTTGATATATTATGGGTGATGTTTTAACAATCGGGTCCAACGGCTTAATGTGCTTTCCGAGGCACGGAGGCTAGTCCCTCAACCAAGCAGACTTAAAGAAATCTAAGAATTTATACAAAGATTTCTTGTCCGGCGTGGGGTTCGAACCCACTAGCTCCGAGATTTAAAGCGAGCCAAATACCGCTACGCTACGGAGGTTGTACTCCTGATCCGATTTGAAAAATTCTTGCAGTGTTAGATAGCCAATTTTTTGACGAAAGCTATTGAATTATGAAGTTCTCACGGTAACACGATATTAATAGCAGGTGAAACCGAGGGCGACAAGCTAGTTTTTATATTTCTGTTGTATCATGGCGGCTGAATCCGCGGAGAACCTCAAATGGCGCAAATATAGTTAAGTATACCCTTTATAGTGGTTAGGGAGCGTTCAAGTTTTACGTATCGCAATTTGGGGGGGAGGGGGTCTCGTAAAACGTTACGATTCGTTACAGGGGCGGGAGGGGTCTTTCTTACAACACGTTACGTAACATTATTTCTAAAAAAATAGGGAATTAAAACTCCCAAACCAAAACCAAAAATAATTAAAAGCCAACATTTTTAAAAAAATAAACAAAATATGCAGATTTTCCGAATTAAAATTATCTTGTTTTATTTAGTAGATTAAAACTATACCAAGTGTAAAAACTATTACATTTGCTATTACAACTTTTTACGACTTTAGGGTAAAAATGATAACTTGAGTGTTACGTAACGTTTAGAGAGGGGGAGGGGGGTCCAGAAAAACGTTACGGTGCTTTACAAGGGGAGGAGGGGGATCAAAAATCTTCAAAAATTGCGTTACGTAATACTTGAACGCTCCCTTATGTATTTAAGCCTTATAGGCTCCGCGCAAACGGGGCACCGACCACGGCCACCGGTGCCAGCATCAGCCACTTATCATACTTTTTCATATAGTAGCGAGTGGCTGCCACCGGCTACAAGTGTGCGGCGCGTCTATACAAAATATATGAAAAAGTATGTTAAGTGGCGGTCGCTGGCCACCGGTGGCCGTGGTCGGTGGCCCGTTTGCGGGAGCCTTAATGTCGAAACATTAGCGTCGTGGGGACCGGGAGCAATTAATAAAAACCTATTTAGTGCGGCATTTTTTCCGAGTGCTGGTTTTTACTTTGCACAGCAGATAAGCATTGCAATGCTGCCAGCATTCTGGGAACCTTGCCAAGTGGAATAGATTTAGAATATTAGTATTTTCTAAGTTAGTTTTATTTTAAATTAGTTAATTTAATTAATTTTAGTTGTATATATGTATTTTATTCATGTAATAAATAATCTTGAGGAGATTATAAAACCTAAAGTAATACATTAAACCAAAAAGGAAACTTGGAAAAATTTTAGCCTGATTATACTTATTTTCAAAAGTTTGTTTGATTGTTGAACCATAAAGGTTTTCACTTGAACTTAAAAGGAAAGTTTTAAGAGTCACAAAAAGGTTAGAATCGCTAAAAGAAATCGTTGAAGTGGATCTAAATATTCCTTTCTATTCTCGGTATTGCCTACAAATTTGTATCGATTTTATACGTAGGAATTTTGTTTACTTAACATTTAATATTATGAATGTACATAATATTAAAAATGATAAAGTAAGAAAAAATGAAGAATACTGAGATTAGAAAGAAAACCAAAGTCATGGACATAACAGCTCGCATAGACCATTTAAATCGGGGCTGGACATGTTAAGATGTGGCAAAATAAATGGAGCAAGAAACTGATCTTGTGGTACCCAAGAAACTAGAACCCAAGGACTAGAAAACAAGAACGTTCAAAAACCAGATGGGTAGATGATATCCACATACCCATCAACAACCTCCGTAGCGTAGTGGTATTTGGCTCGGTTTCAATCTGTGAGGTCGGGGTACGATCCCCACGCCGGACAGGAAATCTTTGTGTATTTACACAGATACAAAGATTTCCTGTTCTGGTTCTAAGAATTCTAAGATACCTTTCCGGGTCTGGTTGGTTGAGGGACTACCCTCCGTGCCTCGGAAAGCACGATAAGCTGTTGGTCCCGATTGTTGCCGTTGTTCCGCAGCAGCGTTTCTTTGTATTGTACAACACAAGGAAACGCTACTGCGGGCAAATGGCAAATACCCACCCACGGGAGGAAGCCCATGTTCAGCAGCGGACGTTATACGGGCTGATGATGATCCATATACCTAACTTTGGGACCATATTGGTCTCGAATAGCTTACGACAGAGTTCAGTAGAGAGAGTTGGAGGAAGCCTATGCCAAGAACACCGAGGTGCGGGACTTTCTATAACACAAACACCAAATCAGAAAAAAATCACATAAATTAATAATCCCGATCTAGGGTGATTTGACCTTTTGTCGCGGGGGACTTCAGAAACACTAAATTCACGAACACCAATCACGCCCAGACTTACACAACTATCTGTGGTTCATCGTGAATGATTGTACCTTTGGGAAACGAAGCCAGAACACCATATCTCCAAAGCAAACAAGACAAACAAAATTCAACTGAAGGATAACCGATTCTAGCCGATCTGAAATATTTAAGTCATTTTTTTTATGAAGATTACTTTTGCAGTCTACTTGTATCCTTGTAAATCCCTCGTGATAAGCTAAAATGCTTGTGTTACGAGTGGGTACACGTCAGTGGTGGGTGGGGTTCGAACCGGCGACCTCAAAATCACAAGTCTGACACCCTAACCATTGGGCTACGGCGGTTTTGGCAGTTGTCTAGGGCCTAGACTCTAGGCCAAAGGCTCGTGTGGGCCAACGAACGGGAGGAGCTCGTTGGCGTGGTGGGAGTCGACCTCTCGCTGCCGACCATCATTTCAAAGATGGTCCAAAGCGAGAGGTCGTGGGAGGTAGTTGCCTCCTTCTGTAGATAAGTTATGTCAGAGAAGGAGGCCGCGCAGCGGGAGAGGGAAGAAGATCCCTCCGCCCATCCGCTTCGCGGCGTGGCGTGATGGGGTGTTGGCCGTCGGCGGTAGGCTAAAACCCACCGCCTACCGCCCTAGGCTCGGCTTCAGAGAGTGGGGCATATGGGCCCCGCTCCCTTTGAGGCTGACCCATGAGGAGTTGGGACGCCCAGTGTGCCAAGTATGGTCCAGGAGATCCCGCGGTGCCATACTGGCCGCGGGTGCCGTCGGGGGGCCGGCCCCCGCCAACGGCGGAAAGGGTCCTCTCCTCGTGGTATGAGTAGCATACCACGCTATGGAGAGGACGAGTCCCAGATACCCCGTCGCTGGCGCGGAAACGCTGCAGCGGCGGACGCGTAAAAACATTTCCGACCGGGCAAGAAAAACAAAATCGGTGTTCGGATATCTTTTTAATTCTACTAATATTATAAACGCGAAAGTTAGTAAGTATGGATGTATGTTACTCTTTCACGTAAAAACTAGTGAACGGAATTGGCTGAAATTTTGCACCGTGATAGATTATACGCTGGATTAACATATAGCTACAAAACATCTCGCTCCGATCCACTAGAGCAGAATAACGTGGGTAATACCGCGGGGCGCAGCTATCATCATCATCATCATTTCAGCCGTAGGACGTCCACTGCTGGACATAGGCCTCCCTCATAGATCTCCAGTTGTTACGGTTAGAAGCGGCCTGCATCCACCGTGATCCTGCGGCCTTGACCAGATCGTCCGTCCATCTAGCAGGTGGACGTCTCACGCTACGCTTGCCGATCCGCGGTCTCCATTTGAGAACTTTTCGGCCCCAACGGCCATCTGTGCTCCGTGCTATATGGCCTGCCCATTGCCACTTCAACAAACTAATCCGTTGGGCTATGTCGGTAACCCGCGTTCTTCTACGTATCTCCTCATTTCTGATTCGATCTCGTAGAGAAACCCCGAGCATAGCCCTCTCCATAGCTCATTGAGCGACTCTGAGCCTGTTCATAAGGCCTTTAGTGAAGCACCACGTTTCGGATCCATATATCATCACTGGCAACACACACTGGGCGCAGCTTTTGTGGGATAATGCTGTTCTCGTCCGTGGGCTTTAGCTCTAGTCACCCACACGTGTCCCCTGGGTAGCGCCAAATGAACAGCACATCTGGTGGTAGGTTTCGACCGCGGTTTGTCACCACCCTTAAGGCAAAGTTATGCCGCCAAGTGATTTTAGTCGCATTCCGGCATGATGCCTTGAGTAGCCATCGTGGAAGGGGAGTCTGGGCAGTTGTGTGGCTTTGCGAATCGGTTCCAGTGCTGCGTGGTGTCTGTGCTTGGTGACTGTTCGCGGAGGGTAGCGGGATCCTAAGCACAGTCTTGCGCTGGCCGACCGCAGGTAGTAGGGGGCCCAATTAGTAGGAAAGCCACCTATGAAAGGCTGCCCCGCCAACTAGCGAAAAATCCCAGGATGCGTCACCGTGCCGGTTGGCGACCGGATGCGAGGGCCTGGTGAACATCCCTGGGGGGGTTAGGGCTTCCCCGCGCACTCCAGATCAGTCTCCCGTCGGTGCAGCATTATGTGTGTATTGCGTGGTACTTGTTCTTGTTACGCCTCGCCCAACTGTCCCTTTTCTGCATGTCTGTTCGCCATAAAAAATAAATGAAAATAAAAAACAATAGGAAACTGGTAAAACAGCGGTTGCACTCCCTCGCACTAAAAGTGCACCTCTCTAACATCCGAGGTCTGCACTCCAATCTCATCCCGGTCTATCACCACCTTGAGACCGAAAAACCACATCTGCTGTTCCTCACGGAGACGCAAATCAGATGTCCAGCTGACGCAGCATACTTGCACTACCCAGGGTACACCCTGGAGCACAATTTCAAGCCACGCGCTGGCACCTGCGTGTATGCTCGCGATGACATCTGCTGTCGACGTCTCCGTAACATTGAGGATTCCAGTTTGCTCTGTATTGTGGGTTCTGGTGGACACTGGCTTGGAGCAGATACTCTATGCCCGTGTCTATCGGTCGCACACCGACAACATGGAGACAACCAGGTTGTTTCAGTATAATTCTGACTCAGCCGAATTAGCTCAGCTCAGGTACCCATCAGCGCAGCTAGTTGTTCTGGGGGACTTCAACGCCCACCACCAGGAGTGGCTGTACCCATACCGGAACACCGACCTTGCTGGGAGCTTAGCGTACGCATCTGCCCTGACGCTTGGTCTCTCCCAACTGGTGACTGGGCCGACACGGGTTCCCGACATTGAAGGCCATACGGCCAATTGCTTAGGCCTTCTGCTGACAACCGATCCAGACCAATATCAAGTCGCGGTTTCCTCACCGTTAGGGAGTTCCAACCACTGTCTGGTGAAATCTGTGTCTGTCTACTCGCCACCCGATCCCGATCTCAAGGAGACTAGGCGTGTATGGCGATACAAGTCAGCAGATTGGGATGAGATGCGGCATTTCCTTGCGTAAGCAAAGAGAAGCATATAGAGAAGCATAAGCGCAGCCAAGGGTAAGCCCTTGGCTGCGCTTATGCTTCTCTTCAGGTGACCCAGCTCGCTACACGGAGGCTGTTTCTGGAGTGATATGCCAGGCTATGGAATATTTCATTCCATTTCCTGATGTCTCACTCCAAGACAAAGCCCGTCCATGGTTCAACGCTGAGTGTGATAGTGCTGAGGCACTTAAGCACTCTGCTTACCAAGCGTGGGCGGATGCTCGAGCCTGCAAAGCGCCAAATGTTCAGAAACTGAAGAGAGCCTTCAATAGTGCTGCCAAGTCTTGCAAACGTGCCCTACGCAAGGCCCGCTTTGACCATATTGGCCGCATTGGAGCCAGACTAGCATCTTACCCATCTGGGAGTAAAGCTTTTTGGTCTCTTGCCAAATCGGTCGAAGCCAATTTCTGTCGGTGCCGCCACAGCAGAAGCCGAACGGTTCATTAGCTCATACCGCCAAAGAGAAAGCAGACTTGTTTGCGTCTCTTTTTGCGAAGAATTCACAACTAGATGCTGCTGGTAAAAGTCCACCCAGACTAACTCACTGCACTTCCACTATGCCTGAGGTACACATTCGGCAAAAAGTGGTACTTAAAATTCTTAGCACTCTAGATGTGAATAAGGCTAGTGGGCCTGACGGCATTCCTGCCATTGTATTGCAGTCATGTGCGCCTGAGTTGTCTCCTGTTTTGACTCGCCTCTATCGTTTATCCCTGAAGACTGTTCTAGTTCCAGCATCCTGGAAGATTGCCAATGTTCAACCGGTCCCCAAGAAAGGTAGTCGTGCCGACCCTACCAACTACCGACCAATCGCAATCACCTCCATACTCTGTAAGGTTATGGAGCGTGTTTTAAACAACCGTCTCCTAGCATACCTGGAAGACAACGACCTCCTCAGTGACCGTCAATTCGGATTCCGTCGAGGCCGGTCTACTGGGGATCTTCTTGTTTATGCTACTCACCTCTGGAGCGAAGCCATCGAGAGACACGGTGAGGCTCTTGCCGTGTCTCTTGATATCTCTAAGGCTTTTGACAGGGTTTGGCACGCAAGTCTCATTAGTAAGCTTCCGGCTTACGGTATTGTTCCCGCACTTTGTACCTGGGTTCAGGATTTCTTGAGGGGAAGGTCGATTCGAGTTGTCATTGATGGCGCCTCATCCGATCATCTGGGTATTAATGCCGGTGTCCCTCAGGGATCTGTTCTCTCCGCGACTCTTTTTTTTTGCTGCACATCAACGACCTGCTACTTACTCCCGGTATCTTTGGGTATGCAGACGACAGCACAGTCTCGGTGAGATACTTGTCTGATGCAAAGTCTGGGTCAAAGGTCCAGTCGTTCAGGAAATCGATGATGGAGGGGGTGAACTCGACCTTGGACGCTGTCTCCTTATGGGGTGATGCCAACCTGGTTGGGTATAACTCCTGTAAAACACAGGCGTGTCTTTTCTCGGGGAAACGGAGTCCATTCCAACTGACTCCGACTTTCCGTAAGTTTCCGTTCCGATCAGCGACCATCTTAAGCTCTTAGGGCTTGATCTCTCTTCTAACCTAAACTTCGGTCGCTACATCGAGTCCATTGCAAACACTGCAGCCAAAAAACTTGGCATTCTCTCCAAGGTGAGGCGGTACTTCACATCGGAGCAGCTCTTAAGTCTTTACAGAGCTCAAGTTCGCTCCTCAATGGAATACTGTTCTCATCTTTGGGATGGGTCTGCTAGATATCAGCTGGATGCTCTGGACTCATTGGAGCGCCGCGCGAAGAGAGTCATAGGCAATAACTCAGTTGTGGAGGCAAGTCTTCAGAGCCTCGAACACCGTAGACGAGTAGCCTGCCTATCGGTTTTTTATCGGCTACATTTCGGGGAGTGTGCGGAGGTTCTACATAACCTGATACCCCCTTCACCTTTCCATCACCGGACGACTAGGCGCGGCGAGCGATTTCACCCTTTTGTTGTGGACATTCCTTCAATTCGCACGAAGCGATTTGCCTCTTCTTTCATAATGCGGACGGCTAAGGAGTAGAATTCTCTGCCGGGGTCAGTTTTTCCGGAACGCTATAATCTGGACATTTTTAAAACTAAAGTGAACAAACACTTTCTAGGCAAGCGTGTATCATCTTAGGCCTTATTATCGCCTTCCATCAAGCGAGATTAAGGTCAAACGTAAGCTTATAATTAGTGGAAAAAAAAAAGGTAGTAACATATAAATTAATTTTGATACTTTTTTAAAAATAACGTACCGTATACAACATTGGAATGCACAGAAATATCGCTGAAGTGAAATGATTGCTTCCATATCATGATTGTAATAATATTATACATTACATACGGCAATTTTAATATTGTCTGAACCGGTGTCTAGACTTAAATAAATATGCAAAACATAATTCTATGAATATTTTAAGTTTACCTTTGTAGCAGCAGTCTTATCATTACATCATCACTACATAGTTTAAAACAAAGTCGCTTTTTCTGTCCCTATGTCCCTATGTATGCTTAAATCTTTAAAACTACGCTACGGATTTTGATGCGGTTTCTTTTAATAGATAGAGGGTTTCAAGAGGAAGGTTTATATGTATGATACATCAGCATTGCACCCGTGCGAAGCCGAAAGTCGCTTCCCGCTGTCGGTCTGCACCTATGTATGTTTAGATGTTTAAAACTACGAAACGGATTTAATGATGCGGTTTTTTTAGCAGATAGAGTGATTCTTGAGGAAGGTTTATATGTTTAATATCATCAGCATTACACCCGTGCGAAGCATGGGCGGGTCGCTAGTACTAATATATAAATCTGAAGAGTTTGTTGGTTTGTTTAATTGAATGCGCTAATATTAGGAACTACGGGTCCGATTTGAAAAATTATTTCAGTGTTGCCCATTTATCGGAGAAGGCTATAGGTTATATTTTATTATGAAGTTTCCATGGGAACGATAGCACCGAAATATTTTTTAAATCGGCCCATTAGTTCTTGAGATTAGAACGTTAAAAGAAACAAACAAATTCTTCAGCTTTATATATTAGTAATAATAATAATAATAATAATAATTTTATTCATCAACATACAGGATTGTAGTAGGTACAGAGGTTTAGCTTAGATTAGTTAGTAGGTATACTAAAATGTGTCTACAATCAAGTTGGTCAAGCGAACTGTTCTCCTAGCTAGATTAATAAAATTAATCTGTATTAAGGAGTAACAATGACTTTCCATCCTAAAGTAAGGGTGAGGTTGTTTAGTATACAAACTCTATTTTTAGGACAAAATTATAGTAAGTAGGAAGATGAATTATAGAAAAATTAATTTAAAACAATTTAGCTAGAGTGTGTGTGTGGGTGTGCGTGCGTGCGTGTGTGTGTGTGTGTGTGTGTGTGTGTGTGTGTGTGTGTTTGTTGTGGTACAAGTTTGGATGAGTGTGTGAGCCTGTGCGGACATGAAATTAATATAATATGTATGACAACGTTTAAGTTTATTATTAAATGTATTTATGTGTAGGAATTAGCTAAGGTATGTTTCTGTTTCGTCGTAGGTATAGTTTTGAAGAATAGATAAAATTTTCTTTTTACATTAGTATAGATGCAATATTCATATTCTGAAACGCCACCGACTTACGGCTTAAAATGAGTCGTGTCACGGAAGGTAGTCCATCAACCAACCAGACCCTAAGAAAAATCTTAGAATTTACACAAAGATTTCTTTTTATTTCACTTTATTTAAAAACAAATAAGTTACAAAAAATACAATGTTAAAAATCTTAAATTATGTTCCAGTTTATCTCACAACAACTCTCATAAACACTTTTAAACCATAGAATAGTCAAAGCGTGGAATAAACTCCCAGAAAGCGTAATTTCAGCCCAAAATGTGAACCAGTTCAAAAATAGACTCGACAAACATCTCAACTGTAATAGAAACAGGCACTTACCAGTTGAATCAACTGCTTGCCTGATCACAAATAATAATAATAATAATAAAAACCTAAAAGTATGTACGTGTCATACATTTAGGTTTTCCGGCCTGGTGATCGAACCCACGACCTTCAAGGCTTCAAGCGAGATTAACACCGCTACGTCACGCTAGGTACCGTGACCGTTGTTCTGCTAAAATGAAATAAATAAAACACTGTGTAGGTACAATTCACTATATTGACAGAGAAGCTTTCTTTTGTCGGCATCTTCCCTTTGTTTACTTATTCTGTTAGAAAAACATAACACGAAACTCACGCATTTTATTGTATTGTTGGATTAATGGCTCTAGAATATAATCAAGAAAACACATGTAATACCAACAAAAGAAAATTATTGGATGAATAAAAGAAAAGAAAAAAGGAAGCAATAAGTATTGATATTCAACAATAGGTATTCACACAATAGCGTTATTACCTACTTAAACATTGTATTATATTTTTATGCGACTTAAGGTCACAGCTCATTACAGCCACCCGGCACCCACTCCGCATCGCCTCGCCTTCTGCGGCTATTATTCTTTATATGGACTTGTATGGGTATGCGCTCACTATATCAACTCCGTAGAGTCATCGGATCGCCTCGGTCGTAAGCCCTCCACGCGCGGACGGCGGGTTGACCACTCGGTGACAACTCACTGCTCGCATGCTTGCCTTGCGTTGGCTGCGCATTGTCAACGCGCGTGTCCCGAGTGGACCGCGCGCTGCCCGCGAATGATTCAAGTGCCAATTGTTAACAGACTAATCGAAAATTCGTGGACCAAGCGACGTTCACTCGTTGACCACGCGGCATTCACTCGTTGACCGCGCGGGGTCCACTGGTTGACCGCACGACTTTTATTGGTGATAACGCGGCGTCCACCCGTCGACCACCTGTCGACAACGAGTGGACGCCGTGCGACGAGGCGGTGCGGGGTGGGTGCCGAGTGGCTCTAATGAGCTGTGACCTTAATACCTCCCACACTTCCGCCACTGTAACTCCTGTAAGCCATGTTCAATAGCGACTTACACGGAAGAGGTTCTTATCTGTTATGCTCAGGCTGGTCCCGGGACACCTAAATGTCTTGGATCCTGCGGCTGAGATGCGGCTGAAATAATGAAGATATTGTCATCATCATCATCATTTCAGCCTTAGGACTTCCACTGCTGGACATGGGCCTCCCTCATAGATCTCCAGTTGTTGCGGTTAGAAGCGGCCTGCATTCACCGTGATCCCGTGGCCTTAACCAGATTATCCGTCCATCTAGTTGGTGGACATCCTACGCTAAGCTTGCCGATCCACGGTCTGCATTAAAGACTTTTCGATCCCAACGGTCATCTGTTCTCCGTGCTATATGGCCTGCCCATTGCGACTTTAACGAACTAATCCGTTGGGCTATGTCGGTGACCCGCGTTCTTCTACGTATCTCCTCATTCCTGATTCGAAGGTATTGTATGTATATTAAACATTCTTCTTAAAAAGATTTTGTAGAAAAAGATTTTCTGTAGTAATTTAACTGTAACTAGCTTCCCGCACAGTTTTACCCGCGTTACTTCCGTTCCCGTTCTTTATTCCTAAATATAGCCTATGTTACTTCTGGATATCGTAACTTTCTTATGGTAAAAGAATTATCAAAATCCGATCAGTAGTTTTTGAGATTATTCATCACAAACGTGCACACATAAATACAAATAAGTAGGATATCTCTTTATAATATTAATAAAGATGTAACTCACATGACAGGGTCAGCTGGAAGAAATTTTTAATTGAAATTAGGTGTACCTTTGTGCAATTGTATCCTCATTTATCTAGTCTCATATTGTTTGTGTGTACATCATCAGTACGTATAACGTCCACTGCTGAACATGGGCCTCCTCCCGAGGGACGGGTTTTGCCATACTCCCCACGCTTGGCAGGCGGATTGGTGACCGCAGTAATACACAGGGGAAACGCTGCCGTTCCCTGGTTCGTTTGTTATAGATGATGATATAACTGCTGTTATTACTGAGGGTAGCCCCTTAACCAACCAGACCCGGAAAGAAATCTTAGAAGTGCTTGTGTGTACATAAATTATTAAATAAATGACTAATACAACAAGTAGGTCAGCAAGCTGTCGGGAGCCATCTTCTTTATCTGTTACATTCTTAGTCAATCTGGCAGGAAAGTAGAGTATTCGATTCTTCCTTCTTATTAATCTAAATCATTACAAAAACAGAAAAAAAAACTCTCCCAAAACTAAATACTTCTTGGTTTTTACACTTTTTTACATTTTGCTCTTTGAAAATCCCTGTTCCAAAATATAAAACTGTAGAGAGTGAAGTACGGACATTTTGAAACAAAAGTATCAAAAGAAATAAACCCTCTGTTTTAAGTACAAGTGTTTGCAGACGCGAATGAATGTTCAAAATTAAAATTTGTTCCGTTCGCGGCGTAGAAGCCGAAATGTAAATTTACTTGAGGAATATTTTAAACGAAACCTTGACTTAACAAAAACACCTGTAAAGTTTTAGAGTTTTAAGGAACACATTTTTATAATATTGGCAAGGGACTAAGGTATGTAAAAATGTATATAATGGCTGGAGAAGGCTGAAAAAGAGTGAACGAGTAAGGGATACTTTGACTTAATTTTATGGGCATAGAAAATGGAATGGCATGGAAAATAAACCTGCATAGGCTGTATATAGCCTATATATATAGCCTAATATATGTATTTTAATATAAAAGTGAGATGGCTGCACCTATGAAGGTCTATCCATTGATATAACATTGAGATGTACCAATGGACAGTCCTCCATAGATACGAAACTATTGCCGGAAAAAGAAACTTGGTTTGGGCTATACAGATGGGATGTTAAATGTAACTGGAATACTGGGCTATGGAGTGAGATCGGACATCTATTATTATTATAACAATAGACAGTATTTGTGAGTTTTATTTAATGCAATAATAATAATTTATGTTTCTTTTAAAAGTTAGTTTGAATGTGACAAATTAGAGAACTTGTCACGCCTCTGGCTTTAAAGTAAAATTAGTTATTATTTTATAAAAACATATGTTCCGGTAATTAGTTATGTACCTAACTAGCTGCGCCCATTTGGTTTTACCCGCGTCACTCATACGCGTTTCATAATAATGCTCGTTTGTTTCATTTTCAGCCAAAAGCGTGATATATTCACCACCTAGTGTCTGTCTCGGTAATTAAATAGCTATAATTTTCTGCATGTCACTCGTACGCCGTGACAAATGCTTTGGTGTCGTGTCTACACGCTTTAGTGTAATGCTTTACTTTAATCTAAGAGAGTAGTTTTGAATATAAATAAAGGTAATAAATAAAAGTTAGAATTAAAACATTAAAATAAAAGACTTTAAATTTTGTAACACTTTTACTTTTTATTAAGAATTTGGTTGAGAATATATTTATTTACTTATTAGTCATATTATTTATAGCTTATTTAACCTTACTTGTAAAATATTATAGATTAATTAACAAAAACTATGAGCATTGAGTTTGTACAATGTGAGTAACTATCTATATATAGATTGTATCTGCGTGTCACTCAAACGCCGCGCCGCCGCGCCGCCGTGTCACATAATTTGATGTTGTATCTGCGCATTATTTATTTAATATTTTTCATTAGTTTAAGAGACTTGTCGAAGTTTTTGTAGAATAATGGTTTACTTAAAAGGAGTTTATAAACATTAAACCTCAATAAATGATTGTTATTTATACTTAAAATAATTAAAGGTTTATTGCATCGAAAAAAGAAATATTTTAGTCATTTACATTAAGTAGATCATGTTATTAAATTTTAGTAGATATTTACAACCAGACCAGACAGTTCATTTTTATTTTCAGCCAGAATCGTGACAAATTAAACATTTTGTGTCTTCGTCTGTGTAATTAAATAGTTATAAATTCCATCGTTTCACTTCTACGCCGCGCGCCGCGCGCCGTGACAAATGTTTTGGGCTCGTGCAAATTCAAATAGTGTGATTAAAACCGGTGCATTCAATAAATCTTAAAATTAACACAAAGATTTCTTGTCCGGAGTGGGATCGAAACCACGAGCTCCAAGATTTAAAGCGAACCGAATACCACTACGCCACGGAGGTTGTCGTATTCAATGCAAAAAACAATCAAATCTTTCTTACTGGTAATATCTTTATTAAACTACAAAGAAAGAAATACCTATTTATTATAAGCCAAGGTGGGACAACTTCAAAGGCCACTTGCGTCCTGCGGGCCGCGGGTTGAGTAAGTATAGCTGTTCTAACAGGTCGCCAAATAGCATCAAAATGTCGTAATCGCCAAAAATTATTAACATGATCTTAAAACCTCAATGACAACATACAAAAATACAAATCTTATCTTTTCATAATTAGTATACACATAACACGGCTCAAATGTATCAAACATTTGTCACGCTGTAAGAGTAACACGCGAAAATTGTACTTTAATTACACTGCTAATGATTTCTCAACATGTTGTCAGCTGTTACAACATTTTGGGACGGTTAACTGAGTTGTGTAATTTATGAGGAATCAACATTTTACTGTTTGAATACAGAATTTGAGTTAAGTCATATTTGAACAGTTGATAATTAAGATTTTGATGGTAATCACCTTGGGCGTTTCATAGGTAACGTGACATGTAAGTATTTAGTGTAATTTTTATTTATTAAATTCAAATACTAAAATGAAAAAACAAAAATTAGCAAATTTATTTCTAAGATATAAGTTAATAATGTTCAGAAATTACAATTCTCATAAATAAAATAAGTTAAGAAAAAATATTTTTCGTGAGCCAATCAGAGCTGTAATTCTCCGACAGATGTTCAATTATTAAAATAACGGTTCGAGGAATTTTCAGTCAACAGCGGTATGCTATTTTGTATTCTTTTGTTCCCGATATTTCGCTAATTGAATCAGTTGTTTTCAGGTCAATTGGACTGGCAACAGGACTAAACAGACCTGAAGGCTGATCACGTAACGATATAACTTCGATAAAAATGTTTTAATTACTGCAGGGTAATTGTACCGATTGGGCCGGATTGCTTATGCGTGCCCGGTTCCCGCCAACGGCGGATCCTAGGAGTTTCCGGGAGGTTTTAGTGGTGTAGGGTCCTCTCCTCGTGGTATGAGTTAGGCATACCACGCTATGAAGAGGGCGAGTCCCACATATCCCACCGCCAGCGCGCGAATACGCTGCAGCGGCGGTGGGAATGCGTCAATGCATTTCCCCCCGGACAAGAAAAAAAAAAGAAAGAAAAAAAAGGGTAATTGTAAAGAGTGGAGAGAAAACATAGGATGTACCGGAGGGTGTTCTTAAATCTTTTTGCAGAAGTTTTATTTTATTTTAACGTGATGTTAATTTAACAGTTGTGTTAACGCTAGTTTGTAAGAAACAAACGCACAAAAATAAAAATCAAGTCGATCATCATCATCATCATCAGCCCGTATAACGTCTACTGCTGAACATGGACATGGGCCTCCTCCGAAATGAGGGCATGTGCCATAGTCACCAAGCTGGGAAGGCGGATTGGTGACCGCAGTATTATTTTGTTCCACACAAGGAAACGCTGCTGCCTGTTTCTTGATATACGATTATTATAGTTGATGTTATAACAATCGAGACCAACGGCTTAACGTGCTTTGTGAGGCACGTCAACCAACCAGACCCAGAAAGAAATCTTGGAATTTACACAAAGATTTTACTGTCCGGCGTGGGGATCGAACCCACGACCTCCGAGATCTAAAGCGAGCCAAATACCTCTACGCTAGCCACGACCTCCCAAAGCGAGCCAAATACCGCTTTGCTATGGAGGTTGTCGTTGGAGAGTGCCATCTACGATTACTAAAAGACAAGGTCGTCGACGTCACTAGCTAAAAACTAGCCAGCACAAAAATATAAATATAGCTTTAAAAAGGTTGGAAAATATGTAACAGTCAAAGTTTCAAAAAAAATACTACATAAAGGCATTAAATTAAATAAAAATTAATAAAATGGTGTACATCAGGTGGACGGGTGTACCTCAAAAAATAGTAATTCTATACACGTGAAAGCAATGTTCTAGCAATGTGACAATTGTGCGTAAAATTTCAAGCAATGTGCTCTTATAAAACTAGAGTTATTTCAAAAAGTTAGTGAGCCGCCAGCCTGTTATCAGAATGACGGGTGTACTTTTAATCTGAACTAAATACTTACTATCTATGTATGAAAACATCAGCGTAGCAATGTGCCGGCAATGTGCTCGAACGTATTAAAAGCATAATCAGATGTGACAAAAGGTTTCCAAGTAATTTCGAAACTGAAATTTAAAAATTTAAGCGCCTGCTTGTTTTATTCTGGCAATCACGACGAAATGTATAGAGGAACATTTACATCACAGGGGCTTCCTGCAAATGACACAACTATACTATTTTCTCGATGATAGCTCTAATTTGATAGTTGTAGTGTTGTGACCATATAAGTAATGATATCGATCGCATATAAATTTTTTACTAGCTTCCGCCCGCGACTTCGTACGCGGATCCTGTTGCTTATGGCAGCGACAACGGGGTCGTCAAAATCGAAGATCTGAAACGTCTGATGTCAAAGTTGATCAGAATTCAAACGTTCGTTTGTGCTCTTCTTCTGTTTCTTCATTCCGTACTCCAGTGGGTGACAGTGACAGTTTAGGACAAATTTTCGATGAAAATTCGATGAATCAATGAAAATTTGACTATACTGGCCAAAACTCCCATTTTTTTTTTCGAATAAATTTAATATGCCTTGAGAATCATAAGATCCCAAGAATGAACCGAAGAGCGTCAGGAGAGACTTGATGCTGTTCGAGAACATCAGGTGGAAAGCTCTTCGGATCGCGAAGCACGTCTGCGTTCTCAGCGTATTTACGCATCTACATCCAGGTCCCTAGAGACAAGTGAAAAATATTATACGCGACTGACTGCTGATCGTGAACGTCACGCATTGTCTCGCGAGTCGGAGACGTTCACTGATAGATAATTGCGATTAACTTCTCAGCGTATCTACGCATCTGCTTCTAGGTCTCTAGAGACAAGTGCGGAACATGATGCACGACTGACCGCTGATCGTGAACGTCACACATTGTTTCGCGAGTCGGAGACGTTCACGGATAGAGAATTGCGATTAACTTCTCAGCGTATCTACGCATCTTCTTCTAGGTCTCTAGACATGCATTGTCTCGCGAATTGGAAACGTTTTCCGATACAGAATCACGCTTGAGTTCTCAGCGTATTCGCACATCTACTAACAGGTCTTTAGTCTTCAGGCGACCAATTGCTGATCGAGATTAACATACATTGTCCGGAAAACACACAAAACAAAATATTCATAATCCGTTAAAAAGTGAAAGAGAAAGAATTGCTAGAGTACGGCATGAAGAGACAGAAGAAGAGCACAACGAACGTTTGAATTCGGATCGACTTCGACATCAGACGCTTCAGTTCTTCGATTTTGACGACCCCGTTGTCGCTGCCATAAGCAACAGGATCCACGTACGAAGTCGCGGGCGGAAGCTAGTAAAAAATATGTATGCGATCGATATCATTACTTATATGGTCACAACACTACAACTATCAAATTAGAGCTGTCATCGAGAAAATAATGAAATGGAAATAGTATAGTTGTGTCATTAGCAGGAAGCCCCTGTGATGTAAATGTTCCTCTATATATTTCGTCGTGATTGCCAGAATAAAACAAGCAGGCGCTTAAATTTTTAAATTTCAGTTTCGAAATTACTTGGAAACCTTTTGTCCCATCTGATTATGCTTTTAGTACGTTCGAGCACATTGCCAGCACATTGCTACGCTGATGTTTTCATACATAGATAGTAAGTATTTAGTTCAGATTAAAAGTACACCCGTCATTCTGATATCAGGCTGGCGACTCACTAACTTTTTGAAATAACTCTAGTTTTATAAGAGCACATTGCTTGAAATTTTACGCACATTCGTCACATTGCTAGAACATTGCTTTCACGTGTATAGAATCACTATTTTTTGAGGTACACCTGTCCACCTGATGTACACAATAAAATGGCGTATTAAAAAAAATTATGAGCCTGAATATCAAAATAATTTAAGTTTAATCTGTCGTTTGAAGTAAAGTTATTTTGTCTCTCAATAGAAAAAGTTATTAAGTTATTTTAGAATTTTATATTTTCTCCTTATATTTTTATAGTTTGTATTATTAATAACGATTGAATATTTTCTTTACATATTATTAATTATGAGGGTGCTACGATCCTACGTAGTTTTAAGATAAACTAGTTGCGCCCCGCGGTTTTACCCGCGTTACTCTTCTCCAGTGGATCGGAACGTGATTTTTTGTAGCCTATATGTTCTTACCTATCCCTGTGCAAAGTTTCATTAAAATCCATTCAGTAGTTTTTACGTGATAGAGTAAACAAACATTCGTCCATCAATCCATCCATCCATACTTACAAACTTTCGCGTTTATTATATTAGCAGGATGAATTAGGGGCCGGATTGCTTCGTGCGTACCCGGCCCCCGCCAACGATGGATCGAAGGAGTGTCCGGGAGGTTTTTAGAGCCCTCTCCTCGTGGTATGAGTAAGCATACCACCGCTATGGAGAGGGCGAGTCCCACATATCTCGCCGCCAGCGCTCGGATACGCTGCAGCGGCGGTGGAAATGGTAAATGCATTCCCCCGGACAGCAAAAAAAGGATGATGCAATAAGATTAGAAAACGTATAAGTGTAATACAATTTGAAGAGAAAGTGTGATAAAATTATTGTTAGTTGCGATGAACTAAATTAAATTGTTCGGTAAACTGTTGACGTTTTCAAGCGTTTTCAATATCCGAAGTCCAAGAGCCCACGTACTGTAATACCAAATACCTACCGCCACGCCACGGAGGTTGTCGTATTCAATACTTAACTAACAAACTTTCTTACTGATAATATATTTATTTAACTACAAACTAATACAATATTTACATCAACAACTTTAAATAACATTAAGCAGGTAACGATGGCCTTTTCAATTGCTTTTCTATTTGTTTCACACTTTTGTTATTAGTATTAGGGACTATAAATAGCGTGTACACCACACCGAATAAGTTTACACTGGCAAATAGATAGAAAGTGGTGTAGATACCGACGTACTCTTCGATGTATTGGAAGGTGTGTACGTGGCCTAGCTTTATTATTTCTGAATACATGAAGATGGAGCCGAGAAGTGGAGCTCGGATCTGAAAAGTAAAAAGAAGCGTTTATATTATACATTATCATTCCGTATAATGTCTTCTAATGAACATAGGCCTCCCTCGAAGGAGGTGGTGCCTTAGTCACCACACTTGGCTGATGGATTGGTGACCGCAGTATGTCACAGCTACAAATGTAACTCTGATGAACTAGATCCGGAAAAACATCATATAAATAGTAGTTATTATATATTTGTTACTATCACGTTATTCTAGCGATATCGACCGATATGTGCGAGCGCAGCTAGACAGGTACTAGGTTCGAGTACCGGGTCAGAAAAAAAAGTGTTACTAAAAAAATTATCTTCCCAGAAAAATCGAAATACCTACCAGCCTTAGATCAGGAAGTTGATGATACCTATGTCTAGGATATCACGTTTAACTGTCTATCCTGCGCGTGATCTCTCACCAATTCTTCCGGATTTTGAGAGTAAAGGAATAGAGAGTGCACCGGTGCACTTGTGCAAGTTCATAATGTTTAACCGTCGTTGTCGAAATCGATCGGTAGACTTGTACTTGACAAAAGAATCTTACCTCTATATTAAAAACCTCCGCCATAATTACAATAGGTAGACCCCACACTACGCCGTACGCGAACACCAGCACCCCCAGTGAGACGACCGGCAGCCATCTTAGTGACGTCACAGTTAAGTTAGTCTGCGTGTACACAGCTAGGACTCCGGTGGAAAGCGTCATCACCACGTAGCCGAGGGTCAGAAGATACTAAAAAGAGAAACAAGATTAAATATTAGGTACATAAGGTAGAGTAAGAGAGGGAGTTAGTAAGTACCTCCGTCTTCCAGAGTATCATAGACATATAACGTTATTGATTGAGGCTGTTGGTGAGTTATGCCGCCTGAGTTCACGTGGGTGATGGAAAGGGCTGCCGGCCCTTTCGGACGAGTTATTTTTCTATTTAGATAAGAGTAATTTGCCTGTTCAATTATTTTAAAAATAACTTAGCGGTGAAAATTTCGAGTCTGGTAACTACTCAGCGCGGCAGCATCCGCCTTCTATCCAATGATTTCCCAGAATCCGTTGTCTACCCGGTATTTGTTGACTATCCCGTATCTGTTAATTATCCCGTATCCGCTGACTACTCGGTATCCTTTGCCTATCCGTTATATGTTGACTATACTGTATTCGTTGACTACTCCGTATCGGTTGACTATCCCGTGTACGTTGACTACACATTATCTGATGACTATCCCATATCCGTTGACTACATATTATCTGTTGACTATCCCGTATCCGTTGACTACCCAGTATCTGTTTCCTACCCATCTATTGACTATCCCGTATCCGTTGTCCATCTGGTATTTGTTGACTATCCCGTATCCGTTGGCTATGCGCTGACTACCCAGTATCCGTTGACTATCCCGTATCCGTTGACTACCCGGTATCTATTGACTACCTGGTATAGGCTGACTACCAAGTATCCGTTGTCTACCCGGTATCTATTGAGTACCTGGTATGCGCTGACTTCCCAGTATCCGTTGACTACCCGGAACTCTCTGGCTACCCGGTATCCGTTAACTAACAGGTATCCAGTGGCAGTCACCGGATACCTCATTGCTAGAAAGGCTAAGGCTACAAAACGTCTCAGAACTGACCCACGACCAACCAACGAAATAAACGATATTTATTCACAACTAGTATTTACGTACACTTGTCACTGAAATAGTATAGCATCATCATCATCATTCCATATAGCGTCCACTGCTGAACATGGGCCTCCTCCCGAGGGAGGATATTGCCATAGTCACCACGCTTGGCCAGCGGGTTGGTAACCGCAGTATTATGTTGTACCACACAAACGCTGCTGCCCGTTCCATGATATACGATTATCATAGATGGTGTTGTAGTTGTAGTTGTATAACATTCCAACGTATTTAATATAAAATCTAGTTGTGGTATATTTTTACGGTTACGGATTTTATTTTTCTTTTTTATACAATTTCAATCTGGAATTACTTTTAAAGCGATTGGGAAAATATTTGAAACACGAGAAATACTGCACAATCTGTCAAAACCGATGAAACTGAATTTACCACCGAGCACTTCTTTTAAAATACTAGACAGTATTTTTTTCATCGTATACAGTAGGTATTTATTTTATGAAAGAACTTATAATAATTAATAGAATCTCAATTTTATTTATAAATTTGTTTTTCGAAATGCACATTCTTTTTCACATAGATTACAATGCCCTACGGCCCCTTCACGCGCCTATAAATAAATGTAAATTTGTGATTTTATTAAACCCCATACACCGTTTTTTTTTAAGGGTCCAGCCAGGTCCATTCCTGCAACACATATGGGCTTATAGCTTTTACATATTGTCACGGCACTATTAAATTTCATATTAATTTACTTACGACATTTTACATGAATAAATATCTTATAAAACAGTACTATTCTAAATCTATACTACTTTGCAAGGTTCCCAGAATGCTGGCAGCATTACCCCGTTAAATGGCAAAGCTTAACTACTGTGCAAAGTAAATACCAGCACTCGGGGAACTTGCCGCACTAAAGAGAGCCGCTAACAGGTTTTTATAAATTAATTTGGCTACCGTTCACGATTAAGTTTATTTAGCTTTCTTATCCGTTAAATTGGAAATGTAGACAGATATTGATATCGTTGTAAGACAGATAGACAAAGACTAAGTAACAAAGTTTAATTATTTGCTTCCATTTAGATACGGAAATCCGAAAACAAAATTGTCCTTTTATAACAATATGAAGTATTATCGCAACTTTTCTTTTTTAATATGCCAACATTTCAAATGGCATCATCGAACATGTTTTTTTTTCTCCACAGCGGTGGTGTACATAAGATGTCCATATCCATAGCGATGACATGCTATGATAAGCACGAGAAGAGAGTAGGTATATTCACAAAAACTCTCTTCTACTCCGGATGCTCCGAATGCCACAAATTGGAAGCACTAAGAACTGCAGATTCATCAATGCAACTTGGCACTGGACCTAACAATCCGGTACAAAGTTATATGGACCATGGTCACGGGCAGACCCTTCAGTTTAACTTAAAAGTGACATACCTTTTTATCCATAACCGCTACGCCCAAAATGCAGAACACACTTCCTCCAAACAAAGCGCTCAGCACCAATGTGCTGTCAGGGTCCGGAGTAACTTTCAGCTGCATCAGCGTCTTCTCTTGATCAAGGAACAAGATGCTGCCGCAGAGGACGCTAATGGTGAAGAGTACAATGCCAATTTTGGTTGCGTCTAACCAAATCTTGTTTCGCCCTGTAAAAGACAAGCAAACGGTTAGTCAGTCGAAAATGGCTTAGAACTGGTTTGTTTTTTTGGAATGAAAAAAATATACTTAAAACTTCTACATGTGCCTAATGTATTTAAACTTTGTATACATAATTTATAGTTGACAATGGATTTCAATCGCGGTACAATTTTAAAGCAAATCATTACTTTTTGACAAACTCCGTAGCGTAGCTCGCTTTGAATCTCAGAGGTCGTGGGTTCGATCCCCTCCGGACAGGAAATCTTTTTGTAAATTCTAAGATTTCTTTCCGAATCTGATTGGTTGAGGGACTACCCTACTGCTAGCCGTTGGTGCCGATTATTATAACATCCTCTATAATAATCGTATATCAAGGTACGGGCAGCAGCGTTTCCTTGTATGGAACAACATAATACTGCGGTCACCAATCCGTCTGCCAAGCGTGGTGACTATGGCAAAACCCCTACCTCGGGAGAAAGCCCATGTTCAGCAGTGGCAGTTATACGGGCTGATGATGATGATTACTTTTTTATTAAACCGACGTTTCGACATGGGTAACAACAGTCATAGTCATGAATAGACTTAGGTATAGAAAGAATGAAAGAATACATCACAGCAGTCAAATACCTGCCAGGCATAATAATATAGTAGATATAGAAGGCTAAAATTGCATAGAAAATAAATTGAAATCACTACACAGGGACTACTCATCCGACCCGCTGGAGAACTCTTCACCGGCAACGCCCACGAAAGCAACCCTTACGCCCTTCCGGCGTTTTGTTTGCAAATAACTATCCGACGCCTTTGTAGACTTCAAGTCTGAGAGACCGCAAACTCTAACCTTGTGCTACAATTCCACTAAACTATCGTAAAAGACGAAATGTCATATTTCCTAAAGGTCACAGCTCATTAGAGCCACTCAGCACCCACTCCGCACCGCCTCGCCTCCTGCGGCTAGTATTCTTTATATTTCTTGTATGGGTCTGTGCTCAGTATATCAACTCCGTAGCGTCACCAGATCGCCTCAGTCGTAAGCCCTCCACGCGCGGACGGTGGCTGGACCACTAGGCGACAACTCGCTGCTCGCATGCTTGCCTTGCGTTGACTGCGCATTGTCAACGCGCGGGTCCCGAGTGGACCGCGTGCTGCCCACGAATGATTCACGCGAGGACGATACTTGGCGATGCGCCGATTGTTAATAGACTACTCGAAAATTCGTGGACCAAGCGACGTCCACTCGTTGACCACGCGGCGTTCACTCGTTGACCGCGCGGGGTCCACTGAATGATCGTGCGACGTTTATTAATGATAACGCGGCGTCCAACCATGGACCACCTGTCGACAACGAGTGGACACCACCGTGCGACGAGGCGGTGCCGGGTGGCTCAAATAAGCTGTGACCTTAAAACACCGCGCCAGCAACCGACCTGAGCCAAGGTCCAAGTTAGTTTAAAAAAAAAAATTTGTCCGCAATACATGGTTTTTTTTTATCAAGGCGTTGAAATTAAATGTCCTGCGATTGGGACTTACTAATTCTACTATAAATGCTTTCCGAGGGACAGAAGATAGTCTCTTAACCAACCAGGCCTGAAAATAAATTCTTAGAGAAAGATTTTTGTCCAGTATGGGCATCTAACCCACAAAATTCGAGATTCGAGACGAGACTTATAACGCTTGACTACATAAATTATCGGAAACAGATGCGAAGAACAAAATTAAACCAATAACCTATTGAGGTGTAACAAAATCCTCGTTTCTACTTACAGAGGTTAGGTAGAGAAAGATTCCCATTTGACTGCGCTCTGTCGCTTTCATCTTTGAGCCGAGATATTTCTTTTGGTACATTTACATCGTTTGCCGCTAATAGTTTCAGTTTGGATATGTTCTTGCGAGCTTTCTGCGAAACGAAAGGAGTATCATATAACCCAGTTTATGATATACACAACAACAAATAAAAGGTGCTTCCAATATTATATCTAGAGCTCTAGCTTCTGAGCCGAATAAAGGCGGAAACATATTGATAAAACGTGACGCGACCTGACGACACGCGACGCGTGTTGAGTCGAATCAAATGTATTGCTTTCTATAGACCAGAATCACACTATGAACACCCGACGCGACGTCGCATCGGGGGTTCATAGTGTGATTCTGGTAATACATGGTCAATACATTTGATTCGACTCAACACGCGTCGCGTTTTGAGTCGAATCAAATGTAATGTAACAATATGTTTCCGCCTTAAATATAATGTGGAATGTGACATTATATGTCAGAATCATTCTTTGTATGTGCCTCTATCGTAAAATGTCACATTCAATCTAATGCTTCTGAAGTCTAAATATATAAAAGAAAGTCGTGTTAGTTACACTATTTATAACTCAAGAACGGCTGAACCGATTTGGCTGAAAATTGGTAGGGAGGTAGCTAAGAACTGGGAGAAGGACATAGGATACTTTTTATGCCGTTCCGACATAAAACGTGGTAGGGGTAAGGTTAGGGTAGTGTAGGGGTAGGGGTAGGGGTAGGGTAGGGGTAGGGTAGGGGTAGGGTAGGGGTAGGGGTAGGGGTAGGGGTAGGGTAGGGTAGGGGTAGGGTAGGGGTAGGGTAGGGGTAGGGTAGGGGTAGGGTAGGGGTAGGGTAGGGTAGGGGTAGGGTAGGGGTAGGGTAGGGGTAGGGGTAGGGTAGGGGTAGGGTAGATGTAGGACACCGCGTAGATTTTGAGGCGGTACGAAGTTTGCCGGGCCAGCTAGTATATAATAAAAGTGCAGGCCACACCGCCAGCGGGCGAGCGAACATCGTTTCACCTCTTTTACATACTTCGGTTCACACGAGCTTCCGACTACCAACGTCAGCGATGCGAGCGAAGCTAACGAAATATCCAACGATTCCAGCGAAGCTACTCGTTCACCTCGTTAGGTTAGGAGCCCCATAGTTTAGCTCGCCAATATTCCGCATAGTTTGTATAGTTTCCTTCTCTCGCTTTGCCCGCCCGCCTAGCTCTCTCGCCCGCCCGCTGGCAGTGTAGCCTGCGCTTTATGCTTCTGAGGTCTAGATATCCATCAGGCACATACAGTTCATGGATGAAAGCAACCACATCTAACATAGATGCAAATCATGCATTCATAGCTGTGTCCGGGTATTCGTCCGCGTGGAATAATCACTTTAAGAAGCATTTCTAATTATTTAGTCTATATAGAAAAATAACATACAAACTATAACTACATAAGATAAATACTTTCATGAACATTTTGTAATGACTTCATAAATATTACATCAGTGTAACTATTATATTTTGGCTCTGTTGTTAATATGCCTTGTCTGTGTACCAAATTTCATTAAAATCGGTTCTGTAGTTTTGGTTAGAAAAGGCGACACACAGACAGACAGAGAGACAGAGAACTTTCGCATTAACAATATTAGTAAAGATTAAAACCTACCTCATACTTTTTCACAATCACCAAATATGGCGGGCTCTCCACCAACACGATTATGGAAAAGAACTGCACCACAACCAACACTAGCATCAGGTATAGCCTGACTTCTACCGCAGCGAACTTCAACATAATATACCCCCCAGTCACCATGGCCATTCATAAATATTACATCAGAGTAACTCTTATATTTTGGCTCTGTTGCCTTGTCTGTATACCAAATTTAACTCAAATCGGTTCTGTAGTTTTGACTTGAGAGCGACAGACAGACAGACAGAGCTACTTTCGCATTTATAATATTAGTAAGTATTAAGACCTACCTCATACTTTTTCACCATCACCAAATATGGCGGACTCTCCACCAACACGATCATGGAAAAGAACTGCACCACAACCAACACCAACATCAGGTATAGCCTGACTTCTACTGCAGCGAACTTCAGCATATACCCCCCAGTCACCATGGCCATCATGAAGGATAAACAGAACCCTCGCGCAGTGGCTATTTCTCTCACATATATGGGGATCACGTTGAAGAGACCACCGGACGAGATCCCCACAAGGATGTGCAGGATTATTTGGACGTTGTACACGTTTTTTTGGTTCAGCAAGAAGTGGGGGACGAGAGATATCTGAAAAAGGAAGAATCATTAAAAAGTTGCATAAAATTAAGTTTTATTTATTTTACTTTATGAAAATAGAAATAAAACACTTTTGAAATTATATATTTCTGTTTAAACGTTTCATTTTGTCATTAGATTCTGAACAAAAACATAAATCAAAGACTGTTCATTAAAAAAATAAATAATAGCAGAGTTTTACAGTCTCTAGTAAACTGCAAAACTCTGCAATTAATCTTTTATTCTTGTTAACCCCTCGTGCTAAGCTAAAATGCCAGTGTAACGAGTGGATTTACGCCGGTAGAGCAATGGGTGAGGATCGAACCGCCGACCAAATGATCACAAGTCCGACACCCTAGCCATTAGGCTACAGGCGCTTCTGATTAACACGATCATCTAATCAAAGTAGAACTCAATTGCTACCAGAAACTCATTTGTCACTAACAGTAGTTTTGACAGCCGTTTAGTTAATTCCGACGTTGATAATCCTTTCCGAAACTAAGCTTAAGAGTTCTTCAAACTTCGAAGCGAACACATTCTAATAGAAGTTAGGCAGACAAAAGTTGTGACTTTTGGTTAATAACTTTGCTGTACTTTTGTGTGTTTTTTGTTTTGAAAGCCTTGTATTACTAAATTAGGTTTTGAAATTAGATAAATGGTTGGTCTCGCGCGCTTGACCAGATATCGCGCTACCTAAAAACTATAGCTACGATTGTCCCTCGTCCGTGGGTCACTACTCGAGTTGCCAACTGAAAACCAGCGCTAGGAATCGCCTAGCCTATGCTGAGGTGGCGACTTTTTCCGTCTACGGAAAATTCGTCTAAAACAATTCGACTAAAAACAATTCGACTATTTACAATTCGACTAAAACAATTCGACTAAAAAACAATTCGACTATTGACAAGTCGTCTAAAACAATTCGACTAATAACAACTCATCTAAAAGTTGGAAGTTGGAATCCTGGGTTGGAGTGTACTACCGTTTGTCGTAAAAACGATGTCGAAGGCGAAAGTATCAGGAGAATTTAGGAAGCAAGAGCGAGTGAAGCTAACTCGTGACTTGGGGCATTTCAACTCGGATAGGTTAGGTTTGTGACCAGATTCCGGACTTGTTAATAGTCTAATTGTTTTTAAGACGAATTGTATTTTAGTCGAATTGTTTTCTAGTCGAATTGTTTTAATCGAATTGTTTTAGACGAATTGTTAATAGTCGAATTGTTTTTTAGTCGAATTGTTTCAGTCGAATTGTTTTAGACGAATTGTTTTAGACGAATTTTCCGCAAATCTCTTTTTCGGCAGAACATGCTAGGCGTCTTATTGTTTTGTACATTAACTATATATTTGCTGTGTAATATTCTTTATTTCCTTCTTCTCGCTTTAAATGTGACAACTCTAGTCTAATAGTATCTTGTACCATTGTTTATTATGTGGTAGTGTGTAGGAAAGCAAGTTAAGCCGTTGGTCCCGATTGTTATAACATCATCTATAATAATTGTATATCAAGGAACGGGCAGCAGCGTTTCCTTGTGTGGTACAACATAATAATGCGGTCACTAGCCCGCCTGCCCAGCGTGGTGACTATGGCAAATACCCTCCCCCGGGAGGAGGCCCATGTTCAGCAGTGGACGTTTTACGGCTGATGATGGTGTGTATAAGACCCTGTACCAATAGTATGTGATCCCGATGAAATTCTGATTAATTCTTGTAGTGTTATTTTCACAATGATTTACTACGCCTTCTGACATATTACTCTGATAATACCCTAATAAAATAAAACCTTTGACATGTATTCCTCTCACAAAGCGTGACGTAATAAATGGGACGAGAATTAATTACATACGTACAACAAGATAATACTCTTGTTCAATGATAATTTTATTGAACTTGTAATGTGGTTTTTTAACGTGTTGCTCCACTATTTACAAAATTGTGCCGTTTTAGTAAAAAAAATGCATGGGAAGAACCACCAACTATCCTATCTTCCCGCCGATATTTAGAATTTTCGAGAGCAAAAAATTCTCGAAACGCAATATTTTACCCACCCTGGGTAAAATATTGCGAGACTCCAACCTGGGGCTTCGTTAGTTACTGTATATTACCGCTAGATCAACGTAGCAGTAATAACAAAACATAGTAAACGTATTAACTCTCGGAGTCACACCATTTTGGTTCATAGACAACGCCAAACGTGGGGTAATGAATATGGATTCTATTTAAAATTCCATAAAGATGCAAATTTCTCTATGTTTTTATAATATCTTAAGATGGTGGATGTAATATTTCGATAGAGACGATTAATGCTGAAATTTGGGAGAGTTTCATCAATATTTACATGTTATTTAGTTTGTAACATACAATTATTAAGTTGAGCCAATCTTGCAGAGATTATAATTTATCATACGACCAATAACGAATTATTTCGGCCACGGTTAACAATTTCTAGGACATTAGCCATAGAGAAAATACAGATGCACTCTCCATTCCATTACTTTAAAAATCCGCAGGTCCTATATTTTAACCTGCTCGTTTTCTATAGTATCCCGAGTCTGGTTTTTTCACCCGACTCTGGACGTGAACCCAAGTACGCCATGCGCGACATCCCGCGTCTTCATAAGGCTAAGAACTCACGGAGCCGTTTTTACCCGCGCCCGCCACGATTGCAGACCCGCAGCTTCTGCAGGATGTAGATTTATATTCAAAAATTAAGAGCACATTTCACGACGCGTTTTAAACCCGAGGCGCGCGCGTTTGTTAATGGGTCCCGCGGCACCGGCGGGTAACCGGTCTTGCGATCATCGCCCGCCAAATTTGCGGGCGATGATCTTAACCGCGACCGCGCAAATCACCGGTCTCGTGAGTATAGAAATGACCGCGGCGGGCGCGGGTACAAACCGCTCCGTGAGTTCTTAGCGTAAGTGAGGCCTTAGTTACGGTCAAACATATTACTTATCTGACCAGCCGACCAACCGTAGGTTTATACTAGTCACTCACCCCTTGAAGCATACTGATCATGAAGATGCCAGTTATTCTTCCGAACTTATCGATGATGTAGCAGAAGACAGGTGAAGCTACTGCCGTGGCTATCACCATGGCGGTGGTGGTCCACTGCACATCTTCATAGGTGATGAAGTGGCCGGAGTGCACTGATGATGTAAGAAGCGTCGTCTCGATGCCATGTGTGATGAATGGAAGGTTTACTGGAAAATGTAAAAAATATATATATACTAGCTGCCTCGCGCGGTTTCCCGTTCCCGAAACTAGCCTATGACACTCATAAATAACCTGGCTTTCTATTGGTCAAAATCGGTTCAGTAGATCCAGAGATTACCCCCTACAACGTCAAAAGCTCACAATCTTTACCTCTTTATAGTATATTTATAGTTTTATTAGTATGGATTGACACAAATAAGTAACATACAGTTTTGGAATTCTCTAGTTCCCTAATTTCCTAGTTTAGATATATGTATACCTCTATAGATAGTGTTCGGGGTAAGGGTTAGATTAAGATATACCTACTAAGATTGAAGATTGTAAAGATTGATATAATTCAGTAATATAAATGGGATAACAATTAAAACTAATGAGGTGAAAAGGATGAGATTGAGTCGCGCCCGAAATGCTATCCGAAAGCGTACTATTTTCCTTATGTGATACATAAAATATTCAATGCATATAGCGCGGTGTCGCAATTACGCTGACATGTTTCTTATTGTTCGGTGATTGACCCGAATAGATAGATAGATCGATGGGCGGCATATACGTCCCTCTAAGTCGCGAATTATACACAGACCCGCCTGAAAAGCGTGGTAACTACAACAACACTCGCTGATGAATATGAGTTGAAATGTCGTTTCAAAACCACACTATAATAGTACAAATTTATAAAGCTTAATATTTAAAATAAACAATTAATTTGTACCACGGTGATAATGATACAATCACGTTAAACTGATTAGATCACTTAACACTGGTATTATGAATAGATAGTGCAAGTATTCAAATTAGCATACACTACTTAAGAATGTGTCTTGGAATGTACTTTTTATTTAAAACTAGCGGCCCGCCCCGGCTTCGCACGGGTGGACTTTTATACCCTACCCCTGCCCTACCCTACCCCTACCCTAACCCTACCCTACTCCTACCCTACCCCTACCCCTACCCTACACCTACTCCTACCCTACCCCTACCCTACCCCTACCCTACATCTACCCTACCCTACCCCTACCCTACCCCTACCATACCCCTACCCTACCCCTACCCTACCCCTACCCTACCCCTACCCTACCCCTACCCTACCCTACCCCTACCCTACCCTACCCTACCCTACCCCTACCCAAAAGTATCCTATGTCCTTCACCCAGTTCTTAGCTACCTCCCTACCAATTTTCAGCCAAATCGGTTCAGCCGTTCTTGAGTTATAAATAGTGTAACTAACACGACTTTCTTTTGTTTTTAAAATGTATTCTGCTATTCGGGACGGAAACAAATCCAACAAATCAAAAACCATGGCAATCGGTCCAGCCGTTCTCGAGTTATAAGTGTTGTAACAAACACGACTTTCTTTTATATATATAGATATAGATTTCCACATTTGGAAAATACATTCCCTGCGTTACGGGGGATTTAGCAAACATATTATTACATACATATCTATTTACAAGGTGTAACGGAAAGCGTATATACCTAGAAAGAACAAGGCTTCTTTGTATCATAACAAACGATATGGCAAGGGTTTCAACTCAAAAAAAGTCAGTATTATTTTGCAAACAAGAAATAAAAATGCTGAATAAAGGGTTCCCCTGTATTCAGAAATACCAGGAGTTAGAGGTTTATTTTTACTTGCAAATAGTTCGTTGACATCGATCAGCTGATTGAGTGCTAGTGTTGTATTTATTTCAATTTGAAAAGTTTGGTTTCTGGTATCTATGAATTTTAAAAAATCATTACTTATGGACTTGTAGAGATAGGATTAAATAACCCTTGCCATATCGTTTGTTATGATCGAAAGAAACCTTGCTCTTTCTATGTATATAACCTCTCCGTTACACCTTGTATACTAATATATAAAGCTGAAGAGTATGTTTCTTTGTTTGCTTGAAGGCGCTCATCTCAGGAACTAACTACCGGTCCGGATTTCGCGCGGGGATTTAAAATAATTGGGTATTAATTTGTTTCTTCTGGGTAATATCAGTTCCACCTATCCAATTCTGATGACACTTTCATTGTCATATAAAGACATAAATATAAATGAAGATTTTATTTTATGCAGTGAAAATTGTTCTGCACTCATCTACCGCGGCAATGAAAACAATTTAGCGACTTTGTGACAACGGTCGGTAGATGAAAATAGGGCTGTCTAACTTTTGTGCACTCACAATATTATTTTATTTTTTATACTTTTTTTAATGTACAGTCAACTAAAGAGATAGGTTTACACATTGTGAAATGCATTTTAAATTTTTATGCACACGATTATGAGAAGAGTTTACGTACTTTAATGTGTATCTGTATACAGTTAGCAGTGAACTCTTCACCCATAAAAAATATTGGCTTTCGTACTGACATGAACATATTTATTTACATTATTTTATACTGACCATGTAAGCCTATCTCTTTTGTTGACTGTACTGTCTCGATGGTGGTTTTGTTTATTTTTTTTTTATTTTTATTTACACGACGCGTGGATTTAGATGGTTCTGCTCGAACTAAATTCAAACACATGTCGTTGTATTAGTGCGTTTACGGAGAAGCGATTTTACACGCGTTTTTTTACGAATATATAGTACCTACAACTATTTTAGCGCCTGTTGTTATGCCTTCCATCAATAACATTAATGACATTGTCAATTGCCATATGTTTCAATTTAAACGAGAGATGGAACATAGGGATTTACTTTTCCATACAGTTTTATATTAGGATTATGTATTAAATTAAATAGAACTAAATTTATTTATTACACATTATGCATTTATATGGATGGATAATTGAATTCATATATCTTATGAATTCAATTTTCCATCCAAAGCATAAATTTTCTCTAGACAGGAAAAATACTCAATGGGATAAGACTATTGTACTGTGTCTATTGTTTTCTTTCTCATGTTTTTGTCATGTTATGCGTGTACAATAAACAGTATTCTTTTCTATAGACGGGAAAAAAACGTCCGCATAGCTAACAACATGAAGAATAAAGTATAAATCATAAATTATAAAATGAGAACTACCATTTCTATGGTAGAGAGCTAGAATTTCGATATTAATAATGGCTTAGGCTAATAATTATCATCGCACACGTCCGCCGCGCCGCAAGACGCCACACCCGACGCCTCATGTATCTGTTAATGAGTTTTAAGTCTTAGAAGTCCAAAAATTAACTGCTAGGATGTCGATACTTGTTGGCGACCTATTTCGTATGTTTTATTATTCATTTTATTTATTTCTTTGTATCGCCATCTATTATTTACATAGTAAATTGTTAGGTACCATCAATTGTTTTAAATAAATGTGATGTTTGGTGAATTTTAGTGTCAGCTTGCATTACTAGATAGACTTTGACAGCGGTCCATTAGCCTTTTTCCTGGGAAGATTGTGGTAGGGGGGTACATCACCGGTGCTGCCCCTTGCGGATCTTTTTTAAATCTTCCCAGGAAAAGGCTAATTCTTCTAGATTCTAGAAATAGTTGATTAAATAGTCAAATGTGCTGATATATTTTTCACTGCAAAGATTACGTACAAAATTTTGCCGTGTACTTAGGTACACCTTTCGTGTTTCCTTAGTTACGTTTTTCTTCATTTCGCCCCGTTATACCACAAGTAAAAATATTACTACCAAAAGGGGTTTCACTTACTACCCGCAGTAAATGGGAAATGCATTTCCACATTCCATCCGCCGCCGCCGCGCCGCTGCAGCGTATTCGTATTCGAATATGTGGGACTCGCCCTCTCCATAGCGTGGTATGCTAAACTCATACCACGAGGAGAGGACCCTAGATCACTAAAACCCCCCGGACACTCCTTCGATCAACCGTTGGCGAAGGCCGGGTACGCATAAGCAAGCCGACCCTGCTGAACATGGGCCTCCTCTTAACATGCCATGGTCGTTGGTGGTTGGTGGTGATTGGTGATCGCAGTAAGATGGTGAGTAGGTATCCTTGAGATGATAGATGCTGGTGCCCATCCATCAACTGTATATCCCTTAGTCATCTCTTACGACACCCATGGTAAGTCATGGGATGATCTATTCTAAGCCGGAAAGCACACGACAAACTAACACTTGTCATTCTATAGCGTTTTATACTAATTTAAAATGAAAGTTAAATTTACTTAGCTGTATACTTCATTATAATATGAGAATTAACTCGTTAAGGCGCAACGTTCGGACTTCAGGGCCCCGAGTCTACTATCGTAATGGCGTGTCCATGAACTGTCAATGACATTTCAATGGTCGACTTTTTGCCATTTTGTAATCTACTAATCCAAATGATGACATAATGGTGTCACTATGACGCCACGATGCTATTAGCGTAGTTGAATATAATAACAACTGATACATTTATAAGTTTTGAAATCGCCTAAATAAACATTACAATCTCCCTAACCATCTCCCCTGCTACTTCTGTTGACGGCCTTTTTCTGCGGTAGCAACACCGACTGCCATTCCAGCGCCGACACCATAGTGAGATTAGTAGATTACCGTTTTTGGCATAATGATATCACGATGGCACTACGGTGGCACAATACTTAAAAATAGCAGACTCGGCCCCCAGGTATTTAACGGAGAAAATGTCGCAAAGTGGCATTTTTTATGTGATATATTTAAAGATTATTTATTTGGCGAAAGCAAGTGGCATTAACAGACCAATGTTAAGTCATCATTAATTCAAAAACACAGAAAAGTCTTTTGTATATCTGTAATCTAAATTGTATACTTTTATCATTGTGTCGAAATTCCTTCTGTGGTCTACTTGGAAGTCCCTGAACCGGCTCCGGACACAAGTGGGAAAATGTAAGTCCAACCTAGTTAAGTGGGGCACCTTGACGGTACGGCAGTAGGGTGTAACTGTGGAGCTATGTCGCAAACCATGCTCCACCTCCTATCCTGCCCTCTGTGTCCCAAAACATGCAGTCAAAGTGACCTCTGCGCTGCCACTGATGAAGCCGTGGAAGTGGCTAAGTTTTGGGCCAACAGGATTTAAAATTAAGTCGTGCCAGCGACACGAAGAAGAAGAAGAATCGAAATTCCTTGGTCTACTGATGCTATTAACTTTTAAGGCTTATTAACAATAGACCCGTTGTTGATTTTTATATTTACAATATAAACAATTATTTTAGTATAACAGTTAAAAATGCCTTATTCCGACATATTCATCGATAAATACTTAAGGCGCGGTGAATAGACGACTTTTTCGTTTTAGTTTTGTCACTGTTGCTCCGCGTAGAAATGAAAGAGAAGCGAAGAGACGCCGCGATGGCGCAACGTTTCGTTCGACTCGTTCGAGTTATTAAATACATTAATCCTTGCAAATATCTTATTCCAATCGATAAATAAAAACAACAGTTCCCTTTATTATTATATATTACATCACTGTTATTAATATTATCAAGATTTGTTTATAAATAATACAGTTACAATTGCTACAATTTCAATTTTAATGGTTATTTTATGTTTTTTTTTTATCGAGAAAACTTACCGAAAACATATTTTGAACACAATGGTCCCCCCATAAATATGATCAAGATTAACATATATGATCAAGATTAACATATATTTAGCTGCTCTAAAATGTAAACATTTGGCTAAAAAACTGTTTTGTGAAGCCTATTTTGACTAAGTACAGCGCCTTAAAGTGCGAACGTTGAGCCTTAATATGAAAACGTTATCATTTTCATGAATACTGTTGTTAGTCTGAATATAAATTACCCTAAATTTATTTGTTCACTTAACTTTCAAGGATTTATATTTCTAGTCTTAATTTATTTAATTTGTTGTGTAGAAATAAGTTTCTACACAACAAATTAAACAAATTAAATAATTAAATAAGGTGCGACGTTAAAAATGTATGTAATAGTGAATGAGGCCTCACCATGAATTTATTTCAACAAATATATTCTATACACACACGCAAACACTTTCTAAGTTGTATAGTTCCGTTCCTAAAATACAAAAAATATGAATCACTAATTAATATGGTCGTATCGTGACATAACATAAAAAAACTCCTCTTGGCAATAATAAAATATTACCTGAGAATTACATTCTTAGTTTCTATTGCTAGAACTGTAGAATAAAAATATTAATAAAATGGGATTAATATGTGTTGCCCATCGCTCACCTAAGATATAGCTCCTAATGCATAAAGCATTTAGCCGCTGCGACTTTAAAACGACCGTCAAAATCTCATTTTTTTTATTAAACAAACGCTTAACTCTCGTTCCCGTGGGAACTTCATAATTTAATAAAGCCTACATCATCCGGGGATATTTAAGCTTTCCAACGGTGAAAGATTTTTTTTAAATCGGTTTAGTAGTTTCGGAGCCTATTCAATACAAACAAACAATCAAATTTTTCCTCTTTATAATATTATAGTATAGATAGCCATTTTACTGCTAATATTGTAAAGAAAAAAAACTGTAGAAAGACATTGTAAAAAACCTAATCGCTTTTAATTATCGCTAACAACATGCCTATAATTATTATAACAGGAAGTTTATTTCATGGAATAGAGAATAAAGCAAAAAATGCAGCGTCAAACCATTTTGAATTACAATAACTACAATTGTGCGCTGCTTAGCCGAGGACTGAAGGAGCGATATGTATTTTTTTTTTAATATTCATAAAAAAAGCTTTAATATTTATTCAATATCAGCAATTTACCTATTCTTTTTTATACAACTTATATTTTGTACATATGTTACAGTAAAAACTTATAATCGGTCAAAACTACTTTTGACGGCAAAAATCAGGCAAAAGTAGTTTTGACGGGTCCATATTGGCTCACATAAAAGTTCAGAAACGAGATGCTCTTATGTCGAAGGTTAAAAAAAACACCAGGATTCCGACTTCTGTAGATTAGGTTAGAACTGTAACCACAACGCCAAATCCAAATTCCATCCAAATTATTATTGCAGTCAAAAGTGGTTTTGATCGATTATAAGTTTTGACTGTAACACATACATAAAATTGTATTTTTCTTTGCGTTAGTTTTCAATTTCATAGTCTCATGATGAGTTCTCTAAACTTTGATGTTAAACCAAATTAAATACAGTACTTAATAAAATTGCAATGAATCAGTTAGAGTGAGAGCAAACATTTAAATTAAAAGTTGAGATTGATGCAAACCTTTTTAATCAATTGTCTTTAGTGGAAATCCATCTTCAGAACCAACGACCCGTTACTTGCTAACTGTTAATACTTAGTTTTATTAAAAACTAGTTCCGCCGCTCGGTTTTACCCGCGTCACTCTCCAGTGGGTCGGGGCGTGATATTTGTAGCCTATATGTTAATCCAGCGTATAACCTATCCCGGGTGCCAAATTTCAGCCAATTCCGTTTAGTAGTTTTGGCGTGAAAGAGTAACAAACATCCTTCCATCCATACTTACAAACTTTCGCGTTTATAATATTATTAGGATTGTAAAATTGTAAGTAAATTAGAATGAAAAAGGACGACAAAAATATTTCACTTGAACAGTCCGTTTACGTCCACTGGTGAACATGGGCTTTTTCTTTTTCGCACGGACATTCGTTGTTAGCCACGAGGCTTTGGCTACTTCACCGGGCATAAAGATGAGCAAAGCTCCAGCCTTAATAAACGGTTTAAAAACTACAAAGTAAGCAACCTGCGCAAGAGGGCGCCCCCTGTGGGGCTTGGACTTCGGTTCAGGGCGTAGTATTTGGGGGGGGTTTGTGAAACTGTCGCTCTACTTTACAGTTCGCGGGCCCCTCGGACTTCGAGTCAACGAGAGCATCGAATGGTTCTTTGCAAACTAATGGTTGGGAGGAGCTGAACATGGGCGTCGACATTACCGACTTTGGCAAGCCAGGGTCGTTGAAGGACCCATCGGGGGGCCGGATTGCTCATGCGTACCCGGCCCCTGCCAACGGCGGATCGAAGGAGTGTCCGGGGGGTTTTAATGGTGTAGGGTCCTCTACTCGTGGTATGCGTTTAGCATACCACGCTATGGAGAGGGCGAGTACCATATATCCCACAGCTCGCGCGAATACGCTGCAGCGACGGTGGGAAGGAGTAAATCAATTTCCCCTAGGACAACAAAAAAAAAAAGGGTCGGCGGTCGTATGATACACGATTAACTTAATTCCAATTTAAAAACATTTCTAGGATAATGTAGGAAATTCATAGATTAAAAAAAATCGTATCTTTGTTATTTGGCAAAATTGACACTCGGGAGTTCTACTCTTGCATTAAGAATCATTTACGCTAACCATTTAGCCAATAAAAAAGGGATGTCCGATTTTAGGGTAAAAAAATATACTGTGCCTCGTAGACCCGAAATCCGAGAGGCCCGCGGACTGTAAAGTAGAGCGACAGTTGCACAAAATTCCTTTAAAATACTAAAAGTCATAATCCCTCAATCTCACCGCCAGCGACCGCCCTGAGCCGAGGTCCAAGCCCCACAGAGGGCGCCCTCTTGCGCAGGTTGCTTAGTTTGTAGTTTTTAAACAATTTATTAAGGCTGGAGCTCTGCTCGCCTTCATGCCCGGTGAAGTTCATCTGGGCTAAGATTTTTTCTGGGAAAGATAGTATTTGAAGCGGCCGTAGCCCAATGGCTAGAGCGTCGAACTTGTGATCATGTGGACGCCGGTTCGATCACCACCCGTTGCACTACTGACGTGAACCCACTCGTAGCACAAATCTTTTAGCTTAGCACGAAGGGTTGACAACCATACTAGTAGACTGCAAAAATACTGCTAGAAAACTACCAAACTTTGACTAGCTATAATTCTTAAAGTACTGGTTCAAATTGAATGAAATTGAAACAAACTGTATTTTTACAAAGCCTGCTTAGTTACTGAAAATTCAGGCTCCTATCTTTATCCACAACAAAGGTATAGAGGGTCGAAAATGGCCTTTTTTTATCTTACTCTACTTGGGGTTGCACTGCCGTGCACCCAGATAATATTTGACATACCATGAAAATTCATCCAGCCGATCTCGAGTTATAAGTGTTGTAACAAACCCGTCTTTGTTTTATATGTATAGATTTGTAACCCTTCAGGCAAAACATAGAGGACTTACCTATCAGTACCATCTCACTCTTTTGTAATGTGACCTTTGTTTACAAATAAAACATTCTGATTCTGAATCTTATTCTGTAATGTTCCGATTCTGTAATGTGGTAGAAACTGTGGCATGCATATAAATGAAAATAACACAAAAAAATGTGTATTAAAAATACATCGTATCTAATTAACTACCTGCCAGGGCAATCCAAATGTTTTCCATAAATACGATACGTTAAAGTACGTGTTGCAACCATCAAAATTGGTACCAAGGTTTTTTTTAGCCTACCTCAATATTATATAACCAAGATATTCTTAATAGTAGACAACCCTATCACACCGAGGTCTTCAGTCATTGAATACATTTAATATTTCCTGTTTATTTAGACCCTTCCAGGTTGTTAATGAAGCATGGGTTGGTACGTCAGCTGTTTCGAGTAGAGATGTTTATAACTCTAGAGTTTAGAGGCATAAGGTTAGATGTGCAATAATACGTCAGAATCATTCGAACTTTCAGCCAAATCCGTTCCGTAGTTTTTGCGTGAAAGAGTAACACACATACATACATCCACACACACAAACTTTCGCATTTATAATATAAGTAAGATTCATTTATCATATGAAAATAATACTAAGGCAGTAAGATGAGCATTAACAGGTAAATTAGGTTTAATTTATCGGTCTATCGTAGTTCCTAGTCAATTGTCGGTCAATTGAGTGGCTCATCAAGACTGTTTTGAAACTTTACCTATCGCGCAATGCAAATCGTCAAGGTGAAATACATTGATGTAAATTTAACCTCAGTGGCGTAACGGTATTTGGCTCTCTTTAAATCTCGGAGGTCGTGTGTTCGACCCCTACATCATGATCATCATCAGCCCGTATCGTCCACTGCTGAACATGGGCCAACACAAGGACAATAAAATCTTTGTGTAGATTCTAAGATTTCTTTCCGGGTCTGACTGTTGACTGAGGGACTACCCTCGCGACCGTTTATGTAGATATTGATATTAATTGTGTTTCAAAATGGTCCACTAGTTTCGGAGCCTATGCAAACAAACAATAGTCAAATCTGTCCTCTTTATCTATCAATCTATTTGAAATATTCTTCCACAATTAATATCAATTTGAAAAAAAAATCAGAGTTAGATAGCCTTTTATCAAGGAAGGCTATATTTAATCATGAAATTCCTACGGGAACGGGAGTATAGTAAACTAACAAGTATTTTCTGGTTCCGTAAAACGATAGGCACTTTAATAATAATATAAGCTATTACGATTCATGCATTAAGAGATAATGTATTGTATTGACATTAAAAGATAGGCTTCTTAATAAAGATTATCAAAGGCTTCAGTTTATGGTTTCTTGATAATGCCTGTTAGCTACACGGGTAAAGGTTTCATTTATGAATAATCAGAAAATAATATGTATAAAAATATATTAGGAGTCTGTGACGTTGTAGGATGTCTGGATCTACTGAACCCATTTTAATTTCTTACCAATAGAAAGCCATTTGTGAGTGTCATGCGAAAGTTTGTATGTATGTTTGTTACTCTAAAAACTACTGAATGGATTTGGCTAAAAGTTGGCACGCGGATAGTTTATAAGCTTGATTAACATATAGGCTACAAAATATCACGGTCCGACCCACTGGAGCTGAGTGACGCGGGTTAAATCGCGGGTCGCAGCTATATGTTAATCCAGGTTACAAACTATTTGCATGCAAACTTTCATCAAAATCCATTTCCGGTAGTTTTTTTCGAGAATGAGTAACGAACATAAAAACAAACATTGTTACAATCTTTCGCGGTAATAATAATAGTAGCATTATAAAATATCACTTACCAATAAATGCTAAGAATATCTCCTTCCAAATTGCTAGTTTTGATTCACTCCGACTCACAAGCACTGGACCGGTTGATATTGTATACACCATGTTGAAAACTCAAAAGGTCATTCAGTCTCTATTAGTTCTTAAAAAAACTTCGTTTTTGAACGATCGATCAGCTCGATCAGAGATATAGGCTACATAGTTTTTTGATTCACTTAAAAGATATTCACTTCACTTTCAAGATATCATTAAAATATAAATCATTTTTACCTGAAAAGGAACGTAATATTAGTTAAAATTATGATGGACCCTACATTCTGTGTTCTTTGAGCGTGTGTACGAAATGTAAATGTAAGTAAAGCGACAGTTGCACAAAACTCCCCTTAAAAACCTTTTAGGTATTATTTAGGGGAGACTTCGACCTCCACGCCCTGAACCAATGTCCAAGTCCTACAACGGATGCCCTCTTGCGCAGGGAACTCATTCAAAATTAATTCATTAATTGAAAAAAAATATATAAAATCAGAATTGTTTAACGTTTAACGTCGGACATAAACAGCTGGTATTCAAAATAGGAGTGATTGTAATAATAATATAATAAAACATTTAATTCCTGTATTATGTTTATGGCAAAGGCATGTTTTTAGTAGCGAAGGCTTTGTTGATAGATTACTATTTTTATAGGCACTTCGAATCAGTAAAACGAATCAGGTAATAAGAGCATATTTTAATTTTAATCAACAGGTGTTTAATATTCTAAAGTGCCGTATGGTGTCCGGCTTAGAATGCCTTACCATGGGTGTGGTAAGAGGCGAACCTGATGGATGGGCAGCAGCATCTATCAGCTCAGAGATACTCACCATCTTACTGCGTTCACCAATCCGCCTGCCAATGTGCTGATCATGGCAATATTCCTCAATGACCCTAGCTTAAGCGGAGGCCCTTGGTCCTTAGTGTATTGGACGTAAAATTGCTGATATAGTAAAGTAATATACTAATAATTTATTAGTTAGAATTTGTAGATTTATTTATCTAGATTATAGTTAATATTTTTAATACAGAATTAAACACTCATTCATTGCCTTGTGTAAATGAAAAATAACCTTAACGGTTAATAATTATATTTGTTACTATAGATTCACTCAAAAATACATTAAAGCTATATTTTAATAATTAACTAGCTGTGCCCCGCGTTATTCTGCGGTCGTTCAGTGAGTCGGATCGTGATGTTTTGTAGCCTATACATTAATCCAGTGTATAACCTATTCCGGTGCAAAATTTCAGCCAAATCCGTTTAGAAGTTTTGGCGTGAAAGAGTAGCAAACATCCATCCATCCATACTTACAAAATTTCAGGTTTATAATATTAGTAAGATTAAACGGGCACGGGCGACGTTGGGCATGACAACTAGTGTCATGCCCAACGTCGCCCGTGCCCGGCTTTATTTAGATTTCCCGTGGATTTTCCAAAATTGCTTAAAAATATTATGAAGCTATGCTCCTACATACATTTAAGCGATTCATTTTTAGGGTTCCGTAGCCAAATGGCAAAAAACGGAACCCTTATAGATTCGTCATGTCTGTCTGTCTGTCTGTCCGTCCGTATGTCACAGCCACTTGTTTCCGAAACTATAAGAACTATAATGTTGAAAATTGGCAAGTAGATGTATGTTGTGAACCGCATTAAGATTTTCACACAAAAATAGAAAAAAAAAAACAAAAAAATTGGGGTTCCCCATACTTAGAACTGAAACTCAAAAAAATTTTTCTTTCATCGAACCCATACGTGTGGTGTATCTATGGATAGGTCTTCAAAAATGATATTGAGGTTTCTAATGTCATTTTTTTCTAAACTGAATAGTTTGCGCGAGAGACACTTCCAAAGTTGTGCCCGGTGAAGTAGCAAAAGCCTCAGGGCTAACTACATATGTCCGTCCGAAAAAAAAAAAAAAACTTCCAAAGTAGTAAAATGTGTGTCCCCCCCCCCCCTGTAACTTCTAAAATAAGAAAATGATAAAACTAAAAAAAATATATGATGTACATAACCACGCAAACTTCCACCGAATATTGGTTTGAACGAGATCAAGTAAGTAGTTTTTTTTAATACGTCATAAACCGTAAACCGCAGTTTACCTTTCATTCATTCAACTATTATTAACATCGATGAAAGTTACAACGAACTACAATAACTTTTATACTGTGTTACTTGTTGTATTCTTGATATCAAAAATAGGTAGGCACTTCCAACTAGTACGGAACCCTTCGTGCGAGAGTCCGACTCGCACTTGGCCGGCTTTTATTTATATAGATTTATCGTCTTAATGGTGGACCGTCATTCTTTGTTTAAATGTTTAATCTATACTAATATTATAAATAGGAAAGATTTGTATTTTGGTGTGTGTGTATGTTTGTAATTAACAAACTCAAAAATTACTGTGCCGATTTCAAAAATTCTTTCACCATTGGAAAGCTACATTCACCCTGAGTAACATCGGCTATATTTAATTACGAAGTTCAATCGGGAACGGGAGTTACGCGAGTGAAACCGCACGCGGCGCGGGAAGCAAGTATTAAATAAAAAAACAACGGTCGGGATGATAAATTGATTATACCTATTATATTTGTAAAGAGATTACATTTCTTTATTAATCTAAACACACCTTCATTGTCTACGGAACTGCAAAAGTCAATGTCAAGAGTTTTGTTTCAATATGACGAGAGTGATTAATGAAAACGAAAAGCTGTGAATAAAAATTATCGTGTGCAGGGAATCGACAAACTAATAAATTACTTTAAATGTCGTTTCTTTGTCTTTACAGAGCAACACATTTGTTTAATTTGCCGATTCCTAATAAATCCCGACGAAATTGTCTTATATATTTTAAAAGACAAACTCCGATGACACATATTTATAGAAAAAACAATAACACGCAAAGCACTAAAACAAGAAAAAAAAATACACAAACCATAAAGTATTTAAGCCGGTACGAATTATTATTTTTGTAAGCTACTTTTTAAATTATATGAATACCAAAATTAATTTTATAAAGGTTTCTTTTGATTTGATATTTTTATAATACCATTATTTAATATACTTATTAGGAAAACACACTAACTATATTATTAAAACTTAAATTAAAAAAACGTTTAAAACTTAACCGTCAACTAAACACTTCAATACACGACTGAAATAAAACTGTTTTGCTACAAAGATTATAAAATACATGTACAAAGGCTTTATCTTTACGACTGATATCTAAGACAGTGGTTCCCAAAGTTGGCTAGGCTATTACTCGTCTAATAGATGTTCACAAACTCGGGATGCTTTATTTTCCGGGAGGGAATGTTACGCATCCCCGCCGCCGCAGAAGCGTTCCCGCGCCGCCGAGGGGTTTGTGGGAATCAGCCCATCCCCTCCATTGCGGTGGTATGCTAGTCATAGCACGAGGAGAGGACTACAAACTCGGGACCAACTTCTAAGAATTTTAACCGATACCATTATTAATAAGGGACTTTTTAAATAACCGACAAAATGTATGTCATTCTTTTTATCTTTAATTAAATAATTACCTCAAAAAAGCGTATGAATGGGAAGGATTAAATTATATTACCATACTTCAGTGTTCTTCTTAGCCCCATAAGGGTCAGGTGTGTGTCACATAGATATAAGTGTGACCACTTGCAATTTAGATGCTGTTTTAATTTCTTCTAATAATAATAATCTTATAATCATCATCTTCCTGTCCTGCTCTCATTATTTCTTCTTATAATAATAACAGAAATAAATGTAACAAGACTGACGGACGGACTATGTAGTCTGTAGATTTGCTATTTCCTGCTACTGTTAGTTACCTAGTCGGATATTTGATAGAATAAGAATTATCTGTTAGTTATTGATTTGATTTATCCTATGACATTGTAATTCTTGCAAATACAATGTAAAGTATGTAAATTTAAGTGCATAAAATAAGTGAATAAAATTCACTTATTTCGTATGCTTCGCTATTACAGTTTTGACATTAACTTCAACTCGTGAGCGTTAATTTTAGTCGCAGTGAGTTTGATAAGTCAATTTTGTTTCAATATTTGGTTTTAATGCGCACCATATTAGAAAATCCGCCCGGCCATTGGCTCGGATGGTTTCTGTGGTACACCAATGGGTAAGCCCATAGTTTGAGAAACCCTGATCTAAGACAATAGAATTACTACTAACATTAGCACAACATTGAATAAGAGGAAAAAACTAAGTCAAGCGAGTTATCTAACGATGGGTTCAATTCTATTGAATCAACCTTAAAGCGGCCAGCTAAGGCGTCGGACGTGCGATCGTGTGGTCGCCGGTTCGATTCCCACTCATTGCACTACCAACGTGAACCTACTCGTAATACGAGCATTTTAGCTTAGCACGACAGGTTAACAATAATACTAATATTGCGCAAAAACTCTGCTAGTAATCTTAAAAAAACATAACATCTAAAAACCTTGGCAAGCTAGGGTCGTTGAGGGATGGGTCGGATCGCTTATGCTTACCCGGCCACCGCCAACGGCGGATCGACGGAGTGTCCGGGGGGTTTTAGTGGTGTAGGGTCCTCTCCACGTGGCATGAGTTTAGCATACCACGCTATGGAGAGGGCGAGTCCCACATATCCCACCGCCAGCGCGCGAATACGCTGCAGCGGCGGTGGGAATGCGTAAAAGCATTTTCCCCCGGACAACAAAAAAAAAGCGTCGTTGATGGATATTACCATAATCACCAAGCTTGGCAAAAGGATATCCTGAGGTGATAGATGCTGCTACGTATCCATCAGGTCACCCCTTAGTCGCCCCTTATGATACCCATGACAAGACATGTTGGTGTATTCTTAGTCGGAATCCATACGGCCAATTCAGTTAATTTGTGTAGAACGTCGTACAAGGGAGGTTCAAGCGACAATTTACAATAGCATTTTTTGATTAACAATTAGCAACAACCAGATAGATTAGAGACAGTCTGGTAACATACGGACAAACAGACAGACTTCATTACCAACATTTCATTGCGTTTACTTTGAAACGTTATTATATTAGCAGAATCGCTGCCAAGATTAATAGATAGATTATTTATTTTTTTGTCCGTGTTTTAAATGCAGACGTTGCATTAATTGCAGGTGATAAGAATATAAATGGATAATTATTATTTATGTTCCATTCTAGATACTATATCTAGAACTGATTCTCAAACATTCATAAAGAAATGTTTTGGTTAAAAGTCAAAGTCAAAAATAATCTTCATTCATAGAATTCCTACACAATTCAAAAAATTCAATCCTGATCATATGATGGCACCGACGCAGAATGTCCACTTCTCAAAATGTTCACTGGTCGCAAAATGTCCTTTTCTCAGAATGTTATGAAATTAAGTAAAATTGTTCCTAAAATATTTAAATCGGGTAGCCCTAATAACGCGACTAAGTATAGGCCTATTTCTATACCACCAACTTTGAGCAAAATCTTTGAAAAAATTATGCTCGGCCAAATGTTGGCTCATTTTAATACAAATAGGATATTGCACGACAAGCAATTCGGATTCACAAAGGGTCGTTCAACTCAAGATGCGGGATGCGTTTTGATTAAGTCCATATTGGAGGCTTGGGAGGGATCGCAGGATACCCTAGGAGTCTTCTGTGACCGCTCCAAGGCATTCGATTGTGTAGATCATGAAACGCTTTTGCTAAAGTTAAAATATTATGGTATTTGTAATAAATCACTTGAACTTGTAGTATCCTATTTATCAGATAGGAAACAGATAGTATCTATAGACGGCGTGAATTCTGAGGGACATGTTGTTAAAATGGGGGTGCCCCAGGGATCAATCTTAGGTCCTTTCCTGTTTCTTGTTTATATAAATGATCTCCCATACCTAATTAATGAACTATCAGACATTGTTCCGTTTGCCGATGATACTTCATTAATTTTTAAAGTTAAAAGAAAAGTTACCGATTTAATTGACCATAATAGAACACTCGGTTTAATTGCAAACTGGTTTTCCGTAAATAATCTTTTACTAAATGCAGGAAAAACCAAATGTGTTAAATTTGTACTACCTAATGTTATCAATTCTACGCCTGAAGTTTCATTAAATGATTGCGAGAATTACTTTCAATCAAGCGATTATGCAAAGAAATAAATGTGATTGGTACTATATTTTTTTTTTGCTTACCCATATCAATACAAATAAACACACGTCGAACATGATGTGTGAAAGCTAATTGCTAAAATGAATTGAATTATGATTAAAGTAAGTCAGAAATGAAAAGGGGACAATATGCGAAAGGGACATTTTGCGAAGTGGACATTTTGCGAAGTGGACATTCTGCGAAAGAGACATTTTGCGAAAGAGACATTCTAAGAAAAGGACATTTTGCGACGAGTGGACATTTTGAGAAGTGGACATTCTGCGTCGGAGCCCATCATGCGTCCATTTCTTGTCCTACCACTAGTTCAAGACGAGGCAACTCTGAGAAGAACGGGCAAGAAACTCAGAGAAATGCTTTTTTAAATAATCAATTTATCTTTACTTTTACAATATTGTTTAGCAGCAGTGTCATTCCAGAGCAAGTTACTCCCAAACATTTGTGGTTTCGGATAATTTATATTATACAACCGGTTGTACTCACGGTTTTGAATCATCGGATATGTCCGACTAGTTTCGAGACCATCCCGAGGTCCATTCTCAAGGAGTAGTCGACTCGACGGCGCGGCGCCGAGCGACTAACTGAGGTCGCGCGCCGCGCGCGCCGCCAACCGCGCTGCATGTCGTTGGGCACGATCCGAGATGTTATTCGGAGGGTAGTTGGCAATTTGCAGGGGAGGTGCATCTTCGGCCCGCAGTGTCACTGTTGTGTCGGGGGGTCCATCTTCGGCTCGCATAGACGAAATGTTCGCGATGGATAACGCGTCCGGTTGTGCTGTCCCCGCTTGAGGTCGGAATAATACACGCCGTGCTGACCGTGTCTACCTCCAGATCCGTGGCGTGTCTGTGGGTTTTGTTTCGGATAATGATAGAGAATCTACTCACGGCACCCTTCTTACTGTCTACGGCGCCCTAAGAAACTAAAGTCTTGACTTTACATTAAAAGTCAATTAACTAAGTAGATATGCAAAATAATACGATTAGCATGAAAACACGAATAGAAGATTAACCAAAATCAACATAAATGTGTATAATATTATAAGACTAGTTTCTGCACGCGGTTTGACCCACATAGCTCCTGTTATCGTGGGAACTTTAAAATAAAATATAGCCTGCCTTCATTGATAGGTTATCTTAGACTGATTTTTGTTAAATCTGATGAATTATACAAAACCTTCCTCTTGAATCACTCTATCTATTAAAAAAACCGCATAAAAATCCGTTGCGAAGTTTTAAAGATTTAAGCATACATAGGGATAAAGGGACAGAGAAAGCGACTTTGTTTTATACTATGTAGTGATTAGTATAGATTAAGGTGCAACGATCGCAGTTGCTACTTAATATGCACTACTAATATTATGACTTTATTAATTTGAACTAAAATTTTACTTACATAATTTATTTATTTATTTTGTGAATGCAAAAGACATCATTAAGTAAACTTGAAAAAGGCTTTGTTAATATATTCGTCTTATTGTTATACTGTATGTTTAAATTGTATTGAAATTCCTCTATCTGCTACAAATAACTTTTAGGGATGAATGAACGTCTTTACGTTCACTAAATATAGGTACTTTCGCAAAATAAATAATCTATTCATTAAAGAAATAAGATATGCAATATTAAGTAAAATTGTCAATTGAATGTTAATAATGGAAATATTATTAGATTCGTCCGTAAGTAGTACACTAGCTATGCACTTTCAATCAAATGCTTCTTTCATAAAGGTTTGCTGGGAGAAAATTCATTATTGAATTAGGCTCGCCTTTTACTTTATGTTGTGTTTTTACAAGAAAAGAATAAATAAATAAGAAATACAATATTGAATAAAATTGTCTATTGAATAATTCTGAAGTGTGACACCTTGACTATGCACAACTAAAGACGGTTACAGATTCCGACTTATTTTTTTGATTAAATATAAATTTAATACTATTTAAATTGAACATTTATCATTTTAATTTTAATATACTTATACTCACATTGAAAATAGAAAATATTCGTTTAATATTTGTGCTTCAGGATTGTAAAAAATAAACTACAACTATTTCAATTTCACCGGCATAGCTCCCGTCCTCGTAGAAAGTTCATAATAAAATATAGCCTATGCTATTCCTGCATAATATAGCATTCTAAAGGTGAAAGACTTGTTGGAATCGATCCAGTAGTTCCAAATCCAAGCAATGCAAACAAACAAACAAACAAATCTATTCTGTCTTTAATAATTATAAGTAAAGATATATATAGGAAGAAATCAAGCTGAATTCTTAGTACTCTAACTCTCCTCAACTGGATCGTAAGTATACCAATAACTACTAACCAGTACTATCAATGTGAAGAAGCTCTTATATAATCTAAAGTGGCCCACTCAAAACGTTACTGATTTATCAACCACACAAAAGTAATTCGTATTGCGGTGTTAATAGAATTCAAATCACAATAAATTTGCTTTATTACTGTATTGATGGTATATGAAACCAATGTGTTTACTTCGGCAATGTAAACACAATTTGTAATTGAAATAAATTAAATGTTTAATTTGTAAAATCAAATTTGAATTCTCCGGTGTTCAGTGGTTACGGTTTGAAACCTGGTCTGGGATCGATTCCTACCCGGTACAATAATTTGAATGAATTACAGATAGTTGTTTTGAGTCTCGTGTGTATTTCCCTAAATGTCTTATGAAATTCTGACATTATACCCTCCCAACCGTTAGGTTGTAGAAAAGTCTTCTGGTGCCCTCGTAGACCCGAAGTCCGAGAGGCCCGCAAACTGTAACGTAGAGCGACAGTTGCAGAAAACTCCTCTAAAAGTCATAATCCCCGAATCCCCAGTGACCGCACTGGCCGGGTCCAAGTCCTACAGGGGATGCCCCCTTGCGCAGGTTGCTTAGTTTGTAGTATTCAAACTATTTATTAATACTGGAGCTTTGCTCGCCTTTATGTCCGGTGAAGTATACTATACTAGTATACTATACTATATAGATAACTATACCTACATAATATGTTCATAAAAAAATACATTTTAATTCAAATACGAATATACAATTACTGAATATACGATTTTCTGACAGCAGTTCTAATCTCAGAAACTTAATTTTATTTGACAATAAAGTTAAGTATACACCTATGATAGTTGTTGTTTTAATTGACGTTTGAAAAACCAGGAGTTAACTTATCACAATTTAAAACTAAAAAAATACAAAAAACCAAACACACATTATAAAGCCGTCCTTACAAAACCAAAGTCTCCACTACGCAAATGAAAGCACACTTTATCACTTAGCATATAAGTCACAAAATCCTCTGTCATAAAACACGTTAATCAGTCTGATTGTTGCTTTTAATATACAAATAGATAAGGATTTAAATCGCTAGACGTGACAAGGTGCGCGTACGATACACTGAGCCGTATGAACTTGTATGCGCAGGAGTAATAATGATTGTATGAGCGACTGAGTCGACACTAGGGTGACCATCAATTTTATGTATGTGTGGGAAGAAATTGTAACGTGAAAAAAAATACACTGCTGTGGTGATTTACAGTTTGGAATAAACCACCTCATGTCTTCCTTTAGATGTCTCAAGAGGCGAATAACACATAATGGATGGGCAGCAGCATCTATCGGCTCAAGGATATTCACCATCTTGCATCGATCCGACTGCCAAGCATGGTGATTATAGCAATATTTCTCATAAACCATGAAAAAAAACATATTTCCTTTATGGACGAACATTTATGTAGTCAGCCACGAGGCTTTTGCTACTACATCGGGCATAAATAATTGTTGTTATCAATTTTTTAGTTTACTAGCCACGTACTCCGGTTTTATTCGGTAGATTATATCCAGCAGATAGATTAAATCCGGTGTAAAAAGTAGAATGTATAATGCTCCAATCTTTATTTTTGATTAAGTAACAACATCCACTGTATCCAAGCTATGTTATCCATCCAAACTTTTGGATGCATGGTTGGATGTAGTAATATTAATATATAAGTTGCACATTAGACGCTCAATCTGGATTGCGATAAACGGATCGAGATCATGGATTTCTAAAAATTTTGATAATTTGTGATCCGATGTCCCGATCCGTCAATCGCACACATTACACAGTCAATCTGGATTAAGATCATTGATCTCGATCACGGATCTCGATCCAGATTGATAGTGTAATGTGGGCCTAAGGATTTAATTCCCTAGACGTGACAATCTGCGCATAAGATATACTTGTTCATATGAACATATATGCGTGGGAGCAATTAACATTATACGTGTCGGCGACGAGACCATATCAAGACACAAGGGCGCAAGTAGTGGCGAGATCTCAATGTAATTATAGAAATTATTTTAATGATTTGTTAGGAATTTAAATGATTTATTTGATGTTTTTCTTGTTTTAAAATAGTTTATTTTAGTAAGGTTTAGCATAAGTTTTCATGTTACAAGTAACTAGACAGTTTAAAGATAATTTTTTGTTAGTATAAGTTTCGATTCAGTATAATTACGTAACTTGAAAATCGACTTTTTTGTTTGTAGATAGATTTTGATAATTTTGATTTTAAATGAAAGGTCTAATTATAAAACTAATAAATCCGTTTGAATTATTAAAATCGGTCAAGTAGTTTAGGATTTATTAAGGATTTTTTATAATGAAAATGTGTAACCCTGTAATTTTTGATCTTTATTGTTGTAATACATTTTATTTGTACATAATTAGGATTAAGTAAATGTTTATATTGAATAATAATTATGTAAGGATTATTACAACACCAAAATTGTACATATTATATGAAGAAAAAATAAATAAATGGGGGCAAAACAGGTTTCGGCTTAGCAAAAAATATCTAACAAAAGGGCTCAAAATGCGCGGTTCCCTTCGCGGTAATACAACCGAGTATAAATTAAGTGCCATTTTCTCGGCAAAGTCAGTCGCAGCTCAGCCGTCGAAGAGGCAACAACTACAAGGAAATAAGAAGCCGAAATCTGCAAGCCCAAAATAATAAAGAAAATTCAGTAGTATTATTTCGCCTCCTCGCTACCTGTCCTCTGGGGTCGTAACCATCCAAAGTACCTACGCATTCAGGGGTGCGTGGTGACGTATGCAACCAGCGGAGTCACTCGACTCGGAAGGAACATACGTCAACAACGTGGGAGACTGTCCCAGGCTGACCTTAAGGTACTGAACGTACCCCGGCCAACCCCAACAATACGAGTACGAGTGAAACTAGATTAGCCATTTTGTTTTCGGATTATTGGATATTCGTTTGCTTTTTGTAAAAACTCTACTTAGATTTTTTGTATTAATTCACTTTGTGTTTTTACAGAATTCATGAAAAAAAAAAAAAAACATAATAATATGTTACTGTCGAAATATTTTTACAAATTGGAAGCTGTATTGTATGTAGCGGGGTATTGCACAGAACGTAGAATAATAAAATACGGAAAATATAAATAGGAAATGTATATTATAAGAAAACTGTAGTCATGACATGATTGACAAAAAAAGGTGACATGGAAGATTTTTATTTTTTAAATATTACAAACTAATATATTTCTACCAAACCGTTAATAGTCAGCCAGATATAATTTACATTAAATTAAACCTATTTCAACACGCCCCCTTAAATTATATCTCGCACACGAACTATAAACCCTTTGTAACGTAGACCCCACTATCACGTTGGGCCACTGTAACGTAGACGTGTTGGTGTAGCCAACCACGTGTAACATAAATGAAAAAGAGATGAGTTTTATATAAAGAGAGGAAATAAACACAGATCACTCAGTACACTATAGTTTATTTAAGTTATAATTAAAGATTAACAATATTTAGATCTTATCGTGAGAGATGGAAGGAGGGAAGGGAGGCCTTTGCCCTGCAGTGGGACAACGTAGGCTCTTAATAATAATAATAATAATTAATAATAATAATAATAATAATTAATAATAATAATTAATAATAATAATAATATTTAGATCAGGGGGCAGGTTCTAAGACTCGGTTTGAGTAGGTGACCAGTAGGTAGTCACAATAAACACTTAGCTTGTTAGGAAGCTGGATGGTAGAAGTCTCGCTGACGCCTTATGTAGATAGTAGCGGCAGCGAGGGAAGCAGGGCTCGTCTCCACGTGTCCAGTCCGGATGGTAGTAGTCGGCTGGTGTAGGGTGTCGACCGCAGCGTAAGTAGTAGTGAGGTAGAAGAGAGATCGCGCTCTCGTAGACTTCTCGGGCGCCCGTCAGGGCGCCGAGGAGTCGGTATCGGGGCGTGTTGCCCCCTGACCGAAGTGTCAAGCGCTGCCTGTAACTACAGGCAGGTGGTTGGGTTGGGATTTACCCGTGGTCTAGTCCCTAGGGACTGGTATTGGTGGACGCAGTGTGTGAGCGCCCGGGCTGTGGCCCGGGGCAGCTATCGCGGGGGAAATGAAACCTCCTATGCTTCACGGCGCCGGGAGATCAAGGCCCTACCGGGTGAGACACCATGTGGTGAGGCCCAGCAGGAGCCGATCTACGACCGTGCGCCGACTTCGTTAGGAGGTTCCCGTGTGCTGCCCCGGCGTTGATGCGCCTGGAGCTGGGGAGGCGACTGGGTCGCCCGGTGTCAAGTCCCTAGGGAGTTTTCTCCGGTCAAGGGGGTGTGAGTGAAGTGGAGCGAGTACCTTGATGTGGTCCCACGAAGAGGCGTCGGCGCGGTCGAACATCCGCTCGGCCAAGTGCTCGACGAAGGCGTCGATGGATTCCACTTTGAGATCCCTCTCAACGGTTGTGTTCCTCACGAAGCGAGGGGCAGCGACGATGGTGCGCAGCGTCATGTTCTGCTGCGCACGGAGCTTCTTGCGGTTTGCCTCGCTTGTGAGGGCAAACCACGCTGGGGCCGCGTAGGTGAGGACTGGGCGTATATATAACTTATACACGCCCAGCTTGGCCCGGAGAGGGAGCTGCGCTGTGAGCACTGGCCTGAGCAGAGCACGGGCGGCTCGGCACTTGCCGACGACTCGGGTCACATGGGGGGTCATCCGTAGTTGACGGTCGATCGTGACCCCCAGGTAGGTGACCTTCGGGGACCACGGGATGTCTTGGCCATGGAGTGTGAGTGGTGGTGGCAGATGTGAGTGACGTCCCACTGCGATGGCCTGGGTTTTACCCACGTTCACCGACAGTTTCCATTTCTGGAGCCAATCTGGGAGGGCATCCAAGCTGCGCTGCATTTTCTTGGCGGCGTGGGCGGCGTTCATCGAAGTCGATGTGTACGCCGCATCGTCAGCGTATAGCGCCAGCTTGGAGCCGGGCTGTACGGGGATGTCGTCGGTGAACCATGAGTAGCACACCGGTGAAAGGCAGCTGCCTTGTGGGACGCCCGCTGCGATGGGCCGCTCCGTGGAGGTGTAGTTCTCCACCACCACTCGAAATCTTCGGTTCGCGAGGAAGCTGGCGACGATCTGGACCAATCTTCTAGGGGCCGGGGTCCGCGAGAGCTTGTATAATAAGCCCTCATGCCAGACCCGGTCGAACGCCTTCTCCATATCGAGGAACACGGCGACGGCGTACTCCTTCTTGTTCATGGCCGCCGCCATGTCATGGAGCGTCCTCGATAGCTGGAGAGTTGTTGAGTGTTCCGACCTAAAACCGAACTGCTCCGGTCTCGGTGTGATGTGGGGAGTCAGGTGACGCAACAGGAGTCTTTCGAACACCTTCGAGATTGATGGTAGTAGTGTAATGGGCCGATAGCTCTCTGGTTTCAATGGGTTTTTACCCGACTTCGGTAGCATAATAACGTTCCCCGACTTCCAGCAGTCCGGGAAGGTTCCGGTGCGGAGGATGCCGTTGAACAGGCGCGTGATGGCGGCGATGGTGCGGTGGGGAACGTTGCGCAGGGCTAAGTTGGTTATGCCATCCGCGCCTGGTGCCTTCCGGGGTTGCATCCTCCAGATGGCGCTCCGGACTGCACTCGGGGAGACGTGTACGGGGTCCTCGGTGAGAGCTATCGGCGACTCGAAGTAGTCCCGAAGGTGTTTCTCCACTGTTGCGTGGTGTTCGGCGTCGGTGGTGGGGTTAGGTCGGAACTGGCGCTCGAGGTGGTCGGCGAAGAGCTCGGCGCGGTCCTCGGCTTTGTACCGCGGCGTCCCGTCACTATGTATGAGCGGGCGAACTGGGGTAGGGGCGTTGTTTAGACGGCGGCACAATCTGTGTATCGCCGGCCAGTCGTTATCGGTGGCCGTGCGTGAAATAAAGTTCTCCCAGTTCGCCTCGTTGTGGCTTCCCAGGGCGGTCTTGACGTTTTCAGTCAACCTGTTGAGTCTCGCCTTGAGCGTGGGGCATCGTGTGCGTTGCCACCGCTTGCGTAACGCTTTCTTCTCGCTTAGTAGCGTGCGTACATTGTGTGGCAAGGGTGGTAGGCGTGTCGTAGCGTCAGTGGGCGTGGTCTGCGCTTCCGCTAGTGCATCTTTCATGCTCAAGGCGAGCGCGTCCGCTAACAGGTTGACGTCTTCGGGGGATGTGACGGGGCGCGTGGGCGTTGTGGTCTCCAGCTTCCTCGCGAACTGTGTCCAGTCCGGTTTCGGACGTGGCGCTGGGGGACGCAATCGAGCAGCGTAATCGTGTAGGACGACGAGTACTGGTTGATGGTCCGACAGTAACTCGTCGTCTATGACGTGTTGAGTGACCTGGCAGTGTAGTCCGCGGTGTACGACGATGTCCAGTACGTCCGGGAGGTGGTGGGCTTCGTCTGGGTACCGGGTAGGTGCTTCTGGACCGGACACCGTGTAACCGCAGGTTTCCGCGGTTGCGAACAGTCGTCGGCCCGCCGTGTTTGTTGTCAAAGAATTCCACGCTGGGTGTTTGGCGTTTAGGTCGCCAGCGACTACTGCGGGTTGGTCGGTTTCTCCGCCGAGCAGTGTAATCAGGTCGCTGGCGACTAGTGGCTCGCTTGGGGGCTTATAGGTGGCGAAGACCTTGATGTCTTTGCCCCCTGCGTGTATTTCTACACCCAGCGCGTATGTCGTGTTGAGTGTGGGCGGGTCTATGGGTTGGTGGACGACTGTTCTCTTCACCAAGACTGCCAGGCCGCGGTACGCTATACCGCTGCTCGATCGCTCGTCCTGCCTATAGGCGAGGTAGCCTGGGAATTTTATTTTGTCTGCAGGTCCCAGGTGCGTCTCGCTTATCAGCGCCACGTCGACTCTGTGTTCCTGCAGTAGAGGTCGTAGGAGGGTGGCCTTGCTATTTAGGCCTCTGGCATTCCAATGCAGGATCCTAATGGCCATTGTAAAGGGTTACGAGGGTGTAAAACCCGGCCACTAGGATCGGGACGATATCCTTGCCCTCTCCTCTTGCAGACCACACGTCGCAGGCGATTTTGATGACGCTCTCGGCCATCTTTGTGAGTTTTGTGACGTTAAAATTAAAAGTTGGGGCGCTAACCGTGGTTTGGTTGGCCGCACGCTTCCCTTTCTTGTTAACGGGGGGCGGGGCCGCCACGGTAGGCGTGGTCTCGGCGGGTGCGGTATTTGGTTGAGTGGCGCCCCCGGCAGGTGGCGCTACGGTAGCGCCCTTGCTGGGCTCGAGAGCGTTTGTTGGAGGAGAGGGTGAAGCCCTCCTCGACCTCTTTCTTCGGTTTTTATTGGCAGTGGGAGCTCCGCGCTCAGTGGGGTTATTCGCAGCCGCCATCAGCGTGCTGCTCGGGGCTTCATCTCGGGGAGTCGGTTCGAACGACTTAAGCCCCGTCGGCGGTTTGTTGCCAGTGATGGCGACTGTCCCCGCTTTTTTGTTTCTCGCTTCGGCCCGGTACGTCGGGCATCGGACGCTATTGGCCGGGTGCTCGCCCCCACAATTTACACAGTGGGCCGGCTGATCTTTAGATATTTGGCACTCCTTTGCTGCGTGCTCGCCTCCGCATCGCACGCACGCGAGCGGGCGATGGCACTGGTGAGAGGAGTGCCTGAATTTCTGGCAGCGGTGGCACTGTGCCGGCCCTCGCTTGCCTCTCCAGGCTTCTACCCTGACGCCGGGCATACATAACAACTCTGTTATGTCGTAGATTGCCGGCGTCAGGTTGGGGGTTCGCTTTAGTATCACGAAAAAGATGCATCCCGGCCTTCCTTGGCGGGCCCGGATGTGTCGTGCGTACTCGGGCTCGAACCCGAGTTCGCGGAGCTCCTCGGCTATAAGATCCGGGTCGGTGTCGGCGGGTAGGCCGCGGATGGCCACTTTGAGGCTCCGTTCGGCCGGCAGTGAGTATGAGAACCAGGCTAGTCCTTCCTGCTTCTCTACCGTATTAAGATACCTATGGACTAACCTGAACTCATCCTCGGTCCGGGGGGTGAAACGCACGCCTTGTCCGAACGGCCTTGCGTTCGGAGCGTGTCCAATTTGCGCCTTGAGGGCGCGGAAGTGACGCGCCCAGTCGGGAAGTCGTTCCACGATCATGGGCGGGTATCGTTGGCCGTTCGGGGCACGGGCGACTCCGTCCTCAGCGGTTTCACGTCGGGGGCTCACTGCCGGCTCCGTGGTGGTGCGCGGCGATGGTGATCTCAAGGCCGCCTCACTGTACGAGAGCGGTGGCGGCGATGGCGATGGGTGGGTGTCAGGCCTCTTGGTGGTGGCGATGTCAGCGGCGGGGTCCTCCTCCGGGCTGCGTGGCCGTTTGTCACGGCTGGGGGTCGGTAAGGCACTCATGTGCACGTCCGGGAGCGACTCAACCGATCCCGTGCTGCATGAGCGCATCGACGGTGTTTCAGGGCGCGTTGTGGCTGGGGCCGGGGAGTATAACCCCTCTTGCCCTCCGTCAGCGACCCCTGCGTCTCTGGGGCGTGTTTCTCCCGATCCCTTACGATACGGGGATTTGTGGGTAGATCGAGAAATGTTGGCTCCACTTCTACCCTTCGTGCGGGTAGTTTGGAAATCACGGGGTGGGGCACATTCACTTTCACTACACTCACTATGCTTGCGTGAAGTTGGGTTGGTGGCGGCTGCGATATCACTATGACGCGACACGGGGCTCGACCTTCCCGACGACGGGAGGGAGCGCACGGACGCGGAACACTTGCTCGACCTCACGGTTGAGGGAGCGATTGCGGTGGCGACGCGGGGATCACGGGGAGGCGATCGCGTGGTCGGCCTCGACCCGTGTCCAGTTACGGCGGCGGTGGTTGAGGTGGTTTGGCCCTGAGAAGGGCCTTTTGGGTGGCCCTGAGAAGGGCCTTTGGATGACGGACCGCTCGGCCGACCCTGTGAGGAGCCGGACGAACGGTCATCGGGTGCCACCCGCCGTCCCGACTGGGACGCGGGTGGGTCGTGGTTGCCCATACGGGCGCGCAGCGGGAAGCGGCTGGCTCGTGGTCTCCCTCGCGACCTCTTGCGGCGGGCGAGTCTTGCGTTTGTGAGGTCCGTGCGGGGCGGTGCGTAGCGCTGCGACAAACACGTCCGACAACTGCGAGTCCACGATGCGATCCGAGAGATCGCGGCATCAGTGCGCGCCCTTTTATAGTCCCAGCCACCGGTCGGCGGCAGGGCTACGGGGTAAGGGGTACGGCAACGACGACGCATCGTCACACACCTTGCATTTTAGATACATATAATGTTATGTTCTCGTTTGCACCTTGAGAACGACGTCTTATCTCCGACATTAACTTATAGTCGTAGTTATGCGGACTAAAATCGCGTTTAAGTGATTGACACAGTTCACTCCAAGACTTCATATTTTGTTTATTAGAACGATACCAATGTAATGCATCGTCCGAAAATATTTCGAAAGCGAAAGAAATTATTTTATCTTCAGATATACCCCTACCAGACATAAATTCCTCAACCGTCTGTATAAAGGCACGGACACATGTTTTTCCGTTGTATTTAAATTTGGATAATTCGGAAAATAATTTACGATCGTATAGGCATTCAGCGGACAACGATTCGCGATTGGCGTTAGCATCTGTTTGTTTATCGGCCGAGCTCGGTAGCATAAGGGACTTAAGTTTTGCATAAAGCGAATGGAATTTATTCCAAGAAGTTTCTATTAAATTAAAATCGGCAAGTGCAGTAATATTTATGCGATTTAATCTGTGAAATATATGATGTAGCACTGATTCGGTTCTATTAAATAGATTTTTATCAAATTTGACCTTAAGGACCGATAAATTATTAGAAGCACGAAATAAAGAAGCATTAATAGCGGATATATCCTCATTCGGCGATAGATAAGAGGTTAAGATCTCTTCCGAAGAATATCCAGGCGAAAGCTTAGTAATTTGCTTGCGCAATTCCTCCACTGTATCGGACTTATCACCGCCTCTCAGGCAAACCTCGTATTCGAGTTCGGCTTTGTGCAAGCATGAGAATTTAATTTGGTATGACATAGTTAGAAGCGAATAGCGAAAGATATTCTTAAAATAAAGAAATAAGCCAACACAGCAGAGCAATAAGCAATAAATGAAATGAATCAAATAGCTAGAAATGAAATAATTCCGTTCAAAAGGTATACATAAATAGGCCTATATAGGTAGGTATATAGGTTAGCAGCGTGGTTAGTGGCCACGTCGCGCGCGCGGTTTGTAGTAAACAACATGCGCTTTGCACGTGAGCGTAAGTAGGTACACTTATGGAATGCAGCGTAGTAAGGTGAATAGAATGACAATTAATATTTTAGCACTTAAGTAACATAAACACTGTACGTACCTTTTGAACGAATTTTCACACAAAAATACACCAAAAATAAAGAAAAATTAGCGGTATCCCTACTCAAACCTTGTCCTGCCTTAGAAAATTGGGCGCCACTGTAACGTAGACCCCACTATCACGTTGGGCCACTGTAACGTAGACGTGTTGGTGTAGCCAACCACGTGTTACATAAATGAAAAAGAGATGAGTTTTATATAAAGAGAGGAAATAAACACAGATCACTCAGTACACTATAGTTTATTTAAGTTATAATTAAAGATTAACAATATTTAGATCAGGGGGCAGGTTCTAAGACTCGGTTTGAGTAGGTGACCAGTAGGTAGTCACAATAAACACTTAGCTTGTTAGGAAGCTGGATGGTAGAAGTCTCGCTGACGCCTTATGTAGATAGTAGCGGCAGCGAGGGAAGCAGGGCTCGTCTCCACGTGTCCAGTCCGGATGGTAGTAGTCGGCTGGTGTAGGGTGTCGACCGCAGCGTAAGTAGTAGTGAGGTAGAAGAGAGATCGCGGCATCAGTGCGCGCCCTTTTATAGTCCCAGCCACCGGTCGGCGGCAGGGCTACGGGGTAAGGGGTACGGCAACGACGACGCATCGTCACACCTTATATTTAGATAATGCCTAAACCCTCCATACAATAATAATGCTTTTCTTTAGGCAAAGGTTTGGTAAGTATATCTCCCAACATCATATCAGTAGAAATATACCGTAACACAATATTCTTATTATTTCTCAAAGTATCGCGCAGAAAATGATAAGTAATATCTATGTGCTTGCTGCGAGAATGGAAGACTGGATCCTTTGATAAAGCAATCGCTCCCTGATTATCCGCATGCAATACAATTTTGAACACCGAAATTTTCTAAACCTATTTCAGTAAGTAAACTATTTAAATAAATAGCTTCCTTCATACTTAACGCTAAACTTACATACTCGGCTTCACATGTGGAAGTCGCAACGCATTTCTGTTTTTGCGATTTCCATGAAATGGCTGCACCAGCCAAAAGAAATGCGTGACCCGAGAAACTTTTTATATCTATAGAACAATTTCCCCAATCACTATCCGAATATCCATTTATACTCTTACCGGTTTTCCTATAGACAAGGCCACGATCATGGGTCTTTTTGAGGTATCGAAGCACTCTAATAGCTGCTTTCCAACATCGTTGATCCGCCTTATCCACGTACTGACCTAACTTGGCTACCGCGTTTGCAATGTCTGGTCTGGTTCCTACGGATAAATAAATCAAGCATCCTATGAGTTCTCTATATGGTATACTTCGGTCATTCTCTTTTTCAGTTTTTTCTAACTTTAAACTTACTTCCATTGGTGTAGAGTAATTTTCTTTACAATTTTGTTGACCAAATGTTCGTAATAATTTATCAACATAATTTGATTGCGTCAATTTTATGACATTATTACTTCTGTCAATATGCCCAATATATATTTCGCAACTCCATAGTCTTTCAATTCGAACTCTTTGGCCAATTCAGCTTTAAAATGTTCTATACAAACTCTTTTCTGACATGCAATTAAAATGTCGTCAGTATAGACGCAAACAAAGAGTTTTGTTCCACCGTCGTCTTTAAAATAAAAACAAGGCTCATTCAAGGATTGCTTCAGATTCATTTTCTTCAGCTTCTCGTCCAATCTTATGTTCCATTGCCGTCCAGCTTGTTTTAGGCCGTATAATGACTTGCGTAATCGGCAAACAATACCACCCACTTTTAAATCGTTTAACATTTTCTTTGCTTTTTCCTTGACCAAACTATCCTCTTCGGTTTGCATCAACTTTGTTTAACTCTAAAGTTCTAAAAGCTCTGGTACCTTCATGTATACTTCCTCTTCCAAGTATCCATTCAAGTAAGCAGTGTTGATATCTATCTGATCTATCTCCATGTCCATTTCTACAGCTAATGCGGCGAGTAATCGAACAGTTTCAAGTCTCATAACTGGTGCGAAAGTTTCGCGATAATCAATGCCATAGCGCTGACTGTAGCCCTTTGCAACCAGTCTTGCCTTCTTCTTCTCAGTCTTGTCCACATTTAGCTTAGTTGTAAGAACATAGCGACATCCTACTATATCTTGATTTGCAGGTTTCTTCACTATTTCCCAAGTCAGATTCTTCACTAGGCTTCGGATCTCTGACATAACAGCGTCCTCCCATAGTTTTCTCTCATGACTTGATAGTGCTCCCCGTAGAGACATTTCTTCAGCAGCGGCTACAGAATCTTCACAATCGATAAATTCTGCTGGTGATTCGTTCTCATCTCGATTTTGACTATTTTCACCTATATAATTCCTCCCATCTTTCTCTTCCAGTTCTCGCTCCACTTTCGGTACACTGACAGTTCTGTATATCTTTCTTGGTCTTCCTACTTTACCTCTCTGGATTCTAGGTCGACCAGGAGCTCTCCTCACTTCATCTTCTAATAGATCCTCTGACTGAACATCAACATTCGACGAAGGAAGGTATTGAACTGATCCGTCCGGCACTGGTACATCTTCTCTTTGTTCGAAGTGAGACGAGGAAGGAGAATGATTAGTTTGAATCGATGATGGCTTCTTCATTTCCAACTCCACATACTTCGTTGGATTTATATCTGAATACATGTCTACCACCTGTAAGGGATCCATCAAGTCCTCGTTTTCAGGTTTTGTTACCTCTAGAAATCTTACATCTATAGCGACTACTAATTTTCGACATTCTGGCAGCCAAACTCTGTATCCTTTTTGTTCTCTTGGATAACCTACGAAGATCCCTAGCTTACTTCGTGGTGCGAACTTATCCTTATTTGCATCTTTGTCCAAAATGTACACTTTTGCTCCAAAGGACTGCAAATAATGTATCTTCACAGGTCGATTAAAGAACTTTTCATATGGTATTTCGCCATTAATCGCGCTAGATGGACATCTGTTTCTTAAATGACATGCTGTTACCACTGCATCCGCCCAAAAACCAGCTGAAAATCCTGATGAGATAAGTATGCATCTTGCCATCTCGACTAGGGTCCTATTCATCCTTTCAGCCACACCGTTCTGCTGAGGTGTATAAGGAATGGTCAGTCTTCTGCTGATTCCTTAATCTGCAAATATTTAATCCTCTTTCCAGTAATATTTTCTACATATTGCTTGTATATTTTAAATACAGTTAAAACCGAACTCTTTTTACTTAACAAATATACCTCACACCATCTTGTAGAGTCGTCGATAAATGTCACAAAGTATTTTGCGCCTCCTAAGGCTATATTTTTCATAGGTCCTACAACATCGGAATACACTATCTTTAATGTCTCATCACAGGGTCCACAAGAACGGACAAAAGGGATGGAACTCATCTTACCACGAATACATGTTTCGCAACAATTTAGCCAATTGATGTTCGTCATATCAATATTCGCATCTAAATTGCAATGTTTCATGAGTTTTACTAAATCTTTCGCATTGAGATGACCTAAACGCTCATGCCAAACCTGAATGTCAACATTGTCATTTGATATTGCAGAAGCTTGAGTACACTGTTCCTTTACACAATACAAATTTCCCTTACGATAAGCTACTAACTTTACGATACCTTTGCAATCAGTCACTAGAGCCCTATCATCCCTAAATGTGACCACATGCCCACTATCGGTCATTTTTGCAACTGAAATCAAGTTAGTTCGCAAATCAGGAACATATAATGTATCTGTAAGTTGAACTACACTTTTAGAGTCGTCATTACTTGCGGAAAATCTAACCGTACCTTTACCTTGTACAACAGTGCTTTGATTAGTCGCCAAATTCAATTTTCCACAAGAAGGTAGTAATGTATTTCCAAAATATTTTGTATCGCTACACAAGTGACTTGTACAACCACTATCAATGATCCAGTTTCCATTCCCGCAGTTTGCAGCATGACATTCATCCTTGTTTATTGAACTTTTTACACTCCGAAGCTATGTGACCTTTTTTGTGACATTTGAAGCATTTTATAACTTTCTGGCTTGATTCAGTTTCATTATCTCCAATCGTTTTGGTAAAATTAGATCTACGACCATTCCGCTTTTTATAGTAGCCCTTATTCTCAGCTATTAAAGCGTTTTCACCACCGGCATTTCTAGATTTGCTTTCATCGAGGATTTTAATCTTCAAAGACTCGGGGTCTGGAAATGTATCCCTTGACGTGATCGCACATCTGAAGTTCTCGAAACTTTGTGGCAAGCTGTAGAGCAGCATTATTGACGCTAGATCGTCATGTATTTCTACACCCATGTCGTGCAGTTTATGCTTTGCATCAAAAAGTTTGGATAAATGCTCCTGAACATCATCGCCTTCGCTCATCTTGTGTATAGTGAGCTGCTTCAGTAAGGCAACCTTTCTCACAGGTCCTTTTGAAGCATATGTGGACTCCAATTTTGTCCATACCTCTCGGGACGTCTTGCACCCTCTGACGTGCTGTAGTTCGTTCGGGCTCATAACTAAAATTAGTTCTGCCTTCGCCTTCGCGTCCTTAGACTCCCATAACGCCGCCTCTGGGACTGTGGCAGGCTTAGGTTTTCTACCGTCAACATATTCCTATAAGTCGTTCTTTATTAGGATCACCTCGGCCTGAATCTTCCATGATTCGAAATTATTCTTATCAAGTAACTCAATTCTTACCGTAGTCATGGTGTTACTCCTCGCAGGACCCACCTACAGAAGAACTTTGGCCGCGATCACAAGAACACAGAACACAAGTACTCTTTTCGTACTGTTTCTTCAATTCCGTATTTTTCTCATCTACTCCGACCTGGGCCCATAACCAGTGTAGCGGGGTATTGCACAGAACGTAGAATAATAAAATACGGAAAATATAAATAGGAAATGTATATTATAAGAAAACGGTAGTCATGACAGGATTGACAAAAAAAGGTGACATGGAAGATTTTTTTTTTAAATATTACAAACTATTATATTTCTACCAAACCGTTAATAGTCAGCCAGATATAATTTACATTAAATTAAACCTATTTCAACATTGTAGCTACAAAGAGAACAAAGAAAAATCTTAATATATAAAATACAAACATTAAAAAAAATGTTAAACAAAAATAATATGGTAGTTGTCCATTTATTGTTTTATACCGATATATTTCGAAACGCAAAATGAAGTAGGTATTCGTTCGAAGTCACGGGCATTATCTAGTCTAAAAAAAAATCATAACTTGATAGGTGTATAATAATATGTATCTCTTTCTTTTAATATTAGTATAGAGAACAGTTGGCCACCCTACTCGAAGCGTTGACAATTCACCGACAATTACTCACTTTATAACGTTTACTATGGCTTTAAAAAGAAACGTTTGCACTTCGTTCGCAGCAGGTATATTTAACAGACAATTTGACTCATCTCTGTAATTAATAAATTATTTATTTAGCGAAGGTATATCTATATTTTGTCATCACCAGGTCAATATCTAGGCCTTGTAAATATCTGTATAAATTGTTTAACTACTGAAATTAACTTTTATGAATCAATGAACTTACAGCCGTTATAAGATTTTACTTTTGCAAATTAAATAATGCATTAATTAAAAAAAATCCGTCAAATTGCGAACGTAGCACCTTAACAAGATTTCTTCTCGACTTCTTACAACGAAGAAACATAGAAGATAATCTGTAGATTAATAATGTGTGAAGTATTCTGTGCCGTGTGGTTTTTGGCTCTTAATAGACCACCCTATGTCATGGTTATCATTAGAGGCGACTAAGGGATATACAGCTGATGGATAGGCAGCAGCATCCATCAAGGCCCCGAGTCTACTATCACAATGGCGTGTCCATGAACTATCAATGACAGTTCAATGGTCGGTTTTTTTCCGTGTTAAATACATATAAATGAATCAAACAAGGCTATGAAGGCTCAATTATGAAGTCCCAACGGGAGCGGGATCCCTGCAGGTGGTGCACTTACGGAACTCCCTTTCCAGTAGGCCATGTCAAGCGCTAGTTGCACAATATATAATTAGTGTTCAGTTGTAGGTTTCACACATCCAGGGCCCCGAGTCTACTATAGTAATGGCGTGTCCATGAACTGTCAATGACAGTTCATTAGTCGGTTTTCTTCCCATTTGGTAATCTACTAATCCAAATGACGTCATAATGGTGTCACTATGACGCCACGACGACATTAGAACAAATGATACATATTTTATAAGTTTCGAAATCTTCTAAATAAACATTACAATCTGCCTAACCATTTCCCCTGCTACTTTTGTTGACGGCCTTTTTCTGCGGTAGCATCACCGACTGCCATTCCAGCGCTGATATTATAGTGAGATTAGTAGATTACCGTTTTTGGCATAATTATATCATGAAGGCACTACGGTGGCACAATAATTAAAAAAATTGCAGACTCGGTCCCAGGTGTATATCCTTAAGGCGCCGCTTACGACTTCCATGGGAAGAAGGGGCCTAATTTAAGCCTGAAACCACGCGGTATTATATTACAATAATATGATCATTCATACCGCAGTGAATTTAAATTAGGTAGGTAACTTATTTGTAACAAAAGTTTAAATTGGCGTTACTGTAGATAATTTACTATTGTATGGGACTTAACGCTTAATTCCGTTCCAACATTACAATGTGATTGTGGATAGAGCAACCGCCAACAATAATTTTGAAGTAGCCCAATGGCTTGGGTCGTCGGACTTGTGATCTTGTGGTTGCCGGTTCAATCCCTAATCATTACACTACTGACGTGAACGGACTCGTAACACAAGCATTTTAGCTTAGAACGAGGAGTTAACAAGAATGGTAGACTGCAGAACTCTGCTATTGATCTTTGAAAAAACTAAACATTCTATGATAAATTTCTGATGATGATGATGAACTAATAAATTAATACCTACGTCGTTAATTTACTTACAAAGTTGCGTAAATATAAAAACCTAAAAAGTTTTATTTACGTGAAAAGTATTTTAGAGTCGATAAGCAGTTTGTACCTGCCCGAGATCGCGTACATATTGTTCAAACAATAACACATAGCTGATAAACATGTTACGAAAATTTGGTGAATGTGTGCCTGTTAAAACTGATAGGCCAAACAGGATGCAAAATTAGATATTAAAAGTCAACCAGTTTCGTAAGTATGGATGGATGGATGTTTGTTACTCTTTCACGCCAAAACTACTGAACGGAATTGGCCGAGATTTGGCACCGGGACAGGCTGTACGCTGGATTAACATATAGGCTACAAAACATCACGCTCCGACCCACTAGGGTAGAACCGGGAAATCCCGGTCCCGAAAGTACCAGGATTTACCGGTTCTTTCATCAGTAAACAAATGCCGGGAAATAAAAAGGGATTACCGGTTCTTTCGGTACTTTCGGGAATTTCTCCTGGACACTCTCCACTACAGCGGAGCTAATGTGTTGTCACGTGATTAAGCGATTCTATTTTAAAAGGACTTATTTCTCTTTTGAAGCAAGCGATCTGATTGTTCGGATTTTGGTTTCATAGACTTGAATTTTTTTAATTTTTTAATTTCTTTCACATGCATTAATTCAATGTGTCTGTTGGAAACTACTCATCAGTTAAGTTACAAAAGCATATAAAAATAAGCACTAGTACTAGGCTTAAAAAGTTCTGCATCAAAGGAAGTTACTGATTTACGATAATAAGAATAGTAATGTAGAATCATCAAAGAAGCGGCCGTAGCCCAATGGCGTAGGACTTGCGATCGTGTAATCGCCGGTTCGATCCCCACCCATTGCACTACCGACGTGAACCCACTCGTAACACAACCATTTTAGCTTAGCACGAGCGGTTAACAAGAATACTAGTAGACTGCAAAACTCTACTAGTAATCTTTTTTAGGGTTCCATACCCGAAGGGTAAAAATGGGACCCTATTACTAAGACTTCGCTGTCTATCTGTCTGTCTGTCACCAGGCTGTATCTCAAGCAACCACGATAGCTAGAAAGGTGGTAATTTTCACAAATGTCGTATTTCTGTTGCCGCTATAACAACGAATCCTAAAAATAAAATAAAATAAATATTTAGGGGGGGGCTCCCATACAACAAACTTTTGTTCTTTTCGCTCGATATCAATAACGGCAACAGGCACTTGGAAATGCCTACGGAACCCTTCGTGCGCGAGTCTGACTCGCACTTGATCGGTTTGTTTAACATTGTCTATTTGTCTTTAATAATACAATTAAATTATCCATCAATTGACCGTTTTAAAGTGTTCTATCACTAACCCCAAACGACAATCATTGACTAACACTTCAAACTAAATCAAAGTTCCATCAAACCACAGGAAGTGTTTCTTAACAGCGGAAATTTGCGGTCGCCATGTAAGTATATTCAGTATAATTAAGTACTTACTTCAAACTTTTTCAATTAATCCCATCGTAACCATTTGGATGCTTCGCCTTAAACAGTAAGTATTAACATCTTTAGAAAACCGCTTTAATCTAATAAAATTTATATTCAGAGTGTGAATTTCATCAACAAAGCACTTTTCGCCTTTTCGTCACTGTACGAGCATCGCCACATGATATGAATAGTTTCCGTTTTTACCTGACTAAGCATTGCTAAATTGCCGATGTCTCGTGTATATTTGCTGACTAGGCTATCGCACCCACCACAAATAACCTACATTTCACCTTATATAATAATATGTTTTGACAATAAACTGTAATCATTTTACGGACACAAAACAGTGATTTTATTTCCTACATCCACATCTCAGTGTACGGAATTATTGCTCTTACAGTCATTTTTTGTCCGGTGTGGACATCGAACCCACGCCCTGTGAGACTTACACCGCTAAGCCACGGAGGTCCAAGTAACTACGAAGTCACAATTATTTGATGGCACGTCTGTGGCTTCACTAAACAGTTCTTTAGAAAAATGGCACGTCCATGCATAAAGGTTTGCCATCCCTGGCCTACACGATGGACCGACGACCTCATAAAGATGGCAAGGATTGAGTAAGCTGTTATCAGCAAGATGCAATGATTCCCGCTGGAGATATATAATACCAATATAATCGGAGATAGTGCAATTCAGCACGTTCGTCGAGATACTTATGGTCCGTCTAAATAATAACATACTCAAAAGGCAGAACTTAGATTTAATCATAGATATAAAATAATATTGTATTTTCATACCTGACAGCTTTTAGGCTAAAGCTATATTAGTACATTACGATACGTGTGACCTAAGCAGCCTTTTATTGCACGGCGTGAAGTTAGCGCCCGAACGTAGCGAGTGTGCGTACTTAGGTCACGAGTATCGTATACTATTCTATAGCAGATGTGACATAAACCCGCCCCGGACTCGCGGGGGGTGGTGTATTACGATACGCGTGACCTAAGCAGCCTATTGTTGTACGGCGTGAAGTTAGCGCCCGAGCGTAGCGAGAATGCTAAACGGGGGTGGTGGGGGGAGCAGGGGGGGGGGTTCTTGCTGGATGAATTTATTAATTTAAAAGTCACATTCAAATCATTGCAATTTTTAATGTCATCATTTTATTATTCATTTAACAACCGTCACCGATTTCGCCGTCTCTTTTATCGCGTCCGGAACAATATCATTGTTCTCATCTTAGCTAAACTCACTGCCCGAAGTCTCCATTTCAGGCAAAAAGTTACGATATCCGCGAAACGCACAGCCATATATATATCAGCGCTTCTCTTTGATTCCGCTGTCACTTTTTCTCTGTCATTTGTTCGCTGTGAAGTTAGTCGATTACTTTACACACCGTGCAGAAATTGGCAACTTAGGTCACGGAAAAGCGTGCGTAAGATGCGGGTTTTGGTCACACTGTGCTATAAAAACTATTATAATAAGTAGCAATAACTAAATAAACTTAATTAGTTTAACACAGTAAATTGATTAGCCAACATATGATTTGACTATTTACAAATAGCTTTTTTTTTTTTTTTGTTGTCCGGGGGGAAATGCATTTACGCATTCCCACCGCCGCTGCAGCATATTCGCGCGCTGGCGGTGGGATATGTGGGACTCGCCCTCTCCATAGCGAGGTATGCTAAACTCATACCACGAGGAGAGGACCCTACCAACCACTAAAACCTCCCGGACATTCCTTCGATCCGCCGTTGGTGGGGGCCGGGTACGCATGAGCAATCCGGCCCCCCGACGGCACCCACGGCCAATATGGTACCGCGGGATCTCCAGGGCCACACTTACAGTGGCCCATTTGCCCAATTATAGGGACGCCCGGAGTGTAGAGGCGTCCCTACTCCTCATGGGTCAGCCTCGAAGGGAGCGGGGCCCATGTCCCCCACTCTCCGAGGCCGAGCCTAGGGTGGTAGGCGGCGGGTCTCAGCCCGCCGCCGACGGCCAACACGCCGTCTGCGAAGCGGGTGGGCGGAGGGATCTACTTCCCACTCCCGCTCCGCGGCCTCCTTCTGTGACATTACTTGTCTACAGAAGGAGGCAACCGCCTCCCACGACCTCTCGCTTTGGACCATCTTCGAAATGATGGTCGGCAGCGAGAGGTCGTCTCCCACCACGCCAACGAGCTCCTCCCGCTCGTTGGCCGGACACTCCACCACCGTGTGCTGTGCCGTATCGTCGGCACAGTCACAGTGGTATTTACAAATACCTGCAATAGGTTTACGTGAATAAAACCTTTATTTTATTTTATTTATTTATTTACCGCGTAAGTGACTAAGCTAAGTAGGTTTAATATCAAATGTAGCAAATTGATGTTTCTCCCTTGACTACACAAATAAAGAAAATAATTCCTGACGGATGAACGGGGCCGGGTCTGCTATTTTTTTAAGTATTGTGCCACTGTAGTGCCATTATGATACCATTATGCCAAAAACGGTAATCTACTAATCTCAGTATGGTGTCGGCGCTGGAATGGCAGTCGGTGTTACTACCGCAGAAAAAGACCGTCAACAGAAGTAGCAGGGGAGATGGTTAGGGAGATTGTAATGTTTATTTAGGCGATTTCAAAACTTATAAATGTATCATTTGTTATTATATTCAACTACGCTAATGTCATCGTGGCGTCATAGTGACACCATTATGACGTCATTTGGGTTAGTAGATTACAAAATGGGAAAAAAAAATCGGCCATGGAACTGTCGATTTTTTCAAATCGGTGGTGTAGTTCCTAGAATTAAGGCTGCGTCCTGGACGCCAGCGGGCGGCGCGGGCGGAGCGGGCGGCGCGGGCGGTGCCTAAGGAAAACCTGCCGCCCGCACCGCTGTCGTCTAGAACAGCTTCACACAAATCTATGAACTTTGATAAAGAAAGACGCGCGTGCCGTCACCCGCGCCGCCCGCTCCGCCCGCTGGCGTCCAGAACGCGGCCTAACTTGTTCAATCAAACAAATAAACACTTCAGCTTATTAGGTGTAGAAGTTTAAATATAAAGCTCAAGAATTTGTCTGCTCGAAAGTGCTAATCTCAAAAACTACTAATCCGAAAAGAATTTGAAAAAATATTTCAGTGTAAGATAGCCCATTTATGGAGGAAGTCTATAGGCTATATTTAATTCTGAAGTTCCTACGGGAACCGTGAGTTACGCGGTTGAAACTGCGCGCGGAGTCTAGTATTATCATTAACAGTGATTACGTTAGAAAATATTTTTTGCGTGGCTCAGAAATTTGTATTTTTGTAAATACCAATTTAAACATATTTCCGTCACTGGCCAATGTAAGAACACGCATTTGCCCCTTGAGATCCCAATACAAGAACTTGCTACATTCGGATAATTACTAAACAGCACTGTTAAGGAAAAGCATTATGACAATGGATCCTGTTACTTATTATAAAATACCTCATGATTTTAAGGATTGTTCTGTAGACGTTATTAAATCTAAGGTAACTGCACTGCACTACTTTTAGGCAAATGCTTCTACTCAGTGAATTTTTTTTTTATGATATGACATTATCCAGATTATGATTGTTTTCAATTGCAAACTTATGTACCTGACTATAATATTATTAATTGACTTATCTTTAATTTCTGTTTTGTTTTGTTGACATTGTTTTGATTTTATTAATATTTTAATTTATGTATAATTTTCACGCCTGTAGCCGATCTCATTAATTTGTGTACAACATCTAATACCTAATCTAATAATCTAATATTCAAAGCAAATATAGATTTAATTGATTGTAAATCAATCAAATGCCTAATGCTTGTTTGGCAATCTTTTGACATAAAATTAAACCTCTAAAAACATATCACAAAATAAAATGGCCACCCTTTCACAATCCCAATTTATCCGTTAACAATCAAGGGACCCCGTATTTTGTAATTACGGTCTCAAAGATCCTAAACCAACACACACGACACTTCATTATGGGACAATAAGGGTTAAAAAGTTACCTGTGGGCCGTATATATTTGACTAATTAGGTACAAGGTTATATTATATAGGTACCTATTCTTTGTTTGGTATGTACAGCTTGCCGGATTGCTTCGTGCGTACCCGGCCCCCGCCAACGACAGATAGAATGAGTGTCCGGGGCGTTTTAGTGGTGTAGGGTCCTCACCTCGTGGTATGAGTAAAGGATACCACCGCTATGGAGAGGGCGAGTCCCACATATTCCGCCGCCAGCGCGCGGAAACGCTGCATGGGCGGCGGGGGAAATGCGTAACTGCATTTCCCCCGGTAGTTTATAAGCCATTAAATAAGGCTGGAACTCTGCTCGCCTTTATAAATCCTCGTTGCTGACTACATTAATTTCAGTACGAAAAAAAAAGCTTATTTTGAAGCGATTAAAACCAAAATTCTTTCGCTTTGTCTGTATGGGTAAGATGATTTTTCTCTCTTAACGGCATACTATATCCATTATCTTACAGCTATTTCACACCGCATACAACTCTTCGCTTTACCACGGGCTGAACATAAATCGTTCCGTTGTTTACAAAATAGTGGTTTTATCTCAACATAAATTGCAGTTAAACCTTATTTAAACTCATCTTCATGTTACATAATAGAATATATTTCCGTTTCTAGAGCTGGACGCTTTATTTATTGGAACGCGGAACGCGTTAGGATGTGAAAAGTAAATTTATAATATTTGAGTTTTAAGTCTCTTGTACATTTTGTTTTTGAAATTGTATTGTAAAATAATGAATGTATAGTAGATAATTCTCACTAATATTATAAATGCGAAAGTAATTTTGTCTATGTGCTATCTTCTGCTATTCTTATGCGGCTTTCGCAGTTACATCACTGAACAAATTTTAATGGAATTCTATCAGCAGCGTCTGCCGAGCGTGGTGATTATGACAATATCCCTCAAAACCCCACTTCAACTGCCCAGCAGTGAATACTTAATAATACTTATACAAAATACGTAATCAGCTCGTTTACGTCCGTGGCAAGCCAGGGGCGTTGAAGGATATTATCATAATCTCCTTATTAGATAGTTAGATTGTTTATCGCACATCCGATGCCCTCTAAGACCCGAAGTCCAAAAGCCCGGAGCTGTAAAGTAGAGCGACAGTTGCACAAAACCCCCTAAAATACTAAAAGTTATAGTACCTCAATCTCATCGCCAGCGCCAAGCCCCACAGGAGGCACCCTTTTGCGCAGTTAGCTTAGTTTGTAGGTTTTAAACCATTTATTAAGGCTGGAGCTCGGCTCGCCTTTATGCCCGGTGAAGTAGCAAAAGCCTTGTAGGCACAAGGCTTTTGCTACTTCGCCGAGTGGGTTTACGTCTGTGTAATGGGTGGGGGTCGAACCGGCGACCACAAGATCACGCGTCCGAAGTCCGATGCCCCTAGCCATTAAGCCACGGCCGCGTTGGACTTGGATTGTTATGCCACTTAAGATCACGCAAATAAAATAATGATTTTGCTCAAATAAAAAAAACATATGAACTCTGTAATAATACATTACGGCACGGCGTTTAGCACTGGAGGGGGGCAGCTAGGTGAATTTATTAATTTAAAAGTTACATTCAAATCATTGCAATTTTTAATGCCATCATTTTATTTATCACTAGCGGCCCGCCCCGGCTTCGCACGGGTGGACTTTTATACCCTACCCCTGCCGTACCCTACCCCTACCCTAACCCTACCCTACCCCTACCCTACCCCTACACTACCCCTACCCCTACCCTACCCTACCCCTACCCTACCCCTACCCTACCCCTACCCTACCCCTACCCTACCCCTACCCTACCCTACCCCTACCCTACCCTACCCCTACCCTACCCCTACCCTACCCTACCCTACCCTACCCTACCCTACCCTACCCTACCCTACCCTACCCTACCCTACCCTACCCCTACCCAAAAGTATCCTATGTCCTTCTCCCAGTTCTTAGCTACCTCCCTACCAATTTTCAGCCAAATCGGTTCAGCCGTTCTTGAGTTATAAATAGTGTAACTTACACGACTTTCTTTTGTTTTTAAAATGTATTCTGCTATTCAGGGCGTAGACAAATCCAACGAAACAAAAACCATGAAAATTGATCCAGCCGATCTCGAGTTATATGTGTTGTAACAAACCCGTCTTTGTTTTATATATATAGATTTCTTCATACTTTTTCTCTGCCATTTGTTCGCTGTCAATTTTCAAACTTCAAATGTCATTTAAAAGTGTTTGCTTTCATTTTTCATACATGTGTGAAGTGGGTGTACTACGCCAAATCGAATGCCAAATAATCGAATATCAATTGATCGACCACTATAAATCGAACGACTAAATACTCGAACGTTCATAACATCGAATGGTTATTAAATCGAACATTCAAAACATCGCACACTCAATACATCGAGTGATCAAAATATCGAATGTTTGTTTGATCGAGCGTTCAGCGCATCGCATATTCATTCTATCCAAAGATCGATACAAATATTTTTTAAGAATACAAAAAAAAACTAAATTTTCATTGCATTAACATCTCTTTTGCCTCTTTTTTGTGAAGAAGGTCTGCCCAATCTCGCGTTTGTTTTTTCAATTTTCCTATTTGTTATAGCTTGCTCCTTAACTAAAAATTCTATGGTATCATAAAGACCCCGTTTATGCTTATCAAGCACCTTGTTCCATCTTCTGTGCCATCCTTCAATGTCGTTTTGAGTTCTAGGAAAACCCAGTGTATTATTTTAAAACACAGACCACAGTGAAGTTTTTAGAATTTAGTTTTCTATCTTTGGATATATTGAATATGCGATGCGTTGAACGCTCGATCAAACAAACATTCGATATTTTGATCACTCGATCAAACAAACATTCGATATTTTGATCACTCGATGTATTGAGTGTGCGATGTTTTGAATATTCGATTTAATAACCATTCGATGTTATGAACGTTCGATTATTTAGTCGTTCGATTTATAGTGGTCGATCAATTGATATTCGATTATTTGGCATTCGATTCGGCGTAGTACACCCGTGTGAAGTTAGTCGATTAATTTACGCTCCGTGCAGAAATAGGCAACTTAGGTCACGGAAAAGCGTGCGTAAAATGCGGGTTTAGGTCACACTGTGCTATAAATTATATTACAAATTCTGTCAACCGTAATCCAAGCAAAACTCAGTGTTGCATATTGCACCTTTGACACAGAGAACCGGACCGTTAACTCATTCCAAAGTTAAATTTAAAATAAAGTGTTTTAAATATAACTTTGGAATGATTTCAACTTTGGAATTGTTAACATTCCCTGTTGGCGTTCCGCTACACAGACTTGTTATCAATATTCCAAACTTTTAATATCAAACTATGTTTAAGGGACATTGCGGAGTTGTTAACAAAAATAAACTTGTGGAATATTTGCCAGTTTGTTCTGCAACACAAATTGCATGGATTTTGTGGAATGGAAAAAATGGTAGCTTAGCTAGTAAATTGATGTAGTATCAATTTACTAGCTAAGCTTACATACTAATGTTAGGCTTACAAGCTTTTTGGCTTACTTTAGTCCAGACAAGAATTTGTTCAAGATATTCAATATAAGCTTGCATGGAGCATACATATTAACCCAACGTGTTTTTGTGCCATAGCTGTAATAGTAAGACATATGGAATTGCGTACTTTTTAGAAGATATTGATGTCCTCTATAAAACTGTTGTACCTACTATGCTCATCTGTCAATATTTTCCGCAGCGTACGCGATATTTAAAAGATTTTTTTTTATTTAATTTTTGGCCGTCATACTTTTGGTTACATTTGACGTTTTTAAAAACCTGGAAACATGTTTTAAAGATGACGATGCATTTCTTTGTATGAAGCATGTGTTACATATTTTCATGTGGTGTCACAATTATAATAGTTTCAACATGTTCTGCCCACTTCTTAGGCATGTACCGTATCAGGCGTACAAAATTATTTAAAATCAAAGTTATTTCATTTTAAAACAGTTATTTTATATATTTAGAACCATACAATCATTTAATAAGAATTCATTTATACTATATTACCCTTTAAGCGATAACATTTTTTTCAATTTATTTTTGAACAAATTCACCGTTCTGGTTTTATATGCACTAGGTATTTTATTGTAAATTTTTGGCGCCATACAGAAAATATTTTTCCACATAAGTGTCGTTCGGGAGTTTTGCAAACATAGTTAATTACCGTCACGTTTGTTCAGTTCAATGACATTCGATTTGTGAGGCAATAATTGTAAATTTGTCCTGACAAATGAAACTACTTCCAGAATATATAGACAAGGCAGTGTTAAAATGTTATGTTTATAAACATCGGTTATGCAGCTGTCTGTGATTTGCAGTACAAACATGGCTCGCATACAGCGTTTTTTGTTTTTTTACAGCAATCTCCCAGTCAACAGTTTTTATTGTGAAAACCCTGATCATGTGTTGTTACGACTCAATTCGTTGGTCATTGGCAGTTTAAAATAAAACTTTGACTTTAATAAAACACCTAAAACAAAATTGTACATGGTTGAAAACTTATTTATAATGATCGAATATATTATTCATCTGAAACAGAAGGTTGTAAAACATATACCTACTGTTATACATTTTTCGTATACCGCTGCATTTCTGTTATTGTCATCTAACTACAATAGGCATGAAAAAATCTATTTAGTCCGTCAGTTAGATTACCAAAAAATATAGGACACGTATTTGTTTTTTCGTTTCTCAAACTTTAAATGACGAAGATACAGCGCGTTGATTTTGTCTGACTTCACTTCTAGGTGTAAATTTACCTAATAGTGACGTCACAAGTCCCCCTCTCCTTAACTTTATAGTTTGTTTTTGCTCTGTATCATCGTCAATTTTTATTATTTTGATAAATAAAAAAATACATGTCCAATATTTTTTAGTATTCTAACATTTTTTTTTATTTTTTTTATTTTATTAGTCTTCATGCTCATAATTGAATGTATATTTCGTTTGTAAATATTTCAATATAAAATCTATAAATACTTATCGCATAGTAACAATAAAACAAGTTAATCCAATTAAAGATCATTAATCGCCGTGCGCTCTTCCCAACGCCAATATTGAGAACACTGGGTACTGCAGTTATATGACATCCGGTGACCCTCTAGCGGTGCCTGCAACTGGACTGCCAAGTACTCTATTGAGAAAGATAGATAAATAAAAGCAGTTTCCTTGTATAGCATTGAAAAAGTTTAAAAACATAAATACCGTTTCTTTAAGAATGTTTTGAAAGTTTTTAATTTTAAAAAGGCAAATTAATAAATAATTTCAGTCCGTAATAGTCCAACCGAAACAATGACGTCATTGCGCATTTTGAGGTTTTTTTTTCACAACAAATAGCCGGCAAAAAAAAATATAAAAATAGGTTTGGGATCAGAATTCGAAATAAAGTGTGCAACTCTAATCACACGCCCCTAACATTAGCTAATGTTAGTTTTTTTTATTAAATTTTCAACTCTGACCTCTTGGTCGTAATTTCTTAATTGCGTCAATATACAATGACGTCATCCGGCGTTTACGTCTATTACGTCATCGGACGGACATATGTAGTTAGCCCTCAGGCTTTTGCTACTTCACCGAGCATAAACGTGAGCAGAGCTCCAGCCTAGATAAATGGTTTAAATACTACAAACTAAGCAACCTGCGCAAGAGGGCGTCTCCTGTGGGACTTGGACCTCGGCTCAGGGCAGTCGCTGACGGGGAGATAAAATCCCCCCTACTTATCTTAAAATTATAAGTAGCATTATCGCTTTTAGTTTCTTTAGAGGAGTTTTGTGCAACTGTCGCTCTACTATACAGTTCGCGGGTCTCTCGGACTTCGGGTCTACGAGGGCATCGGAAGGTTCTTAGCAAACTAAGGGTCGGGAGGGCGCGTCGCGGTAGTGGGCGCACTCTTCTCCGGCGGGTCGAATAGAGTGGTCTCTGTGTAATGAAAAATATTTGTATATAATAATAATATTTCTAAAAATACTACCTCAATAAAAAGCCATGGTTTAATACTTCCTCGATAAATCTACTATCTAACACTGAAAGGATTTTTCAAGTCGGACCAGGGGGTCTACTCTCTCAGCACGAAATCGTAGTTACGGCCGTAATTACGGAACGTTTCCTACTACGGATCACCTACGTACATATGTTTCGTTCGGGGTCCGAACTAAGAATGAATGACCAAATGATATGACAGTTCATCCTACTCCTGATGTTTTTTCGCCCGTCCGAAAAATTGAATTTGACACTTGTTTTGACGGAACGTTATGTCAGTTTTCGCGACAGCAAAGTTGTTATCGTTCTCGTTCACGAAAATTGTCTATGATTCCGTTCGAAACTATTCTAAGTTTCGAGCTACTTTCGGACGGGCCCGTACTTTCGTTGACGGACTTAGAGAGTAGACCCCCAGTTACTGGACGGATTGTAGCTACTGATTTTAACGCATTCAAGCCAACAGACAATCAAACAAACTCTTTAGGTTTACATATTGGTATTTATAGTATTTATTATTTTATAGTACTTTTATGTTGTCATATCAAAGACAAAAAATAATTATAAGCAAACGATAATTAAAAAGTATAAATTGTATAAAAAAAGCGGGCGAACTTCAGTCTCAACAACTATTATGAGATTACAGCCGTGTCTTTTTGATGTCAAATAGGTATCTTTTCGGACATTATATTTTATTAAAATTTAGTTTTAGGGAGCCCTTAGTTCTTTCTGCGAAAACGTAAAGCAACTTTTTTAAACTTCAAGGCGTTCGTTAAATTTATTAAGATGGCGGCGCGTTCCTTTTTGAAAGATCAAATGTTAATGGATTCTTTGAATAAAAAAATAATTTTCGTAGAAATTTACCTGCCTTTCGATGATCTGCGTTCTACTTCGCCACTAGTTAGAAGCGAATTTACCATACTGTTGGAAAATTCGCTAATTGGTAAATTAGTGATCATATTTTTTTATTAATACTGTTACTACCAAGAACCAGTTAAATTTTTTTTTTTTTCGAAACCTTTTTTTCTTCATTTTTCTTTATAAAATTCAATGATCTTATTGCTTTAATTAACCTTTGGATCTGGCACTTCGCCGGCCGCTGCCGCGGCACGTTGTGGTCACTGTTCTAACCTAAGCTAACCTACAGAAATTGGAATCATGGTGTTTTTTTTAACCGTCGACCAAAAATAAGAGCATCTCGTTTCTGGTAGAATTAGAATAAAACACATTTATGAATAATATAGTTATTCATTGAAATGATTATGAATTTCGACCATTAGTATAAACAATTATTAGTAAAAAGTAAGTGTATATTTAGTGATAATATGAATTTCAATAATTATATTATTTTAATATTTATTTTATTATGAAGAATGATCATTATGACTTTAAATGGTATGAGAAATATTTTCGGACATCCTATGATAGGAGTTGAATAGTTATGTAAGACGATGGGAACCCATACTGTATTTCATGGGATATAATGGTCCATCGAGTAACGTGTACGTAACCGCACGAGACGGTACATAGTATACTGTAATATTAATAATATTGTATGTGCTATATTGTAGAAGTATTAATGTCGGTGATGCCACATCAAAGGCACGTTTCTGAGCAACGGTATGTCGATTGACCGCAGTCTTAACTATTTGTGTTAAGTTAACTTGTACATCAGTTAGGTATATGCGAAATGTTGTCAGAACTTCTAGCAATTACAAGTTTAATTTTAGTTTAATTTCGTTTGAAGCGGCCGTAGCCCAATGGCTACGGCGTCGGACTTGGGATCTTGAAGTCGCCGGTTCGAACCCCACCCATTGCACTACTAACGTGAACCCACTCGTAACACAAGCATTTAGTTTAGCACGAGGAGTTAACAAGAATACTAGTAGACTGCAAAACTCTGCTAGTAATCTATAAAAACAAAAAGAAGAGAATTTTATTAAATACTAGCGTGCCACGCGCGGTTTCACCAGCGTAGCTCCCGTTCCCGTGATAACTTCATAATTAAATAGTAGGGGGAAGGGGATAGTGTAACTTCCCAACGGTGAAACAATTTTTTAAATCGGTCTAGTAGTTTCGGAACCTATTCAATAAAAACAAACAAAGAAACAGTCAAATCTTTCTTCTTTCCTTCCTACTAATATTATAAACACGAAAGTTTGTAAGTATGGATGGCTGGATGTTTGTTAATCTTTCACGCTAAAACTACTGAACGGAATTAGCTGAAATGTTGCACCGGGATAGGTTATACGCTGGATTAACATATAGGCTTCAAAATATCACGCTCCGACCCACTGGAGCAGAGTAACGCGGGTAAAACCGCGGGGCGCAGCTAGTTAGTATTTATGTTGTCCTCGATAAATAGGCTGTCTATAGAGTTTATCAAATCAGATGACCCGCACGCGTTTCGCGAAGGCATGGCATCATTAAATATAGCCTCTGTTAGGTACCTACTCCTGAATAACGTACCTAGTGGTTAAAATATTATTGAAATCGGTTCAATAGTTTTGGAACTTATTCAATACAAACAAACAAATATTTTCTCATTAAATTAGTATAAGTAGATAACATTGCTTTCTAATATAGAAAAAAACAAAAAAAAATAGCACCTTTACGTCTACTGCTGGACATATCTTGGCAATCCAAGTTTGTCGAGGGATATTGCCATATCCACCACGCTTGGCAGGCGGTTTGTAGATCGCAGTAACATGACGAGTAACCTTGAGCTGATTCAGTTCTACTGCCAATCCATCAGCTGTACGTCCCTCAGTCGCCTTTTACGACGCTCATGGGAAGATCTGGGGTGGTTTGAGGCGAAAACACATTATTAAAACGCGACGTGACCCGATGAAACACGACGCGTGATGAGTCGAATCAAATTTATTGTTTTCTATAGGCCAGAATCACACTATGAACATCCGACGCGACGCCATGTGGGTGCATATCGGGTGTCGTCGACACGTTGCGTCGCGTCGCGTGTTAATAATGTGTTTCTGAATAGCTGAAAACCACACGGCAAAAATAATGTATGTGTGATACGATTATACCTACATTATTTTTCTTAAAAGGTAGTAGATTTTATACCCAAACTAGCGGCCCGCCCCGGCTTCGCACGGGTGGACTTTTATACCCTACCCCTGCCCTACCCTACCCCTGCCCTACCCTACCCTTACCCTAACCGTACCCTACCCCTACCCTACCCTACCCCTACCCTACCCTACCCCTACCCTACCCCTACCCCTACCCTAGCCCTACCCTACCCCTAACCTACCCCTACCCCTACCCTACACCTACCCTACCCTACCCCTACCCTACCCTACCCCTACCCTACCCCTACCATACCCCTACCCTACCGCTACCCTACCTCTACCCTGCCCCTACCCTACCCTACCCTACCCTACCCTACCCTACCCTACCCTACCCTACCCCTACCCAAAAGTATCCTATGTCCTTCTCCCAGTTCTTAGCTACCTCCCTACCAATTTTCAGCTAAATCGGTTCAGCCGTTCTTGAGTTATAAATAGTGTAACTAACACGACTTTCTTTTGTTTTTAAAATGTATTCTGCTATTCGGGACGGAAACAAATCCAACAAATCAAAAACGATGGCAATCGGTCCAGCCGTTCTCGAGTTATAAGTGTTGTAACAAACACGACTTTCTTTTATATATAAGATAAGCCTTCGCGCGCGGTTTCACCCAGCTAACTCTCGTTCCCGTGTGAAATTCATAATAAAAATTATTGCCTATAGTCTTTCTCAATAAACAGGCTATCTAACACTGGAAGAACTTTTCAAAGCGGACCAGCAGCTTCTAAGATAAGCGCGTTTAAGCAAACAAACTTTTCAGCTTTATATATTAGTACTAACTTCCCGCGCACGGTTTTACCCGCTTTACTCTTGTTCTCCTTGTAACTTAAAAAGTCATAATCCCTCAATCTCATCGCCAGCGACCGCCCTGAGCCGAGGTCCAAGCCCCACAGGGGGCGCCCTCTTGCGCAGGTTACTTAGTTTGTAGTTTTTAAACCATTTATTAAGGCTGGAGCTCTACTCGTCTTTATGCCCGGTGAAGTAGCAAAAGCATCGTGGCTACTTAAGTAACTATGTCAATCCGAAAAAAAAAATCCTTGTAACTTAATAATAAAATATACACTATAGCTTTTCTCGATAAATAGGCTATGTAAACATAGCCTCGATAAATAGGCTATGTTTACATAGCCTATTTATCGAAACAAGCTATAGTGTCAGTTTTAACTGAGACACCATTTTAAATCGGACCAGTATTTCCTGAGATTCGCGCGTTCAAAGAAACAAACAAACAAACTTCAGCTTTATATTAGTATAAGACAAAATGTCGGCAAAATTACACATCACACTGCCTATGCCTACCTGCCTTTTAAGTTTTGTCGTTTGAAGAAAAAAACACAACTAGAACCTTATAGTACTTTTTACTGTTTTTCAAAGTATTCACCACTTAGCTTAATACACTTTTCCATTCGTAAAAACCAGTTATTATAACATTTATTCCACTCTTAAGTGGGGGTGTTCAAAATGGCTGACTTGAAAGCGTCAACTGCTTCTTCACCGGACTGGAACCTTTGACCACGAAGACTTTTCTTAATTTTAGGAAATGTAAAGAAATCGTTACGGCGTAGGCCAGGACTGTATGGAGGATGGTCAAGAATTTCTACTTTTTCCTGCTTCAAATACTCAATCGTTTGACGAGCGCTGTGTGAGCTTGCGTTGTCGTGGTGCAGGATGATGCGTCGCTTAGAGTTAGATTTTCGAAGTTCGGCGATGACTTGTGGTAAACAAACTGTGGTATACCACTCTGCGTTAACCATTCTACGATCTTCAAGTGCAATAGTCGCAACATGACCGGTTTTTCCAACGAACGTGGCCACCATCTTCTTTGAAGTGCTTCGAGAACGAACAACTTTAGTCGGTTTTGGCTCGTCTTGAAAGACCCAGATTGTAGATTGTTGTCTGGAATCAGGATCGTAGGCATAGATCCAAGATTCGTCACCACTGATGATGTCGTAGACGTGATTTGACGCTCCTCGGTTGAACTCCTCGGTAGAGTTTTCTTACACCATCTGACGCGGGCCGCCTTGTGATCGTCGGAAAGCAGATGCGGTATCCAACGGCAAACTAGCTTTCTCAGACCAAGCGCTTCATGCAAGATCTTCTGAATGGTTGTCCCTGAAATGCCTAATAGAGCCTCTATCTCTCGATATGTCACATGACGATCTTCGAGAATTAGTTGTCTCACAGCAATGATTTTATCTTCAGTGAAGGCGGATTTTGGGCGCCCTTCGCGAGATTTGTCACTAACACTATAGTATATCCACGCTGGAATTCTAAATACCAGCGCTCGACAGTCCGCAGACATGGGGCTTCATCACTGAACACAGATGTTAGCTCTTCAAAACACTGAAGCCGTGTCAGGCCTCTTCTAAAGTTGTAGAAAATTTTTGCACGAACATTTTCCTTAGAAAGATTCATTTTCGTACGTAACCTGATAGATTCCAATCGACGCTGTGACTAAACAATAGCATTAATCCGAATACTTTCAACTGTTTTGTGATTCGAAATTTAAATACATTCGAATATAGAACAGTTCCAAATTCAAAATTGCCGGGAAATATGGAAACGACAGAACTTAAAAGGCTTGCCTAGTATCAATGCCTATCTCCGTAAAACACATGTTGTAGTCTATTCTTATAAAAAATAAAGGTTTATTTGAAGATGAAATACAAAGGAAACGACCGATATTTCCTGTATTTTTCTTCCTTGATTACAAATGAAGTCATCATATTTTTCTTTTCAAATATTGTTGGTAATTTTGTTCGTATTGTATTTTATTATTGGTTATTATTTTGGTGGCAATATTATTCGAATATATCGAAGTGTGCATTTTCTGTTTTACGGTAGTGGCTTCTAAGACCTGGTTCGATTCCCAAACGGGACAATAATTTCGTGTAAACTGCAGATAGTTATTTTGAGTCCGGGTGTACTTGTCCGTCAATTGAGAGTTTGTAAAATCCCCACTAACAGAGATTAATATCACTAGGCGAAGCGGTTGTTTAAAAAATAATCATTTTTTTTATCTTGGGTGTTCTCGCCCTAGAAGATGCAGATTTCAATTATATTATTTCTTATTGATATTTTAATTACACAACCTTATTAACGACCTATCGAATGACACCTATCTATCTTATTAAACACTTTGTCCTGACTGACTGCCGTACAACGCAGAAACAACGTAGAAACCTGAAACTCTGAGAGTATCTTACATCCGATAAGAAAGAATTTTGAAATCTTCCAACACTAAGAGAATGAAATCCAAACCTCAAAAGCATAAAGACGGATGTCCTTGGCCGTGTCTGACCTGGTGATACTTCAGAAGCATTTGGCCGAATGTGTAATTTTACGATTAATGCACATAAGACGAAGGTGTCCGACTTATAATGACACATTATGCATCTTAGCTCTATAAATGGTTTGTATAACTTATGCTTAACAGGCGGATCGGTGATCGCAGTAAGATGGTGAGTATCCTTGAGCAAATAGATGCTACTAATCATCCCTCAGGTGTGTGTCCCTTAGTCGCCTCTTACACCCATAGGAAGTCATGGATGGTCTATTCTAAGCCACACGACACGATACACGTGGATTACGCCATAAACGTGCCTCGTACGACATCAGATATTTCCCTGAAATCTGAAGCCTCTCCAGATAGATACCTATAATAATAACCGTTGGTGAATATAAGGTTGAGAACACAACGATTATGTCAACTATAAAGAGAAATACCCTCACGTCGTAAGTATATTCATACCAAAATGAGTCTTGCCTGCTTTGACATAAGACTCAATTTTGAATAGAAATATATTATAGTTTGATAGCTGCCGTATAGTTAATATTGACTGGGGAAATGAAATTGTGAAAAAAAGCCGTATATTTGAGTCCATGTTTTGTTTTTCTTTTTTACTCCCAACGCATTTTGTTTGAAGGGTAAGTTTATCGAGTGTGTTCTTAGCCATGTTCAATCTAAATCGATTCAGCCGTTTATTAGATAGGGGATGAAGGTGGCAATAAAAAACCGATTTTTTGCAAATATTTCCAAGTGGCATATCAAATGAAAGGAGGTGATTATAAAAACAATTTTTTTTTTTTGTGCTCTTTTTTTTTGGCTCTTGTTTTTTACAACTTTTTTTTTAATTTGATTTTGTTTTGTAATATGCAAGCGTTCAAAGGAAAACTTTACTGCCCGTTATCTTTTATCCGATTGTGGCATTGATATAATGATAGTTTACAACCTTATTCTTACATAACTGCAAATATACATTTATTAACATAACTCGGGTGGAAAAAAATTAACTTAAATTTGCTCAATATCTTCTTTTCATTCAGGAAACGAACGCATGACTTACTTTATACCCAACACATACATCTTGTTTAACAAAAGTCAATCCAAACTACAATCAACCAACAAATCTGCCATCTTAACTTTGCTGCCAAATTAAATTCAATTTCTGAAACATGCATAACGTAAATCTTTATTTTTTATCATCTTACACTGTCCCACTACTGGGCAAAGGTTTCCCCAATTCCTTATAAATAGCATGTTGTGGCCAATCTTAGCAGGCTTAGGTCATCACGCCAAACTTCCATGGAGGGCCTGAAGAAAAAAATTGAGTCATCATCATCAGCCCGTATAACGTCCACTGCTGAACATGGACCTCCTCCCCATGGAGGATATTGCTATAGTCACGCTTGGCAGGCGGGTTGGTGACCGCAGTATTATGTTGTAAAACACAAGGAAACGGTGCAGCCCGTTCCTTGATATACGATTATTATAAATGATGTTATAGCAATCGGGACCAACAACTTAACGTGCTTTCCGAGGCACGGAGGGTAGTCTCTCAACCAACCAGACCCGGAAAAATATCTTAGAATTTACACAAATATTTCTTGTCCGGTGTGGGGATCGAACCCACGACCTCCGAGATTTAAAGCGAGCCAATTACCGCTAGGTACGCTACGGAAGTTGTCTTAAGAAAAACTTACAGTAACTACATTAAAATTACATTTGTGGAAAACTTGTAAAGCGGTTGAAGTCTCACCCAGGCCAGACAAGAAATCATTGAGTAACAGCGAAGATTTCATTCTAGGACTGATTCCTTGAGAAACTACCCTCAGTGCCTCGGAAAGTACGTTAAGCCATTGGTCCCTTTTGTTATAACTATCGTATGCCAGGGAACGGGTAACAGCATTTTCCTGTGAGGGTGTTAACATAATGCTGCGGCGACTAACCCGCCTCCCAAGCGTGATGACTATGGCCAAAACCCCCCCTTTTTAAGAAGCCCATGTTTAGCAGTGGACGTTGTACGGGCTGATGATGATGATGATTCGAAATTAAACAAAAATTTTATACCTATAACTAACACGATAATCAAATCAAATGAGTAAATCGGTTCCCTATTTTTACGCATAAAATTTTATGTCATAATTTAACATGGCATACTGCTACTTGGCCTAACATTTGTTACGCGTAATACTAATTTGTCGTAACTTTTTAACCACAATTTTGTAATCCATTACTACTATAAGCATAATAATTAATTAGCATAATAATTATTAAGCATACTGTCCCAAAGCATAAATTTAATTACGTATAATGATAACAACTATAATAAGCATAACAACTATACACCGAAAATTTACTACTAAAGTATTATGTGGTTTTTATTTCCCCGTAAAAAGCATGCAAGAAAGCATGCAGCGTATCTGTCACGGCTTCAGGGCTGCGTGGCTACGGCGCGCGGCGATTCCGCAATTCGGTTCTGGCTATGTACGGCCGCAGTTCTAACCTAACCTAACCGATTGTCATTTGCCCAAGATTCGGCTCTGCGGTTCGTGACATACTTGCCGGCCGGTTCATCATTATGCCAAATAACCATTAGACGAATAAACAATATGCCTTACAACTTTATAGATATCAAAGTTATGAATAAAAAAAATAGGATAAACTATATTTATGCTAAATAAAACAGTATGCCAAAAACCAATTATGTCACATTATTATTATGCCAAAGAAAAATATGCCTAACTCATTATGCCAAATTAATTTATGACAAAAAAAATTAGGTCAAAAAAAGTGATCCCTAGTAAATGATGCTAATGGAAACTCTTTTCAAATATTTTTTTGTTCGAATATGAGAAAAAGGTTTTAAGAATGGTTGGAAATATCCTAAACCGAAGGACATACGTGGAGATATTAATGAATGTAGAAGAGGCGAAAGTGATATGTCAAGATCGTAGCAAGTGGCCTACACCTATAATGAAGAGCCGTATGTATGTTCAGAAACTGTGTCTTACACAGCTAAACTACAACATAATAGAACCTTTTTCTTTGAAAGTACAAAAAGTAAGTCACCTTAAAGTTTCTGGTTAAAATCTTACTTAATTCAAGTTCCACGTGCCCCTGCGAACTTTATAAGCCGTAGTCTATAGTAAAATTAACCTCAATATTGGCAAGACGCAACATCAAGTAAAAAATAAATTTAGGTCTAAGATGCATTTATAAAAATTAAAGTTATCTGTAAATTTATTGTACCTATAACTCAACAGACCAAACCTCTGTTTTAAATTGAACTGACCCTTTTACCAACCAAAGCTTCGAGACTCATAATAGTCCCGTTTACCGAAACCACGCGAAATTGCATTATCTATCAAGCACTGTCTATACAAATCAGTACAATTTAGTTATAATAAAAAACGATATATTGAATGTAATAGAGATATATGCATCTATCTATATATAAAATTTAAGATAGTAAATGAAAGCGACCGAAGCAGCCATTCTCGTATACTTAATTATTTATTATACGAGAATGGTTTCAGTGTCCCACTTTGTTTGATATTTTAAATGTTTTTTTTTAACCAGAGATTTTCAGTCTACTAGTATTCTTGTTGACCTCATACATTGGATGTTGCTAACATAATTACTGAACGGATAGATACTCGATCCTATACATAAACCGATGACACGGTTTTGTGTAGGTAATATGTCTATTTGTAAAATAATATAAGTAAATGCATAATACTAATAATATCTTCAGTCTTAGCTCGTGTAACATTAACGAGGAGAAGTAATAGGGTTATACTAATCGTGGGCAATTTTTCTTAGAATCTTGATTTGCTTCAGTGGAAACATTGGCGTCGAGATTTTTGACTAAATTGCATGAGAAAAAAATCTTCGTTTAAATTGCACTTTTTATTTTGTGGTATTTTTTGTTTTCTGACAAATCGGGCAAGATGGGCGTTAAACAAATAGCAAACCTATTGTAGTTATTACTACACAATTCAACCAACCCGTGCTCAACTCGCAATTTGTTTCGAACAGACCAGTTAAAAAACCGTGTTAAATTCAATTGCACACTATTTGTAAAACCTCTTTTAACGTTGCTTGATCGCAAAAACGTGCTCAGTTGACGCGAGTAGAGCACGGGTTGGTTGAATTGTGTAGTAATAGCGTGTGGATTTCGCGAGACTGATGTCGCCAGTTGGACACGGAAAGGGAAATATGCTGAGATATGCTTTATTACCAAAATTTTAAAATTGAACGTACAAAATTGTGTCGTGTACCTTCTGCACCATTCTTGTTTACTTAAATAACGTGTTTTATTCCACTCGCTCCGTTATATTAGCAATACGGTAGAATAAATGTGAGAAGACTAGTCTAGTCTATAATATAAGTTAACTTAATTTGAGATCCTCGTGCCCCTGCAAAGCTTATAAGCTTAAGTCTATAATAAAATTCGCTCACTATTGGCCGGACGCAATCTATCTGCAGTACTAACTCGTTTAACATTAACGAGGTAGTAATAGAGTTATACCAATCTTGGTGAACTCAATTTGCTTCGGTGAAAAACATCGGCGTTGAGATCTTTGCCTTTTTTGCTTTAGAAAAATATTCTTCCCTGCTTGGATTGCGTTCTTAGTTTCGTTTTCTCGTCAATTTATTTTTTTATTCTTCAGTGCATTTTTGTTGTACATTGGTGGACTTAATGCCTAAGGCATATTCTACCAGTCGAAATTGCAATTTCAAAGCAAAAGACAAAAAGTGAGAGGTAAAATAAAAAAAAAATAGTTTATGGAAATCACTTTTCCTGTATTATTTAATTTTCATTTCATTCATTACATTATTCAGGTGAATATTTCCGAAAGAATAAAATGTAGAGTGTTTTGAGCATATATTTTGTACAACAGTGCAGCTTAAAATGAATGAATGATTTCAATAAATTATTTTTATTTCTGCTTTCTTTCAAAACAAAGACAAGTGTGGCTTTAAGCATTACTTTTTTTTGTTGTGTGAGAGTCAGTACAACATTGAGTGATCCACACAAATAGTTGCCCCGGATGTCTCAGAAGCAACTGCCGTAACCACTGAGCTGCCGGTGTAGTCATTTTTGATAAATCTACCTATTCGATTTATCAAGCATGCTAAGCTTGGCTTCCTTGTGTATTTCAACATAATACTGCCAATCCGCCTGCCAAGCGTGGTGACTATGGCAAAACCCTCTCACGGGAGAAGGCCCATGTTCAGCAGTGGACGTTGTACGGGCTGATGATGATGATACCTATCCCATTACCATCCATCCCTTGACCAAAATCAGTGACTGCTGTTTTAGTTGATGATTTTTTGATAATAAGCGGAGAATTCATGAGTGCCGAGTCAATCAGGGCAATGGGTAAAGAAGAGAGAAGCCTCGTGTGATTTGGTGAGTTGAATCCTTTCGTTTCCTTGCGGAGCGGTTAGAGAAAGAATGGAAACGAAAGGATTCAACTCACCAAATCACACGTGGCTTCCTCAAGACTGCTGAATGCGGGCTGATTCCACTAAGACTGCAGCAGTCCTGTGGCACACACACTATTTTCATAATTTCAATGTGGAATTTTCAGAATATACTGTGAAAAGTATTTTTATTATATTTTTAGAGCGCACGCGACACTGTTTCTAGATACATACTATAGTTATTTTTGTCAAGTGAAATTCAGGTGGCGCTTGTCACTCCGTGAATTGTTGTTGGATGACACGACGATATTGTGTCCTCTTCCATCGAATGCGGTTGGTGCAGGATAGGAATATCTAAATAAGAAATGTTATGACGCGAATGCTTCTTTTTTACGCCGGAAGTAAGTAAAATTGTTAAAATGCGGTTTTTAATTGAATGTGACATTAAAATATGATTAAAACAACTATGACTGTTTTAAGTTTACAACCAAGAACCGAATAGAATATACTATATAAAACACAGAAGTTATTTTGCCTTTACAGTTCAAATAACATTTGAACCATTCCCCGTTCGACATTTCTAAAAGTTTTCCTAAACCGTTCCGATGGCACTTTTAGCAGAAATTTCAAAAGCGAATTCTAAAGTTGAATGAAATGGTTTTACGATGTATTTTAGAAAATGTGTACCTAAAGTTTAGAAATTTATTTTTATTTTCTTATCTGCCTCAGCTTTGAAACATTTCTAATTTATTTGTTCACATAAATCTATACAAATTAATATAATTGAAATGTCTCTTCGTGCGTAATATCTTAATAACATGATGTAATATTTAGATATTTAATAAAAAAGATGGTTATATAAATAATAGGTTTTTGCGCGCTCAATTAGAGAACCACTTATAGCTTATCATATTTCAAGTTTCTAATTATAAGTTCTGTTAGAATAATGATTATAAAAAGCAACAGTCAGCACGCTTGGCAGCGGGTTGGTAACGATTCCCTGGTAAACAATTGCTATAGATGATGTTACAAGTCTGGTAGTTAGCCCGTCAACCAACCGGATCAGGAAAGAAATCTTAGATTTTCCACAAAGATTTCTTACTGCGTGGGGATCGCACTCAAGGCCTCCAAGACTTCAAGACCCATTAGTGCACTGTTGTTGTAGACAAATACAGATAGGAAGAATAATAAAAGTCACCACACTATAACACTCAATTTCGCAGAATTCTCATACACACGCACACACACACCACACACACACACACACACACACACGCGCGCGCACACACACACACGCACGCAATATTTCTTTTTCTTTATTTTTATATAAGAAAGGTACAACTGTGAAGCATATAATTATGTATTTTGTACTAAATTAATGCTTAGTGTCTACAAATTATGTATCTTTTGTGTAATAAATAATTTGAATTTGAATTTGAATGAGAATATATTTTATAATAAAATATATCATATAGATCGAGTAAAAAATAAATGCCATAACAAAGGTAATATCTTACATTGTACAATTATAAGCCGTAGCGACAGTAATTATGATTCAAAACAGAGTAGCGAATACAAGGGTTCTGTGTGAAGAAACATTTTAAATAGAAATTGTTAACCGAGTACCAAAATGTCACTTCGTCAGTATCGCGGTTTCCCACAATCGTTATAATTAATTTTAACAACCTTACAAAATGTATATAATACTGCATCCAGTGGGTAAATGTTTTTTAAATAAACTAGCTTCCGCGAGCGGATTCACTCGCGTACCTCCAGCTCTCTCGAAGCTTCATAATTAATTATAGCCTAAAGCTTTCTTCAACAACAACCTCCGTGGCGTAGCGGTATTTGACTCGCTTTTAATCACGGAGGTCGTGGGTTCGATCCCCACGCCGGACAAGAAATCTCTGTGTATCTCAAGAAAGCACGTTAAGCCCGATTTTCATAACATAATTTATTTATATTAATCGTATACCTGAAAACGGGCAGCAGCGTTTCCTTTTGTGTTACAACATAATACTGCTGTCACCAACACACCTGCCAAGCGTGGCGACTATAGAAAAACATTCCCTCGGGAGGAGTCACATGTTCAGCAGTGGACTTTGTACGGGCTGACGATGATGTTGATGAGCCTTCTTAGATGATGATGTTATCTAACACTGAAATATTTTTTTAAATCGGACCTAAGATTGTCGTGTTCAAGCAACTTAGTTTTTTTCTAAATAAAACGTAATAACCTGGGCTGGGTTCAGGTCAGAAACATAGAACGCGTCGCGAGTCTCGCCTTGCAAGGACGACCGGACCCTACCCTAGCTTCATACGAGTCTTGTTATGTTGAGTTATGTTGTGACACCCGGAGAAGAAAGACTATAAGAAACTCCGAGATCATTCTGTTTGTCATATTTTGAAGTCTTTGATTTATCATTTGTACATCTATTGAAAACATTTTTAGTATCTTGGTTAGTGATCCCCATACATCGATATGTAGGTACTCGCAGCAGGAAATTGTGACGGAAAAAATGAAAGTTTCAAGTAAGTATCGAGTATAAGGAGCGCTCCTCCAGATTTTTTTTTAATTTTTTTTACAATTGCAACATAGATACAATCTGATCACCTATCCACGGTCGAATATATAATATAACCGCAAAAGCAACGTAGCAGTCAACAAAATGATACTTCACCTACAAGCCTCAAGTACACAAACACAGTTGAGATGCAAACTTGATCTTAATTCAAGGTTCCACTTTACAAGAGCAATCAATTTACAAGCTAATTCAGGTACAAAGCGGTCTTTGACATAACTAATTTACTTTAAACGCTCGTTAACAAGCCCGTTAGAAAGCGACGTTCCTTGTTTATACATTAAATACTAAGAATAAACTTAATTTTTAGCCTGTTTATGTCCACAGCTGAACATGGGCATACTTTAACAGACCTTGGCAAGACAGGATCGTTGAGGGATATTGCCGTATCACCACGCTTGGCAGGTGATTTGGTGATCGCATTAAGAAAGGAGTAGGGTTGACACCTTCTTTTTTGGTATAAATACTTTTTACAAAAAGTTTCATAATATATAGTACTTTTGGGAAATTCAGGAAAAAAATAGTATGTGTCTATGTGTATTTGTTATTACCCTTCGCTTAGGCCATCAAGATATTTTTACCTTTAAAATAATTAAAAGTGCATGTTTGATCTATATTCAAATAAATCAACAATTAATTTTTTTCAGATGCCGCGTTGAGCGTGCGTTCAACATTTTAAAAATGGGTTAAATTTGGATTAGCCAAAAAAATATAGCACTTTTGTACTATATTATATATTTATAACATATAGTACATTTGACTTAAATATAGTACGATACTATAATATAGTACGGGTGGCAACCCTAGAAAGGAGTATCTTTAAGCTGATAGACCCATCCATCAGCTGTGTCTCTTAGTAGCCTCTTACGACAACTTTTTTTGTTTTTTTTTCAGACGGACGTATGCAGTTAGCCCTGAGGCTTTTGCTACTTCAACGGGCATAAAGGCGAGCAGAGCTCCAGCCTAGATAAATGGTCTAAACACTACAAACTAAGCAACCTGCGCTAGAGGGCGCACCCTGTGGGACTTGGACCTCGGCTCAGGGCGGTCGCTGACGGGGAGATTGAGGGATTATGGCTTTTAGTTTCTTAAGGGGAGTTTTGTGAAACTGTCGCTCTACTTTACAGTTCGCGGGTCTCTCAGACTTCGGGTCAACAAGGGCATCGGAAGGTTCTTAGCAAACTAAGGGTCGGGAGATTACGACAACCATGTGAAGATATGGGGTGGTATATTTTAAACCGGAAACTACACGGCAAGAATCAAAATTAAATTCAAATTTACTATCGACGGTATTTCTAACTGCAAATCCTTGACTGGAGTAGATGATCGCTGGAGTAAAACCTTTGGAAATTTTCAATCACCATCATTTTATCAGCTTGAATCCATTGACTCCCTGCAACCTTTCGTCGGTTCACTGTGCAGACAGTAATTTATTGCCAGTTCGTGGTCTCCACTCGAACTCATTTCTTAATAATTCTTCGAGCTATGTGCCCTGCCCATTGCTGAGCTCGAAGCCCCACAGGATGTACCGCGCCGTCTTGCATAGGCTGCTGAGTTTGTAGTTTTTAAATCATTTAATAAGCCTGGAGTACTGCTCGCCTCAACGCCTGGTGAAGTAGCAAAAGCCTCATGGCTAAGATTTGTTCAACTATCTTAACAGCCAGTGACTAACCATTAAAATTTGTAAAATATAAAGATTTTCTATACACAAGTAATTTAAATGCAATATAATACTACCTAGATAGGAATCGTGCCAAAAGTAAAGTTTCAATAAAGTGTTCACTATTTGGCACTTCCCTTAACTGGTGTTGGCATCGTTTTGTTATAGACTATAAGATTTAGTAAGGAAAAGAATAGCTTTTATTTTAAAACGATTCCGCTTATTAATGCAATAAATAAGCGGAAGCGTTTATCAAATTTAAACTTATATATTTAGCAACTACGAGTCCGATTTGAAAAATTCTTACAGTTTTAGATAGATCGAGTCCCGCCAGTGGTCGAATTATATTATTCTCAATTTTGAAACATAGTATATGGTAACCTTTTCCGTAAAGTATTCAAAAACATTTAAAACTGTGATATACGGGCGGTGTCATCGTTTAATATTTAATACCAAATAAAACTTTGCAGATATTAGTCGAAGTATTGCGGATCATTATCGATAGATGGCACTAACGGCCCCCTTAGAGACGTGTTATTTATAAAAGAGATTGATGAATTTCAATGACAGGTAGGGTTCCACCGTAGCCTAATTGGTTAAGGCATTAACCTAAGATGCGGGTTCGAGTCCCGCCGGTGATCGAATTTTATTAATCTCAATTTTGAAACATAGTATTAGAACCAATTTGGCTACGGTGGAACAACAGCCGGTCTTCGAAATGTATTAATCTATTTGTAACACGTCTCTAAGGGGACGTTAGTGCTGGCTGTGGTTCCACCGTAGTCTAATTGGTTAAAGCATTAGGTAAAGCCTAAGATGCAGGTTCGAATCCAGCCGGTGGTCGAATTTTATTAATCTTAATTTTGAAATACAGTAGACTTTCTTTAATTCTTAGGAGCCCTTGAAAATCAATAGTGTAAGTCTTCTGTTTGAATATTCTTCGTATGGTTAGGTGTGAACTAACCCACTGTCTGAGTGGGTAAGTCTAGTGATGATGTTCAGCAGTTCCTATCGAGGTTCCGTTCGAACCCCAAATCGTGTTTATATTATTATCTTTCTATAAAATTATAAGTACAGGCCCGAAGTCTGGAAGTAGCGAAACAATGTTTAAAATTACTCACGTGTCAAGTCAATTGTTAACAAAGCAATGTAAATGTTAATCAACTTACTATTTAAATTAAATTAATATTATACAAATAAATTAAATTAAATTTTGCGTAACGCAGGGCTAATACATTATAACTCACTTGTATCAATACCGTTTGGGTAAAACACACTTAGGAACACATTTGTTACGCATCTATTCAATAAAGAATGCTTATTAGCATAATATTACTATATTATGCGTAGTAGAGCGAGTATTTGGTTAAGGTGAAATGTTTAGCTCTTTAGGTTTTTAAGGGACATTTTTTTACAAAATAATTAAATTTAACTAAGCTTTTTTACGATAAGAGAATTAATTATAAATTTATTCCTACATCGCAAAAGCTTAGTGACACAAAAGTTTAAAACGTAGTAAAATAATTTGGGAATAGCAAGCTGCTTTGTGGGAGAATGGTGCCTGAGTAGGTTTAGACCGTCAGGTTATATTTCAAATCATCAATTTGGCCAAACATAGAATTGCTTATCAGTAAAATTTATTTTAATATGTATTTGAAGAATGTAACATGAAAATATTTTAATACTTTACTTAGTCATCGTCTTAGTCTTGGAAAAGATCTTATCAATGTCTCCTAGACCCATTACGTTTTATTTATTAATAATATTTTTTTTATTTACCAGACAAGAATCGCTGTTGAATCGAATTGTTCGTTACTTACATAAAGTGCGAACTTTATGTAAGTAACGGTTTCCAGGTTTCCGGAAGTCCTCCTGGGGATCTTTCTAAAAACTTTAATTTAGAACTCAGTATATCTGTACTAATATATGAAGCTGAAGGGTTTGTTTGTTTTTTTTTACTTGAACGCGCTGTGTTATATAGTGTATTTATCGAGAAAGTCTAATAGACCAGTGCCAAAACCTTTGAAAATGGTTAAAAATGAAAAAAATATATAGTAGTATGAAACCCATTGGAAAAGGAAGAGAATATAACAAAAATTTAAGGAAAAATAAATTACGAGCGATCTGAGGTTGGGAAGTGGTAAAAAATGGGTTTATAAGGGAATCTTACGTTTTCCGTGTAATCAAAGTATACATTTTAATAAATAGGTCATAATTGTATATTAAGTAAAAAAATCGAATTCGAATATTTTTAGTTTTTTGCATTTTATGAAAAAAATTACAGGAGTAATGTACATGTTTTTTATACCTTTAAAAAGTAGAGATTGCAACGAATAAAAAGCGTACCGATTAAAAAAAAAAAACAGTTATTTTGACGTGAGAATTTTCGATTGAACATGAGGGTGATTTTTCGATTTTTGAGTCAAATAAGGAGAAAAATAATAATTATTGAATCAAAAAAAATCTTGTATGTTTAGGACATACTCAGGTAAGTTTTCAGCAAATTTTGTGAAAAATAAATCAAAATTTGTAAAAGATAAAAATAAAAAACCAAAAACTCGGTTTTTTGAATTTTTTACATGATTTTGGAGGTTAAGGTAAAAAGTGTAAATATAAAAGTTGTAGATCTTTTTATTACCTACAACTTTGCTATTTAACGTTTTCCCATAGGACTTGTAGTTTTGTCGGAAATCGAGGGTAACCTTTTTTTACCCTTAAAAACCCATTTTTTACCACTTCCCAACCTCAGATCACCCGTAATTTATTTTTCCTTAAATTTTTGTTATATTCTCTTCCTTTCCAATTGGTTTCATACTACTATAATTTTTTTTGGTTTCAAAAATTATCTACCCTGGTCTAAAAAGGCTATATATTTAATTATGAAGTACCCAAGGGAACGGGATTTAGGTGTGTGAAACAGCGCGCGAGAAGCTAGTTAGGACAATAAGATTATAAGAAAACCTCAACTGCCATTCTCGGAGGTGTTCAGTATCCGCGGATAGGGAAGAGATCTATGTGAGGCAAGTACGGAGTAAGTATTATTTGGTATAGTATAAAGATATAACAGAACGTTTCACCTTAACAAAGAATGCTAATTTACGGAATATAGTATTTGATTAATTTTATTGTATAATATAAAATATGTACGATTGAAAATATCGAACATTTCTGTGAATAGGTTTGCCAGAGAAGCATCACGATGAAGATCTTATTTTTACTGGCAGTTACCATGGTAAGAAATTGAATATTTTATCATTTTAATCCACACCCACTCTAAAGAATTAAAGTCCTCTTTCATGGAGTCTTTGCAAATATACAGAATAAGTACCCGTAGACGATGGCTTGGGCGTCGGACTTGCGATCATGTGGTCGCAGGTTCGAACCCCACCCATTGCATTACCGACGTGAACCCACTCGTAACACACGCATTTTAGCTTAGCACGAGGGGTTAACAAGAATACTAGTAGATTGCAAAAATCTTTTAAATAAAATAAAAAGTCCGGTTTTTTACTGGCTCGCTTGTCTCCATTTTTTTTAATGCGGTAAAAGAAATTGAAACGTAAAAATCATCATCAGTCCGTATTACATTCGCTGCTGAACATGAGCCTCCTCCAAAAGCAGTATACAATTGTTGTAGAATGTAGAGGATAGTATAACAATAGGGACCAAAGGTTTAACGTGCTCTCCGAGGCCTGTACCTCGGTAGTATCTCACCAAAACAGAGGGCGTATACAGATTGCCACTACAGCGAAATGATCGCTTGCAAGAAAACGCTAACGTAAATCGAGACCTCAGAAGCATATTGACGAATGTACTTTATCTTCAGAAGCATTTGGTCATAAGTGCTAGTTTGCAATGAAGGCACATACGACGAATGTTTCTGCCGTATATTGACACATCCGACCTTATGCTTCTGAGCTCTAGAAATGTATGGATAGTTGACATTTGTCACGTGACTAAACGGGAATGAGAAAAATAATGCGAGCATTCATTGGTTGATTCTTCTTTAAAACAAGCGATTCCATTGTTCGGATTACGGTTTCATAAACCTTGTATAGTGATTTTAATAGTTAACTAATATTTTTAGATATTTATTCTAATGGTAAACTTGTTTAAAGTTTAACATTGCCTTTGATTTTTTTTTTACTTAATTGTTCAACAGCTTTATTTTTTTTACCTACTTGAGTAGGAAGACAGTGGGGAGTAATGGGTGAGGTTTTAAGTAAAACACTTTTGTTGATTAGAAACATTCTCATTATGACATCTTTAAGCATTTAAAATTCGATATTAATTGTTTAAGCTAAAATATCTTTTTATATATTACAGATGGGCTTGGCCTTGTGTGCATCAGATGGTATGTAACTAGTCCATAATGTTATTAAGGGAGTCTCTATAAGATATATTATTTTATCTATATTAATTTTATTCTTTTTGGGTTAAGACAACCTTCGTGGCGTAAGGTTTAAGTCTCGGAGGTAGTGAATTCGATCCCCATGCCAGGCAAGATATCTTTAAGTAACTTCTAAGATTTTTTTAAATTCGTTTTTCAAAGTCCGTGTTTTTGTTTTTCATAATACCTACCTTAATTCCGCAGGTACTGACGCAGTTACTAAACTTGCCGTTGGAGAAGTAACAACAAATGGACCTGTCGTAGAAACATGGAGCGTTTCCAATCAATATATGGTCGTCGATGATGATGGTACATCCAATCTACTAAACACTCACTAGCTTGTTGGGCTTAGAATGAACATGGGGAAAGTCATGTATAACGCTCATGCAGTGCCCATCTCTATAGCATTTTTTTTTTCTGACGGGCATATGTAGTTATCCCTGAGGCTTTTGCTACTTTACCGGGCATAAAGGCGAGCAGAGCTCCAGCCTAAGCAGAGCTCCAGCCTGGGGAGCTCCATTCTCGAAGTTGTGACCGAATTCGTATACCTAGGTCAAACGATCCAACTAGGTAGGACCAACTAAGAGAATCGAGCGTTAGGGAAGCTTGAGATCTTCTCGTCCAAAATACCTGATACTGATCTGAGACGTGGTACACAGTAAGAGACTATGTGCCTCATAAGAAAGCTTAAAGTCGCTCAGCGAGCTATGGAAAGAGCTATGCGTGATCGAATCAGAAATTAAGAGATCCGCAAAAGAATGAAGGTCGCTGACATAGCTCAATGGATTGGCACGCTGAAGTGGCAATGGGCATAGCTCAAAGAACTGACGGCGACGAGTGGAGTAGAAAGGTTCTCGAGTGGAGACCACACACTGGCAAGGACAGCGTGGGACGACCGCCGGCACGATGGACCTGCGACCTCGTAAAGGTCGCAGGGAGTCAGTGGATGCAGGCTGCTAACAATCGTTCCCACTGGAATCGATGGGGAAGGCCTATGTTCAGCATCGAACGTAGAACAGGCTGATATGATGACACATTCATTTCACCCGTGTAGGCCCGTGCCCGTGAGAACTTAATTAAATATAACTTTACCGTAACAATGCTGCCAGCATTCTGGTGGTACCATTTTAGAATAGTTTTTAGTTATACGTTAGTTTTTACTTTTGGTAGTTTTAATTATAGGTTAATTTTATTTGGTAGATTAGTTTACGAATTATTCTATTTATTGGTGCATATATAATTTAAAAAAACTCAACCGCTTATCTCAGGAATAATGTAATTTTATTTCGTATTTTTAATATTAGTATTAGTAGATTTACCGTGAGTTTTGTAGTCGTTGCTAATAAAATTGCTAGGAAGATTTGCCATCAGTATAATATTTTTACTACCATAACGTAACATTAAAATTTTTAAAACAGACTTTATATGTTTTTAGGTTTCCGTAGTCCACAATGAACCCTTATAGTTTCGTCATGTCCGTTCGGGCTCGTACTTCGCCGTTACTGCACCGATTGTCACGATAATTGGTAGAGAGATGTCCATTGAAAATACAAAAGTTGTTTTGTTAAAATTTTGGGGTTTTTTAGCATTGTTCACATACAACGAAACGTTGATTAAAAAATTAAATTCGATTAACCCCACCGTGTAGGGTATCGTTGGAAAGGTCTCTTGAAATGCAACAAAAACTGCCTTGAAACTATGTAGATCAAACCCCCCAGTCTCGTGAAAACCTTATACAAAATTAAAATTAGAGCACCCCCCTTAACTTTTGCAATATTACTAAAATAATTCTGAAAAAAATGTGTGATATATACCTCTAAGTAATTACTTTCAACTAAAACTATAGCGGACTCGGTATCATACATAGTTATTTTTATACAACTCGACCAACTTATGTAGTTACAGTCGTCCTAACAAAATGTATGGAGTCGACCGCAAAATGAAATTTAACTTTATGAATTTAAAAATACGCATTTTAGATATGCATGGCTACGGAACCCTTTCAGGTGCGTGCCCGACACGCTCTTGGCCGGGCGTTTTACCCTCAAGGCAATGGAAATAATAAATGTACCTAGCTAAATGAGCTCTAGTACCATATGCTGCGATCACCAACCCGCCTGCCAAGCGTGGTACCTATGGCAAACCCTTCTTCGGTGGAATCCGCTGTTTAGCAGGTGACGTTATACGGGCTGATGATGAAGTAATTTTTTTTTTACAGATTCTGATTCAGATTCAGACATGAATTTCTCGATGCCAAATTTCTTTAAAATCTGGGCTTAAACAATAACTACAGACCGCCATCAATATGAATAAGAAATAAAACAATGCCGTGTTATTAAACTGGAAGAGTTAAACAAAATGAAAGAAATTACATTAATTAAGTAGGTACTTGTATTATATTTGTCACCCGAAAATAATACGAATCGTAAGTTGATCAACTTTCGTGCCACTCATATTGTCAAATTTAGTTGCAAGGTTCAGTCATCAGTGAACAGCGCATAATTATTATGTTATTGACTTAATTATTTTCCGTATCATCCATATCAAATTATATTTCACATTATAAAAAATCTTGTTACAATATAATTATATTATTATCAAATTTAATTGCGTGTGTTATTGCTGCGGGTTTAAGTCTCGCTTTAAGTCTGGGAGGTCGTGGGTTCAATCCCTCCCTACGCCGGACAAGATATCTTTGTGTCAATCCTGTTTCTTTCAGGGTCTGGTTGGTATGGCCTTGTTAAGCACGTTAAGCTATTGGTCCAGATTGTTATATAAAAGAGCCTTGTTGTATAAGGTAAAGGCCCTTTTTCAGTAGCGGACGTTTTAAGGGCTGATGATGATAATAATTGCTATAACTGAAGTAGACATTTATGCTTAGTCCCCCTCGAACCCTTTTGACCCTGACCCTGAGTTTGCAAAAAACTGTTAAATACACTCGCTAGTACACTATATAACATTTTTATAAAAAAAAACTTGATTAAAATTAAAGTTAAACTTAATATACTGATTGATTTTTTCTATTCGGACGAATATATTTCGATAAGGGCAACTCATAGCTTTTGTTTAAAATAAATAACATAAAGTGAAAGCCAACGTTTGACCTCGGTTGGCAGTCAAATTCTAAACAACTCAAACTATGCGGCGGCCATGTTAAATCTCAACTAAACAAATTGATGTTACTCCTGAACTATGTGCCAACAAGGGGTTTAAATAGCATTAACTCATGTAATAAATTTAGATATCCAAGCAAACATACAGACATTAATTATTATTATGACCGTTTAAGATTGTTTTATATACTAGATGTAGGTACCCGAGCGGTTTCATCCGTGTCACTCTGCTCCAGTGGGTTGGAGCGTGATATTTTGTAACCTATATGTTAATCCAGCTTATAAGCTATCCGCGTGCAAACTTTCAGCTAAATCCATTCAGTAATTTTCGCGTGAAGGAGTTACAAACATCCATCAATCCATCCATCCATACTTAGAAACTTTCGCGTTTATAATATTAGTAGGAAGATAGATCCTGCTTCCGTAAAAAAATCATAATAAAATATAACCTGACGTGTCACTCCTGGGTAACTTAGTTATCCAGTCCGGAGCCCAATGCTAACAAATTAACAATCAATCTTTATAAGTTTTTTTTTTTTTTTTTATTAGAAATAGGTTAGCTTTTGACTACACCCTGCCTGATGTTAAGCATCGGAATAGCCTAGGATGGAGCACGCTTACCTAGAAGGAACCGGTTTACTCTTGATTTGAAGAGACCCATATCGTACTTATCGGGAAATATAGACCCCGGCAAGGAGTTCCACATCTTCGCAGTACGTACACAAAACGTGGACTCGAAGCGCTTCGTACGTATTTTGGGAATATCGACCATGTACTGATGGCGCCTCTCCGAGTGTCTTGTTGTCCGATAGAAGAAAGGGGAAGGCAGAACTAAGTTGTGCAGTTCCTCAGCACACTCTCCGGAATGTATCCGATAAAAAACCGACAAACTGGCAACCCTTCGTCGGTGCGCAAGGCTTTGCAGCTGAGACTCGGCTACTAAGTACTATCAGTAATGTATGTGAGTTTGTATATTCAGGGTAATCTCCGGTACCTACTACTGAACAAATTCGGTAAAAAGTTCCCAAACCCAAGATAACTGAATAAAACCATAAGAACTAAGAGCAATACATTTATTGCATTTTTCAATGGAAAATCTTTTATTATTTTCATACATATAAAAATCTGTGCGACAAATATCTGAGGCAAATTTATAAAAAAAATCGCTGTGCCATCTTGTTAAATCGTCAAGATCTAAATAGTTACATGTCCTTCTTCAAACGAGATTTATAGAGAGCACTCTTATCACGGTAGGCAGCGGCTTGTACAATAACAGTCTGCTTCCCTGGCATTGCTTGAGTTCATGAGCAGCGGTTCAACCCCTACCATCAGGTGTGCCAACTGCTCGTCTGACATAGAAGGCAAAAAAAAAATTGTTAACAGTACACAAAAAAATAAATAAACTGACAGATAATGGACAACTAATCCGAATTTTAAATTTGGAAAGCCACATAATTTGCTAATGGAATGAAAAAACATGCGTAATATGTTTTAATAGTATATGTGCGCCATCTAGCACCTAGCATCGTAACTAACCTGTATCGCGCAATAAAAGTTCTCAAGCCAATTGGAAATATACCCTTGATAGCGGTTATGTATTTGTGCCTTTTGGTGTCGAAACAAAGGCTGTGGGGACCGGGAGCCAAATTAATTTATAAATACTTCGCAGCGGCCCTCTTTAGTGCGGCACGTTCTCCAAGTGCTGGTTTCTACTTTGCACAGCAGGTAAGCATTGCCATTCAACGGGGTAATGCTGCCAGCATTCTGGGAACCTTGCCAAGTAGAATAGATTTAGAATAGTAGTATTTTATAAGTTAGTTTTATTTTAAATTAGCTACTTTTAGTCATGACTAAAAGTAGCTAATTTTGTTCCAATTCATGAATAAAATACATGTATTTTATTCATGAATTGGAACATATTTTATAAGTTACTTTTATTTTAAATTAGCTACTTTTAGTCATGAATTGGAACATATACAAGTTTTAAACAACAAATACTGGCCGTCGGCCGCCGGGCATACCACCTCGCCCGGCAAAGAAGATCTTCATTGTCTGTGGAGGAACGCCACCAACGTTGCTCTACAAAGTCCAATAAAAAACAAAAATTTCTTGCATACACGTGTTTTTTTGTTTTGTGTAGTCTGCACAAAGAGTAACTACAGTATACACGAACAACTCGCTTGAGACTATAACTATACTTGGGAATGCCGGCCAATCGGCTATAGCCCAATAGTTAGCGCGTCGGACTGCGATCATGTGGTCGCTGGTTCGATCCCCACCCATTGTACTACCGACGTGAACCCACTCGTAACACAAGCATTTTAACTTAGCACGAGGGGTTAACAAGAATACTAGTAGACTGCAAAACACTTCTAGTAAACAATCTAAGAAACAAAATCCTTAAGACTGCCCGCTGACCAAAAACCGGAGCGCAATCGTTTCAGTATTTTCTTGCCGTGTGTTTCAAAATTGCACGTAAAATACTAAACTTCGTTGTGCATAAACTATTATGAAGTTATATTTACTAATGTAGTTTAAAGTCCCTCAGTAAGTTTGTATGCATGTTGCAGTTATCGTATAACTAAGTCATACGTGCGGCATTAGCCGTCTGGCGAAAGAGTGACCGGCTCAAGAAATAACTTTAGAATTTTCTGGGATAAAATGAAACCTAGGTACATGTTATTCTCGATTATACGCAATTTTAAGCCGTATTCAGCACCAAACCTTCTGACTCATTTTGACATGATTGAATAGTGAAGCTTCAAAATTTTCGCATTTATATCATTAGTACAATAAAAACATTGTGGAATTCGCTGCCCGCTTATATCCGTAGTTGCAATACTGTTTCATCATTCAAGATTACTCTTGGTAACATCATTTATACGAATATAAGTATGTATTCATATATGTAGTTTTTTTTCTTTCTTAAGTTTTACTTTATTTAATCAACAAACATGAATAAAATACATAACTGTAGTTATTGTATGTATGTGTATCTACCTACACGCTTTAAAATTTTTCTACTTCTGACTTCTCTCGCAGGTCTACTTGAAGAGATTTCTTAAGAAATAAGTAGTACCTTTGTACATTGCTGTTTGTTTGTCTTGTTGTATCTATATCTTCTATGTGTATGTGTACATAAATAAATAAACAAATAAAACATTTATTTAGCACTTCAGTATTCACATACAATTGTACCTACATATGATATCATCAACATCAACAGCCCGTTGACGTCCACTGCTGAACATGGGCCTCCTCTTAACAGACCTTGGCAAGCCAGGATCGTAGAGGGATTTTGCCATAATCACCACGCTTGGCAGACGGATTGGTGATCGCAGTAAGATGTAAACCTTGAGCTAATAGATGCTGCTGCCCATCCATCAGCCATATGTCCCTTAGTCGCCTATTACGACACCCATGGGAGGACATGGGGTGGTCTATTCTATGCCGGAAACCACACGGCATACATATGATATGTGACAAAAAAAAACAAAATTAAGTTAAGCATAAAGCGACGCGAAGTTATGTCCGCCGCGACGCCGTTTTAAGAGCACCGCGACTCTTTCTTAAAAGAAGCCGTGAAACCGTTCAACTTGCTTTCCGATGCACAATAGGGAGTCCCTCAACCAGCTAGACCTAAGGACCTAGACAAAAGGCCCTCTGGAAAGATATCTTAGATTACAAAAAAAGATTTCTTGTCCGTCGTCGAGATAAAACCCACAAGTAGCGCAAAGGCTGTCTACATATCACATCATAACTAAAACAAAACCCTACCTTCAGCAGCTGTACTTACATGGACATGCTCCCGATCCTGCGTTGCCGTCGTTTTCTTGTAATTTAATTTATTTATTGAGAAACTGCTTGGAGTTAGATGTGAATATTTATTTGCCAACTCTATTTTTCAAAATTGATATCAATAAAATTCGACCACCGACAGGACCCGAACCTGCATCTTATGTTAAGCCCCTAATGCCTCAACCAATTAGGCTACGGTGGAACCCTACCGGTCATTAATTTTGAAACATAGTATATGGTAAACTTTTCCGTAAAGTATTTAAAAATGCCTACTCTATTGCCTGCCAAAACCAAAATACTCCATTGCTCAGTAAGTTCATATTTGTAAATATTCAAAGATATACAATTTGATATAAAATAATCGCTTTACTATGCTCCCGGGAACCTATAACCCGATTAATAAGTCTGCAAAGTTTACGGGTCAGGGCCCCGGTCAGTGTACAGTCAACTACATGATGAAACATTTATCGCTCCTGAACATAACTCATTTTAGTGGTTGAAAGCTTTGTCTATTAGTATTATAAGCTTCCCGCACGCGCAGGGCCCGCAGGGCAACAGCCCCGGTGCCTCCACAATAGAGACTTAAAGTCTTTCAAATTCTGACGAGTTAACTCTACATCTTTTCTTTTACTTATTACCTTTACATGCAGTACTTTGTTTAATCATGATTAATGTAATAGTTTTTAAAATATTGTAATAACGGTTATTCATCTAAGTATACTTTATTTACACTTTATTATTATTTCTTACACTTTATTATAATTAACAAACATGAATAAAATACAAACTAAAAGTGACTAATTAAAAATAAAACTAACTTATATACTACTACTAGCGGCCCGCCCCGGCTTCGCACGGGTGGACTTTAATACCCTACCCCTGCCCTACCCTTCCCCTGCCCTACCCTACCCCTACCCCTACCCCTACCCTACCCCTACCCTACCCCTACCCTACCCCTACCCTACCCCTACCATACCCCTACCCTACCCCTACCCTACCCTACCCTACCCTACCCTACCCTACCCTACCCTACCCTACCCTACCCTACCCTACCCTACCCTACCCCTACCTAAAAGTATCCTATGTCCATCTCCCAGTTCTTAGCTACCTCCCTACCAATTTTCAGCCAAATCGGTTCAGCCGTTCTTGAGTTATAAATAGTGTAACTAACACGACTTTCTTTTGTTTTTAAAATGTATTCTGCTATTCAGGGCGTAGACAAATCCAACGAAACAAAAACCATGAAAATTGATCCAGCCGATCTCGAGTTATAAGTGTTGTAACAAACCCGTCTTTGTTTTATATATATAGATTCTAAATCTATTCTACTTGTTCACTTAAATTAGTCAATCAGTAAAAGTAATCAGTCCTGAAAAGTAAGTACATACTTCAAATTTACTACACATTCAGAGGGAAACTAATTTGCCCCGGGGCCTCCGGACTTCTAAATCCGGTCCTGTTTCACACGCGTAACTCCCGTACAGAAAGGAACTTCATAATGAAAAAACAGCCTACAGTCTTGCAAATCGATGCAAACATACAATACTATGTACAATTCAATATGACAGATAACCAACCTCTCCAGACTCCGGGGATGGACAACGGTAAGTACATCAGGTAAGTTTATCAGTAGTTTAATAAGCTCTATTTAGGTAGATTTAGTTAGGTGTACTGCGACTATTACATATGTGAGGATCTGTGTGTGTATGTGTGTGGGCATGGGTATGTGAGTTTGCGTGTGTGTGTGTGTGTGTGTGTGTGTGTGTGTGTGGGTGTGAGTGTTTGTTTGTGTGTGTGTGGACGTATACATATGAGTGTGCATGCGTGAGAGTATGCTAGTTAAGAAGGGACCTTAAGTAGGTTTTCGGTCTCCTCATAATTGAAAGTTTAAGCCAGGGCTTTATAACCCGTTTACAGTTAGCTCTGGTAAGAGAGTAAACTTGGAGCTTACTCTGCAATATAGATTTGGTTTTGTAATAAAACCGATAGTACTGGAGGCGACCGGGATAATATTGATTTACTCAGATTACCCACATGCAAATAAGTGTGTATTTGCATAATCTGACGATTTTAGCGTGACGCAAGGGGGTGGTAGAAAATTCATCATTATCATCAGCCCCTATAACGCCCACTGCTGAACATGGGCTTCCTCCCGAGGAAGGGTATTTACCATAGCTACCACGCTTGGCAGGCTGGTTGGTGACCGCAGCATTATGTTGTACCACACAAGGAAACGCTGCTGCCCGTTCCTTGCTATACGATTATTATAGATGATGTTATAATAATCAGGACCAATGGCTAGCGTGCTTTCCGAGGCACGGAGGATAGTCCCTCAACCAACCAGACCTGGAAAGAAATCTTGGAATTTTCACAAAGATTACCTGTCCGGCGTGGGAATTGAACCCACGACCCCTGAGATATAAAGCGAGCTGAATACCGTTACGCTACGGAGGTTTTCGAAGTGACAAAGAACTTACGAACTTAGAATAAAGCATGCAAAAGGCGTTGTCTCCCCTAGATTCCAGTGAATAGGTATTCTAGTTCTAATTTAATAATTATTTGCACTCGCTATGAATAGGTAATCCTATTCAAAGCGAGTGCAGGTTCAAAACAATACCCCTGTCATTAGGCATAATGCACGATAAACCTAACATTCACTTGGCAACGTTGAACAATTCGAAGAGTTAGGTAACAAAAAATACTTTATATTATGTTTTTTGGATAGCCAGATTATGCTTCTTCACAGAGCATAAAGAAGAGCATGGCTGCAGGCTTATTCAGTGTTTTAAGAGTTACAAACTAAGCTTTTTCTCCGTTGGGTTTGGATCTCAACGCAGAGCGGTCGCTGGAATATACGTATTGGCTTCTGCGGGCTAGTCACGTTCTAGAAGGAGGCCATGAAGGGTTGGGCGGAGGGATCTTCATCCTTCACCTGCTGAGCAGGTGGCGTGCCATCTCGTAGGCAGCAGGCCGCAAGTCGCTGTAATCTTTGCCTCGGGGAGTTTGGAACAGGGAACCCCACAACACACAGCTGATTCTTAAGATGAGGAGCAATGTCTTGGAGCTCCGGGCGTTCCCATAATTACTTTGAATTGGGCCTAGATGACAGCCAGTCATGCTGATACAATTTCCTGTATCCTCCCAAATGGCGTTGGAGGAGCAACCAGGTGGTTCTGGTTGTTAGGTCCTCTCCTCATAGCATGAATAGCACAACATTGCTTAGGAGAGTCTGTCCCTCAAACTCTGCCGCCAGCGTGGAGGTGGAACTCTTCCCACAACAGAAACCTTGTTATGCATTTAACCCGGAGAATGAGGATTATTGTATTCTGCACAGCAACGTCACAGCTGACTAAGATTCAGACCATATTAACCGTGTGGTTTCCGGGTAAGTATAGACCACTCCATGACTTTCGTGGGAACTTCATAATTTAATATAGCCTATAACCTTCTTCGATAAATCAGCTCATCTAACACTGAATTTTTCAAATCGGACCAATACTTTCTGAGAAATCGCGACAAAACAAACAAACTCTTCAGCTTTATATATTAGCATTGAAGTAAATATAGTAGATGCATGTTCAAAAATATCACCAAAATCGATCCTTCCTCACTATATACATATTCGCAAATCTGACTTTATATGTTAACGTTATCGCGTTAGTAATAATTCACAATAATTTGTATTCACGATGAGAATTGTGTCAACTTGAACAGAATATGTTTTATTCGTGACTTATGTTTCTCATAGGCTAAGAGATGAGATATCATCATCATCTGTTGCAGTAATTAATCAAAATGTTGGTACTATTTGTAACTTTATCTTGTAATGAATACTATAATAAATAAATAAATAAATAAATAAAATAAGCCTTTATTGCTGTTTTAAATTTACAAACTAGTATAATAAGTTTAATATCATAGACGATCGGTTACATCCATAGCTTGTCCTTCGACATAGGCCTCTTCTAAAGTTTTTCATATATCTCTTTCTCTAGCCATTCTCATCCACTCTGGGCCAGCCACTTTATTAAGGTCATCTGCCCAAACGTTTAATTTGTATTCCTCTACTTCTTTTCCCATCTCTGGTGTACCTACCACTCGGTTACCATTTTTTTTTTTATAAATACCAATAAAAATATTGATTCGTCTTTTTTAAATCGAAGTTTCAGTTCTGTGGTGCCATTTTTTGTTCCGTACCCGAAGGATATAAATTGGACCCTATTACTAAGACTTTGCTGTCTGTCTGTCTTTCATCAGGCTGTATCTTAAGAACCGCGATAGCTAGACAGTTGAAATTTTCACAAATGATGTATTTCTGTTGGTGCTATAACAAAATATACAAAAAAAAATATTGCCGTCATTGTACAATGGTACAGAACTCTTATTGCGCTAGTACGACTCGCACTTGGCCGGTTTTTTTGTTTTTATTTTTGTGTGAAAATCTAACGCGGAATATCATGTTAGCAACTGTTAATGTTTTCCTACAAATGTTTTACTGTCTAAATCTCTTCCAGGACCGACACCGTAACATACTTTCCGTAGCTTTATAGAAACACCACCTACTTTAGACTTCGGGCTAGTTAGTACCTACTGAGTTATTTCCTAACTTCTAACTTCCGTGCCCGACAGGATCCATACTTTGTACTTTGGTACGGTACGGTTTTGTCTTTGTAACAACTTATAACATACATATAGTGTGCAATAAATGATTATGAATATGAATATGAATATTTTCTGAATAGAAAATGTCTAGCTACACAATTATGCGATGAAGGCTTCGTGACGTCATCTGAAATTATAACAGCTCCTTGTAGACATCATCACTGCTGTCGCAGAGGTGGATTAAACGGTAAGAGCGCCGCGCCGTAAGGAAGTATATCATCGGCGCTCCTTTATTATAAATAACTAGCGACCCGCCCCAACTTCACACGATTGCAAATCTTCCTAGAATCACTCTATCTATTAAAAAAACCGCATCAAAATCCGTTGCATAGTTTTAAAGATCTAAGCATACAAAGGGACGGACAGACAGCGGCAAGCGACTTTGTTTTATATTATGTACCTAATGAACCTACCTACCCACCTACGTACTTCGTACGGGTGGACTTTTATTTTGGAATAAACATATATCGGCTCAACTCAAAAAAATCTTGAGAATTTTGTAGCCCAATACGATCCAACCCGAAATAAGAAATGTCTTGCTGTTGCAGTGTCACGGCTTATATTAATATTTTAATGCATAGGCTGATTTTAATAATTTAAAAAGTAATCTACAGGTACTAAAACAGTCTTAAATGACAAATAATTTATATATATATATGTCGGAGCGGCGCCATCTACTAGCACGATACAGTGGTGTCATCTAGTTTATTTGAGGTGTAACAACACCGATAGTTGGTTTGTGGTTCAATAATTAGTTCTCTAATAAGTAAAGAAACGTCAGGTATTTATTGCCTGGGCGAAATCAGAGATGGCGTTGCGAAGTTGTTGATAACCTGACAGCGGTCAAAGTCTTCATAAGAAAAATTAGTAAAAGGTTCGGCGAATGGTTCCGAGGTTCTAGTCTGAGGAGTTGAACTGAACGGTCGATACATAACGTCGTCTCTGGGATCACCACGTTTCTATTACATTTCACCTGTAGGCATATAATCAGCGAGCAACCTGCTCCTGTTCCTACCGATCTTGCCTCTGCTTCTACATATATATATAACTACTATAGTGAGACATTTGGTATCTGGATTTTTTTTGTAGATGTTTACATGTTCTTTATTATTGTAGAACATACTTTTGTTCTATCATCAATAGTTTGTGCTGCGCATGCGACAAAAGACGTACTGGCACATTTTTTACACCTTGGGTTACGTTACTTAAGTTTTAATAAGGATCTCTAATCTTTTCTTGCAATAAATATAGACTATGTCACTCAGGGTGAACGTAGCTTTGCAATGGTGAAAGAATTTTTGAAATCGGCACAGTCATTTTTGAGTTTATTTATTACAAACATACACACGCACACAAAAAAATAAAAATGCAAATCTTTCCTAGTAGAGACTAGTACTTATGTTGGTCACCCTGGTAGATGTTACTTCAAATAGGAGCTGGCATTTCTTTATTCCGATTTATAGGATCTTCAACTACAGTTGCTGTTCCAGCGTCTATTCCGCCCGCTTTGTGCCTTTAGGCCCCTAGGCCTAGTGGCCTAGTGCCTAGTTTGCCCTTTCGATAACCAGCCTCTGCACCACAGGTTCATTCGGCCTTGGACGCATATCTTAAAAACTATATATTATTATCATCATCATCATCATCATCAGCCCGTACAATGAACATGGGCCATCCCGAAGAAGGGTTTTTGCCATAGTCACCACGCTTGGCAGGCGGGTTGGTGACCGCAGTATTATGTTGTAACATACAAGGAAACGTTCCCTGGTATACACTGTTAAAGATGATGTTATAACAATTGGGACCATTGGCTTATCGTGCTTTCTGAGGAACGGAGGGTTTCTGAGGGAACCAGACCCGAGTATTTACACAAAGATTTTTTTGTCCGGCGTGGGGATCGAACCCACGAACTCCGAAATTAAAAGCGAGCCAATTACCGCTACGCTCCGGTGGTTGTCATATATATATACAGGGTGAAATGTTAGTCACCAGCCAAATTTTTTCTAGGCATTAGGTATCATTCACTAACACCAATTTTGAAAAAAAAACGATACCTAAAATTTTCATAATTTATAATTTACTCGAAGGAATTATCCGCTCTGCGTGGTCACCAAGTAAAATGTTAATAATACTACGTGCCGCGCGAACATCAATGAGAGCGCACGTCGTTACCCCCGCCCCCACTACCCCTGAGCGGCACTACCTATGATCTAGTCGGCCACGCGCACCCCTTCGCGGGCCTTTGTGACGTGATTTCTCAATATTTTTGTATTGAGTGATACTAAATGAAAAAACACGTATTCAATGATTTTTACTAAAGATTAACATATCAAAATTTGGCTGGTGATTAAAATTTCACCCTGTATATATATATATATATATATATATATTATTATGCATATCTAAAAATAACGAAATCGATTGGCAACACCGCCTGTTAACTTAATAAAAACCAAAGTTAACTTAATAAAAACCAATAAAATTATAATAATAACCGTTAGTTGTTATATTATGTATGAAGTTTTTTTGTAGTTATTAAGGCGCTGTACCTAGTCAAAATAGGCTTCACAAAACAGTTTTTTAGCCAAATGTTTACATTTTAGAGCAGCTAAAAAAATATACTTTAATCTTGATCATATTTATGGGGGGACCATTGTGTTCAAAACAAGTTTTCGGTAAATTTTCTTGATAAAAAAAAACCATAAAATAACCATTTAAATTGAAATTGTAGCAATTGTAACTGTGTTATTTATAAACAAATCTTGATAATATTAATAACAGTGATGTAATATATAATAATAAAGGGAACTGTTGTTTTAATTTATCGATTGGAATAAGATATTTGCATGGATTAATGTATTTAATAACTCGAACGAGTCGAACGAAACGTTGCGCCATCGCGGCGTCTCTTCGCTTCTCTTTCATCTCTACGCGGAGCAACAGTGACAAAACTAATACGTAAAAGTCGTCTATTCACCGCGCCTTAAGGCCATTTACGATATTTGACCGCTACGATCAGCTGTCCATTCGATAAGTTCAACGTTCGCCAAAATTTTAATTTACAATTGAAAATCTTGAAAAAATAGAACGAACCAACTTTTCCCAACGCTGCGCGCTGCCTAAATCTCTCGGTCTACTGAAAGAACTTAACAAATGTTTGCTCTTAACGCTTCATAATTTATTCAACGCTTGATATGTCAAAAGAGTAAAGCATATTTGGATAAAATGGACCCTGTTATGCAGAAAAGATCCAACCAACGCTATATTACGTTTTGGTTGGATCTTTTCTGCATAACAGGGTCCAAATTTTCTCTCGTGTTGATTTGTACAACATAAATGATAAACAAACAACAAATCGAGTGATAAAATGTTTGTATACACGGATGACACCTAAGGTCTTTAAAGACTTTAGTGCAATATTATTTAGAAAATAGCTATAAGAGTTTTTAGCATCTAAGGCATACTAGCCTCCGTAGCGTAGCGGTATTTGGCTCGCTTTAAATATTGAAGGTCGTGGGTTCGATTCCCACGCCGGACAGGAAATCTTAGTGTAAATTCTAAGATTTCTTTCCGGGTCTGGTTGGTTGAGGGACTATCCTGCTAAGCCGTTGGTCCTGATTTTTATAACATTATCTTTAATAATTGTATAACAAGGAACGGGCAGCAGCGTTTCCTTGTCTACAAGATGACTGCGGTCACCAACCCACCTGCCCAGCGTGGTGACTATGGCAAAAACCATCCCTCGGGAGGAGGGCCATTTTCAGCAGTGGACGTTATACGGGCTGATGATGATGATGAAATAAACAAATTGTACAATACTTCTTTGGGACTCAAGCTGATAATTGCAATAGGCTACATTTCTTGCCGAGTCTTGAAACAATTGCCGTAGCCCAATGGCTAGGTCGCTGGTTCGATCCCTACTCAATGCACTACCGACGTGAACCCATTCATTTTAGCTTAGCACAATGAATTAACAAGAATACTAGTAGTGTGTAGTGTGCAAAAAATCTGCAAGTAATCTTTACAAAAAAAAAATTAACTAAGTTAAAAGTACTGTAAAGTTGGTAATGCCGTGTGGTTTCCGGCTTAGAATAGACCACCCCATGTCCTCCCATGGGTGTCGTAAAAGGCGACTAAGGGACATATGGCTGATGGATGAGCAGCAGCATCTATTAGCTCAAGGTTTACATCTTACTGCGATCACCAACCCGTCTGCCAAGCGTGGTGATTATGGCAATATCCCTCTACGATCCTGGCTTGCCAAGGTCTGTTAAGAGGAGGCCCTTGTTCAGCAGTGGACGTAAACGAGCTGTTGATGATGACGAAGTTAATAGGAAGTTACTTGAACCGAGGGCAAATAATAAGTTTTATCTATTTCAGTAGATCAAGCATTGCTCTCCGAGTGACAAGTGAAAATAATATGTTTCATATTATCGACCCGCCCCGGCATCGCATGGGTGCAATGGTGATATATTATACTTGTAAACCTTCTTCTTAAATCACTCGGATCTATAAAAAAAACCGTGTCAAAATCCGTTGCGTAGTTTTAAAGGTCTAAGCACATATAGGGACCAACAGACAGCGGGAACCGACTTTGTTTTATATTATGTTGTGATTTTCAGGTTTTACTTGCTTTACTGATCGCAGTAAGATGGGATATTTTTTTAGGTTATAGTCGCCTGTTAAGACACCCATAGAAAGATATGGGGTGTTCTGTTCTAAGCCGGAAACCAGAAGGCTTAAATAATCGTAATTTCGGGTTAGTGACATTTATTTATGAGTAGAATACCTGTTACACAAGTTTCAAACACATCTGAAACGGAGTCTATAAAACAATTATTGAAATTATGAGTTTTATTCAGCCCTTGTATATTTACATACACTTGTAATTGTCATAATCTCATGCAAACAGCCTGCAGGGACGAAATTCAAATGGGAAGTTGGTAGAGTTGAGTGATAATTAACATCACAGCGAAAAAATCACTGTGATCCGCTAACTAAAGTGATCACTGTGATCTTTCAAGAAGGAGCTAAGTTCCAAAGTAACGTGTGTCGTTCCGTGTCACAGCAATTTCGAGGCAAGACTCTCTCCCTCTTGTATCTTGTATTTAGACTTTTAAGACAATAGAAAAGTGCAAACCATTGCTGAATTGAACCTATAATTGAATCTTGTACCCAATCGTGATCGGAGTGACAACTGTGACAATAAATGTGACTGACGTGACAAAGTCACGATTATTTTTAACGGTTACTTTTGAATCCCTGGAACGACGGTCACGGTGACGGAAAAGTAACAACTTTGAGATGCAAGGTTTAACACCTACTGAACATTAAATAAAACACAAGGTAGATAGCATGTACCTGAACTTTAATAAACCGGAAGCGGTCAGCACTTAAGATCACACAATAAGGTGTCACATTAAAATATTGACATCAGTTTAACTTATTAATAACAACGCCATCTCTTGACACAATTATAAACCAAAGTCACTATCAATGTACGTTGACATAATGTTTAAGACTAAAAATAACAAAGCATAATTTATGTAGCTATAACAATATAGTATATAAGTCAATGTTTGACCTGCAATTTATTACAGTTATTTCTATAATATTTACTCATTACATAAACATAATCATAAAACAGATTGTCTTTAATTATGAAAACGTCCTCTTTGTTTGTCCGAGTGAATACAACGGCAGTAAAGAACGATCTAGTACCTATATTGTAAAACTAGATGGCGTTCTACAAGAATTAACTCTCGCTATAGAGATTCGCACAGGAATAGTGAGGTCGCGTGGAATATTTCAAATATCACCTTGCAAATTGTGTAGGTAGTAGTATATTATTAGAGCACATGTTTAATGTGAAAGTTATTTTTGAAATCCAGGCATTCTCGTATTGGGGAATGGTTAACCTGGGTCCTGGACATTATATGCAGACAATCTATCTGTAAATACATTTGTGGGTGTGTTTTTCAAAATAAATTTTGTGATATCACTCCCAAGCAGTTTCGTCGTGTTATAATAGGTTTTTCACACAGTTTTATTTTGAAACTTATTGTAATATCTAAAGCGTATTGTAAACTAATGTATGATATACCTAATAAAGACCATATTATAATATGTATTTAGATATACATAGCTTGATTTGTAATTTTGGTTATAAATATTAATTTAAGTTAGACTATAGGAATATGATTGTATTAAATGTAAGAAGTGATTATGAATAAATTTATTATTATTATTATTTGTCTTCATTATCTCGGAGCTATGGAGCTCCGGACCTTTGGCAGACATGCGGGGAGCCGAAGCCAACTCGCAGAAGCCCTTTAGACAAGTTTAATCTTAATGTTGTGTGATACCTACCGACGATTATCCGTGTACACACTATGAAAATGCATCCATGGATAATCGCCGGTTAGTATATGGTATTAAAACAAAATGTTGGTCTATGGGTATGGGTGCTAGCGGATGAAGAAAACTGGGTCTATGGAAGGACTATGGCCCCTGCCTAAACAATGATAACATCATGTAAAACATGGCAGGGGGACTCGCCCACACAATAGATGGGCCCCGAAAACGGTCGCTAGCGTGTGGCAACATGGTCCGAGGGGCAAGAGGAGCAGAGGTATCCCTGGGCATTCTACCCGATCATTGGCTCTTATTATACTTATATTAAACAAAAAAATATGTTAAATTAATATAAGATATTTTTGGCAAGGAATATCTCACCTTTTTGTTCATTTGATTTCTGCGTTCATCTTTCATTGCCATAGTATACACTCTGAGTTATCTTTAAAACCTCTTCTATCTCACTAAGCGTCCAACATCTAACAGCTAAGTTGAATGAATGAAGTGTATATTCATAGGTATGTTGTTATAAATGAGAGGAAATCGCTTAGAATGGTATGGGCACGGTATGCGTAGGGATGACATGCATGTGACGAAATAATGCTGAATATGAAGATGGAGGGATATGTTGGAAGAGGACGGCCAAAAAAGTATGGATGGACTGTGTGAAAGATGATATGTCTAAAAAAAGTGTGAGTATAGACGAGACGTCTAATAGGGAAAAATGGAAGATGATGATATATTGCGCCGACCCCAAATAATAGGAGCAGGGCAGGAAGATTCTTTCTCCACTTCTTTTCTCTATTTTTATAAATCTTGTCACTCACAATCTTCAATGTGCTTACCATCTTTATGCCGATGACTTGCAACTATATGCCCAAGGAAGCATTGATAGTTTGCCTGGAGTCATTGATAAGCTAAACCGAGATCTTATGGCGCTAAATGACTGGTCTAATAGGTTTGGCTTGGTCGTTAATCCTATTAAATGCCAGGCCATGCTTGTGGGTAGCTCTAGATTGTTGCCCAGAGTTGACACAGATTCATTACCACAACTGATCTTAGACAAGACGGTCATTCCTATCAGCTCTAGCGTTAAGGATCTCGGTTTGTTTATCGACTCGACACTGAATTGGCACACACATATGGCATCGGTCAGTAATAAAGCGACAGGTATTCTGCGTGCACTCTACCTACCGCCTTAAAAACTTTCTTCCTTGCAAAACTAAAATAACGCTGGTGCAGGCTTTGATACTTCCCATCATCGACTATGGTGATGTGTGCTACTTTGACCTGAATGCAGATCACCTCAATAAACTTGATCGACTTCTGAATAACTGCATACGGTTCGTTTTCAATCTCTACTTACGTACGCAACTCAAGTGGCTGACTATCCAGCAACGCAGAAACTTGAGAGCACTTACGACACTATTCTCCCTATTAGACTCCCCACATTCTCCTTCTTACTTATCAACAAATTTTCAATATTGTTTTACTAATTATAATAAATCTGTACGTTCCATTCGCATCCGTCTTCTTCACTGTCCCCCCCATCGCTCCGACTTTTTACATTCGTCTTTCTTCGTCCAATCTATACTTCTCTGGAATGCGCTACCTCTTGGAATCAGGATGGCCAAAACTCGATTTTCTTTTAAGAGAAAAGTACGTGATCATATCTTGGGGGATCTGGCGGGTTCATCACAGCAGTGAATTATTTGTATGTAATATAGTATTATATCTTAAAATATTCTATTCTATATAGTTTATATAGTATTGTTACATATTAATGTATGTAGGTTTTATATGTATAGTAAATATAGCATCCATGTAATAATATGTATGTAATTTATTGTATTCTTTTGCTTACCTTAGTGGTATGTGTCTCCTCAGATACAGTCTCTTTTATAAATAGTGCACCTACTACTTTATCTCTGCACCACCCTATGGTAGACTGGTAGACAATGCCTCTGGCATTAAGTCCGCCTATGTACTTTTATAGTGCTGAAGTTTTAAATAAATAAATAAATAAAAGATGATGTTGTTAGAAATGTACCTAGTAGTAACACGTCGTCACTGAACGAATGAACGATGTTGGAATTTGATCTCCCGTAATGGTCGTTTGTAGAACATCGGCCATGTTGCGGTAAAAGAGTCACTTCGTAAACGTTGTGTAGAATATTTGCAGTAAAAAGGGTGTTATTTAGGTGAAACAATTTGTTTTAGCGAGATTCGTTTGATAAAAATATTTAATATAGAAGTTTGACTGAGAAGAAATTATGATTGATTAAGTTAACTTATTGCCGAATACGTTCAGTAAATAAAGAGGGGACTTATTACCAAAACTTGTCATTTGGTCCTGTTGATTACACATCACGCTTTTATTTATTTTATTGCATCTAGGGAAATTAAACCCTTTATGGCGCAGGGGACTTTACAAACACTCAATTTACGGACACAAAGAATACCCAGTCTCTGAGCAATCTGTGGTTCACACAAATAATTGTCCCGGGTGAATCGAAACCAGCAACTACCGAAACGCAGAGTCACCGATGCATTTCTCAAGTGCGAAACGAGGTTGGCTCGCTATCCAATCGTTTGACACCACTTTACTTCTGGTAATCACTTGGCCAGAGTAAATTAAGATTTAGGATGATGCAGAGAAAAGATGGTGCAATTATGGGTAACCTATCGTCTGCTTTCTTTTACTCGGCCCCGAGTAGCGTTGAATATGGTGTTGCATTTCCTTAGGCACCATGGGAATATACACATAAACCCGCATTGAATTGACCCTTAAAATGAGGGGCTCCTTTTCAATTTATATACAGTAACAGAATGTACGGATTTTTATTATTAGAACTCGCTAATAGACGGAAATGCTAGTCGAATTCGAAAAGGCCAAGAGCCATTATGCTATAGAAAAACATAAGTTCATAGATTCACGCCTCTGTCACATAGGGGTAGAAACTACTTCCTTCCTCTTGCTACGATCTACAGGGTTACTGGTAACTCGACGTATTCCTTGCAGGACGTCATAGTAGGGTTAAAATGCAACAAATTAAGCCACCAAATGTTCTACCGAAATTCAGTAGTTTTTGAATTAGTTAAGAGTTTTAGTTTTTTTATGAAAAATCCCAGATTAAATCATTTGAAACCAATTTAAAAATGATTTAGTCTAGTGCAAAAAAAAATGCTACACCTGGTGTACAAATTACTAAGAAAATATCCTTGTCTTATCAGCTATCCAAAAAGGTATGAAAGTTAATACAAAATCATGGACTACATTATGAAAATCGTTTTTGATTTAGTACAGGCGTGCGTTTCACAAAAAGGTGATTATTCGAAAAATCAAAAACAAAATCGTGAACATTATTATTCTTTTTAATCAATATTAAAAACTTTAATTACACACATTTCACACGTCTTGTTCGATGTGCTGCCCTCGGTTTCGAATACATGTTCTTATTCGCTTCCTTACTTCGGTTTTTGTTATTCTTAATGTGATTGTTGCCCTCATCTGGTCCGCCGCATTTGTAATTCTCTCCCTTAGTTCTTCAATTGAATTTACTGGGGTCACATAAACTAGATCTTTCATATGACCCCAGACGTAAAAGTCTAGCGGCGTCAGATCAGGGCTTCGTGCAGGCCACGGAATCGGCCCACCGCGCCCTATCCATCGGTTTGGATAGTTTTCATCCAGCAATTGTCGAATTGTGATTCGGAAGTGGGCTGGAGATCCGTCATGTTGGTAAATCATGTTTGCTCTTCTTTCTTCCGGTACATCCGTGAGCAGTGCTGATAAATGATTTCTGAGGAAATCTTCATAAAGTTCCCCATTTAGTGTTCGGGGTAAAAAATGTGGGCCAATTAATTTGTCGTCAATAATACCCATCCAAACATTAAGCGAGAACCTTCGCTGGGATGCGGTTGGTTTCAGTTTTTTAGGGTTTGCTTCTGCTTTCGGTGCCCAGTAATGTAAGTTGTGGTAATTTGTGATACCATCACGATCAAAACATGACTCATCGGTCCACAGAATGTTTTTTAAAAAGTTTTCGCTGTCGGCGTCGGCACTTAGCATAAAACGACAAAATTCAAGCCGTCTCGGCGGATCTCCTTCTTCTAATGACTGGACTGGTTGGTAATGGTATGGATGTCGGCCTGACAAGTGAACTACAGACCAGACTTTCCACTGTGACATACCAAGCTCACGCGCAACGATGTTTGTCGATGTGTTAGCGTCAATAAAAGTTGAAGAATAAGCTCCTCGTCCTCAGCCGTGTATCTCCAGGAACGACCAGTGTCAACTTGCCTGCTTCTTTGGACGCTGCCAGTTTCAGATATTCGCCGATAAGTCGATCCGAAGACACTAACGTGGGGGAGTCGGCGGTTGGGAAAGCGAAGTTGATATTCTCGCCGCGCCTCAGCAGCGTTACCGTCACAAAGTCCGTAACAGTACATTATGTCAGCGTATTCAGGATTAGAATATGCAGCCATAGTCAGCGCTTATGAAGGCACAGCACAGCACAAGAGCAAGATACGCAGCAACAGTTAGGGAAATAGCCAGTAACAAAACACGAGCTTGCGCGACGTAGAGTTGAAACTAACTAACGCTGACGACCAAATTTTGCAAAATCGCACCCCCTGTCATGCCGAGAGAACAATAGCGACCCATCACAAAGCTCCCCGAGTGTTTGGAGTTCAAGCGCAGGTAAAAACTACGAATAATACGAATACGAAACAATAGGTTGACCGTCTCGCAATTTTACCTGCCCCCCATAAAACTCTTCTCTTCCCTGGCACACATGCAAAAGTATTGACAATCATACCTTTCTGAATAACTGATAAGACAAGGATATTTTCCTAGTAATTTGTACACCAGGTGTAGTATTTTTTTTTTGCACTAGACTACATTTTTTATGAAGTAATAGCAAAAAATTAAATGTTTGGTTAGTGATATTTGCCAAAGTTTTAGGCATTATTGAACTTTTAATTATTAACAAAGGTCTGCTACGGCGTCAACTATGATAATAACTTAAATTTTAGTACAGTCGCGCCGTAAATCATTTTTAAATTGGTTTCAAATGATTTAATCTGGGATTTTTCATAAAAAACTAAAACTCTTAACTAATTCAAAAACTTCTGAATTTCGGTAGAACATTTGGTGGCTTAATTTGTTGCATTTTAACCCTACTATGACGTCCTGCAAGGAATACGTCGAGTTACCAGTAACCCTGTATACACCAGTTTCGCCTATTCTATATTCATTAATCTTCTCATGCATGTCCTTTGGTTTAGGGTACTTTTAACCTGACATTTCTTAAGAAAGTCCTCGATTTGAACGTGGAACGTCCACTTTGGTCTTCCTCTTCCAATATTTCCCCTAGAATAGAATAGAATAGAATATAATAGAATAGAATAATTTTATTTGTCAGAATATAAGTTACATTTAGTTGGTCACATTTGATACAGTATCATCATATTCTACCGAAATCATCGGTGTACAAATTTTTTGTCAATAAATTAAATTAAATTAAAATTGATACATTATTAAATTAATAGCATTGGAATAAATTAACATAATAAACGATTTTGAAAAATATGAATTACAATAAACAATACCTTTTACAATCGAGAACATTAAAACAAACATTATTTTTAGTTAGACGGTCACTTTTCTACACAATTCAAGGTTCTGTCCAATAAATAATCTTTAATCGTATAGTACATTTTGTATAATAATAATTTGAATAACTTATTCTTGAATCGTGTCAAAGTTAATTTCTTTAGTTCATCTGGTAAGTGATTATAAATCCTTACACACATGCAGTACACATTATTTTGTACGACAGTTAATCTCTGTGTTGGTACATTTAATTTATGTTTATGGCGTCCAGATCGTGCCAACACTTCGTCATTTGTTTTAAACAAATATTTATTTAGAAATACAAACACACAAACTTCATATATGTATAGACATGGCAATGGGAGAATATACTTATTTTTAAAAAGTGGTTTACAACTGTCTAAGAAATTTGCTCCACATAGAGACCTTATGCATTTCTTTTGCGCTCGGAATACTGACTCAGACTCCACAGAGTTTCCCCAAAAGATTAAGCCGTATCTCAAAACGGATGAAACATATCCGTGATAAGCTAAGGTAGCTGCATGTGGAGATGCCACATCCCGAATTCTTTTTAAAGCATATGTAAACTTACTAAGTTTTTTACATGTCATATCACAATGCGATTTCCAGTTACAATTTTTATCAATATTTATACCTAAAAAATTTATATAGTCAACAGTCTCAATCTTAATATTGTCGTAAATTAGATCAATGTCTGGTAATTTTTTATTGTACGTCTGAAATTGTAGAATTTTTGTTTTGGTCGAATTTATTTCTAGATTATTATCATTAAGCCAGTCAGTTACGATATTTAATGTCTCATTAGTTTTTGTCAATAAATTATCCCTATTCTTAGTTTTTATTAAAATTGTTGTGTCATCTGCAAATAAAATATATTGGTCATCGGTAATATTTGGTAGGTCATTGACATATAGCAAGAATAATAGAGGTCCAAGAATGCTACCCTGTGGAACTCCGTTATTGTTATTATGCAAATATTTGGATTGATATATCTTCTTTCGGCTATTTTCTATTCTTGAAATTTCAACGCATTGAACTCTATTTTCTAAGTAGCTCTTTAACCATTCCAGTGCTTTACCTCTTAATCCATAATTCTCAAGCTTCTGAAATAATATTTGGTGTGAAATAAGATCAAAGGCTTTGGACATGTCTAAAAACAATGCCAGTGGATATATACCTTCATTAAAACAATCTGTAACACCTTTAATAAGTTCAAAACAGGCTAAAGCTGTAGAACGTCCTTTGCGAAAACCAAATTGTTCATTACTTAATATACCTTGTTTATTTACAAAATTTTGTATTTTCTCAAACATAACTCTTTCGAATATCTTTGACAAGATAGGAATCAAAGTTATTGGTCTGTAATTTCCCAGCTCTTGACTATCACCTTTTTTATATAAAGGCTTAACCACCGATTTTTTTAACCTGGTCGGGAATTTGCCTTCATAGAGTGATCTATTGATTATATGAGCAAGTGGGGATACCAAGTATTGGGCATTTGCCTTCATAATTTTGGTGTTGATACAATCATAGCCTGTAGAATTAGTATCTTTCAGACTTTTTATGATTTTATAAATGTCATTTTCATTAATAGGTGTCAAAAAAATTGAATTGGAACAACTACTTGTTATATTATTATATACATTTTTCTTTGATTGATTTCTAATGTCATTTTTTGTTACTGATATGAAATAATTATTGAAAATATCACAAATTTCTTTAGGATTTTCATGTAATTTGTTATTTAACTTTATTGTTTTTATGTTGTTATTTTTACATGTTTGATTGCAATTATTTTTAATTAAGTTCCACGACGCCTTACATTTGTTATTCGATCTCTGCATATATTGTGTACTTTCTAATTTTTGCGCCCGAGTTAGACATTTTTTAAGGGTTTTCGTGTAGTTTAAGTAATTGATTTTATTTCTTTTTTTATTTGTAGGTGACAGGCAATATTTGATATGTAACTGTCTTTTAACTATGCAGGATTTTTTTAATCCTTTAGTTAACCACTTGTTTTTTATAGCTTTTTGGTTAACTCTCACTGAAATTGTTGGAAAACACAGATCAAAAAAGAGTAAATAAAGATCATGAAATTTATTAAACGCTAATTCTGTGTCATTTTCACTTAAAACTTCTTGAAAACGAAGGGAAGAAATACATTGGCAAAATTTGCGTACATTATCTGAATTGAAGTCACGGCGCTGTTCAATAAAATATGTTTGCTTCTTCTTATATGCTTTATATGGTAACTTGATATCAACTGATGCACTTTGGCCATATTCATGATCTGATAGTGCCAAATAGTGTAAATTAGATTTTAAATTATGAAAATTAGAAACAATGAGGTCAAGGCAATTGTTTTGTCGTGTAGGCTTATTAATATGATTTTTTAAGTTATTTCTGTTTAAAATACTCATTAACTCCTTTGAAGCATTATTAACTTGTAGCATATTAATGTTCCAGTCTCCGCATAATATAATTTTTTTGTTACCCTTTTTTGTAATAGTGGTAAGTAAAATGTCTAGTTTAGATAAGAAAGTATCCAATTTAGACGTGGGCGTCCTGTAGATACAAATAACCAATACCCTGTAGTCCACTATCTCTATACCGCAACATTCAAAGGCATGTTGAACTGATTCTAGCTCCAGTAATTTATAGTTGAAGTTTTGTTTTAATAGAATGCAACTTCCACCGCGCCGTTCATTCGGTCTACAGAAACTGGCTGCTAAAACATAACCTTTTAGATGTAAATTACATTCAGAACCCCCTTTTAGAAAAGTTTCTGTTAGACAAATAACATCTATGTCACCTATTTCTTTATTCACTTCTTGTAAAGCAACATTTAAAATATCTCGCTTGCTTAATACACCGGCTATATTCTGATGGAACAGATTAAAATGAGTATTAATATTGGCCTCGAAAAAAGTTATTGTTTCGATTATTTTTTGTTGTTAGTTGCTTTTTAAAATAATTTAGAATAGTGGTTTGCGTATACCGTTTAGTAAATTCGGGAGGAGGTAGTATAATTGTTCTTACTTTATTTACAAGAAATTGATTTTCGTATTCCATGTAGTCTATATCACGGTTCAACCGGGTGCAAAGCGCATAACTATGACTATATAGTGAGTTATAGTATGTCCAAGGATATTCTCTCATTTGTTGTACAGAATCAATTGCATCTATTAATTTACAATTTTTAAAGTTATTTAATACTAATTGTATACCATGGTTGAGCAATTTTTCATTTAGATAATAGTTTTTTTCTACTTGTATTACATAGACTCGTTTACATTTTTGCAATAAACTTAAAGCGATACTCAACTCAGAATACAACTTATTTGGATTTTTATCATTAGAACCAAGTGACAAAATTACAATATCGTGTTCATTTAAATTACTCATACTTTTTACACTACTCAGTATTTGGGTACTCGTTGCATATGACTTCACCATTGAAGTCGTAATATATTTATCGTTCCATTTGTTTTTTCTAGTCTTAATTATCAATTGAGATAAACCTCGAACACGTTCATCGCCTAAGATGATGACTTTAGGCCTCTCTGAAGACGAAATTTTACTTGTTTGAGTACTTTCTATAGGCGGATTGTAGGTTGCTTGGTTGTTTTGGACTAATTTAAACTCTGAAGGGGACGTTGAGAGCAATGTACCGACCGGTTTTTCTTCATTTTGGTCCAATCCTAGGTCGCATGTACTAGTATTTACAGCTGTCTCGTCATCAATGTCCAATCTAGGCGTTTTTTTACATAGTTTTCTATGTTTCCTAGTGGTCGATTTTTTTCTCGAGCTATGTATCATAGGTATATCTTCGGTGCAAATGGCTTTCAAGTGTGATATCTGTTTCTTATGTTCCTTTATTATATTACTTAGTGAGCTGTTCTCAAGTATCAACTCGTCAATATGACTATTTGCGCTATCTAATTGGGACTTTAGCCCATCTATTTGTTGTTTTAAGTCTTCAATAAGGTCGTTATTGTAATATCCAGTAGTTAGGTCAGGCAGACTGCTATTGGCTATTGAATCAGGCGAAGGTAATGACTGTGTAGACTTAAACGAGTTATTTAAGTAACCATCATTTGTAGACATATTATTTGGTCTACGACGACGTAATGTGATGTTATTATCGTCTAAACTCATTTTAACTATTTTATTTGAACCAATTTAAATTACAAAAAGAATCACAGTTGCTGAGGTTCGAACCGGCGATAGTGTGAAGCCGGGCGAGAGCTTTCGACACAGCTACGGCTCTTGTGACGTCAATTAGTGAAAAGTTGGTTCGTATTTTAGTTATTGTTTTTGTGGATAGGTATTTATGTTCCTTTTAGCTGCGATTTTGTTACCTTATATGGTAATGCTTTAGGTTCCTTGTTCTAATTGGTAGTTGCTGCTAAGGAGACATGACGCATAGACGTTTGCACTGAGTCACTGAGTTTTTAAATCCTTTGTTGTTTAATCTTTGTTTATGTTTTAATAAATTAGTTATTTAATACTTTTTGTTGGTTTGTTGTTATACTGAATGGTTTTTAGGTAGATTTTAGTTGTAGTTGTTTGGTATTTTAAATTTTTGGTATTTTTAATAATTTGTATTTTATAGTTTTGATTTTATTATTTCACTACCTATATTATCAGTTTTTTTTTTTGCTGCTTTTTTACACATAGTTTTATAAGTATTGGTGTTTTTTAGTCGGATTTCACTGGTGGAATTTTTTAAAATTTTATTTTAGTTAATTATTACTGTTACTTTTATTGTTATAGTCTTAATACACTGGTCACTAATAGTTTATATGTTCACTTAATGTTATAGCACATTTTACACATATTTATACACATTTTATTATTATAAACATTTATAATTATTTCTAAAGCTTAACACGTCCGTCACGTAGCGCGTGCGTGCGTGCTAATCTTACTAGATAAAAAACATTGCCATTTGATTCCTGTAAAATTGTTGGGGGAATGGGAAAATCATTACCTCGTATAACGTCCACTGCTAAATGTGCCATTGAAGGCAGTTTGCTTTAGATAGTCACCATGCTTGATTGGCGAGTTAGTGACTGCAGTATCACTACGCAGGAGGAGGGCATTGTTAGAGGACACCAGCTGATGTCATGCATCTGCTCTGTATCATAATTACTGTCGTTCGGAGAAGCAACTCGAGGGCTATAGTAAACCGAGAGGGCTTTTTTTTTCGGACTGACCTACGTAGTTAGCCACGAGGCTTTTGCTAATTCACCGGGCATAAAGGCGAGCAGAGCTCCAGCCTTAATACATGGTTTAAAAACTACAAACTAAGCAACCTGCGCAAGAGGGCGCCCCCTGTGGGGCTTGGACCTCGGCTCAGGGCAGTCGCTGGCCATGAGATTGAAGGATTATAACTTTTAGTATTTTAGGGGAGTTTTGTGCAACTGTCCGAGAGGGCTTACTAACTCGGAGTATGATTAGCATACAACCGCTATGAAGAGTGGAGTACTACACAACCCACCAAGGTGGAATAAAAGGTGCATGTAGTGAAAAAAGGGATATCATGAGTAAGTTGTTCCTGTTGTAATAAATCTGACACATTTATGTTGTTGGCTATAAAGCTGATGTATGTCGCTCACGTAGATATGTGAGCGCATTCGTTATCCACCCACGTGGCTGTTACAGCAAATGACGCCGGTTGCTGGATAGATGATTTATGTAGCTATTGTGTCCAAGAGATACAATACCTTAGCTCGTATACGGTGCTCCAGTAGCAAAGCCATATATTTAGACTGCCTGGACATTTAAATAAGATCAAACAGACAATAGATTTGATTTTTTCGCGTATGTCATATCAGAAGAAATTATTTTTGATTATTTAAACTTATTGCCGAATACGTTCATATCATCAAATTATCATCATCAGTCCGTACAACGTCCACGGATGAAAAAGAGCCTCCTCCCGAGGGAGTGTTTTTGCCATAGTCACTAGGCGGGTTTGTGACCGCAGTATTATATTGTAACATACAAGGAAACGCTGCTGCCGGTTCCCTGGTTTACAATTGCACGTTAAGCCGTTGGTACCGATTGTTATAACACCATATCTTATAACAATCGGTACCAACGGCTTAACGTGCTTTCAGAGGTACGAAGGGTGGTCCCTCAGCCAACCATATCCGGAAAGTAATTTTAGAATCTACACAAAGATTTATTATCCGGCGTTGGGATCGATCACACGGCCTCCGAGATTTAAAGCGAGCCAAATACCGCTACACTACGGTCGTTGTCGAATGTAGCGGGTCCTTTTTTTTCGGACTTACCTACATATTTAGTTAGCCACGGGGCTTTTGCTACTTCACCGGGCATAAAGGCGAGCAGAGCTCTAGTCTAGATAAATGGTTTATATGTAGCAGTTCGTTATTATACAATTCCACAAGAACTTAAGAGAATCTGGAATAAAAATTAATCCCAGCTGCACCATTTGGCTTTAATAGTCACTTTAAACTTATTTATACTAATTCGACAATATTCTCTTACATTATTGGGAAGTTTGTTATAGAACCGTAAACATTGCATTCTAAGGATGAGTTCAATTAATCGTCTTCATGAAAAAAGGCAAGTACATAAGCTTCCTATTTATAAAACCAGCTAAGTAGGTAATAAATTATCTCCCCGTCCATTCCCCGAGGCCAGACGCGTAAGAAATAGTGAACGGTGTAAGCTTGTTACACCCCAACATTAATGGGCCTTGCTTACTTAGTAAGTACATAATACCGAGAAAATGAATGACTTGGTTTCCTTATCAGTGAGGTTCTTGTGGTAGGGATGATATACTGGATGACTTTTTATACCGTTTTTAAAATAGGGCGTGATGTTCATGAAATAGATGTCTAAGACATAGTTATCTTATCTTCTTTTTTTTCACTGGCATAGAGTGAAAATCGTAACGATAAAATACGTACCTGTAAAATTGGTATCAAGCAAGGCCGTTTTGAAATGCGGTGATTCAATAATTAGCTGGACTGAATGCGGCTGAATGAAAAGCCATACGCTTTTCAACACGGCTAGCAAATAGTCGCATTGAACACCATTGGTTTAAGTTTTTTTTACCACCCAATAAATACGCCGTTTAAAAAAAACGGCTAGCCGTAATGTTATGCGGCGGATTGTACGATCTGGCTGCGACATATACAGGGTGTCCAAGAACCTGGCGTCCAACTGGATTCCCACGATGCCCCAAGTTCTAACAGTACTCAGAAAAATATTTTAAAAAATCCACCCCATGTACTTACAGAATTATACTGATTTAAAAAAAAAAGGGGAAATGAGCACCCTGTGACATACTTTTGAATGCTGTGACTGCTAATGCTGATAATTTCGATATTTCTTGGAGGTTTTGTAATCTAGGGTATTGCTGTGTCTAAATAGAATGTAAAAATAAAGTACTTATTGTACCATTTTAAAATAAAATATTATTTTAACTAAAGGTGATATGGAAAACTATTGAATTTCGCAACTTTGACCGACTGTAGTGTAAAAAAAATGTACCAAAATAGTATGGCAAGTGACGTCAAATTTTGACGCGTTTATTCCTCTTTTTAAAAAGGTATAATACTTACACATTAATTTGAAAAAAAAAAAATTGATAATATTTTTACTCAACAACCCAATTTTTACGATGTCTTACAGAATTCTTAGAAAGAAAAATTTACGACGAATTGAATCTAACCCCTTAAGAATTACTATTGTATGCTCATAAAAATAACAACAGGCCTCTCAAAAAACAGGTTAGACCGTAAGGGACGGTATGTGCATGCATCTCACCATAGTGATTCGTTATTACAACAGCAACAGCAACAACACAAGAACAACTGGTTCTTCTTTATGGTACCCCATTATTCAGGTAAGAGTGAGGGAGAAAAAGGTTAGAGGTGCGAGTGAGATAGATAGTGACGCTATCTGGGATCGTGCTATTTAGGATAACAGTACGGTCAGTACGCGTCACTGCCTCCTGCCGTTACTACGCACCTCTCTCTTATTGTTACCATTGATCACGTACTACGATTTAAAGCTTTGTTTATTGGACTCGATTACTCTTTGTGCTCTGGACTTTGAAACGAACTCTTTACGACGACCTTTGCCTGTGTTTGGACAGTTTGTGTTTTGTGTGTGCTACCATGGCGACCTACACTCCGCAAAAATACGCAAATATGCACTACATTTATGGAGAATGTAGAGGTAATGGACGAGCTGCAGCGAGACTTTACAGAGAAAGGTATCCGAGGGCTACGCGATATCCCGACCATCGAGTTTTCATTAATGTGCACAGATCACTATGTGACGGGCGGTTCCCCAATCAAGTAGCTGGTGAAGGACGACCCGTAAATGACTTCATACGCGATGAAGTTTTAGAGGCGGTGTCGGCAAATCCAAGCATCTCTGTGCGAGGAATAGAAGCTGATACGGGGATACCGAAGAGCACAGCACACAGTATTCTCCAAAAAGAAGAATATCATGCGTACCACGTACAGCGAGTGCAAAGTCTTTTACCTCGAGACTATCCGAGCCGAGTCGCGTTTTGTGAAACAATCCTGCAAAAACATCGAGAAGACGAAAACTTTATCGACAAAATTTTGTGGTCAGATGAATCAACATTTAAGAAGGATGGCTACATGAACCTACACAACTTGCACGAGTGGCATGTGGAAAATCCGCACTTGATGCGAGAAGATAGATCCCAGTACCGGTTCAAAGTGAACATGTGGACCGGTATTCTCTGTGGGAATATTATTGGTCCATTTGAGATGCCCGAGAATTTGACTGGCGAATCATATTTAAATTTTCTTCAAAATGATTTGCCAAACTTACTAGAAGAGACCCCACCAGATATGTGGTTCCAACACGACGGCTGTCCAGCACATTTTCGCGTATCCGTTAGAGAGTTTTTGGACGAGCAATACCCGAACAGGTGGATTGGGCGATCAGGAACAATCCCGTAGCCAGCCCGCTCACCTGACTTAAATCCGCTGGATTTTTTTTTCTGGGGAACTATGAAGGAGCTCGTTTATGCGAAGCCCATTAATGACATCGCTGACCTTCGTGAGAAGATAACACAAGCAGTGCAGGTGATACGTCAAAAAAGTTACTCGCGAAACATAAAGCGGTCCTTTTTAAGGAGAGTGAGAGCTTGTATTGCCGCGGGTGGTCAACATTTTGAACATTTATTGTAATAAAATATCTTTAAACTAACATTCTTTGCTTTTATTCTACTGGGAACCCATCTACCTGTGTGTATTTCCTTCTCGCTCACTCTTGGAACCGAAGTAAATAATAGTAGTAACATAACAGTTTCTAAGATAAGAAAGGGTCCGACAGTTACCGTTAGTAGGTAGGCACTTCGTAAAAATTGGGTTGTTGAGTAAAAATATTATCAAATTTTTTTTTTTCAAATTAATGTGTAAGTATTATACCTTTTTAAAAAGAGGAATAAACGCGTCAAAATTTGACGTCACTTGCCATACTATTTTGGTACATTTTTTTTACACTACAGTCGGTCAAAGTTGCGAAATTCAATAGTTTTCCATATCACCTTTAGTTAAAATAATATTTTATTTTAAAATGGTACAATAAGTACTTTATTTTTACATTCTATTTAGACACAGCAATACCCTAGATTACAAAACCTCCAAGAAATATCGAAATTATCAGCATTAGCAGTCACAGCATTCAAAAGTATGTCACAGGGTGCTCATTTCCCCTTTTTTTTTTTAAATCAGTATAATTCTGTAAGTACATGGGGTGGATTTTTTAAAATATTTTTCTGAGTACTGTTAGAACTTGGGGCATCGTGGGAATCCAGTTGGACGCCAGGTTCTTGGACACCCTGTATATATATACTAGCGGCCCGCCCCGCTTTGCACGGGTGGACTTTTATACCCTACCCCTGCCCTACCCTACCCCTACCCCTACCCTACTCATACCCTACCCCTACCCTACCCCTACCCTACCCCTACCCTACCCCTACCCTGCCCTACCCCTACCCTACCCTACCCCTACCCTACCCTACCCTACCCTACCCTACCCTACCCTACCCTACCCTACCCCTACCCAAAAGTATCCTATGTCCTTCTCCCAGTTCTTAGCTACCTCCCTACCAATTTTCAGCCAAATCGGTTCAGCCGTTCTTGAGTTATAAATAGTGTAACTAACACGACTTTCTTTTGTTTTTAAAATGTATTCTGCTATTCGGGACGGAAACAAATCCAACAAATCAAAAACCATGGCAATCGGTCCAGCCGTTCTCGAGTTATAAGTGTTGTAACAAACACGACTTTCTTTTATATATATACTAGCGGCCCGCCCCGGCTTCGCACGGGTGGACTTTTATACCCTACCCCTGCCCTACCCCTACCCTACCCTACCCCTACCCTACACCTACCCTACCCTACCCCTACCCTACCCTACCCCTACCCTACCCCTACCATACCCCTACCCTACCACTACCCTACCCCTACCCTAGCCTAGCCTACCCTACCCTACCCTACCCCTACCCAAAAGTATCCTATGTCCTTCTCCCAGTTCTTAGCTACCTCCCTACCAATTTTCAGCCAAATCGGTTCAGCCGTTCTTGAGTTATAAATAGTGTAACTTACACGACTTTCTTTTGTTTTTAAAATGTATTCTGCTATTCGGGACGGAAACAAATCCAACAAATCAAAAACCATGGCAATCGGTCCAGCCGTTCTCGAGTTATAAGTGTTGTAACAAACACGACTTTCTTTTATATATATAGATAGATAGATTTATTCTTGACCTGCTCTTCCCTGCTCGCTATATACTAGGTGAATTAGCAAAAGCATTGTGACAAACTTACCAGTATTTATTTATGTTTTAAAATTGAGATTAATTTAATTTTTTCCACCGACAGGATTCGAACCCGCATCTTAGGTAAAGCCCCTAATTACCGATAGATGGCATTAACCATTGTCTTGCGGTCATGTGCACCTGAGTTGTCTCCTGTTTTGACTCGCCTCTATCGTTTATCCCTGAAGACTGGTCTAGTTCCAGCATCCTGGAAGATTGCCAATGTACAACCGGTCCCCAAGAAAGGTAGTCGTGCCGACCCTACCAACTACCGACCAATCGCAAATCGCCCCCATACTCTGTAAGGTTATGGAGCGTGTTTTAAACAACCGTCTCCTAGCATACCTGGAAGACAAAGACCTCCTCAGTGACCGTCAATTCGGATTCCGTCGAGGTCGGTCTACTGGGGATCTTCTTGTTTATGCTACTCACCTCTGGAGCGAAGCCATCGAGAGACACAGTGAGGCTCTTGTCGTGTCTCTTGATATCTCTAAGGCTTTCGACAGGGTTTGGCACGCAAGTCTCATTGGTAAGCTTCCGGCTTACGGTATTGCTCCCGGACTTTGTACCTGGGTTCAGGATTTCTTGAGGGGAAGGTCGATTCGAGTTGTCATTGATGGCGCCTCATCCGATCTTCTGGGTATTAATGCCGGTGTCCCTCAGGGATCTGTTCTCTCCGCGACTCTTTTTTTGCTGCACATCAACGACCTGCTTCTTACTCCCGGTATCTTTATGTATTCAGACGACAGCACAGTCTCGGTGAGATACTTGTCTGATGCAAAGACTGGGTCAAAGGTCCAGTCGTTCAGGAAATCGATGATGGAGGGGGTGAACTCGACCTTGGAGGCTGTCTCCTTATGGGGTGATGCCAACCTGGTTGGGTATAACCCCTCTAAAACACAGGCGTGTCTTTTTTCGGCGAAAGGGAGTCCATTCCAACTGACTCCGACTTTCCGTAATGTTTCCGTTCCGATCAGCGACCATCTTGATCTTGCTCTTAAGGCTTGATCTCTCTTCTAACCTAAACTTCGGTCGCTACATCGAGTCCATTGCAAACACTGCAGCCGGTATTCTCTCCAAGGTGAGGCGGTACTTCACATCGGAGCAGCTCTTAAGTCTTTACAGAGCTCAAGTTCACTCCTCAATGGAATACTGTTCTCATCTTTGGGATGGGTCTGCTAGATATCAGCTGGATGCTCTGGACTCATTGGAGCACCGAGCGAAGAGAGTGATAGGCAATAACTCACTTGTGGAGGCAAGTCTTCAGAGCCTCGAACACCGTAGACGAGTAGCCTGCCTATCGGTTTTTTATCGGCTACATTTCGGGGAGTGTGCGGATGTTCTGCATAACCTGATACCCACTTCACCTTTCCATCACCGGACGACTAGGCGCGGCGAGCGATTTCACCCTTTTGTTGTAGACATTCCTTCAATACGCACGAAGCGATTTGCCTCTTCTTTCATAATGCGGACGGCTAAGGAGTGGAATTCTCTGCCGGGGTCAGTTTTCCGGAACGCTATAATCTGGACATCTTTAAGGCTAAAGTGAATAGACACTTTCTAGGCAAGCGTATCATCGCCTTCCATCAAGCGAGATTAAGGTCAAACGTAAGCCTATACATAGTAAAAAAAAAAACTAACGTCCCCCGTAATAAATTCAATGACCGACTGTGGTTCCACCGTAGACTAATTGGTTAAGGCATTAGGGGCTTTTTTGGACCTAAGATGCAGGTTCGAATCCTGTCGGTGGTCAAAATTTTATTAATCTCAATTTTGAAATATAGTAGTTATTTATCTTCACTATCGTTGTAAACAAGTTTCAGTAAAACATAGCGCTGCTTTTGTGATAGTGACACAAAATAAGGTAAAGATTCATCACAAATTTATCTGTAATATTATGTGACTAAAATTCACTATCGTAGTTTGTTTCTGCGTCTCTGTAACATTAGAACAACAATAGGTTACATCTATCATTAACTGCATAAGAAATACACAAATAAAACTCAGATCATTGTTAAATTATTTTATTTTAAATAAAAAACATCCGTTTGCTTCGCTGCAGCGTTTGGATGTCTACAGAAACCTAATCTGTATACTTGTGAGACATCATAGCTTTTTACATGAATATTGCAATAATTTACTGTTACATTAAATATTAAACTGAGTCAAAGATTACATTATTAGATACACAATTACAGTTACTTAGTAATAACAGTTGTTCGCAAAATGTTATACATTTTCTAGCTGTTCGTACGCGACATCACTCGTCCATCGTACATACTGACATTTCCCACACATTTTTCAAAATTTTCTTACAACCTCAAGACCAAGCCATTTTTTAACCGACTTCAAAAAAGGAGGAGGTTTCTCAATTTGACCGTATATATTTTTTTTTGATGTTTGTTCGCGGATAACTTCGTTGTTTATGAACCGATTTTGATTATTCGTTTTTTTGTTGGAAAGAAGATATTTCAAAGGTGATGTCATGATAAGGAAATCAGGGTTTGATGATGGCAGACCAGAGAAATGGAGGGGAACTTTCAAAAATCGTAGTGAGTTTGTTAAAATTTTTGCACTACCGACGTGAACCCACTCGTTACACAAGCACTTTTAGCTTAGTACGAGGGGTCCCAAGAATACTAGTAGACGGCAAAACTCTGCTAGTAATCTTAAAAAAAACGACTGCCAAGGTAAGGCATAGTTTTGGTACGCGTGTTTGCATATTTAAGCTGTTTATGTACACGCCAAGGCCGATTTCTTACCGGCTTCAGTGTATTACTCGCAGCGCTCTGTATTTACTTCTTATTTGGTCTGAGCATTCAAACCCAAATTCAAAAAAGAAGAAATAACCCAATTGGACTAGCCTTTCTGTAGTTGTGCGCGTACATACATTTGGCGATACATTCTTATTTATATAGATATAATGAAATAAGGAATTTTATTCAGCTCTTAGGTATTTACATAACACTTGTACTTGTCAGAATTACAATGTAAGAAGATAAATTAATTTAAAAAAACCATAACTAACAGATAATTCTTACTCTAGAATATCCGACTAGGTAACTAACAGTAGTAGGTAGGCAATAGCAAATCATACAAATCTACAGACTGCGTAGTCCGTCCGTCTGTCCTGTGACATTTTTTGCAATTAACCAATTATTATTATTATAAGAAGAAATAAAAACCGCATCCAAATAGCAAGTGGTCACACTATATTATATACTCGTATATATATATTGTAGAGATAGGTCCATATCTGACGTAACATATGTGATTAAAGTCCCAATGTTGTTGATGAGTAGGTAATAACTTATCAACAAACATTCATCACAAATACACCTTACAGTGATACTTACATTAAGGCGCAACGTTCGCACTTCAGGTATTTAACGAAGAAATTATCGGCAAGTGGCATTTCTTATCTGTTATATTTAAAGATTATTTATTTTGCGAAAGTAAGTAAAACATACCTATGTTGAGTCATCATTTAGGTCAAAAACATGGAAAAAGCCTTGTGAATATCTGTAATTTATATTTTATGCTGTGATCAATGTATTGAAATACCTTGGTCTACTGATGCCATTATCTTTTAAGGATCTAATTATAATTAACAATAATTTAACAATAGACCCGGTGTTGCTTTTTGTATTCGCAAAATAAACAATAATTTTACAATAGAAGACGGAAAAAAGGAAACCGGAGTTTCTTTTCTGGGCCGTACACAAAGGTAGCTAGAGAAACCTGCAGGTTAGCTAGGCTAGGGTCCTCGCCGGACAGACCGAGGACCGCGTTGGCCCCGTTGGCCAATCCGATGATCCAGCTCCTGTAGTCCGTGCCTCTATTTTTAAAGTAGTGCCTCTTTCTATAGAGCTAAATTATATTAAGATTTTAATTATCGATTTAATTATTGTTATTACTATATATAATGACTGGCAGACAGACCATTAGCTAATCCGCAATAGATTTTTGTTGCGATATTTTGTATTCAATTATATTAATAATATTTTATTGTGAATAATTGACAAGTACAAGAATTACATATGTAAATACATAAGTGCTGAATAAATATCGTTTAAATCATTTATAACTGTTAAAAATGCCATATTCAGACATTCCAACTTTAAGTATTTATCAATGAACACATCGATAAATACTTAAAGTGCGAACGTTGCGCCTTAAGACATAACTGCTTTGTATTTGTTTGTTTGGGTCTGTATCTAAAATGATAATAATTGTAACATCGTTCTGAAATAATTATAGTTTCTAGCTCTGTAACATCTAGTTAAGTTTTATAAATGTAATTATTATGTTTTATGAAAATGTTTATGAGTAATTATAAAAATTACTAATGTTACCACAAAAATAGTAGTGGCAGGAAAAACCGTCGTTATAAATTCTGTACATAATAGTTTATGGTGGCGAGACGACCTAGACGCTTTCCATGAGGGCTGGTTCGAAGCGGCCCAGGAAAAAAGTTCCTGGAAGGAATTGAGGGAGCTTTATAATTTGTTGTTGCTCTGTATCTTTGTTAAATTCTATTGATTTGATAAACCAAAAAATACGTGTCCAATATTTTTTAGTAATCTAACTGATGGACAAAATAAAATTGTTTAGTCTTCATCTCTATTATTGTTCTTCATATTATTATACTCTAATAGTATAAAAAGGAAATATTTGTATTTTTTGTGTATGTTTGTAATGAATAAACTCAAAAGCCACTGTACCGATTTCAAAAATTCTTTCACCATGGGAAAGCTACTCTTTCCTAGGATAACATATGCTATATTTAATTATAAAGTTCCCACGGGAACAGGACTTACGCGGGTGAAACCGCGCGAGGGATGCTAGTAAATAATAAATTGAAAAATACTGGTCCAATTTCATAAATTATTTCACTATTAAAAAGCTACATTATCCAGGAGTAAAATAGGCTATATTTCTAGACCTCAGAAGCAGAAGGACGGATGAACTATTATCTTCAGAAGCATTTGGTCGTAAGTGCCAGTTTACGGCAAAGGCGCATACGACGTATGTTTCTGACGTATAATGGCACATCCGACTTTATGCTTTTGAGCTCTATATTTATTCATGAGTTTCCCGTCTTATACTATTCTACGATCTGCAGACAACCATCAGAATCGTCATCTCTGTAGTAATCAAGCATAAATTGATCCTCTACTTTCTTCCCTCGATTCCTGTAACAATAATGATGCGAATATAATTATTAGAAGCGGCCGTACACTATTGGCCTTGGGCCGGATTGCTCATGCGTGCCCGGCCCCCGCCAACGGCGGATCGAAGGAGTGTCCGGGGGGTTTAGTGGTGTAGGGTCCTCTCCTCGTGGTATGAGTGTCGCACACCACGCTATGGAGAGGGCGAGTCCCACATATCCCACCGCCAGCGCGCGAATACGCTGCAGCGGCGGTGGGAATGAGTCAATGCATTTCCCACGGACAACAATAAAAAGCGCGTCAGACTTGTGATCATGTCGCCGCCGGTTCGATCCCCACCTATTGCACTACCGACGTGAACCCACTCGTAACACAAGCATTTTAGCTTAGCACGAGGGGTTAACAAGAATACTATTAGTGTACAAAAACTCTGATAGTAATCTTTTAAGATAAAAAAGAACCTTCTGATAATTGATAACGACAAATATCATCATCATCAGCCCGTATAACGTCCACTGCTGAACATGGGCCTCCTCCCGAAGGAGGGTTGCTGACCGCAGTATTATGGCGCCATCAGTACATGGTCGATATTCCCAAAATACGTACGAAGCGCTTCGAGTCCACGTTTTTTGTACGTACTGCGAAGATGTGGAACTCCTTGCCGGGGTCTATATTTCCCGATAAGTACGATATGGGTCTCTTCAAATCAATCCTAGGCTATTCCGATGCTTAACACCAGGCAGGGTGTAGTCAAACGCTAACGTAATTCTAAAAAAAAAAAAAAAAAAAAATGTTGTTCCACTCAAGGAAACGCTGCCCATTCTTTGATATACAATTATTAAAGATGTTGTTATAACAATCGGGACCAACGGCTTAACGTGCTTTCCGAGGCACGGAGGTTAGTCCCTCAACCAACCAGACCCGGAAAGCAATCTTAGCATTTACACAAAAATTTCCTGCTGGCGTGGGGATCGAATCCACGACCTCCAAGATTTAAATATGATTTAGTATATCAATTATACATTACCTTTTAGGGTAAGGTTCCTTTAAATGGTAGGTGCGGTAATGTAGGCCCATACTACCGCTTTGTGTGAACCTCTTGTCACATAACGTGCATTTGTAAGGCTTTTCACCGGTGTGTTTCTGAAATAAAACAATCATCATCATCAGCCCGTATAACTAAAGGATGTTATAACAATCTGGACAACGGCTTAACGTGCTCAACCAACCAGACCCGGAAAGAAATCTTAGAATTTACACAAATATTTTCTTGTCCGGCGTGGGGATCGAACCCACAACTTCCGAGATTCAAAGCGAGACTTGAACGCTACGCTACGGAGATTGTCAATAAATAAATTTAAAATATTTTGTATCATTTGTACCCAGTGTGTATAACAATGAGCATATTTTTAGATACATTTTTTACGGATATATGTATGGCGAACATGACTCCAGCCGTAGTAAATGGTTATAACCTACAAAATTAGCAGCTTGCGGTATAGGGTGCCCCCTGTGGGGCTTGGATCACTACTTAAGGCTGGTGCTGTGGGATTGACGAGCTAACTCATCAGATTCAGGGAATATGTGCAACTGCCACTATATTTTGCAGTTCGCTGGCATCTCTGACTTCTCTCGATCGAAGAAATCGGAAGATAAGATATACATATATTGCGAGAGTATACCCAGTGTGTATAGCAATGTGTAGATAAGTAAATTTTATACCCAGTGTGTACGATAAAGAGCACCTGGACTGTATATATGAAAACAGCAAATATAGTATTACGACCTTACCACTAAATGTATTTTCAGTGCTGATTTAGTAGTAAACTCCATGCCACATGTCGCACACTTAACCATTCTCTCGCGAGTGTGTCTATTTTTGTGCGTCGATAATCCAGCGAGCTGTAAAGAAATCAAAAACACTTTACAAATAGGTACTTGGAATAGTAAACGTAATCTTTTCTTTTAATAATTAATAAAGCAACCTTTCCTTTTTCATAATAGAACACCGAGATCATTTATCATAATCACTTTTCTTAAGATAAACATAAAAAACGGTTATTTTATCAAAATGATCTTCTTTTTTACTATTTATAAGAAATAACTCAAAAGCAAATAAAAACTTCAGTTAAACTATTTTGTTGATATAAATTATAAAGAGCTTTCAGTGTAGGGATCGAACCCACAACCTCCTACACTCAAAGCGAGACTTATATCGCTACGCCACCTATTACATATTTCAAAAGAAATATATAATTTATATTTAAAAACTAACCGCAACTGACTGTCCACAGATTTCGCAAACTACTCTTTGGTTGAGCTTGTATATCTTGTAGATGGGGGAGGGAAGGCCGGGATGCTCTTCACCGAAGTGCTTGATGTACGCTTTGCGAGTGTCGAAGTTTTTCAGGCACTGGAAAACAAAACAATCATTTTTTAAATAATCCATTTAATTTAAATAACAAATGCAATTTTAAAATAGAATGATTGGAAGGAGGCTTACTATTAATATTAATAGGACGAATGTGAACGGAAGTGTTGAAATGAAAAGAAATGAATAGTTTATTAGTAACGTAGACGAATAATTCGGGCTTGTTATACGTCATTTACAATGCATAACACATTTAAGTACTTTTTTTTATATACTTAATTAAGAAGAACATTTTTAACATCATACACAGGTCTTCAGCAAATAGTATAACTTAACTGCATGGTCACTTATGTTAAACTAATTTATAATCTTATTTTCAAAATCAATAAAATATATATAGAGGTAAATGAAATAAAATTAATTGTTGGGGAAATCGAGGACGTTCGAAGAAATAGGTCTTAGTCTTAGTTAGTTATCTAGTTTATTTCATAGAATAAGAATAATTGTGTAATATTGTGATTGTCAGAATCACAGTACAAGTGTATGGAAATACTTAAGTGCTGAATAAATTCATTATTTCATTATAAATATATAAATGAACAAAGATGAAGATAAACGTTCCTAATAAATGTGTATCTTTACTAATATTTAATTGGGTAATGTTTTTGAATTGTTTGTGAGATTGTATAGGGTAATCTCTGGATCTACTGGACCGGTTTTGAAAATTATATTACCAATTAATAGTCACATTATTTGCGAGTGTCATAAGCTATATATAAGTCAATGTTTCCACGGGAACGGGATCTAGGCGGGTCAAAACGCGCGGGACAGTAAGTTATTAACATGTATATTAGAAAAAGCATACATACCACTTCGCATTGACTTGGTATCTTAGCAATTTTTCGTGGACCCTTCTTTAGACCGCCAGTTTCAAACGCTTCGTCCCTGAAAACAAATAAAATTTATAATGTAATGTATTTGTTTCCAATTAATACAATTTAGGTCATGTAACTTTCTGTGTGCAATAAACGTATTTTTTTTTCCGTGTGGTTTCCGGCTTAGAATTGACCCCCCCATGTCTTCCCATGGGTGGCTTAAAAGGTGGCTGAGGGACATACACCTGATGGGTAGGCAGCAGCATCTATTAGTTCTAAGAATACTCACCGTTTTACTGCGATCGCCAATTTCGTGAAAGTGTAACAAACAAACTTATATTCACATTTTTTAATATTACTAGCTTTTACCCGCGGTTTCGTTTGCATTGAACGTATCCGATGTTACTTACCTTCCAAGAATATGTGTACAAAGTTTCAAGATGATCGGTTAAGTAGCATTCTCGTGAAAGCGTAACAAATAAACTTACATTCACATTTATAACATTAGTAGGGAAGTAGGGATATGTGTCAGCCTCCGTAGCGTTGCGGTATTCGGCTCGCTTTACATCTCAGAAGTCGTGGGTTCGATCCCAAAAAATGAAAATGAAAATCTATGTGTAGATTTTAAGATATTTTCTGGGTCTGGTTGGCAGCAGCGTTTCCTTTTGTGTAACAACATAATACTACGGTCACTAAACCGCCTGCTAAGCGTGGTGACTATGGCAAAAGCCCTCCCTCGGGAAGAGATCCATGTTCAGCAGTGGATTTTATACGGGCTGATGATGATGAGGGAGGTGTGCTGGCTTCAACAGAGTAATAAAACGATGTGAATACTAACTCGAGTCCATCGGAATGCATCTTTGAATGTATCATATGTTCGTCGTACGCCTTCCTGGTCTCGAACATGATGTCACAGCGCTCACAATGGATGTTCACTTGGTCTGCTGGGTCCTGGGGAAACCACAAAAAAAATACTGTATAGCTGCAAAAATACTGCTAATATCTTAGCGTATTCAACAAAAAACACATATATGTAAATCAACGTCTTGCCTGATGGAATTTTCGTAGCAGCAAGTAACGTAATATAAAAGTTCTTGTAATTCGTTGTAACTTTGATCGATGTTTTAATAGTTGGTTGAATGAAAGGCAAATTGCGGTTTACGATTTATGACGTATTAAAAAAAACTACTTACTAGATCTCATTCAAACCAATTTTCGGTGGAAGTTGGCATGGTAATGTACATCATATATTTTTTTTAGTTTTATCATTCTCTTATTTTAGAAGTTACAGGGGGGGGGACACACATTTTACCACTTAGGAAGTGTCTCTCGCGCAAACTATTCAGTTTAGAAAAAGAACCTCATTATAATTTTTGAAGACCTATCCATAAATACCCCAAACGATGGGTTTAATAAAAAAAAAACAGTTTGAGTTCTAAGTAAGTTTTGTGTGAAAATCTTAATACGGTTCACAGAATACATCTACTTACCAAGTTTCAACAGTATAGTTATAATCGTTTCGGAAAAAAGTGGCTGTGACATACGGATGGACAGACAGACAGACATGACGAATCCATAAGGGTTCCGACTTTTGCCATTTAGCTACGGAACCCTAAAAAGTATAATCGCGCATTATGAATATGGAAAGCATCTTTTCCGCAAAATATATTATGCATATTTTTTTTAAATTACTAGTAGAGTTTTGCAATCTACTAGTATTCTTGTTAACCCCTCGTGTTAAGCTACAATGCTTGTGTGTGGGTTCACATCGGTAGTGCAATGGGTGGGGATCCAATCGGCGACTACATGATCGCAAGTCTGATGCCCTAGCCATTGGGCTACGGCCGGTTCAGTCTTTTTTTTATGTCCTCTATTTCAGGCGACATAAAGGCGAGCAGAGCTGCAGCCTAGATAAAATGTTTAAAAACTACAAACTAAGCAACCTGCGCAAGAAGGCGTGCCCTGTGGGACCTGAACCTCGCTGACGGGGAGATTGAGGGATTATGGCTTTTAGTTCTTTAGGGGAGCTTTGTGCAACTGTCGTTCTACTTTAAAATTCGCAGGCTTCTCGGACTTCGGGTCTACGAGGGCATCGGAAGGTTCTTTGCAAACTAAGGGTCGGAAGGGCGAGGGGGGACGCGTCGCTTTCGCGGGTGCACCCTTCTCCGGCGGGTCGGATAGAGTGGTCTCTGTGTACTGGTGCTAGTTTCTTGCAGTCTCTGTACTGCTAGTTGGTATTGGTAAGCTGTGATCTCGTCGTCCGGGTCGTCTAGGACTCCCCGACGTCGACGGTGTTTAGATTCAAAATCTATATAGCTTTACTTACACAGACACAATTAAAACTTATATTTTAAATAACGTTCTCTAGACGTGGCAACTCTGAGTAGCAAGAAACAATAGGTAAGAAAATCAGATGAATTCATTTTTTATTTATATGCTTGATGTAATATCGAGTTTTTTTTTTCTCATGGACATACCTAGGTAGCCACGAGGCTTTTGCTACTTCACCGGACATAAAGGCGAGCAGAGCTCCAGCCTTAATTAATGGTTTAAAATTTACAAACTAAGCAACATGCGCAAGAGGGCGCCCCCTGTGGGGCTTGGACCTCGGCTCAGCGCGGTCGCTGGCGATGAGATTGAGGGATTATGACTTTTAGTATTTTAGGGGAGTTTTGTGCAACTGTCTTTATTTTATTACTAAAAAACTGATTCTTTTATTTATTTATTTGTATAGATATACCTATAATCACGACATAGTATAAAACAAAGTCGCTTTCTCTGTCCCTATATCCCTATGGATGCTTAAATCTTTAAAACTACGCAACGGATTTTGATGCAGTTTTTTTAATAGATAGAGGGATTCAAGAGGAAGGTTTATATGTATAATACATCAGCATTGTACCCGTGCGGAGCCGGGGCGGGTCGCTAGTAGTAAATATAATATAACTCACAATGACAGTGGTGGTGTGACGTATATGTTTGTGGTACTTGAGCCCCGCGTCGCTGACGAACGACTCGCCGCACAGCGTACAGATGTGCTCGCTGCGGTGCATCATGCGCAAGTGTGTGTAGTACGTGGAGGCGTGTCTGAAATATAAAATATTTCATACTATCTTCGCGAACACGGTTTCACTCGTGTAACTCCTGTTCCGTAGGTACTTCATAATTAACTATAGCCTATAGTTTAGTATAACCGCGGGTGTTCTTTTCAGATCTGCCTAGATTTATTGCAATTATTTGATACCATCTGTGTACCTTTACGTACCTCTCTTGGAAATCTGTGTACCTACACCCGTACAATGATATTTTAAAAATTAGGTACGCCCGCCATCATGATGCCAGAACCGCGGGTGTACTGCTAACCTATACAGGGTGTCCCAAAAGGTTAAGTAGCTGGGAAAGGGGGTGACAGGGGTGGACACAATGGTCACTAGAAAATAAAAAAAAAATCCGCTCTGGGTATTTAAAAACAAAATGGCATTTTTTTAAAAACTTAAAATTTTACACCTTGTTATTTTTGATGTTGATGTTGATGACCTTGTTGTTATTGAAGATTACATAACAGCATTTTTTTTTAATTCAGCCATATTTGTAGGTACAGTTAGCACAAGGTGTAAAATTTTTAGTCTTTTAAAAAATGCCATTTATTTTTTTAAACACCCAGAGGGAATTTTTTATATTTTTCTGGTGACCCTTGTGACCATCCCTATCTACCCCCTTCCCAGCTACGTAATCTTTTGGGACACCCTGTATAATTATGTAGCTAAGTACACTCGCGGTTCTGATGTACATCATTCCTCGTATAGCAAGCATGGCATAATGCATGTTTCGCATACTAAAGTGAAATTACAAGAAATTAAAAACAAAACTAAATTTAAAAATGCCCACACTGCCTACAGACTGCTTCAATGGCGTTGGACAGGACATTAAGAGAAAGTAAAGAGAAATGGACTAAGTAAGTAACCGCATGGTATCCAAGAGATAGCAAAAGAAATAGAGGCAGACAAACTGCCAAACCAAAAGATGGGAAGATGACCTCAAGCTGGTCCATGATGGAGCCGTTTACCAAAAGACAGGAATATGTGGGAATCGTTTACTAGCCATCACGCGCGGTTTTACACGCGTAAATCCAGTTCCCGTGGAAACTTTAACTTCAAATATAGCCTATGACACTCACAAATGACGTGCCTTTCTATTGGTAAAAGATTTTTTTTAATCGGTTCAGTAGATGCAGAGATTGCCCCTGCTTTTTTTTTTGTTGTCCGGGTTGAAATGTATTTACGCATTTCCACCGCCGCTGCAGCGTATTCGCGCACTGGCGGTGCGATATGTGGGACTCGCCCTCTCCATACCGTGGTATGCTAAACTCATACCACGAGGAGAGGACCCTACACCACTAAAACCCCCCGGACACTCCTTCGATCCGCCGTTGGCGGGCGCCGGGTTCGGGTACGCATAAGCAATCCGGCCCTAGAGATTGCCCCTTCAATGTCATAAACTCACATACTTTACCTCTTTATAATATTAAGTAATAGATATAGAGAAGAAGTGCAGAAAGCTTTTTTTTTGCCGTCTTTCTACCACAGTTCCACCACTAGTAAAAAATAAATAAAAAACGTTTTTATTCACGTACACCTATTACAGGTATTTGTTAATAGTCAAAACATATTTTTGCGTATTTTTTATTTACTGTGATAAATTAATAAATTTTAATTGATTATTGCTACTTATTATAATAGTTTATATAGCTTTAGCCTAAAAGCTGTCAGGTATGAAAATACAATATTATTTTATATCTATGATCAAAACTAGGTTATGTCCTTTGAGTATTGTACGAGCATCACCACATGATATTAATTGTTTCAGTTTTTATCTAACTAAGCATTACTAAAGTGCCAATGACTCGCGTACATTTTTTGACTAGGCGATTGCACCCGCCACAAAAAACCTACATTTCACCATATAAAATAATATGTTTTAACAATAAACAATAATCATTTAAGGGATACAAAACAGTGATTTTATTTCCTGTCACATCCCGTGTAATTCAACCAACAACAACAGCATCCCAGTGTACGGAGTTACTGCCCGTACATTTATGGTCCTTCGAGCCGGATTTACCGCTACTGGATTCAACAGTCCTGCAAGCCACCCAGGTATGAAGAGTCTCAAAACTTACGACAACGAATGGTCTTCCACAAGCGGATCACCCCAGTCAGATTGAGACACAATATCGTACGGAGAGATTCCTTCGGACGCTGCTATCGCTACAGGAAACATCAACAGTTGGTGGTTCGGAAACAAATATACAACAATTATGGATGCTAGACAACAAGAACTTCTCAAACAGGGCACACCACCTCGCCCGGCAAACCGGCAACCACATCTCAGTGTACGGAGTTTAGTGCTCGTACAAGTATGTTATTATTTAGACGGACCATAAGTATCTCGACGAACGTGCTTTAGTGCTACCCCTGGATATATTATAGTATAATGATTATTACCTGAATTCTTCACCGCAATGCTCACATTTCCTTGTGACACCATTATGATAATCGTTGTGGAAATTTGCGCCACCCCTGCAATAGTGTAATTGATCATTAGTTTCCATTAAAACGCAACTTTGGTAATTTTTATCGAGTAATATTAACCATTACCGATAGATGGCACCCACGTTCCCCTTAGAGACGTGTTATAAAGAGATTGAGAACTTTCGACGACCGGTTCGGACTTCACGTGCTTATTGACAAAATAAAATTGCTGACTTGAAACTTATAAATCATCATCACCATCAGCCCGTAAAACATCGACTGCTGAACATGGGCCTCCTCCCAAGGGAGGGTATTTGCCATAGTCACCACGCTTGGCAGGCGGGTTGGTGACCGCAATATTATTTTGTACCACACAAGGATACGCTGCTGGCCGTTCCTTGATGTACGATTATTATAGATGATGTCACAACAATCGGGACCAACGGCTTAACGTGTTTTCCGAGGCACGGAGGGTAGTCCCTCATCCAACCGGAAATAAATATTAGAATTTACACAAAGATTTTTTGTCCGACGTGGGGATCGAACCCACGACCTCCGAGATTTAAAGCGAGCCAAATACCGCTACGCTATGGAGGTTGTCAAATTATAAATACTTACGTCATCATAAATATACTTACTCGCGATTAAAAGTTAAATTACATCTGAGACATTTGTATCTTGAGTAATGCAGTATAATATGATTCGTTAGTTGATAGTTCACTCTGAACCTTCGATTGCAGAAGCGACATACAATATTCCCGATCGACTGAAAAAAAATACACTTGAAAGAAAGAAAGAAGAAAATAAATAAATTTAATTTAGCACAACACACAAGGTATTACATAGAACATTTAGCTAAATGTACAAAACAATAAGACGCCTGCATGTTCTGCCGAAAAAGTCCCCACCTCAGCATAGGCTAGGCGATACCTAGAGCTGGTTTTCAGTTGGCAACTCGAGTAGTGACCCACGGACAAGGGCTGGTACACTTAAAAAGTATAGGTACCATTCATGCATATATATAGGGCAAACCAAATAAAAAGAAGTAATAAATGAATAGAAACACTTAAGAAAAATGTGACAAGATAATCTTATAAAATTTCTGATTATCTTTGTGATTTTTATCAAAATATTTTTAAATATTATTGAGATTTTGGCAGCCCTTAGTGCATGACGTGGCGACTGCTGAGAACAGTAGTCGCGACTTCAAGCACTGCACGATATGGGAAAAAATAGGACGATTCCAAATTTACGGAATAAATTAATTTGAATTTGCGAACTGGTATAACACTATAGGCCTTATAACATACTCAGAGTCGCTTAACGAGCCATGGAGAGAGCTATGCTCAGGGTTTCTCTACGAGATCGAATCAGAAATGAGGAGAAACGACGCAGAAGAACGTGGGTTACCGACATAGCCCAACGGATTAGTTCGTTGAAGTGGCAATGGGCAGGCCATATAGCACGGAGAACAGATGACCGTTGGGGCCGAAAAGTTTTCGAACGGAGACCGCGGATCGGCAAGCGTAGCGTAGGACGTCTACCAACTAGAAGGACGGATGACCTAGTAAAGGCCGCGGAATCACGATGGAAGCAGGCCGCCTCCAACGGTAGCAACTGGAAATCTATGAGGGAGGCCTATGTCCAGCAGTGGACGTATGGCTGAAATGATGAGGATAACACTATCCCTGACAACATTTCCCAAAAAAGTTGGATGTTTTTTAAATATTGATTACCTCATCATGTCTCATTTTCCTATGTCTCGTCACCATTTCTTCTTTAGAGAACCCTTTAAGGCAATCCACACATTTGTAAGGCGCAGCCAAATATTTAGGGTCTTTTCCTTTCGCGTTGTGCTCTTCAAGAGCCTCTACTTCTGTCAGCTGAGTTTTCAACCAATGTTGAGGATCTAAATGATTTTGCTTTCCTCCTGGGAACCTTTTCCTTTCCGTTGCTGGTTTCTTTTCACTCTTATCTGCTACACTTCTTCTACTTCTTTTATTTGTAGTTTTAGTTTTATCTGGTATATTTTTATCTTTAACTGCCTCTTTAGATGTTCTACCTTTATTTGGTTTTGTAGTAGTTTTGCTTTGTGTATCTTCGTCAATGACAAGATTTGGTGTTTCTTCAGTCTTATCCTCATATTTATTTAGAACCAGATCACTAAGGAAATTATCGTCACTCATTCCACAATCGTCATCTAAAAATGTATTGTTAGTATCAGCAATAACTGCAGCTATAGCTTCAGCGAAGACTTCGTTTTGTGAATTATTGTCATCAATATTGATATTTTCTTCGACTTTCATATTGTTATCATCAATTTGAAGGATATCCTTATTATCATCTGTTGTTATTAAGTCTATAGCATCATATTGATCAATATTTTCTGTAATTTTTTCTATTGGTTCACTTTTGCTGACATTTTCGAATGTAATCTCAGGTTCAGAACTATGTAGTAATGTTTCACTTTTAACTCTATATGTTTTAACTTTTTTGCTAGCAGTTATGATAGCTATAGGAGATATTAGATTTTTGTTCTGTCTGTCTGATTGACTGATTGAATTTAGTGTTATCTGAAAGATAATACTGTGGTTCTAAATTGTGTAATTAAAATAATTAAAAACATTACAGCATCATTTAAATTCAATTTGACTATTATTTTGAATACAGAGATTACATAAAGCTAAAAAATTTCGAAATTATGTAACTTAGTTTCTATATAACCCTTATTTGTCTTTATTTAACTATAAACTTTTTACAATATAATCTAGGAAACTGGCTAGAGTGTTTCGAAGATGAGCAAGAATATTTTTTAAGTAGATAATTATTTGAATAAAAAGGTATTGTATACCTATTTAGTTTTTTTTTCTGTAATCTGTAAATTTACAGAACAGAAAGAAATCTCGGCTTGTGTTACACTTAAAATTGGTTATTCATATATCTGTTCACTATATTCGATAAATCAGGAACAACAGGTTAACATGCTTTCTGATGCAAGGAAAGTAGTTCTTCAACCAATCAAACCTGGAAGATTTGGTGTGGGGTTTGAACCAACATCCTCTAAAACATATAGGTACTGCTATGTCACAGATGCTGTTGAAAAAAAACACTTACAGGTCCGTCCAGTAAGATACTCTTAAGTGTGTCCTCACCCGTAAAACATTTCTCTTTGAACTTGTGAAACTTATTCAGCATGGCAGCACAGAGGTAGCAAAAGTGGTGCGGGAGACCATCATTGAAGACCTGAGGACCATTTTTTTCAATTTATTTTAAAAAGCAACATAGAAGGTTTAGAAAAAAAAAACTGGGAGAGTGTAAATCAGGCTCACGCACGAAGGGTTCCTAACCAATTTTAAGCATCTACCTGTTGCCAAAAAAATGTTGTATGGGAACCCCCCTCAAATATTCATTTTCAGTATTTGTTGTTATAGCAGCAATAGAAATACATAATCTGTGAAAACTTCAATTGTCTAGCTATTGGGGTTCTTGAGATTCAACCTGGTGACAGACAGACATAAGGGAATCTAGTAAGTAATATAATAATAATGTACAGTCTTATTCTTTAGTAAACTTATTAAACTTTCTTAGACAGAAATAGAGAAATATCTCCACTATACAGAATCATCATCTTCAGCCCGTATAACGTCCACTGCTGAACATGGGCCTCCTCCCGAGAGAGGGTAGTTGCCATAGGCAGCATGCTTGGCGGGCGGGTTGGTAACCGCAGTATTATGTTGTTCCACACAAGGAAACGCTGCTGCCCATTCCTTGATATACGATTATTATAGATGAAGTTATAAAAATCGGGATCAATGGCTTAACATGCTTTTCCAAGGCACGGAGGGTAGTCCCTCAACCAACCAGACTTGGAAAGAAATCTTATAATTTACACAAAGATTATCTGCCTGGCCACAACCTCCAAGATTTAAAGTGAGCCAAATACCGCAATGCTACAGAGGTTGTCAGAATACCAAATTCAAATAAACATTCTATTCATTTATATAGTGTTACTGTGCATAACCACTCAACCGTGAACGGGCCCAAATTCCTAACAGTTGAGGGGTTAAGTAAGGGATTCTGATTAGGTGGTGTGAGAAACCCCAAGGACTTCCCCACCAATTTTCGCCAAAGCAGCCAATCTCTAAGGAGATTAGCTATATGTGTAGGACATATAATAATACACAAACAGACAATCACTCTTTATTCCATTAATCTCAAAACCCAGTGCAACTGTTCTACTGACACAACTGGTAAGAGATCAGGTGCAGGGACAGTCTAACAAGCTCTCTGAGGAATGACTGATACACAACCAAATTTAATTTAATTTCTAAATTTAACAAGGCTGTCAGTGTGAGTAATACGTCTTGTGGAGCAAGAATTCGTATGCTATGATAACTGCTTTACCTTCGTATGAGCTCCGGTAACCTTAATTCAGGTACAATTATAAGAAAAATAAAAAAATGAGGTTGCGTATTTTGTTGACATATCACACTTTAAGTTTAAACAAGTATATTTATACAAGTATATAATTAAATTTTAAAGCCACTACTTGCACTACTATATCAAAATACTAACCCTTTTAGCCATAACTTCTTCATAATACCATTTCAAATCATACTTATTAAAGGAGTACATTTTGACTCCTTTACACAAACATATTCGGCATATTTTAGGTTGAGACATATTGTACACGTGAAATGCTGCCTCTTTAATATTATAAGAATATAATCACATTGGCATTATGTTATTTATGTAGTGAAAGTTTACAAAATAAGAATTCGAAATAAATATTGATTTTCTAGATGACATTATATTGACATTTGTTTATTTATAATTGAGAATGTAATTTTAAGGATATGACATATCGTCGTAGTTCCTTGGAAAACACAATATCCATCGGCAATATCCATCGCACGCACGGATATAAATAGACCTAGATAACACAAGAGCAACTACTTCACGTGCCTAACTTACGTACAAAAATCGTAAGTGGCCACTTTTACACTCAGTCTGCATCGGTGTACAGCACTAGTCGGACGTCAGTTAAAAATATTAAAATGGTTAATTGTGCTGTTATAAATTGTTAAAACTGTACAAATGCGAGGAGAAAAAATAAAGTAAACGTTTCCTTCCATCGTTAAGTCATTTTGAGATTAATATCATGCGTAATTAATTTAAAAAACAATTATTTTTAATGTAATACCCTCTGGTAATACTAAATCTGAGAAAAACAAAACATTCTTTTACTTTTTACTTTTCTTTTTTACTTGAAGCGGTTGATGAGACGTTTTGTTTTAACAAGTGATGAATATCGAAACAAGTGATACTACCGTATATCACTTCGGTTTTATAGTACAGGGACTTTTATCATTTTTCTGCCAATATTAGCGATGAGTGCTGTTCAGTGGTCCCGATTGTTATTATATCATCTATAATAATCGTATATCAAGGAACGGGCAGCAGCGATTCCTTGTGTGGTACAACAAATTACTGCGGTCAGCAACCCGTCTGCCAAACGTGGTGACTATGGCAAATAATCATCACCGAAAGTGGCTGATAAACTGTTGAGGAAAAATGTCACTATTGATGTGTCTAAATTTGGCTTTAAAGTTATAGATCCGGTAGATATAATAAAAGTCTTTAAAACTATTAAACAAAAAGGCACAGAAGACATATGGGGACTGTCAACCAAAGCAATAAACTCCATAATTGACAGTATTGCCCCGATCCTAGCAGATATTTTCAATTCTTGTTTAAGAGATGGAATATTTCCAGACCTAATGAAAATTAGCAAGGTTGTTCCCATTTTTAAAGCAGGCTGCTCAAACAATGCTTCGAATTATAGGCCAATTTCTATACTACCAGCGCTAAGTAAAATATTTGAAAAAATAATGTTAAATCAAATGCTGGCATACTTTAACATAAATAATTTATTAAACAATGAACAATTTGGGTTCACGAAAGGCCAATCTACTCAAGATGCCGGTTCCAATCTAATAGAATCTGTATTTAAGGCTTGGGAGAAATCGCAGGATGCATTAGGTATTTTCTGCGACCTTTCGAAAGCTTTTGATTGCGTTGACCATAACACGCTTATTATGAAACTTAAATACTACGGATTCACTGACTCAGCACTTGATCTTATAACATCTTATTTAACAGGTCGAGAACAAAGAGTATCTATTGGCAATGTAATTTCCGAAGGTTCTACTGTCAAAATAGGAGTTCCACAAGGGTCAGTCCTAGGTCCATTTTTGTTCTTAATCTACATTAACGATCTTCCAAATGTTGTCAAAAATGAGTGCGATATAGTTTTATTTGCAGATGATACATCCCTTATATTTAATGTAAATAGAAAAGACAAAAGTGTTACAGAGTTAAATCGCACACTCGCTTTAATCTCGGAATGGTTCTCCGCCAATAATCTCCTTCTTAATGCAAGTAAAACGAAATGTATTAGATTTTCATTACCAAATGTGTCGAATAACATTCCTAATGTAGAATTAAATGGGGAGCCATTAAGCTTAATTCCATCAACATTTTTTTTAGGAATTACTCTTGACTCCAAGTTGCATTGGGGACCACATATAGAAAGACTATCTGAAAAACTAAGCTCTGCATCTTATGCGGTCTGGAAAATCCGACAAATGACTGATATAGAAACAGCTAGATTAGTTTACTTTGCTTACTTTCATAGTGTAATGTCATACGGGATCCTATTATGGGGATCGGCCGCAGATATCCAAAGTATTTTCATACTACAAAAGAGAGCAATCCGTGCTATTTATAAAAAAAGAAGCCGTGATTCTCTTCGTAGTCTATTTAAAGAAGTTAATATACCTACCGTGCCTTCCGAATACATATACCAAAATATAGTTTACGCCCGTAAAAACATAAATAAATTCAGCAAAAAGAAGGACGTACATAATTTTAACACTAGGAACAAAGATAAGATCATTACACCTTTTTATAGAGTAAATAAGACAAGTAAATCATTTCTTGGAAATTGTATTATATTCTATAATAAACTTCCTTTAATTGTGACAGCTTTGCCAGACCATAAATTCAAAAAGTATGTGAAAAAGGTCCTTATGACTCGTGGCCACTATAATATTAAAGAATATGGATGATGGAGATGTTTGGCGGATGAATCCATCGGTCTCATTCATCCATGTTCAGCAGTGGACATTATACGGGCTGATGATGATGAAGCTTTGTTGACGGGAAAAAGCAATGAATATTGACAAAAGCAGCATATCTGACTGTTGATGTACTGAACATCACAACTGATGAAGTTAGTTATTTGATAAGTATATAGTACCTTCGAGCTTTTAGAAGTGCATAAAGTTATAAATGTTGAATTTGACCAAACAAATGAAAATTTTGAGGGATCGAAACTGCCGCAAAGTCCAAAAAATACACGACTTGGTAGCGTTAATAGAATGCTTAAAAAAAGTTAATCAATGATGAACAAACTAAAGTGCTTAAAACAACCAACATTACAACTCAAGAACTTTATTTTAGACAGTTGAAGAACAAAAACGTTGTCAGTACGTCGAAGTATACACCAGCATTACGAAATACTTACAATTTTGTAAAAAAAAATATATTCCTAATCTCATTACTCTGTCTATCTCATTACTCTGTCTATCTCATCACTCTGTCCATCTCATTACTCTGTCTATCTCATTACTCTGTCTATCTCATTACTCTGTCACAAAATCGATACATAAATCGATTTGAATTCTTATACAAAGGCGAACTTTATTTAAAATTGAGTACGCCTTTGAATCGATTTGTTTTTCCCATCGCTAAATAGTGATTTCGACGTCATAATAGGTATTCAAAAAATGGCACGCTTGGTTTTCATACAGATCGTGATACTTGTGTCATCTATGTCTGTGATCGAACGTCAAATAACAGTAATATATAATATATGCGATATTCATTGGCCAACGTGCATTTTATACATAAATGACTGATGATTTCATTCTGTTAACTTGTATAATTAAAATTTGAATGTCACTCTTCAACTTTTAGGTATGATTTGCACTAAATGGCAAATTATTTTAGATTAGGACTATTTTACAATCTTTGAACAATATTAAATCGTTTAAACAGTATGTGTGGCAGTACAGTCTATAATATCAAGCCACGCTTGGTAGCTTATCTGCAGGAAGCTTCCACAATACTCAACGGCAGCCAAAATATATTTTTTTTACATTATTCTTCTATCTTCTTTATTAGAGTTTAGTGACTTTGTTCGCGGGGCACCTTAAACCTGCTGGTACTTTCTTAATTTATGTCTAAGCCATTCTCTGATATTATACTCTCTAAAGAGCTGGTGTTGGTGGCAACACTAATATTTTGATGTCAAATAGAACGAAATAAATAAAATTAAATAAATACCAATACGAATCTTGTAAGAATCCTATTTATCTATTATCGATCATTCTTAAAATTATTTGTATATTATTAATATGATTTAGGAAATAATAATGTCTAATATACAAGTATGTCGCATCTGCCTGTGTAAAGGTGTGAAAATGTACTCAGCTAATAAATATAACTTGAAATTGTATTATGAAGAAGTTATGGTTAAAAAAGTAAGTAATTTATTTTATGGCGACAACCATGTACCTATTCCCTAAGAAAACCTACTGACCTTGAATTCGTAGTTTCAATGTATTAATTAAATGTTTTGAACACTTTATGGAAAAGTTTACCTTATACTATACTAGCGGCCCGCCCCGGCTTCGCATGGGTGGACTTTTATACCCTACCCCTGCCCTACCCTACCCCTACCCTACCCCTACCCCTACCCTACCCTACCCTACCCCTACCCTACCCCTACCTCTACCCTACCCCTACTCTACCCCTACCCTACCCTACCCCTACCCTACCCCTACCCTACCCTACCCTACCCTACCCTACCCTACCCTACCCTACCCTACCCTACCCTACCCTACCCTACCCCTACCCAAAAGTATCCTATGTCCTTCTCCCAGTTCTTAGCTACCTCCCTACCAATTTTCAGCCAAATCGGTTCAGCCGTTCTTGAGTAAATAGTGTAACTAACATGACTTTCTTTATTTTTTAAAATGTATTCTGCTATTCGGGACGGAAACAAATCCAACAAATCAAAAACCATGGCAATCGGTCCAGCCGTTCTCGAGTTATAAGTGTTGTAACAAACACGACTTTCTTTTATATATATAGATTTCAAAATTGAGACTAATAAAATTCGACCACCGGCAGGATTTGAACCAGCCCCCCTAACTACTACTACATCTACTAACTAACGTCCCCCGTGTGTTTTTCTATTAATCATTTTTGTGAAAGAGTACATATCAGATATAGATAAACTTGAACTTTTTACTACCTTTTATTTTTTATCCAGGGGAAATGCTTTTACACATTCCCACCGCCGCTGCAGCGTATTCGCGCGCTGGCGGTGGGATATGTGGGACTCGCCATCTCCATAGTGTGGTATGCTAACTCATACCACAAGGAGAGTACCCTACACCACTAAAACCCCCCGGACACTCCTTTGATGGGCTGTTGGTGGGGGCAAACTTTTAGTACCTTCTATAAGATTAGTAAAACACTGTTATCTTACACTGTCGTTTTGTGGAGCACTATGTACAAACAATATTGTAAAACTGTAATAAATAAATAAAAATAATACATTAGTAGTTCATAGTGCACTCAGGAGCTTTGTGAACTGGTATTCAGGTTAACCTTAGAGTCCTACATACTCTACTGTGTATCTTGGTAATGGAGATGCCTAATGCATTCATATTGAGTTACCTTATAGCAATCTGTGCAATCTTTAATTATGTAATTTTTAATCTTGAAGGTAGAAAAATGTTACCAATAAAAGTTGATTATAAATAACTAACTTCCCACATGCGCTTTCACCCGCGTAACTCCCGTTACCGTGGGAACTTTATAATTAAATATAGCCTATATTAATCAGTGATAAAGTAGCATTCAAATGGTGAAAGATTTTTTTAAATCAGTCCACTCCTTTTTGATCCAATTCATTACAAACATACTTACATACAAATCATACCTCTTTATTATATTAGTATAGATAATCAACTCTACTATTTATTAACTAGGTCCCTAAAGGAGATAGTCTTCCGCAATTCTTCTGCTATCTGTGTGCTGGGATGCTGTACAAGTTACATAAGTTCAGAGAGAAATGTATTGCTGGAGCAAAGATGCTCAAAGTCCTAGCCAGAACTGGCCCTGTAAGTAACACAATTTATTTTTGTGATGATAATTTTAATGGATAATTATATAATTTCAAGTATTGTTTTAAACATTTTTTATTTAATGAATAAAATCAGGTGTTACTGTTACAGGCAATCCATACTTATCTAAATAAAATAAAAAAAACATCTAGTATTAATTCCACTCAAGTGTGTATAAAAGCTGGGATGTACTTATTGCATCATCCTCCTAGTGCAAAAAGTACATCCCAGCTTATAGACACAATTTTGAGTGGAATTAGTACACTTTTAAGCCTCTATGCCCAGATTCTACTGACATTAATCCATGTGATCCAGGGGCCTTTATAAATATACAATTTAGAAAGATCCAGGCTGGTGTGGTGATCAACCTCACTGGATCCTGTATTTTAAGTGTAAAATTTATTTTATGAATTGTATGTTTGATAAGTTCCCAGCAACAATTTATTTAATTTGATATATATACTTATTTATTTACCAATTACAATACTAATTAATGCCTAAGCATTAATTTCTTCCAGATGACAATAGATTCCATCAACCAATCAGAAAGGCGAAGCAATAACCTTATATCTCCTATATCAGTGATAAAACCAAGTGATAAAGTAAAAACATGTTACATTACTAGTAATAACAAAAAACGCAATATTAAACTCGAAAAAGTATTAGTTAAAATTGAGAATAAATGTGATTATTCAGATAATACTGAACTTAAAAATATTGATATTGACAGTGACTATGATATCACAGATGTAATGAGTCCAAGAGAAGAAAAACTTATAAATATAGATGATTTAAATAATAAACTTGATAGTACAGTTAGTATTGAATGTAATATTGCTGATAGTGGCCCCATAGCTAATGTTATAGCAACAGTTTTAAATACTGATGATAAAACATTTCTTAATATTGACAACAGAGTTAGTGAAGACAGTTTCAACAATGTATATATAAAAGAAAATGGTACTGCAACTGTAAAAGAACAAATGTATGATTCAGATAATGAAGCAACTCTTATTATAGACGAAATAAATACTCCTAAGCCTATAAAACAGTCCAAAAATAAAACTACCAAGACAAAGAGAAACATATTAAAACAACAAGCAAGACAGAGAAAGCAAAAACGATTTGAAAAGAAAGTTTCACCACAAAGGGTACTAGAGCCTGAACACTGGTTGATGATACATTTGACAGAGGAACGAGCTTTGGAGGAACATAGGGCAAAGGCTCAAGACCCTAAATATTTAGGAGCTGCTTTCAGTTGCGAAGATTGCCATATAGGATTCTCTAGAGAAGAAATGCAGATTAGACATAGGAAGTTAAAACATGATGAGGTGTGTAAGTATAGGACCTCACTAGTACGGCGACACTACGAACAAATACATTTCACTGGTTGTTCCTGCAGTATGGCCGCCTGCATATGGTTATAAGAGTTTGTTTTCACGAAATTGTCGTCGAGTCGCTGTACCAGTGGGCCCCTCGGCTAATAGTTCGATTAAAGCCGCTGTTCGCCGCCTGACGAAAGCTTAAAAACAGTGTACCTACATCAATTCATCATCATCAACTCCTTGGCCTTATTCCAATTTGTATTGGTGTCGGCGAAACACGTGTTTCTCTTCCATTCTGTCCTGTCACTCTATCACTAACTCCCTTTACCTTCATATGGTACACCATCCATTCATCTATTCTGTGGCGAGGAGACCAAAGAAAAGATGGGTGGATATGGATATAGTTAGAGGAAGAGGGATCTTCCTCTGCATCCATTTAAATCCCAGTGAAGTAAAGTGATTCCCAAAATATACCAGGTAGCGTCCACGGGAGACTAGCGTAAATAAAATCGGTTTCCCATGTTGTAAGTGTGTAATGATAAGAAGGCAGGTTGTAAGATCCAAGACATTTAGGTGTCCTGGACCAGCCTGAGCCTACCAGCTTATAGTCTCGTAGCGGGAGTATGGGAGGGATTTTTATTACCTATGAGCCCAAAGTGTCCTACTGCAGGACACAGGCCTCCTTTCCATCTTTCCATTTTTCCCTATCATAAGCCACCTGAGACCAATCGTCACTAACGAGTCAAGTTAATGGGCCAACTGCCGTCGCAGATTCCTGGTAGGGATTAGTCCGATAAAATGATAGAAAGGCAAGTAACAGGGAGTCCACCAAAACGAGAAAATTAATCGCCTTTTTGGCGCCTATTGGGCCAATATTTGCGCCTTTATTTTAGTTACATTCGAATTATTCTCCTCTTCACATGACAATTTCAAATTCAATTTTTTTCTTTTGCAGTCCATTGGGAAATTTGAATGCCGGTTTTGCAGCAGACGTTTCAGAGTCAAGAATCAATTGTCTAAGCATCTGCAAGTGCATTTTACTAAGTTCAAATGCTTAAGGTGCAATCTAATATTCTCGATTAAGTAAGTTATTTGTCTGTATATTATTATTTCCTCCCAAATTAATAGATGTTCTAAGGTGACCACGAACTTAAATTGCACCGGTGCCTCAGTGGCTACAGTATAATAATATGCAGTAGTTGCTTTCGAGGCCTAGTGTTTTGAGTTCCCCCCTCGTCCTCCTGACCCTTGTTTGCGAAGAACCATCCGAAGCCCTCGTAGACCTGAAGTCCAAGAGGCCTCGAACTGTAAAGTAGAGCGACAGTTGCAAAACTCCCCTAAAATACTAAAAGTCATAATCCCTCAATCTCATCGCCAGCGACCGCCCTGAGACGAGGTCCAAACCCCACAGGGGGCGCCCTCTTGGGCAGGTTGCTTAGTTTGTTGTTTTTAAACCATTTATTAAGGCTGGAGTTCTGCTCGCCTTTATGCACGATGAATTAGCAAATGCCTCGTGGCTAACTACGTATATACGTCTGAAAAGGAAAAAAGAACAGGTTTGCTTAGTTTGTAGATTTTAAACCATTTATAAAGTCGAAAGTGTTTTGAGTTCGAATGCACATCCGGGATTATGGCAATACCCCTCAACGACCCTAGCTTGCCAAGGTCTGTTAAGAGAAGGCCCATGTTCAGCAGGGAAGTGGCGGTTACAGTAGAGAAATCCTACTAATATTATAAACGCGAAAGTTTGTAAGTATGGATGGATAGGTGGATGGCTGTTTGTTTGTTACTCTTTCACGTAAAAACTACTGAACGGAATTGGCTGAAATTTTGCACCGGGATAGGTTGGATTAACATATAGGCTACAAAAAATCACGCTCCGACCCACTGGAGCAGAGTACCGCGGGGCGCAGCTAGACTTTCATAAAACAACACTACCCTGCTTAAAAAGCACTCTGGTTTCGCGCCCGTGTCGCCGCCCGGACTTCTTATTTTGCATGATCCACGATACCAAGATTCAGTTACCAGATAAGAAATAAAAATACACCGTAATTTTTCAATTTCGGTGACAATCAATTTATTTGTAACTTCCAGCATCTAATAAGCAAACAGAACAAACCCATTTTCAAAGCAAAATTATGTTTACCTTAGTAAATCCGCCATTGTTTTTATTTTCAGAACCAGCGCTCAATTTCATAACGATTCACATAACGGTTTCACAAAGAAGTGCGAACTTTGTGGAGAAGAGTTTATGTAAGTATATCAGTCACGCATCTAGAAGGCTACATTGTTTTTTGTTTTCGGACGGACATATGTATTTAGCCCTGAGGCTTTTACTACTTCACCGGGCATAAAGGCAAGCACAGCTCCAGCCTAGATAAATGGTTTAAACACTGCAAACTAAGCAACCTGCGATAAACATCTATAACGATAAAACTGAAGAATTTTGATTTATGTACAATTTTTTTTTAATATATATTTCCAGACTATCATGGACATCTCATTCTATTTTTGTAATAGTAACACGTTTTATATTGTAATATTGTAATTAATACAATTAATCTGTTAAACCTCGATATCCTAAAAGTCATAATCCCTCAATCTCATCGCCAGCGACCGCCCTGAGCCGAGGTCCAAGCCCCACAGCGTCCTCTTGCGCAGGTTGCTTAGTTTGTAGTTTTTAAACCATTTATTAAGGCTGGAGCTCTGCTCGCCTTTATGCCCGGTGAAGTAGCAAAAGTCTCGTAGCTACCTACATAAATCAAAGGGGGAAAAAAAAGCACCTCGTTATCATTGTAACAACTGTACCTTTATCCACCCGTGTTTATGGACAATAAATGAATTATTAATGATTGTTTATAGCCATATATCGACGTACTATACGCACCTACGTTCACATCGCAGCGAGCACGTGTGCACGTTGTGTGGCGCCTCCTTCGTCAGCACTATGGGACTTAAAATGCACAAGAAAAGAAAACATTTAGTGCAGACTATGGTGAGTAATTTGTTACACCATACACTGCCACAACGTCCACTGCTGAACGTGGGACTAGTCCTGAGGGAGGGTTTTCGCTAGAATCACCACGGCAAGAGGGATGGTGGCCCCAGTTATGTATAATAACACAGAGAAACGCTGCGGCCCGTTATCTATACTAATATTATAAAGCTGCAGAGATTGTTTTTTGTTTGAACGCGCTAATCTCAGTAACTAAAGGTCCGATTTCAAAAAATCTTTCAGTGTTGGATAGTCCAGTTATCGAGGAAGGTATAGGCTATTATTACGAAGTTCCCACGGGCACGGGAGCTACGCGGGTGAAACCGCGCGCGGGAAGCTAGTCTGGTATACAATTATTATAGATGACTAGCTTTGCCCCGCGGTTTTACCCGCGTTACTTTGCTCCAGTGGGTCGGAGCGTGATGTTTTGTAGCCTTTATGTTAATCCAGCGTATAACCTATCCCGGTGCCAAATTTCAGCTAATTCCGTTTTGTAGTTTTAGCGTGAAAGAGTAACAAACATTCATCCATCCATCCATCCATATTCATAAACTTTTGAGTTTATAATATAAGGAGGATAGGATGTATTATATCTTTCATATAAATATATATAATATTCACCAACCTTTGTTACAGCCAGTTCAAAACGACAACATGCACTGTTCTTTATGCGACATAATATTCGAGAACCGACACGCTTTCGACGAACATCTCATACACTCCACTATGCACGCTGACAGAACTGAGTGAGTATAATAGGCAAGAGGCAAGATTTTGAAATCCTCTTGCGCAACGTGGGTAGTCATTTTCTAAGTACGAAAAACACAATATTTCGGTAATAAATTTAAATTTAACGAAGTTTAAGCCATATTTTATTAAATTTTAAATAGCGCGCGAAAAAAGGCCTCAAGTGTCATGGCGTCGGCTATGACGTCACGCTATTGTAAAAAATGTCATTGAGTCCGCCAAACCTAACGTAGTGGTTAAATTCTCTTTGATGGTTACAATATCGTGACGTCATGCGCCGTGATTGGTGTTTCAGTCAAACTGGCCGATTACAGTATTTTAATCTTTTATTTTATTAAAAATCACATTAATCTCAAGGTTATATATAAAAATAAATAAGTGTAATAATTTCTTTTTATATGTACTTTCCCCTAAAAACATTAAATCTTTAATTTTTTGATACTGTCGTCACGCCCATTAAAGGACAATTTAAAAAAATATTATATAATTCTAAATAATTTTGTGGTCACACCATAGATACATTAATTTGTTGTGCATTTGTATATTATTGTTATATTGATTTTAGTTTTAAGTACATACTTACTGTGACATACTTAGATATTTTATATTGAAAATTGTGAGATCTTATTTGTTAATTATTGATTCTTATTTTGTTATGATTAGACTATCCTATATGTATTTTATTATTTGAATTATATAATGCAATACATACTTGCTAAATACTATCAAACAAAATGAAATAATTGTTAATGAATAAATAAATAAAAAAATAAAAAACACGTATACATAGAACATCAACATAGACAACCTCCGTAGCTTAGCCATATTTGGCTTGCTTTAAATCTCGGAGATCATGATTTCGATCTTCACGCCGGACAAGAATTCTTAGTGTAAATTCTAAGATTTCTTTCCGGGTCTGGTTGGTTGAGGGGCTACCTTCCGTGCCTCGGAAAGCAGCGTTAAGCCGTTGGTCGCGATTGTTATATCATCATCTACATATAATAATCGTATATCAGGGAACGGACAGCAGCGTTTCCTTGTGTGGTACAACATAATTCTGCGGTCACCAACCCGCCTGCCAAGCGTGGTGACTATTGCAAATACCCTTCCTCGGGAGGAGGCCTATGTTCAGCAGTGGACGTTATACGGTCTGATAATGATTTATCATATGATGACATGATTTAACATTTATCTAAGATTATTAAACAGAGATAGTTATTTGTAAATAAATAACCGGCCAAGTGTAAGTCGGACTCGCACACGAAGGGTTCCGTACCATTCTCAAGTGCCAGTTGCCGTTATTGATATCGAGTAAAAAAAAAATGTTGTATGGGAGCCCCCCTAAATATTTATTTTATTTTATTTTTAATATTTGTTGTTATAGCGGCAACAGAAATACATCATGTGTGTAAAATTTCACCTGTCTACTTATCGTGGTTCTTAAGATACAGCCTGGTGACAGACCGACATCGAAGTTTTAGTAATAGGGTCCCGTTTTTACCCTTCGGGTACGGAACCCTAAGAACCACCTCTGATTACTATTTGAATACTTCATTGAATAATTATATTTTAGGCAGTCTTCTAAAAGCAGCCTGCCTCTATTGCTTCTTAAAGGAAACAAGAAAATTCAACGGCGAAACCATTGCAGCAGATGTTACTGTCGTATTGTATGTATGCTAGTCCTACTAATATTATAAACGCGAAAGTTTGTAAGTATGGATGGATGGATGTTTGTTACTCTTTCACGTAACAACTACTGCATGGATTTGACTGAAACTTTGCATGGTGATAGTTAATTAGCTCGATTAACATATAGGCTACAAAAAATCACGCTCCGACCCACTGGAGCAGAGTAACGCGGGTAAAACCGCGGGCGCAGCTAGTACTAATATATAAAGCTGAAGAGATTGATTGTTTGTTTGTTTGAACATGCAACGTCAGGAACTACTGGTCTCATTTGAGGTGTTTCAGTGTATGATAGCCCATTTGTTAAGGAAGACTATAGGCTGTTTTTAATTATGAAGTTCCTACGGGAATGGGAGTTACGCGAGTAAAACAGCGCGTGGGAAGCTAATCTAGTTATATTAAAGTCAATAAGTTGTTTAGAGATGATAAGACACAATTGGTCGCTGCTATCAACAATAATTTGAAAAACGTTGCGACAATCTCCGTAGCGTTGCGGTATTTGGCTTGCTTTAAGTCTCGCTTGTCGTGGGTTCAATCCCTACGCCGGACAGGAAATCGTTTGTGTTAATTAAAAAATTGAAAAAATTCTCTCCGGGTCTGGTTTGTTGAAGGACTACTCTACGTGCCTCGAAAAGCAAGATAAGCCGTTGATCCCGATTATTATAACATAATTTACAATAATGCTATATCAAGGAACGGGCAGAAGCGTTTCCTAGTGACCAACCCACCTACCTAGCGTGGTGACTTTGGCAAATGCCCTTCCCCGGGAGGACGTTCTTGTTCAGCAGTGTGGACGTTATACGGGTTAACATTTGAAAACGACATTATTTTTTTAAAATAACACCTTATTGTTTTTAAGTCTTGTTAACGAGATGCCTAAAATAATTATGGAAGGAAGTTTCGTCCCATTAACGACTTTGGAGGGACCAAATTATGTTGATCATAGCCGGCAGTAGTTATAACTAATGGCTCCGGTGGTTTTAAGCAAAGAACAATAATATGACCTTAAACATTTCTGGTAGTTTGATGTGCCGTTGTAAGCGAAGTTATTATAGATGATTTTGACTGAAGGCCGAATATGGGATGACATTATAATTAGTAATGGCACTGGAGACAATGTATCCTGATAGTTCCGTTTAGCACGTTTAAATAAACTGTTAGTTGGTATAAACTATGATAAATCTCTATCATTAATGTATTATTTCAGTGTAACAGAGGTTTTGCAAGCAAAACGTCATACTTGATACATCACACGGTCGAACACCCAGACGCACCACACCCCGAAACGCGAAATCCCGGCAAATCGCAACTTGGAAAGTCACATCTCGGAAAAACGGAGGCCGGAAAGTCACATCCCAGAAAGTCGCAAAAGGGAAAATCTATTTCTACTTCACATATTTCGGACGAAAGAGTTGTCTGCGAAATTTGTGGGATATCGTTAGCGGTTAGTATATTGTTTTTTCTATGAAGTGTTAGAATATACCGCCCCATAGCTCCCATGGGTGCCGTAAGATTAAGGGACATACAGCTGATGGATAAACAGCAGCATCTATCAACTCAAGGTTACTCGCCATCTTACTGCGATCATTAATCTGATAGGTTGTAAAGTAAATATAAGACCTAGAGACGTACTGGCCTTTCTGTACTGTGAAGAAGCAAAAGCCTCGAGGCTAAATACTACCGAGCTATACATAAAAAGCCTACATTTTTATTTACCCTATTAATAAGTAGTGATGAGCGTTGAATGAACGAACTAGTTAATTCGACCGTCGACGTACTGTGAACGAATCGACGGTTCACCGTTATACGATGGACTAGTCGAATCCGTAGACGCCTCAGAGGGCTCAACTGAAACTCGCAACGCGACGACCGACGACGCGCGACGGCGACGACGGCGAGACGGGACGAGAACGTAGTCGGGTGATATAAATTCATTCGTCCGTTGAAATATCGTGCAAACAAATTTGAACTTTAAATCTAGTTGAAGGGTGTTGATATTTGTTCGGGTCGAATGATATTATTGTTGTGCTATGTGTAGAAAGGATGCCGAAGGAAAGGTCTATTTAATAAAAATAATGTAGATATATAAAATCAGTTGATGTTCTAAATACGCCAGAATAGTGAATAAAACTTTATAATTAATTCTATTCAGTATTCAACCAGTCCTAAGCATACGAGAGACTAGTCTAAGTCTACCGCCTTTGTCGCCGCCGTAGACTAAGTTAACGCGTACACTAGTCGACGAATTCAACTAGTTGATCGACTAGTCGATGAACGAAATTGGACGGTCTCGTTTCGTTGACGTCAAATACGTCGATGACCCATCACTGTTAATAAGGCTAGAGCCCTGATCGCATTCTGACTGAACAAGTAGCAAAATCCTCGTGGCTAAATATGAACGACCTATGCAAAAAAAGACTAGCTTTCTTTTGAACCCTTTTAATAAGGCTAGAGCCCTGCTCGCCTTTCTGCCTGGTGAAGTAGCAAAATCCTCGTGGCTAAAAACATATGAATGACCGATACAAAAAATACTTTACCGTTATTTTTTCAAGCATTATTATTAATTGTTGCACGCTTAAAATCTCGGAGGTCGTGAGTTCGATCCCCACGCTCGACAAGAAATCTTTGTATAGATTCCAAGATTTCATGTTTACCAAGAAACGGGCAGCAGTGTTTCCTAGTATGTTACAACATAATACTGCGGTTACCAACTCGCCTGACAAGCGCGGTGACTATGGCAAAAACTCTCTCTCGGCCTCCTCCCGAGAGAGAGTTTTTTTCCCTCGTTCAGCAGTGGACGTAGTACGGGCTTATGATGATGATGATGATTGTCTGGTGTGTCCAGATCATTTTACCTTCTGTAAAAGTGTGTTGTCCGGTGTTTCCAGATCAACAGCATGCCGTCTCACATAAACTCGCACACTCGAGAGAAGATGTTCTCCTGTCCCACTTGTGGTATGAAGTTCACGCTCAAAGCGAACGTGGCGAGACATATGGTGGTAAGATTTTATAAGATACTAGCGGCCCGCCCCGGCTTCGCACGGGTGGACTTTTATACCCTACCCCTGCCCTACACTACCCATGCCCTACCCTACCCCTACCCTAACCCTACCCTACCACTACCCTACCCCTACCCTATCCTACCCTACCCCTACCCTACCCCTACCCTACCCCTACCCTACCCTAGCCCTACCCTACCCCTACCCTACCCTACCCCTACCCTACCCCTACCCCTACCCCTACCCTACCCCTACCCTACCCTACCCCTACCCTACCCCTACCATACCCCTACCCTACCCCTACCCTACCCTACCCCTACCCTAAATATTATTTAAAATTTGACACTGCGATGGTAGCGCCGTCTGTCGGATCCAATGTAAAACATTCCAAAATCAACAACTACTAATAAATTAAAAATTAATTAAAAAAACATTGTCCAGCGGACAAAATTGTGAATCTAAACCATTCCCAGATCCCCTTGAACACACACAAAAAATTTCATCAAAATCGGTCCAGTCGTTTGAGAGAAGTTCAGTGACATACACACTCACAGAAGAATTATATATATAAAGACTAGCTGACCCGACAGACGCCTGTCCTGTCTTAACTAAAACTCTAAATTAAATTGAACTTTTAATATTACGCATGATAGCACTGAACTAACCGTGATGTGCACTAAGAGTAGCACGCATTCTGTCAATGTTATGTCAAACGCCATAAGATTAAAATAAAATAATTTATATCGTCAAAAAAGCTAAGGTGACAGTAGAAAATTTTATATGGTGGTAAAGTATTCTGTCTTAATTTTTCTAATTATCTTCTGGCAATAACAAACAACAAAAAAATAATTACCGAAATCGACCCCACCGTTCTAGCGTGATGTCGTGACCAAGGGAAATAGGGATTCATTTTTATATATATAGATAGAAGAATTTTCAAAATCGGTTCAGTAGATCCAAAGATTACGCCCTCGTTACAAACTTTAAATCTTCATAATATGAGTATAGATTTTTATTATTATTATATTATTATAAGCTTTATTTTCCAACTAACAAATTCTATAAGAAGACATTATTTTATAAATTTTTGGTATTTCATCTTAGTTCCTTGTTATGTCACCTCTCTATGGGTAATAGCCTCCTCCATCTCTCTCTGCCATTAACTTCTTGCATCCATCTATCTCCTGCGATGTTTATTATATCATCAGCCCTTCTTTTCTTTGGTCTTCCCACGATTCTTTTGCCTATTCTACCCTTTTTTTGTCTGGGGAGACCGCTGCGATGTTTCCGCGCTAACTGTGGGGTATGTGGGACTCGTCTTCTCCATAGCGGTGGTATTCTAATTATGCCACGAGGAGAGGACCCACTGAAACCCCTCGGTTATTCCTCCGACCGCCGCGCCTTTGGGGAGGGACCAAGGAACCCATGGCTTTCTATTTTGTCTTTAAACCTTCCGATGCCCTCGTAGACCCGAAGTCCGTGAGGCCCGCGAACTGTAAAGTAGAGCGAATCCAGAATCACACTATGAACACCCGACGCGACGCGACGTGTCGTGTTCATAGTGTGATTCTGGTCTATTGATATATTTGGTTATATCTGGTTTCCGCCTTTATAAGTTAAACTTTAAAGAAAAAGTAAACAGATGGCGCTGAAAGAACATTTTTCTTAATGACCCGTGTTCTTTGCCTGAACATGTACTTTCTAATTTATTAACCGACTTTAAATAAACAGGATTTTCGAGTTTCTATGTTCGACTGTATGTTTTTTTATTTAGGTATATTCACCGATTTTTTAAATTCTTCTTTTATTCGAAAAAGTGAACTTCCGCGGGGGTCGCAGTGGAGCCAAGTCAGGATCTGATAGTGAAATTGGGGGAAATTGAAGGAATCCTTCAAATTTCAGAAGCACGTATACAATGTTTTTCAATTGATTATGTTTTGTATACAATGTTTCAGACACATACCGGCGAGAAACCCTTCAAATGTTCGTTATGCGAGAAGCGATTCACACAGAAAGGCAGCATGCACCTACACTACCGCACATACCATATGAAAGAATCTTATCCTAAGAGGTAAGCAAACTCTTTACTAATATGTAAGATGAAGATTTTGTTTGTTTGATTTGAAAAATTATTTCATCATCATCATCATCAACAGCCCGTTTACTGCTGAACATGGGCCTCCTCTTAACAGACCTTGGCAAGCCAGGATCGTAGAGGGATATTGCCATAATCACCACGCTTGGCAGACGGATTGGTGAACGCAGTAAGATGTAAACCTTGAGCTAATAGATGCTGCTGCCCATCCATCAGCCATATGTCCCTTAGTCACCTTTTACGACACCCATGGGAGGACTTGGGGTGGTCTATTATAAGCCGGAAGCCACACGGCAAAAATTATTCATCATCATCATCAGCCTGTACAACATCCACTGCTGAACATGGGCCTCCTCCCAAGGCAGGGTTTTGCCATAGTCACCACGCTTGGCAGGTGGATTGGTGACCGCAGTATTATGTTAAAATACACAGGGGAAACACTGCTGTCCGTTCCCTGGTATACGCTTGTTATAGATGATGATATAACAATCGGGATCAACGGCTTAACGTGCTTTCCGAGGCACGGAGGGTAGTCCCTCAACCAACCAGATCCGGAAAGAAATCTTAGAATTTACACAAAGATTTCTTGTCCGGCGTGGGGATCGAACCCACGACCTCCGAGATTTAAAGCGAGCCAAATACCGGTACGCTACGGAGGTTGTTGTTGTTGTGTAGAAAATTATTTCAGCGTTAGATAATCCATTTATTGAGGTTATTTTATTTAGAAGGTCCCACAAGAACGGTCACCTTTTACGACACCCTTAGGAGGTATGGGGTGGTCTATGCTAAGTATTGAAAATACACGTTCAATAGTTACTTTTGTAATAATTACATTTGTTACAGAAATCGAAGACCAAAAATCTCTCAAGACACGTCTGTTTTAGAGGATGTTAGAAGTGGACAGGATGCTGAAGTGAGATTGAAGATTCATTCATGGCGTCATGATATTCAGTCCATCGGATCTCGCTAATATATTGATATTACTGACAGTATCTTGTTTCATTTGAACCTTTGAACTGTAAAAATACTTACGCAATTATAACTATCAGTTTAGGAGCATGTCGAACCACATAAATACACACACTCGCGAGAAGAAATTAACATGCGCGACCTGTGACATGCCGTTCATCAGTAAAGGCAGTTTGAAGCGACACCAGCTGGTAACTAACAATTAACAGTTTAATTTAACGTGTTAGTTAAAATATATATTTTAAATTGATTTATTGATGTTTCCTAAATTAATTTAAACCATGCTTTTCAAACTTAAATTATCGTACGATAAATCTTCTTTAAGGATCACACCTCTCCTATATATGGGCTATTTTTAAAGGCAAAAAAAAATAGGTAACTGCTTTTTTATTTCAGACACACACTGGCGAGAAACCCACCCTTTGAATGTTCGCTCTGTGATAAGAGGTTCACACAAAAGTGTAGTATGCAGCTACACTACCGCACCTTCCATCTCAAGGAACCTTATCCGAAGATGTAATCCATTACATTACATATATATCTGATGATGTATCCCATTAAATCAATGCAGTAAAAATCTACAAAGTTTTTCTTTAATATAAATATAAAATGTTGTTTACAGAAATAGAAAAAAAATCAAGAAACATCTTTGATCGAAACAATGGAGAAAAGCTTTTTTTAAATTGTTTCGAAAAAAATATTCGGAAGCAAGTTTAAAGATTGATAGATGACGTTACTAACTATACTTTGTTATAAATACAATGGATTTCAGACAAGGCGGTGGATATTGCTATCTCCCTCATATAGTTGACATATTCCCTCCCAAGAAGATAACTGGTGCAATTCTAAAGTCTTATTCACGGAGACGCGCGGCCTGTACTAAATTTATACATATAGCACTATATAAGCGTATTAACGGAGACACGTTTTTATTTATTTATTTAAGGTTATGCACGTTATAAACAAGCGTACAGAAGCAGACTTAACGCTAAAGTCATTATCTGCCAGTCAACCTTAGGGTGGTGACGAGAAGGCCCTACAGGGGGCGCCCTCTTGCACAAGTTGCAATTTGTCGTTTTTAAACCATTTATTAAGGCTGGAGCTCTGCTCGCCTTTATTCCCGGTGAAATAGCAAAAGCCTCACGGCTAACTACGTATGTTCGTCCGAAAAAAAAGAGCAGAGAAGAAGAGTAGATGCACGTTTATTCATGATTTTACTTTCATAAAGAATTCAAATGAGGGTGGACAACCATCACGCGCTACACCTTACATCTCCGTAAACAAGGCCTTATTCCTGTTATACTAACATTTGAATGAGACAGGAAAAAACCGGCCAAGGGCGAGTGTGACTTGCCCACGAAGGGCCAACAGAAACCCACAATTTCTAAAAATGACCATGGTCTAAGTATCACGGTTCATGATATACAGCCTGGTGACTAACAGTATTAATGGACAGACGGCAGAGTCTTTGTGTCCTGTTTTTTCTTCAAAGGATAGGCCCAGGTTCAGAAGTGGACGTTCTATGGGCTGATGATAAAACAACTATTTTATTTTAATGCAACCTTTTTTACTGAGTATGAAAGGGTCGCTTTAATATATTTGAGCATTGATATAATAAAATGTAAGCAATAAATTATTATGTATAAAATTTCGGAGTGTTTTATTTTTAATTGATCCTTATTACACACTTTAACATACTCAAACTGATCCCTATTGATAAGTTCTGGGGGGGAGCTTGTCAAACATAGTAAAAAAGGCTCTTTATAATGCCTTGGTAGACTCCAAGTCCGAATAGCCCGCAAATTGTAAAAAAAGAAGATAGCGTCACAAACCACACAATAACAGCTGCAACTGTGTGCAATGTGCATAGATTTTTCATTAAACTCGACTGAGTCCACAGTCAAACTGTTTAAAACATTTTGTGGACCATTGTAATAAAATTAGCAATACCTAATTAATCTTTGTTTAATAAATAAATTGTTGAAATATTGTTCAAAAAGTAATTTACTGCGATCTGTTAAAATAACAAGATTATCATCCCACAGTTGTGTTGTGAGTAGTGTTGGTAGCACTGCCTCGCTCTTTTCTCAATTCTCAGTCTCACTTCTCGGCCATCTGTGACACTGTGCAGTCGTGTGCTCCGTAACTCAATATAACTTCCTGTGCGCTCTATCAACATCAATAAACATTTATTTCATTACTACCATAACATCCAATATAAATAAATAAATAATTTCTCAATCTCGCCGCCAGCAACAGCCTGGAGCCCAGGTCTAAGTCTCTTAGACTTAGACTTCTCTTAGGGTCTTAGTTTTATATCATCTTTTTACATGTTCAATAAAGAAAATTAAATAATTTTATATCTACAAAAACTACTGTGGGAGCTTAATACGTAAATCAAAAATTTGGTTTTGTTATACTCCGTAAAAAAGATAGCTTGATCTCTGCGACATAATATGTCATAGTGAGTGGTAGGGATGTCGATCTGAGATCGATTAATCGAAGAATCGATTTTTGGAGCCAAAAAGATCGATTTTTTAAATCGATATGTAGTACTGAATCGATTCAGTGAATCGATATTTCACCCTTAAAAATCGACATTCGATTTTATGACAGACTGTTGTTTTTAAAAAGTTTAGAAATTAAGCATTGGGAACTATAAGCTACACTATCTATTTTCTTAACTTTGTAAACCAATACATAAAAAAATAAATGTCTTATTTTATACCTGATCTGATCTTTTGATATGGTAATAAAAATATTTTTTATCATCGAATCACCTGATTTTACTGATAAGAGATCGTTAAATTATAATATGTGTCATGTTTTTAATAAAATAGATTTATTTACAAAAAAATAATTTAATTTTTTTTTTTTTTTTTTTTTTATAGAAGAGGGAGGCAAACGAGCAAGTGGGTCACCTGATGGTAAGTGATCACCGCCGCCCATGTACACTCGCAACACCGGAGGAGTCGCAAGTGCGTTGCCGGCCTTTAAGAAAGGAATAGGCTCGCTTCTTGAAGGTTGCCATGTCATACCGGATCGGAAATACCTCCGCTTTTAATTGATTCCACAGAGAGGTCGTGCGCGGTAAAAAGTTTCTCGAGAAACGCACGGTGGAGGACAACCATTCATCCAGGTGATGTTGGTGGAAGTTCTGGCGAGTGGATCTAAGGCGGAAAGCAGCGGCAGGTATGAGTTCGAACAATTCCTCAGAGCACTCCCCGTGATAAATGCGGTAGAGAATACAAAGAGACGCTACGTCTCTCCGCAAGGTAAGAGGATCAAGCCGATTAGTGGGAACCTCGTCGCCGGCGATGATTCGAGCTGCGCGACGTTGAACGCGATCAAAAAGAAGAAGCTGATATTGTGGTGCCCCGGACCAGAGATGGCAGCAGTATTCCATATGCGGCCGTATTTGCGCTTCATACAATTGAAGGCGATGCGCCGACGTGAAATACTGCCTGGCTTTGCCGAGGACACCCAGCTTTTTGGAGGCTAATTTAGCCTTGTCTTCCAGATGACCGCGAAATTTGACGTCACTCTCGACGTCGACGCCGAGAATCCCAATACTCTGGCTGATATTAAGGGGAGTGCTTTGAAAGTGAGGAGGTATGACAATGGGAGCCTTTTTCGCAGTAAACGCGCAAACCTGTGTCTTTTGGGGATTGAACTTGACCAAGTTACGATGGCCCCAATTTGAGACTTGGTCTAGGGTAGTCTCAATTTCAGACACAAGTTTGTTCCGACCCTCAAGGACGTGTGCCCGAGAAATGTTGGAGCGGCCAAAGTAGGAGGCATCTACCGTACTGTCATCTGCATAGCAATGAATGTTATCTGATTGTAACATGTCATTGATGTGCAGAAGAAACAGGGTTGGTGAAAGCACACAGCCTTGTGGGACGCCAGCATTCACGGGCATAGAGTCGGAGCATGAACCGTCGACAACGACCTTGATGCTGCGCTCCATGAGGAAGCTGGCAATCCATCTGCAAAGTTTCTCGGGCAGCCCGTAAGAAGGAAGCTTGGAAAGAAGCGCCTTGTGCCACACCCGATCGAAGGCTTTCGCAATGTCCAGACTCACAGCCATGGCCTCCCCCTTGCTCTCAATCGCCAACATTAATTTAACATTATAAACAAAAACTTGAAGAAAAGATCGATTTTTCAGAAATCGATCTTTTTGGCCTCGATTTTTTTGTGGATCGATTCATTAGGTCTCGATTCGAATCGATTTAAAAATCAATCTTTTTTGGAAAGAATCGACATCCCTAGTGAGTGGCATTCCTAGGGTTGTTAATTAAGATTTAAACAAATGTCGATAGTACTTATCGACTTTTCGTACAATTTTTGATAATAATGTAACATATAATTGGGTTTAATTTAATTTCAAACGTTACTCAATTAAACAAATATTATAAAATAAAATACATTTATTATCTTAAAGGAGTACACCTCAAATTCATATCAGAATCAGTTTCTAAATCGCTAGAGCAATCTTGTAAATTTATTATGAATTCTTACATATGTACATAATGTTATAATACTAAAATATATAATAAAATTAAATGATAAATTAATTTTTAATGAAGAAAAATATCGATAGTTTATAGTCGATAGCCACGATGATTCATCGCCCATCACTAATTGGGTCGGCATGCCCTTAAAATATGACATTGGCAGGTACTGTCTGTCTGTACTTCTAAATTCAAAACTTCATAGGCGTGATATTACTGACAGCTGTCGCAGAGATCAAGCTATCTTTTACGGAGTATATAATAAGCATCCTATATACAGTGACAATATCAGGTTGGCGGTCACCCTATTGACAAATAGGGAGATGAACAGCGTTAGTCAATTTTGTTCTCGTTCGACTCACGTGCTCATTCCAGACAAATGCTTAACAAGCTCTAAACGAGTGTCGTAATAAAACGAATTTGTAGCTTGGATCCCATACCAGTGATATGGCAACAGATAGGCTTCTGATTCCAAATTTTAAAACAAGTCTTAAACAACAATTCTTTGTCTCAAGTCACAACTTAGAATAGAGTATCTTTAAAATATCGTACAATGTTTTTTTATCTGTTTTTGTAGCTGACAACACTCCCATCTTTATGTCAATATCAAATTGTCAATCTGTTTGTGGGAGACGGGAGTCGTATTCACAGATTTTGTTTATATCTGTTTTCTATTTAAAAAAATTGCTAATGTTTAGTAAATATAGAATTTATCTCCTATAAAAAAAGAACAAAATGTCTAGCAGTCATATTTGCCGTATCTGTCTGTGTAAAGGTGTAAAAATGTACTCTTGCAATGAGTTTCATTTGAAAAGTTATTACGAAGAAATTATGGCTAAAAAGGCAAGTAATGTTTTGTATAAATTATCCTGAATATTTTGCAAGCAAGTTACGCTCTATAATTAGTTAAACTTTCATATAGGAGCTCGTCAAAATTATGGTATATAATGATTAAATTCCACTACCTTTTCTGTCAGAAAATTAAAGAAATAATATCTGTTTGGATTGTGTACAAACTAGCTTTACTGCGAAATTAATGAATAAGGTTTATAATATTTATTACAAGCTTCGTCGTGTGGTTTCTGGCTAAGAATAGACCAGACCCTATCTTATGGTTTTCGTAAGAGGTGATTATGGGACATAGACTGGATAAGAAGCCGCATCTATCAGCTCCAAGATATTCCCATCTTACTGAAATCTGCAATTAGCCTGCCAAGCGTGGTGATTACAGCAATAACCCTCAATAACCCTGGCTTACTAAGTCAGTTATAGAGGAGGCCTATGTTCAGCAGTGGAAGTTAACATCTCTTTAAACATTGATAACATAAAAATCTAGGAACCTTAATAGGACCACATCACTTTTTGAGACAACAGGAATAGAAAAAGAAACAAAAGTTTAGCAGACTTCTAATAGCATTGTAAAAGTGTAACTTGAATTCTGATTGGAATCCAGTTAAAGTGTTGCTAGTTTCTGTCAGGAGATTCTGTTTCAAATATATCTTATTTTTTAAATTAATGCAGCTTCAATAATACAGTAACAATGACATTAGAAATGCTTTCCAATAATCCTGCCTACAGGAATGAAGACATTTTCATAACTGGCAGGTGCTAGTTGATTTACTACTAGATTTCCGCATGGGGTTTCCACCAATAGAAGCTATATTTTATTATTACTTAATAATAAAGTGGTTATCTAGAATGCTAATAGTGTGTAAAAACACTGCAAGTAATTTTTAAAAAAGCATGCCCCTTTTCCAATAAATGCCATTAATTTTAAAACCATCATAATAATATGTATAATAAATATATATCGAGGGATAAAAGGCTAATTGTACTAAGCGACACTATTAACAAAATTGAATTATAAATATACTTTATGATGGTTTACATAAAATATATATAATTTAATATCAACCCTGCTGTTGCTTAGCTTAATTAGTCTTTTACCCCTCGATATTATTATTCCTTTATCCATATATTTAATTTTGCCCACAGATGCCTAATAAAGATGATCTTCCAAACAAGTTCTGTTATCTCTGTGCAGCGATACTGTATAAGTTTCACAAGTTTAAAGAGAAATGCAACACGGCAGAGAATGTTTTGAAAGAGTTGGTGATCGCTGGAGCTGTAAGTAATCAAAAGTATTTAATTGAAAATGAAAAAGTTTATTAATAATTGATAATTTATGTTTTTTAATTTCATGTCGACGGTGGTTCCGTAAAGTAGGTTGACCTGTATTTTAGTGACCACCTTCCCTATTTATAATTATTTTTTATTTATTGAAATAAATATTTTATACAATGTTAAATCAGTTTAAATGTATATCAAGTTGCAGTACAGGTGTTGATGTTATTTGATTGACAGTATAAAGGTCTCTGCCCACTATCCCGTAGCATACCATGACCATTCTAGGAGGGCATTTTCAATTATAAGTGTACCCTGTTAAAATTACGATATTTTTTTTTAAGTTGTGTTTTTAATATGTTTAAAGATCTCAACCTGTACTTCATAGTATTACGGACTGGAGATAGTATTTTATTTTTAATAAATCGAGTGCTTTCCTTATTAAAAACGGAAAATAATTGGACTTTGTAGTGAAAAAGTGTCAGTTTGGTGACTACATAAAAATCATCCTGTTTTATTATTTTAAGTAATATGACTCAATTTTTATTTTCTTTTTCTACTTAATATTAAACAATCCATCGAAAAAAATATATACTAACCTTTAATTAAAATCTCATTTCTCTAAATTGAGGTTTCAACTTCTATTTTGTGACTAGTGACGCTAAGAAGATCGATTTTTTATTAATTCCCTTGATAAAGGGCTTAGTTTTTTTAATTAATGTATTTTGTAGTGTTCAATATTGCAACAGGCTTAAACAATATTCAAACAAATATAATTTAACAATGAAACAAAAGTTAAAAAAATATTTTTTGTTCACATACAAATTGGGACAGTCACCAAAGTTACACATTGAAAAACTTTAAGCTGAGATTACATGATACAAAATAAAACATAGCGTTGGTAAATAAAAGTCTTTATTCTTTAACATTTCTATTAAAAGTATTTAAACTAATATTTTTATATCTGAGGGCGGATAGGCTGTGTTAGCCCGCGAAGTTTAAGTTTTCTTGCGTTTTTTGCAATGTATAGGTCAGTTCAGTCAGCTTCTTCTGGCGGCAATTCAGAAATTTTTCTTCCTCTATTTTTCATATTCCTGAGGGCGTTCTAATTTCAGTTTTTCCCTATATCGTTTCGTTCTTTCCGCGCCACTTAGTGGCATAGTGAGATTTATTAAAAAAAAATACCTGAAAATAAAATATTGCACATTGTAGCTATGTAATCCTAGCTTTATGTGTCAGTTTGGTGACATTTGTAGTCAGTCATATATGTGACGGAATAAAAATGTCACCAAACTGACGTCACATTCGCGGGTAAATATTAAAGAAAAATGTTTTCTAATCACAATTAAATATTAAGTAAGAATAAAACATGTGAAAATATTTGTAAGTTTTATCTGATTCGGTTGAAACAGTTGTAGGATGTAAAACGTTCTATATTAACAAGGAAATAACGTCACTAACCTGACAAAAAAACTGGAGACAGCTGCCGACACAAACAATAACAACCTTTAACTCGAGACACAGCCGCAACTTTTTTTTTGAAAAATTTTTGCCGTGATCTTCTTCACTTAATTTTGCCATTTAAATTATTATGAGTTCCTTTAGTAATTATTTTGAACAACTGGAACCGTCACTAAACTGACATGTCCGACCGGTATCAATTTAGAACATTTTTTGAAAACGTATTGTGGCCTGTGTTATTATAGTTTAAATTGTATAAATTTAATTTATGTGACGACAAAGATATACACTATGAACACACCAAAACTTTTAAATGTATTCGTAGTAGTATTTTAGTAATTTTGGTCAATTCAATGTTGGCAAGGGGTGGGACATGCCAAAAACAGTTACTATGAATATTTGAAATACGCATAAATGAATAATTAATACGTGTTTTACCTGGATTTCAGATGAATTCATCAATTTAATGAATAATTTACTTTTTTATTCCATAAATTAAACCATATGCCCATGATTTATTTTGCTATAAAATTTTGAATTAGTGGGACAGTCTTAAAATCGCGGGTACACTTAAAAGTGAAAATGCCCAGGAACGTATTGGGCACGGAAAGTAATCCGATACGCTTTACTATGCCCACTAGAGCGTATCAATCACGTATCAAAGCCGTGGGGTGACCGGAGCGTCTCGTCGATCCGCGTGTCATACCCGGATTTTAGTGACGGGAGCGTCCGCATATCATCTGTCCCTGTTGTCGTCTTTTTAGTAATTCACCTGATTTCGTGTGAGGCAGACGCGTCAGCAAGGGCTTTCGAGAGTAAGTAAGTTATGGTTTTAAATTAGAAACACTTGTTAATTACTTCTTTGATCTCAATTTCCATTTCTCAATTTAACAAATCATTGTTTAATCATTCTTTCAACCAGTAAGAAATTACGTAGGTAACTTAGAAAAAATAAATAATAAACGGGTGTGCGCTTTATTTTGTCATAAGAGTACGATGCGCAAAGCGATCCCCACTCTTGCGCCGAGCGCTCAAGAACCGTGCCGGTTATAACCCGCCTGCGCACCGGTGAAGCAACGTCGCGTGCCATGCACGGAGCGTTTCGCCACCGGCAAAATATTCTCGCCGACAATTCTTGACGCTCCGTTCATGGTATGCGACGGTGTCGGTCGGTGACGGAACGGTCCAGTAGGCATAGTCTCATACTTTTCATTACAAAGAATATTTTTTTGGTTGTTCCGTTCCTAGCACGGTCATGGTATGCTACGGGATAGTGGGCAGAGTCCTTTAGCATTCACATTCATGCGTAGATCTCAATGATATTTGTCTTAACAAACATGCAGTGGTTAATTAATGGGCATGAAGACAAAAAAAAATAATTAGTCCGTCAGTTAGATTACCAAAAAATATTGGACACGTATTTTTTTTTTTCGTTCCTCAGACTAAATGACGACTACATCGCCTTGTAATTTCGTGTGATGTCACTTCTAGGTACAATTTTACCTAATAGTGGCGTCACAAGCCCCCCTCTCCTGAACTTTATAGTTTAAACTAAACTTAACTACGCTGTATCTTCGTAACTTTTTATTGATTTGATAAATAAAAAAATACGTGCTCAATATTTTTTTGTAATCTAGCTGTCTTACTAAATAATTTTTTGACTAAAAATTATTTATGCCTATTGATAGCTGGGATAAAAAAATTTAAATACATTAAACATTTAACTCTAAATGATAAAATAATGTACACAAACCATACACTGGATGTAAATGGGCTGATAAAATGTTGCTTTTATAATAAATTTAGTTACATTTTCATGTAGTTTAACAATGTGTTCATAGTTTTCATGTAACATAGTATTATAATAAATTTAAGATCAAACTTTGTCTGTTTGGATTAAGTGATTAAGAAGCATAGAAATCACGAAACTTTTTCTTGTAGTCATTTAATTTTATCTGTATTTAATTGACATTATACATAGACTTTGGGAAAGAACACTGGCCACACTTTATAGCCAAAAAAAAATCGCCCAAAGACTTAGGACCAGTTTTTCTCGTCTAAGTGGTGACTAAAAGCTGCACAAATAATTAAATATATAAAATACAATATGGATTATATTGTATTTTTGGTTTATATATTTGGATTAGAACTGATTTTCATTTCAGATCACAACAAATTCAATTAAACAAGCAGATAGACACAAGAACAACCTAATATCTTCTATAAATATAATAACAGCTAATGACAGAGTTAAAACATATAATATTAAAACCAGTACAAAAGTACATAAGAAAGCTGAAATTGATGTAGTTAAAATTAATATTGAAAATGATTTAGACTGTAAAGTAAGTGGTGTAAAGAATGAAGTGAACGATGTTAGCAAAGATCTTATAGATACAATAATTAATGATATGGAAAATAATCTTGTACAAATTAAAAATCAGAATCTTAAGCCAGAAAACACTATAAACTTTGATTGCCGCATCACAGAAGAGGGTTTAGTATTAACTGATGTTATAGCTACACCAATTACTGGAGAAGACAGAACATTTTCAGATGATGATGATAGAATAAGTAATGATAATTTAGTTGATGATATAGATATAAAAGACACAATCAATATTGAACCGGACATTATAAATGATGATATATTTAATAATACAGTTGATGATAACAATATAACAAAACAAAAAAGAGGAAGAAGACCTACAAAAAAAGCAACATCTAGTAAAAGTATTAAGAATTTAAACAAAAATAAAGTTAAAAAGAAGATGTTAAAGAAAGAAAAAGTGAATAAACCAACACAAAGAAGGCAACGTCGTTTTGAAACATACAGTTCTAAACAGAATGTACTAGATCCTGAACATTGGTTGAAAATCCACTTGAGTGAGGAGGAAGCTTATGAGGAGCATAAGGCGAAAGCCAATGATCCTAAGTATTTGGTGGCTGCTTTCAAATGTACTGAGTGTTTTAAAGGATTTTCTAAAGAAGAAATGTTAATCAGACATAGGAAGTTGAGACATGACGAGGTATCATTTTTTAAACAATAATCTGTACTAATTCTATTCAAAAAGTATATAGTATGTCAACGAAAAATAATACGAATCGCAAGTTGATGAAATTTCGTGACACTCATCTTTTTAAGTTTAGTTGCCAGTATCAGTGAACGCCCATATTTATTATATTATTTACTTAATTATTATGACACTTGACCTAACCTAAACAAATTAGACTATGCTACTGTTGTAACAAAACAAAGAAACTTCGACATCAATAATTCCTGTTGAACTACAATGGTTTAGGTTTTTTTTAACTAACCAATAAGTTGATCAACTGACAATTCTTATTATTTTATGGTGACATACAAACAATAAACCAACTCCATAAATAATAATAATAATAATATTTTAAATGATTTAATAAGCATATTATTTAAAATATTATTATTTATAATTAACAATAAAATATAAATAAACAAACTACTGCATAATGGTTGTATTGTTTCAGAGCGTCGGTAATATAATCTGTCGGTTTTGTAACCGACGGTTCAAAATTAAATGTCAACTTTCACGCCACATCAGCCAACATTACTCCAAGTTTAAATGTCTGCGATGCGATTTGGTATGCGTTTTGGAGTGAGTAATTATTTATTTTTCCTTTTTTTATAAGACCCGAGGTAGGGAAATAAATGCCTGTGATAGTAATCATTTACCGGACCAGTAAACTAGGACGCCCGAACACCAGATGAGAAGATGATATCCATATAAATTTTACCCGCGTTACTCTGCTCCAGTGGGTCGGAGCGTGATGTTTTGTAGCCTATATGTTAATCCAGCGTATAACCTATCCCATTGCAATTGCAAAAATTTCAGCCAATTCCGTTTAGTAGTTTTGCCGTGAAAGAGTAACAAACATCCATCCATATATCCATACTTACAAACTTTCGCGTTTATTATATTAGTAGGGATATCACCAGAACTCAAGGGACAAATAGCGGATTGCATCATAAAATATATTTTTAGTAAATTGTAAATTACTTTTCTTAACGCACTATGAATGTTATATACGAACCATTTTTATTTTTACGAAATAGAGAGGTATTCATTAAAAAAAATAAGTTAACTCAACTGACAGGACTGCCGTCACTGTCAGTCTGGACTTGACTTTGTAATTTTAAAAGATTTGATTGGTTAGGGGGCGGGGCTACGCCGGTGGACATTGATGACTCACTGCATTCTTAACGCGAACGAACTATAGTGCAAATGCGTTGCCCGCCCTATTAGGAGCATGCCGAAATAATAATAGTCCTGCCTAGTCTAGCCATTATTGCGCCCCCCAGAGTCGAGCATAATATTTGAATGGCTAACCGAGTGGTTTCTGGATTAGAATAGTCCACCCCATATCTTCCTAGGAGTCTTAAAGGTGACTAAGGGAAATACAGCTAATGCTAATGATCTATCAGCTTGCGTGATTACGGCAATATCCCTCAATAACCCTAATTAGACAACCTCCGTAGCGTAGCGGTATTTGGCTCGCTTTAAATCTCGGAGGTCGTAAGTTCGATCCCTACGCCGGACAGGAAATCTTTGTGTAAATTCTTAGATCTCTTTCCGGGTCTGGTTGGTTGAGGGACTACCCTCCGTGCCTCGGAAAGCACGTTGGTTCCGATTATGATAAAATCATCTATAATAATCGTATATCAAGGAACGGGCAGCAGCGTTTTCTTGTGTGGTACAACATAATACTGCGGTCACCAACCCGCCCGCCAAGCGTGGTGACTATGGCAAATACCCTCCTCCGGGAGGAAGCCCACGTTCAGCAGTGGTCGTTATACGGGCTGATGATGATGATGACCCTAGTTTGCAAGGTTGTTATAAAAGGAGACCCGGGTCCATGTTCAGCTTTATATAAACATGAATCTCTTTCTTCTCAGGAACACGGCTCAATTTCACAATGAATATCACAATGGTGTGACTAGAAAATGTAAGCATTGTGGCGAAGAGTTCAGGTAATTTTTACATATTTATTTTTAGTTTTTTTTTAATTACAAAACTCCCGCATTACGTAAATGTGTCGCGGAGAAATTTTATAAATACTTTATTCACTGACACGGAACATAAGTGTGCTAGTGAGTGAGTAGCCAAGCCGCTCAATCTACGTACTCTTTTCGAAAATTGTTAAATGAATTTGAATCTCTTATTATACGATTTTTTTATTTTTTTTAGCTTTAACGCTTTTTTAATTGTTTCTTTTATTAGTAAGATTAACAACGAAATAATAATCTGTTGTACACAGACATCTGTCAACGTACTATACGCATCTACGCTCGCACCGCAGCGAGCACGTGTGCACGCTGTGCGGCGCGTCGTTTGTCAGTGTGTTGGGACTCAACATGCACAAGCGCAACATGCACGTCACCACTGTCACTGTAAGTATTATATCACAAGTGTCACACCTCCTCATAACAGACCTTGGCAAGCATGGATCGTTGAGGGATATTGCCATAATTACGTGGATTGGTTATAAGAGCTGCTGACCATCCATCAGCTGTATGTCCCTTACGACACCCATGGGATGATATGGGGTGGTCTTTTCGAAGTTAGACACTACACAGTTGTCAAAGTATCATCCTAAAATATAAATATTCTTGTAAATCAGTAAATGAACGTTTCTTGTTGTTAGGAGCAAGCTGAAGACGGCAGTATCCACTGCTCGCGCTGCGACATCATGTTCGAGACCAGGAAGGCGTATGATGAACATCTCATACACTCCGCCATGCATGCTGAAGGTGTCGAGTGAGTCTTATACTGGTATTTTTATTTTCGGATCGATATTTATGTTTTCATCTAAAAAGCTTTTTCTACTTCACTGAGCATAAAGGCGTTATGTCTCTTAATCGCACGTCTTTAGCACCCTTCTCCTCGTCTGTCATGGTCTTATACTGGTCGAAACCATATGTATACACATTTTTTCAAAATTGTTTACTCAAAAACATATCTAAATTTCATTTTTTTTTTATAGAATACTAGCTAAGTTTTGCAGTCTACTAGTATTGTTGTTAACCCCTCGTGCTAAGCTAAAATGCTTGTATTACGAGTGGGTTTACGTCGGTAGTGCAATGTGTTGGGTTTGAACCGACGACCTCGAGATCACAAGTCCGACGCCCTAGCCATTGGGCTACGGCCGCTTAACTATATAGATGAAAGTTTATTTTATACCCTTACATCTTCATTTTTCATAATTTATAATGAATAAACTAAATCATATTAAATTTTCAAGATAACAGAAACAAGTTTTTTATTTTATTTATTTTACACGTAAAAATACAAAAGGGCTGATGCCTGCCAGGTCATGGTTATCGCCCTTAGCGTGCCATGACTCGTCATTCTACAAATTTCTAGCCTTTCAGAAAGACCGATACTCGAAAGGTCCACTAGCTCCCCAGCTAAACCTTTGTATCATTTTACATAATATGTAAAATGAGATAAATGATATTTTCTTCATTTGTATCATCATAATTTCAGCCATAGGACGTCCATGGCTGGACATAGGCCTCCCTCATAGATCTCCAGTTGTTATGATTAGAAGCGGCCTGCATCCACCGTGATCACGCGGCCTTAACCAGATCATCCGTCCATCTAGTGGGTGGACACACACATCTACACACATACATTTTTGTATGTGTGTACATAAACAAAGGAATTGTATACATATTATTAAGGCTTCGCCAAATAGAAAGGGTACTTAGCATGCGTCAGAGCGCTAGCCGGACGACGCGCTATAGCACCGAATGGTGTTGTAGCGTACTGTATCAGCCCGTATATGTCCACTGCTGAACATGGGCCACCTCTAAGCAGTCCATGGCAAGCCAGGGTTGTTAAGGGATATTTCCATAATCACCACGCTTGGCAGGTGGATTTTTGATCGCAGTCAGATAATAGTATCCTTGAGCTGATAGATGTTACTGCCCATCCATCAGGTGTATGTCCCTTAGTCGCCTGTTACGACACACATGGGATCGTCCCATGGGTTGGTCTATTCTAAACTTTGTCAAGCTTAGAATAGACCAACCCATGCACACACACCTACTGTGTTGTATAACGGTATAAAGCTGTGAAACAGAACACTGGTGCTAGCAGTACGGCACGCTGTTATGCATGTTGCGGTGTTAGGCCTTATTTACGGAGACGAGGGGCGTCGCGCGTCGTGTGCGGCGTGTCGTCTTGCATTTCACTCGCACTCATAAAACGCCATATGTTTGAGTTCAGTGCGAGCCGTGACGCCACGCGTCTCAGTAGTCTTGTGCCTGCTCGGTCATTTTCAAGATCGCTCCGTACTAGTTCATTTCGGACAGTGAACTAGTTCGTTCTATAAGCTCTAACAGCTCTATTCGGTCTTTGCGCTCGGTCAGAATTTCCATATAGGACAGCGCGGACCACAGAGTAAATACGTTCTCTAGGAACATTGTTAAGTACTTAGAGCGTATTTGCGGACCACAGAGCAGCCACCAAATCACCACGGTGACCTAATTATGGTTACGATTGTAATAATTTAACATATTTGATTTTCCTTCATTCGTATGACGTACTTGTCAAAAACAATCAGTCACTTTCATTATTCGTTCTCGCTCCCACTTATACGATCTCGCGGTTTACCATGTACGAAGTACGAAAAGAGCTATTTGACCTATTAGACCGATTACAAATCAGCGTTCGGAAACGTTTCTTCTAGTACAGTACGATACGGCTCCTATTCGTTCATCGTTCACGAACTACACAAAACTACGTCTCAGTAAATGAGGCCTGTGAACGTATTGACGCCAGGCGTTGTATTACATTGCGCTAGTCAGAGAGAAGAATGCGTTAAATAAAACACGTCGCTATTCGACCGTACCCCAATAGCTAGGGCGTCGGACTTATGATCTTGTTGTCGCCGGTTCGATCCTCACCCATTGCACTACCGACGTGAACCCACTTGTAACACAAGCATTTTAGCTTAGCACGAGGTGTTACCAAATATAGTAGTAGACTGCTAGTAATCTCTAAAAAGATATGCGGCTCTAAAAATACATTTATTTACGACACCTTATACAACATACAAATTATAATGACAAATAATAAGATGGGTAAATGTATTCTATTCAGCCAGCATTCGCAGGTATTCTAGCTAGCCCCAGTTATGACGGCACGCGTGCCAACCGTCTAGTAAACTAAACAATAATACTAAGCGCCTTTAGTGTTGACTTGTAAGTATTTGTTTAATTTCAGGGACCTAGTGACCGAAAGCCCTATGCCGTCGCTTCCCAAACATCGCAGGAAAACACTAAGAAGAAATCCGAGGATTCTTAGCCAATGTGGCATAGTAAGTGGTGTAACGATGACTTAAAAATATCTATTTGATCCGCCAGTTAGATTGGCAGAAAAAATTGGACACGTAGATCAGGACCGAAGGCTTAAAGTGCTCACCGAGGCACGGGTGAAATACCACCAACATCCAGACTTCGAGCTAGTACCTTCTTAGATCTTCTCAATAGAAAATGTTTTGTAATACATTTTTTTTGAAACCGCGCGCGGGAAACTAGTGAAGCGACATCTACATTAGTTGCACAAACTACAGGAAGACGAGCAGCGCCATCTAGCACGTAGCACCTCAACTAAACTGTATGGCGATATAGAAGTTCGCGAGTCTATACTAATATATGTATACAAGTTCTGAACTGTAACAAATGGTCGTCAGGCGCCGGTCATACCACCTCGCCCGGCAAAGAATATCTTCATTTTATGTGGAGGATCACTAACATCATACATAGTATAAAACAAAGTCGCTTTCTCTGTCCCTATATCCCTATGTAGGCTTAAATCTTTAAAACTCCGCAACGGATTTTGATGCGGTTTTTTTTAATAGATAGAGGGATTCAAGAGGAAAGTTTGTATGTATAATACATGAGCAGTGTACCCGTGTGGAGCCGGGGCGGGTCGCTAGTCAATTAATAATTATTAATTAATTAATTAATTATTCCAGTGCAACAAAACGTTCTCGACTCAAGCGGCGTACTTCAAGCACCACGGGGCGGAGCATGCGGGCGTGCCGCACCCCGCGCGCCCCTCCGACAGGGTCGTCTGCGAGATCTGCGGACAGTCGCTAGCGGTAACATACATACTTACTCGCATTACAGTTCTCATTACACCCTAAAAATATCATAAAGTCATCAGTCCTCCGCCCGCCTGTGGTCCGGAGCTGAGGTTCAAGTCCCACAAGCGACGCCCTATTGCCCAGTTTGTAGTTTTTAAACCATGGAGCTCTGCTCGGCTTTATGCCCGGTGAAGTAGCCAAAGACACCTGGCTAACTACATCATCCGCCAAAAAAGAGGAATTAATTGCAAGGAAATGAAAACTGAAGTCTTTCTTAGTCCTCCTATTCTCTTTCTGATTAAATTCGTTGCGGATCCCATGGCAGTTTAACTTTTTCCCGGGATTTAATGGGCCTCGATGCAACATTGCCATTTCAGTGTGTGTCACTGTTGATCCTGAAAGCAATAAGCTCATCTACGTATCAACTTGAGAAAATAATTTACATAATTATTTTTTTACTGTCAGATTGGGAGCGTGCCGAACCACATAAATACACACACTCGCGAGAAAAAATTTACTTGCGCGACCTGTGGCATGCAGTTCATCAGTAAAGGCAGTTTGAAGCGACACCAGCTGGTAACTAACAATTAACAGTTTAATTTAACGAGTTAATTACAACGTGTTAGTTTAAATATATATTTTTAATTAATTTATCGATTTGTTAAATATTTCTTAATTTAATTTAAACATTTTAATTCCAAGACAAAATAAAAACGAAATTTTTACTGCAATTCAAGCTCAAGTAATCTCAAGATAAAATATCTTTAAGGATCACACCTCTCCTTTATATGGGCTATTTAAAAAGGCAAAACAAAATGGGTAACATTGCTTTTTTATTTCAGACACACACTGGCGAGAAACCCTTTGAATGTTCGCTCTGTGATAAGAGGTTCACACAAAAATGTAGTATGCAGCTACACTACCGCACCTTCCATCTCAAAGAACCTTATCCGAAGAGGTAATCCATTACGATGCAATATAAATGTATGTGATAATGTAACCCACCCGACCCTTCGTTTGCAAAGAACTTTCCGATGCCTTCGTGGACCCGAAGTCCGAGAGGCCCGCGAACTGTAACTTAGATGTTGCACAAAACTCCCCTAGGCAACTTAAAGTCATAATCCCTCAATTTTCAAAGACCTCCCTAAGCTGAGGTCCAAGCCCCACAGGGGGCGCCCTCTTGCGCTGGTTGTTTAGTTTGTAGTTTATAAATCATTAATTTGTTCTGGAGCTCTGCTCGACTTTATGCTCGGTGAAGTAGCAAAAGCCTCGTGGCTAACAGCTAACCTGTGACGTATGTGTGTACCACAACAATCGACTGATAGCCGATCAATGCTATGTCAATGTTAATTGATTGGTAAAGTAGCTTACATTGATTTAGAGATGCCATCGAATGGATGTATAGAGATTTTTTTAAATCGTTCCAGTTGTTCCTGAGATTATCTCGTTCATGCAAACAAACAAACTTTTCAGCTTTACATATTATTAGCTACGCGCGGTGTTTCATCCGCATAACTTCTGTTCCCGTAGGAACTTCATAACAAAATATAGCCTAAAGCCTTCCTCCATAGATGGTCTATCTAAAACCAAAGGAAATGATAATTATGACTTATCCAAAAAAAATATTGTTCACAGAAATAGAAGGAAAAAGAATGATACTCAAGAAACGTCTTTGTTTGAAGAGTATAGAAATGAAAATGATTCGGAAGCAAGTTTGAAGATTGATAGATGGCGTTAATAACAACTTTGTAAGAAATCTATGAATTACTCATTCAGACGAGGCGGTGAATATTGCTCTCTCTCATATAGTTGACATATTCCCTCCCAAGAAAAAACTCATTCACGGAGACACGCGGCTCGCGCTAAATTTAAACTGATTTTATTTTTATGAAGAATTTAAATGTGGCGCCAAACGCTTCGCATCTCTATTGTACTAACATTTTAAAGAGACAGAAACATATCGGCCAAGTGCGGCTCGGAGTTGTCCACGAAGGGCCAACAGAAACACATAATTTGTCTAACTATCACGGTTCATGATGTTAAGCCTGGTGACAAATAGACGGACGAACGAGCGGACAGTGAGACAGATGGACAGCGAAGTCTTAGGGACCCGTTGTTACCCTTTGTAGCCCATGTTCAGAAGTGGTCGTTATACGGGCTGATGATGATGATGAGATATAGTTATGCTAGTTTAGAAGCAACTTCGTTAAGAGCCTTATATAAACAGCTAGAATAATAGGTACTGATAACCTACTTCCATAAGTACAGTAAATCGCCATTTGAAATAGAAACTTTGGTACCGAGTCTTAAGGGTCGCTGTAGTATATTTGAGCATTAGAAACAATGATATGACGGAATATAATGTAAGCAATAAATTATTATGCATAAATCTTTCGTGTTTTTTTTTTCTTACTGACCCCTATTTCAAACTCAAACTGTTCCTTATTGATTAGGTCCTAGGGAACCTTGTCAAACATAGTCAGATTCGTTCCGATGCACTTGTAGATCGGAAATCCGAAGTAAAACAGCGTCAGGTAAAAACAGTGTCATAAAAATCTTAAAGTCGTAATTCCCCGACCCCAGCCAGCGGCCCAGAGCCAGAGGAGGAGAGGTCCAAGCCTCACTAGGAGTACCTTCTTACAAAGATGGCTTAGAATACAGTTATTAATCGTTTTTTACATATTTAAGGCACAAAAATACTTATAGCCAACAAAAACTACTATGGGTAATTCTAAATCTAAAATTAAGTTTTGATCGAACAATGTCGATATCTTGTGGTCACCCTACTAACAAATTACTCGTTCTCGTGGTAACTGTCCAACTCGACAATTGGTGAGACAGACAGCGTAATGGACGGAGAGCTGACAACCGAAACGGCAAGGTAATTTGATCATTCATAAAAATGATTTATCAGCTTACCAGGAGCATTCTAAGCATAAAGACTTCGACCTGGCTGGATTCGCGTGGTGGATGTGGGAGTTATGGGGTGGAAAAAAACTAAAAAAAAAGGTAATGTGATCAGGATTACTTTTTATGCCAAATGGTTTGCCTACCTCCCCAAAGCACACAAAAAAAATCTGGGGTCATTTGGTTGGTGGAAAGGTATCGCCAGGCTTAATTAAACTCAGGAAAATAATAATTATTTTTAGGTAATAAGAGTGCTTAAAGTTTATTATTCCCAGAGGCTAGGAAAAAAAAGCCAGCCAATAATAGTGGTGGGAACATGTCGAAAAAAATAATTGAAAATTTATATTTTAAATTGTATTTTGCTCGAGAAAGAGCTAAGGGACATGAAAAAGAGCGCGTGGAGGGGATACACGCGACGACGGCGTCCGTGCTCTCTCGGCGCGTCGTTCATGTTCGGTAAACCGAACGCGCCTGGCTGGCCTCGTCGCACTCGTTGAGCGGAAAGAGCCGAACGTTTCCGGAGCGCTAGCTGTTTCAGTTTAGCGTCTTTTTTACAGCGCGTGAACGTGTTTTTATATTCTGTTTTAATAAAATAAAATAAAATAAAAATCTTTTTTATTTACGTAAACCAATTACAGGCACATTACCGAGAGAGCACGGACGCCGTAGTCACGCGTATCCCCTCCACGCGCTTTTTTGCATCATGCCCCTTAGCTCTTTCTCAAAATACAATTTTAAATATAAATTTTCAATATTTTTTTTCGACATGTTCCCACCACTATTATTGGCTGGCTTTTTTTTCCTAGCCTCTGAGAATAATAAACTTTAAGCACAAAAAAAGCCAGCCTTGTTCTTATTACCTGAAAATAATTTTTTTTTTCCTCAGTTTAATAATTAAGCCTGGCGATACCTTTCCACCAACCAAATGACGCCAGATTTTTTTTGTGTGCTTTGGGGAGGTAGGCAAACCATTTGGCATAAAAAGTAATCCTGATCACATTACCTTTTTTTTTTTTTTTTTTCCCACCCCATAACTCCCGCATCCACCACGCGAATCCTGCCAGGTCGAAGTCTTTATGCTTAGAATGCTCCAGGTAAGCTGATAAATCATTTTTATGAATGATCAAATTACCTTGCCGTTTCGGTTGTCAGCTCTTAGTCCATAAGACCATTTAATTCTTTTTCGCCTTACATGTTTATTCAATACAGTTGCGCAACGAGCCCTAGACGGGCCCCGTATTAAAAATAGTTGTAGCTTGGGGACCCATATCAGTGTTTCGGTGGCAGATAAGCTCTTGATTCCTGATTTTTAAACATGTACATTCCGTGTCACAGTTTAGAATAGAGAATAAATAAAATACCATCTGTTTTTTGTAGCTGACAAGTGACAACACTCCGATCGTTATGTCAAAGTCAATATCAAATTGTCAATATTCAATATGTCAAAAGTGGCTTCGGCTTCGCTTGTCGATGTAAATTAGCTTTTAAAATGTGAATGTGTCTTATTATAGGTATGAAATAAAATAAATCAAGTTATAATATGTCGACATTAAAAGTGTGTAGAATATGCGTTCGGACTGAGTGTAAAATGTATCAATACGATAAACTTGAACTGAAATGTTACTATGAAGAAATTATGGCTGAAATGGTAAGTTTTTAAAAGAATGACTATTATATCCGTCATAAACTGTAGCCGGGGTAGTAGCAGTTGTGAATAGGTGCAGGATATCGACCCCGGGATGGTGTAGAAATTCTCAAACATGGCACAAGATTAACGGATGTGAAGATCTTTACCACATATTAAAGGAGTGTATCAGAAACGCTAGTAAGCTATATTTGAGATGACTACATTATTTAAAATTACTTTTAATGTTGATGGAGTTTTTCATTGCCTTCTAACTGAACCATACTCCGATGCAGTTAGAATGCTATGTTCATTCAAGTTTAGTTAAGTCTTCCATAAATGTTATGTATTTAGTATAAGGTACGATGGGTTTGGCATCGTCATTTAATGTACAAAAATCCTATTCAGTAAAAAAAGAAAAAAAAAAAGATTAATAGCTAAGACTACCCACAGACCCAGAGATAGTATAGATACTTAATTTAGCCCATAGTTTTTGTGGTAGACTAAACCTACTGAAACCAATAGTAAAATGTTATCCGGAGCCAAATTAATTTATAAACATCTTGCAGATACACTTAATGTGGCTCATTCCCTAAGTACAGGTATATACTTTGCATAGCATACACCATGATATTTTGTGACTCGAGCAACCCATGTTCTCTCATGGTTGTCATTAGAGGCAACTCTGGGATATACAGCCTATGGTTGGGCAGCAGATCACTAATTCACCTGCCAAGCATGGTGATTATGGCAATATCCCTCAAAAACCCTGGCTTGCTAATGTATGTTAAGAGGATGCCCATGTTCAGCCATGGACATAAACAGGCAGTTGAAGTTGGAGTGGAGATATACTTATTTCTAGACCTCAGAAGCATCATGATGCATCCATCCATCACTTATTAGGTTGGCATGCCCATAAAATATTACATTGGCAGGTACTGTCTGTCTGTACTACTAAATTCAAAACTTCATAGTTGTGATTTTACTGACAGCTGTCGCAGAGATCAAGCTATCTTTTATGGAGTATAGAAGCATTCAGTTGTAAGTGCCAGTTTTATGGTCAAGGCCTATATGACAAATGTTTCTGGAGTATAATGGCACATCAGACCTTATGCATCTGAGCACAAGATTTATCTCATGCTTGACTTGACCATTTTTGTAGCTAGTACTAATTATACTTGCCATGTGGTTTCCGGCTTAGAATAGACCACCCTATGTCCTCCCATGGGTGTCGTAAAAGGCGACTAAGGGACATATGGCTAATGGTTGGGCAGCAGCATCTATTAGCTCAACATTTGTATCTTTCTGCGAACACCAATCCGTCTGCCAAGCGTGGTGATTATGGCAATATCCCTCTACGATCCTGGCTTGCCAAGGTCTGTTAAGAGGAGGCCCATGTTCAGCAGTCGACGTCAACGGGCTGTTGATGATGATGATGACTAATTATACTATGTTATAAAATTATTTTTTAGGTCACATATCCAGACCAACTTCCTCATTACTTTTGCTATGAGTGTGCAGCAATGCTCTACAAATTTCACAAGTTCAAAGAGAAGTGTCATAAAGGACAAAAGACACTTAAAGGATTGATGCATCAAAATTCTGTAAGTACACACTATTATAATATGCATAGTACTATTATTATTAAGCTTATTACAATTATTATCTAACTTGTACTGAATGAATAAGTGTAGATTCTATGCATGAAGGAGAGTCGAAAGTTGTATGTCAAGATCATAGCAAGTGGAAGGAAGTGGTCTCTGCCCTATGGGAAAGAGGTGTGAAAGTAAGTCTGTCTATGTATGTGGAGAGGAATGGTGGTGTTCTTCCACAATAAATTGTGGTTAATAACAATTTGATGAGTTCTTACAATTTTTGTTTCACATTTCAGATACCACCGCAGTCAATAAAAAATCTCAACAGAAAAAACAAAAATCTCTTTTCTACATTAGGAATTATTTCAGTAAATGATAGAGTTAAAACATATTTTGTTAAAAGACATAGAACCTCTAAAAGGAAAGATAAAGCAAAAAAAGAAAGAAGACCAGATACAGTTCAAGTAAAATCTGAAACTATTGATGATTATTCATCAGACACAAATGATTATGAACTACCTAATGAAATGGATTATACTAATGATGATGATGTTAAATTAGATTTAAACAATTATTCAGAACCAGAAATTTTTGTTCATGAGCAACAAATATTTAAAGTAGAAGAATATGAAGTAGACATAGAGAATGCACTGAAAATAGGTAAAGCCCTAACAGTTGATGATGAACAGTTAGACAGTGAATTATTAAATGAAAATGATGATGTAACTATGGACAATTTCAGTGATGACGATGATATAAAACTTTCAAATGTCAAAGAGAATATTAGTAATTTAAAATCGAAATTAAATATAAACATTGATGGTAGTAAAGTCAAAAAGATGAGAAAAGCAGCTAAAATCAGTAAATATATAGGAAGGAATGCTAAAGCGAAAAAATTTGAAAAGAAAAAACGAGAATTGGATCCGGATAAATGGCTGACTGTGAATTTGACTGAAGAACAAGCTGTAGAGGAATTTAGAGCTAGAGCACAAAGCAGTAGATACTTTGCAGCTGAACATAAGTGTGTGAAATGTTTGAAAGGGTTCTCTACTGGTGAAATGTTGCAACGTCACATTCATTTAAGGCATAATGAAGTAAGTGGCAAAGTTAAAGTCATACATTTATAATACATGGCATAACATGGTAAATTTTAAATAAAGATTTTATCGTTAAAATGTGAACTTATTTACTAGTAGAGATTTTTTTGGTAATTATCATTGTATGTGACATATAATAAGTGAATTATTCCCGACTGTCCCCTCTAGCCATGTCCTCCGGGGTGACATCTGCGATTAATTCGTCTACTTTATGAATAAACATTTTCATTTCATAATTCCTCAAGGCTCCCACTAGGGGGTCACGTTAGGCCAAGGTCCTAGCCCCAAGAGACGACCACTTGCGCAGGTTTCTTAGTTTGAAAACTTCAAACCATTTAATGAGGCTCGAGCCCGGCTCCATTATATATACGGCGAAGTCGGCAATGCCTCGCGGTAAACTACCTGTGTAGGTCCAAAAAAAAAGGAAGTAGGGGAAAACATTCTATTATTGGCACATTAAGGGAAATCTGTAAAAGAAGTATTGTTTGTGAAAATTATAAGCCTTTTTAAGTGAAGAGAATAGTATAAAGTAACATTAGGAATATTTTTTCATGATATTTTGTTCTAAAACATTAATTATTATATTGTACAAACAAAAAAAAAATCAATTTTCGTCAATGTTGCCATTTTAAAAAGAATAACCATCAATATATAAATATATATCTATAAATTTTGTAGAAAAAGTTGATAGTTTTGAGTTCTTGTTTTTTTACATATAACGAAGCTGTGCCAATAATTGGTGGGGTGCCAGTGAAAGGCAGTATTACCCTATATAATAATGAGATATGCCGTAATGCCTGGAATGTCACACTTGTATGACGCTGCTTTTATTGGTCTGAACGCTAAGACCAATAAAAGCAGAGCACCAATGAAGAATGTTTCAAAATCAGTTAGCAAGTTTGACGGTAACAAAGTCGCTCACAAGCTTTTATATAATAGATAAAGTCTTTATGATGATTTCATCACTTTTATAGGAAATTTTATAACACATCCTTTACAGAAATTATATTGTACATTATTAAATATTTTCAGTCTAATCCCGTAGAATGTCGGCACTGTCAAATGAGGTTCAAGTGGAAATGCAAACTGACTGGACATATGAGTGAACATTACACCAAGTACAAGTGTTTGAGGTGTGACCAGAGTTGTCTTACTGTGTAAGTATTATTTTATATACAAGTATAAAATGCGTCAGTAACGTTAGTCCCATTTTCTTTACGGCTTAGAACATTTTTTTCTTAAAAACACTTTTTTTTTTAATTCAACTAATTTCTTCTTCTTGGCTTGTCGATAGCAATCTAAATGGACTCGTCCCAGAATTCGGCCACTTGTTTGGCATCATCACCAGCGTCCATCAGTTAATGTAACGTGCAGCTGACAGGACTCGCACGACACGATATTAAATGTCCCATCGTTTGTGGAACATTACAACACACAACTAAGTTAATAAATCCCTGTGTCGTGGGGGATTTTTCTAACACATAATTCACGGTGTGTCCGTGCAAGCACAACAAGCACACCCAGACTCAAAATTCGTGATTCACACGAATAATTGTCATGGATGGGAATCAAACCAAAACACTAGGTCTCTAGTTAGATGCTGCTGCCTATCGATCAGGTGTAAGTCCCTTAGTCGCACTTACGACACCCATAGAAAGATATGGGATGGTATATTTTTAATGGGAGACCACGCGGTGAAAGTATATATCCCTAGTAGTTGTATTTTTCCTTTTTTTTATAGATATGGAGCAGTTCAACACGAAGATCTCCATAATGGAGTGACGTGGAAGTGTGAACACTGCGGAGAAGAGTTCAAGTAAGTTGTTATTTATTTATTAATAAAAATACAAGTTTACCGTGTACACCAGGGGTGGCCAAATTATTAAGACCAAACATCGACAGTTTACTGTTTGCGATCGCCCATATGGTATACATAACGTTAAATCACGTTTCGCTTAAGTCAATTGAACGTTAAATAGGTATTTTTTCAGATATTATACGACAAACACTAACTTTGTGCGTCTGTGGCACGTATTTCTAGACTAACATGGACTAAAATATCACTTTTTATTATATAAGTTGATCGACTATCATAGTGACCGGTTGGCCATCCCTGGTGTACACCAAATATTTAAAAACTACCGCCGAGCGGTTCTATCCGCGTAGTCATCATCATCATCAACAGCCCGTTTACGTCCACTGCTGAACATGGGCCTCCTCTTAACAGACCTTGGCAAGCCACGATCGTAAAGGGATATTGCCATAATCACCACGCTTGGCAGACGGATTGGTGATCGCAGTAAGATGCAAATGTTGAGCTAATAGATGCTGCTGCCCATCCATCAGCCATATGTCCTTTAGTCGCCTTTTACGACACCCGTGGGAGGACATGGGTTGGTCGATTTTAAGCCGGAAACCACACATCCGCGAAATCCGCGTAGTACCTAAAAGTAATAAAATATAGACTATGTTACCCCTGGATAATGTAACTTTCTAATGGTGAAAGAATTTTAGAAATCAGTTAAGCCGTTTCTGAGCCTATTCCATGCAAACAAACAATTCAATCTTATCTTTTAATAATATTAAAATATATAAAACATATAAAGAACCTTCTTATAACTTGACCGCATCGAATATATCAGAAACCCCATAAGTCATATTTTTTTTACTAATAGCGGTTTTGCGTTGTCAATCAAAAACCCAAAAAGGAATAATTACATTTCTTAACTTAGTTGAATTGGATATTTCAGAAACCCCACAAGGTTTCTAAAATATACAATTCAACTGAAAAATAAAACAAATGAGTAAGTTTCAAAATTGAGATAAATAAAATTCGACCACCGGCTGGACTCGAACCCGCATCTTAGGTTAAGCCCCTAATGCCGTGTAACCAATTAGGCTACGGTGGAACCCTACCGGTCATCGGAATTTATCAATCTCTTTTATAACACGTCTCTAAGGGGGACGTCCTCAATCAATTCTCGGATAAATCTCAATTTTGAAACATAGTATATGGTAAACTTTTCAGTAACTTATTACAATACAATCAATAAATCAATCCAGAACATCCAAAATTAGTTTTAAAACAGTTTTTTTAAGACAACTTCTGCAATACGGAAATAAATCTTACAAACTATTTTACCAATAGTCATCAGAACTCGTACTACACGCACCTGCGCACGCACCGCAGCGAGTACGTGTGCGCGCTGTGCGGCGCGTCCTTCGTCAACGATCGCGGCTTATACCTCCACAAACGGAACAAACATAGGAATGAGGCTTCGGTGAGTACGTATTATTTATTACTTAGTTCCCAAACTTTTACTGATGACCCCCCTCCCCTTCCCCTTAATCAAGAACTATCCACCAAGCTGTGTAGATTCCGGCTTAGAATAGACCAGGGGTCTTTAAACTTTGAAGCCTTAGGGCCTTAATGCTTTTTTCAGAAGGTTCTAAGGGCCAAAACAGTTTATTTTTTTCTGCCATTAACTTACTCGTATTTCTAGACTAGTCGCTAAGTGCGTGGTCGAGTAATAATTATTTTGTGTTTTCCTCTTAACTTACCTCAACAATAGGACATTGGCAGGACCGCGGACCAGATTGAGACACTAGTTTTAAGGTCTCGCGGGCCGGAGTATGAAGATCTTTGGAATAGATAATCACGTATCATCCTATGGGTGTCGTAAGTGGCGACTAAGGGACGTAAAGCTGATGGATGGACAGCAGCTTCTATCAGCTCAAGGATACTTACCATCTCACTGCGATCACCAATCAGCCTCTCAAGCATGGTGATAATGGAAATATCCCTCAACAAAACTGGATTTCCAAGGTTTTTAAAGAGGAGGCTCATGTTCAACAGTGGACATAAACAGGCTATTGAAGTGAGTAGTTGCAACAAAAATTAGTGCAAAAGATGATTATGATGACGTATAGTCAATATGCTATGGTGATTCGTACGTTATGTTTTATAGACTATTATGATTAAGAGCCTACGTTGTCCCACTGTAGGGCAAAGGCCTTCCTTCCCTCCTTCCATCTCTCGCGATGTAATGCGATTGTAGGCCAATCCTTTAAAAATGAGCCCAGCTCATCTGGCCATCTTCTTCTGGGCCTGCCGCGTTGACGTTTCCTGCCAGTTGGGCTCCATAGAATGGTTATTTAAGCCCAGTGCTCCTCCGGCATGCGGCAGATATGGCCAGCCCAGTTTCACTTCAATCTTGCAGCTATGAGGCCAACATCAGCTATTTGGGTTTGAGAGCGAAGCATGGAATTTCTGTTGCGGTCCGAAAGTTTGTCACCCAATATACCTACTTCGCTCCATGGCTCGTTATAGACTATGTTATTATTTAATATCATCTAAATCCGTTCCTTATAAAAATAGCAAGCATCCCAGCAGATAAAGATCCTTTTTATCCACCCATATATCTGTACATTCTATAATAATATTATATAGAGGAAAGTTTTGATTGTTTGCATTAAATAAGCTCCGAAACTACTGGATCGATTTCAAAAATTCTTTCAACATTAGAAAGCTACGTTGTCAGTTCCCACGGGAACGATAGTTACGCGGGTAAAACCGCACGCGGAGATATATGGGTGGATGAAAAATAGCATGGGAACAGTCAAACTATAATATACATATTAGAAGGAAATTTCAACAATCAGTGCTCTATCGTTTCTTTATATTTAATGATTCTCTTGAAAAAATTGGCATCATTTATATTATGTCATAACAGACATGAAGATTGAAAAAATATATATAGTCCGTCAGTTAGATTATTAAAAAATATTACTTTTTTTGATTTATCAAATTACCCCCTATAACCTCACAAACAATTAACAAACTTTACGTCTTTATAATATTAGTATCAGATTACAAAAATAATAATCTCATATTATGCTGAAATAAAATGACTATGCGACTCGCTGTCGAGGTGTGTTGCCATGCTCGCGATATAGAGAACTTTGACAGATCAGACTTGCTCGACAAGGAAGTCTTTCGAGTCGTGTCTACGGTGCCTATGCTAGGTGGGCAGGAGAGGGAGGCTTGTGACGTCACTACTAGGTAAAATTGTATGATGTCACATGAAATTTTGAACGCGCTGTATCGTCGTCATTTTTCGTTTGAGGAACGAAAAAAATACGTGTCCAATAATTAGGTAATCTAACTTAATAGATTTTTTTAGTGTGCCTATTTACTAAGTTTTTTTATTAAACAGACAACTCACTAAAGTAATTTAAAATTGGCAAAAATAATAAAGTTTTTTTTTTTTTTTAATGAACAATACCTATTACCTGTCCACTTCGTAACATCATATATGAATCGAATATAGAATGTATTCATATACCTATAGTATGTAGTTTATTATTGTATTGTATGTATGTATTTATGTATATATGTAGTTATTGTATGTATGTGTAGCTACCTACACACTTTAAATTTTTCTACTTCTGACTTCTCCTCTCGCAGGTCTACTGGAAGAGATATCTTAAAAAATAAGTAGTACCTTTGTACATTGCTGTTTGTCTGTCTTGTTGTATCTATATCTTCTGTGTGTATGCGTACATAAATAAATAAATATTTAGTTACAAATGTGTGAGTTTTGACAAAACCTCAGACGTTCGTAGGGCGACGGCGAGGGGCAGTACTGCTCGCGCTGCGACATCAGGTTCGAGACTCAGAGGGCGTACGACGAACATTTCATTCACTCCGCTAAACATGATGACGTCAAGTAAGTATAATATTGTATAACATATACTGAACTGGCGATCCGCCCCGGCTTCGCACGGGTGCAATGCTGATTTTATTATTTAAGCTTCCCGCGCGCGGCTTCACCCGCGTAACTCCCGTTCCCGTGGGAAATTCATAATAAAATATAGCCTATGTTCTTTCTCAGGCTCTAGACTATATCTGTACCAAATTTCATTTAAATCGCTTCAGTAGTTAAGGCGTGATTACAGACAGACAGAGTTACTTTCACATTTATAATATTACTAAGGATTAGTAAGGATGTTCTTTCTCAGGCTCTAGACTATATCTGTACCAAATTTCATTTAAATCGCTTCAGTAGTTAAGGCGTGATTGCGTAAAAGACAGACAGACAGACAGAGTTACTTTCACATTTATAATATTAGTAAGGATTAATAAGGATTTAAAACTCTTAAACTATTATCATCATCATCATCATCAGCCCGTATATCGTCCACTGCTGAAAGGCACGGGCCTCCTCCCGAGGGAGGGTATTGCCATAGTCACCACGCTTGGCAGGCGGGTTGGTGACCGCAGAATTATGTTGTAACACGCAAGGAAGCGCTGCTGCCCGTTCCTTGATATACGATTATTATAGATGATGTTATAACAATCGGGACCAACGGCTTAACGTGCTTTCCGAGGCACGGAGGGTAGTCCCTCAACCAACCAGACCCGGAAAGAAATCTTAGAATTTACACAAAGATTTCTTGTACGGTGTGGGGATCGAACCCACGACCTCCGATACTTAAAGCGAGCCAAATACCGCTACGCTACGGAGATTTATTTATTTAAAACTCTAAAATTATCATTATCATTATATTTATACCAAAATATTGGTATTAAATTAATAATCTTAATTTTTGAATTGCACACAATCTACCTACGTCATTTACCTAGTGAATTCCACTATCCATCCAAAGGTTGTCTGGAAGAAATTGCTTTATACGATAAGACCGCCCATTGTACTGTGTCTATTAAATTTTCTTTGTCCTGTTTACTTATGTGTGTATAATAAAGAGTATTCTATTCTATTCTATTCTATTCTATTCTATTCTACAGGTTTAGAAAACTAATGCGCTAGCTAAGATTACTTATAATATGACTGATGTATCATACATATAAACCTTCCTCTTAAATCATTCTATCTATTAAAAAAACCGCATCAAAATCTGTTGCGTAGTTTTAAAGATCTAAGCATACATAAGGATGGACAGACAGCGGCAAGCGACATTGTTTTATACTATGTACCCAACTAGCAAAACAGTCTCAGAACTCGCACTTTTTAAGAGTGGTAGGCTTAAAGCGCTCTTATATTTGTTTTAGAACATACCATCGATCCTATATTACTTTTAGACAAGCTGGTATGGTCTCAAGAACGCTCAGTCTCATAACCAAATCTCATATATGTATATAAGAGCATTTACTAAGACTGGTTGCACTTGAGAAAAACTTGCTCTTATATGGGTATTTTCTAAGCTCGTTTGATTTTATATTAGACTTGTTAAATGCTAATGTAAGATGTCAGACTAATATCAGCATAGCATAAGAGTACTGTGAGTACGTGCATTTCTGATCTTATTTGAAGCTAATATAAGATCAATAGCACTGGATAAGTATGATATTAGAGTGATTTTGGACAACTTATTTACAATACAAAAGACAAGACCTATTTAAGAGCGTTTGATCTTAGATCGATTTTGGGAATAACTAATTTTAATAGTTTTAAGAGTAATTTTGCAAATGCGCGGGCACTGCTAGACTGGTGCGCACCGCGCACCACTCCTACGTACGCCACTCCCCGCGCCACCGCCGCCCCGCCACCGCCACCCGCGCCGCGCGCGCCGACTTCGTGTCCGTATAGCCTTAAGATTAAGTTCTTTTTTTTTCTCTCTGTCGATTTAAGGTTTTATGTAAAATTGCGAAGAACCCTAATTTATTCCAATATGGAGTTATCTTTAGTAGTTATACCGAATGCTAAAATTAGAGTAAACAATCTTACATTAGTCTAATAGTGCATTTGTAAAATGCAGCTATACTAATGGCGACACTATCAATACAAATTAACAAATAAAATAATTAACGAGAACACGAAATACCTTATTTAACAAGGCGCATGAATTTTGAAGCGTAAAACGAGGTCTAATTAACAGTAAATAATAAATTCCAATATGATTACTGACCGTAAAACTACTTTAACTCGTACTTTTATACTTTTAATATAGTATAAACATTAACTTCACGCAACTTTAATTTGTTTTATTTTAATTTCCAACACTCACACGAACTTTTAAGTTGGATCTGACGTAAAATTCTCAAAATATTCTAACTTTAGACCAATATAAGCCTATGCAGGCTTATAAGATACTTACGTAAAAGCAATATTAGCCTAAGTCGGCTTAAATTAATTTTGGCTACATTTCAGTAAGTGCAAACAGCATTCAATTAGACTGATATTAGAACGATATTAAACTAAATATGCTTATAATTAGTGCCCAAACCCAGGCTTATATTATTATATAGGAGCGATGTAAGAGCAAAAAAACAGTAGTCTTGAGATTGTTGTAAGCCTAGTTTTTGCTAGTTGGGATAGTGATGTAACATTATTAATATCCGATCTTAAGGGCGTTAGTTAAGGCAAGAGCACCCTCTTGCGCAGTTTGCTTAGTTTGTAATTTATGAGCAACTAGCTTCTCGCGCGCGGTTTTACCCACATAGCTCCCGTTGCCGTGGGTGCTTCATAATCTACATCAGGTGCTATATATATAGTATAAAACAAAGTCGCTTTCTCTGTCCCTATATCCCTATGTATGCTTAAATCTTTAAAACTACGCAACGGATTTAGATGCGGTTTTTTTTAATAAGGGAAGGAAGGTTTATATGTATAATACATCAGCATTGGACCCGTGCGAAGCCCGGGCGGGTCGCTAGTAAAATATATGGCTTCCTCGATAAATAGGCTTTATAACACTGAATGGATTTTTCATGATTAAGTAGTTTCTGAGATTAGCCTTATTAAATCTACACTAATACATAAAGCTTTCAGCTTTATATATTAGTGTAGAGTTTGTTTGTTTGCTTAATCGCACTAATCTCAAGAACTAATGGTCCGATTAAAAAATCCTTTCAGTGTGAGATAACCTATTTATCGAAGACTATAATATGCTTATAGCTTATTTTATTAATTAAATAGCTGCGCCCCGTGGTTCTACCCGCATACCCGCTCCAGTGGGTCGGAGAGTGATATTTGTAGCCTATATGTTAATCCAACGTATAACCTATCCCGGTGCAAAATTTCAGCCAATTCCGTTTAGTAGTTTTGGCGTAAAAGAGTAACAAACATCCATCCATCCATACTTACAAACTATCGCATTTATAATATTAGTAGAATCGTTATTATAGATATATGTTTGTACATTCGTTTCAAGGGTCTTAAAATACTACATTTTGAAACGTTTTCATCAACATTTTAAATTAATTGTTTATTTTCCAGGGACTTTGGCAAAGATGCAAAACTATCGAAACCCAGAATCAGAAGATTTCGTAACAAGAAACGACCAGCCAATTGTCATGTTGTAAGTATTCATACAAACAATCACAAGATACCCTAAATTTATGAAGTTGAAGCTCTGTTCTTTTACTATTAAGTCTGCAGGACAATTACGTAAAAAATTCTACAGCGATGACTTAACAGAATCGCAAAACGTAACGAAAATCGTATTGTTATAGTAACGCGTTTTTACATTTTTTAGGTTGCCATAGCACCTAAGCAACCGTGTCTTTTAGAAACCCCAAGCATAGCACTTGCCTTAATCCAATGCTCTCGTAGACCCGAAGTCCGAGAGGCCCGCGAACTGTAACGTAGAGCGACAGTTGCACAAAACTGCCCTAAAAGAACTAAAAGTCATAATCCCTCAATCCCCTCACCAGCGACCGCCCTGAGCCGAGGTCCAAGTCCCATAGGGGATGCCCTATTGCGCAGGTTGCTTAGTTTGTAGTTTTTAAAGCATTTATAAAGGCTGGAGCTTCGCTCGCCTTTTTACCTGGTAAAGTAGCTCGGTTTTTTTTACGTTTAAGATATTTTTTGTCATCGAAAACTTAAAAAAAAAACTTAGTATTATTACATAAATTCCGTCCGCAAAAAAAAAAAACAAGTTTGTTCAATGGCTCGAATGAGTTTGAATTTCTGTACTAGCGCTGCTGTTAATGTACATGTTTCGGCACATACATTGCTCATGAATTATTTCTCGCCAGTGTGGTAAGCACTTCGAGTCGCAGCGTGCGTACAGGAAGCATCACTTGTCGGAGCACCCCGGCACCGCCATGTTCTCTCCCGACGACCGCCAGATATGTGAGGTCTGCGGCGTTTCTGTTGCGGTGAGTTCGTTATTGAAGTTTTGAGGGAAAACCTTTTTTTTAAATTTGATTACTAGCAGAGTTTTGCTGTCTACTAGTAAACTTGTTAACTCCTCGTGATAAGCTTAAATGTTCGTGTTACAAGTAGTTTCACGGTGGCAATAGGTGCAATGGGTGGGGTGTGAACGGGCGACCACAAGATCACAAGTCCGACGCCCCTAGCCATTGGGCTGCGGCCGCTTTAACGGACAATGTCAATCACTCCATTTTGAACTCTAATCGCTTGTAATAAAGTTCACATAAATTAAGAAATCTATTTTAAAACTGATTTGAAATTAATTTTTTTGCGAGACCTAGTTTTTCATCGCACAAACTAGAGTCATCAACACGCCTGCCAAGCGTAGTGATTATGGCAAAACCCTCCCTTGGCAGCAGACACATGTTCAGTAGTGGACCTTATACCGGAAGATGATGATGATGAGTTTTTCATAGTCTATGAAATGATTGTTACTATCGATGCGATAAGTAATAATAATAATAATATTTTTTCCTTTTCCAGCCCAACAAAATGTTTCAACATCGAACAGTAAGTTTCGTTTTTTAGATATTTTATAATAAAACATGTTCATTAAATTATACTTTATACTAAAAATTCTCTGGTATCGATAATGTCTCCACACATTACGTAGACAAACTTTGCCGTTTTTTTATTAATACAGTGAAGCCTCGTTAAATGGGACCTGGTTAAGTGAGAAACCTCTATTATTAAGAACTGCAATGAGGTCCTGGCACTTTTTCATAGAATTACCTCTGTTAATGGGACTTTTCGAACCTGGTTAAATGAGTTTTGATTTCTAGAATTTTTCGATGTTTACCTCCGTAATTCTATTTATAAGTGAGACAATATATCAGATTAGGCCAGGTTTGGACACAACTGCGTACAAACATTTGAATTTCTTTCGCACATGCTTTGTTTGTCAGTACTATCTCAAATTGACTGCACCGGTAGATCAGTGGTTACGATAGTTGCCTCTGAGTCTGGGTGTTCTTTGTGTCCGTGAAATGAATGTTTGTAAAGTCCCCCGCGACACAGGGATTTATTTTCCTAGTGTGGGAGTTGTCTTTTTAAAAAACAAAAACAAATTATGACCTCTGTAAATGAGACAACTAGATTTTAAACCTGTCATATTGGAAAACTGGATATCTGAAAATTTATTTAAATGATACAAAATCCTTGGTCCCTTGAGATTCCAATTAACCAGGTTTCACCGTATAAACATATTTATTTCATTTTGTAAGTAAATACTTTAAAATTTATTACTTTGACATTACTTTTTTTAATATTTCCAGTCTCACGGCGGCGATAAGAAGCCAGTGTCGTGTCCGGTGTGCGGCAAACGGTTCAAACAAGAGGCCGGCATGAAGTATCACTACAGCATCTTCCACGAAACAGACCCCGCTAAGAAAAAGGTACTAGCTGACCCGACAGACGTTGTCTTATCTTAACCAAAACTATATTCAATTGAATATTTGATATTAGGCTTGATAATTCTGAACTAGCCGTGATGTGCACTAAGAGCAGCATTCTGTCAATGTTATGTCAAACGCCATAAGATAACATTAAAAAAGTTTATATTGTCAAAATCGCTAAGGTTACATTAGACATTTTTTATATGATGGTTAAGTATTCTAAAATTTTCTAATTATCGCGCAATTTTCTTATTTTTTTCTTTCATAAGAACTTTGTCCTGACGATAACAAACACAACACAATAGGGAAAAGATAACATGTTGAACCATAAGGGAAAGTTACTTATTGAACAATAAGTAAAAGGTAACTTATTGAACCATTAGTCAAACGTAACTTATTGAGCCAAAGCAAATGTAACATATTAAACCACAAGGATAAGATAATAGAATGTACCATAGGGAATAGGTAATAAATTAAACCATTAGGAAAAGGTAACATATTGAATGCGTCCTAACTTTATAAAAGCAATGTTGCTAAATATAATGCAAATAATATAAAAGCAAATAACATTATTTTTTAATATTAATTTTAACTCAAAAAAATATTAGCACAACTTAAACAAGCATGGTTTTTTTTTCGGATGAACTTACGTAGTTAGCCACGAGGCTTTTGCTACTTTACCGGGCATAACGGCGAGCAGAGTTACCTGCGCAAGAGGGCTCCCCCTGGCGAAGAGATTGAAGGGTTATGACTTTTAGTATTTTAGGGGGTTTTATGCAACTGTCGCTCTACTTTCAAGTTCGCGGGCCACTCGGACTTCGGGTCTACGAGGGCATCGGATGGTTCTTTGCAAACTAAGGGTCGGGAGGACGAGAGGGACGCGTCGCGTCTAGCATGGTAGCATGTATGTTAAGTGAAAGTGCAATATGCATTTTTTCTTTAAAAAAAATCCATCTATATTTATTCCAGATTCCACGGAAGTTTACATATTCGGTGGTCACCTGCGATATTTGTGGGGTCAACGCGTCTTCTAAAGCTAATTTACAGAGGCATATGTTGGTAAGAACTTGGTATGGCTTGGTAACATAAATTATAATATTGTGTGCCTTCCCATACTTAGGTAATGTACCAAAAGAGGTTAATAAACACATACATAAATTAAATAGCCACATACAGTTCCTAACAAGTCATTATAATGACAAATTCATATTTTTTGACACAAACTGTTTCACTAACAGTTATATATGTAAGTTGACTAGAGATAGTGTAGTTATCTCAAAATTATTTTTACATGACTTTGCTACACAGTTAGCATATTGTATATACACAGTCATATGTAATATGACAAATTTTACAATTAGTAATAATACTAAGATCAATTTAGTCAGTAATTTAAACCAATAAGTGTGACAAAAGAGAAGCATATTAGGTATTTAACCTTAACACACCAAAATATAAACCGCTTCTCTGGCAAAATATTAGATATTGAACTTTTTTGTGAGAAATATAACCCAGACTTTATGTGTTTTACTGAGACATGGTTGAAGGCACACAAGATGGGGTTCGGTGTGAATGGTTTTAGGGTTGCCAGCTCGTTCAATAGGGTGTCAGCAGAGGGTGGGGGGACACTGATACTAGTTAAAGACAATATTATTTTTAAAGAACGTAAAGATATTTCTCAACTCTCCGTTGAAAGAGTGTGTGAAGCTGCATGCATAGAAACTAAAATGTACTTAATACTTTGTGTGTATAGACCCCCATCATCTGACTTATTGTTATTCTTGTCCACAATGGAAGACATTCTTAAGAAGTTTAAAAGTAACAAAAAAATAGTTATCTGTGGGGATTTTAATATAAATATATTGGGACAATCAAATGAAAAATGTAGTTTTATATCTTTGTTTACTTCTTTTAATTTATATTGTTTATTTGATGAACCAACTAGGATTACACCATCAACAGCCACTTGCATAGATAACATAATTACTAATTTTGAAGTAGAGGAAAAGTCCTTAATTACTGGGGTCCGCTCTGATCATAAATGCCAATTGGTAAAATTTTGTGATTCCATTGTAAAAGAAAATATTAAAATTAGGATAAGACCTTTGACCCAAAATAATTTAGAAAAATTTAGTAAAAATGTGAATGCTGCACTATATTCATTAAACTATAATTATGAAAATCCAAATGATATGTACAGCATGTTGCTTCATAAACTTTGTGAAGAATTCAATAAAGAATGCAAAGTAAAATATAGAAATGTAGATTTTAAAATAAAATTTAGTATGTGGGCAACAAATAGTATTCGCAAATGTAGGGACAAGTTATATGAGTTATATGACATGAGGTCCTTTACACCTGATCCCAATTTTAGAAATTATGTCAGTAAATACTCAAAAATATTTAGAAACGTGTGTGCTCAAGCTAGAGCTGCCTACATTAGCGAAAAAATTTCTACTTCTGATAATAAAATAAAAGCAACCTGGCAAATGATCAATAAGGAAACTGGTAAAAATAGGACTAACGATGGATCAGTAACATTAAATATAAATAATAAATTAGTTTCGGATAAACTCGCTGTCGCTGAGTTTTTCAATAAATACTTTACGGATATACCCCTTGAAACGACTAAATGTCTCTCCTCATCAACGAAAATGGCTGACGAACTGTTGAGGAAAAATGTTACTTTAGATGTGTCTCAGTTTTGCTTTAAATTTATAGATCCGGTAGATATTATAAAAGTCTTTAAAACTATCAAGCAAAAAAGCACTGAAGATATATGGGGAATGTCAACCAAAGCAATAAACTCAATAATTGACAGTATTGCCCCAATTCTAGCAGATATTTTTAATACTTGTTTAAGAGATGGAATATTTCCTGACCTAATGAAAATAAGCAAGGTTGTTCCCATTTTTAAAGCAGGCTGTTCATATAATGCTTCAAATTATAGGCCAATTTCCATACTGCCAGCGCTAAGTAAAATATTTGAAAAAATAATATTGAATCAAATGCTGGCATACTTTAACTTAAATAATTTTTTGAACAACAAACAATTTGGGTTCACGAAAGGCCAATCTACTCAAGATGCCGGTTCCAGTCTAATAGAATCTATATTTAAAGCTTGGGAGAGATCGCAGGATGCATTAGGTATTTTCTGCGACCTTTCGAAGGCGTTTGATTGCGTTGATCATAACACGCTTATTATGAAACTAAAATACTACGGATTCACTGACTCAGCAGTTGATCTTGTAACATCATATTTAACAGATAGAGAACAGAAAGTATCTATTGATAATATAACTTCTGAAAGTTCTACTGTCAAAATAGGAGTTCCACAGGGGTCTGTCCTGGGTCCATTTTTATTCCTAATATATATTAATGATCTTCCAAATGTGGTCAAGAATGAGTGCGATATCGTTTTATTTGCAGATGACACGTCTCTTATATTTAATGTAAACAGAAAAGATAAAAGTGTTACGGAGTTAAATCGCACACTCACCTTAATATCGGAATGGTTCTCCGCCAATAATCTTCTTCTTAATGCAAGTAAAACTAAATGTATTAGATTTTCATTACCAAATGTGTCAAATAGCATTCCTAATGTTGAACTAAATGGGGAGCTATTAAACTTAACTCCATCAACAATATTTTTAGGAATTACTCTGGACTCCAAGTTGCAATGGGGACCACACATTGAAAGACTAGCTGACAAACTTAGCTCTGCATCATATGCAGTCTGGAAAATCCGACAAATGACTGATGTAGAAACAGCTAGGTTAGTTTACTTTGCTTACTTTCATAGTGTAATGTCATATGGGATCCTACTATGGGGATCGGCCGCAGATATCCAAACTATTTTTATATTACAAAAAAGAGCAATCCGAGGTATTTATAAAAAAGGAAGTCGCGATTCTCTTCGTAATCTATTTAAAGAAATAAATATACCTACTGTACCTTCTGAATATATATACCAAAATATAGTTTACGCCCGTAAAAATATGAATAAATTCATCAAGAAGAAGGACGTTCATAATTTTAATACTAGAAACAAAGATAAGCTCATTACACCTTTTTACAGAGTATCTAAGACAAGTAAATCATTTCTTGGAAATTGTATAAGATTCTATAATAAACTTCCTTTAAATGTGACAGCTTTGCCGGACCATAAATTCAAAAAATATGTAAAAAAGGTCCTTATGACTCGAGGTTATTACAATATCAAAGAGTACATGGATGATGGAGATGTTTGGCGGATGAGTCCATCGGTTACATTGCGGCAGACTGGCACCTTTTAGCTATCACACCGAATTTGCAACTAAATTAAAAGTCTATGCTATGTAATTTATAAATTTGTAAATGTTAATCTATATGTAAGACAACTGATCAGACTGCAGGTATGTACCAAAAGTAAAAAAAAAATATGTAAATCTGGAGGAGTGCTCCCTATACTCGATACTTACTTGAAACTTTCATTGTTTCCGTAGCAATTTCGTGCTGCGAGTACCTACTTATCGATGTATGGGGATCACTAACCTAGATACTAAAAATGTCTTTAAAATATGTACAAATGATTAATCAAAGACTTTAAAAGATGACAAAAAGAATGATCTCGGAGTTTCTTATAGTCTTTCTTCTCCGGGTGTCACAACGTAGGTAGATAGAGAAAGACTCGTAGGAAGCTAGGATAGGGTCCGGTCGTCCTTGCAAGGCGAGGCTCGCGACGCGTTCTATGCTTCTGACCTAATCCCAGCCCGCGCTGGTTGATTCTAATTATATTTATAATACGCGACTTTCACATGTCACATTGGTAGATTTAAATTCTATTTAATAACATTACTGTTGAAATGTATAAGTACTAATTAATTAGTCAAGATTTTTTTTTTTTGTCTTTGTATATTTTTATCATTGTATTTGACTTATAATAAGTACGATCGATTCGTCTACATTATCAATAAACGTTTTCATTTTCATTTTTTCATTTTCAATAGAGGAGACTCGTATTGAGTCGCAGTAAGGGCATCGTGGATTTTCACGTTAGATTAAAAATGTTAGTGTCAAGCTAAAAATATTTTTTTGCTGGCACACAGTGTTTTGTGGTCCAACCAAGTGGACACATTTTTTTTGCAATGACTTGACTGCCCTCCTTGATGCATTTCGAGATATATGCGGTAAACACGTTTTTTGATATCTAAACAGAGGTCTATATTACATGACTTTTAAAGTGAACCTAAAAAGTAAGAAAAAATCAATCTTTATTATTATAGATTAGGGTCCTGAAAAGTAATTTTCGCAAAAAAGGAAAAGTCCCAAAAATGGCGATTACTGCAAATACAATAAGCAGGGCAGATGAATGAATTAGGGTTAACTACTTGACTGCGAAAGCCGTATCATCGAATTTCGTTTCTTTAAAAACCTTTCATCGACATCTTATATTGGGTGTATTCTAGAAAATATGTAGCGCGTAGGTATCCGATAAGAAACAATTTTTATAAATTCCACCCCCAAGAGGATGAAAATGGCTACCGTTAGTTATATTATAATGCCTTTGTTTCAGGTACACACTGGCGAAAAACCATTTAAATGCTCGCTGTGTGACAAGCGGTTCACACAGAAAAACAGTATGCAGCTACACTACCGCACCTTCCATCTGAAAGAACCTTATCCTAAAAGGTAACATTTACAAAAAAAGGCATTTTAAATTTTAAAGGAATGGATAGAGTCTTAAGTCCAACAGGGGGCGCCTTCGTCCCCGTGTGGGACTTGGAACTGGCTAATCGCGTAACGATGTGACTATGACTTCGATAAGAATGATTAAATTCATCATCATCATCATCATCATCAGCCCGTATAAAGTCCACTGCTAAACATGGGCCTCCTCCCGAGAGAGGGTTTTTGCTTGGCAGGCGGATTGGTGACCGCAGTGCTATGTTGTAATACACAGGGAAAACGCTGCCGCCCGTTCCATGGTTCGCTTGTTATAGATGATATAATAACAATCGGGACAAACGGCTTAACGTGCTTTCCGAGGCACGGAGGGTAGTCCTTCAACCAACCAGTCCCAAAAAAGAAATCTTAGTATTTACACAAAGATTTCTCTTCCGGTGTGGGGATCGAACCCACGAGCTCCGAGATTTAAAGCGAGCCAATTACCGCTACGCTACGGAGGTTGGTTAATGATTTAATTACTGTCGGGCTATTTAAACGCATTTCCTATGTTATTGTTACTATATTATTGAAGCTATATTAACTTAAATATATATAATAATAATAAATTGTCATTATATTTAAAATATTTTTTGCATGCATAATAAACGCTGAGTAGCGAAGACATTTTTATCATATTTTTTTCGCAAAGTCTTACGTAGTTTGCCACGAGGCTTTTGCTACTTCACCGGGCATAAAGGCGGGCAGAGCTTCAACCTTAATCAATGGTTTAAAAACTACAAACCAAGCAACCTGCGCAAGAGAGTGCTCTACTTTACAGTTCGCGGGCCTCTCGGACTTCGGGTCTACGAGGGCATTGGATGGTTCTTTGCAAACTAAGGGTCGGGAGAAACATTTTTATCAAAGTCATAGTAATATACGTGATAAACCTCCTGGTTAAAATTCAATTGTGGAGTTAGTTATTTACATTTAATATTTTTTATATTTTACTAGCTGCGTCCCGAATTTTTACCCGCGCTACTCTGCTCCGTGGAGCGTGATATTTTGTAACCTCATATAGGTTAGCTTATAAAATATCCTCTTGCAAAGTTTCAGTCTAATCCATTCAGTAGTTCTTGTATGAAAGAGCAACAATCACACATCCATACATTCTTACAAACTTTCGCGTTTATTTAGTAGGAAGGACTTAAACTTAAATAATTATTTCAACTTCATTCAATTTATTTTCAGGAATCGAAGGAAATGAGTTGCACCTAAAACTTCAGCATGAGTACTAGAAGGGATACTGTCAGGAATATATAACGATACTCGCATGCGGCCGCAAGTTACTGTGGAACGCCATTGAAACAATGTAGATTCGCAAATGAATTATAGTCACGATTATTTATTTAATTTATTTGTATCTATTTGTAATACGCAATAATTTAGTATATAAATAGTATAAACTATGTTTCGGCTTTTATTCTAATTATAACTTAACTATTGATGATAATTTTCCATCCCATTTATCCCGCCAATATCCAGCGCATATTAACAAACCTTATAAAAAAAATCGATAGCCATATACCAGCTAACAAATTACTTCGTTACGTACAACAGTACTGATGATTAGAGATGGGCCGACTATAGTATTTGCCGACTAACCGACTAGCCGACTAATCGGTTTTCAAAATGCCGATTAGTCGGCTGGCTAATCGGCAATTCCGATCATTCTAATACCTACTTGTCGTAGGTGTTCGGGCTTTTTCGTCATCACTCGGCTTAGTCATCGTGCGGCCGCTGAGCTTAATTACTGACTGATTAATACGTTCCTATAATGTAAAGACTGTAACTTTAGATAGGTAACTACTGTTTAGAAATTATAAAACAAGTACAAATTATTTGTTTTATTTCATTTGTTATGCGCCGATCATAATCGGTATATTTTGCCGAATAGTTGCCGACTACAAACCATGCCGAATAGCCGGCTTTCCCGACTAGTCGGCCCATATCTACTGATGATAGTCCAAATCTGAATTATTTTAATATCACAATGTTAGAGTGTAGAACCCAAAAAAACATTTTTTTTTAATTATTTTGTATTTATTTTTTTGTTGATGAACAACATATTTAGCTGACCTTAAAAGACTTATAGATCCAAAGCCAAGAACAAAATGTAAAAGTTGATGGTATGACAGCTATTCAGTATACATTGCTGTGTAATTCGCTCACCGGACCGGTAACCGTAATCGGGTTGTTCCAATTTGACGTTGTTTGCATTTGACAGTAACTGTCAAATAACAAAACGTCAATAATTCCGAAGCAATGTTGTGGTTTAGTCAGTAAAGCTATATTAAGCTTTACATTTAAAATTAATCGATTGTTATTGTATAGTGAATTAACTATACATTAATATTAATTGTTCTTTGAAGTATATGAGTATTAAGTTATGTCGAGCGTGAAAATATGTAGAATATGTCTAAAGTTTAATGTAAAATTGTATAAACATAATAGCTATCAACTTGAGATGTATTATCAACAAATTTTACCTGTAAATGTAAGTAAACTGAACACTTCGTTAGTACCATTTATTCTGCGTAATTATTTTTAAGTTTGATTAATATTTTTTGTGTTATTATGATTATTTTCTAGATAAATAAATTTATTTACATACTTTAATCATTTAGTATTAGTTAGTTTTATAAACCTGAATACAATTTAACTAATTACTCCCTGTCTACTAAAAAATAGGTTTTATATTAAATTACAATAAAAAATATACTTATCTACAACATTATTAAGTATTTAAAAATTATACAACTTAAAGTTGAATTTCTTAAATTATTTTAGATGAAAGATGACCGCCATCTTCCACGCTATTTCTGCTATGAGTGTGCAGCTTTGTTATTCAAGTTTCATAAGTTCAAAGAAAAGTGTTCTTCTGGACAAAAGTTATTCAAGAAATTAATGTCAAAGGGTGCAGTAAGTATTTTCCTATAAATAATTATAGTGCCATATGAAGTTTTAGTGTTTCCAATAAAGTTGTGATAATGTCATGAAAATGCAAACAAATTAGGAAGGATGAATAAGATACTAATGTTTTTCATGACACATACTACCTATTATAATATAATAGTTTTTGGTATGTAAAATAATTTTAAACTAACTTTAAAAAAGTAACCATAAGAAAGTCACATTAAATAAATAATCTACATAGGCTTTCTTTGTTTATGGGAGCTTTACATAAGACATAATCTTCTTTAGCCTATTGCAGTGGATGTATCCACTGCTGAACATGGGCCTCCTTTTAACAGACCTTGGCAAGCCTCATTGAAGGATATATTGCCATTATAAGCAGCTGTAGCCCAATGGCTAGGGCGTCGGACTTGTGATCTTGAGGTTGCCGGTTCTATCCCCACCCATTGCACTACCAACGACTGGTAATTGCAATAAGATGGTGAGTATCTTCGTGTTGGTAGATGCTGCTGCCCATTCATCAACTGTATATCCCTTAATTGCCTATTACAACACCCATGAGATGACATGGGATGGTCTAGTATAAGCCAGAACCACACAGCTCTGATAAAATATGAATTGTTGTTATTAACATTTCAGCTTACCTTAAAATCAGTCAAAAGTATGATTCGCAAAAATGAAAGCCTGCATTCCTATTTAAGTATTATTACAGTTAGTAATAGAGTCAAAACATATGTAATACGATCACAAGATGATATATCAGATATAAGTGATGATGATATTGAAAACACAATGGATTATCATGATTCAAAAAACGATCTTGATGATAATCCTGAAATATTTGTTGATGAACCAATGATAGATCAAACTGAACACGAAAACTTACATGTTAATAAGGACTTGAAATTGGAAACAGTATTTGCCGAAGAATTTGACGAACCACTTGATAATAATGAAGACGATACAGAAAATTGTGACACAGAAGATAAATATGTACATAAAATATCTAATGATCAAAAGAAGAAAGCTAAAGCAAAGAAGTTTGAAGTTAATGATAAGAAAAAAACTGTATTAGATCCTAACTATTGGTTGAAGTTTACATTGACTGAAGATGAAGCTTTGAAAGAGTTTAAATTAAGAGGAGAACATAGCAGATACTTGTCAGCGGAGTACAAATGTACAGATTGTTTAAAAGGATTCTCAAAACAAGATATTTTGGACCGACATCTTAAGTTGGGACATAGTGAGGTAGGTAAGATAATCCTATAATGTTATAAACGCGAAAATAACTCTGGCTGTCTGTTAGGCTTTTACATATTCAATGAAAAAAGGCTTAAAGAAGTTAAAGTAATTAAGAGATGAAAGTTTCTATGGAAGTTCCTCCCTTTATTCCAGGCGGACATAGTCACAGACGCAAACCTAGTTATATATAAAAATAAAGATTTTTATGTTATGTGCATATCTAAGGGATGCTATGCCTGTATTCAAATTTAAGCTATTAAATACCACACTACAAAATATTGCGGTCTTAGAATTACAGATAAAACCAAAAAGTGTTATAGTCTATACTAATATTATAAAGCTGCAGAGTTTGTTTGTTTGTTTGAACACGCTAAACTCAGGAACCGATTCCGATATCTGAGTTCCGATTTCAAAAAATCTTTCAGTGTTGGATAGTCCATTTATCGAGGAAGGTTATAGGCTATATTACGAAGTTTCCACGGGCACGGGAGCTACGCGGGTGAAACCGTGCGCGGGAAGCTAGTGTAACATAAATGTACGAAATATGTTTTATGTCCTACTAGCTACCCGCGTAACCCATAGCTTTCCTTGATAAATGGGTTATCTAAAAATTTTTTTTTTTTCAACCCGGTGCACTGTGATTAACGCGTTCAAGCGAACAAACAAACTCATCAACTTCATATATTATTGTAGATATTATTTAAATGTTTTTGAACTCTTTATGGAAAAGATTACCTTATATTATATTTCAAAATTGAGACTAATAATATTCGACCACCGGCAGGATTCGAACCTGCATCTTGGGTAAAGCCCCCAATGCCTTAACCAATTAGACTACGGTGGAACCCTACCTATCATCGAAATTTATTTATCTCTTTGTAACACGTCTCTAAGGGGGACGGTAGCCTAATTGGTTATGGCATTGGGGGATTTACCCAAGATGCAGGTTCGAATCCTGCCGGTGGTCGTAATTTATTAGTCTCAATTTTGAAAAATTGTAGATATTAAAAGTATTTAGTAAATGTTACTTTTTTTTAAGTAAATAATTATTTTATTTTCTAGTCTATTGGACCAATCGAATGTCGCTTTTGTCGCATGAGATTTAAATGGAAATGTTACTTGACGAGGCATATGAAGCAACATTACACTAAGTTTAAGTGTTTGCGATGTGATCTTGTGTGTCCTTTGGAGTAAGTACATAGGTATATTACTATTATTTTCTTATCTTTACGTTTGTACAGTTGGAAAATTTCGTTTGTTATATAAGTGTCTCAGGGACAGATGTCACGAAATGTGGTAAAATCGTGGTAACCTCTTCACAACCGATTGGTAAATTGTGAATGCCAACTAAATAATAAAAGTAACTGGACCAAAATTTCTTAGACATGCCCATCTGAGTATGTTTCGCTGGATCGTCTCGATGAGGCCGCGCTGAAACCGGCAGTGGAATAACCCAACTGAGTTTTTTTCGCTGGATCTTCTCAGTTGGGGTGTATTGGATCCGGTGGTAGCACGAATAAAAAGTTTTTTATTTTTTTATGTGTAGATGTAAGCTTAGACGTGCACGTGCTACTGAGTTGTTATGTATGGAACCGTATGAGGCAGGACACTCCGCTTGCGTAACGTAGACGTGCGCGTGCATTACAACTCAGGGGTACGTGCAAGACTATGCTTACGTCTACGCATACGCATTCGTTCTGCTCGAGTCTTTTGTGTCGGCGGCGGTACGATTGCTAAGTTTGTCATTTTTAAACCATTTAATGAGACTGGAGCACTGCTCGACTGTATGACAGATGAAGTAGTAAAAGTCTCGTAGTATACGTTTGGTCGTTAAGTTGGTAAAATTGGTCGTAAGTTTTTTTGTTTTTCAGAAAAACCGCGATATTCCATGAAGAATATCATAATGGTGTCACAAGGAAATGTAAGCATTGTGGAGAGGAATTTAAGTAAGTTTATTTGATGTCCTGAAGTCTACATATTTAAAAGGCAACCGTTCCATACATATATATTGACACACAGCTCAATTCCCTTAACAGATTGCGCTGAAATTTGACACAGAGATATCTCCCCCTAAGGCAGACCCCATATTGGGTTTATGTTTTTTTATAGCGTTTGCACGAAGACAGCACAGATGTCCCGTCACCCGATATTCCTGCCCTTGTGCTACCATATCGTACACGCTCGAGGAACCCAATATTTGGTTAGCTAGAGGATGAAACAGGGTCGGGAATAATTTAAATACGTTTAATTGCTGTTTTTATAGTCAAAAGAATTTGCATAAAACCCGCTCAAATATCACGTCAAACACTATCTATAGGTACATTTTTGTTAGTAATTAACTTGTTTTGTCCCACTCCTGGTCATAGGTCTCCCTCCATTCCTTCCATATTTCTCTAGATCTTACTGCCATCTCCTTCGTGGTCTGCCGAAAAATGCTATATTTTGATAAATTTTCCAAATTTTCATCAGACACCTAAACACGTATTACACGCACTTACGCACACATCCGAGCGAGCATGTGTGCACTTTATGCGGCGCGTCCTTCGTCAGTAACATGGGCTTATTCCTTCACAAGAAGTTCAAACATCCCGGTGAAGTTTCTGTAAGTTTCTTTTATTTCCTTATTAACTGGCTATCTCGAAGTTTCATTAAAAAAAAAGTTTAAATAATATCCAATGTACAGGGTGTAAGGGTAGACACCGTTATCCTTGAAACCAGATGTTTGGTTTCACTTACAGAACGCAAATACAATGAAAAAATAAAATAAAAATCGGTTTTTTTTCCAAAATTTAAAAATATTCTGTCCGACACCGTCCGTACATGCATGGATACTATGCGCCCGAGTTACGTAACCACTGCAAAGGGCGCTGAACTGCTGCACTGGCAGTCCGTTTTAACTACCTACATGAGTTTTACCTACATATCAATAAAAAAAACAATATTACACATATCGTGTGATGTAACTTTCCCTTCATACTTTTCCTGGCAAAAATACCTACCTTATGTTGCGTGATGAGTCCAAATGTAAGTTAGATTTAACAACAAAGCAAATGATAAAAAACAACAAACAATTATCACATTTTTGCCGGCACGGTGAACTGACCTAAACTGGTGTAGGTACGTAACCTTAGAGTAGCCGCCACCATCGTTTCTCGGTTTGGCACAGGTTGTCCAGGAAATAACTCTGCGTACATTCTTCGAGCCTCGTTCAGGTTATCACCAGATAAACCCGAACCATATCAGTCCACTGTACGTTTGTGTACGACATAATCACTACACACTACTGAGCACGCGGGCGGCGGCGCGGGCGCTGCGCTGAGACTGAGGGCGTCTGAGTGGTGGGGACGGCGTGGAAGGGGTTGGCGCGCGCGGCTTGCGTTCGCGCGCTGCGTCCTCTTTGACAATGCGTATAGGGTGACATCATTTTGAAGAAAAATTGAAAATTTACTTTTTTTTAAACTTTTGTTTTCATTGAATTTGCGTTCTATAAGTGAAACGAAACCACTGGTTTCAAGGATAACGGTGTTCACCCTAACACCCTGTTTAAACAACTGACTAAGGAACATGATTTATATATGTCACCGGAAAATAATACGAATCGTAAGTTGATCTTTCGTGCCATTCATATTGAAAAATTTAGTTGCCAGTTTCAGTGAACGCGCATAATTATTGTATACTAAATTAATTAACTTACTAATAACTTGATCAACTTATCATTATTATTATTTTCCGGTGATATATATAAAACACTACTACACTATATTGTTATGACCAGGAGGTGCCTCATGGCGAGGGAGAGTATTGTGAGCGGTGCGACATTAGGTTCGAAACTCGGAAAGCGTTTGAAGAACACCTTATTCATTCTGCCAAACATGTTGACGGTAAAGAGTAAGTACATAGTAATACACATTAATACTAACTAATGGCCGCCAAGTGATCGACATTCGAAATTCTAAAATCGACCATACTTAAAAATATAATAGCAATTATTAATTGTTATTAAAATAACAATTAGAGAATGAGTAGAAGTGACGTCGTACAATATTTCAACGCGCTGTACCTTCGTATTTTCTTGTTTGAGGAACGAAAAAGAAATACCGTGTCCAATATTTTTTGGTAATCTAACTGACGGACTAAATATATTTTTTTATTCTTCATGCCTACTACTAATAGTTAATGATTTGTTGCTAATTTCAGTTTGTAGATTCATGACATTTTAAACAAATTTCTGATGAGTATACTTAGTATTTAAGCATATTTGTTTATCATAATTTAAGTATGACAAATGTGAGGAACTTCATTTTATTAAGACGACTTAAGTACAAAACACTGACGATCAAACGAAGGTCATTGATATAGCTCAACGGATTAGCAAGCTGAAGTGGCAATGGGCAGGACACATAGCTCGAAGATCTGACGGCCGATGGAGCAGAAAGGTTCTCGAGTTGAGACCACGAACTGTTGGACGAGCGCCTGCACGATGGACCGACGACCTCATAATGCAGGGAGTCAGTGGATACAGGCCGTTAACAATCGTTCCCGCTTGAAATCATTGGGGGAGGCCTATGTTCTTATGATGATGATGAATGTACAAACCATATTTCTTTTCACTCCTATGGGAGAAAGGTCCCACGATATGTATGTATGTATACTTTTATTAATAAAAGGTGTTTTTTTACAGTGATGAAGAGATAAAACTGGCAAAAACATTGAAACCAAGAAAACGAAGGCTAGAAGTCAGGAGAACGATCCCGACTGACTGTCACATTGTAAGAAATTCAATTATTTTTCCAAAATACAACTCCCGCAGTAGGTAAAATAATCCCAGTGTCGTGGGGACTTTACAGCCATTCATTTCTCGAACACGAAGCACGCCCGGACTCAAAACAACTATTTGTGGGAATCGAACCCAGAAGACTATGTCTCAGTAGTTATAAATACATATTAAATAAAAATAAAAATTGCGGAATGACCCACGTCAAATTCGTTTGCGCGAGATGAGTTTGATTTTTTTTTGTAGTTTGCAGATTATGGCACCTTTCTACTCAATCGTAAATGCTTTACGGCGGTGAGATGCTATATTTTCGGGAATCAACGAACATTACCGAAGGTGTAAAAAATCATGTCGGTCATTATAACCGGACATAATTTATAAAAAATGGGTCATAATAAACGGCATGTCACTGTAAGGGAAGTCATTATATCCGACTTTTTTATATAGAATTTTATATGAAAATCAAACTTCGTAGTGTTATTACGTCATAATAGCCGGTTGGTCAATGTAAGCGGAGTCATAATAAACGGATTCTACTGTATTTAATCTTATAACTTTAGTACTGCGAAAGTACATTGTGGACTTGATGGTTCAGTACGTGTTTTGACTTTTCCCCCATATTTATATTTATACAGCCCAAAAGCATTAGGTCGAATGTGACATTACACGTCTGAAACATTTGTCATATGTGCCTTTATCGTAAACTAGCATTTACGACCAAAGGTACCACCATGCAAAATTTCATTTAAATCCAACTGTTTCGGAAATCAGCCCATACAAACAAACAAATAGACAGAAAAACAAAAAAAATAAAAAAACGGGATTCTATTTTACTTCTAACATCCCCCTGACTCGGTTTATTGCGCTTTTTTCAATGTACAGAAATTCGACCTCTACAGTTTTATTATATGTATAGATTAGTTGTGTTTATACAAATAATTGATATTAAAACTTAAGTTAAAACAAGTTCTTAAATTCCCCAGTGTGGACAACACTTCGACACTCAGTCAGCGTACAGAAAGCACCATCTAGCGGCACATCCTGGCACTTCAATATTCGCGCCTCACGATAGACAGATCTGTGAAATATGTGGCGCTTCGGTGGTTGTAAGCATTATTTATTTATTTATCCTTGTTTGCACACAGAAATTATATAACATAAAGTGTATACAAAAGAAACAACGTGTATGTATCATACATACAAAACTTTCCTCTTGAATTACTCTATCTATTAAACCGCATCAAAATCTGTTGCGTAATTTTAAAGATCTAAGCATACATAGGGACGGACAGACAGCGGCTAGCGACTTTGTTTTATACTATGTATGTAGTGATTGGTAAATAAATCAAAATCAGAATCAGAATGCTTTATTTGTAAACATCAAATTACAATTAGTGATGTTACAGATGGGTAGATCCTCTATGTTTTGCTCAGAGGCGTACAAATATATTTAATTAACGTTGTTTGTGCTTTCAACACCTCTTTAACTTTAACATACACATACACACTTATAGATAAATATACAAATACATGCTAGTACATATTAATTTTATTTTTAAATGTTTTTGAATACTTTGTGGAAAAGTTTACCATATACTATGTTTCAAAATTGAGATTAATAAAATTCTAAATGTGATATACGCGCGGTGTCATTGTTTAATAATTTATACCAAATTCAACTTTGGAGATATTAGTCGAAGTAATGCGGATCATTACCGATAGATGGCACTAACGTCCCACTTAGAGACGTGTTATAAAAGGGATTGATAAATTTCGATGACCGGCTGTGGTTCCACCGTAGCCTAAATGGTTGAGGCATTAGGGGCTTAACCTAAGATGCAGGTTCGAGTCCAGCCGGTGGTCGAATTTTATTAATCTCAATTTTGAAACATAGTATTTATTTATTTAAACGCTAGTTTCCCGCGCCCGGTTTCACGCATGTAACTCCAGTGCATAGCATATGTACTTTATAATTATTTATCAGTAACTACGGGTCCGATTAAAAAAATTCTTCTTCGTTAGATAACCCATTTACCGAGGAAAAAGGCTATGAGCTAAGTTTAAGAACACTGGAATAATTTTTCAAATCGGACCAGTAATTCCTGATAATAGCGCGTACTAGTAAACAAACTCTTCAGCTTTATAAATAAGTAGCTATACATCTACCCACAACGAATCATACTTTTGATTTTGCAGCCAGGCACCATGACTACACATCACCTTGTAAGTACTGAGCTTTGAAAATTAAAAATATTTTTACTAGTGTCCCGCGCGTTTTTTCATCCGTATATCACCCGTGCCCGCGGGAACTGTATAATGAAATACCTACTAGTTTTTACACGCGGCTTCGCTCGCATTGAAGCTAACAACACAAAAGTACAAAGTTTAATGATGATCGGTTAAATAGTTTTCGAGTGAAAGCGTAACAAACATACTTACAATAACATTTATAATATTATAGTAGCGATAGCCTTCCGCTAAATGGGCTATCTAACAGTTAAGTCTTTTTTTAAATCGGACCACTAGTTCTTGAGATTAGCGCTTACAAGCAAACAAATTATTCAGCTTTATATATTGGTATAGATATAGATATATTACCTTTTTTTAAATGTTTTGAACACTTTATGGAAAAGTTTACCTTATACTATATTTCATGCGGATCATTACCGATAGATGGCACTACCGTCCCCCTTAGAGACGTGTTACGAAGAGATTAGTCGGTGGTCGAATTTTATTAATCTCAATTTTGAAATATAGATAGATTGATTTTTGATAGGATGTACTGTAATAAATTTTCATTTTTATTTCAGAGCCACAGTAATGAGAAGACTGTACAATGTACTTTATGTGATAGAAAGTTTAAACAGACAAGCAGTATGAAATTACATTACCGCAGTTTTCATGAAAAGGATATAACTAAAAAGGTAATTGAATACCACATACATTTTGAGCGTGCGAGTGGACTGTTTTTTAAAGTCGAAATTAAATGAAAAATGCTGGTCAAGTGCGAGTCGGATTCGCGCACGAAGGGTTCCGTACCATTTTCAAACGTCTGTTGCCGTTATTGATATCGAGCAAAAAAGGACTGAGCCGGAAAGTAATCTTAGAATTTACACAAATATTTCCTGCCCAGCGTGGGGATCGAACCCACGACTTCCGAGATGTAAAAGCGAGCCAAATACCGCTACGCTACGCAGGTTATATATAAAAACTTACACCTTTATCACACATGTTATCTATCATAGTCCCTCCATCTTTTTTTGGACTTTCTTTTCCAACATATCCCTCCATCTTCATATACAGCATTCTTTTCGTCACATGCATGTCATCCCTACGCATAACGTGCCCATGCTAAGCGATTTCCTCTCATTTCCCCATTAGACGTCTCTTCTATACTCACACCTTTCTTACACATGTCATTTTTCACAAAGTCCATCCTTTTTTTTGGCCCTCCTCTTCCAACATATCCCTCCATCTTCATTATCTGCATTCTTTTCGTCACATGCATATGATTCCTACGCATTTTTGGTCCAAATAAACATAAATAGAATACATAATACGTAACTTATATTAATTATACTATAATAATAAGGATTTTTTATTATTGTAGGATGGCAGTGAGAAAAAATTCACTTGTGCGACTTGTGGCATGCAGCTTACTACCAAAAATAGCTTGAAGAGACATCTATTGGTAAGACTCGAGTTGGATATGTCGCAGCCATTTTTCTTGATCGGCCATTCAATGGGATGGCTTTTCTTGTATTTGATAAAGCCGGTTAATGTAGCCACGTACAACCGTATCTTTCTTATGTTCTACGCTCCAATTTCTCCACTAGTTTGTACTTAACTTAAAAAATTCATTTGCTTTAATTATAAGTTTTTTTCCAACCGTAGCCCAATGGCTAGGGCGCCGGATTTGTGATCTCGTAGTCGTTGGTTCGATCCCCACCCATTACACTACGGACGTGAACCAACTCGTAACACAAGCATTTTTTCTTAGCACGAGGGGTTAACAAGAATATTAGTAGACAGCAAAAACTCAGGTAGCATTTTTTTTGAATAAAATATTTAAACTTAATTTAATTTCAGACTCACACAGGAGAAAAACCTTTTGAATGCACGCTGTGTGACAAACGGTTCACACAAAAGAACAGTATGCAGCTACACTACCGCACCTTCCATCTGAAAGAACCTTATCCCAAAAGGTTTGTAACAATTAAATTTGTATCCGGCATAGATCACCCCATATCTTCATGGTGGTCATAAAAGGCGACTAAGGGACATACAGCTGATGAATGGGTAGCAGCATCTATCAGCTCAAGGATCCTTATCATTTTATATCACTAATCTACAGTTTATGTACCGCCAGTTCGTTTCTATTAAAATATTTTGTTAAAAAGTTAGTTTTCGAGCTTCAGCTCTCTGCTGTTGTCAAATCTCCTCGGTACGCTCTTGCTATAGACTTTTAATCTCTATGGATACTATTAAAAAAATAAAATGTACAAATTTCTTTCAGGAATAGAAGAAAAAAAGGAGACGCGCCAGAAACAACTTTATTTGAAGAATATAGAAATGAAGATGAATCTGAAGGAAGTTTGAAGATTGATAGATGGCGATAGTTATTATAACATTTTTAAACATAATTTCTAATAAATTGTTGCCTTACCATGTTTAATCTTTTATTATACTAGTTTGTCATGATATATAGCTCGTACCTCTAATTTTGAACTGTGGGTGTAAATCATAGACCTTTAAAACTGCGTTAAGGTATAGTGATTGAATACTATTCACAACACAAAGCTATGTGACTAATACTTTTGCTGCAGTGAAAATAAAATAGGACAAAATAGTTATATTTTGTTTTGTTTAATACTAGCTTATGCTGCCTGGCGTAGCCGGTCTTAAAGTTTTGAAAATCCCTTTTATTTTTCCTAATGTTACGTGTGAAAACTTCGTAATAATTACAAACACAAAAAAAAAGGATCGGCCAAAACTAGACAAGCCGTTCTTTAAATATATTTTGGTGATTCATTTTTATTAATATAGACTTAACTTGGTAGAAATTTAATAAAAGTAAGAAAATCATTCAAAACAGAATTATTCTAAAACTAATTTTATACATATTAAATAAAAATATTCTTTTGAAGAAAAAAATAGAGCAAAAATAACTCTCCATCAATTTATTACTTAGAAAATTCGTAATTTAAGAGTAGTTTTTTTTGGAGAGTTTTAATCGGTCAATATTCCAATTTATGTATTTTATTTTTTATTGATTAATCCGGCGCCGGAATTCGCTATCATTCCGGGCCGGTACTTTAACGGGCAATGTAACGCCAATAACTGTCAAGTTGACGTTTCTGAAGCTGTGATATGCTGTCAAGTGTCAAAAAAAAACTTGTATGAGCGTTTCTACAACAAAACTTTAGTTTTCTCAGAATGTCTAACGTTATGTATATAATTTTATAGTATAATTAACAGAAATCGTGTAATAGATAAGTGGTGAACCATGGCCGATTTAAAAATATGCCGAGTATGTCTTGAAACTGAAGGAAAAATGTTTAATTATGATCAGTTCCAATTAAAATCGTTCTATCAACAAATCTTATCTATTAAAGTGAGTATTACTGGCTTCTGTGTTCTATTGAATCTTTGTCTGGTATTGAGTCGCGCTTTTGAACACGACCATTGACCTTTTAATAAAGAAAATATCAAATATGAACCTACACTTATTTTACATTCATATCATAACACTGTTGACAAGGGATGAAAAGTATTTATCCTGGTGAAGTAACAGTAATAATAGTAGGTAATCAAAAATATTCACGAGTACGTGAATATTTATTATTATATTACTTACCTTTTTAAAAAGGAGGAAATAAAATATCATATCTTATGAATTCCATTATCTTATGATATAGCATCTATGTATCATATAAGAGACAATGATATATACTAAATAAGGGATATGTAAAATTAAATCAATACTGTGAATTTTTTGAATAAGAACATTGAGGTGAAATGGGATGAAACCAAAGTAAATATACATTATAAGGTACCTTAAGTTTTAAGTCTACTATATTTAAAGTAGTAGTATAGGTAACAAATACCTATATGACCATAAAGAGTAAATCTCAAGAGGTCCAATTTTAAAACAAACATTGTTAGATAGCTCATTTATTGAGGAAGGCTATGTACTACAATTAATTAAGAAGTACTTTCATGAACAACAGTTAGCGGGTGAAACCACATGCGGTTGCTATTTATTATATAAATTGTTATATCAACTTCAGTTTCAACCATTTTAATGGAATGAAGGGGCCATTCCTACAATGGCTAGGTGTTCGACTTGTGATCTTGTAGTCACAGGTTCAAGCCATTGCACCCATTGCACTACCAGTGTGAACCCACTCGTAGCACAAGCATTTAAGCTTAACACGAGGGGTTAACAAGAATACTAGTACATTGTTAAACTCTGATAGTAATCTTTAAAAAAAAATAGATATAGTGTTCATAACCAATTTTGGAACAATCATAGAAGGTTAGTCATCTGTGCAAGACTAATTGTAGTGCAGTATCTACTTGATAAAAACATGCCTGGACTGTATCTTTTTGTCACATAAAACTACACATAACCAATTTAGCTAGAATTTTATTAAAACCACTTATTTTTTTTTATTTTTTTTAGTCTTGCAATCATTCTTTAAGACTATGCAGATGCGTTGAAATGCGGTAATGTGCGAGTGAGTTACTCCCCACTGGGAGTACTCCACATCTTCTCAACTGCTCATTACAGCAAGTCCAGGTCCAGGATTTTTCGTCTTTTCAGCCTTGAGACACTCTGTATTTTTCTTTATTTGTTGTAGGCAAGGAGTAAAGATAGTCTGCCTCCATACTTCTGCTATGAGTGTGCAGCCATGTTGTATAAATTTCATAAGTTTAAAGAAAAGTGTAGCAACGGACAGAAAACACTCAAGGAATTGATGGCAAAAGGATCTGTAAGTAAAATTTGTTTAGGAATATATCATTTTTTGTAAACAAAATTGAAAAATGGAATGAAATCTCGAAAAGTGCACCTGTGGATCTTGATTTCACAACCACCTGTGATATGACAACCTCTGTGGTGGGTCACTTTAAGTCTTAGAGGTTGTGAGTTCAGTCCCAAGCTGGACAAGAAAATCTTAGTGTAAATTTTAAGATTTCTTTCATTGTCTAATAAATAAGGGGTCTACCTTCCGTGCCTTGGATAGCAGATTAGGCAGTTGGTCCTGATAGTTGGGTCCATATTGACTCACCTAAAGTTCTTTACCCGAAATTGTTGTTCCTAACGATTTGTAATCCAAATGATCACTCTTCCTAAAATTTTTCATCCTAAAGTTTTCATTCATACTATTTGTAGTGCTACCGGCTATGTTCATGACACTTATGTTTCCGAAAATTGTAATTAATAATATCATTAATGTAAATATATTTATACTCGTACTGTTCTTTATCATAACGCTTTTATCCCTAAACGTAATTTTTACCATAATATTTTCACTCATACTCAGAAAGAAACATTTACCAAGTGTAATAAAAGATATATGTTTAGAATGATTAAAGGTTGTTTCACAGATTTTTGTCTTAAATGAATGAAATTCATAAAACACGACTCATTTACGGTTATGTTTATGGCCTGGGAGTTTATACCGCAGTTTTAACCGTACCTAAACCAATAACTATAAGACCGATTCGGTTCTGGAACTTGACTGAATGACTGGAGCGGAACATTTTCGGATTTCCAATTATCGGAGTTGAAAATTAAGGTGAACTTTGGCGCACCCCTGATAGTTATAACAATTGTATATTAGGGAATGGGCAGCAGTGTTTACCTGTGTATTACAATATAATACTACAGTCACTAACCTTTTTTTTTGTCTGGAGAGAAATGTATTTACGTATTCCCACCGCCCGCCGCTGCAGCGTATTCGCGCGCTGACGGTGGGATATGTGGGACTTGCCCTCTCCATAGCGTGGTATTCTAAACTCATACCCGGAGGAGAGGACCCTACACTACTACAACCCCCCGGACACTCCTTCGATCCGCCCTTGGCAGGGGCCGGGTACGCATAAGCAATCCAAGCCCACAGTCACTAACCTGACTGCCAAGCATGGTAACTATGGAAAGCTATCATAGTCCATATTCAGCAGTGGACATTATATGGGTTGATGATGATTTGATTATAAAAATTAATAAACCTTTTTTCTCCTTATATTTGTCCCACAATATTTCAGATCACACAACAATCAGTACAAAAAATAGACAGAGGCAGCAAAAACTTACTATCCACATTAGGCATTATCACCATAACCAACAGAGTAAGAACATATTTAGTAAAACACGAATTAAAAACAAAAAAACTTAAACTAGATCCGGTGCAAATAAATGTTTCTGACACAAGCAATCATGTTGTTTCTGATGATAGTGTTGACTATAAAATTGATATCAAAGATGAGTTTGAATCACACAGAAACAATGTTAATATTAATGATGAACAAATTAAAAATAATGTAGAAAGAGATAAGACAGATACAGAACAAACTTTAGACATCGAAAATGTGTTTGCTGATGATACCCTAGATGGAACAGCACCCAGTGATGATGAAGACGGAAAACTATTTGTGGACGACCAACTTGATCAAACAGAAATACAAATTATTCCTGTTCGTAAAAAGAAAAAGGTAAAAGGTAACAAAAAGAAGAAAATAAAAGTTAAAGAAAAACATTCTAAAATTAAAAGATTTGAAGCAACTGATAAGAAAAAAACGGAATTAGATCCTAATAATTGGCTTAAGTTTAATTTAAGTGAAGAAGAGGCTGTTGCGGAATTTAAATCGAGAGGAGAACACAGGAGGTATTTGTCAGCTGAATTTAAATGTGTAGATTGTTTGAAAGGTTTCTCCAAAGAAGATATGCTGAATAGACATATCAAATTGAGACATAGTGAGGTAAGATATTATATTAAATCCAATTCTAGGGCTCAGAAGCATAAGGTTGGATGAGCCTTTATCAGGGGCGGACCATGAAATGCCCAGCCTATAAAGGACAGAGGCATATAAAGGGCCCCTGCTGATTCAGTTTACAATATTTCCAACATTGACTTGTGGTAGTATACCGTTGCAATTGAGAGAGGGGAGTCCTATACGCCCCACGTCTGCGGCGGATGCATTTCCCCCTGGAAAAAAGGGGTGTATTATATCGTTCGGGGCCCTGGGCCTATAATTATGAAGATCCGTCCCTAGTATTTACCGTAGGTACAACTGGCACTTACGACCAAATGCTTCTGAGATATAATAGTACATTCGTCTATATGCTTCTGAGGTCTGAATATACTTTCATTTAGGTACACTTGAGAGCAATAAAATCGCACACGTTGACTTTTTGTTGTTAAAGCAGTTTTTTTCATGAATGTGAATACATATTAAAATAAAACTTACACTATTTGAATGTTTACTTCAGTACCTTTCTAATGATATCAAATACAGTGTAAAAAAAGTACCCATAGGGAGTTTTAGGGCACAAAACCCAACATACGGATAAAATTACCCAATTTAGCTTAAGAAAGAATAAAAATAAAACTCAAAATGCTTGATCAAATTGTTTTTTAATAAGGTGTATTCCCTCCCCTAGCCTTGATTACAGCTCTTAATCGGTTTTTCATGGACCGTATTAATTTCACCATGAAATCTTGTGGTATGGCGTTCCACTCCTCTTTAATGGCAAGTTGAAGCTCTTGGAGGCGCGTAGGAGCAGGGCTTCTTGCTCGAACTCTTCTTTTTAGCTCATCCCAGACATGCTCAATCGGATTGAGATCAGGACTACGAGCTGGCCACTCCATCGCGGTGATTCCAACGTCTTCCATGTAGTCGCAAACTGTTCTAGCGACATGCGGTCTGGCGTTGTCGTGCATTAAGAGAAAATCTTCTCCCATAAGCCACGCAACCGGCCTCACATGTTCTTCGAGCACTTCTTCGACGTATCGTGCAGCCGTCAAACTTCTCGATCTCGGGCCGGTATTCGCCGTAGTGATGAATACAATGTCAGTTTTAGTGTCCAACATTATGCCACCCCAAAACATACACGATCCACCTCCAAAAGCCACACGTTCGCTTATGCAGCATTGTGAAAATCGCTCTGATGACCTTCTGTAGACCCTAGAGCGTCCATCATGACCATGTAAAGTCATTCTGCACTCATCAGAGAACATAACAGCCCGCCATTGGTCATACGTCCAATTTAAATGTTCCCTAGCAAATTGTAGCCGGGCTTGTCGGTGAGCTGTGGTCAATTTGGGACCATTTGCTGGGCGATGTGAAGTCATTCCTGCTTCACCTAGTCTTCTTCGAACTGTCCACCGACTTATACTGACATTGCGAACTTCTTGAAGCTGTTGTCCCAGTTGAACCGCGTTCAGTTGCCGATTTCTCAAAGACCTTGTCACAAGAAAGCGGTCATCACGCTCTGATGTTGTGCGTCGCCGGCCAGATCCTGGTCGCCGAATGTAGCCACCGGTCTCTTGGAACCTCTGGTATACACGACGAACAGAGTAGCGGCTCAAATTTAGCCGTCGAGCAACTTCACTTTGGTTATGGCCTGCTTCGAGCAAGGCAATAACTTGAGCGGCTTCTGCGGGCGTGGTATCCATATTTTTCCAGTAAATCCGTATGCTTCCAGTGGAGATGTTATCACGTTGACCTTCGGTATGCAACTGATTAAAAATTCCAATAAACCGACCTTTTTATACCTGCGGCTAAGGGTGCAAGTAGTGACAACGCAAACGCGTGAATTTGGGGAATTCGGTGTACGGTCGGTTTTTGTAAGTTACGTAAAGGTCAATGATTTTAATTTTATGTTTTTGTAAAGCTAAGCTTGTATGCTTTAATTTTGTCTAATGATTTTTACTCAATATCTTTAGATTTTAGAAAACAATCAGTAATAAACCAAATTACAAGGGGTGTGCGATTTTATTGCTCTCAAGTGTAGTTTAATACACTGTATTTATTTTCCAGTCAGTTGGTCCGATAGAATGTCGGTTTTGTCGCATGAGGTTCAAGTGGAAATGTTACCTTACCAAGCACATGAGACAGCACTATACTAAGTACAAGTGTTTGCGGTGCGACCTAGTTTGTCCATTAGAGTGAGTAAGATATAAACATTGATATATTTTTTTCTCTTTTTTATAAAAAGATTACTAGCAGAGTTTTACTGTCTACTAGTATTCTTGTTAAGGCCTGGTGCTAAGCTAAAATGCTTGTGTTACGAGTGGGCTCACGTCGATAGTGCAATGGGTGGGGATCGAACCGGCGACCACAAGATCACAAGTCCGACGCCCTAGCCATTAGTCTATGTTCATAATAAGATTCTATTAGGTCAGCTAATTACGTAATAGCATAAGACAGAAGGTCACTTAAGGCGGGGACTCCACCAAAGCGGAGAGGAGATGTTTTTTAAATAAACAATAGAATTGCGTTATTGAGACATCTCCTCTCCGCTCAGCTTCAGTGGAGATCGCTGTGGCGCGATGGAAGCGGAGATGTGAGCTGTGCGCGGACGACGCACGGCGGAGACGTGAGATGTGAGCGGCGTGCAGTGATCGATGTCATCCTCCCCTTTCCCGCCCGCGTCAGAATGCGTAATGTGCACTAAATGCCTCGCACACTCGCAAGGCTAGCCAGCCCACATCTCTGCTACACTAGGCATTTCCGCACAGCTTCGGTGGATTCATCCGAGCTGAAAAACATCTCTTCTCGCACAGCACACAGCACACCGCACACATATCCGCTTTGGTGGAGTTCCGGAATAAATTAACCGACTTGGTATTACATAGATCCCACAACTTTTTACGGTAAAAGAACTGCGTTACGAGACTTAGGTTTTTTACAAGTATGTTTTTGATGGCATTTATTTGTCCTAAGTTATATATATTATTATATGGCTACAGTAGTTGCTTCTGAAATCTGGTATTCTGGATTCGATTCCCACCTGGGACAATCATTTGCGTGAACCACAGACAGTGGTACTGAGTCCCCCGCGACACAAGAATAATTTTCCGCTTTTAAAAAATATACAGGGTGTCCAAGAACCTGGCGTCCAACTGGATTCCCACGATGCCCCAAGTTCTAACAGTACTCAGAAAAATATTTTAAAAAATCCACCCCATGTACTTACAGAATTATACTGATTTAAAAAAAAAGGGGAAATGAGCACCCTGTGACATACTTTTGAATGCTGTGACTGCTAATGCTGATAATTTCGATATTTCTTGGAGGTTTTGTAATCTAGGGTATTGCTGTGTCTAAATAGAATGTAAAAATAAAGTACTTATTGTACCATTTTAAAATAAAATATTATTTTAACTAAAGGTGATATGGAAAACTATTGAATTTCGCAACTTTGACCGACTGTAGTGTAAAAAAAATGTACCAAAATAGTATGGCAAGTGACGTCAAATTTTGACGCGTTTATTCCTCTTTTTAAAAAGGTATAATACTTACACATTAATTTGAAAAAAAAAATTTTGATAATATTTTTACTCAACAACCCAATTTTTACGATGTCTTACAGAATTCTTAGAAAGAAAAATTTACGACGAATTGAATCTAACCTCTAAAGAATTACTATTGTATGCTCATAAAAATAACAACAGGCCTCTCAAAAAACAGGTTAGACCGTAAGGGACGGTATGTGCATGCATCTCACCATAGTGATTCGTTATTACAACAGGAGGGAGCAAGACAGAAACTATCTTAGCGATTTGCTGGTTCTTCTTTATGGTACCCCATTATTCAGGTAAGAGTGAGGGAGAAAAAGGTTAGAGGTGCGAGTGAGATAGATAGTGACGCTATCTGGGATCGTGCTATTTAGGATAACAGTACGGTCAGTACGCGTCACTGCCTCCTGCCGTTACTACGCACCTCTCTCTTATTGTTACCATTGATCACGTACTACGATTTAAAGCTTTGTTTATTGGACTCGATTACTCTTTGTGCTCTGGACTTTGAAACGAACTCTTTACGACGACCTTTGCCTGTGTTTGGACAGTTTGTGTTTTGTGTGTGCTACCATGGCGACCTACACTCCGCAAGAATACGCAAATATGCACTACATTTATGGAGAATGTAGAGGTAATGGACGAGCTGCAGCGAGACTTTACAGAGAAAGGTATCCGAGGGCTACGCGATATCCCGACCATCGAGTTTTCATTAATGTGCACAGATCACTATGTGACGGGCGGTTCCCCAATCAAGTAGCTGGTGAAGGACGACCCGTAAATGACTTCATACGCGATGAAGTTTTAGAGGCGGTGTCGGCAAATCCAAGCATCTCTGTGCGAGGAATAGAAGCTGATACGGGGATACCGAAGAGCACAGCACACAGTATTCTCCAAAAAGAAGAATATCATCCGTACCACGTACAGCGAGTGCAAAGTCTTTTACCTCGAGACTATCCGAGCCGAGTCGCGTTTTGTGAAACAATCCTGCAAAAACATCGAGAAGACGAAAACTTTATCGACAAAATTTTGTGGTCAGATGAATCAACATTTAAGAAGGATGGCTACATGAACCTACACAACTTGCACGAGTGGCATGTGGAAAATCCGCACTTGATGCGAGAAGATAGATCCCAGTACCGGTTCAAAGTGAACATGTGGACCGGTATTCTCTGTGGGAATATTATTGGTCCATTTGAGATGCCCGAGAATTTGACTGGCGAATCATATTTAAATTTTCTTCAAAATGATTTGCCAAACTTACTAGAAGAGACCCCTCCAGATATGTGGTTCCAACACGACGGCTGTCCAGCACATTTTCGCGTATCCGTTAGAGAGTTTTTGGACGAGCAATACCCGAACAGGTGGATTGGGCGATCAGGAACAATCCCGTGGCCAGCCCGCTCACCTGACTTAAATCCGCTGGATTTTTTTTTCTGGGGAACTATGAAGGAGCTCGTTTATGCGAAGCCCATTAATGACATCGCTGACCTTCGTGAGAAGATAACACAAGCAGTGCAGGTGATACGTCAAAAAAGTTACTCGCGAAACATAAAGCGGTCCTTTTTAAGGAGAGTGAGAGCTTGTATTGCCGCGGGTGGTCAACATTTTGAACATTTATTGTAATAAAATATCTTTAAACTAACATTCTTTGCTTTTATTCTACTGGGAACCCATCTACCTGTGTGTATTTCCTTCTTGCTCACTCTTGGAACCGAAGTAAATAATAGTAGTAACATAACAGTTTCTAAGATAAGAAAGGGTCCGACAGTTACCGTTAGTAGGTAGGCACTTCGTAAAAATTGGGTTGTTGAGTAAAAATATTATCAATTTTTTTTTTTCAAATTAATGTGTAAGTATTATACCTTTTTAAAAAGAGGAATAAACGCGTCAAAATTTGACGTCACTTGCCATACTATTTTGGTACATTTTTTTTACACTACAGTCGGTCAAAGTTGCGAAATTCAATAGTTTTCCATATCACCTTTAGTTAAAATAATATTTTATTTTAAAATGGTACAATAAGTACTTTATTTTTACATTCTATTTAGACACAGCAATACCCTAGATTACAAAACCTCCAAGAAATATCGAAATTATCAGCATTAGCAGTCACAGCATTCAAAAGTATGTCACAGGGTGCTCATTTCCCCTTTTTTTTTTAAATCAGTATAATTCTGTAAGTACATGGGGTGGATTTTTTAAAATATTTTTCTGAGTACTGTTAGAACTTGGGGCATCGTGGGAATCCAGTTGGACGCCAGGTTCTTGGACACCCTGTATAAATAGGTCTATATTTTCTTTCAGAACTACAGCATTATTCCATGAGGAATATCACAATGGTGTCATAAGGAAATGCGCACACTGTGGAGAGGAGTTCAAGTGAGTTAATAAACAAAAATACAATACTAACCAAAACCATTTTACCTCTCCAGTGAGATGCATAACGCATTCTTTCCGCTGCAGCGGCAGGGAGAGGTTTAAGTAAAATAAAGATATAATATTAATATGTTGGTCGTGATACAGACGCCGAGTAAAATGCGGGCGTGAATTATACATAATCGACGTAAGGCGAGGACGTGGCACAGACGCAGAGCAAAAATAATGTCGTTTCAAAACGTTTTCATACATGTACGTAGGCATACTGTAGTGAATTACTTACAAGCGGCGTGGCGATGGCGAAGTGCAGGCGTCCGTGCCTTAAACATCGCGCGTCTTTGCTGCGTCTGTTCACGTCTTCGTCTTACGTCGTTTCTGTATAATTCTTTTGCCCGATCCGTGGTATATGCATGTTATAGATGATGTTATAACAGTCGGGACCAACGGAACATAATATGAAGGTAGACCCTCAACCTACCAGACCTGGAAAGAAATCTTAGAATTTACACAAATATTTCTTGGCCGGCGTTAAGGTCGAACCACAACCGCCAAAACTTAAAATGAGACTTAAAGCGTTACTCATACATTTATCTCAACAACAAGTCGTAATCCCTCAATGCCTGCGCCAACGACCGCCCTCTTGCGCTGGTTTCTTAATTTGCAGTTTTAAACCATTGAATAAGGCTGAAGCTCTGCTCGCCTTTATGCCCGGTGAAGTAGCAAATGCGTCATGGCTAACTATATAAATGTCTTCGAAAAAAAAATTTGGTTCTATGATGATGATGATGATGATAATGCCATCTAGCCGATTTCCGATTGCCGATAATGGTTGAGGCTTTGATGTGCCCTTTCATGTGCTCTCCAGTGACTCGCATATCCACCTTTTGCCGTAAAACTGCGAGCACAAAGCGGACATGTTGGTTCTATAGATATATGCCCGATGGTGAAGTAGCAAAAGCCTCGTGGCTAACTACATTAACGTCCTTCCGAAAAAAAAGCCATCTATTCAACTATTAACATTTTGTTATATAGGCATATGCCCGAAGAAGTTGCAAAAGCCTCGTGGCTAACTACATAAATGCCTTTCCGAAAAAAGGAGCCATTATATTCAACGATATATATTTTGTTTTATAGACATATGCCCAATTGGGAAGTAGCAAAAGCCTCGTGGCTAACTCTACAAATGCCCGTCTGTATATTCAATGATATAATTGATTCCTACAGACATCTGACCACGTACTACACGCACTTGCGCACGCACCGCAGCGAGCACGTGTGTCCGCTGTGCGGCGCGTCCTTCGTCAGCGCCACCGGACTCAGAATACACAAGAAAATCAAACATCTCAATGAAAGTCCGGTAAGTTTATGATGAAAACTAGCTTTAACTCCCGTTCCCGTAAGAATATCATAATTAAATAGCCTATAGCCTTCCTCAATAAATGGGCTATCTAACACTGAAATAATTTTTAAAGTCGGACCAGTACTTCCTGAGATCTTCAGGGTTTATATATTAGGATAGATGTATTATTCTCTTTCCAGATAATCTAAGACAGCGGTTTCGAACCGGTAGTCCGCGGACCACTAGTGGTCCCTGGAAGCAGACGAAGTGAACCTGAGACTGTCCAAAAATATTGCGCTGCAGTAAAATATCTATTCACTGAACATAGTATATTATAACGTACATAAGTTATTCTAACGGTTTTAATTTTATTTAGAAAAGCAGGTGGTCCGTAAAGATATAAACATTTTGTTAAATGGTTTATCATTGCTTAAAGGTTGGGAACCATTGATCTTAGAAGATAGCTTCGGGCATATTTGATAAGTAAGGCTAAGCAGGGTGCAAATGGGCCACTATAAGTGTGGCCCAGGAGATCCCGCGGTGCCATATTGGCCGCGGGTGCCGTCGGTGGGCCGGATTGCTTATATGTGCCCGGCCCCCGCTAACGGCAGATCGAAGGAGTGTCCGGGGGTTTTAGTGGAGTAGGGTCCTCTCCTCGTATAAGTTAGCATACCACGCTATGGAGAGGGCGAGTCCCACATATCCCACCGTTAGCGCGTGAATACGCTGCAGCGGCGGTGGGAACGCGTAAATACATTTCACCCCGGACAAAAAAAAACTAAACAAGATCACAAGTCCGACACCCGTAGGACTTGTGATCTTGTAGACGCCGGTTCAATCCCCACCCATTGCACTACCGACGTGAACCCACTAGTATTATACGAGCATTTTAGCTTTAGGTTAACAAGAATACTAATAGACTGCAAAAATTCTGCTAGTAATCTTTAAAAAACAAAAAAAAAGATATCGAGCCCAGAATACCAGGTTTAGTAGTAAATAACGTAAGCAATGAGCCACTGTCGTAGTCTTTATTTTATCGAATTTTATGAAATTTAATATTGTAATTGTTACAGGAGGTTCCTCAAGGACAGGAAGAGTATTGTGACCGATGCGACATCAGGTTCGACTCTCGGAAGGCGTTTGAAGAACATCTCGTTCATTCAGCTATGCATGTCGATGGAATTGAGTGAGTGTATATATAATTGAAGATAATAATTTTAAGCGGCCGTAGTCTAATGGCTAGGGCGTCGCCGCGTCGTTGTGATCTTAAGGTCGCCGGTTCGAACCCCACCCATTGCACTATCGACGTGAACCCACTCGTAACACAAGCATTATAGCTTAGCACGAGGGGTTAATAAGAATACTAGTAGACTATATATAGCACCCAATATGTGGTCAGCAGAAATCACTGATTGTGTATGTATATTACTGTAGATTACAAATAGGTACATATACACTTTCTTGAAAAATGCCTTCGGTTGTTTTAAATAAAAACCAAAACAAAAATATTATAAATATTAACTACAAGCTTCCCGCGCGCGGCTTTACCCGGATAGCTCCCGTTCCCTGGGGAGCTTCATCAATAAACATAGCGTATGTCATCCGGGGATAGTGTAGCTTCCCAAAGGTGAAAGAATTTTTCAAAACGGTCCAGTAGTTTCGGAGCCTATTGAATATAAACAAACAATCAAATTATTCCTCTTTATAATATTAGTATAGGTAATTGTATTGTTTTTTTTAAAGACAACTCTGGTACTTCGTAACTAAATCCATCATACTTAACAAACACTCAATGCAAAGAACATCAGATTCAGAACCTGTAGTTCACTTTTATAATTGTCCCGGCTGGGAATCGAACTCAGAACACCACATTTCAGCAGCAAATACCATTGAAACTCCGGCGCAATGCATATACAGGGTGTCCCAAAAGGTTAAGTAGCTGGGAAAGGGGGTGACAGGGGTGGACACAATGGTAACTAGAAAAATAAAAATAAAATCCGCACTGGGTATTTAAAAAAAAAATGGCATTTTTTTAAAAACTTAAAATTTTACACCTTGTTATTTTTGATGTTGATGTTGATGACCTTGTTGTTATTGAAGATTACATAACAGCATTTTTTTTAAATACAGCCATATTTGTAGGTACAGTTAGCACAAGGTGTGAAATTTTTAGTCTTTTAAAAAATGCCATTTATTTTTTTAAACACCCAGAGGGAATTTTTTATATTTTTCTGGTGACCCTTGTGACCATCCCTATCACCCCCCTTCCCAGCTACGTAATCTTTTGGGACACCCTGTATATAAATTTATTTTATTAACAGAGATTTAGAAGTGAAAGACTTCAAGCCATCAAACCCTAAGAAGCGGAGATTAAAAGTGAAGAGGATGACTCGAATACCTACCGATTGCCACTTGGTAAGCAATTGTCTTATATTATTGTCGGATAATAAGCAAAGTAAAGAAATTTCAATAACAATTTATGATTTTTAAGATCTTTACTATATGGTTGGTTTCCGGCTTAGAATCTTCTTAATCGGGTCACTCTTGACAGAGCGGTCGTGGTTATAATGGGCATGAGGACTAAAAAAATCTATTTAGTCCGTCACTTAGATTACCAAAAAATATTGGACACGTATTTTTTTTCGTGCCTCAAACAAAAAATGACGAGGTTACAGCGCGTTGAAATTTTGTGTGACGTCACTATTAGGTACAATTTCACCTAATAGAGACGTCACAAGCCTCCCTCTCCTGAACTTTATAGTTTGTTTTTGCTCTGTTTCTTTGACAATTGTTACTGATTTGATAAATAAAAAAATACTTATACAATATTTTTAAGTAATCAAACTGACGGACTAAATAGATTTTTTTAGTCCTCATGCCCATTGTAGGTCACTCCTTGTGTCGCAATTGACGGCTCGCTTCCATTCCTCCCAGACGGTATTTCATCCGTCCACTTCATGGGAGACCTTCGTCACCTACCTAAGTGCTGAATAAATTTCATTTTATTATAAATTTTACAGTGTGTTGTATTATTGTACATTCCAGTGCGGCAAACACTTCAGCACGCAGGCGGCGTGTCGCAAGCATCACTTGGCGGAACATCCGCGCACATCATTCTTCGCGCCCAACGAGAGACACATCTGTGAGATCTGCGGGATATCCCTTGCTGTGAGTTACATTATTATTTTATTTTATACACTACAGTACCACAGTTTCGTCCCTTTCGACGTGAGGCATAATGCCTCAATCTCATCGCCAGCGACCGCCCTGAGCCGAGGTCCAAGACCCACTGGGACACCCTCTTGCGCAGGTTGCTTATTTTGTAGTTTATATATATACCATTTAATAAGGCCCTGCTCTGCTCGCCTTTATCCCCGGTGAAATAGCAAAAGCCTCGTGGCTAAGTACGTAGGTCCGTCCGAAAAAAAAAAAGAAAAAGGAATAGCAAACACAGATTTTGTCGTTATGATTTCGCCATGAAAATGACGTCATTTGGGACTTAAAAACTCCTATTCCGTTCTTTTGTGACATTGCTCTCCTCCCGACCCGTAGTTTGCAAATAACCATCCGATGCCCTCGTAGACCCGAATTCTTAGAGGACCGTGAACTGTAACGTAAAGCGACGGTTGCACTAGCAACCAAAAGTCATAATCCTTCTATCCCCCCGCCAGCGACCTTACTGAGCCGAGGTCCAAGTCCCACAGGCGCACCCTATTGCTCAGTTTGTAGTTTATAAACCATTTAATAGGGGAAAGCAATTTTTGAAGATTTTTGACCCCCCTTGTAATGCACCGTAACGTTTTTCTGGACCTCCCCTCCCCCTCTCTAAACGTTACGTAACACTCAAGTGAACATTTTTACCCTAAAGTCGTAAATAGTTTTTACACTTGGTATAGTTTTAATCTACTAAATAAAACAAGATAATTTTAATTCGCAGGACCTGCATATTTTGTTTATTTTTTATAATTTTTGGCTTTTAATTTTTTTGGTTTTTTGAGTTTTAATTCCCAAATTTTTTAGAAACAATGTTACGTAACGTGTTGTAAGAAAGACCCCCTCCCACCCCTGTAATGCATCGTACCGTTTTACGAGACCCCCCCCCCAGATTGCGTTACGTAATACTTGAACGCTCCCTAAGGCTCTGCTCTGCTCGCCCTTATCCCAAATTAATTATAATAATAATATAAAGGCGAGCAGAGCAGAGCCTTATGAAATGGTTTATAATCTATAAACTAGAAGTATTTTTAGATATTTAATTGAAGTACCACTATCCGCGTAGGGGTGGGACACGGCGTAGTAGCAAATGCCTCGTGACTAACGTATGTACGTCTGAAAAATGAAATAATATTTCTTGACCATTCAAACCATCTGTCGTTTCTTTAACTAAATACACTAGAGAAGAACCTATGTATTTTTTTTAATAGTTATTTTTTTAAATTCCCAGCCGGGCAGTGTCTCGAGTCATTTGAACACTCACACCAGAGAGAAGATGTACTCGTGTAACATCTGCGGAAGACAGTTCAGCAGCAAGGGCGGCATGACCACACACCAACTTGTGAGTACTAGGCTATTAATATCAATCGTTGCAGTAACATAATTATAATCCGCAATTTTTTTGCTAAAGCTTTTCGGATGCACAAACGTAGTTAGCCACGAGGCTTTGGCTTCTCCACCGGGCATTAAGGTGAGCAGATCTCCAGCCTTCATAAATGGTCTACAAACTAAGCAACTTGCGTAAGAGTGGGGGGTTACTACCCTGTGTGGGGTTGGACCTCGGCTCAGGGCGGTCGCTGGCAATGAGATTGAGGGGTTATGGCCTTTTATGGGAGGACTTCGAGTCTACCAGAGCATTGGAGGGAATACTAAAGCAGGACAAAAAAAATCCTTTACAAGTGTTGTGATGGCATTTTTTGGGAAATTATATTTAATTTGAAAGAAGTTATGTGAATTTAGTTCTTGCAAACATATTGTAAAGTTAACTTTTGTTATATATCATTCTAGACCCATACTAGTGAAAAGCCAGTCCCGTGTACGTTGTGCGACAAACGGTTCAAACAAATCAGCAGTATGAAGTTACACTACCGCACCTTCCATCTGAAAGAGCCTTATCCCAAGAGGTAAATATTAAAACTTCTATAAATCTATACGCGTCTCGACAAACGTAAGGTAGGACTTACCCGGCTACAGAAACCGTTGATTTGAGAACGGTGTCCCAGATAGCCAACAGTACTTAGGGCTCTCATCAACGGCGGTCGAAGGAGTATGACTAGTATACCACCGCTATGGAAGGTACGAGTCCCACATACCCCACAGCCGGCGCGTAACATTAAAGCATTTCCGCCCGGACAAAAAAAAAGTACCTACGTACACTAAATGCAGGAGGAGGTTTTTTTAATATAAAAACACAACTCTCGCACTAGGGAAATAAATCTCTGTGTCGCGGGGAACTTTACAAACTCACAATTCACGGACACAAATCCATGGTAACCCAGAACACCAGTTCTCAGTAGTAGCTACCGTAACTACTGAGCCACCAATGCAGTCTATACAAGTTAATCAAATTAAAGTGTATTTTTGTGTTACAATACAATTGCATTTTATTTTACGGAACGATATACTAAACTGATAGGAGAATAGGCATGTACACTAAAAAAATATAATTAGTCCGTCAGTTGGATTACTCAAAAATATTGGACACGTATTTTTTTATTTAACAAATCAATAAAAAAATTACAACAACAAAATATAAAGTCACAAATTGTACCTAGAAGTGACGTCGCATAAAATTTCAACGCGATGTATTATTACATTATTACGATGTATAGATGTATTTTTTTGTTTGAGGAATGAAAATATTACGTGTCCAATATTTTTGGTAATATAACTGACGGAATAATTATATTTTTTTAGTATTCATGCCTGTTATGTGATTCAAAATATTTAGTCACTTTAGGGACGGCCCGCCCCGGCTTCGCACGGGTGGACATTTATAACCTATGTTACTATAGGGATAATGTAGCATTCTAATGGTGAAATAATTATCAACATCCATTCAGTAGTTTTTGAGTTTATTCGAAACTAACATATAAAAATACAAACCTTTCCTCTTAATAATATTAGTATACTTTTTGATTAATTTTTTGAACATTTTTCTTTTAAAGGTTTGAATTCTAAACAAATTTATATGCATTTGTGGATTCAGTTTAATTCGATTTATTATGATAAAAATATATTATGTTTATATCGTTATTGAAAACTTTTTTGTCTGAAAAAATCAACTTAATTAACGTGTTACAGGAATCGCAAGAAGAAAGGGGATGAGTTATCCAAACTGGACGACTACGGACCCGAGGAGTCGGATGACAACATGACGTTAGATAGATGGCGCTGAAAAAGATGGCATTCATCGTCTACATAACCGGCCAAGTAGAAGTTAGAAGCGGCCGTACCCAAACGGCTAAGGCTTTAGACTTGTGATCATGTGGTCGCTGGTTCGATCCCCACCCATTGCATTACCGATGTGAAACCACTCGTAACACAGGCATTTTAGCTTAGCTCGAGAAGTTAACAAGAATACTAGTAGACTGCAAAACTCTGCTAGTAATCTTTAAAATAAATGCCAGTGTCAGAAAGACCTTAATAACGCAATCATGAGATTTGCTATTTTATAAACAATACAAGGGGTTTTTTAAATAATTCGGGCTTATTTTTTCTGATTAGTATAAAAAACGGATAATATTGATATGGCCCTATATTTATACACTATACCAGAGGTCTCCAAACTACGTCCCGCGGGCCAAATCCGGCCCGCGACATCTAATGTCTTATTGTTGTTACTATTTACAACACAATAAGATAATTACTCGGTCGAGCACTTTGCCCCTAGTCACGAAATAAGAGTATAGTTAAGTATAGAATAATTTAAACAGTTTTGCCCCTTCGAAGATATGGAGAAATTCGTTATGGCCCTAAGGCGTCTAAGTTTGGAGACCCCTTTACTATACTAATATATAAAGCTGTAGAGTTTGTTTGCTTGAACGCGCTTATCTCAAAAACTCCTGATCCGATTTGAAAAGATCTTGCTGTGTCAGATTTCATCATTTATCGAAGATGACTATAGGCTATATTTTATTATGAAGTTCCCACGGGAATGGAAGATATGCGGGTGAAACCGCGCTCGATAAGCTAGCTTTTCCTACAATATTCCTCAACGATGATGGAATATAATGTAAATAACATATCACTGCCCAAGATCTCTTATAATTAAATTTATTTAGCAATAATTGATGTATTTTTATGATTTTGTGTGAACAAATCGTTTGTGATTATAATTGATATTGTGTTTTCTACGCGGCGTGGTATCCAGCCCGGCTAGCATAGGCAGCGCGACTCGAGTCTACTCTACGGAGGCCGACCAATCACATTGCAGAAAGTGTCATGTGACAGTGCGTTTCTGCAATGTGATTGGTCGGCCTCCGTAGAGTAGACTCGAGTCGCGCTGCCTATGCTAGCCGGGAAGCTTAGAAAATGCCACCCCATGTCTTCCCATGGGTGTCGTAAGACGCGACTAAGGGACGTACAGCTAATAAGCAGCTGCATCTGTCAGCTCAAAGATACTCCCATCTCACTGCGATTACCAAACCGCCCGCCGAGCGAGGTTTACGGCAATATCGCTCAACGACCCTGGCTTGCCAGGCTCTGTTAAGAGCAGCCCCATGTTAAGCGAACATAACCGGGTTGATGAAGTTAGTAGAAGATCCGAACCTACATCGACGTTCATCTAGCTGATAATAGAATGAAACGTGTTTTATCATGAATTTAGTATCTTAGAAAATACACTAAAAAAGGGTTTGCTAAAGAAATCCTGGCAAATTTTTAATTTTTTTAAATAATTTTTAATTAAATGTTTGCAACAGTTAATTAAATATATATTTTTTTTAAATAAGATAATAAGTAAATCTTATTCTGACTCAAAGTATAAAACGTATAGAACGTTCAGCTGTTGGGTTGGACCTGGACAAGTTGCCAGATACAAAAAGGTGTGTAGATGACAGTTACTTTCACTTTATTGGATAATATAATATACAAAATTATAACAAGATTTTGTAGATATTCTTTACGTATATTTCAGTATTATTTTTATTGATACGGATTTTTTATTTCCTTACATCTGGCAATTGCTTGCGGGTTTATCCGTGATTGCTGCTTCTCCCTAAAGGGTAATAGCGTGATATTTATACCATAGCAAACAAAATCCTACTAATATTATAAATGCGATAGGTTGTATGTGTGGATGTATTTTTACGGAATAAATGAATTTTGAAATTGAATTTGAATATGTATGTTTGATACTCTTTCACGCAAAAACTACTGAATGGATTTGACTGAAAGCTTGATATTTTGTAGCCTATATATAACGGCTACTAAATATCACGCTCCGACCTACTGAAGCAGAGAGAGTTATCCATAAGGCAAACTAGGCACGCGCCTAGGGGAGCGCGGGCAGAATAGACGGAACAGCAACTGTAGATATGCCTATAAGTGTGAGCGAGAGCTCTAATAAAAATGATTTATGACTCGGTTCGCACGTTTGTAATGGCTCTAGTATAGTAGTTATTATTTATAATATAGGGTCACCGATGTGATGCTTGCCTAATGCGCTCTCAACGTTAAATCCACTTCTGCTTCCAAGTAATTTCGTCGATGCAGCTATATTTCTTTCTAAATTCCACTGTCCACAAATAAAACAAAATTAATAATAATTAAATGTATTTAACTTAATATAGTAGATCACATAACAGAATAGCGAAGGTGTCTAGGATTACGTTTGAGTTTCAAAGCAACACGTTTCTAACTTTTTTCGTCTTTTCTCACTTTGTCGGAATCCGGTCGCCTACCCAGCATGTCACGTTTGCAGCATTTGTCCGACTGAAAAACAAATATATATATATAGATATCTTTCCGGGTCTATCCTCCGTGCCTCGGAAAGCACGTTTAGCCGTTGGTACCGATTGTTATAACATAATCTATAATAATCGTATATCGGCTGATGGATGAGCAGCAGCATCTATTAGCATAAGGTTAACATGTTACTGCGATCACCAATCCGTCTGCCAAGCGTCGTGATTACGGCAATATCCTTCTATGATCCTGGCTTGCCAAGGTCTGTTAAGAGGAGGCCCATGTTTAGCAGTGGACGTAAACAGGCTGTTGATGATGATGATGAAAGGAACGGGCAGCATCGTTTCCTTGCGTGTTACAACATAATACTGCGGTCATCACCCGCCTGCTAAGCGTGCTGACTATGGCATATGACAAACCCCTCCCTCGGGTGGAGGCCCATGTTCAGCAGTGGACGTTATACTAATATACCAACGCTATCGGACTCGTCGCTGGACTGGTCGGAGTCGGAGGTGGAGTCGGTGTCGTAGTGGCCCAGCCCCGGCAACACGCCCACGCAGCGCAGCGAGCCCTCTTCTGCCCGTGAGCCGTTCTCTTGCGGAGCGCTGAAATATACACTCCATTCAATTACAAAAGAACTATGCAACATCTATTATTATATGTATATATACATATTTATATATTATATAAGTGGCAATGGGCAGGACACATAGCTCGAAGAACTGACGGCCGATGGAGCAGATAGGATCTCGAGTGGAGCCCCTCAACTGTCAGGGACGACCGCCTGCACGATGGACTGACGACCACATAAAGGTCGCAGGGAGTCAGTGGATGCAGGCCACTGGAAATCGTTGGGGGATGCTTATATTCAGCAGTGGACGACAACAGGCTTATGATAATGATGATGGTGATTTATTTTATAAACATATATAGAGCTCAGAAACATTCGTCGCATGTGCCCTTATCGCAAACTGGCACTTACGACCAAATGCTTCCGAAGTATAATAAACATCCGTAATAGGCTAGTTGACACTTCTTCGAAATTATTTTTATATGGTCACGAATGGTTTAACTAGATCAAGAAAAAAATATGGCATTTATTTGAGATCTAGAAAACACTAAAATAAATATTTCAAAATGTGTCAGATGATGTCAGACATGTTGATCTATATAGATTATCTGTGTTCAAGAGAAATGACGTCATGACTCAGAAAGTGTAATAAAAAAGGATCGTGTTCATGTTTATTAACAAGATGTATGACGTCACAAAATGGCTGATAGCGATTTCGGAAGTTAAAGACATAGACAAAATAAATAATTTTCATATTGAGTTTATGCAAACATATTCAAGGTTTATGAACATAAATTATTATATTTAGGTTCCATATGACAAATACTTTTAGAAATAAGCATCATTGTAACATAATTTCATATGTATGTGTCACTGTCAACTAGCCTATTATGCTTCTGCGGTTAGATAATATATCAACACAGCGAATACATATGAAAAATATTTTAATTTCTTTAGTGCGGCACATTCCCCGAGTGCTAACCTTACCAAATGGAATAGATTTAGACTAGTATTTTATAAGTTAGTTTTATTTTGAATTTGCTACTTTTAGTTGTATATATGTATTTTGTTCAGTAATTTAAAATGTTATTTACTTAATATTACAATAATTCCATAGTTATATTATAAACGCGAAAGTCTGTGTCGCGAAAGTTTGCTCTGGGATAGTTTATAAGCTGGATACAAGCCAACAATACATCACGCTCCGACCCACTGGAGCAGAGTATTTTTTTTACTAAAAAATATATATAATATACGTCAAACACATTTAAAAATTATAAACCACATCGCCGTTGCGCGTGCGCAATTCCATATATGCAATGCAAACATTCGTACAACGTTGTTTACACGCTTGGGGAACTCACTCGGCCAATGTGGGGTCAACCTAATTTATATGTATAAAAAGCTCCGAAAAAACCGGACGGATTTTGATAATTAATTAATTATTAGAAAGCTATATTTCATTATGAAATACCATCCGCGCGATATAATAATCCGAAATAATAATCCGCGCGCGAAAACAACATTTCTACCTTTCGATTATTTTAAAAAGTATTATAGATGTATAAAGCTAAAGAGTTTGTTTGCTTGAACGCGGTAATCTCAAGAACCGATTCGAAAAAATGTTTCAGTGTTAGATAACCCATTTATCGATGAAGGCTATCTATACTAATCTTATAATGAGGAAAGATTTGTATATTTTTGTGTAAGTTTGTAATGAATAAACTCAAAAACAACTGAGCCAATTTCAAAAAATGCTTCCACCATTGGAAAGCTACATTCACCCTGAGTGACATAGGCTATATTTAATTATGTAGTTCCCACGGGAACGGGAATTACGCGGGTGTAACCGCGCGCGGGAAGCTTGTAGTAGGCTATTATATTATTATCTTCTTATCAAGTTTCCAGGGTTACGGGAGTAAAACCGCGCGCGTAAAGCTAGTTCATATTATTATATAATTTTTTCCACATAGTTACATAAATATTGCCAAAACCAAACCACTGATTACAATGTTATATTATTATTATTATGTTATTGTTAATAAAAACTAAAATCTAATTCAGTCCTATACATCTGCCGAAATGTCAAATTCCAAGTAACAAGTAAAAAATATATTATTATATATATGTATAGGTATGCTTAAAAAAATATACAAATTGGATTAATTATGAGTTTACAATAATATATTAAAATACAAAAACAAAAAAATATGTTTCCGCCCGGGATCGAACCGGGGACCTTCTGCGTGTTAGGCAGATGTGATAACCGCTACACCACGGAAACGATAGTGTGCTGGTTGAAATACATGTTTATGTCCAGTTATCTATTGTAAAAACATTACATAAAAGGCCGATTTTTCAATCGTCAGATAAAAAATATCGGAAGGCCAAATATTAAATTTGACATATTTTGTATGGACATTACGTCAAGATAAAAATTTATTCCTCTGATAATTTTTATCGGTGGATTGAAAAATAGGTCCTAAATATTATATTATTATATGCTTGAGCTACTAACAACGCCCCTCGGTTTTACTCATGTTAAATTGCACATTATAATGAATAATTATGTAACGTCATCATCACTTACATCCACTGTTGAAAATGGGCCTCCTCCTTAAAAACCTTGGAAAGCCAGGTTTGTTGACGGATATTACCATCGCGAGTAAGATGGTAAGTGCTCTTAATCTAATAGATGCTGCCTATCCATCAGCTGCATATCCCTTAGTCGCCTCCTAGAACATCCAGGGGATGAAATGGTGGTCTTGTCTAAACCAGATACCACACCATGGTTCAGTAAATGTTTCTCTTAGTTGCAAACTTTCACGCAAATCTGTTACTGTATGATTAAGTAACTGCTTGTGGGATTTTGATGATATTTGGTCATATTTTATAACCTTGACTAATATCATCATCAGTTTATATCATAGACGGATTGGACGGTTTTTTTTTTGGACGGACATATGTAGTTAGCCCCGAGCCTTTTGCTACTTTACCGGGCATAAAGGCGAGCAGAGCTCCAGCCTAAATAAATGGTTTAAACACTACAAACTAAGCAACCTGCGCAAGAGGGCGCCCCCTGTGGGACTTGGACCTCGGCTCAAGGCGGTCGCTGACGGGGAGATTGAGGGATTATGGCTTGTAAGTTTTTTTAAGGGAGTTTTGTGCAACTGTCTCTCTACTTTACAGTTCGCGGGCCTCTCGGACTTACATCGGAAGGTTCTTAGCAAACTAAGGGTCGGGAGAGCGAGGGGGGACGCGTCGCGTTCGCGGGCGTACTCTTCTCCGTCGGGTCGGATAGTGGTCACTGTGTAGTAGTAAGTTGTAATCTCGTCGTCCGGGTCGTCTAGGACGCCCCGAGGCCGACGGTGTTTACGTTTTATGGGCAAAGGCCTGTAGTCGGATGCTGCAACAACCGACGGGTTTGGGTGTTGCGCCGCGGATTCGAATAAACGTTCCGACGCCTCTTTCATCCACTATGGAAGGCAGTTGGAGATCAGAATGTAAGGTGCGATTACGATTGAATCACGGTGCCCCGGTGGCCCGTCGAGTGAATTTACTTTGAACAGTTTGTAAGCGGCACTAACTACTAGACGTTGTAGAGTGAATACGGTGCTCGCGTACATCATGATCGGTGGTGACCGCAGTATTATGTTGTAATACACAGGGAAACGCTGCAACCCGTTTCCTAGTAGCTGGTATACACTGGTTATTTGATCTTATAACAATCGGGACCAACGGCTTAACATGCTTTCCGAGACACAGACGGTAGTCTTTCAACCATGCAGACCCGGAAATAAATCTGATCAGAACTTACACAAATATATCTTGTCTAGCGTTGGGACCGAACCCATGACCTCCGACCCCTAAAGCGAGACTTATACCCCTACGCCACGGAGGCTGCCGTTGACTAATGTAAAGACTACTAGCTTCCCACGCGCAGTTTCACCCACGTAACTCCCGTTCCCGTAGGAACATCATAAATAAATATAGCCTATAGCCTTCCTCGATAAGTGGGCTATCTAACACTGAAATATGTTTTCAAACGGTCCAGTAATTCCTGACATTACTCCCTACAACCTCACAAACTTCAACTCTTTATAATATTAGTATAGATTTTTTTTTCGGACTAACATACGTAGGCTTTTGCTACTTTACCGGGCATAGCGTTGCCAGGTGTCCGGATAAAGCCGGACATAGTTAGGCTTTTTGGTAGGGTGTCCGGCTTTTTTTATCGTACCCATTAATAATGAGACTAACAATCTTCAATAAAGTGTCCGGCCTTTTTACCTAAATGTCCGGCAAAATGGCTAGTCTGTCCGGCTTTTAGGATGGAGGACTTGGCAACCCTAACCGGGCATAGTATAGGTCAAACTATCCAGTAGTTAAGTGAATCAAAAGGAAGTCATTTTATTTAATAACCTTTTAGAACTGGACACTACTCCGTTAGTCTTTGCCGGGGGTGATGTTTTGTCGAGCTTATCACCTTCCAACTCGCTCGCCTTGCGTTTCCTCACTACCATCTGTAAAATAAATATATTTGTGAGACTTGAAACTACTTGAGAATGTCTGGCCTGAGATTAGTCGTTATTATTAAAATTTATATAAGTGGCAGTAGATTTACTTGAGAGTTTATAAAATTTAGTTACAATAATGCATAGTACTCGTAGTGACACAGACAAGAAAGACAAGAAGAAAAACATATATTAAAGAAAGGCATAGATGCACTTTCACAAAGAATATAATAAAATTAGAAGACACAAAATTTTCATTAACATTTCAATAGTTACACATTAACAGTCTCGTAAAAATAGGTCCAGCCGTTACTAAGATTACTTCACCATCCCGATTTTAAACCACCGCTGCACATAGGCCTCCTCTTAACAATCTTGGCAAGCCAAGATTGTTAAGGGATAGGTGTAATCACCACGCTTGGCAGGCGGATTGGTGATCGCACCAACTATACCATGGCAAGCTAGGATCTTTGAGAGATATTGCCATAACCACTACATTGTCAGGCGGATTGGTGATCGCAGTATTATGTTGTACAGTCAGCATCAAAAGTCGATGACCACATTCAGATTTTCAAAATCACTGTACACTATATCACCCATAAATCGTTCAACAAAATAAGCACCAGTATTGAATGTACGAAATTAAAGTTCAAAATAAACTGAACACTAATCGTCAAAGGTGATATTTTGTCAAAAATTGCTGATCGTTATAATAGCCAAAAACATCATAACATTCAGTTTTACAAAAGTCACTGAACAATATAAAATGCTTGTTTTGGTTATCTAGTGTCACGGCAATGACGAAAAATAACTAAACATCATAAAATAACAAAAGTTACTGAACATTACTTTGTTTCGGATACGTAACTTGTAAACTTATTATAATATCAAAAATAGCTGAACTGAAAACTAAAAAACAACATCTGAAATTCATTTTGAAAATCTAAATGTGGTCATCAACTTTTGATGCTGACTGTATCACACAAGGAATGCTGCCCGTTCCGTGATATACGATTATTATAGATGATGTTATAACAATCGGGGCCAACGGCTTAACGTGCTATCCGACGCACGGAGGGTCCCTTAACCAACCAGACCCGGTAGAAATGTGAACCCACGACCTCCGAGATTAAAAGCGAGGCAAATACAGCTGCGCTACGGAGGTTGTCTGCTAGTAAAAAAAAAACAAATAGTTACCCCTTGCAGTTTGTTCTTCTGTGTGGTCTGTGAGGTTGTTTGTGTGTTTCTCGCCGGCGCCAACTGAGCTCGAAGCCGTGTCATCTCTTCAGTTTCCGCCAGGGTAGATACTCTTTCCCTGGAAATAACAATTCGTCATCATCATCAGCTGCATCACGTCCACTGCTGACCATGGTCCTCAGGCGCAAGGGATATTGCTATAGTCACCACGCTTGGCAGGCGGGTGGGTGAACGCACTATTATGTACAGCATATGTAAATGCTGCTGCCAGTTACCATACGATTGTCATAGATCACGTTATGACAAACGGCTTACGGTAGTCTAAACCAGGGGTCTCCAAACTTTGAAGCCTTAGAGCCATAACGATTTTTTCAATATGTTCGAAGGGCCAAAACAGTTTTAATTTTTCTATCCTACTAGTCTTAAGCTGTCGCGGGCCGGATTGTTGGCACTGGCGGGCCGGATTTGGTCCGCAGGCCGTAGTTTGGAGACCTCCGGTCTAAACCAACCAGATCTGTAAAAAGAACTTTGATTTTTCACACAGAGTTTTTGTCTGGAGTAGGAATAGAACCCACAACCACCGAAATGTAAGGCGAACGTCATACTGCTACGCCTCAAATTGTTAGCAGCGTCACAATACTCACAATCTTACTGCGATAACCAAGCCGGCTGCCAAGCATGGTGCAGTACAGAACAATATTATTAAAGAATTAAAATATTTTTATACAATATCCTTAGCTGGATAAAACAATAGCTGATTAACCTCCCCCCCCCCCTTCGTCCTCCTGATCATTACTTTGCAAAGAACCATCCGATGCCCTCGTAGACCCGAAGTCCAAGAGGCCCGCGAACTGTTAAGTAGAGCGACAGTTGCACAAAACTCCCCTAAAATACTAAAAGTCATAATCCCTCAATCTTAGCGCCAGCGACCGCCCTGAGCCGAGGTCCACAGGGGGCGCCCTCTTGCGCAGGTTGCTTAGTTTTTAGTTTTTAAACCATTTATTAAGGCCGGAGCTCTGCTCGCCTTTATGCCCGGTGAAGTAGCAAAAGCCTCGTGGCAAACTTAAAGGTTGATTAACCCATAAACAATGAATCTAGCAATAACTATGCTATAATATTATTCCCTGCTTATTGTACTTGCAGTAAGGTGCGTTGGGGTAATACCGGACGGATTTTCGAATAGTTGCGAACATGTTGCAAAAACTTTTTTTTCTCAATTTTGGTGTACACGACGTTCTTGAAAAATAGTGGAAATTGTTGATGTTGAAACATAGTTTAATTTTAAATTTTAGTTTAGTTTTAGTTAGAAAAACTCAATACTTTCTGCTTTGTAAGCCTGTAAAATCAGGACACAATTTTTTTGAGTATAATTACGATTTGGCCATGATGGGGTAAGTTCGGACAATAATTTAAAACTGTTTCTATTGCTAGGAGCACAAGGTGTAAGAAAGGATTTTGTCCGCTCTTTCCTGCTCTTTAACGTGACATCGACAAAATCTACCTTATACTATAAACATAGATGTTCCAAATACATACTTATTTTTTGGGTTAAACTGTCCGATCTTACCCCAAATTCCAAATTTGGAAGATATTAGGATTCTCAAAGTTTGTAGGTTCTATCCAAAAGCATACTACCAAATAAAGCGTTAATAAATACTACCAAATAAGTATAAAATCTGAATACTGTACAGTAGATAGAGAGAGGAGGTAAGAGGTGACTGGAACAAAATGGTGTGTTTTTTTGTAACTAGGATTCTTTAAATAATGAAACGAATGACAGTAGAAAATATTATTTAATAATATAAAGTACAGAAATCACAAACACCGAATAAAAGATTTAAACACCGCCAAGTCTTGAAGTTCAATAGATGTGATGTGTGTGCAGGGAGCTTCAATATGGTGATGTTGTTCTCTATTGCTAAAGCTACCACTTTGTCATTGACATGACTGGCATGTCCATCATACAGCAATAATACGGGCCTGTCTTCACCCAAATCAGGTATAAATACTTTTAATATGTAATCATAAAAATATTAGTTTCCATCCAGCCTCTTTTGCTGGCTGCATAGGCAAGATTGAAATCGTATTTTTCAGGATTCTGTAACATCCACTTGCCCTTAAATACGAACTGTGAAATTTTCTTTAGCGCTTCCACATGTTGTTCGTGTGCCATCATTGAAGGGTGTTTGTATTTTATTTATTTTTATAAAATCCTGAGTTTCATCAAGTACCTCTTCTCTTGACAACCCCCAACCCCAGTTTTCCAGTGTTCGTAGACAGTTTGCCAGTTTAGATTCTAATAACTCTGGTATAGCTGTCGGCCTGCCAAGTGTATTTTATATTAAAACGGTTAGGATGACAATTAAGTATTTAAATAAAAATCATGTGTAATAAAAGTTTGACAATCACTACCAAATTCGAAACGGGTTAAGATCGGATATATTTGTCCGATCTTCACTCGAGAGGGGAAACACCGGATTTTAGCCTACACACATGGTAGATAATTCTGGATGAGTTTTATCGGCTTGTCATCGCTTAAAACTTGATATATAGGCAAAATAATACCAAAATAAGCTATACTTTTGCTAAAATATGCAAAAACAAATGAAGGTGAAAGACCGGACGGACAAATATTTTGTAAAACTTACCTTGTTTTCTTTATCGGTGCATTATACACGTACGTGCTGCCGGAGCGACTAGTGGTCACTGCGGGGCGGGGCGGAACACAATGACGTGGCGCGCAATGTGGCTAACATTAAAAAATATAGCCAAATAAGTGAGAAATTTGATTTCTACGTTCTTACCCCAGCGCCGATCTTACCCCAACGCACCTTAATCGTCATTTTTGGGATTTTCACTTTTTTGTGAAAATTACATTTCAGGACCTTAATCTATACACAAAAAAATTAAAATCATATATTTTTTTATTAGAAACATGTTTTTTATTTAACGAGAAACGCCGAGTACTTGCCATTTTTTGTGTTACATGTGAAAATCCCAAAAATGTTTCGACCGAGAAGAAGTCCTCTCCACCGATCGCCATTACTACTCCAGAATTGTGCGTGAAGGGGATGAAATAAAGAAACATAAAAATTTCAACCGGGAAGATGGTTTTAAATTATCGACGACATGGAATCCAATTGTCAAAAAGCTGACACCGCGTTTTGTGCAGTCGGTCAAAAATAGCATTTTTTGAACTCAGTGAGTGAAACGTGCAACCGGCCTTACAACACAAAATAAATTAAAAATGAGGGTAGTTGGTAACTCGACGCCCTCAACTACGGAGCGACACTGCCGAGCCAGTCTGTCCGCGACCACGATAAATGTAATTTGATCGAAACGTCGGGTAATATAAAAAGGCAGTATTATAAAGAGGTAAAGTTTGTAAATTGTTTGTGAGGTTGTAATCTCTGGATCTACTGAACTAATTTTGGAAATTCTTTTACCAATAGAATGCCACAATATTTGGGAGTGTCATGGACTATATTTTAAGTCAAGGTTTCCATGGCAACGGGATCTACGTCAGTGAAATTGAGTGCAGTAAGCTAATATGAAATAAATGATGATCATAAATATTAGTTTTATTACCTGAACTCTTGCATCTCTCGCTTTTCCTCGATGGAGATCTGTTGAGCTGCTTTAGCCTTGCTGCGCTCCACCAGGTCTAAGAAACCCACCTCATCATCATCTAGGCCTCGGATCATATTTTCTGTGGCAATAGAAAAGTAGATAATTAAATATAATAGAGAAGAAAAAACCGGATACATTAATTTTGCTAAATTCATTCTAGAATAATTTGTGGGAATTTATACTATACATGTATAATCTAGATCAGGGGTGTTCAAACTTTGAAGCCTTATGGCCTTAATTCTTTCAGAATATTCTAAGGGCCTAAACATCTTAATTTTTTCTTCCATTAACTTACTCATATTTCTAGAATAGTTGCTTAGTGCGCGATCGAGTAATCGTAAAGTAAACTCAACAATAGGACATAGGCAGTCGCAGACCAGATTGAGACACTAGTCTTAAGGTCTAGCGGGCCGAATTGATGGCACTGGTGGGCTGGATTTGGCCTGCGGGCCGTAATTTGGAGACCCCTGTTCTAGATAATAAAAACAAATTATCTAATAGTTAAAAGTGCTTTATCTATATGAATAATCCAGGATACACGCTAGTACGATAACAGCAGACAATGATGGAGTGTGCATTGACAAGGTTTGAGAACAGGATGGAGACACCGAAGCCGCCATGCCTATGGTGCATGTGGTGTTTGCCTTAATTAGTTATACTTTTAACTTGTTACATTTATTTTTACCATGTAAATTGTAACAACTGTTGGCAAACCTTTAAATAAAATAAAAATATCATAAAAAGGGAGGATTTGAAATTAATTTTATTTAAATTTCAATAACTTTTTTAATTAAATCATATTAAAATAAACACAAATAACAACTAATTAATATGTTTCACACAGACATTTTCAAATTACTAAAACATAATTTTTTTAAGTTGTAATATGAATTATATGTAAAAAAATGTTTTGGTAATACAGGATATTTTGTAACCAGTCTTGAATATGTATTTGAATTATTATAGTATATGTATAATAAATAAATATCTTACTGAGCTTATGTGCCTCTTCATATTCTGCTTCTTTCTTTAGCCTTTGCTCTTCAAGACGTTGGTACAATGGCCTTGTGTCGTAAGGTTCTTCTGGTGCCTCTAAAAAATTACAAATTTATTTTTAACAGTTTTAAGATGTCTAGTGGAAGTATTTTTCAGACAAATTCTAATAGTAAAAACTATTAGAATTAGTGTTGATACGTTTATTTAGAATAACATTAGAAGAACATATGAGAATAAGTAGGTACATACAATGCAAACCATTATTTGTAAATATAGTACTACTAAGGCTAGAAAAATAGTGCCAAGTATATTTTAAGCGAACGTATACGTAACTATTCGTCCCTAACACTACGCACTGACCGTCTATTAAATTTAACTTCAATTTATTATGCTGAAGGAGTTAAAACTAATGATTATCAATGCCATCCGTGATGTTATCGACATATAATTACAACTAGTACCTGAAGGTTGATCGGCTGTGCGCACTTTTTCCCATTCCTCCTGTCTTTGGCGCCTTGCCTCCAATATCTCAGACTCGGATATAAATCCTGAACTCATTTTTATATGAAAATATAGTATTTACTCGTTGAACGACACACACTACCCGTCTCTTGGCCTTTCTGTTTAGAGTTTAGGAACGTAGAAATTGGTAACCTAACTTTTTGTTTTTTATTTACGATTTTTGGTATTACAGATTATAAAAAAAATACATTACGGAAATTTACGGAATAATTAAAAAATAATATGCTGTGACAAACATGTAATTACAATATCTAATATAATAATAATCTAATATGATAATAATAATATCTCATGTATTATTCTGAACAGCAGCGAAAATAATTTATTTATACTAATATTTTAAAGTATTAAATTGTTCTTCTGTGTATAATCCGATTTTTAGGATTATGCTATGATCTTTTTAAAATAAATTGTTACAAATAAAGAAAAGCACTAAATATTAAGTTTTAATAGGGCTCTACAACAAGAAAGAAAAAATATTGTATAATGATATTACTAAGCCGCTGAAAAGAGCTAATAATGTAAAGCCATTAAAAGTCAAAAATATCATTGACAATAAATGTCAGATTCTTGATTAAATTACTCTATGGTCAGCTATGTATGTTTGCTGTCAGAAGCTGAATGTCAGTGAATCCTGAAAATAAAAAAAAAGCAATAGTTTATGTACAGTTTTTATCATAATCCATATATTAATTTAAGTTAATTAAGCTTTAAGTTATTGTTACGAAATGACTGAATTAAAAGTGTGTAGAGTTTGTCTACGGACGGAGATAAAAATATATAATTTCGATCGATTCCAATTGAAGTTTTATTACGAAGAAGTTATGGCATCTAAGGTACGGTTTAGGCCCAAATATACAATTATTTTTTACATTTAATATTGTACTTAAATGATGTCACTATGGGTCAGTGGATTGTTTGTGGGGCTACGAGCTATTTCATGCACTAAATACTATAACCAAACATTACCCATATGAAAGTATTAGTATTGTTTGTATATATTTTTATACTTGAAAATTTTATAATATAATAGCCGATGCACCGCAAATTTGTCCGCGTAGATTTCAATTTCTTCATACAGTCTTTGCCACCCTATTTTGTGCCCCTTAAGAGTTTAATCTTCATAAATAATTTCTTAGTGACCTAAAAAACATAAGGGATATTTGAGCAAAATTTTATGGTTCTAGATGCAGCAGGTTTCAGCTGTGCATTGATAGATCACTCAGCCAGTTTCTGGGTTTATATATAACTAGCTTTCCGTACGCGGTTTCACCCACGTAACTCCCGTTCCCGTGGGAACTTCATAATTAAATATAGCCTTTGTCACTCAGGGTAAAATAAGCTTTTCAATGGTGAAAGAATTTTTGAAATCAGCACAGTAGTTTTTGAGTTTATTCATTACAAACATACATAAACACACATAAAAATACAAATCTTTCCTCTTTATAATATTAGATTTCTGGTTATCATAAGTATGATCGATTTGACTACAATAAAATTAACTTTTGTCTTACTTGCTTCAATTTATTTGGTGTGAGAAACTGATTTAACCTTAACCCTTTAAATAAAATGTAACACAATATATAACATTGCAGGTAAATGCTGATGATGATCTACCTCAGTTCTTCTGCTATGAATGTGCTACAGTGCTACACAAGTTTCACAAGTTCAAAGAGAAATGCTACAGTGGCCAGAAAGTACTCAGGGGACTGCTGTGGAAAGGACCTGTTAGTAAAGAATTAATTTTATACTTTTCTTAGGCAGACATATTAGGTATATACTTTCCTCAGGGTGACAGGGTTGGGACAGCTTGGTGCTTGTACCATTCATACACACACTCGAGGAATGTGGGGTCAGCCTAAATTCAAATTAAAACAACACATTATTCATATAGATTCATTTACATATTAATAAATCATGTTCTTATAATGAATCCTCTTTTTTTAACTACCACCAGATCTCTATGTGGCAACTCAAAGAAGAACTGGCACTAACATACAAATCTTACAAAAAAAAAATTGTTTGTGTTTAGACTCTAAAACCACTAGTCTGAAGTATCAGCTGTGTGAGTAAAACCTAGTAGATTACATCCAAAGGTTAAAGCTGGAACACTGCCTGCCCTTTTCCTATCTCACTGACCTGATGAAGTATCAAGTCACATTTCATATAAACCTGTGTTTCCAGGAACTTTATAAACTTATGATTCAAAGCAGTGAAAATAAAATATTTTGACAAATTGTGAAGTATCCAGTCATAAGCCATCATAAGCCATAGTTATATATCCGTTTAAATATTTAATACATACTAGCTTAATTAATTAATTAAATTATTTACTAATTTAATTATTAATTAATTAACTCCTGTTCCCGTGAGAACTTTATTATTAAATATAGCCTATGTCAATCAGGGTGAATGTAGATTTCCAATGGTGAAAAATTTTTTGAATTTGGCACAATAGTATTTGAGTTTATTCATACAAACATACACACAAAAATACAAATCTTTCCTCTTTATAATATTAGTATAGATTAGTATAGACAAACCCCAATACAGGCTCATTCCACCTTTATAGTCTAAATTATTGAACCTACAAGGTTATGAGCTGAAATTGTCAGAAGAAGGTACAAGTTATTGTCATCTACCAGAAAACTGTAGCAAAAGCCATTTTAAGAAAATTCTAGGTTCAGCTGTAGATATTTTACAGGCTTATGGTAATGATAACGAACATTAATGTTTTTAAATGCGATTCGCGATTTGTACACATAATGTATAGTGGACGTGGGTCTTAAATCGCGATACAATTTTAAGGCAAATCATTACCTTTTTTATTGCCATGGTTGACACCAGTCATGGTCACGGATAGACTCATGAGTTCCCCCAATTGGTTGTTATATTTTTTTATTTTTGATACATACAGATCTGTTGATAGTTTGACAAACCACATTCACAACGTCAGCACCCGTGGGAACTATCTTGATGTCTACTATAAATTATGATAAAATGTCAGTGTTTTAATTGTATGTTTCAGATAACCTACGAATCATTAAAAAAAGTAGATCTCAATGATGCATTCCTAATGTCATCTTTATCACTAAACCACCTCCATAACAAAACATTAGTAATAAAATATGAAGAAATAGACAAACAATTAGAAATAGAAAATGTTGAAGTCGATCTAACTGAAAATAAACCCATAGAGAAAATGGAGCCGGAAGATGTTGATTATTTTAGCGAACAGTCTATATCAGACAGAGAGGAACAAGATCCTATAAATGAAACGATTTTAGGAGATAACATAATTGTTGTTGATAAAAATGAATTAAATAATGTGAAGGTTAAAGAGGACAATGATGATTTTGATGATGACGACAAAAATGATCCCGAATATGAACCTACAAATGAATTAGCTGATGAAGGAGTTAAGATGAAATTAAGAAGTAAGAAAAAAAATAAACTGAAAGATGATGGTTATCAAATGAAAGCTGATGCTCTGTCCAATGGCAATTGGAAGAAAATTTCTATGAGCGAAGAGGAAGCCGTAAAGGAGTTTAGAGAAAAGGCTGAAAGTAAAAAGTATTTGGCTGCTGCGTTTAAGTGTACGGATTGTTATAGAGGATTTTCGAAAAAGGATATGTTGGACCGACATGTGCAATTAAGGCATGTTGAGGTAAGCCTATGTGAAGCATGTGTATTTATCCATAAAACAAATTTATTATAATTTGTTCCAAAATCTATTTCTACTTTATACAAGGTGTAACGGAAAGAGTATATACATAGAAAAAGCAAGGCTTTTTTGGATTCTAACAAACAATATGGCAAGGGTTTCAACTCAAAATAAAATACTCCAAGAATTGATACTAAATTCTCGGTTTCATATGTTTCCTAAATTCAAATCATAACAAATGTGTCACCGCACTATATGGGTCAATAACTTCTAATAATCAATCAGCTGATTGAGTCCTAGTGATGTATTTATTTCAATTTGAAAAGTTTAGTTTCTGGTATTAATGAATTTAAAAAAAACATTACTTCCGGACTTGTAGAGATAGGATTAAATAACTCTTGCCATATTGTTTGTTATCATCCAAAAATGCCTTGCTCTTTCTATGTATATACCCTTTCCGTTACACCTTGTATATGCTAGTTGACACATCTGAAATTATGTTTACAATGATGTTTATTTCTAAAAGTATTTGTCATATGGAACCTAAATATAATCATTTCTGTTCATAAAACTTGAATATTTTTATAAAACTCGATATGAAAATTATTTCTTTTGTTTATGTCTTTAACTTACGAAAACGCTATCAGCCATTTTGTTACGTCATACATCTCGTTTAAAAACATGAACGCGATACTTTACTATTACACTTTCTGAGTCATGACGTCATCGATCTCGAACACAGATAATGTAGGTATATAGACCAACATGGCTGACATCGTTTTCTTCTCTAAATGTCAAGCCAATTTTAAAATATTTATTTTAGTACTTTCTAGTTCTCAAATAAATGCATTATTTTTTCCTTGAACTACTAAAACCATTCTTGACCATATAAAATAATTTCAAAAAGTATCAACTAGCCTATTGTTTTTTTTCCTGTATTTAAAAAAGATAACTTCCAAATTAGGAAAATAAATCCTTGTATCACAGACTTTTCAAACTGACTAGACCCCATGTCTTCCCATTGGTATCGTAAGGGGCGACTAAGTGATATACAGCTGATGGTTGATCAGCAGCGTAACTTTGAGCTGCTGCTGACTCCACCTGCCAAGCGCAGCGTGTTGATGATGGCAATATTGCTTACCCTTTTTTTGCGGGATATGTGGGGCCCCCCCCTTTCCATAGCGATGGTATGCTTTACTCATACCACGAGGAGAGATCCCTACACCACTAAAACCCCCTGGACACTCTTTCGATCCGTCGTTGGCGGGGGGGCCGGGTACGCACGAAGCAATCCGGCCAAATATCGCTTACCCTGGCTTGCCAAGGTCTGTCTTGGAGGCCCATGTTCAGCAGTAAACAGGCTGATAAAGTATGATGTTCGAACCGGCAACAACAAGAACACGAGACCGACGCCATTAAGCTTCTAGCCATTGGGCTTTGGCCGCTTAAAGTTGTTGTCATTTACCAGAAAACTAAGGCAAAAGCCATTTTAAAAGAATTGAGCTCATGAGTGTGTCACATTATTAGTATACCATCTTCCGCGCGCGGTTGCACCCTTGTAGCACCCGTCCCCGTAGGAACTTCATAATTATATATAGCCTATAGCCTTCCTCGATAAATGGGCTGTCTAACACTGAAAGAATTTTTCAAATTGGACCAGAAATTCTTGAGCTTAGCGCGTTCAAACAAACAAACTCTTCAGCTTTATATCATCATCATCAGCCCGTATAACGTCCACTGTTGAACATGGGCCTCCTCCCGGGGGGGGGGGGAGGGGGTTATTAGCCATAATCACCACCAATGGAGGGTAGTTCCTCAACCAACCAGACCCGGAAAGAAATCTTAGAATTTACACAAAGCTTTCCTTTCCGGCGTGGGAATCGAACCCACGACCTCCGAGATTTAAAGCGAGCCAAATACCGCTACGCGACGGAGGTTGCAGCTTTATATATTAGTATAGATATTTTTTTGTATTTGTATCAGACATTAGGGCAGTACGAGTGTTCTTTCTGCCACATGCGGTATCGGCTGGGCTGCTTACTCCGAAGACATATGAGGAGACATTACGACAAGTACCAGTGTTTACGATGCGGCCTACAATGCGATTTAGAGTAAGTACTCCATAATACTGTTTTTTTTCAACCCGCTCTGTCTCACTGCTAGGTCCGGGCGGCCCATATATACTAAAGAAGCATAAGGTCAGATGTACTATTATACTTCTGAAGCCTTAAGTCGTAAGTGCCAGTTTACGATAAAGGCACCAACGAATGTTTCTGACGTATAATGACACATCCGCCCTCCCGCCCGGAAAAATTATGCACAATATGCAGAAGAAAGAAACAACATGCAAAAATACAATCACCAACCGAAGACCTACCACAAACTCCGGGAGTCATAACCGAAACCTTTGCGGATGATACTGATACTGATTTGATCCTCCCACAAAGACCATATGGAAGCTACCAAATCAGTCCGAAAATGTCTTAATACCATAGATAAATGGATGAAAAAGTGGAGAATCCAAACAAGTGCCTCAAAATCAGTCCAGGTGACATTTACGCTGCGAAGAGAAAACTGCCCACCCGTCAAGCTTGGCGACAAAATACTACTACATTGTGACTCGGTCAAATGCTTGGGTATGCACCTAGACCGTTGACTAACCTGGAGAAAGCACATAGAGTCTAAGAGGAATGCTATGAACTTGAAGTTTAGAGAGTTAACTTGGCTCATTGGAAGAAACTCAAAACTCTCAATAGACAATAAACTACTCATATATAAGGCTATCATCAAACCCATATGGACCTATGGGATCCAACTCTGAGGCTCTGCTTCCAACTCAAACATAAGCATAGTACAGAGAGCACAAAATAACATGTTAACACAAATCTCGAATGCACCATGGTTCATTAAAAACATTGAGGTTTATGAACACTTACTAATGAACACAGGAGATAATTGCCTGCAAGTACAAATTGCGACTGGTCAAACACCCAAAAGACCTCGCTGTCCAGCTGACAATACCACAGAGTGTCTCAAGGCTGTAAAGACGAAGGATCCTGGACCCGGACTCGCTATAATGAGCAGTTGAGAAGATGTGGAGTACTCCCAGTGGGGAGTAACTCACTTGCACGTTACAGCATTTCAACCCATCTGCTCATAGTCTTAAACACTGACTGACTGACAAGATTAAAGAAGAAAAAAAAAACCAACCGAAGACCCGACAAGTTATTGTATTTTTGCATGTTGGAGAGATAGTAATATCTCTCCTACATATGGCGGAAGGGCGGTGCAAAAAATAGCATTACAGCATATAGACATATCTTTTAGCGGAATGAACACTAGATATTTTTTGTCATTGTAATTAAATGTGTTTGTCTTATGTCTTCTTAGAGCCTATGCACACTACGTCTTTTTTACGCGCCGTCGACGCGCGTCTGTAGCGATACAGACGCGATACGCACGCGAGTCAGACGCAGCCAGCAGACCTTTGCACACCTGCACGCTTATGAATCGATACAAACGCGCGTGTGTATCAATACAGACGCGATGCAAAAGCCACCAAATTGCTAACGCGCGTGTGTATCGATACAAACGACAACAAACTGCTCTGTAGGATAAAAGCGCGCCGTCGACGCGCGTCGACGGCGCGTAAAAAAGACGTAGTGTGCATAGGCCCTTAATTAAAATTAATATGGATTTCCGCTGATTCTATTAAAAATAAATATTTTGATACAGAGATATTCCACTGTGAATAATATTTTTCTAGTAAATATTATATTATATTGGACTAGCTTTTCGCGCGGTTTCATCCGCTTAACCACCTGTTTCCGTGGGAACTTCATAATAAAATTTTGGGATTTTATTGTTTGTTTGTATTGAATAGACTCCCATACTACTGGACCGATTCCAAAAGTTCGTTAGCTAGGAGTAGCATAGCTTAGCGACCCGCCCCGCCTTTGCATTGATACAATGCTGATGTACTATACTTATAAATCTGCTTTCTTGAATCACTCTATCTATTAAAAAACCCGCATCAAAATTCGTTGCATAGTTTTAAAGATCTAAGACAGACAGCGGGAAGCGACTTTGTTTTATACTATGAACTGGCTTTTGGATGCGACTGTACATACAAAGATTTGCAAATATTTTTCATCAAGAATCATTTTGTGATATATTTATTTTATTAATTGATTTCTTCCACAGACAAACGGCTATTCTTCACGAGGAGTACCACAGCGGCGTCGTTAGGAAATGTACGTACTGTAACGAAGAGTTCAAGTGAGTATGTCTTTTGTTTCATTCTAACATCATGCTGTCTCTTTCTAAACTTGTTATTTAATGAAATAGAGATATTTAAATAATAATTTGATCATCATCATTCCGTATAACGTCCACAGTTGAACATGGATATCCTACCGAGGGAGGGTTTTTTCCATAGTCACCACGCTTGACAGGCGGATTGGTGACCGACCGAATAATTCGATATGCACCGTGATTTTTTAATCGTTGTTAATTATTGGTAGAAAAATTTACTATCGAAAAGTGAAAAAATCTTTCGACCCCTTTTTACTAAAATTGCGCGGATGGAGAAGTTTTTTATTTCGCACACTTCACATCTTCTATCTATGATTTGAAACTGACTGACTGATCGATCATCCTTAAGTGTGCAAGTTACATAGGTTTGCACTAAGAAAGGATTTTGAAAAATTCAATCCCTAAAGGCTTGATTACACCTACCGAGTAGAGTGGCGAGACAGTACCCTCGGCCGAGCACTCGGTATTTATAAACACATTACCGAGTGCTAGGCCGAGCGCTCGGCCTAGCAACAGGCCGAGACAGTCACTCGGACCCCGTTCTATTTTCTAGGCCGAGTACCCACCTCCCCGCTTCCCCGCACTGTCTCGCTTTGTCACTCGGTGGATCTAAACAGCACTCGGCGTGCACTCGGCGAACGCTCGCCACTCGGTGCGTACACGTCACGTGTCATTCCGATCCATGTTAAGCCAAAGTTGTCGTTGCACTTCTATTAACTAAACTTTCTCGCCACAATAACAAAAATACGTGTGAACACTCACTCGGCTACAGCACTGTCTCGGTCGAGTTACATTTTACTGTCTCGCCACTCTACTCGGTAGGTGTAATCAAGCCATAAGGGGCTAAACAGGGGGCAAAGTTTGTATGGGACAACGTGATTCCTAGGTACAATTTACTTCAAATTTTGCATAAATACTCTTTAACAGAATTGATGGAAGAAATGTTGCGTATGTTATTGAAATTCATTCCCATCCAAAGAGTTTAAAATGGGTTGTTTAATAACGGCAACAAGTAGATGCTTTGAAAGGTAATTAACTTCAAAATATTTAAATAAAATAGTTTTATAGATGGATGAACCTCCGTACCGTAGCGGTATATGGCTCGCTTTAAATCTCGTAGATTGTGGGTTAAACCTCCACGCTGGACACTAAATCTTTGTGTAAATTCTACCCTCCGTGCCTCGGAAAGCACGTGAAGCCGTTGGTCGGTATTGTTACATCTTCTTAAATAATCGTATATCAAGGCATGGGCAGCAGCGTTTCCTTGTGTGGTACAACATAACACTGCGGTCACCAACCCGCCTGCTTAGCGTGGTGACTATGGTAAATACCCTACCTCGGGAGGAAGCCCATGTTCAGCAGTGCATGTTAAACGGGTTGATGATGATGATGTATAGATGGCACTTCGCTGTTTTTTTATTTTGTTAATCTAATTTCATAGTATTTAGGTTTTAGTGTTATGTGTATTTGGTCTCATCATACCTTATTAAGTTTTAATCTACCTTCTGCTTTTTGAATGAAAATGTTTGCGATTAAAAAATCTCTCTTCATTTTCTGTTGGTCTAATTATGGCTATATGAGTGCCATCAATGCATCCTATAACCGATGGTATCTTGAATTTTTCAAAAAATCTGAAACAGGGCGTGTTACATAGTTACTGCTATTGTAAAATCAATGCATTTTCAACATAAAAAAATATTAAGTTCAATAAATGAGTTAGGTATTTTTCATTACCTCATTTTTATAGCATCTCTTTCACGATGAGTTTGAGGAAACTTGATCCATTTACTTTGTACTATGGGATGGTTCAGAGCTGCTGTTACCTCTCGAATACAACGAGAAGTAGATTGTTGACTCATTAGGGTCCCATATCCGCCTCCAACTAGCCTTTGGTAACTCCCAGTTGCATAAAAGGACAATGCCACTAAAACCTATGAGAAACAAGTACTTATTAAGCTATTGATCTTATAAACAAATGTCATGATAACATTGCTAGGTCATGCATCAAATGCAACTTATTTACTTACCTTATATTTTGGTAATATATCACTTCTTCTCTTAGGGGATTGCATAAAAGGCTTTATGTTTTCAAATATTTCGTGAAACAAATCCTTGCTCACCCTATAATTGGCTTTAAACTCGTTTTCATTCATCGAAAACGCTTTGTCTGTATAACGCATCATACGACGCTCATCTCGTCTTTGTTTCAGTTGTTTTTTATGGGAATTTAACGAAACACTGTACATTACCGCTAATCGTGCCATATTGAACACTTTCTACTTAAAGAAAACCACGTAAAACACAAAACAATTTCTAAAAAGTTACACTTTAGTAATTGGAAAAATCCCAATCAACATTCAATCCCACCGTAATATTGGCGCAATAAGCAGCTGTCAAAATAGACTCAAGAGTGCCGTTTAGCGCCCAATCCGATTCCAATTAGTTCCCGAAAATGAACACGCAATTTCAAACCAATGTGGCGCTAGCATCGAACTCAAGAGTGCGAAACGTCACAATTCCAATGTCGACCGATCGGAATTGAAATCAAGAGTAAGCCCGCTGTTGGGGTTGAACCGTGGCCGAAAGGTTAAGGCATTAGGGGTTAGGTGCAGGTTCAAATCCTGCCGGTGGTCTAAAATTATTAATATAAATTTTGTAATCTTTTCATGGATGTGTTCCCAATATTATTACGTTGTTTGTTCACAGACACATGTCGACGTACTACTCCCACCTGCGCACGCACCGGAGCCAGCACGTGTGCACGCTGTGCGGCGTGTCGTTCGTGAGCACGGCCGGGCTTAAGCAACACAAGCGAGTCAAACACATCATAGCTGATGTTGTGAGTTTGTTCACAGAGTTTATACACTGTTATTTAGTCTGTGGGAAATAATTTATTTTAGTTAAAGTTTTTAATCTTATTGAAAACGACCTGCCTCGGATTATGCTGATATATCTTCCTCTTGAATCACTCTATCAATTAAAAATATCAAAATTCGTAGCATAGTTATAAAGACCTAAGCATATAGGGACAGACAGACAGCGGAAAGCGATTTTGTTTTATACTATGTGAGTGATAGTGAAGTATACAGGGTGTCCCAAAAGGTTAAGTAGCTGGGAAAGGGGGTGACAGGGGTGGACACAATGGTCACTAGAAAAATAAAAGAAAAATCCGCTCTGGGTATTTAAAAAAAAATGGCATTTTTTTAAAAACTTAAAATTTTACACCTTGTTATTTTTGATGTTTATGTTGATGACCTTGTTGTTGTTGAAGATACATAACAGCATTTTTTTTAAATACAGCCATATTTGTAGGTACAGTTAGCACAAGGTGTAAAATTTTTAGTCTTTTAAAAAATGCCATTTATTTTTTTAAACACCCAGAGGGAATTTTTTATATTTTTCTGGTGACCCTTGTGACCATCCCTATCACCCCCCTTCCCAGCTACGTAATCTTTTGGGACACCCTGTATACATAGATCGATTAAATCTATGCATATTACTTTTTTAATAAAATTAAAAACTACAGATTAAAATGACTTTAAATCGGTGTAGGAGCTATCCTGTACCGTCTCCTTGAGGGAAACTTTTTTAGTAAATAAGGATATCAATTTTAAATAATGAATGTTAAGTTTCGATAGTAATAGTGATGACAAATCGTTCTGCCAATTTTCATCATCATCATATCAGCCTGTGGTCGTCCACTGCTGAACATAGCCTACTCCATCGATTTCCAACGGGTACGATTGCCAGCGGCCTGCATCCACTGACTCTCTGCGACCTTTATGAGGACGTCGTCGGTCCATCGAGCAGGCGATCGTCCCTGACAGTTCTTGGTCTCCACTCGAGAACTTTTCTGTACCATCGGCCGTCAGTTATTCGCGCTGTGTCCTGCCCATTGCCTTTCAGTTTGCTTATCCGTTGAGCGATGTCAGTGACCTTTGTTCTCCTGCAGATATCATCATTTCTGATTCGATCACGCTAAGGAATGCCGATCATAGATTTTTTAATAGCTCGCTGAGTGTGATTTTGAGCTTTCGTATGAAACATACGATGAGAGACCACGTCTCATGTTTCCGATTGTCCTCAGGAAAGTCCGGACGATGATGAAGAAGTGAATACTTACTGCCAGCGATGCGATATCAGGTTCGAGACCCGGAAGGCGTATGAAGAACATATGTTCCATTCGGCGTTACACTGCGAGGATGTCGAGTAAGTATACTATACAGAGACCACTCTATCCGACCCGTCGGAGAAGAGTGCGCCCGAAAACGCGACGCGTCCCCCCTCGTCCTCCCGACCCTTAGTTTTCAAAGAACCATCCGATGCCCTCGTAGACCCGAACACCGAGAGGCCCGCGAACTGTAAAGTAGAGCGACATTCGCACAAAACTCCCCTAAAATACTAAAAGTCATAAACCCTCAATCTCATCACCAGCGACCGCCCTGAGCCGACGTCCAAGCCTTGCGCTGGTTGCTTAGTTTGTAGTTTTTAAACCATTTATTAAGGCTGGAGCTCTGCTCGCGTTTATGACCGGCGAAGTAGCAAAAGACTCGTGGTTAACTAGGTACATAAGTCATACAAAAAAAAAAAAAAAACGTATAACGTGTGCCTGTATTAGTCTATTAACGGTGACTCAATATGTGACAGTTGTTAAGACCCGACAAGTGGATTTTAAAAATTAAGCCACGAGGCATTAGCGACATCTACAGTAGCCGCACAAACTTTTTCTTGCACACTACTAGTATTCTTGTTATACCCCTTGAGCTAAGTCGGTAGTGCAATGGGTGGAGATCGAACCGGCGTCCACATGATCGCAAGTCCGACGCCCTAACCATTGATACTGCCGCTACACGAAGACGAGCAACGCCATCTAGCACCTAGTATACTAACTAACCTGTATCGCGAAATACAAGTTTGCAAGCCAAGTCGAACATATAAAAGTTCTGAACAGTAGCGACCGGCCACTTGTCATCGGCCATATTACCTTATCTCTTCATTTTCCGTGGAGGAACATCATCAACCGCTCCTCTCATCATCATCATCAGCCTATATAACGTCCACTGCTGAACATGGGTCTCCTCCCGAGGGAGGGTATTTGCCATAGTCACCACGCTTGGCGACCGCAGTATTATGTAGTAACACACAAGGAAACGCTGCTGCCGATATTATAGATGATGTTATAACAATCGGAACCAACGGCTTAACGTGCTTTCCGAGGTACGGTGGATAGTCCCTCAACCAACCAGACCCGGAAAGAAATCTTAGGATTTACACAAAGATTTTCTGTCGGGCGTGGGGATCGAACCCACGACCTCCAAGATTTAGAGCGAGCCAAATACCGCTACGCTACTGCGGTCATAACACTGCGGTCACCAATCCGCCTGCCAAGCGTAGTGACTATGGCAAATACCCTCCCGTGGGAGGAGGTCCATGTTCAGCAGTGGACGTTATACGGGCTGATGATGATGACTGCATAATAATATGTTCGTGCTAAACATAACGACATATTGACTGAAGTATATAGGGTGATTGGTAATTAGTGACCGATACCTAAACACATGATTGTGCTCATGATAACAAACAACTACGGCACCAAACCTGAAATCACGAAAAAAAATCAGCTGTTCCATACATTCATGTTCACATAACTCGTCCACATGGTAGGGAGCAGCTGATTTTTTTTTCGCGATTTCAAGTTTGGTGCCATAGTAAATGTATATAGGAAAATAATACCAATCGTAAGTTGATCAACTTCCGTGCCACTCATATTGTAAAATTTAGTTGCCAGTTTCAGCGAACGCGCATAATTATTACGTTATTTACTTAATTATTATGACACTTGACCTAACCTAACCGATCAAGACTGTGCTACTGCTACATGACAAAAAATCTCCAACAGTTTTGAACTCCATTGGTTTAGGTTCTTTTTAACCACTAGAACCACCTCGTTAGTTTATCAACTGTAAAGTTGATCGACTTACGATTCTTATTATTTTCCGGTGACCTATATATATATACGAACGTCATATTTTGTTAGTAGAAGCAAGCAAGCAGAGGAACCGGTGGAACCACGAGGTGCACAGGAAAAGGTCGGACCCACTCGGAAAGTACTGGGAAAGAAGGAAAAGATGAAAGTAAGTTAGTTTGTATAACTCGTGCGAATTAACATGACACCTCGAAAATCAACCGTCCTTCCCGTACCCCGCGCCAGGCCCCGCTCTCGTCCTGCAGTAGCGTTAGCCTGACATTCTGCAATTCCGAGTAATTTGTTTGATGTTGTTTGTTACTGTTTTCAGAGTTTTGATAAGTTTTATATCGTTACGTTTGGACTTTGTTGCTAGACTAGATTGTTTTAATGAATTTTTGCGATATTTAAATAGCCAATAATTATTTATTTCGGAAGCATACAAAAATTACAATAAATGATTTGCAATCGGTACTTTGATCAAACGATATTCAAGCCAGATGCCTTGATTAATTAGCATTAGTTATATTATATCTAGACCTCAGAAGCATAATATGTGCTATTATCTCCAGAAGCATTTGGTCGTAAGTGCCAGATTACGATAAAGGCTTCTCAGAGCTTCAGATATGAATTTTATCGTTAGTCTAGCTATAATATGTAACCGTAATTTGTGAGAGAAATATAACAATAATTATTATTTCATCCATACACATATATTTTATAAGCATATTATCATGTAAATTTATTAGCTCATAGATGTTTACCAGATCGGTTAACTAGTTTTGTTGTACACTAACTACCTTTTTATTATATATCTGTCCTTGGAAGGTTTGCTGGAAAATAATTCGTAATTGAATTAAGCTCGCCTTTGTACATGTTGTGTCTTTGTCTAAAATGTATTGTTACTTGTTTTTCTGTGTGTACAATAAAGAATACCGCACCCCCCGGTACCGCAGCAACTGCTATGTTCATGCATTTAAATCTGTAATATCTTTGAAAATATAATAAAATTTCGTCCATGATGTTGCAATTCAATTAGTATTTTACCCGTCTATATAATAGTTTGTCTAATGCTATATTATTCTTTTTGTTTCAGATCACAAAAGAGCTAAGCAAAAAGTAAGTATATTATTTGCATGTTACACGTGAAATATATATATGTTACGGCTAATAGCCGAAGTGCGGCTACACCTAGGTTTAGCCGGCTACAACTAGGTGCAGCCGACCACATGCGGTTAAACTTAGATGTACCTATCCTACTTATCTTCGGTTAGAACTAGGTTTTAATTAAATAAACAATACCTATGCACGACACAAAAAGATGTTGGGGTGGTTAAAAAAAAAATAACCTAAACCAATGGAGTTGAACAGGGACTTATTTAGGTTGATCTAAGTTTAGCCTAGCCTTTTAAACCTAGGTGTAGCCGCACTTCGGCTATTAGCCGTAACATATACAGGGTGTCCCAAAAGATTACGTAGCTGGGAAGGGGGGTGATAGGGATGGTCACAAGGGTCACCAGAAAAATATAAAAAATTCCCTCTGCGTGTTTAAAAAAATAAATGGCATTTTTTAAAAGACTAAAAATTTTACACCTTGTGCTAACTGTACCTACAAATATGGCTGTATTTAAAAAAAATGCTGTTATGTAATCTTCAATAACAACAAGGTCATCAACATCAACATCAAAAATAACAAGGTGTAAAATTTTAAGTTTTAAAAAAAATGCCATTTTTTTTTAAATACCCAGAGCGGATTTTTTTTTTATTTTTCTAGTGACCATTGTGTCCACCCCTGTCACCCCCTTTCCCAGCTACTTAACCTTTTGGGACACCCTGTATACATTGTATTCATTAGAAGTAGAGACCGGATTATATGCATTGGCATATTTAAGCCGTTCTTCTGTATTTGAAATGAGCCTGAGTAAAATATTAATTTTTTGTATGAAAAACTTTGAATTTCGAAAATATATGGGTTCCATAATTTTCGACAAAAGATCATTAAAAAAAATACATGTTAAAAAAAATGTTGAATTATTAACCTCTATGTTGCACTAGTGTACAAAAAAGAGTATCTTTTTTATCTATGTTATTTGTGTATAGAAGGAACGATGATGAACCGATAATGAAATGCGGCCGCAAATCTTTCAAACGGAATAACAGACGAACACACAGGAAACCCACGGACTGTCATCAAGTAAGTAGTTTATTGGGTTTTATTATATGAATTCTAGACCCGAGAAGCATTTGGTCGTAAGTGACAATTTACGGCAAAGGCACATACGACTAATGTTTCTTACGTATGACACAGCTATGCTTCTGAGCTTTAGAATTATTTATTAAAATCTAGGTCTGGGTCTGGTTGGTTGAAACTATCCTCCGTGCCTCGAAAACACGTCGCTCATTTAACCGTTGTTCCCATTGTTTCATATATAGGAATAGGGATGAAGACAAAAAAATCCACTTTGTCCGCCAGTTAGATTACCAAACAATATTGGACACGTATTTTTTTATTTATCAAATTAATAAAAATTTACAAAGATTTATTTTATTTTATTTTATTGAAAACAGATAATAACAGCCAGATTATACTTTACATAGACAAAGAACATTTTCAACTAAACTAATTAGGCCTATATAGTTACAAATAATTTAGTAAGTCTGTGACTTGTTTGTTAGGTGCTCAAGTATAGATAATATATAATATGATACATAAAGTGGTGTGGTAAATATGAAGTGGGATAAAATGATTAAATAAGATAAGAGTGATGGTGTGTATATGTGTGATGTATGTCATGCAGGTATGTGTGTGTGTGTGCGTGGTAGAGAACTTCATTTTATATTATATATATTATTATACTAGCGGCCCGCCCCGGCTTCGCACGGGTGGACTTTTATACCCTACCCCTGCCCTACCCTACCCCTACCCTACCCCTACCCTAGCCTACCCCTACCCTACCCTACCCCTACCCCTACCCTACCCCTACCCTACCCTACCCCTACCCTACCCCTACCCTACCCCTACCCTACCCCTACCCTACCCTACCCCTACCCTACCCCTACCCTACCCCTACCCTACCCTACCCCTACCCTACCCCTACCCTACCCCTACCCTACCCCTACCCCTACCCTACCCCTACCCTACCCCTACCCTACCCTACCCCTACTCTACCCTAACCTACCCCTACCCAAAAGTATCCTATGTCTTCTCCCAGTTCTTAGCTACCTCCCTACCAATTTTCAGCCAAATCGGTTCAGCCGTTCTTGAGTTATAAATAGTGTAACTAACACGACTTTCTTTTGTTTTTAAAATGTATTCTGCTATTCAGGGCGGAGACAAATCCAACGAAACAAAAACCATGAAAATTGATCCAGCCGATCTCGAGTTATAAGTGTTGTAACAAACCCGTCTTTGTTTTATATATATAGATTATTTTATAATTTGTTTACGGAACGAAAAAAAATACATTGCCAATATTGTTTGGTAATCTAACTGACGGCCTAAGAGCCGATATTTCAATCCTCAGATAAAAATTATCAGTGGAATAAATTTGAATTTTGACATAATTTCCATACGAAATCTGTCAAATTTTAAATTTACTTCTCAGATAACCTTTATCTGACTATTGAAAAATCGGCCCTAAATAGTTTTTTTTTGTCTTTATCAGGATTTGGCAGCAGCGTTACCTACTCGTGTGTGTTATTACATATTAATTAGTATACTGAGGTTATAAAAATAAGAAGGAACGTATTAAACTAGGTTAGTGTAATTATTCTTTCACGAATTCATCATCATCAGCCCGTACAACGTCCGCTGCTGAACATGGGCCTCCTCCCAAGGGAGGGCTTTTTTGCCATAGTCACCACTCTTGGCAGGCGGGTTGGTGACCCCAAGATTATGTTTTAACACACAAGGAAACGCTGCTGCCCGTTCCCTGGTATACAATTGTTATAGATGATGTTATAACAATCGGGACCACCGGCTTAACGTGCTTTCCGAGGCACGGAGGGTAGTCCGCTACGCTATGGAGGTTGTCGTTAAGCTACGGAGATATTTAACTTGAACAGATATATTATTTGTTCCTAGTGCGGAGAACATTTCGATACACAAGCGGCGTGTATGAAGCATCACTTGGAGAAACATCCCCGGACATCTTTCTTTTCTCCCAACGAGCGGTATATATGTGAGATCTGCGGTTCTTCCTTAGCGGTAAGTCTTAATACTTCTATACTAATATATTGAAGAGGTAGTTTGTGAATTGTTGGTGAGGTTATACGAGGTAATCTCTGGATCTACCTGAACCGATTTTGCTAATTGTTTTACCAATAAAATGCCACATTATTTGTGAGTGGCAAAATTTATATTTTAAGTAACGGTCCACGGGAACGGGATCTATGCCGGTGAATCCGCGCGGAACATCTAGTCACTACATAGTATAAAACAAAGTCGCTTTCTCTGTCCCTATATCCCTATGTATGCTTAAATCTTTAAAACTACGCAACGGATTTTGATGCGGCTTTTTTTAATAGATAGAGGGATTCAAGAGGAAGGTTTATATGTATAATACATCAGCATTGTACCCGTGCGGAGCCGGGGCGGGTCGCTAGTAATATTATAAAGAGGAAAGATTTGTTTTTTTTTTGTTTGTATTGAATAGGCTCCGAAACTAGTGGACCGATTTGAAAAATTCTTTCACCGTTGAAAAGCTACACTATCCCCGGAAGACATAGGCTATATTTCATTATGAAGTTCCCACGGCAACGAGAGTTACGCGGGTGAAATCGCGCGCGGGAAGCTAGTGGTTTATAAAGAGAAAATGTTTGTTACGAATAAACTCAAAACTAATGGACGGATATCCATAATAAAATTCTTTCACCGTTGAAATGTTACATTATTATAGTTTATTTAGTAACACAGGCTATTTTTAATTATGAAGTTTCCACGGGAACGGGAGCTAAGTGGTTGCGTGCGGAAATCTAGTATTAGTATATACCTACGATAAATAGTATTTTAATACACTCAGAATATATTTTAGCTTGACCTGTATAATATCGTAGGTTACGATATAGGTAATACAATACCGAGTAAGGCTGCCCACACTTTAGGCGTGCGCTATCCTCGAACATCAATCAAATGCGGACGACGAGGGGGGTAGTGGCTGACGGATATAAACTTTATCGTACCATCCCATCCCATCCCATCCATCTGACAGCTTAAGGCCAAGCCAGCACTACTTAGGTGACTATGACGCGATAGCGATTTCAAAACAAACTCATATAAATATATGTCGGCGACCACACTGCAGGAACGACAAGCTAAATTTACGGGGCTTTCGCTGTAGAGCAGCCTTGGCCTAAGTGTAAATGTCTAGGTGTTATAACTATTGTTGAGCTAACTAACTATGAAATAAGACGCGTCACGCAAGTAGTCCGAAGTATTGATTCGAATTTTAATATTTTGATTTGCCTTCATTTTTATAAATTATCATAATTTTCAAAGAAACGCCATCTCGTGAGTCGATTTGCATAACTAAACTATATGATCCAAAGCTTTAATATTCAATTGGTTTTGTTTTTGTTAACCCACAGTCCCATAACATGGCAGCACCACACCCCAAGACGAAAATAAAAAACCATTATTTTCCTTTGCCATTTTAGCCGGGCAGTATTGCCAACCACCAGAACATGCACACACGGGAGACAGTCCACACATGTGACACTTGCGGGCGTCAGTTCCACGCGGCAATATCGCTAAAGCGCCATCTAGTGGTCAGTATACGACAACTCGTTTTTCAGCCGGGGTCCCTTGCAACGCACATGAACGCTCATTCGCGCGAGGTCACTCACGCGTGCCACACGTGCGGCAGAACGTTTACTGAGACTGCGTCGTTGAAGCGACATTATAGGGTAAGTATGTTTAAAATTATGACAGCCTTGACTCATGACCGACATGGAATTATTAACGGGTTGTTTGTGTTATTTTTTGTAACGATATTTTAGTTAATAATTAGGCCGGACATTATACGTGAATATGTCCGAGTGACGCAGCGAGATTCAGTTGTATATGGGCGAGATAAATTTTCCAAGGCAGGGAAATAAAAAACAATTAATTATAAGTGAAAAAGATGTGCTAGTCTGGTTATTTCTTTGAGGCATCGTTGCCGTTGTGATTTGTTGTTTATTTTGAAACCTGTTAAAGAGTTTTCCGAAGCTGTCACGATTTTTGCGCTTAAACCAATGAACCAATATTGGTATCTTGGTACTAAAATAAACTTAAGATCTTAAGCCTTATATATTCCTTATATTGTAAAGGCCTGATGAAAAAATATAGACGGAGAGGTTGGAAGTAAAATTACTAAGATGATCTTCGATCAATAATAGTACTAGATTAAGGATCAGGAACAAAAATGAGTCGCTCAAGTGGCCACGTTTGCACACACGTAAACATCTACATTCTTAGAAAAAAGTTATTTAATATTAACCACTTCAGTTTATTATAAACCTTAATGCTTGAACATAAAGTTTAATTTATATTGCAAAATATATTTATTGAAGTCTTTTCATCGAAGAAAGGTTAGAAGCAATAAATTTAAAATGTAGCTTGAAAATAAAAAAATCATCAGTACAAATATATTTATTCTAAAATGAAACTTAATAGATAAGTGATAAGGTTAAAAACATTTTGTTTACAATTTCGTGCTTATTCTATTGTGTAACTAGACGTAGTTCTTGGTATTACATTTCAATGCTCAGGACACAGTAAGTATTGAAAGACGTAGAGTTGCAGAATATATTTTTTTTAGGTTTGTTAAGTATGGTGGCAAATATTATATTAATTTTTAACCGATTCAAAAAAGTAGTAGATACTAATAATTTTCTTAGATTTAGTGTCTATAATTCTGCGACTGGTCAACAATTTCTTTTTTAAGTACCCTTTTCTTGGAGTGTCACAAACAGATATTAAATCTGATAATGATGCATCAGAAGACTTAAAACCAACTGCATCAGCCCGAGACACGTCATGTATTCCCGAAGTATCTTTACAACTTAAAGTTTCCGAAGATGTGGCCTGTAAAAAAACACACACAGTATATTGATAACATTTTAAAAATACCTATTATTAAATAAATGATAAAGATATTTACAAAATTTACCTGATTTGATAAATCTTTCGTCAATTTTGAAGATGCACTTTTATTGGTCCGTGAATCTAAAAAAAAAGTCATAATCAACTTACTGTTTTATCAAAACGTTATCTAACACCAACTATTTTAATACTTTATAATAATTACCTGCAATTTGGGAACCGCTGTTTTTAGTCATCTACGCCTTTGCGTGTTTCCAGCTATGTCAAATCTGTCGAAATGAATCGAACATATCCTCGAATATATACTAGGGTTGTATATTTCTTCTCCTCTTTCTTTCGCGACAATAGATACTCATTCTGCACAGCGAAAGGGATCACTAGGAAATATACAAACAAAAATAACATAAAATATCAACAATACTCCATGCATTCCCTGTTCAAGAACAGTCGATGTTTGATACAATAGTTGGTGCGTTTAGCAAACATTGGCCAAACAATTATAAAATTAGCTAACTGAATTATATTTACAATATAATTCTGTTTTTTTTGTTATAAAAATAAATTAATGATTTAAACTTACCAAAAAAAGATATTCCTTCCAAAACCTTGGTGTTACGGTGGTTATTTACACAGTTTTTGAACGCGCACTGCGACATTTTGACGTCTTAATGTTGGCTATGATTGGAACATACTAATTTGAAATAGAGCCACAAAAGTATTTGTGGCCCTATTTTTCGGGCCGTTTTTGAAGCGCTTATCGGGAATCTAGTACTATTATTGATCGAAGAAGATGATAAACTATGATGCACTAAAATTATCTGGCAAGAGTTAGGCCGGAACGTTGGAGCGTAATATCTTACAATATAACGCTCCAACGCAGGTAATATTGTAAGATACATCTAGTGTTATTATATTTTCATAATTGGCTAGTTGACTAATATCAAATTATGTTACAATGATGTTGATTTCAGAAAATATTTGTCATAAATATAATAATTTCTGTCTATTTAACCAGCCATCGTCGTCAAAATTGCAACCCGCCATCTCTATACGTCATCAGTCTTGAGGTCTAGGTGAAAAAAGAAAACTTCATTCTCTGGCTTCGATAGCCTTTTGAGCCAGTCAATTCTTAACCATAAAGAAACAAATTCAAAATAGTGTCAACTAGACTATTTAATCTTTATTTCTATACTAATATATAAAGTTGAAGAGAAGTAAGTTGAGTTTCTTTGCTTCAACGCGCTAAACGCGGGAACTACTGGATTGATTTGAAATATCAAGTGTTAGATAACCCATTTATCGAGGATGGCTGTTTATTAAATAAAGTTATAATGACAATAAAAAACGTTGCGTGTTGTTCCAGACCCACACCGGCGAGAAGCCCTATGCCTGCACCCTGTGTGACAAGCGGTTTACTCAGAGCAACAGTATGAAACTGCATTACCGCACTTATCACTTGAAACAACCGTATCCTAAGAGGTATATTATGTTTATACTATTGAATGCAATTATTTTTAAGTCTTTTTGTATATCCGCTCAACTGACACGCAAATAAATGTCATTTGATCCATCAAGAAATATTCTCCTTATTTGTATATTTATAAAAATTATTTCATTTCTTTAACTTTTGGTCTTAGTATATTTTATTTGCTTAACATTACCGTAACTTGACAACCTTCGTAGCGTAGCGGTATTTGGCTCGCTTTAAGTCTCGGAGGTCGTGGGTTCGATCTTCACGCCGGACAGGAAAGCACAAGCACACGTTGGTCCCGATTATTATAACATCATCTATAATAATCGTATATCAAGGAACGGGCAGCAGCGTTGCCTTGTATGGTACAACATTATACTGCGGTCACCAACCCGCCTGCCAAGCGTGGTGACTATGGCAAATCCCTGGGAGGAGGCCTACGTTCTGCAGTGGACCTTGAACGGGCGGATGATGATGATGATGATTACCGTTAAATTTTCATAATGTAAAAAAAAACTAATCATTTATTTTCTTTTCTTTTAGAAACCGGTGGAAAAAGAAAGACGACCCCAAGTCGAAGCATCCTGGGTCTACCACAGAGGAGGAGTCGGGAGACAGTATGCCTGCGCACGCGCAGAACAAGCCTGATGACAACATGCATTTCTTGACACTCACATAACATGTACATACTTTTAAGAATATTACTAGTAATATTAGAAATGCGAAAATATGTTGGTGTAAATTTTTGTTTTATGAGAAAACCACTGAATTGATTTCCATGAAATTTTACTGAGTACATTACAGTCTGAGAGCTGGCACCAATTTATGGGTAGGTATTTGAGGCAAGCTGACAAATTGTCACATACCTCTCCTACTATACCCCAACACGGAACTGCAGACCTGGCGGCTAAGTAGCGGGGTTACCATATATCAGATAAAAAGGATTTTGAAACAGCTTAATTTAATTCGCAATTGCAAAATCATCTGAGAAATGTGTATCAACATTTATCTTTAAATCCTACTAATATTATAAACGCGAAAGTTTCTAAGTATGGATGGATGGATGTTTGTTACTCTTTTACGTAAAATCTACCCAATGGATTTGGCTGAAACGTTGCACGGGAATAGTTAATAAGCTCGATTAACATATAGGCTACAAAAAATCATGCTCTGACCCACTGGAGTAGAGTAACGTGGGTAAAACCGCGGGGCGCAGCTAGTAACTCATAGCTTCGATTGTAATATCGACGGGATATTCAGTCTCTAGTGTGGCTAAATATTTCACATGTTCTAAATAGGGTAAACCATTGTTACGTAATGGGCATGTAGACTAAAAAAATCTATTTAGTCTGTCGGTTAAATTACCAAAAAATATTGGACACGTATTTTGTTTTCGTTCCTCAAACAAAAAATGACGAAGATACAGCGAGTTGAAATTTTGTGTGACGTCACTTCTAGGTACAATTTTACCCCATAGTGGCTTCACAAGCCCCCCTCTCCGGAACTTTATAGTTTGTTTTTGCTCTGTATCTTTGTCAATTTTATTTGATTTGAAAAATAATAATATACGTGTCCAATATTTTTTAGTCATCTAACTGACGGAATGAATAGACTTTTTTTAGTCTTCATGCACATTGTGATTGAAATAGTATTATTTTCTGCCTGCGGGATTTGATATTGGTTTTATAGCAGGGAGAAGCTGATTTTCTCCTTGCAATCTCAAATTCAATTCGTTCATTATGATTTGTCAAATCGACATAAAACGCGGCCGTTCACTATTTTCTAAATAGCCCAAAGGGATGATGATGGGCAAAAGGCTGCTCGAAGTTCAATTTTTTTGAATTTCGAGCAGATTGTTTTTTTTTTAATGAGAACCAAATACAATCAATAGAAGCTAGATATGTGGTTTTCTAGGTGATTTTTTTTTTTAATTAAAATGGAGATCTTTTTTTTAACACGCTTTTATTAGCTTGGGTTGTATGTAACGGAATCTTTGAACTTAATTTTCACCAGTTTGCAGAAGTCTGATTAATTTGAAACTTTGCATACGTATCAAGGACCGATGACAATGCATCATTTGATTGTTTCCCATTATCCTTAAAAAATAAAAAAATAATAAAAGTTTAAAAAACCAAAAAAAACACGCTTTTATAGCTAACTGAACTAAAAAATAGAAAATAATTTTCACCTCAAAATAAAATTGTAATAAAGTTTAAGTTATTAACAGAATAATTCAATTCAGAGTGAAAAGCGTGGAAGAATTTCACTCCGAATTGAATTATTCTGTTATTAACAGACTTAAACTTTAAGCGTGTTTTTTTAGTTTTTTTAGTTTTTTTAAACTTTTATTTATTTTTTAATGGAAGGTATAGTTGTCGCTAAATACTAGCACATATTCACCGTCGCTCATTTTTTTGTAAGAACACGTGCGCCAACGCAAGATTCAAGATGTAAACATTGCACTACACTATTTTAGTGTAGTAGTGCACAGTCACTAAGACCTTGAAACCCGTCCGCTTTTGACGTCACAGAATAATTCTATACAAGTTCGTGGCGTTGTGCGCACTGACAACTAGCCACTTTGTAAGGATGGGTTTTTAAACTGTGTTTCACTATCGACAATGATTAGAAAACCTATTTATTCTTGATTAAGGTGAATAAAACGTAGTTTATAGTTTACAATATTTATAAAATATTATTTATTCACGTCATTTTCTTGCAATAATAGTATTTATGATCGTTTCAACGAGATGAAATATGGCGAGGTCTTCATCGTGTCCCATCACTGGCTTACTTTATATCAAGTACTAGGCGTTGGGGGCATTAAAATATTTGCTGGCGTTTTTGTTTCTATTGAATATAAAACAAACAAGAACTTATTATGTGTGAAAAAGTTAAAAATATGGCTTACAACAGGGCAATTTTCCATGAAAACAAAATAAAAGGTCTTGTAAATGTCGTAAATTTATTTTATACTTACTATTATTACTTTTAATCAAGTAGTGGCGCTGAGGGCACGAAAATCTCGAACTTGTATAGAAGTGATTGGCGTTCAAAAGGTAATTGTTGCCATCATTTTTCACAGAACCCCAATGTTATAAAAATTACGTTGAACTTTGATTTGAACACTATTTCATGACACAATTGGGATTTTTTGTTAAAAAATAATGAAGTTTGTTATGATATCAAGCACTTATCGCTGCGATAAAATGACGTTGACTGACAAGTTAAGGCATAGTTTTTTTATCGGCTTCAGTGTGTTACTCGCAGCGTTCCTTTACTTACTTTCTATTTGATCTGAGTTACAAGCAGACACAATTGTATTTATTTGTAATATCTTTGGTTAGTAGTAATTTTTTTATGCTACTAATATTATAAACGGGAAAGTTTGTAAGTATGGATGGATGTTTGTTACTTCTTCACGCCAAATCTACTGAACGGAATTGGCTGAAAATTTGCACCGGGATTGGTTATACGCTGGATTAACATATAGGCTACAAAACATCACACTCCGACCCTCTGGAGCAGAGTAACGCGGGTACAACCGCGGGGTGCACCTAGTAACTTTGGTAAGTAGTAATTTTTAATTTTTAACGTTCCCTGGTAAACGATTGTCATCTATGATGTGGTATAACATCGGGGCAGTAGCGTTTCTCTGTGATCAACATAATTACTGCTACGGTCACTAACCCGCTTGCTAAGCGTAGCGAATTATCCCCCCTCGGGATATACCCATATTCAGCAGTGAACTTTATATTGGTTGATGATGATGTCAGAATTATTGCCAAAAGTACATCGTAAATAAGTACTGTTAAAAAAAGAATGTATGAGACGAAAAGAATATGGAATGTTGGGAGAGGAAGGCTAAAAAAAAGATGGATGGACAGAGATGTGAAAGATGATGTGTAAGAAAGGTGTTAGTATGGAAGAGACGACTAATAAGGAAAAATGGAAGATACTGATATATTGAGCCGACCATAAATAATGGGAGGAAGGAAGGAAAAGAAGATGATGATTATTATTGTTTAAAAAAAACGAAAATGTAATTTCGTCCCAAAACTCTCACACTTGCTGAAATGCAGAAATTCCAATTATTTTGACATTTATCGTAAACATAAACGTTAAATTATGAATTAACAATATAATTACACAAAGTAAAAATATCAAAAACTATGTTTCCGCCCGGGATCGAACCGGGGGCCTTCTGCGTGTTAGGCAGATGTGATAACCGCTACACCACGGAAACGATATTGATAGAGGTGAAATACTAGTACTTTATTTAAAGTAATCTATTGTAAAAAGATTACACTTCTTGAGCAACTAACAACAGCCCGCAGTTCCACTCACGTAAGTTTTGCTACGCACTTACATATATTAATATTTTATAGCTCATATAATTTAGTTATTTTTTTCTTTGTGGCTAACTTTTACCCAAATCTCTTCTAATATTATAAATGTGTGTGTGTGTATGTTTGTTTGGCTATAAAAACATTACATCTTGCCAGCCAGTAGTTAAGTGAATCAATTGAAGAGTTTAATTATTATTTAATATTATGAGTAGGTATTATAATTAACTAGCGCGCGGTATTACCCGCATATCTCCCGTTCCCGTATGAACTTTATAATTAAATATGTTTCGGACTGAGGCGGCCGCAGTACGGACCGTGACGTTCAAGTACATATCTATGCACGCCTGATCGCATTCCCCCGCTCCCATTGGCCTCTATATTAATTTACCGCAGTTTATTATTAAAAGTATTTATGATGACTTCGAGACGTGTTATAAAAGAGATTGATAAATTTCGATGATCGGTTGGGTTCCACCGTAGCCGAATTGGTTAAGACATTAGAGGTTAGTTAGAGGAAGATGCAGGTTCAAGTCCTGCCGGTGGTCTAAATTTATTAATCTCAATTTTTATATTTATGACGACTTCGCACAAAGGAAAAATATATTGTAGAGTTTTCGGATGCCTCATTAACGATTCCTCAAACCTGGACCTAAAATTTCCAACTGAATAAGAAAAGTAAGTACCTACTAATCTATACATTCTTGTAAAAAAAAAGTGTGCGGATAGACTACGTCACCATTTATTAGGGCTGGAGCTCTGTTCGCCTTAATGCCTGGTTTAGTAGCAAAAGCTTCGTGGCAATGTACGTATGTACATAAGAAAAAAATATAGACCACCTCAGGTTTTTATTCCACGAGATTTATTTAACACAACTCTTAACAATAAAGCATTCGTATCAAATTTTAAATATGTATTTATATATTACAGCTTACGAATTGGTAAAACATGTTATTATGTTACGTAAATTAAAACCTATAGCTGCCATAATAACATAATAATATTTAGCTAAAAATAAAAGTGACAACCCTAGGCGTCAAAAAGGCGAAAGATTTTAAGCTACAGCTTTCTGACCTACTTTTCTAAAAGTGTTAAACTTATCTTTTAAACGAATTTATATGTATCTATTACGATCTAATAATTATATATTTAATTATTAAACTTAAATTTAATTACATAGACAAAATAAAAGAATCAAATATTGTAGGCTGAGTGGCTGTAGGAGTAAAAACTAAAGATTTAATTATCAATGCTACTAATATGGTCTTTGGCGCCTCGACTCCAATTTCTCGGACTCGGATATAAACCTGGACCTCATTTTTAATGTATTTACTCTTTATTTACTGCATGAACAAGAACACTTAGCTTTTCTGCTTTTATTTTACAATTTTAGAATGACACTATAAAAAAAATTAAGTTTATTATATAATATAAAAAAAAATATAATAATTATAATATATTTCAAGGTATGTGTTCAAACGTAAAATATTTACTTAATATTTAGTTTTAAAAGAGCTTTACAAAAAGAAGGAAAAATAATTATGCAATGATTTTACCAAACCGCTGAAAAGATCAAATAATCTAAAGCTATTAAAACTCAAAAATGTCATTGTCAATTGTCAGATTTGAGCAAACAGCCGGCGAGTGAATTTTAGATAAAATAGGTAAGTAAGTACTGTGAATTTAGAAATCATAGTTTTACGTCACATTTCTTCATATTTAAAGCTGAAATACTCAGATTAGGATCGTTAAACATGTCTGAAGTAGAAAGTACCGAGACACAGTCGGCGAACGAGTCAAATACGCAGAAAGACTACGTGGAAGATGGGAAAAATAAGCTGATTGTAAAATGCAAGTTTTGCAGCTCAAAAATATTAGACAAGAAATCCGCACAATTTATAATTCTAGAGGTAATACTTACATGAATATGCCCTGTTCTTTATTTGAAATTAATATCTTTATCACGGTTTGTTTATAATTGAATGAATCAGTTTTCTAATACAGGCTCTTGCATTATTTAAGCTGATCTGCTCTATTCGTATTCAAGTTGGATTTGACTTGACTTGTACTTTTCATTTTTCAAGTTGGATTTGACTTGACTTGTACTTTTCATTTTTCAAGTTGACTTGTACTTTTCATTTTTAAAGTTGGATTTGACTTGACTTGTACTTTTCATTTTTAAAATATCCCTTAGCCATAGAATTGATTGGTTTTGATCTTTATTACACATACATAAAGTTCAAAATGTGAGTAGTAGTATAGTTAATATTTTAACAATTTCTATAAATAATTACAGAAAGAATTACCATTGATGCAGCAAGACAACAATAGGAAGGAAGGGGAAATCCAACATGAGACAGTCAATGAATTTTACCATGTAGAAAACATGTATACATTTGAAAATATTGGTTTCACACACACTGTAGCGAACTGCAAGTACTTAAGTTGTGCGGACTGCGATGCTGGCCCTGTTGGCTTCTACGATATGGACACCAAACATAGTTACGTAGCTTTATCAAGAATTGTACATTGTTAATATTTATTTGTCTTACACATATCTAATGTAGTGTCCGTAAATAATGTAAGGTATATTGTTTCCAATGTTCTCCCATGTGAGATTTGACTTGAATCCTTCTCCCCTCATACCTCACATAATTAATTGACACCCCCTAAAGTAATGTTATGAGTATTTGGCTTATAGAAGTAATTCAAAGTGTTCATATAAAAACTTAGGCCCTATTCTGATATGAAAAAGTAGTAACTTAAAGTCAAAAGTATTTCATAATTCTAAAGCCCAGAAGCATAAGGTGGGATGTGCCATTATACATCAGGAACATTTGCTGGCACTTATAACGAAATGCTTCTGAAGTATAATAGTACTTTGTCTCCGTTTTTGTGGTTCTTATAGAATTGTGAACCTTATTGCAATAGTATTGAGGTTTAAAATGTTGCAGTACTATATTCTAGATTGAAAATTTTAAAACAATATTTAGACTAGAGATTTTAAGAATGATATTAAATATAATAGAATGCATTTTTATGATACTGTAATATGATATGTCACTTATACCTAATTTATATATCTGTTATAAGTGATTTGGGTTCTTTATAAACAACATTCTTAAAAGTTAAAAATAGTCATAGCTTAATTTTATCTTTGCCACTTTATAGATGTGGTTGCTGCCAAGAATTTAATGGGGGGTGCGTATGGTAACATCCTATGCACCTCTTGTTTAAGTA